>JARJIL010000004.1:70451646-71726646 GCA_038502395.1 Dittrichia graveolens | reverse complement strand
TTAACTCAGTAACTAGGCAATAGATTCGAATTATGCTAGACAAAATCAATCAACTACCCAAGAATGGTCATCAAAGGCAATTGCAAGCACATTAAAGTTCCAATCTTTAAACCTAACCCTAGGATATGGTCAATCACTAGTTACGAATCCTAATGGTCATAGAAATTCACAATTCAAGCAAACATAGGAAAAATGGTCATACAACCTATGAAAACTCAGCAATAGGAATGAAGATCAAAACTTTAACACACCTGGATCTTTGAATAAGCTAGAACATAACAAATATATCATTACATGTCATCCAAACATTGAAATCCAACTAATTATCAAGGGTTATCATGTCTAAGCAGAGATAACAGGGTGTTTAGCCCATAATCGAAGGAATACAGCAAAACAAACTCAAATACAGTCAACTAGTCATGATGAAAAGCAAACTAATGTGTGAATCTATGATAAAAACCTCAAATCTTCACTCCCAAAAGGCTAAATCCTCAAGCTTCTTCAAGATCTCTGCTTCAATGCTCCAAAATCTCCTCTAGGAAACGTCTAGGGCCGGCTGGAGGGGTTGGAATCCCTTTTTTCGAATAAAACATGTCTATTTATAGAGATTTAATCCAGCCGGGAACGCGTCGCGTTCCTGTCCCAGACACGTCGCGTCTTAACAGACTTGCCCGACAAGATCGCTTGATTTCAACAGAACGCGTCGCGTTCATCTTTCCGACGCGTCGCGTTCTCGGATTTTATGACTTTATGATTTTTCTTTGTTTCTCGAGTCTATTTCCGCCTTTTCCGCTTAAACTCTCGCCATTGAGTATTTTATGACCTGTGAATGATAATTACACACTTTAAGTACCATTAGTCATCATTTAAAGAGATATTTAACATTTAAGTTCCATTTATCGCAACGAATATATATCTAAATAACGCGATATCACTCACCTGATTGGCTTATAATGTTTATTATCTTAATTCTGGTTCAGCTGACACGTTCACTTAAAACATCAGCAATTGCGTTAAGCGTTTGCACGTATTATGTTCTATCATTAGAATACGTAGAAGAACCAATTAAGGCTCATAAA
This sequence comes from Dittrichia graveolens, assembly GCA_038502395.1. Lineage (NCBI taxonomy): Eukaryota > Viridiplantae > Streptophyta > Magnoliopsida > Asterales > Asteraceae > Dittrichia > Dittrichia graveolens. The sequence continues at coordinate 71,725,567 of JARJIL010000004.1, read as the reverse complement.
CATCTTAAAAGAATCTTACAATACTTAGCACAACATGTGCCTTAGAATTGCTTAGCTTTCAAAATTGAACATTCTTGATTTTCACCCGACGCGTCGCGTCCAAGGACCGGATGCTTCGCGTCGCGTTGCTTTCATGTGACCTTCGGACCAACCAAAAGTCGGATCACTTAGGTGAAAGTCGGATGACCCATGCGACTTTCGGATGGTTCATGCGACTGTCGGATCAAGCAAGAGTCGGATGAACAAAAAGGCCAGATGAAAAGTGAAGGTCGTGCGACACATGCGGGAACGCGTAGCGTCCCTTCCTTCGACGCGTCGCTTCGCGTGCCAACCTACACTTTTACTCACTCATCCGACTTTTACTCAATATTTTCAAAAACCCATATTTCAAACTTGTTAGTTTTAACTTCTAAAACACCTTAGAACTTCATAAATCACCCATATGAACCACAAAAACACTTCAACACCTTTTAAAAACATCAAACATGAGAAACCCACTTGTCAAGTAAGCTCTTATGTTCAACAATGGAGTTCTTTACTCCAACTTAAACTTCCAGCCACAACAACACCCATATATGTTTCAAGAACTCACGAGAGTATATCTTTCAAGATATACATGTTTCTTCTTTACAACAAACATCATACTAACCTTGTTTTGAGTCTAGAACTTCAAATCTTTCAACTATATCTTTCAAGAACTCACGAGAGTATTTGTCTAGTTTGTGTTTGCCTCTACACAAAATATCTCTTTCTTTTTCTTTTCTTAATTCTTTCCTTTCTCTCTTTTCTTTTAATCATTTAATTAGTACATATATATATACTTAATATATACATACATACTTAACACACATACTTAAAACACATAGCATGCATATATTCCTTAACATTAATACATCAAGTATATACAAATAAAATGTCCTCCTATCATTCTAACTACACATTCGTACCTACTATTTACAACTAGGCCCAAGTTGAGGATGTTACACCTAGGGTGTGCGTTTGGCACGGGGGGTACCTGTGACCAGGGTACGGGCGTGCCCTAGTTAGTCACGGGTGTGCCTTGCCTTTTGATAGTCCTATTGTTAATGCAATCTGATGTATGTAAAATTTAATTAGGTAATCTAACTGATCAAGAAATACCAATACTGCAAATTACCTGATACTAGCTTGTCAGGTGAGTACCGGCTTCCATGAGTTGAATAAAGGAAGGTTTGGGTGTTAATTGAATTAAATGACTATTGTATGCTACTTACTATACATTAGAACTATATGTGTATGCAGTTAAGATCAGAAAGCGAGTATTGACATGATAATTGATATGCTAGACATGTATTTAAGTACATGTGCATATATTGTGATATATTGATGAATACAAGTTATATTTAAATGCATGCATGCTATTGTCCCTGTAAAGGGTTATTGATGAGTTAACTATGTGTCCGGACAAATATGATAATTAAGGTCAGCTTCGGCTGGATCCTATGGGCCTTCGGGCAAAGTTGGGGATCAACGGTTCGAGTATCATTCCTTTCGGTATATGAGGTAATTGCCTTAAATTGTTAAGCCTATTTGAGCGTATGGCTCCGCAACGAGCAGGTAGAATCACTTATGTGATGAAACCAGCACGGTTGGCAGTGTCTGATTCCCCCGGTGAAAGTTGTTGCGTTGGACTAGCTATCCGGCAAGATATAACACCCGCTGGACATGTCAGCACTACCGTAATGTGATAGGATAGCATTGTATGCTCATTCATGGTATATGACTTGCTTTATTGTTACTCATGCTTGCCTGTATTCACTAGCTATCAAGATCGTCTCGAAAAGTGAAGTTGTGACCATCATTCTTAGGCATCTCACATGAATCTTGCAAGTGACTCCTCTTGCTACTCAGCGCATCCGCCACCATGTTGGCCTTTCCCGGATGATATAAGATCCCCCCGTCGTAATCATTGACTAAGTCTAGCCATCTCCACTGGCGCATTGTTCAAATTCTTCTCCTTGGCGAAGTACTTCAAGCTCTTGTGACCTGGGTAGATGGTGCAGTTGACCCCGTATAAGTAATGTCTCCAGCACCTCCCGTAGGTGTTTCTCAAGCTCCGCCTCGGCCTGCAAACCCAATTCATTAGATCCATGAAAGTTGCTAGCGCGTTAGTGAGACCGAAAGGCATAATGACAACTCATAGTGCCCATAGCGTGTGCAAAAAGCTGTCTTGGCTATATTCTCCTCTCGGACCTTGAGTTGATGATAACCTGACCGCAAGTCTATCTTTGAGAAGCATGCCGCTCCTTATAGTTAATCAAACAAGTCACCGGCCCTGGGTAACGGGCATCTGTTTTTTACTGTCACCTTGTTGAGTTCGCGGTGGTCTATGCACATTCTGAAAGTTCCGTCAATCTTCTTCACAAATAGGATCGGTGCTCCCTACGGCGAGCTACTTGGGCGAATAGAACCCTTGTCAAGTAGTTCCTGGAGTTGTGACATCAGCTTCTGCATCTCCAACGGTGCTAGTCAATAAGGTGCCTTAGCGGTGGGTGCAACCCCCGGTGCCAAGTCTATACGAAACTCTACTATCTTGCGGAACCCCCGGAAATACCTCCGGATAATCGCATACCACGGGTACGTCTAAAACTTTCAGTTTCTTCTTTTCCATTCTCAAGTCAACCACGTGAGCTATTAAGGCAGTGCAACCCTAGTGAAGATACTTTGCAGCTTTGATTATAGTGCAACATGCCATCGTCCCCTCTGTCGCTTGCCATAGATAGAGATTTCTCCCCCACTTGGATTCTATATCCGTATGATCCCCTGCTTACATAATTTGTTGGCCTGATGATGCCCCAGCCAATCCATGTCCGCAATCACTTGGAACTCCCTCATAGGAGTTGGCAGCAAGTCTATACGAAACTTTGCATTATCTCTCACTAACACATACGGAACATATCATCCTTCTTCTTAACGAATCAAGTTGGTGATCCGCTTAACAAGCTCGATACGAACCATACTTTCCCTTCTTCTACACAGTGATATGTGTAACACCGCCACAACTATTGCCAAAATCCGTGTAAATTTTAGTTTTTAAACTGCTTTGTTAGGTTTGTAGCAAAAGGGTTTACCTGTTTGATTAACTAGCTAGAAATTTAAAAACAACGCAGCGGAAATGTTTATACCAAACATACAAACCTATTAGTTATTACAGAGTTAAAACCGTAATGATTTGGCGATTATATTTACATATCAAAAATAGTGCCAAATCACATACTATCAGTGTTACTACATCATCGACCGACCATTGTACACATAGTACCAATTACAGTTTTCCTTCCCAAGAGATATTTACAATTCCCAGCAGAGAATCCCATCTCACCAGGCACACCTACTCCTTATCTGTAAAAAGATAATATCAACGGCATTAGCTATATAAAATAGCTAGTGAGTACTAACAGGCATGAAAAGCAATAAATCAAGTCATATACATTTCAAGAGTTAGCAAATAATGCTATCCTATCACATTGCGGAGTGTTGACATGTCCACCAAGTGTATTATATTGCTGGGTTGCAAATCCAGCTCAAACCACTACCACAGGGTGAATCAAACACTACCATCCCTTGCCGGTCTCATTACATAAGTGAATCACCAAGCTCGTTTTGGAACCAAGAACTCATAGGCTAGCCAGTTAAGGCAATCACCTCCCAAGTACTCTAAAGAACGGGACTCGACTACCGTTATTCCAGAAACATTACGCCTAAAGGCTCTGGACCCAGCCGAAGCTGACCTCAATCAAGAAACTGTCCGGACATACACATAGCTCATCAGAAATCCTTTTCAGGAACAATTGCATGCATGCTTTTACAGATAACTTGTATTCATCAACATATATATGCACATGTAATTAAATACATGTTCACATTTTAGATAATCATGGCTTTGCAAACTTACATACATATAACTTCCGTGTGTACCATATTTAGCATACATTAACCGTGTAGTGCATTTACCAATCAAATCTCCCTTTATTGAACTCATGAAAGTCAATACTCACCTGAGCGTCTAGAATAAGTAATTATACTGTTCAGGCTCTTCCCAGTCGCTAGAATCACCGAAACAATATCCCATATATCATTACCACATTAAACAGTAAATTCTGTGCTGAAACAGGGCTCCTTACGGCCACAAGCAAATGCTTGCGCCCACAAGGTAGTGCTTTACTTGCGCCCGTAAGGGTAGAACTATGCTTGCGCCCGCAAAGGGGGTCCTTGCGCCCGCAAGCACAGCTCCTTGCGGCCGCAAAGGATTTCCTTGCGCCCGCAAGCAAGTCTGCACAGACCAGTGTGGAGTTCCAGCCCCTGTTTTGGCCATTTCCAAACACAAATCTTTACCAATCGATTCCAAACCATTTTCCAGCATTCACATATGAACAAGGCATTCAAACTAAGCTAGAAACATGTTTCAAAACACACTTTAACATACAATTCATGAATTTGTACCAAAATCAACCAATTTGACCCATTTGCATAATTTCTTCAAATCAATCCCTAAACCTTACTTTAATTCAAGTTTCTGATTCATTTAGGTTTAGAATAGGATTGGAAATCTCTTGGAATCATTGACTTCAATTGTAGAAGTCAATTTGGGGTTTTTTGCCAATTTGACCTAAAAACTCAAGAACTCAATAACAAGAAGGAATCATGAAGAAGAAGGCTTACAAGATGGATGAGGATGATATACAGCAAATTAAGAACAGATTCTTGAGTTTAATTCCAGCTTTGATTGATTCCTTCAACCTCCTATTCTTCAATCTTTAAGAACACCAAGAGAGTAGTGAGGGTATGTGTTTGTACGTATGAGTGTGTGTGTTAACTGGAACTCAAAGTCATAGACCGACTTTGGGTTTCTTATTTATCCACAAGGGGTATTTTGTTCCCCTTTTCAACATACAACTCAACGCAAGAATACCCGTTTCGAGTAACGAGGATATTTTTGGAAATCTCGTTTGAAACCATTTAATATTTAATCATTATTAACTATTTTCTTTATTATTTTTAAATTCCCATTTAACTAACCAATAACTTATTTATTTGATTACTTAACACATATTCTTAATTTAATTTTTTTCAAATTAATACACGTACCAAATGAAGCGCACGAATAGGCCCGAATTGAGAATGTTACAATATGTGTGGAAAGCTTATTCCACCTCATAGGTTTGCTTCGCGCTCTTATTGGAATTTGGATTCCCCTTGAAGGCCTTGGTTGTCATGCAGAAAAATCTATGTAGGTGCAACCCCTCTGTATCTGATTTGCTTTTGGAGTAACAATTGAAATAGTAGCTGTAGTCTCTCGTACGGACCATAACGTGTTCAACTTATGATAGTCATCTTTCATATATCCTCCTTTATCTCAGTTATTATATGAGGTAGCATCTCCCTCAGCTCCTTCATCCTGTCGGCTGTTACTTTAGCAGCTATAACAGCTTCTAGCAGAAATCAAATTGAGGTTTCATCTCGTGTCCACCGTCGATTAGAATTTCTCCCCCAGTTGGGGTTTGAACCTGTACGGTTCCTCGTTTGCATAATATATTGGCTTAGTAACGATAGAGCCAGTCCATTCCCACCGTTAAATGAAACTCCCGCGTAAATCGGAATAAAGTCTATAGGAAGTTTGACATCACTTTCCTCTATTGCATTGATTCTAAATATATATCAATTGTATTTACGGATTTTTCATCCGCTAACTCCACCTCTCGAGGTGTCTCTGGTTTTACTGATATGTTAAAACTTTTACCACATAATACCATGTACCACCCTTGCCCGCTCCACGGTCAAATGGAAGTATAGGCAACGCACCCCTCAACCGGTGGCTTCATCAGATATCTTAATCATAACGTACATCGCGTCCACATAATGTGTGGAGCAGCCCTACTGTCACGCTATCAACTACTTCAACAGGTGGGTTTCAAAAACCCGTTTCAGTTGGGATCACGGATCTGTTTCTTGTATTCACTATACTGGATGTATAGACAATGCACTAATCACTAGGCGGCATTGTCATACAGTCCTCACTACTATATTAGTCCATACATCATGTACCGCGTGCCAAAAACTTAGCTATCGGGTAGCCCTAGACTTTCTAAGGCACCTAGCTACAAGCATCCTATCTCTACAAGTACCCCTCACCAGATTCACAAGATTCCCCGGATTTTGACAAGTTTCAACAAGTGTCGTGTGTAGATAATACTATGGGCCCTATTATTACAAACACGCTACACGTATTGGATCCGGTCATTACCACTAGGAATCCCGATTCACTGGCTTGGGCCATGTATCAATCATCTCATCAAGCATATAGTCAGTTATCAGGTAAGCATTGTCGTGTCATTCTATTCTAATTCTACTAAAGTAGTTCAATTTCAAATCTCAGTTAACATAGTCATCATATCATAATTTCATACCTTGTACTCGCGTGTGACCACTCGGACTAGCTCCAACAGATAGCTGATCGTAATAATTAACACTTGAAAAGGTTTCGAAATCATTGTTTAAAACCCTTCACGAACCAAGGTTTAAGTTCAAACACGCGGAAATGTATTTGAATCTCTTAAACCAAGGCTCTGATACCAAGTTGTAACGTCCCAAAATTTTTTTTTGAATAAGCAAATACGAAGGCATACGACTGATAGTCTATCATAATTTAAACAATGTATGTCTTTAATTACAATCCTGGGTGTTAACCCATAAAAGCTTAAATTCAATTGTAATTGTTTTTTATTATATCCTTAAATACAAGATAGTTTAAAACATCGGGGAAGCTTGAGGGAGATGAGCTATCAACCACGTGCTAGAGCCCCGCCGTGGTCATCACCTGAAAAGAAGGTTAAACAACAACTGTAAGCACGAAGCTTAGCGAGTACTTTACTTACAAATCAAACAGTTCATCAAACACATTCAATCATACTGAAAGTCGCATGAACACATTCAATCATACTGAAAGTCGCATGCAACCATATATACACACTGAAAGTTGCATGACACAAATATGCACTCATGTGACTGTCGCATGGACCTAGTCATTGTCCATGTGACTGTCGCATGGTGTATCTTCTTCTCTGTCAGTTCATTTTTCTCAAAAACCCAGAGTCCATAGCCAAAATCAAACTCTTTCAAAACTCAACCAATCCATTTTATTTTTGTTACAAAACATTTCTCCATTCATTTGAACACTTCCTTGAAGATATAATCATGTTTCATCAAGTATTAAGGGTTCACATCTCCATTCTTTTCTCTGGTTCTTTCATAAACCCAAAAACCCAGATTCTAACTTCTCCTATAATCATTCCAACAAAGCAAGGCTGATATGTAACATACCATAATGAGATAGGAAACATTACCTGATGATCCTTTTATCAATTCTTTAAGTTTACAACTGAATCCTGACTCTTCCTTCCTCTTCTCTTCGTGAGGTTTTAGCATACACACAACACACAATGCTTTCTTCAATGAAACAGTGAAGATGGTGGTGTTGGGGGTTGTGCCCTAGCCACCTTATATATATACTCTCTAAAAGACCTAAGCCCAATTTCCCATTGATTGGGGCCAATAGTTTTTCACCTAATTGCATTATTCACATTAGTTCATTTATTCATTTATTCAACAAGCAACAAGCATTGAGCATCAGACTAAAAAGTCTAGCTAATCACAAACACGTGCATCACATCATTCATATCAATCATATCCTTTACCATCCATGAGTTAACATCCACTCACCTCTTGATCTCAAAATCCGCACTTAGATGTCTAATGTTACTAAGCCTTTGTGTTTCCAGAAAATATAGCAATACTGAAATCAGTTTCTAATTCATAAATATATATATCCACATATATTTATATCACATTTGCCCAAATATAGTGTATTAACTCCTCACATAAAATTAATCACATATGTCATCGCATTAAAGAACATTCAACAATCAATCTTGCTCAAAAGTCAAGGTCGCGCCGCGACCATCCACACATCGTGCCGCAACGTGGCTTCGAGTAACCCCATCTTTGAATTCGAAGTCCATTTCAAGCGCCCTCCTTTTGAATTCGAAACCAACGCGTCGTGTTACGAAACGTGGACCCGTCGTGTCGCGACAAGCCTTCAAGCAGCTCTCTGTCAAATGTGAAGCCTTCTCTTCAAACAAAACCTTTCGAACTCGAAGTCTATGGATCGCACCACGACCAAAGCTTGTGTCGCGCCGCGATTTTCAATTCTCCAGATCCATCTTCTTCTTTTTTCATCGTACAGTCGACCAAAAACTCCATGGATCATCTCAAAATTTACCAAACTTACAAAAACTCACTAAAAACATATTCAAACAACAATAAACATGTTTTATTGCCTCAAGAACACCTTTTAACCATTTAAATCACCACATCAAACAAAACCCATTAAACCAATGTTTCTTCAAAACTTCATCAATGGTGTTTTTCATATAATCAAACATGAAATCCAGCAAGATTTCTTTATAAAACAATCATATAACGTACTTGAAATAAATCAGATTTTAGTCTTGAATTAATCCACACAATTTCTTCAAATCCAAGATTCAAGTTACACATTTCAAAGCGTTCTTCTCAAAGAAGCAAGTAAACACACACACACATACACACCTTACAAATTGGTTTAAAAAGTAAGGAGGTGACTCACTAAAGTCTAGTATATCTTATGTAGTCCATATTTAGTACATGTATCCACCCACCTCTATTTCCTGTATTTAAAACTAAGCATGAGGTGTTATGCAAATAAATATCTCATGCATACTTCATATTTACATACCTATGTACACACTATCATGCCTACATACATATTAAATTAATTTCTTTCCAAAGTAATAACTTAATTACTCATGCAATAATAATTATTTTAATACAATCACATATTTATAATAAAACACATATAACCACATACTACCAAACAACTAACGACTAGCCTGGGTTTGTGGGTGATACAAATCTCCCTTCCTTAAGAGGATTCCATCATCAGAATCTCATCTCGTTCAAATAACTGAGGATATTGATCTCTCATATCTGTCTCAATCTCCCAGGTTAAGTCAGAACCCAAACTATGCTTCCACTTGACTAACACCATAGGAATCTTCTTCATACGGAGTTTGGTCACTTTTCGATCCAATAGTTCTATTGGTTTTATTTATTCGAATTAACTTTTAAATCATGCACTGGGAGAATCTGTCTCTCATCCTCTACTTTACATTTCCGCAGATAACACACATTGAATGTGTCATGAATACCTCCTAACTCTTCTGGTAAATCCAACGTGACCGTCTGATTATTTACTACTTGCCGAATACAGAATGGACCAATAAAACGAGGAGCTAGATTCCCATGCTTGCCGAAACGGATAATGCCTTTCCACGGCGAAACTTTTAAATACACCAATTCTCCCACATCAAACGATACTGGACGACGACGTGAATCTGCATACATCTTCTGCCTATCTCAGGCAGCTTTCAACTTTTCTCTGGCAATAGCAACCTTATCTGCAGTTAACTGAACAATCTCCAGACCTGCAAACTATTTCTCACCAGCCTCTAACCAACAAGTTAGGGTACGATAGCGACGACCGTACAACATTTCATACGGAGGCATCCCAATACTGAAGTGGTAAGAATTATTGTACGCAAATTCAATCAATGGCAATGCGAATCCCAAGAGCCACCATAATCAATTACACAGGCACGTAACATATCTTCGAGTGTCTGTATGGTTCGTTCAGTCTAACCATCGGTTTAGGGATGATAAGTTGTACTCAAATTAATTCTCGTCCCCAATTCTCTCTATAAACTCTTCCAGAAGTTAGAAACGAACCTGGAGTCTCGGTCAGATACAATATATAATGGTTTGCCATGTATCGAAACGATCTCATCAATATACAATTGTGCCAGTTTGCTCAAAGATGCAGTCTCACATGTAGCTAGAAAGTGAACACTCTTCGTTAGACGATCCACAATCACCCATATTCAGATCACGATTCTTCTGAGTAAGCAGAAGTTTCATTACAAAATCCATCATTATGTGTTCCTACTTCCACTTGGGGATCTCGAACTGTTTTAATGATCCGTATGGCTTCTGATGTTCTGCTTTCACTTGTGCACATAGATGACAGGATTCCACAAAATGTGTCTCATCCGCTTTGATTGTTGGCCACCAGTAAAGCACTTTCAAGTCGTTATACAGTTTAGTGCTTCCTGGGTGTACTCACAGTCTTGACTTGTGTGCTTCTGTTAAAATTAACTTTCTCAATTCTCCAAGCATAGGCACCCACACAAGAGTCTTAAAAAATTTTAATCCACGAGAATCGTCAGTCAGTTCCTCTTTTCTCTCTTTCATCAGTTCTGCTTTTAGATTCTCTTCCTTCAGAGCTTCCAACTCGGCAGATTTTAGTCTATCCACTAAATCTGATACTATCTACATTCGCATAAATTAGATATGACTTCTAGCTCCTTTATGACTTAAGGCGTCCGCCACCACATTTGCCTTTCCAAGATGATATCTGATCTCACATTCATAATCTTTAATTAGCTCCAGCCATCGTCTCTGTCTCATATTCAATTCCTTCTGGGTAAACACATACTGTAGGCTCTTGTGATAGGTACAAATCATGCATTTGGTACCGTATAAATAATGCCTCCACGGTTTAAGCGCAAAAACAACAACTGCTAGTTCCAAGTCATGAGTCGGGTAATTCTTTCATGTGGTTTTAATTGTCGTGAAGCATACGCAATTACTCGATCTCTTTGCATTAACACGCATCCCAAACCAGCAAATGATGCATTGCAATACACAATAAAATCATCAGACCCACACGGCAAGGCAAGGATAGGAGCTTGACATAACAACTACTTCAAAGTCTGAAAAACACTGCCTTGATCATTAACCCATACGAACTGCACATCTTTACGTGTCAACTTGGTCAATAGACCAGCAATTTTCGAGAAGTCTTTTATAAATCTACGATAATACCCATCCAAACCAAGAAAATTCTTTATCTCTAATGGTGTCATTGGAGTATTCCAGTTCATAACTGCCTGAACTTTGGAAGGATCAACTTTCACTCCTTCATTACAAATCATGAGCCCCAAAAACTGGACTCCTCTTAACCAGAATTTGTACTTCGAGATCTTGGCATACAACTTTTCTTTCTTAAGAGTCTCTAAAACCTGTCTCTAGTGCTTCTCACGCTCTAACCCAGTCTTTGAATAGATCAGAATATCATTGATGAAGACAATCACACACTCATCCAGGAATGGTCGACAAACTCTGTTTATTAAATCTATGAATACTGCAGGTGCATTAGTTAAGCCGAATGGCATAACTAAGAACTCATAATGGCCATAACGTGTACGAAAAGCTGTCTTAGACACATTTTCATCAGGTAAACGCACCTAATGATAACCGGATCTCAAATCGATTTTAGAAAAGAATGAAGCACCATGTAACTGATCGAATAAATCATCAATTCTAGGCAAATGATACTTATTCTTTATTGTCTTCTTGTTTAACTCATGGTAGTCGATATATATACCCAACATACCTTCTTTCTTCTTTACAACTAACACTAGTGTACCCCATGGAGACGAACTCGGACGAATAAAACATTTATCTAACAGATCCTAGATATGTGTCATCATCTCTCAAATTTCGGAAGGTGCCAATTGATATGGAGATTTCACCATTGGTTGAGACCTAGGGATTAAATCAATCTTGGACTTTACCTCCCGAACAGGAGGCAACCCTAGCTATTCATCTGGAAACACATCCGGGTATTCTGTTACCACCAGAATATCATTCACGGTCTGCTTTTCTTTCTTTCCATCAATAACATATGCCATATAAGATTGGCATCCCTTGTATAACACCTTCTTAGCCTTAAAACATGAAATAAGCGGGATACTAGACCCAGCTTTCTCACCCCTTACCACAACACGTGAGCCATCCGCCAAGGGAAACAAGATCAACTTCTTATGACATTTAATACTGGCCTGATTCAGACTCGGCCAGTCCATACCAAGAACTACATCGAACCTAGACAAAGGCATAACAAGAAAATAAACAGGAAAGCTGCACCATCTATATCAATTTTAGCTCCAAGGAATTAGTAAGCTTAGAAACAGGTACATTCAGTTTAGCACAAAATTCCACAGAGATAAATGAGCGGTTAGCTCCAGAGTCAAATAATACTCTACTATGAGTAGAGTTTATCAAAACATACCCGTGATAACATCATCAGTGGTGGTGGCATCATCCGCCATCATTTTAAAAGACCTACCCTCAACCGTTGGTGGGTTCTTTCTTTTCTGACCTAAAGCTGAAGATGATCCCCCAGCCACTCCCGCTCCTGACCCCGAACCAGTCTTCATTACAACTTGTCACTCATATACTTTGTGCCCTTCTTTCTGACAGTTCCAGCAAACACTCCTCAGAAACCGACAATTCTTAAAATCATGGCCAAACTGACCACATTTCACTCATCTCAAAGTCTGCGGTGTACACTGATCATGGTGATAGGACTTACATCTACCACACCATGGTGCTCGTTGATTTGACCCACCTAAAGTAGGGTTCCGACTCTGGTCTCCCTACCTCAAACCACTCTTCCCTCCTTGTCTCTACTGAGGGTTGTAATGTTCAAACCTGGATTTCTGTTGAGAAATCCTATCTCTACTCAACTTATGTCTTGCTTTAATATCCCCTTCAGCCGATTTGCCTAAAGTGAAGGCCTGGGATAAAGTACTTGTCTATCTGGTGGCGTTGCTATAATCAGGGAGCAAAGCTCCCATAAAGTGTTGAATTTGGGATGCCTCATCAGTCACCCACTGTTTAACAATACAGTATTGCTCGCAGAGTTTCTCCTGGAATTGATTCCAAGTAATACTCTCCTATTGTTGTTTAGGAAAGTGCCCCGTCAAAGAATCCCACCACACCTTCGCATCTCCTTTAAAATTATCGTCGCAAACTTTACTTTCAATTCTTCCTCGCAATTATAGGTGTCTAACGCCTTAACCATCTCTTGCAACCAATTCAAGGTGTTGTTAGGGTCAGTGCTTCCTAGATACTCCGCTGGCTTACAATCCAGGAACTGTTTGTACGTGCACGGTTGTTTATATCCAGAAATGCCAAAGGAAACGCTCCTTGTGATGTAAACGGATAATAGAACGGTTGTGGTATAACCTATGTTACCGGAGGAAGTGATACCGTTACTAGCAATGTGGTTGATTGGGTAGTTATCGCAACAGGGATTGGGGTTGGTTCAGTTTGAGTCTGCCTCTGCTGCTCCAAGTTATGAACAACATTTCAAAGCTCCAATAGTTCATTCTCAAGTTTGAATATATACTCACTCTGATCCTCTTCATGCTCTTGACCAGAAGTTCCTACCATTTAAGTAGTATTCAACTCCTTAATTATGGGTGCCTCTGTTGTTGCTTGGGACATAGGAGGAAGGATGGGGATCTCTCTATCCGCCATTTCTGTAACAATCACATCATCTCACAATTCATTAGCATAACTCGTTAGTACAAAAAATACTAACTACCACTAAGCATCTCCTACTCACTCTAATTCCCCCAAAGGAAAGTTTGACCTATTACGACCCAGATTTGGGAATGCAACACTCTAGCCATCCTTGCATCGCCAAACCAAGGCTCTGATACCAAGCTGTAACTCCAGAAAATCCTAAGCCATTTTTTATAAAACTACGGAAGCGTCAAACAAAGATTTACATAAAACTTGAATATTTACTACTAATAACAAACATAAACCTTAAAACATATCTTGCGAAACAACATTGTTCCATTGTGTGTAACAAAATATAAAACATGGCTAGTTTCAAACTAAATTCAATATCAGAGCAAGGTCAACTTTGTTGGGAATCCATGGGGATCAAAGCACGCAACAGAAGCAACAAAAACACACAAAACAATCCCATGATTTCCCAATGGTGGTGAAAACTTGCAAGAACATGCATGCAACCAAAAACAAACACAAAGAGAAGAAGGGAATTAAAACATACCCTTGAAGACTTTGATTAAAAGCTGGAACAAATCGGACTTGGGATGAATACTTGAAACAAGAGGCTCCAAGCTCCAATGAAGTCCACACCAAGCTAATCACCAACTTCCCTTGTACTAGCAAGCCAAAACCAAACCAAGAACACTTGTTGATTTCTGGAACAACACTTGAACACCAAGAACACACACTCACAATGGTCTCTTCTAACTTTCTAGCTAAAACTCACCAATATGTGTGTATGTATGCAAAATTGTCCAAGAGTGAAACAAGGAACAATTGAAGCCTCTTTTAAAGAACAATTCTCTGCTTTAATTGTTCCAGGGTTTGACCTAATGGCACAAGATCATTGGACCAACAAAGATGGTCCAATAAGATGCAAGTGTCAGAATTTTGCCTTCACGACTTCTTCACGGGCTCTCACGGGCCGTGAAGGATTAATGCGCCATGACCGGCCATTAATCCACCACGAGCCGTGCCGCGCCGTGCAAGGCTCGTGAGGGTTGTGCCTTCACGACCTCCTTCACGGGCCGTGTAGGGTCGTGAAGCCCTAGGGTTTCATGAACCATGCGGCCCACGACAAGACTCGTGGACACGAGCTGCTTCACGACCCGTGGAGCATCCCTCACGGTCGTGAAGCCTTGGTCAATTGGAATTTGACCATTTTGTCCCTTTCACTTTGATTAGGCTATCGGAGTGGAAACTTGGCGTGTGACCCAATAGGCCCGCGCTTCATTGGCAGTGATGCCGGCCTACGTGTGTCGGTGGGAAGATACCACCAAAATCCCACTTGCACATGACACACCGTACCCATGGGCACCACAGACAGGGAGCGGCCTCTAGCAAGGCATCCCTGCCCCCAACTAAACACGGGGTATGTCATCCTTGACAAGTACCAAGTTAAACTAAAAGAGTTTGACATGGTCCTATAGATAAGTGATCATTTATCTTATTGTTCGCGATATCCAAGTGAACACGAGACATGGTGCCAAGTCATTCTCTGATCGTTCACGATTATGTTTCTCGATCAAGATTGGTGGTGACCAAAAAAAATTAGTTGCAACTGATCAACAGTCATTGCAAGCTCGAGCATGGCCATGCATTTTTTTTGGTGTCAGGGCCCATCATCGAGGGGCCTAGGGATATCTTTCTTTATAGAGGAACAAATTCCTTCGACTACATTGCCTTCAATACAATGGCAATACTTTACCCAAATACCTCCTTTATAATAGCCAGTTATGGACTACGTTTGAAAGCAGTCAGAATAAAGCAAACAAAAATAGTGAAACACATGTATCTCCGGTCTAAGGATAAAAGATATTATCATCCTTATTTACTCTTGACATGTACCATGATGTAAGATCAGGTGCGGGTCGTCCAATCACTTGAAACTCTTTTCAAGTATAGGCGAAATATTGCGTCCCTTGTATTCAATCCCATTGAACACTATGACCAATCATTTCCCTCAATCTTCGTTCATACTTCCTTCCATGAAGAATGACCGATCATGGACTATTTAGAATGTAAAACATTCAAGGAAGTGATAAAACATGCAAAGTTGGAACACAATAATGATTTAAAGAAAGTATTCGCTACACGCGTATCATTAAATCTCCATTTAACAATCGATACATTCAAAAATACAATATTGCTTAATGTTCCCAATAACATAGTAAATACATCGAATACAATAACCAATATACAACTCAAACCAAGTCACTAGCAAATCTAATCCCAATAGCACGTGTGTGGGCATCGTGCTTAGCTTGCGACAACGGTTTAGTGAACGTATCCTCCAAATTGATATCCGTGTGTACTTTGCTGATGACGATGTCTCCATTTTCGACCACGTCCCGGATAAAATGATATTTCCGCGGAATATGCCTCGTGCATCGATGAGACCTTGGTTCCTTTGCTAAAGCAACGGCACCCTCGTTGTAACAGAAGATCTCAACAGGGTCACTGATGCTTGGAACCACTCCCAGATCAAGCAGAAATTTCCTTATCCAGACGGCCTGCTTAGCAGCTTCACTGACCGCAATGTATTCCGACTTGGTAGTGGAATCAGCCACGGTGTCTTGCTTGGAGCTCCTCCAGGATATAGCACCGCCGTTTAATAGGAACACGAACCCCGATTGTGATCGGCAGTCATCCCTATCAGTTTGGAAGCTTGCATAAGAGTAACCCTTTACTCTAAGCTCTTCCTCACCTCAGTACACCAAGAACATCTCCTTAGTCCTCCGAAGATATCTGAGAACGCTCTTCACCGCCGTCCAATGAGCTTCGCCAGGGTTGGCTTGATATCTACTCGTCATGCTCAAGGCACATGATACATCAGGCCTCGTACATAGCATGGCGTACATGATCGAGCCCACAGCCGAAGCATATGGCACTCGCTTCATTACTTCCCGTTCCTCTGGGGAACTAGGGGATTGAGTCTTACTCAATACCAAACCATGTGACATTGGAATGAACCCCTTCTTGGAGTCTTCCATCCTAAACCGCTTTAGGACTTTGTCAACATATGTACTTTGGCTAAGCCCAATAAGCCTCTTGGATCTATCTCTATAGATTTTGATCCCAAGAATATAAGTCGCATATCCTAGATCCTTCATTGAAAAACAATTCCCTAACCAGGTTTTTACACCTTGAAGGGTCGGGACATTGTTCCCAATGAGAAGTATGTCATCGACATACAAGACTAGGAACACAACTATGCTCCCACTAGCCCTGACATATACGCATGGCTCATCCTTGCTCTTCGAAAAGCCAAACTCTTTGACTTTCTCATCAAAGCACAGGTTCAGCTGCGCGATGCTTGCTTAAGTCCATAAATGGACTTCTTAAGCTTGCAGACTTTATCCGGATGCTTGGCATGTACAAAACCCTCGGGTTGACTCATATAGACCTCCTCGCTAAGTGTCCCATTAAGGAACGCGGTTTTTACATCCATTTGCCAAATCTCATAATCATAAAATGCGGCAATTGCCATGAGTATCCGGATAGACTTCAACATAGCCACCGGGGAAAAGGTTTCATCATAGTCTACACCATGAGTTTGCGTGAAACCCTTAGCCACCAGTCGGGCTTTGAAGGTGTCTACCTCTCCATCTATGCCGGTCTTTTTCGTAAAGACCCATTTGCACCCTACGGGTCTACACCCGGGTACCGGATCTACCAAATCCCAGACTTGGTTATCCGACATAGATTGCATCTCGGACTCCATAGTCTCTTTCCACCTAGCGGACTCAAGTCCCACCACGGCATTCCGATAAGATGATGGTTCATCATGATCCACCACTAGGTCGCAGCCCTCAGACATGAGAAACCCATATCTCTCTGGCTCGTTGCGACTCCTACCGGATCTCCTAAGAGGTAAAGGATCCGTGAACTAGCGCCAACTTCAGATTGGTCATTGGAAGGCTCTTGAATCTCTTCAAGATCTACTTTTCTCCCACTAGTGTATTTGGATAGCATCTCCCTTTCAAGGAAGACGGCCCTCCGAGCAACAAATACCTTGTTCTTGGACGGTTTGTAAAACAAATATCCCATAGACCCGAAAGGATATCCAATGAACAAACACCTCTTGGCTCGGGGTTCCAATTTGTCCTCCACCTCACTCTCACGTAGGCATGACAACCCCAAACCTTTAGATATGAAAGCGATGGAACCTTTCCATGCCACATCTCAAAAGGTGTCTTCTTGACCTTCTTAGTTGGTACGAGGTTAAGGATTCTAATGGCCGTTTCCAATGCATAGCCCCAAAAGCTAATGGGTACATCCGTACGACTCATCATACACCGAACCATATCCAACAATGTCCGGTTCCTCCTCTCGGCGACCCCATTTAATTGTGGTGTCCTAGGAGGTGTCAATTGCGAAACAATTCCACAATCTTTTAGATAGTCACGGAATTCCAAACTTAGATACTCACCACCACGATCCGATCTGAGCATCTTAATTCGTTTACCCAATTGGTTCTCAACTTCGTTTTTGAAAGTCTTGAAAACCTCAAACATTTCCGACTTTTGTCTCACCAAGTAGACATACCCATACCTACTAAAATCATCGGAAAAGGTTACGAAGTACCTTGAGTTATCCCTAGTGACATGCTTGAACGGACCACACACATCCGTGTGAACGATATCCAACAAGTCTTTGCCCCTCTCACAAACGCCGGTGAAGGGTTCTTTGGTCATTTTGCCCAACAAGCAAGATTTGCATACATCATCCGACCCATGGTCAAATGATTCCAAGATCCCATCCGCTTGGAGCTTGGCGATGCGTTTCTTGTTTATGTGGCCCAAACGACCATGCCATAAAGATAACTTATCCGACCATGCCACGACATGGATGTGCTTTAAAATAAAATAAATCATTCTTAAAGCATGAAATAATTCCATTAGAGAAATTAAAATTAAATCCATCGTCAACGAGTGCATAAAATGATAAAATGTTTCTTGCCATGCAGGGCGAATAAGATATATTTAATAAAGTAGTAAATAAGCCGGATGGAAAGGCGAGGTCCACGCTCCCTATCTTCTCAACCGGAACAACCGCCTTGTTTCCCATGATGAGATCCAGCTCCCCATCAACCAAGTCCCTACTTCTTCTTAGTACGTGCACATTATTAACTATGTGAGTACCACACCCGGTGTCCAATACCCAAGCGTTAGAAGTAGAAGTGTTATGGATTTCAATCATATACATACCGGAGGCGCCTTGTCCCATGGCGCGAAGCCTCTTGAGCTCCTCCGTGTACTTGGGGCAACTACGCCGGTAGTATCCCTTCTCCCCGTAGAAGAAGCAGGTGGCCTCTTCCGGTGAGGGGGCTATAGGAGCGGGTTCCTTCCCCTTTGGCTCCGGCACCGGGAGTGGTTTGGGCTTGGGTGTTGCCACCTTCGCCTTCCCCTTCCCTTTGCCCTTGGAGCTTGAAGCAGGCCGCTTCCTCTTAGCACCACCCTCATGGATGGCTAGGACGGGTGCGGAGGTTGATGGCTTTGCCTTGGCCATGTTAGACTTGGTGGTCTTCAACATGCCGTGCAACTCCATCAAGGACTTATCCATATTATGCATATGGTAGTTCACAATGAACGGACCATATGCTTGAGGCATAGATTGGAGGATAATATCCGTAGCCAACTCTTTCCCCATTGGAAAGCCCAACCTCTCGAGCTGGTCACGTATTGCTTCATATGAAGCACGTGGGAGCTCACGTTCCCGCCCTCCTACATCCGGCACCCTATAAAGGCCTTGACACACTCATAGAGTTCTTGCCTCGCTTGCTGCTGGAACATTTCCTTTAGCTGCGAGATCATGTAAAACACACCAACGTCCTCGAATTGCCTTTGCAACTCGGAACTCATGGTCGTTGAGGCAAGTTACCTCATTAGTGTCTTTAAGGCGCTTCTCATAAGCATCCTTAATGGCCCACGTAGCGGTGGTATCAGGAGCCTCCGGAAGAGGTTCCTCTAGGACGTACAACTTGCTTTCATGGTGCAAGACAATTCTCAATTGCCTATGCCAATCCATAAAGTTTACGCCTATGAGTTTCTCTTTTTCCAAAAATGGACGGAGTGACATGTGTGTCGCGGTGTTGCTTGTAGATGCCATCTAAAAGAAAGCAAAGCACACAAAAAGGTTAGTTCGACATATTTTAATCCTTGTTAAATAATTACCCAATAGTTTAACACTTAAATTTAACAAGGGCTAAGAACCCAACATAACTTCACTACATGACGGGTTTACCGCGGATCACTTCGTGAAGGTATATAGGCCGGTAAACACTTTACCAATTGCAATCCGTGATTACAACTCTTAGGCACTTGGGGGATCCATCGGTACTCATAGCACCGGTTCGGCATGTTTGATCCCTTCCCACACTGATTCCTCAATAAGCCGGTTTGATAACTCGGTATAGGCACGACAATTATCAAGGCGTATTAAATTGGAATTGAAAATCGTCCAACAAGATACACGATGACGCCCTTGACAATAATTGGCTCGTGCTAAGCTCGACAACCAACGATTTCAAGACGCCACACGCACCTTCCACACAAGTCCACATGGAACAACTCGTGCTAAGCTCGACAATTGTCCCATGCTTCATTAGATTCGGGTGGTGTCATCTTTTGGATAGCGTGTGATTTACGTTTTTAAGAAAAACGGGACTTTTGGTTTTCCGGTTAAAAAGCTCTTTTCGTTTTGATTAACAAATAAGTGACAAAACGCATTTTTCACCAATTGAACATAAACACTTTATATTCGTTTGTTAATCAAGTGAGCGAGCGGGGTTTGTTAACCAATTAAGGAAAACTATATAGTTTTATTATTTTCAAAAGATATATTCTAGCATGCGAAGATCATACAACCACGCAAGAAAATAAATAAATAAAACTACATAACCACGCATACAAAACCGATTTGAGCCAACCTAAGTGTTCCCCGGTGAGCCAACCAAGGAACTAAGTCTACTAAGGACAAACAATCCAAGACTTCATGGCGTGCTCCCACTCGATCCCGCGCCTCCGGATCCGAGGTAGCCAAGACGTCTCCCAAGACTCCCGTTGGTGCCTCCGGTGTTCTCTTCTCATTACATACATGATTTAAAGAGAAATGGCATGCAAGCCACACAATCTATTCTAAGCTAATATACAAATTACAAAGAATAAATACTTTGGCGTGCAAGCCACAAATAAATAAATAATTACAAACCGGATTAAATAAATTATTACAAACCAAATGTGGTACAAACCACCAAATGTATGAACAACAAATAAAGCAACCAAACAACCACACAAAGGTCTAGGCTCAAACCGGTGCTTACAAAAACGAAACAACCACAAAACATGGTGTGCCATACCAAACCATGCACAAAACAATATCCCAATTAAGTTTATTCAAAAACTAAAGGCACAAGAATAAACCTTGTACATATGCATTAGGATTCCAAACACTTTGAAATCCATATTCATATATACACAATATACATGTATGCATGTGTGCATTTTATGCCAAAACCACTCAATACATACATATATAAGAATTAGGATATTATGGGGCTTAATCTACAAGGCTAAACAGCCTAAAATGATTCTGGAAACACCAAAATCATGTGCCAAAATCCATATAAAGTTTTCTTTTTCAAAAAGGCCAAAAACAGCCTGTTCACGACGCCTTCACGAGCTACT
Source organism: Dittrichia graveolens (assembly GCA_038502395.1). NCBI lineage: Eukaryota > Viridiplantae > Streptophyta > Magnoliopsida > Asterales > Asteraceae > Dittrichia > Dittrichia graveolens. Next base: position 71,704,319 of record JARJIL010000004.1, on the reverse strand, counting down.
GCTCTTCACGGGCCCTCACGGGCCGTGAAGGCAATACACTCCACGACTCGTGAAACAGATTAAAAACCTTTCACGACCACCACCCCAGGAGACTGGTCGTGTGGCCTTATGCATCTTACAAGTATGGCTCTCATACCACTGTTGGGAATCCATGGGGATCAAAGCACGCAACGGAAGTAACAAAAACACACAAAACGATCCCATGATTTCCCAATGGTGGTGAAAACCTGCAAGATCATGCATGCAACCAAAAACAAGCACAAAGAGAATAAGGGAATCAAAACATACCCTTGAAGACTTTGATTAAAAGCCGGAACAAATCGGACTTGGGATGAATACTTGAAACAAGAGGCTCCAAGCTCCAATGAAGTCCACACCAAGCTAATCACCAACTTCCCTTGTACTAGCAAGCCAAAAGCAAACCAAGAACACTTGTTGATTTTTGGAACAACACTTGAACACCAAGAACACACACTCACAATGGTCTCTTCTAACTCTCTAGCTAAAACTCACCAATATGTGTGTATGTATGCAAATTTGTCCAAGAGTGAAACAAGGAACAATTGAAGCCTCTTTTAAAGACCAATTCTCTGCTTCAATTGCTCCAGGGTCGGACCTAATGGCTCAAGATCATTGGACCAACAAAGAAGGTCCAATAAGATGCAAGTGTCACTTAGAATTATGCCTTCACGACTTCTTCTCGGGCTCTCACGGGCCGTGAAGGATTAATGCTCCACGACCGGCCATTAATCCTCCACGAGCCGTGCTGCGCCGTGCAAGACTCGTGAGGGTTGTGCCTTCACGACCTCCTTCACGGGCCGTGTAGGGTCGTGAAGCCCTAGGGTTTCATGAACCATGCGGCCCACGACAGGACTCTTGGGCACGAGCTGCTTCACGACCCATGGAGCATCCCTCATGGTCGTGAAGCCTTGGTCAATTGGAATTTGACCATTTTGACCCTTTCACTTTTAATAGGTTGTCGGAGTGGAAACTTGGTGTGTGACCCAATAGGCCCGCGCTTCATTGGCAGTGATGCCGGCCTACGTGTGTCGGTGGGCAGATACCAACAAACTTTTCCTTTCCCAAACCACAGACTCACGAACCTGAAAAAAAAATCAACTGTGGGGAATTAGCACAAAGCTAAGTAAGAGGAAGCTTAAAACACAACAGCAAGCATCAACAATCGATATGAAAGCATGTAATCACATAATCCAAAAGATAGCCGGTTTGGTGCAGAACTTAAAAGCAGTGCCGGCCAAAGCAAAGGTTTACCGATAACCCACCGCCAATTGGTGCAGTTAGATCCCCTCCAATAGAACGCATGCATGAGAGGGTCTACAACTTCTTAACCAATAGCGATCAGGCCCAGCCCAATTCCACGTATAGCTGAATCCTTAAACGATACTCGATATCATACCTCGACCACGTATCGGACAAATAGTCATACAACAGTTATAATTGATAATCAACAAGTATCAAGCATTAGACTAAATTGTCTAGCTAATCACAAACACGTGCATCACATCATTCATATCAATCATAGCCTTTACCATCCGTGAGTTAACATCCACTCATCTCTTGATCTCAAAATCCGCACTCATATGTCTAACATTACTAAGCCTTGGTGTTTCTTGAAAACACAGCAATACTGAAATCAGTTTCTGATTCATAAATATATATATATATATCCACATATGCCCAAGTATAGTGTATTAACTTCTCACATAAAATTAATCACATAAGTCATCGCATTAAAGAAAATTCAACAAACTATCTTGCTAAAAAGTCAAGGTCATGCCACGACCATCCACCCATCGCGCCGCGACGTGCCTTCGAGCAACCCTATCTTCGAATTCGAAGTCCATTTAGAACGCCCTCATTCCGAATTCGAAAGCAATGCGTCGCGTCGCGACCTTTGGACCCGTCCGTGTCACGACAAGCTTTCGAGCGGATCTCTTTCGAATGCGAAACCTTCTCTTCGAACAAAACCTTTTGAACTCGAAGTCTTAGAAAGCTTCTGTCGTGCCGCGATCTTCAGTTCTCCAGATCCATCTTCTTCTTTTTTTCATCCTACAGTCGACCAAAAACTCCATGGATCATTTTCAGAACTTACCAAACTAACAAAAACTCACTAAAAACATATTAAAACATCAATAAACATGTTTTTTGCATCAAGAAAACTTTTTAACCTTTCAAATCACCAAATCAAACAAAACCCTTTAAACCAAGGTTTCTTCAAAACTTCATCAATGGTGTTCTTCATATAATCAGACATAACATACTTGAAACAAATCTAACCTTAGTCTTGAATTAATCCACACAAGTTCTTCAAATCCAAGATTCTAGTTGCACGTTTCAAAGCTTTCTTCTCAAAGAAGCAAGTAAACACACACACATACACCAATTTCAAATTGGTTTCAAAAGTGAGGAGGTGACTCACTAAAGTCATGTATATCTTATGTAATCCATATTTAGTACATGTATCCACCCACCTCCATTTCCTTTGTTTAAAACTAAGCATGGGTTTTATGCAAATAAATATCTCATGCATACTTCATATTTTGTACACACTATCATGCATACATACATATTAAATTAATTTCTTTCCAAAGTAATAACTTAATTACTCATGCAATAATATTAATTTTAATATAATCACATATTTATAATAAAACACATATAACCAAATACCGCCAAACCGCTAATGACTAGCCAGGGTTTGCGGGTGTTACAGGTTGTGCGCCGAACTATCGGTTCTCTGGATATTAGTGATTACCTGATTCTATTGTTATTGTGTTGCTTGTTGCTGATTGTTGTTTGTGGTTTTAGCTTCCATTCACTTATCTTTGTGTCAATTCCCCACCTTAAACTCCTTTTTGCAGGTTTTGGTAAGCGCAACTATTTAGCTAGGAGTTCATGTATTTAAAGGAAAGGTTGACCATTGCTCTGATATTATTAGAAAACGATTAGCCATCTTTTGTAAACTCTTGTAACATGAAATGATATACTGTGTATTCTATAATAGTATGTATTTTTTGTGGGTATTGTTGTATATTATTTTTATTGCAACGCTTCCTCCGTGTTTAAAAAAATGACTTGAGATTTGAGGTGTTACAATTTGGTGTCAGAGCCATGTTTGGGATGCATGCACCATTAGTGTGTTGAGTTCCCAAATCTTGGCTTGGGTTAGGTCAAACATTCCTCGTGTGGGGAAATTAGAGTGATTGGAGTTTGTTTTGTTGTAGTTAGTATGTTATGTACTAACAGTTTATTTAATAAATTGTGAGATGATGTTATTGTTACAGATAATGCTGACAAAGATATCTTGACTGAGACTCTTGTGACCCAAGCTGTGGCCGGAACTTTAGAAATCAATATTTTGGAAACTCCTAATCAAACTAGTACTTCAGGCTCTGAACCTAAAGTTGATCAGAGTGAGTACATCTATACATTGGAAAGTGAACTACAAGAGCTTATGGATATTGTTCATAATTTGGAACAATAGACACTTACTCAGAATGTACAAGCTCAGATTCCTTCGACCGTTACTACTCAGTCTACTACTCTTCTGGTTATAGTCCTGTTTTCTACTATAGTAGCCATTCTTTTATCCTTTTACATCTCAGGCAGCTTACCCTTATCTATACATGGGATTTAAACAACCATGCACCTACAAGCAATTTTTGGATTTTAAACCTTCTGAATACCATGGCAGTATGGATCCTAACATAACATTAAACTAGTTGCGAGAAATGGTGAAAGCTCTTGATGTGTATAGCTGCAACTATGAGTTGATGGTTCAGTAGGCAACTCATATGCTAAAGGGAGACGTGATGGTTTGGTGGGATTTTCTTATAGGCTATTTTACTAAACAACAACCGGATAATGTTACTTGGGAACAATTTCAGGAAAAATTATATGAACAATATTGTAGTACTTTTGAGATTACCTGTATCAAGAAGAAGTTTATGGAATTACAAATGATTTGAAGCATGTCAGTGTATGACTTGATAAGAGAATTCAACGAGAAACTGCGATTTATGAAGCGATGGGTGCCTGATGAAGCGTCACAGATACAACACTTCATGGGAGCTTTGTTTTCGGATTATATGAGTGCTACCAGGTGGGCTAGCACTTTATCGCAAGCGTTTACCATAACCAAGTCTACTGAGGGTGATGTGAAAACTAAATATAAGACCTGAGATCGGATTTCCCAATAGAAATCTAGGTTTTAACATTTTAATACTCGGCAAGGGTAGCGTGGGCAAGCTAGCTAGAAACAAGGAAATCAAAATCGTAGGCTTGCGTCTAGTGGGTCTAATCAAGGATCTCCGTGGTGTGGCAAGTGTAAGTCTTTTCATGTACGATCTTGCACATCCCAAACCATGTGTTTTATTAAATGTGGTCAGTTTGGTGATGAGATTAAGGATTGTAGATTTCCTCGAAGTGTTTATTGGAACTGTCAAAAGGAAGGTCACCGGGCGGGTGAATGTTGTGTTGATAAGAAAGCTAGGTCAGGGGCAGGAGTAGGAGCAGTCAGGGGATCCTCATTGGCGGTTGGGCAGAAGAGAAAGAACCGTCCTACACGATAGGGTAGGGCTTTCTGGATGACAGTAGATGATACTACCACTACTGACTACGTTATTACGGGTATGTTTTGATAAACTCTATACCTGCACGGGTGTTATTGAACTCTAGAGCCAATTGCTGTTTTTTTTTTTGTCTTTTTTATGATAAGTTGAATATGTCTACTTCTAATATTACTATTTTATTATAAGTAAAGGTAGCTAATGGTAAGATCATTCCCATCACAATGGTTGTGGGTCACATGTAGTGGCTCACAGTGAGAGGGTTAAGTCTACTTTTCCAATTATATCGTTTATGAAGGCTAGAAAATCTATGGCCAAAGGCTGTGAATCTTTTCTTTCCTATGCTATTGATTTTAAAAAGGAAAAGCAGACAGTTTCTGATATTCGGGTGGTTTCAGAATACCCGGAAGTGTTCCCGGTATGAGAAGTAAAGTATAAGATTGAGTTGATTCCTGGATCTCGTCCTGTGGCTAACTGTCACACCCCGCTAAAGCGGAAACACGAGGTGTCACAGCACAAGATATCATCGCACAAGGTAAATAGATAATAACCATTAGATTAAATTAACAAAATAAGTAGTTCGGATGAAACATAAATAAAAGTTACACAACCGAATAATATTTAAAGGAAATTGTCTTGTACGATGCGTAAATAAAATAAATATGGTTTTTATAAAATGTGACGATGAAGATGAAGATGCCACACATCATGTTTGTAAGCATAAGGTACCTAACGGCGGTCACCTGAAAGCACGGGTAAAAGAAAAAATGTCAACTACTAGAGTTGGTGAGTTCATAGGTTTTTAATGTATGCACAAAATATCTTTTAAATGAGAAAAGTTTAAATAATTGATGGAAGTTTTTGGATAAAAATCCAAGTATGAAATAATGATAAAGATGTATTATATTGCCCAAAACGTTGCACATGGTAGTAATAGACTATGATGATTATTGCTTGAGCCATTATCCAACCTAGCCGACAACCAATTGCCCATGATAAACCTAACGCCTATATTAAATGACGTTAGTAGTGGTAAAGTACATCTATAGTTCGTCAACCATAAATGGGAGACGTCGGAATCTCCAAATAGCGCTACTTACAAATACCATCGGCTCACTAGCGGAGTTAAGGAATAATGTCCAACGAAAGGGCCTTACAACGATCACCCAAGCACATCAAAGAATAATACCATAAGTGCTCAAAATAATATTTGAAATAAATAAGAAGATAGGCAATAAACTTTTCATGAAACGTATACACATGCTTTCACCCCAAAATAATATGAAATACGATAAAAAGGGGCTATGATACTCACTCGGTATGCAAAGGTGTTTTCTTGTAAGGATTTCTTGTTCCTACCGAAGCTCCTTTCCTAATATAAAAAGGTATGTAGCTCTATTAGACTTATTTTATTTATTATTTTGTATTATTTATTTGTTGTTAACTTATTTATTTAAATAGTTAAAGGTTGTCTCTATTTTTCCATTATTCATAAATGTTCACTGAAATTTTCAGTTCTTTGAATTGAACTTTAAAAATTATAAACTGTAATTTAGGAGTCATATTAAGGCTTGATATTTTAATATAATCTTGCTATATGTTTCTAGAATGTCCAGTAAAAATATAGGAATTTATAATCCATGTTTGGTATTTTTAATAATTAAAAGTGTATAGGATGTCCACTGATCAGTGTCTGGATGACATGTTGTTACTAAAACGTCTGTTTAGGGCTCATACGACCTCCTTTTTACATGATTCAAACTGGGAAATAACCACGACTCAAAGATTAAACTTTTAAAAAAAACTAGACGTATTTTGACCCAAGAATGAGTAAGTTACACGCGTTTAAAGTGTACCCTTCTAAATCTGCCAGATTTCCAGATTCAACATATGGGTCTTTTTAAATATGTTTGAAGGATCAAACGTTCATGAAAATTAGTGAATCCAGGTTTAAATGAAAGGTAACACATTAAACTAAGATTAGCAAAAAGAATCAACTGATTTTGATACCTAGAACTCCAGATATAACAAAAACAAGTGAGGAGTTCTAACATCAGATTCTGCCAGATTTGTGATTCTTTTTGCTTATGGGTCATAACTTTAATATAACATGTTTATATTCATGAATAATCATATTGTATGAGTATAAGCTTTGATAATCCATGTGTTCTTACAACAATGGTAGGATGATACACATTTTATGTGTTCCTTACAACATTTGTTTAGATGAAACACATGCATGATCAAAGTCTTATTTTCTTGATTTTTAGTTGATTAAGTTCCATACAACAACGGTAGGATGATGCACATTTCATGTGCTCCTTACAACATTGGTAGGATGTTTATATTTACATGATTATATATATATATATATATAAAGGAAATAAGATGAACAACAAAGAAAATAAATAAAAGAAAGAAGAAAGAAGAAGAGAAGAAAGGTAGAAGAGTAGAGATGAGTGTTTTATGATCATCTTACCAACTCTTTTCTTTGATTTAGTGTTGGATCTTCAAAAGATGATCAACACTTGGATGTTCTTGGGAGATTTTTGTTGGTGAAAGAAGAAGAGAGAAAATAGAAGAGATGGAGTGTGGTGGTAAAGGAAATGATAAGGAGTAGTAGGAGGCTTATATAGAGCATGGGGAGATCAAGTGGTGGTTCTTGGGAAGAGAAGGAGGCAAGAGAAAAGAGATGGGGGGTTTCTTTTATTTTTTATTTTTTATAAATTATGTGTAATTAGTTTAAATAAATTTGTATAAATGGTGATTTTGTTTAAATCTTTTAATTAACAAAGTTTTAATTATTTTGATGAGTTTATATATATGTTTTATATTTTAACTTATTTATATTTATTATGATGTATTTAATTATTTTTATTGTTATTATTATTATTATTGTATATGATTTGTAATTCTTGACTTTTAATAATTCGATTTTTCGAGCTCCGGAAGGTTCTAACCATATAGGCGGGATTTCTACGAAATCTAATATTATTATGGATGTATTTAAGTCATAAATACTATTTTTAGTCATACTAGGCTTAAAATTAGGATTTCTAATGGCTAACCTGGGAAATTTGTTGCCGAATGTCACAGTCTCCCCTGATTAAAAGAATTTCGTCCCGAAATTAATCGTTGACGTCTTGGACTTGCTTTTTGGCGAAGAGGTGTGGATATTTGAGTTTCATATAATCCTCTCGCTCCCAAGTGTATTCAGGCCCGTGCCTTGAGTTCCAACGAACTTTTAAGATGGGGATCCTGCTTCTCCTTAGTCTTTTGACCTCCCGGTCAAGGATTTCTATTGGTTCTTCTACAAAGTGCAACCGGTCATCAACTTGCACATCTTTTAAGGGTAAGATTAAGGTTTCCTCCGTTTGGCATTTCTTTAAATTCGACACATGGAACGTGTCATGGATGGCGCTCAGTTCTTGTGGCAGTTTTAGCTTGTAGGCTACCGGTCCGATCCTTTCGATTATCTCGAACGGCCCAACATACCTGGGACTTAACTTGTTCTTTTTACCAAAACGCACTATCCCTTTCCAAGGTGATATCTTTAGTAGAACTTTATCGCCAACTTGAAACTCTAGGGGTTTCCTGCGATTGTCGGCGTAGCTCTTTTGTCGGTCCCTAGCGGTTTTGAGTCTTTCCCTGATAATCTTTATCTTATCAGTGGTTTCCTGTACGACGTCTGGTCTGGACAATTGTCGGTCTCCGATTTCCAACCAGCTGAGCGGGGATCTACATTTGCGTCCGTACAATGCTTCATAAGGTGCACACTGGATACTGGTGTGATAACTATTATTGTATGAAAATTCAACCAGTGGCAAATGCGAGTCCCAGCTCCCACCAAAATCTAACACACAAGCACGTAACATATCTTCCAGCGTTTGAATGGTCCTTTCCGATTGTCCGTCTGTTTGGGGGTGGTAAGAGGTGCTTAAATTGACTCGCGTTCCCAATGCTTTCTGAAGTGATTGCCAAAATCGGGAAGTGAAGCGACTATCCCTATCCGAGATGATAGAGATGGGCACTCCATGACGCATGATGATCTCATTGATGTAGATTCGTGCCAGCTTTTCCATGTTGTAATCTTCACGAATGGGTAGGAAATGTGCTGACTTTGTAAGCCGGTCTACTACTACCCAGATGGAATCGTACCCTTTTGCGGATCGGGGTAACTTAGTCACAAAATCCATAGTTATCTGTTCCCATTTCCATTCCGGGATTTCGGGTTGCTGCAGTAATCCAGAGGGTTTCTGGTGTTCTGCCTTAATCCTTGCACAAGTCAAACATTTCCCCACGTATAGGGCGACATCCTTCTTCATTCCGGGCCACCAATAGTATTCCTTCAAATCCTTGTACATTTTATCGGCTCCGGGATGAATAGAATACTTAGACTTATGTGCCTCATCCAATATCGTTAACCTTATGTTATCTACCTTGGGTATCCAAACCTTCTTTTCGAAGTAACGTACTCCGTCAGTTCCAATCTCAAACCTGTGCTCCAAATGACGAAGGGTTTCCTCTTTTAGATTTTCTTCTTTTAATGCTTGCTCCTGAGCTTCAAGAATCCTTCCTTTCAGACTTGTTTGCACTACAGCTCCTAATGCTCGTACTCTCATTGGTTTTACTCTTTCCTTCCTACTCAACGCGTCGGCTACCACATTGGCCTTGCCTGGGTGATATTTGATTTCGCAATCATAATCATTGAGTAGTTCTACCCATCGCCTTTGTCTCATATTGAGCATCTTTTGATCAAAAATATGCTGGAGACTCTTATGGTCAGTGTAGACGGTACACTTGGTGCCATATAAGTAGTGTCTCCATATTTTGAGTGCAAACACTACCGCTCCTAGCTCCAAATCATGAGTAGTGTAGTTTTTCTCATGAACCTTCAATTGTCTCGAAGCGTAGGCGATAACTTTGTCTTTTTGCATTAAAACACATCCCAACCCTTGGTGTGATGCGTCGCAATAGACCACAAAGTTTTCTGATCCAGTTGGCAATGCCAAGATAGGTGCGTTGCATAGCTTCTGCTTTAAGGTTTGAAAGGCTTCTTCTTGCTTATCTCCCCAAATGAATTTCTTATCCTTCTGAGTCAGAGTCGTTAATGGTTGAGCCACGCGTGAAAAGTTTTCGATGAACCGCCTATAATATCCTGCCAAACCCAGAAATTGTCGAATCTCGGTTGGCGTCTTTGGTGCTTCCCACATTTTGATTGCTTCGATCTTTGCCGGATCGACATGAATTCCATTTGAATTAACTACATGACCAAGGAAGTGTACTTCTCGGATCCAAAATTCACACTTAGAGAATTTGGCATACAACTTCTGGTCCTTGAGTAGTGTTAAGATTAATTTCAAATGCTGCTCATGATCTTCCTTGCTTCGCGAATAGATGAGAATGTCGTCTATGAACACTATAGCAAACTTATCTAAATATGGTCTACAGACCCTATTCATTAAGTCCATAAATACTGCTGGAGCGTTAGTCAACCCAAAAGGCATAACTAAGAACTCATAATGTCCATAGCGGGTTCTAAAGGCGGTCTTGGGGACGTCTTCTTCGCGAACTCTCAATTGGTGATATCCCGAGCGAAGATCGATTTTTGAAAAATATTTGGCGCCTTCAAGTTGGTCGAACAGATCATCGATTCGAGGGAGAGGGTATCGGTTCTTGATTGTTAACTTGTTGAGTTCCCGATAGTCGATACACATTCGTAGCGATCCGTCCTTCTTTTTGACGAAAAGAACTGGGGCTCCCCAAGGGGATGAACTTGGTTGAATGAAACCTTTGTCGAGTAATTCTTGTAGTTGTGCCGATAGCTCTTGCATTTCTGATGGGGCGAGTCGATATGGTGCTTTTGCCACGGGAGCCGCTCCAGGGACTAGATCGATATGGAATTCGACTTGCCGATTCGGGGGTAATCCTGGCAAATCTTCCGGAAATACTTCAAGAAAGTTTCGCACGACGGGAATTTCTTGAATGTTTTTCTCACAGGTTTTCTTATTGATTATATGTGCTAGGAATGCCTCGTTTCCTTTCCTTAAGCAATTTCTCATCTTGATGGATGAGATTATCTTGAAATCCCTTCCGGATTTTTCTCCATACACCTTAAGTGTCTCACCATCAGGCGTCGGAATTCGGACGATCTTTTCGAAGCAACAGATTTCCGCTCGATGGCTAGAAAGCCAATCCATCCCAACAACTATGTCGAAACTTCCCATTTCAAGTGGGATTAAATCTATGGTATATGTTTTATCGGCTAAGCCTAAGGTACAACCAGGGATTATGTCCTTAACGCTAGTTTTCTGACCGTTAGCAAATTCAATGATGTAAGGCTCTTTCATTTCTATGGTTTTTAGGTTTAGCCTTAACTTAAATCTTAATGATATGAAGCTTTTATCGGCCCCTGAATCAAATAGTACTGATGCGTAATAACCGTTTAGAGGAAACGTACCTGTAACGACATCGGGGTTTTGTCTAGCTTCATTTGCTCCAATCTCAAACACCCTGCCTCGTGCTTGATTTCCTTGGTTACTTTGGCTTGCAGGACGTGCTTGATTATAATTAGACCCTTGAGTTGGCCGCGAGCAAACGGTGCCATGGTGCTCCAGACTTCCGCATTTAAAGCATGGCTTTACTCGGCAAGTTTTGCTGAGGTGTCCTAGCCGCTTACACCTAAAGCACACCATGCACTTCCCTTCGTGGTGTTTGTGGCACTTGTCACATTTAGGGTAGGATCTCCATCCTTTATCGGCCGCTTGCGCCTGAGCTCCGAAGTTCCTAGCCCTTTTTTGAGTCCTCGCAGCTTCTCCACCGGATGGCTTCCTCGGCATCTCCTCAAGCTTCCTCTTACCCTTGTCCTTGTTGCTCCCAAGCGATCCCGATCGGATGGCATTGTGGGTAAGTCTTGTAGCTAGATTTACCGCACTTTGGATGGTGTTGGGGTTTGCAGCCGTGACATTTGCCCGGATCTCAGGGGCTAGACCCCAAATGTATCTATCGATACGGTTTTCTTCCGGGGTCACCAAGTGCGGCACCAGCTTGGCCAAATCATGAAATCGGGTGGTATAGGAGTTGATGTCATCCCCGATCATTTCATGATTCCACAGCTCGGCTTCTAGCTTTTGAATTTCACTCCTCGAGCAAAATTCGTCCCTTAATAGCCTGAGGAATGCATCCCAGGTGAGTTGGTGCGCGGCATTTCTTCCAAGCGTTTGCAGTTGGATATTCCACCACGATAAGGCTCGCCCTTGCAGAAGACATGCTGCAAACTCCACCTTGTTTGCTTCCGTACATTTACTGATGCTAAGGACTGATTCCATGCTTTCAATCCAGTTTAGTAGACCCACACCTCCTTCCGTTCCAAAGAATTCTTTAGGGTTGCAGGCCCTAAAGGTTTTGTAGTTGCAATCTTGGGTTGGGGTTGGTACTCCTTGGTTTGTTTGAAGCCCAGCAGCAACTTGGCTAACTATGTTGGGTAATGTTGCAATCACTTGTTCCATGACAAGTTGATCTAACTCGGGGTTTGCTCTTCGTGGAGGCATCGTTCTAGAGCACAATCACACGACGATTTTTAGTCACTCAATCTAATCGGTTTTATCATACTACTCTATGTGTAACATGTGTAATTCATTCATGGCATTAAATATGACTTAATAGTACGAGATTTAATTAAATAATCAATCATTCACTTGGCACAAAATAATTACCAAAATTGGCTCTTTATAAGATGCCATATATATTAATAAGGAGTTAATAGTAGCCATACAATCATACATCCTTCAAACCAACATAGGATATTTTAGTTCATAATCAACAAAAGAGAAGGACATTAAAAACACAAAGTAGATCCACTCCAACCCATCTAGCGCCTAATCCCAATGTAAGCTAGCCCCACTAACATCATCAACACAACCCCTAAAACTAGGCATGTATGCATTAGCCTAATTAGTCTTCGGGCTTCTTGAGCCGCCTCTAAGGCTTGCCTTGCGTGATGGTGGTTAAGGTCCGCCATGTCTAAGCACGAACTAACCCGGTAGGTTTGGTAATCTAACATGCCTCTTATGTTATATAGCTCCAGGGACATGTGGTGGAATCTCCTCTTTTCCTCGTCGGTCATCCCGGATGAAGGTATCATCGGGATTCCCGTGAGGGCTCTTACTGGCTCGTTCACCTGCCGGGAAGTTTCTCCCATGGTAGGCTGGGGTGGTGCTATGGTTGCTCGTACTGGAATGGCTACCCTCTTTCGGGCAGTTTGTCTAACCCGAGGCCCGGTTGTTCCGGGGTTTGGGTTTTGGTGTGGTTGAGAGGAAGGAATGTCAAAGATCCTTACGGGTCTACGTAGGGGTTCTAAGAATCCTTCAGGCAGCTGGTATTGTGGGGATTGGTTACTATCGGTGGAAGATCTTTGGCTGTTCTCGGTAGGTTCACTTTCGCTTGACATGATCTGCAAGGTTTGAATAGACTTATTTACTAAATTCATAACTTAAATTGTCTATATATGAATGTTATGCTCATGCACACACGCAATGATCATGATCTGGAAAGAAAGTAAATAAAATTTTGTTTCTAAGTATATTTTTATTATAACTAACCTAAGTGCCATATCGTACATAGCTAAATTAGACATAGGTGATCAAGCTTTGTCTAATTAAGGTATAACAATGTGGTACTCAGCTTAATTATATTATCAATACACTTGATGCATTTTAAACAAAATTATTTGTAAAATTATTTTTATAAACCTTTGGTCATAGTTGTTGTTTTCCCCCCATAAGAAAAACAACATTCTCTATAACCTTAGGCTCTGATACCAAATCTGTCACACCCCGCTAAAGCGGAAACACGAGGTGTCACAGCACAAGATATCATCGCACAAGGTAAATAGATAATAACCATTAGATTAAATTAACAAAATAAGTAGTTCGGATGAAACATAAATAAAAGTTACACAACCGAATAATATTTAAAGGAAATTGTCTTGTACGATGCGTAAATAAAATAAATATGGTTTTTATAAAATGTGACGATGAAGATGAAGATGCCACACATCATGTTTGTAAGCATAAGGTACCTAACGGCGGTCACCTGAAAGCACGGGTAAAAGAAAAAATGTCAACTACTAGAGTTGGTGAGTTCATAGGTTTTTAATGTATGCACAAAATATCTTTTAAATGAGAAAAGTTTAAATAATTGATGGAAGTTTTTGGATAAAAATCCAAGTATGAAATAATGATAAAGATGTATTATATTGCCCAAAACGTTGCACATGGTAGTAATAGACTATGATGATTATTGCTTGAGCCATTATCCAACCTAGCCGACAACCAATTGCCCATGATAAACCTAACGCCTATATTAAATGACGTTAGTAGTGGTAAAGTACATCTATAGTTCGTCAACCATAAATGGGAGACGTCGGAATCTCCAAATAGCGCTACTTACAAATACCATCGGCTCACTAGCGGAGTTAAGGAATAATGTCCAACGAAAGGGCCTTACAACGATCACCCAAGCACATCAAAGAATAATACCATAAGTGCTCAAAATAATATTTGAAATAAATAAGAAGATAGGCAATAAACTTTTCATGAAACGTATACACATGCTTTCACCCCAAAATAATATGAAATACGATAAAAAGGGGCTATGATACTCACTCGGTATGCAAAGGTGTTTTCTTGTAAGGATTTCTTGTTCCTACCGAAGCTCCTTTCCTAATATAAAAAGGTATGTAGCTCTATTAGACTTATTTTATTTATTATTTTGTATTATTTATTTGTTGTTAACTTATTTATTTAAATAGTTAAAGGTTGTCTCTATTTTTCCATTATTCATAAATGTTCACTGAAATTTTCAGTTCTTTGAATTGAACTTTAAAAATTATAAACTGTAATTTAGGAGTCATATTAAGGCTTGATATTTTAATATAATCTTGCTATATGTTTCTAGAATGTCCAGTAAAAATATAGGAATTTATAATCCATGTTTGGTATTTTTAATAATTAAAAGTGTATAGGATGTCCACTGATCAGTGTCTGGATGACATGTTGTTACTAAAACGTCTGTTTAGGGCTCATACGACCTCCTTTTTACATGATTCAAACTGGGAAATAACCACGACTCAAAGATTAAACTTTTAAAAAAAACTAGACGTATTTTGACCCAAGAATGAGTAAGTTACACGCGTTTAAAGTGTACCCTTCTAAATCTGCCAGATTTCCAGATTCAACATATGGGTCTTTTTAAATATGTTTGAAGGATCAAACGTTCATGAAAATTAGTGAATCCAGGTTTAAATGAAAGGTAACACATTAAACTAAGATTAGCAAAAAGAATCAACTGATTTTGATACCTAGAACTCCAGATATAACAAAAACAAGTGAGGAGTTCTAACATCAGATTCTGCCAGATTTGTGATTCTTTTTGCTTATGGGTCATAACTTTAATATAACATGTTTATATTCATGAATAATCATATTGTATGAGTATAAGCTTTGATAATCCATGTGTTCTTACAACAATGGTAGGATGATACACATTTTATGTGTTCCTTACAACATTTGTTTAGATGAAACACATGCATGATCAAAGTCTTATTTTCTTGATTTTTAGTTGATTAAGTTCCATACAACAACGGTAGGATGATGCACATTTCATGTGCTCCTTACAACATTGGTAGGATGTTTATATTTACATGATTATATATATATATATATATAAAGGAAATAAGATGAACAACAAAGAAAATAAATAAAAGAAAGAAGAAAGAAGAAGAGAAGAAAGGTAGAAGAGTAGAGATGAGTGTTTTATGATCATCTTACCAACTCTTTTCTTTGATTTAGTGTTGGATCTTCAAAAGATGATCAACACTTGGATGTTCTTGGGAGATTTTTGTTGGTGAAAGAAGAAGAGAGAAAATAGAAGAGATGGAGTGTGGTGGTAAAGGAAATGATAAGGAGTAGTAGGAGGCTTATATAGAGCATGGGGAGATCAAGTGGTGGTTCTTGGGAAGAGAAGGAGGCAAGAGAAAAGAGATGGGGGGGTTTCTTTTATTTTTTATTTTTTATAAATTATGTGTAATTAGTTTAAATAAATTTGTATAAATGGTGATTTTGTTTAAATCTTTTAATTAACAAAGTTTTAATTATTTTGATGAGTTTATATATATGTTTTATATTTTAACTTATTTATATTTATTATGATGTATTTAATTATTTTTATTGTTATTATTATTATTATTGTATATGATTTGTAATTCTTGACTTTTAATAATTCGATTTTTCGAGCTCCGGAAGGTTCTAACCATATAGGCGGGATTTCTACGAAATCTAATATTATTATGGATGTATTTAAGTCATAAATACTATTTTTAGTCATACTAGGCTTAAAATTAGGATTTCTAATGGCTAACCTGGGAAATTTGTTGCCGAATGTCACACTAACTCTCCGTACAGATTAGCTCCTTCTGAAATTAGAGAGATGATGACTCAGATTCAGGATTTGCTCGATAGAGGTTTTATTCGTCCTAGTTCTTCTATGTGTGGCACCAGTTCTATTAGTTTAAAAGAAAGACGATACTCTTTGGAATGTGTGCCAATTATCGTGAGCTGAATGAAAGGACGATTAAAAATAAATACCCTTTACCTAGGATTGATGACTTGTTGATTGGCTGCATGGTGCTTCATACTTTTCAAAAATCAATTTGAGATCAGGATATCATCGAGTACGTGATTCTAATGAAGACGTGTCTAAAACTACTTTTCGTACCCATCATTTATGGATTTGATGAATCGGGTTTGTCAACCATTTTTGGATAAGTTCGTGATTGTGTTTATTGATGACATCTGGATTTATTAAAAACAGAGTCTGAGTATGAAGTTCATTTGAGACAAGTTTTAGAAACCTTGAAGAGGGAACAACTTTTGGTTAAGATTTCAAAATGTGAATTTTGGTTGCAGGAGGTTCATTTTTTGGGGTATGTTATCGATAGTGACGGGGTTAAAGTTGATCCTATTAAATTTAAAGCAGTAATGAATTAGAATGCTCCTAAATCACCTTCTGAGATCAAAAGTTTTCTCGGATTGGCGGGTTACTATCGCAGATTTATTAAAGATGTTTCTAAGATTGAGAGTCCGTTGACAAAGTTAACCCGTAAAGATATTCAATTTCGATGGAAAGATGAACAAGAAGTGGCATTTCAAACTCTAAAACAATTATTGTGTCAGGCTCCTATTTTTGCACTACCCAATGGATCTAATGATCTCATAGTGTAGTGCGATGCTTCATTTGCTGGTCTGGGTTGTGTTTTAATGTAACATGATTGGGTGATTAGTTATGCCTCACGTCAGTTAAAACCTCATGAAAAGAATTATCCAACCCATGACTTGGAGCTTGCAGGTGTTGTTTTTGCATTAAAACTGTGGAGACATTATATGTATGGTACGAAATACGTGATTTGTACCGATCATAAAACACAGAAAGAGTTGAATATGCGGCAGAGAGGTGGTTGGATTTGATTAAGACTCTGATTGCGAAATTCGATATCACCCCAGAAAAGCTAATGTGGTAGCTGACAATATTCATTTTATGCGAATTGAAATTATGTCTGGTAGATAGACTGAAATCTGCTCGGCTGGAAGCTTTAAAAGATGAGAATTTGAAGTTAGAAATTATGCTAAAGAAAAAAGAGGATTTGATTGATGATTCGCGTGGATTAAAGACTTACAGGTCTCGTGTTTGGGTACCACTGATTAGAGAGCTTAGAAATCTGATTTTAATAGAGTCGTACAAGTCAATATTGTCGTTACATCCTAGAAGCACTAAAATGTATAATGATCTTAAAGTGATATACTGGTGGCCTACAATGAAGATAGATGTTGCACAATTTGTAAAATCATGTCATATTTGTGCAAAGGTTAAGGCAGGCAGAGCACCAAAAACCCTATGGATCCCTGAGACAACCAGAGATACAAGAATGGAAATGGGAGCATATCACGATAGATTTTGTAACCAAACTTCCACGTACTCAGCAGAATCATGATATGATCAGGGTGATTGTTGATCGTCTAACAAAAAGTGCTCATTTTCTTGCCACCGGCGAGACAACCTCTATTGGCAGACTAGCTCAGCTGTATATTGATGAGATAATATCATGGCATGGTCCTTTATCGATTGTTTCTGACAGAGATTCCAGATTTTTTTCTAACTTTTGGAAGAGTTTACAACGAGAATTAGGGACATGAATTAATTTGAGTACAGCTTACCATCCCCAAATAACGGTCAGATGAACGAACCATACAAATGTTTAAGGATATGTTACTTGCTTGTGTGTTAGAGTATGGTGGTTCTTGGGATAGCTAGTATTAGTATGCCACCTTATGAGATGCTATTCTGTTGTCGTTGCCGTACTCCAACATGTTGGTTAGAGGCAGGTGAGAAACAGTATGCGGGTCCTGAAATCATTCGGATGACAGCTGATAAAGTTGCTATTGCCCGAGAGAAACTAAAAACTGTAAGAGACAAACAGAAAATGTACGGAGATCTACGTCGCTGACCTGTTTCATTTGTTGCAAGCGAGTTCGTCTATCTCAAAGTTTCACCTTGAAAGGGGGTTATTCATTTTGGAAAATGTGGGAAACTAGCCCCTCAATATATTGGTCCCTTTCGTATACATTAAATAGTCAATGATCAGACAGTTACAACTGGATCTTCCTCCTGAGTTAGCAGATATCCATGATATGTTCAATGTATGCTATTTACATAAATGTAAAGTGGAAGATGAAACACAGATTCTCCTAGTTCATGAACTAAAGGTTGATTCGAAGAAGAGATTATTAGAAGAACCCGTTGAACTATTAGATCGCAAAGTGGCAAAGCTTCGCAAGAAACAGACTCAGATGGTATTAATTGAATGGAAGCACAGTTTGGGTTCTGATTTGACTTTGGAGACTGAAGCAGACATGAAGAACCAATATCCTCATCTATTCAAACATAATGAGATTTCGAGTATGGAATCCTCTTAAGGGGAAGATATTTGTAACATCCGTGAATCGGGCCTAGTTGTTTGAGAGTCAGTAGTAAGTTATTTATAATTGTTTACGTGTTTATTTGTCTATATCGATGATTATTAGAATAAATAATTGAGTAGTGCATTTAAAGTGATTGTTGGTCCCAAAGAGGGTGAACAAGCAACCGATACAGTGTAGAAGTGTGCGTTGAATACACTTTAAACAATTAAACAAATTAATCAAATGTATATTCAATTATCAACCAGAACAATAACTATTATCACTCTCTAATCAAATCAACAGAATGGTTTGATATTACAATGCTTATAACCTCAACTCTCTCTAAACACTCTTAAATCACAAACTAATGGATGATCGAATTTCTTGTTAAAATTGATTAACAAGAACTCTTGAAAACTCTCTCGAACTTTGAACTTACAAAGTTATCGCAACACACGCGTATCAAGTATCACGAACACTGTACGTTTTGCAACTTATGCAATCTTGCAACTTATGCAGTATAACGTACTAGTTACCATATATCTTCGCGCATTCGTTCGTGTGTGTATATTCGTTTTTATATAAACCCAGAAGAAGGTTTATACTTATACTTGATATATCTACGAACAAATCGCAGTTTAAAGATAGAACTTATCTTTTCTTTAAAACCGTAACAAACTTCTTAATTAGAATATATCTAATTAATTCCGTTTGAGATTTATATCCAACTAATAGATAGTTTAAATTAGGTTTAGATATCCTAATTTAAATGTCATAGATATGGAGATTTTATAACAGAATTTAGAACTTAAATTCTGAACTGACTTCTGACGCTGAGCTGACATACTCAGTCTTGACCTTGTCAAGCTGACTTCTTGAATCTTGGATTCTTGAATCTTCAAGTCTTCATGTCTTAAAACCTATCTCAGCTTAGAAGTCACTGAGCTATCTAGTACTTACATAGAAAACTCTATATCTGTTTATACGCTGACTACTCAGCTTCAGCTGACTAGTCAGTCTATAATAGACTTACATAATTCCTAACTCTTAACCTATCATCTATACATATCTATAGTTTGTCTCATCAAATTTAACTATTCTAAACATGGGACTAATAATCTCCCCCTATTTGATGATGACAAAACACTGAATCAAATTAGTTATAGGTTAACAAAATTATGCTGAACAACTCTGGAACTGATCAAAGTTAGTTCTTGAAATAAGTATTGAACTGATCCATACTTATTCACGTATCTTGAACTTACAAGATATTTATGTTCCAAATCTATTATAAGACTTGTATTCTAAGTATTTGAATATACAACTACTCAGATATCGAACTTATCAGAATTATTTTAAGTTTTGAACTTACAAAACTTATACAATTGAACATAACAGTTTATAATTGAACATATCAATCATCAGCTTAAACTTACAAAGTTGTTTGTTTGAACATATCAACCATAATTTTGAACATATCAAATAATAAAAAGTTGAACATATCAAACTTGAGTTTGTATTAATGAACATATCATTTACATTGTAGCTTAATCTTCATGATTAGCTTCTGCACACTTAGTGCTTACAAAATTATAGAACTAATCTATTTAATCAACGGAATCTCTAACTTCTAACCACATGTCATAACATTTAAGTTCTCAAATTGCAACTTTCTTGATAGCCTCATTCACAATTTCTTCACCTTCTAGCATCTCTTTCATCTCAGCTTTCCTTAATCTTATTTCTTTTGTAGAGATGATATCTGAATACTGAGTTCTGAATTGAGTCATCACATAGAATTCTCAAGTACAGAATCAATTCCAGATTTGCCAAATGAAGATCTGTTACTTTCAAGAAACATTGATTACTTTCCACATCAAGATACAAGAACCCTTCCAAAGGTTGAGTGATATAAGTATTCTCTCTGAATTTAACTCCCTCTGGAACTTGTAAAATGATGTCTCTTTTAGCTCGCTGGCTTGCTGCTCTAACTCTTGCAGCTTTGCGTCGATTAAGGGAAGTATCAATTTCATCAGCATGAATCTCACCTAGCTGATCGATTCTTATGAAGATTGTCTTAAGCACATCAACTATCTCTTGTCTGATTTGACTCTTTTTCATCTGCTTGATAGTTGTGGCTACAATCTTCAACTCTGAGAACCCCAACTTGTACAGACATCTCATATCTAGACCAATTTCTTGTTTGTTGTCTAGTACAAAGTTGATGATCACCAATTCTCCTTTTCTACTCAGTGTAATTGATTCAATCTTGTTATTAAAATGTGCTCTTTTATAACAATGCCTTAGATCCATATCTGAGTAGGGAATTGGGGCAGCTCTTGGACCAGAATAATCAGCTTCAGCTTCAGCTCTAGCAGCCTCTGCTTTAGCCTTTTCTCGTTGAACTTCATCTTGTCGTTGCTGCTCTTTTATTTCCTCCACTGTTAGGCCTAGTTCTTTAGCCATCTCTTGTAACATTTGCTCAGCAAGTATGTCACTGGCGTTTTGTGCTGCATCAGCTTCATCACTTGAGTCAGATTCATGTGCAACTAGTTGATACTTGACTTGTTGCTCTGTCTCAGGCTCAGCAATGATGACCTTTCTTTTCTTCTCTAGAGGCATAACACTTCTTTTCTTTCCTTTTACCATCTCAAACACCTTACTCTTCCGTTTATCTATTTGTGAAGTTGGAACGGACTTAGCTTCAACAAATTTTGGCAAATTAGCTTGAGGAAGGTTGGTGTGAACAGCTTGAGATGTTTCTTCAAGTGGAGTTTCTGGTTGAGCTTGTGAAGTTGTGGTAATTTGGACTGTTGGAGCCTGTTGTTGTTGAGAAGGCTGATCTACATTACTCATGAACTGATCAACAGCTTGTTCAAATTGTATTTCCTCTGTATGCTCCCCCTCAACCTTATCATCATACTTCTTTGATTCTTCCTCCCCCTTTTTGTCATCATCAATAGGGGAGGGTCTGAGTTTGAGCAAGAAGTTTTCCTAGTTGGCTACTGAAGTTGACAAATCAGTAAGTTTGCGCACCAACTTGGCTTTGTGAACTTTCCTCCTCCTGTTTAGACGCTCAAACTGAGTTTGTAGATAGTCCATAATGACTTGAGCATCAGTGGTCATCAGCTTGGGCTCCTCAGGTCTTCTTTTTACCTTAACGTCCTCCTATCCAGTGCAAGAGTGTATTTCCACCGTAGGAGTGGTTGTTGAGTGTTCCTCGGTAGGTAAGGATATGGGTCCCATATCCAAAGGTTGGTGATGACCTATGGAATCAAGGGTGCCAGAATGGAGACCCTGTAAACCTTCCTGGTGTATGAAAGGTTCATTGACAGGTCATGCGAGAGTGCGTGAGAATAGAAGAGATGAATGAACAATGTCGTGAGGTATGGTAGTGGGGTGAGCTAGGCTTATTGGTGAGGAGGGGGGTAATTGACCCTGGGGATTGGTCAGTATTTCAATGTTACCTTCATGGGGCTGTGAAGGCACACAAGTAGGCTCTCCCATGGCACTAGTAAGTATGGGCTGAGTAGACACCATACCTGGTATAGGCTTAAGGGTTGAACTGAGCCTAGAGGTTGGCACCTTAGGAGAAGGTGTCTCCCCATCAGCTCCTGCCAGTGGAGGTATCAATGTGATATCAACTCTAGTGTCCTTTTGAGATGAAGGACCACCTTTGGCAGTTTTCCTTGTATAGGTGTAGGATATATCCTTGGTAGTAGTGGGCTAACCAGGGTTGGCTGTAGATTGTAAGATAGATGGAGATTTTTTAGGTGGACGAGAGGGGTTAAACTGAGTTAGGCTTGACTCAGTCCTATCTCCTAAGTTTGGAGATGGAGAAGTAAAAGAGAGAGAAGGAGATAAGGGTTGCGAAATTATACCTGCTGCACCTAGTAGTGGAGACTCAGAGCTAGGAAACAGACTCCTTTGCTCAGAACTCGAAGTGGTGGATGAAATTATTTGAGACTGAGTCCTAGGTTGACCAGCTTGAGGGGACTTAGCCTCAGAACCAACATCGTCACCTACTTCTTCCGCAGCTTCCTCCTTTATCTCAGCTTCACTTGACGCAAGAGTCGGAAGATGTACATACACCCTCATCTGAGCACTCATTGTAGGGTGCCCAGGGAAAATATCATGGGCGAACATTCTGTAAATGAGAACAAGAGTAGGAATGGACTCATATTGAGCAGTATATCTTCTACCCAACCTGTCCTCGATAACCATGGATATAAATCTTGCGAAGGGCACAATGGTGTCCCTTATGTTCTTAGTCACCAATGACTTGAATGCCTCAAAGATCAACTTGGCGTAATCAACGCGTCGATCATAGAATAAGTTGTATCATAGTTGCATCTCAAAGTCATTCACATTATCCAGGCCTCCCACCTTGTATCCAATGGAACGAACCACAGTGGATACCATAAATCCCCATGCCCTCTGGAAAACAGATTTCCTTATGACGCCAATCACTTGAGGATGACCCATTAAGGGTAAAACACTTCGTGATGTTTCCCTAGAAACCGTTGCTTCATAATGATTATGAATCGGGAGATGAAGCATTCGGCGGAGACAGTTTGCATCAACTTCTATCACCACTTGTCCACATAGGATTGTGCCCCGTATAACCGGTTGAATTGCATCCAGTTTACAAGTACACCAGAATTCAGTAAGAAGTTGAGGAATGAGCACCGCAGGTCCACGAAGAAATGCATGTGCCAGGGGTCCCTTGCGAATGTAGGAGACCCACTCCTCATATCCCGTGCCAATTTTGGACTTTGGAATGTCGGTACAGGCGATGACGTTGTTTTGTTTGTAGGTAGGGAGTGCGTTGTTCTTGAAACTTTCACCACGGATCATTTGTTAAGTTTGATTTAGAGTATACCCCTCCATTGAAATCGAACTTATCGTATTGAATTGCACTTAGCAGGAGTAAGAATTAGCACTGAGCAATGAACTCTGCACACAGCAACGTTAGGGTTTAAGAGAGAAGAATATTTTGGAAGTTTAAACGAAATATGATGAAAAATCTCTCTTATTTATACCTATTCAATGTGAAAGAAAAATTACCGTTATCTGAGGGTAATAAATATGACCGTTACCCTAAAAAAACATTTCTACGCAGTTTGTTACAACGGCTAAATTTATTGTTAGTTACCCAAACTCACACTGTTATATTGAAAAGATATTTTTATGAAAAAAATATATCATAAAAAATTTCTAAACGACAGATGTTTATTTACCGGACACACCGTAAATATTTTGGACATACCGTTTGTTAGGACTAACCTTGACATGTGGAACTGACCACACTTTGGAATGGAGTACTCAGCTTATCCTTAGTGTTCAGCTTAGATGAAGCACTCAGCTAATCGTGAATGTTCAGCTTAGATGGAGTACTCAGCTGATCCTGAATGTTCAGCTTAGATGGAGTACTCAGCTGATCCTGAATGTTCAGGTTAGATGGAGTACTCAGCTGATCCTGAATGTTCAGCTTAGATGGAGTACTCAGTTGATCCTGAATGTTCAGCTTAGATGAGGCACTCAGCTCAGCTTGAGCACTTAGCTCAGATTTTGACACTTAGTCAAATATAGCACTTAGCAAAAATTTAACAGAGATAAAGAATGGAACATACCAATTAAGGGTTGAGCATTCCAAGCTTGTTGAGTAGAGTTGTGAATCTTGTGCCTTCTATTGGTTTAGTGAAGATATCCGCAAGCTGATCTTGAGTCTCAATGAAGACTAACTCTATCTTTCCCTTTTCTACAATATCTCTGATGAAGTGATGTCTTATCTCAATATGTTTGGTTCTTGAGTGAAACATTAGGTTGTGTGTAATGGCAATAGCACTTTGATTGTCACAAAATATATGAGTCTTCGAATAATGCAAATCAAAGTCTTTAAACTGATGTTGCATCCACATTATTTGAGCACAACAGCTCCCTGCAACTACGTATTCAGCTTCGGTTGTTGAAATTGCCACTGAGTTCTGTTTCTTGCTTGTCCAGCTAACTAATTTTCCACCCAAAAGTTGACATCCTCCAGTAGTACTCTTTCTATCAAGACCACATCCTGTGAAGTCTGAATCGAAGTACCCTATCAGCTCAAATCCTGATCCTTTGGGATACCACAAACCTAAGTTTGGTGTTCCCTTCAGATATTTTAGTCTTCTTTTAGCAGCAAGCAAGTGTGATTCCTTTGGATCAGCCTGATATCGTACACAAACACATGTAGCAAACATTATATCAGGTCTGCTTGCTGTTAAATATAGTAATGAACCTATCATTCCTCTATATGTAGTCTGACATACAGATTTTCAATCAATGTCCTTGTGTAGCTTGACATTGTATAACATTGGAGACTTTGCGGGATGGCTTGAGTCTAATCCATATTTCTTAATCAGATCAAAGACATACTTGCTCTGATTAATAAATATACCATCTTCTTTCTGATAGATTTGAAGTCCCAAAAAGTACGTCATCTCACCCATCATGCTCATTCTGTATTGATTAGACATTATCTTGGAGAACCAATCACAGAGATCTTGTTTTGTTGATCCAAAGATAATGTCATCCACATAAATTTGAACCAGAATGACATGTCCTCTACTTTTTCTTATGAAAAGAGTTTTGTCAATACTTCCTCTACCAAAATCATTTGATAGCAAATAGGTGGATAGTGTATCATACCAAGCTCTTGGAGCTTACTTGAGTCCATACAAAGCCTTGTCTAACTTATAGACATAATCTGGATGTTTAGCATCAGTAAAACCAGGGGGTGTTTCACATAGACCTCCTCCTGTAGTGCTCCATTTAGGAATGCACTTTTAACATCCATTTGATACACTTTAAAGTTTTTGAAGGCTGCATAGGCTAGAAACAACCTTATAGCTTCAATCATTGCAACAGGGGCAAAGGTCTCATCATAATCAATACCTTCTTCTTGTCGATACCCCTGAGCTACTAGCCTTGCCTTGTTTCTGATCACTACTCCATCCTTGTCCATTTTATTTCTATAGACCCACTTAGTGCCTATAATTGTTTTTCTTTGGGGGCAGGGACAAGGGTCCATACCTTATTTCTTTGAAATTCTGTCAGCTCCTCTAGCATAGCTTTAATCCAATCTTCATCTTTTAGAGCCTCTTCAGTCTTCTTTGGTTTCATTTGAGATAGAAAACTAGCGTAGGCAGCATAGTTTGCATTTTCCTTAGATCTTGTTAACACACCATCTTCAATGTTTCCAATCACATGATCAAGAGAATGATCTTTTTAATACTCTGAAGGTTGTAGTAGGAGACTGAGGTTCTGGGTCTGAGTCGAAGCAGTGTCTCTCAGGCTCAATAGAACTTACTTCTTCATTCTGAGTAGGAATTGGAAGATCACTTAGATCTTCAATCTGACATGTACCTGATGATTCACCGAGACTCTCAGGCTAATTATCTTCAACATTGATAATTTCTTTCGATGATGCACATTTGTCAGATTTACTATCATCATCATCATCAGAATCATCCATAACATACATGGGATTTGATGTGAGATCTTCTTTGCTCCTCTCAAGCTAACTCAGACTAACCGGGTCAGCTTGAGCTCTGTTGGATTCATCAATACTTGTCTCATCAAACGTAACATGTACTGACTCTTCAATTACCTTCCTTTTAAGATTAAAAACTCTGTAAGCTTTGGAGATTGAAGAATATCCAATAAATATCCCTTGATCAGCTTTGGGTTCCAACTTATGGAGCTGATCTCTTTGGTTTAGCACATAACATGTTGAACCAAAAATGTGGAAATATCCAATGTTGGCTTTTCAGCCATGATACATCTCGTAAGGTGTTTTACCATGTCTTTTAACTATAATCGATCTATTTTGAGTATAGCAGGCTGTACTTACAGCTTCTGCCCAGAAGCTTAGCTTGAGCTTTGCCTCACATAGCATGGTTCTGGCAGCTTCAATTAAGGTTCTATTTCTCCTTTCAGCAACTCCATTTTGTTGTGGAGTTCTTACGGATGAGAAATTTTTGATAATTCCATTTTCTTCACAAAAGCCTTCAAGAGTTGAGTTTCTGAACTCAGTCCCATGATCACTTCTGAGCTGTTTAAGAGACTTACCCTTTTGCAACTCTTCTTGTCTTATGAAGATGATTAACTCATATGCAGCTTCACTTTTGGCTTTTAAGAAGATTACCCAAGTGAATCTTGTGAACTCATCAACAATCACTAGAGTATACTTTTTGCCACTTAAGCTTGGGGTGCTAATAGGTCTAAATAGGTCCAAATGCAACATATGCAATGGTTCTGTAATTGAAAAATTCTGCTTGGACTTGAAGGATCCCTTATGATGTTTTCCCATTTCACAAGCTGAGCAGAGTTTGTCTTTAGCAAATGTGATCTTAGGCTGACCAGAGATTAACTCTTTGCTAGACAACTTGTTAATATATTTGAAGTTTAAATGAGACATACTCTTGTGCCATAACCAACTCAGCTTGGGAGTTAAGTCAGAATACAAGCAGGTTTCAGTTGAAGGATCTGCGGAGCTGAGATCTAACAAATAGATATCTCTATCTTTTTGCCATTAATATTGGTTTTCCCTTCTTATCATAAATTGTCCCTGCATGCTTTTTGAAGGTGACTTCATAATCTTCATCACACAGTTGACTGATACTTATCAGATTGTGTTTAAGGCCTTCAACATATGCTACCTTTTTGAAAGTAACTTTTCCAGCAATTATCTTTCCATAACCTTTAGTCCTTCCTTGAGAATTATCCCCAAATGTCACCTTGGGTCCTTCATTGTTTTGGAATTCACTTAGAATCCCCTTGCTTCCTGTCATGTGCCTTGAGCATCAACTATCTAGATACCACTTGTAGGAGCCCTGCACATGATCAACTAAACATATTAGTTTCTTTTTGGAACCCACTGTTTGGTGGGTCCTGAGGATGAGCACTTAGCTGATCCTTTGGAGTATGATTGATCAGTTCGAACATATTTTGGATCTGTTTTGGACTGATCATCCTTTTCGTTTTCGGGTCTAAGATTGGTACTTACACAATCTTTGGCCTCATGACCTCTATCACCACACTTATAGCATTTTCTTCTAAAGATGGGTGTTTGGGTGATTTCTTTGAGTTTTCCAACATTAAATTTGGATTCTGTTTTAGGGTCATATGATGTGGATAACCTTTCAATCCTCTTCGACAGTTTGTCTACTTGATTTTCACTGACTTTGGACTTACCTTTGTCAGCTTTATGGTTACTGTTGAAGCAAAAGGTTTGGCCAAGGGCTTCAGCACGTATTGAGCAGGGGCGTCCGGAGAGGAGAGCACGTTCAGACCTGCACACCACCTATAGTATCTGCAAAACAAACAGGGGTTAGCCTCGTCACGAGGAGGGGTTGGCCTCGTGACCAAGCTCCGGTGCAAGAATGAGTATTTGATATGGAGAAGGTATAAGTTTGTGAAGTGCTAAGAGAGTAGATAGAATGTATGTTCAAGGACTTACCTTCCTCTAGTGCCTTTGTGCTTCTTTTATAGTGCCGGTTCACAAGGATGGACCTTCCTTTTACCCAGAGGTTTGGGAGGTGACCTTGGCCTTTAGTTAAACCCTTGGCATCAGGGACCGACATGCTTCTGCCAAGGATGTGACCTGACTTGAGGCTTTGACCTTCTTCTTGTAGGGATGCTTCTAGATAGTAGTGTTTGTCTTCTTCAGAAGGCAAACCTTAAACATGCTTATAGTAACCTTTGTGTTGCAGCTTTGGCTTGCACCTCTGATTGTGAATGTCTATTTTTCCTCATCCGTAGGTTATCTTACCAATGTCTGTTGTGCGCTTTGTCCCGAGGTGATTATGGGTTGAAGGTCTGGACGACGCTTGGAAGGCGAAGGTCCGGACAATGGTTAGAAGCACAAGCTACGAACATCCCTCATTTGGTCTAGCTTCGGCCAGGCTTATAGGAGGTCCACCTCCGGACATACCTCATCATGTCCCCCAGTCTAGAGGCATTTGGTGCTTGTAAGCAAATGGCTCTAGACTCAAGGATACAATTTGGTCTAGTTGTTGTTTATTCGGGATTCATAAAAAGGTAGTCTTCTCTTTCTCTCTTTTTTATATATTTTTTTATTGTTGATTTTTAATTCAAAGTAGCCGGAGCTTACCTTCATTGGGAGAGGAGCCGATGGAAGAGTTGAATAGCCTGCCATTTTTTCGGCTTGAATGACAACTGAAATGATGGCTAAGACACATGTCGGCCATCCATTCGTTGTTTTCGTTGGCGCATTAAATACCCCCTCAACCGGAGGTTGCTTCACTTTCTCTCCTCATTTCATTTTTTGAAATTTCACATAGCAAAGAAAAAAAAAAGAAAACCCACGTTCTCACCGGTTGCTCTTGCTCCTCTTTCCGCTGTCGCCGTCGTCGGTTGCTTTCTACTCCATTGTCGTCGCCTGTGAGCGAACTAGGGTTTTGTAGGTTTGATTTCTTTCTTCTACTCTGTTTTCTTATTGTTTTCCGTAATGCCTAAGGACAACCTTGAGTCAACCCTTTCTTCCGTCGATCAACGAATGGTCAACGATTTCTGTGTTCTTTATCGTACCGGGGAAGAATATGATCCCAAGAGTCCTGTATCGAATGAATCTATTCGTGATTTTCCCGATGGGTATATCGGAGTGTATATGAAATGGTTCGAATTTGGTAACCATCGTTTTCCGTTTTTGAAGTTTTTCGTTGAGGTCTTAAGGTATTTTCAAGTCCATTTATCGCAACTGTCTCCTCTTGGTGTGATCAAGATTACCTGTTTTGAAGTACAATGTAGGACTCTTGGTGGGCAACCCACTGTGCCCCTGTTCCGTAAGTTTTACAAATTGGGGAAAGCTGGGGATCGGTTTACCATTGAGAAACGAAAATCTCCATCTCCCGTGAGTATAGAGGACTCTCCATCGTGTTTGAAAGTTTGGAAGAGTCAATTTTTTTGGGTTAAATCATATGTAATTCCTTTATATATGATATGGAGGGAGAAAAACCAATCCATTGCTGATCCCGTCCCCGAAGATGGGGAAGTTGATATGGGGATATGTTCTATGCTTATGGAAAAGAGGATGTATGTGCGTCCTCTCGAGGAAGAGGTTCTTGTGTTAGCTGGTCTTAGTTGCTTGTGGGATCTTCCTGCGAAGAAACCCTCTCTTCGCCATGAGGGAAATGGTATGGTCGAGATGAAACTGTTTACCCTTTTTCTTTTTGCTTTACGCTTTTTGTTATGTTGAACTTGTGGTGTTGGATGTGTATTCGATTGATAATAATCATTGTTCTGTTGTTTTTCTTTCTTTGTTGCAGAGATGAATCTGTTGGATTTCATTGTTTTACCTGTGATTGAAGAAGTGGAGATTATGGAGGAGGATAATGATGGTGATGTTGCTGTCATGGAGAGAAATGCCAAGAACCTTGCCATACCAGGTGAAGGTAGTTCTTCTTTGAAAAGAGATGCTTCTGCTGTTGAGGCTTCTAGGAATAGGGATCTTCGTTCTTCGAAGAGGAAGAAACATGTATCTAAAAGTCGTTTGTCAATGTCTAGAGGTGAGGCCAAAGATGGTGGTGCTGATGGTGATGGCCAGTTTGAAGGTAGTGTACCTCTTGATACACCAGTAATTGATCTTGCTCCTCCTGTTTCCCCTATTGACTTTGAAATAGGAGGAACTCCCGAACCTCTGCCCAAACAATCTTCTGTTATTCTTGGTTTGTTCTACTCCTCCTTCGACGAGGCGTAAGGAGGAGATTAGGAAAGGGAAGAAAGTAATGGTTTCTAGCGAGGAGGATGTAAATGAGGGAAGTGTAGTTCGATCCTCCGAAGGGGCTATAGTGGTAAACAACAGTCCTTTTGTTCCTATTCTCCTGGTCTGAGGAACGATTCTTTGTACAACATTTCGTACGTCTGCCGGACCTTGGTTGAAAACATGATCATTCCTGCTGAGCTGAAAAGAGCGTCTGAGAAAAGTGATGAATACATTTCCAACAGATTTTTTTAATACTTGGCTAAGATGTTTGCCTACGACACGGAGATGAACCATCGGTGGGAAAGGGCCGATGATGACGCCGAGATGGCGGAATAGAAAATTCAAGAGTTGTTGGGGAAAATCGAGACATTGAAGGGGCGTGTTACGTCTTTGGAGGAGGAAAACACTAGTTTGAAGAGTTCCAAAAAGGTTCATAAGAAGGCTGCGAAGGAGAAGAAGAAAGAGTTGGTTGTCAAGGATAAGGTGATCTCTTCTTTGGAAAACAGTTTGCAAGAAAAGGATTCCCAGACTCGTCGATTGATTCGTGAGAGAGAGGCGGAGAGGGAATTGGCTGAAGGTCACATAAAGGAAATGCAGCTTTCTAACATAACTGTTATGAAGGAGAAGCTCTGGTTGGTAGATGAAGGTTTCGAGTGTGCTTTTGAGAATCTCCGCCGTAGCGATGGGTATTTGAAAGCTCTTGGCGAGTTGCAGGCATAGAGCTATTCTGCTAGGTATATGCAAGGGTTGGAGGTTGGCTACAACTCTGGTCAGCATAACCTTCCTCTGTCCGATGCTCCTTGCTTTAATCCTTCTACCTCGGATGAGCTGCGTGCGGCTGTTGCAGCATGGGATCGAAAGTCCTTTACTTCATTCTTCCGAGATATTTCTCACTTTGGCTTTGTTGAAGTTATTAAACGTTTGCTAGGTGGTACCGATGGGGGTTCTTCTGCTCTCACCAAATCCATTATTCCGGAGGAGAAGGTGGCTGAACCGGCTAATGCAGCATTGGCTGAGGGTATGGAAGGTTCAAGGATTGCTACTCCAGATGATTCTTCGAAAATGGTTGCTGCATGTGCTAGTGCTGGTGATGGTGCTGTTTCCGAAGCTATTGAGGTTGTGAAGGAAGCTCCAATAATGATGCCGGAGGTTGTTGAGAAAGCTCCGGACGTGGCTGTGTCCATTGTCCTAACTGTCGGTGAGCCGGAGGTCGTAGGAGCAGCTCCGGAGGTTGATAGGCTTTGTACTCTTGAACAAACTCAAGGTACGGAGCCAGACCTGCAAGCAGAGGGTTCAATTGGTGGTGATAAGTGACATTGATATTCGTCAAGTTTACGTTGTCTTGGTTGATCATTTCTATGCTTTTGCTACACTACTCTTTCCATTTATGCTACTATTGTTCTAGATTACTTAGCTTTGCATGAGTGGGTATACACTGCCCATTAGATGTTATATGGGCCTTATGCCCTATCGGTATTATGACACTGTTCCTATGACTGATCTTTATGCTAATCATAGATTACTTTCGTATGTCATGTCTTTACATCTTTATCACGCTTGTTTGCGTAGATGCTCCATATTGTTGAGCATAGGTAGTTTTAGTATCTTTGTACGAGTAACTATGCTCGTACATTATATGTTTATGGCTAAGATTGTTGTTTTTTGCGTAAACATGTTTATACATTGTATGTGCGACCAAGACCGTTGTCGTGGCGTTTATCATATGTGGCCTGCCTGTATGATGCTTATTTGCGACCAAGACCGTTGTCGAGGCGCCGATTGGAAATGACATGCCTATCTACAGTATAGGCATGTCCAAGACTATCGTTTAGATTTGTTTGGATAAGACTCATTTGGGTCTGGACCATATGTTTTAGTTTGTTACAGCATTGCTCGTATGACACATTCATTTTGAAGCATGCATGTGCGATTGATACTGGGAACATAATTATGTTTCATTCACGTACTCATAAGGTGCTTTGGACCTTCAAAAGGAGATAGATGAGATAGTCGATATTTACCACTTTAGTACTTTCTACATACCGTTATCGACTATGATTGTTCCTATCACAAAAGTTGGCTATCACCTAATGCCATTGCTTCATTAGCAGTAGCACCGTCGTAGGTGCATTCCGTTCCAGGGCCTTGGTAGGATGCTTCCCTTCATGTCCTCTAGCTCATAAGAGCCGTTGCGATGTGCTGTGTGAATCTTGTATGGGCCTTTCCATTGAGGCCCTAACTTTCCTTGTTTTTCTCCCTTACTAGCAATCGTTGTTTCTCCACACTAGTTCCCCTGGTTTGAAAATTGTTGTCCGGACTCTATTGTTATAGTACTTCTGGCTTTGCTGCTTGTATCGAGCTTCTCTTATGGCTGCCATCTCTCTTCGCTCTTCCAAAGCATCTAAGTTTGTTGCGAGGTTATCATCATTTGTAGTCTCGTGGACTTGGCTGCTTCTATATGATGGTAGGCCAATTTCGGGAGGTATAACAAACTCTGTTCCATAAGTTAAACTAAAGGGTGTTTCACCGTTGCTTGTTTTTACCATCGTCCTATGTGCCCAAAGGACATGTCCTTGGTGATCGACCCAACTTCCCCCGTCTCTCGTCAACCTTGCTTTAATCCCCGCCACAATACTTCTGTTCATTCTCTCGTCCTGCCCGTTGGCCTGAGGGTGTGCTACCGAAGTGAAATGTTGTTCGATATTCATTCCCTCGCACCAAGAGCAAAATGGTTCTCTAGCAAACTGCCTTCCATTGTCAGTTATAAATTCTTTTGGCAATCCGAACCAGAATACAATATTATGCCACACGAACTTTATGACTTTCGATCCCGTGATGGTGGCAAGTGGCTTTGCTTCGCACCATTTTGTGAAATAATCAATCGCCACAAGTAGAAATTTTAATCTTCCCGGAGCCTCCGGAAACGGGCCCACTATATCCATCCCTCACTTCATGAAGGGCCATGCCGATGCTATGGAGACAAGGTTATGCTTAGGTAACGTGGGTAGTGGGGAGTGAACTTGACAAGCCACACATTTTCTAACTTCTTCGAATGTGTCTCGATGCATGTTGGGCCAATAGTATCCGATTTGCATCGCCTTGGTTACTATTGACCTAGGCCCTGCATGCAACCCGCAAGATCCTTCGTGTATTTGTTTAATCACGTACCTTGCTTCTGTTGGTCCCAAGCACCGGAGGTCCGGTCCAAGGTATGATTTTTTATACAGCACTCCATCGACTAGCCTATATCGCCTTGCTATTCTTTTAATCTTTTCCTCTTCCGTACCTGCCTCTCCGTGATGCAAGTATTTGATGATCGGTGTCATCCATGTGTCTTGCTCTTCGTTGGTGACGGTGTGGACTTCTTCCTCATCGATAGATCTCTTGTTCACTACTTCCACTAGAATCTCCTTTGTGAAATGAGCAAACGTTACTGATGTTAGCTTGCTCAAGGCGTCGGTTTTTTTGTTTTGACTACGTGGTATTTGCTTGATTGTGCATGTTTGAAAACCAGACATGATTTCCTTGGCTTTAGCCAAATATTTCTTCATGTTTTGTTCCTTGGTCTCGTATGAGCCATTGATCTGTGATTCTACCAACTTCGAATCCACGTATATTTTTAAATGCTTGATCTTCATGCTCGAAGCTATGCGTAGTCCTGCCAGCAAAGCTTCGTATTCTGACTCATTGTTAGAGCTTGCAAAGTTGAACCTTAGAGCATATGTGAGCTCGATCCCTGCGGGGCTCGTGAGTATTAAACCTCCACCTGCCCCTTCGATGCTGGAGGCTCCATCAGTATACAGCTTCCACGTTCCTTCTTTTTCATCTTCTTTGCCGTTTACATTCTTCGTTTCATCGGATTCAATTAAGAAATCCGCCAGTATCTGCCCCTTCATCGAGATTCTAGGTTCGTATATGATGTCAAACGTTCCTAATTCCACCGCCCATTTGGCCAACCTTCCAGACACCTCCGGCTTGCTAAGGATACGTTTGATCGGTGCGTCAGTAATGACCTTTACTTGATGAGCTTGGAAGTACCTTTTCAACCTCCTAGTGGCAAATACCAAGCACAAAGCCACTTTTTCCAGCGCAAAGTAATTGACCTCCGGACCTTGTAAAATCTTGCTTATGAAGTAGATCGGTATCTGTTTCTTGCCTCTCTCTGCCATTAGTACTGCTCCTAAAGTATTCGGGGAGGCGGCTAGGTATAAGATGAGGAGTTCACCTTTTTTAGGTGCTGTGAGTGAAGGGAGGTTTGAGATAGCTTCCTTGAGCTTTTGAAAAGCTCCTTCCACCTCCTCCGTCCAACGAAAATCTTTTTTGTTGACACAATTTTTGAGTGTCCTGAGGATTAGCAACGAGTGTTCAGCGGCCCGTGACATGTATCTAAGTAATGCAGCTATCTTCCCATTAAGGCTATGTGCTTGCTTTATTGTCTTTGGGGATTGGAGATCCATGATAGCTTTTACTCTATCGGGGTTTGCTTTAATCCCATCGGGCGTAATCACGTGCCCTAGGAATCTCCCTTGCTCTAATCTAAAGGAGCACTTTTTGGCTTTAGCTTCATGTTGGCTCGTCGCAGGTTTTGGAATGTTTCTGCGATATCTTTGAGCATTTCCTTCTCCGTTGTACTTTTAATCACTACGTCGTCTATGTAGGCTTCTATGTTTCTCCCAATCTAGTTTTTGAAGACCTTGTCGACGAGTCGTTGATAAGTTTCCCCCGCATTCTTGAGGCCGAAGGGCGTCTTTTTGTAGCAATAAACACCCTGGTCGGTGTAGAAACCAGTCTTATCTTCGTCCTCTCTGGCCATCTGGATTTGATGGTACCCTTTGTACGCATCTAAGAAACATTTGGACGGTATCCATGCAACGACTCTATCTTGAGGTCTATCTTTGGCAGCGGATACGGGTCCTTTGGACAAGCTTTGTTGAGATCTGTAAAGTCCACGCACATCCTCCATGTGCCATCCTTTTTTTACCATGACGGGGTTCGCCACCCACGACTGGTAATGCACTTTTCGAAGGATTCCTACGTCCGCTAACTTGTCAACCTTTGCACATGTTGCTCTGCTACGGTCCGGAGCTAGACTCCTCTTCCGCTGTATCACCGGTTTTGTTTCTTTAGCAATCCCTAACTTGTGTTCAATCAATTCCCTAGGAATTCCTGTCATATCAGAAGGTTCCCACGCGAAAACATCTTTATTCGCCCGCAGCAGCCTTACTAGCTCTTCTTGACAGTTCTGGCTTAAGGAAGTTCCCACTGTTATTGGTTGCTGTGGATAACTATCGTTGACTACAATCTTTCTTTCTTCTTTGCTTAATACCTCCTTTCTTTGGTTCCGTTGTTCCTCCCTCTCCGTTTTCAAACACTCTTTTGCTATTTCTTTTTCTGAGTGTGTGGTGGCAACTCCTGATGGCATTGGAAATTTAATGAGGGAGTGTATGGTGGAAGCAACGGCTCATAGCGAAGCCATTCCGGTGCGCCCAAGGATGATGTTGTACAAGGACGTCAATCGTACCACCAAGAATCGGAGCCTCACTGTCCTACTCAAAGGGTAGCTTCCAATTGTGAAGGGCAACACTAATTCTCCCAAGGGCCATACAACCTCTCCGGCCAACCTGATGAGGGGAACAGTTGCCTCCATTAGCCGCGCCTTAATTTCCGATCCCATTTTTAGGAAGCAATGCTCATACATGATTTCGGATGAGCTCCCCCCATCGATGTACAATCGGTGTATCTCGTATCCAGCTACAATGGCACGAAACACTATTGGACTTACAATCGCCCCTGCATGTCCAATAGGAGGAAAATCGATCCTCTGATTGATCCAGCTTTCATATTCTCTTTCTACTCTCTTCCTTTCTACCTTTGATGCTCGCATCATAAATATTTCTTTCTCCTTTCCCTTGCCGGTGGTTTGTTGTTTCTTGTTTGTTGCCTCGGCCTTGATACCGAGGGGGTTGTGGTTTGATTTCTTTTACCAAATGTGCTAGCTGCCCCGTCTTTACTACTTCTTCGATTTGCTTCTTCAGCTGAAAGCAGTCGTTGGTGTGATGTCCCTTATCAGGATGGAACTCACAGTACCTTTCTTGGTTTCTCTTCTCAGAGGGAGCTAGCATGGGTCTAGGTGGTAGGAAGTTGTGGCTGGCCTCTTCCGTGGCTAGTATCTCTTGGGGAGTCTTTGTTAGGGGTGTGAAGTGAAGCCTTCTATTCTCTCCTTTTTGATATGGGACCCCTTGCCGAGCTTCAGACATCTTTATGTCATTGTAGGGTGTTGGGAAGACGGATGGAGTGAAACTTCTTTTTGGTTCTCCTGATCTCCATGGAGCCGGCTTAATTGAAGGCCCTTTTCTTGATACTTAATCTAGCTGCTGATGTGCGTGTAGCGTACCAGTTTTAAATTTATAAAATCCGAGTTATTTAGCACAACTACAACACAAATAGGCAAGAGAACCTAATCGTATCGTAGTATAGTAAATAAGTACGGGTGTCGAACATAAGGGGAACGGGTATGATTTTTAATATAACTATACTAATCAAATATTAAACTAATTAAAACAACTAAAAAGGGGGAATTTAGAATTTTATCAATAAAGATTCAATCTTTATTATCTAAAATCACTCCTAACACTTGCAAACACTCAAAAGCAAACCAAAGAGAGCAAAAGCAAAGATTTTTATGGATTAAACTTATCAAATTAAAGCTTTCCCTCCCTAGATTCGATTTCTACTTTTTCAAAACATTTAATTTCCAATTAATCGTGCAACGAACATTTGTTTCATCTCATACCGATTTCTATAATGGATAAACTCTTGGTCTGAGTTCTAACCCTCTAATCATGTATTTATTCAATTCTATGGTCAAGAAATCGTTTAAATTCATAATTAGACGTGTTTAAGTTCGTGTCAAACAAGACTCCACCTTTAACAATTATTTGGTTATTAAATTGTTAAATTGACAAATAAAGGTCATTACATGCCAATCATACACATTAAAGTTCCATTCTTGGTTATCTAAGCCTAGGATATGATCAATCACTAGTCAAGATTAATTATTGATCCTAATTAATTATGATAAAAGCTATAAAAATAGATTGGTCCTCTAATTTTTATAAACTCAGAATATAAACAATAAAAAAAACAGATCTTTAACACATATGAATCATTGGTGAGCTTATAAGATAAATTATGAGATGAAAACATGTTCTAATCAATGGAAATCAAACATATTTACAAAGTTTCATCTCCTCTAGGGAGGAAAAGAAGAAAAATAGCCAATAACAGTCATATCAAGCTTCTGGAAATCATAAATAAACATGAGAACAAAGAAAAGAATAATAAAACCGTAATAAGCAAGCCTCCTAGCTACTTTAATCTTCAAATAAGCTCCAATCCATCAAATTAAGCTCCACAGCTCCTGGAATGACTTTTAGACGTGATTTGGCAGAGTTTGGGTTGTATAAGTTGGGTGGTTCCTCCCAAAACCGATCTGGATGTTCGTTTATATAGGAAACTAAAAATAGGGGCGTCGCGCCACGACGGGTAAGTGTCGCGTCGTGATGGCTGAGTTTGACGCGATCCAAAACTCTTTTAAAAATTGAATTCTGACGTGATCTGACGCGTCGCGCCGCGACCCAAGCAACTGTCGCGCCGCGACGACACGTTGCGAGCTTTTGGACCTTATCTTGAACAGCTCCGTCGCGCCGCGACATCGCTTTTTTAGACTTTCACCATAAAAGTGATTTTGTAGCCCTCTGAGTCTAGTTTCCGTGGCTTTTTGAATCACCTCAATCCGAGTTCGTATGAGTGAGATATGACCAAAACAGTGAAGGTGTGTCGGCACGGACAGCTTTTCTTATTTTCTTCAGTTTTTCTAGTTTTTGCTCAAAACATTCCATCATCCGCCTTTTTAACCTGTAATTCACTAAATGAAGATAATTAAGTATATTTTACTTATTTATAAATAATATCAGGCTAAAATAAAACAGATATCGCTTAAAATATTTATCTAAATTTGGCGATATCCTTGCCCCGCAGCTTCTTTTCCTCTAATGAACGCCCTCACTACCTCCATCATTTCGTCTACTGTTTTGGGTACAATGTTGCAATACTTCTCTACTAACTGCTTAGACTTTATTCCATGAACAAAACTGGAGATCCTCATTTTCTCGCCAGCTCCTCCTATCTCCTGGCTTTCTTTCAAGTAACGCGCCATGAAGGCCCATAACGTTTCCCCTTCCTTCTGCTTTATATTGTGAATCTCCAATGGGTCTCTTATGTACCTCTTTTGTTGCATAAAGTTGGACAAGAAGCTTTTTCGAAGGTTTTCGAAGTTGTGGATACTTCCCTCCGGAAGGTGGTCAAACCACACTCGTGCTGGCCCTATGAGGGTTTGTGCGAACATATGGCACCACACCGGCATGGACCAGTGCTCCACTTCAGCTGCTCCCATGAATATTCTAAGGTGATCCTCCGGGTCGGTTGTTCCTTCATACATCTTTATGTGGGACGGCATTTTGATTTTTCCCACGAATTTGAAACGGGCTATCCTCAGAGTAAATTTCGTGGACTCAGACGGACGATAAGGACCCATGAGCTCATCCTCCTCCAAACTGTTTGCGGAGGGTTCAATGGGGGTGTGTTGAGTGGAGGGATTTGACCTTGTGTTGGTCAGAGAGGTGGTACGAGGGGTGATTGTGGAAGTGGTAGGTCCTGTTAAAGGTGCTTCTTCTCCAAAGTATAACCTAGCTTGGACCTCCTTCAGTCTTTCCTCCTTTTCATGACTTTCAACAAGTGTTTTGAGTAGATGATAGTTTTGTCGGACTACTTCAGGGGTTATTTGCAAAGGGTTTTCCGAGGCGTCAAGGTTTTGTGTCGTTGTAATGATAGATTGGACAGTTGGTGTAACGGGAAGGGTGGTGGTGGTAGTGCTTCCGGACGAACCAAGAATGAGGAAATCAACAGGTGGAACTGGGGAAGGTTCCATACCAACCAAGTCACACGGATGGCGCCAAATATTGAAGCAAAAGGTTTGGCCAAGGGCTTTAGCACATATTGAGTATGGACGTCCGGAGGGGAGAGCACGTTCGGACCTGCGCACCACCTATAGTATCTGCAAAACAAACAGGGGTTAGCCTCGTCACGAGGAGAGGTTGGCCTCATGACTAATCTCCGGTGCAAGAATGAGTATTTGATATGGAGAAGGTATAAGTTTGTGAAGTGTTAAAGAGAGTAGAGAGAATGTGTGTTCAAGGGCTTACCTTCCTCTGGTGCCTTTGTGCTTCTTTTATAGAGCTGGTTCACAAGGATGGACCTTCCTTTTACCCAGAGGTTTTGGAGGTGACCTTGGCCTTTAGTCAAACCCTTGGCATCAGGGACCGACATGCTTCTGCCAAGGATGTGACCTGACTTGAGGCTTTGACCTTCTTCTTGTAGGGCTGCTTCTAGATAGTAGTGTTTGTCTTCTTCGGAAGGAAAACCTTAAGCATGCTTATAGTAACCTTTGTGTTGCAGCTTTGGCCTGCACCTCTGATTGTGAATGTCTATTTTTCCTCATCCGTAGGTTATCTTACCAATGTCTGTTGTGCGCTTTGTCCCGAGGTGATTATGGGTTGAAGGTCCGGACGACGCTTGGAAGGCGATGGTCCGGACAATGGTTAGAAGCACAAGCTACGAACATCCCTCATTTGGTCTAGCTTCGGCCAGGCTTATAGGAGGTCCACCTCCGGACATACCTCATCAGTTACCTTTATTTGGTGAAGCCTGACTTATAGACAACTTCCTATTTTTAGACATCCTTTCATATATGGCTTGAGAATTATGTCTTTTT
Source organism: Dittrichia graveolens (assembly GCA_038502395.1). NCBI lineage: Eukaryota > Viridiplantae > Streptophyta > Magnoliopsida > Asterales > Asteraceae > Dittrichia > Dittrichia graveolens. Next base: position 71,664,119 of record JARJIL010000004.1, on the reverse strand, counting down.
GAGTTAACATGAGATATTCTATCAAAAAACAGTTGTTCTCACAGGATTGTAATCCAATCTTTTGAAAACTGACTTACAGCTTCTGTTGGATCTGGAACATTCAGCTTGATGGTTTGAGTGAATAACCTGAGGACTTTGGGTTGGTCTCACAAACTTATTGGTTTTGACCTGTTTCCCTTCCTTGTTCCTTAAGAATGTTCTTGGGAGTATGTCATCTGATTTCATCGTTTTGTCTTCAAGACTGACTTGATGTTCGATGATTTCATCAGTAGCAGCACTATAATCTCCCCCTAGCACTGCTTTTACTTGATTTGGTATCTGCTGGTTAATACACTTTTCTGCTTCTCTTGATGACTTACACCAAGATTCACAGATTTTTCTTAGATTGTCAGCTTGTTCTTTTGATTCTTGCAGTTCGTCACTTAGAAGTTTGTTTATATGAAGCTAACATTCATAATCACTTTGAATCTTTTTACCAGCATTTAAGAGAGTTTCGGAGTGTTTAAGTTCATCTTTTAGTTTTGAAATGTTAGTTTTCTAACAAGATTGAACTGTGAGAGAGTTTTTGAAATCATTCAACAAATAGTTGAACATTAGACATTTTTGTTCATCAGTGTACGAGCTAAAGTTATATACGTTATACATTGAGGCAGGATCCCAATTACTGGTTTGCTTACTCAGCTTAGCCGCTTCTGCTAGATCCACATCAAAGGATCTGCCTTCAAACTCATAGTCAACTTGTTCCTCTTCATCCTCAATGGCCATCAAACACCTATATGGCTCATCATCATCTGAAGTAGATGATTCAGTATCCCAAGTCTCAGCAAGAAGACCTTTGGTGTTTTCATCTGGCTTACCTTTGAGTCTTTGATATTTCTTTTTATACCTATAAGCTCTGTAGGCATTCTTGTCAGCTACTGAAGTTGATTCTCCCTTATTAACTCTGCACTCAGCAGCTATGTGTCCTATCCTCTGACAGTTATAGCACTTAGCTTTCTTAGGATCAAAAGTAGACTTACCACTTTTGCTTCTGTCAGATTGACCCCTTCCTCTTCTGAACTTTCTAAAGTTTCTTGCTAACATTTCCATTTGTTCAGTAAGAGCATCTATCTCTTCATCATCTGAACCAGAGTTAAGACTTACCTCCTCAGATTCAGATTCAGAGTCAGTCTCAGCTTGAGACTTTTTAGATCCCTTCTTTTTCTTTTCCACAATTAATGCAGATCCAACATTATTGATAGATTATTTTAGTTGTTGCTGGGCCACTTTCTTCTATTCCATGATCTGTTGATGATTTAGAAGGAAACCATAGATAGATCTGAGATCATATTTTCCTAAGGTTCCTCCAGCATGAAGTGCAATGGTGATCTCATTGAATTGTTCTAGTAACACATCCAAGAACTTGAGTACCAATTCATTCTCATCTTTGTTGACACCTACCAAGATCAGATCATTTATCAAGCATTGAAATCTGGTAACCAAATCTCCCAGAGTTTCATTCTTTTTAGCATAGAAAGTTTCATAAGAAAGACTCAGATTTGTCTTCTTATGTTGCTTGACCAAGTCAGTACCTTCATACGTGACACTGAGAGTATCCCACATCTCTTTTGCACTTTGGCACCCAGCCACAGTATACAGAAGAGGATTTGTCAAGGCATTTTCTATAATGCTTTGTGCCTTGTCATCAAGATTGAACAGTTTACGTTCTTCCTCAGTCCAAGATGCTTCAGGCTTGGGAGTTTCTCCAGAGGGAACAGTTTTGTCAGTGGCAGTAATATGGATCATTGGTATGATTGGGCCATCTTGAATCACGGTACTTATCCTGTGATCTACGGACTTCAGATATAGCATGGCTCTAAACTTCCACATAGGATAGTCAGTGCCATCAAAGATAGGACAACCTTTTGCCGCCATTGTTGGTATATGACTTGATTGCTTGCTAGTAGACATCTTAACCTCTTGACAGCGGATCTTGATCTCCAACTTATGAAGAAACTTACTCTGATACCAGTTGTTGGTCCCAAAGAGGGTGAACAAGCAACCAATACCGTGTATAAGGGGGGTTGAATACACTTTAAACAATTAAACAAATTAATCAAATGTATATTCAATTATCAACCAGAACAATAACTATTATCACTCTCTAATCAAATCAACATGATGATTTGATATTACAATGATTATAAGCTCAACTCTCTCTAAACACTCTTGAATCACAAACTAATTGATGATCTAATTTCTTGTTAAAACTGATTAACAAGAACTCTTGAAAACTCTCTCGAACTTTGAACTTACAAAGTTATCGCAACACACGCATATCAAGTATCACTAACATTGTACGTTTTGCAACTTATGCAATCTTGCAACTTATGTAGTATAACGTACTAGTTACCGTATATCTTCGCGCATTCGTTCGTGTGTGTATATTTGTTTTTACATAAACCCAGAAGAAGGTTTATACTTATACTCTATATATCTACGAACAAATCGCAGTTTAAAGATAGAACTTATCTTTTCTTTAAAACCGTAACAAACTTCTTAATTAGAACATATCTAATTAATTCCGTTTGAGATTTCTATCCAACTAATAGATAGTTTAAATTAGGTTTAGATATCCTAATTTAAATGTCGTAGATATTGAGAGTTTATAACATAATTTACTTACTTAAATTTTGAACTGACTTCTGACGCCGAGCTGACATACTCAGTCTTGACCTTGTCAACCTGACTTCTTGAATCTTGGATTCTTAAATCATCAAGTCTTCAAGTCTTCAAGTCTTAAAACCTATCTCAGCTTATAAGTCACAGAGCTATCTAGTACTTATATAGAAAACTCTACATCTGTTTATACGTTGACTACTCAGCTTCAGCTGACCAGTCAGTCTATAACAGACTTACATAATTCCTAACTCTTAACCTATCATCTATACATATCTATAGTTTGTCTCATCAAATCTAACTATTCTAAACATGGGACTAACAGTGATAAATATATGTTTTATATCACATTTTTTTATGGTATCAATGAATTCATTTTTAAACAAGGGTCGCAAATAATACATCGTTAGTTATTAATTAATTGTGTTTGACTGCTTAATTGATTTATTGTATGTTAGTAAGAAGTGTTGTGTACTGTTGTTTGTGTATATCTTAAACACTTAGCTGCCTCATACTTTATAAAACTTCGCGGTGAAGATATTTGCTCATTTGTATGTGTGTATGTGTACTTTGAAGAAACTCAAGAACAAGACTCGGAAATCAAACTTGAATCCTTGAATCCTTGATTTAGTGTGTGATATTGCAAAATAAAGGTTTGTTTATGTTCCTATTATGATTCTTGTTAGTCTTTGATATGTATTTATTGGGTTTTTAATGATTAGATTGAAGAACTCCATTAATTGAGATATGAAGAACTTGATAAGTGGGTTTTAATGATTTTGATGTTTTAATTGTTTTTAATGTATTCATGATGATTGCTAGTATGTTATATGAAGTTAGTATGTGGTTTGAAAGTATTTCTTAGTAATTTGCAGGATTAAGTTGTGTGTTTGTTCGACTGGAACAAGCAGCAAGGAAGAAGATGATGAGTCGATGAAGGCGGTGGGGGTGGTGCGACTTGCATCCCATCCCACTTTCTTATTTGGTCCGACTTGTTCTATGACGTGTTGTGCCCCATACGACTTTGACATATGTGACTTTGGTGAGGTGTGGTCCGGTTTCCTCTATGCGACTTTGGTGAGGTGTGGTCCGATTTATTTGTTGCCCTGTCCAACTTGGTGGTCCGACTTTGGTTGTGCGACTTGGGATTTTTCCTATGTCTGACTTGTGTAATCTATCGCGCGTCGACACGTCACGTTGGTGTTCAAGATGCGACGCGTCGGGTTTTTTGTGTTTCTGTTTTTGTTTGCTATTTATTCGTGTTGCATGTTATATGTTTACTTCATATATGGTTTTAACATGTTGTTAACGAATATAAGTGATATAAATATATGTGTGCATATATTTATGAATTGAAGATTGATTACGGTGTTATTGTGTTCACCGGAAACGTGAAGTGTACCACCGAAAATCTCAAGTCATTTTTTTTAAAATGCCGTGGAAGCATCTACAAATTTTCATAAATACAAACACCCACAAAGTATACAGTACTGTTTTCAAAACATAGAATCCATTTGTTTTACAAAGGTTTTACAAAACACGGCTCGTCTCTAATCAAAATATAATATCAGAACGTTAGTCAAATTTCCTGTTAGTCCTTTATTTGTATATATTCAATTCCTAAAGGAGCTTTCGAAGAAAGCACCTGAAGGAGGATTCTTTATTCTTTATTCTTTTGTAAACTGTTCTGACGCAACACATCTGAAGAAAAAAGACCAAAGTTCATCTGAAGATTTGTTCTGAAGTGAACGTCAACTGAAGTTAGTCTTCAGTTATCAAAGGGTCTTCTACACTGAAGACACGTCTGAGTACCAGAATCTTCCTCTTATGTAAAGTGCACGATTTGTGCATCTGAAGGAGCTTGAAACGACAATGTTGTTTTCTGTTCCTAATTTTATGAAGAGCGGTACACATGTAATTAAATTAGATGGTCAGGATTAGTTTACTTAGCCTATAAATACCTTCTCGGTGTTCGAGAAAAGCTTAAGCGTTTGTTCTCTAATTTGCATTCAAGTTTGTTCTTGATTAGTTTGTACTCGGTGCTCAAGTTTGTTCTTGTGCACTCTTTGAAGTCTGGTTATTAATATAATCTTACTTTGAAACCTTTCGTGTGTTCGTTTCTTTAAAACTATTTCCGCACTTTGATATTAATCATTTTTAGTTTTATACTTATTTGGGAAAAACAATTGGTATCAGAGCAGGTTCTAATTTAATTTATAAATTAGTGATCTGTTCAATATGTCGAAGTTTGATTACATCAAAAATGGCTCCTATGCCAAACCACCAAAGTTTTCAATTGAACATTTTACAAGTTGGAAGAATAGAATGCTACTTTATTTGGAAAATCTTGATTGCAATTCTCTCATTATCTTGGAGGAAGGTTCTTTCATTCCCTAAACCATCTCCATGGAGACTGGTTCAGCTGAAACCTCTATTCCTTCTCGTCCTAAACCAAGATCTCAATGGACTGGAGGAGAAGAAGCTTGTTGGTTTAGATGCCATGATACGAAACAGTATAGTTATTGCTTTAACTAATGAAATATTCCATACTGTTTGCAATTTGAAAACTGCTAAGGATATGTTGAAGAGCATATGCATATCGTTAGAAGGAACTGTTGAGGTTCGTGAGATCAAAAAGACCAACATCATACGCAAGTATGAAAGCTTCTTTGCTAAAGACTCAGAGTCTCTCACTGAGGTTTACACAAGATTTACATGTCTACTGAATGACATGACTGAAGTTAGAGTTGTCAGAAAGCAATTCCAAATCCTAAACAGATTCCTGGATTCTCTTCTGTCTGAGTGGGATACTATGTGCATAATCCTGAGAACAAACAACATGCTCAGGGACATAAACATGCGTAAACTCTATTGAATTCTGCTAAATGACGAACAAACCCACATTTAGAAAATTGACCTGGAGAAGGCCTTCAAGAAAACTCTGGACCTCCTTGCTGAAAATCCTCAAAGAGTCAACTACAAGTCAACTGAAGACTCAGATTCTGAAGATGAGCCTCAGATGAATGATGCTGAGGAGGAAGAAAGGTCTGACGATGAATGTTCAGAAAAAGCCTTCATCATGAAAAACTATAAAAAGTTTCAGAAGTTCAAATCTTATGGAAGAAGAAAGTTCAAGAAGAAGTTCTCTTCAGAGAAAAAGGGCTCATCTGAAGGGTCCAAAAATGAATGCTTCAAATGTGTAAAGCCTGGTCACTATGCAGCTGACTGCTTTGTCAAGGAAACCTCCGCAAATCCAAGGGGTTTCCATCTAAGGCTGATAAATACAAAGCTAAGTATAAAGCCCTGAAAGCATCCAGTGAGAAGAAGAAGAAAGAAAAGGTGATGATTGCTGATGACCTTAACTGGATAGATTTTGAAACCTCTTCAGATGAGGATTAAGAGAATGAAGTTAGAGGAAAGTGCGTGGTGGCTGAAGAAATCCTCGGAACTACACATCCTGAAATGTGCTTAATGGCTACTGAAAGCAAGTTCAGCAGTGATCTTGCTAAGGTTGAAAAATTAAGCTCAGCAGAAGTATTAGTCCCATATTTAGAATAGTTAGATGTGATGAGACAAACCATAACTATGTATAGATGATAGGTTAAACATTAGGAATTATGTAAGTCTGCTATAGACTAACTAGTCAGCTTAGGCTGAGTAGTCAGCGTATAATCAGATATACAGTTTTCTATGTAAGTACTAGATAGCTCAGTGACTTCTAAGCTGAGATAGTTTTCAAGAATGAAAACTTGTAGATTTGAAGATCCAAGAACTCAAGAACTCAGCTTGATAACATCAAGACTGAGTGAGTCAGCTCAGCGTCAGAAGTCAGTTCAAGAATTTAAGTAAGTTCTAAATTCTGTTATAAACTCTCAATATCTACGACATTTAAATTAGGATATCTGAACCTAATTTAAACTATCTATTAGTTGGATAGAGATCTCAAACGAAATTAATTAGATATGTTCTAATTAAGGAGTTTGTTACGGTTTTAAAGAAAAGATAAGTTCTATCTTTAAACCGCGATTTGTTCGTAGATATATCAAGTATAAGTATAAACCTTCTTATGGGTTTCAAAATACCGAACAGAGAGTTCTGCATAAGTTACAAAATGTACGTGTGTTCGTCATACTTGATACGCGTGTGTTGCGATAACTTTGTGAGTTCAAAGTTCAAGAGCGTTTTCAAGGGTTCTTGTTAATCAGTTTTAACAAGAAGTTCGATCATCAATTAGTTTGTGATACAAGAGTGTTTAGAGAGAGTTGAGTCTATAATAAGTGTAACATCAAATCATCCTGTTGATTTGATCAGTAAGTGAAATTGTAATCATTCTGTTTGATCATTGAATATACATTTGATTAGTTTGATTAATTGTTTTAAGTGTATTCAACCCCCCCCCCTCTACACTATATTGGTTGCTTGTTTACCCTCTTTGGGACCAACAACTGGTACCAGAGCAAGTTTCTTCATTAACTGAAGATCAAGATCCACTGTCAAGAGGTCAAGATGTCTACCAACAAGCAATCAAGTCATATTCCAACAATGGCGGCAAAAGGGTGTCCTATCTTTGATGGCAATGATTATCCTATGTGGAAGTTCAGAGCCATGCTATATCTAAAGTCAGTGGATCACAGGATGAGTACCGTGATTCAAGATGGCCCAATCATACCCTTGATCCATATTACTGCCACTGACAAAACTGTTCCCTCTGGAGAAACTCCCAAGCCTGAAGCATCTTGGACTGAGGAAGATCGCAAACTATTCAATCATGATGATAAGGCACAAAGCATTATAGCAAATGCTTTGAAAAACCCTCTTTTGCATACGGTGGCTGGGTGCCAAACTGCAAAAGAGATGTGGGATACTCTCAGTGTCATGTATGAAGGCACTGACCTTGTCAAGCAACATAAGAAGACAAATCTGAGTCGTTCTTACGAGACTTTCTTTGCTAAAAAGAATGAAACTCTCGCTGATCTGTTTACCAGATTTCAATGCTTGATTAATGATCTGCTCTTGGTAGGTGTCAAGAAAGATGAAAATGAGTTGGTACTCAAGTTCTTGGATGTGTTACCAGAACAATTCAATGAGATTATCATTGCACGTCATGATCGAGGAACCTTAAGAAAATATGATCTCAGATCTATCTTTGGTTTTCTTCTAAATCATCAACAGATCATGGAACAGAAGAAAGCCCAGCAACAACTAAAAGAATCTATTAATAGTGTTGGATTTGTATTGATTGCAGAAAAGAAGAAGAAGGGATCTAGAAAGTCTCAAGCTGAGACTGACTCTGAATCTGAATCTGAGGAGGTAAGTCCTAACTCATACTCAGATGATGAAGAGATGTATACTCTTACTAAACAAATGGCAATGTTAGCAACAAATTTTAGAAAAATCAAAAGAGGAAGGGGTCAATTTGACAAAAGCAAAAGTGGTAAGTCTACTTTTGATCCTAAGAAAGCTAAGTGCTACAATTGTCAGAAGATAGGACACATTGCTGCTGAGTGAAGAGTTAAGAAGGGAGAATCAGCTTCAGTGGCTGACAAGAATGCATACAGAGCTGATAAATATAAAAAGAAATATCAGAGACTCAAAGCCAAGCTAGATGAAAACACCAAAGGTCTTCTTGCTGAGACTTCGGATACTGAATCATCTACTTAAGATGATGATGAGCCAAATAGGTGTTTGATGGCCATTGAGGATGAAGAGGAACAAGTTGATTATGAGTTAGAAGAAAGTTCCTTTGATGAGGATCTAGCAGAAGCGGTTAAGCTGAGTAAGCAAACCAACAACTGGGATCCTGCCTCAATGTATATGGTAAATAACTTCAGCTCTTACACTGATGAACAAAAATGTTTAATGTTCAACTATTTATTGAGTGACTTCAAAACCTCTCTCACAGTTCAATCTAATATGAAAACTGAAATTTCAAAATTAAAAGATGAACTTAAACACTCTGAAACTCTCATAAATGCTGGTAAAAAGACTCAAAGTGATTATGAGTGTTAGCTTCACATAAACAAACTTCTAAGTGAAGAATTACAAGAATCAAAAGAACAAGCTGACAATCTAAGAAAGATATGTGAATCTTGGTGTAAGTCATCAAGGGAAGCAGAAAAATGTATCAACCAGCAAATACCAAATCAAGTAAAAGCAGTGCTACGGGGAGATTATAGTGCTGCTGCGGATGAAATCAACAAAGAACAAGTCAGTCTTGAAGATAAAAATAATATACTTCCAAAGACATTTTTAAGGAACAAGGATGGAAAACAGGTCAAAACCAATAAGTTTGTGAGACCAACCCAAAGCCCCCAGGTTATTCATACAAACCATCAAGCTGAGTGTTCTAGATCCAACAGAAACTGTAAGTCAGTTTTCAAAAAATTGGATTACAATCATGTGAGAACAACTGTTATTGACATAATAACTCACATCAACTCAAAGAGACATAACTCTCAAGCCAAATATGAAAGGATGTCTAAGAACAGGAAGTTGTCTATAAATCAGACTTCACCAAATAAGGGTAACCATAAAGCTGACAAAGATAAGTCCAAAGTCAGAGAAAATCAAGTAGACAAACTGTCTAAAAGGATTGAATGGTTATCCACATCTTATGACCCTAAAACTGAATCTAAATTTAATGTTGGAAAACTCAAAGAAGTCACCCAAACACCTATCTTTAGAAGAAAATGCTATAAGTGTGGTGACAGTGGTCATGAAGCCAAGGATTGTGTAGGTACCAATCTAAGGCCTGAAAAAGTAAAGGATGATCAGTCTAAAACAGACTCAGAATCTGTCCAAGTTGATCAGTCAGCCTCTAAAGGATTAGCTATGTGCTCATCCTCAGAATCCACCAAACAGTGGGTTCCTAAAAGAAACTAATGTGTTTAGTTGATCATGTGTAGGGCTCCTACAAGTGGTACTTAGACATTGAATGCTCAAGGCACATGACAGGAAGCAAAGGGATTCTAAGTGAATTCCAAAACAATGAAGGACCCAAGGTGACGTTCGGGGATAATTCTCAAGGAAGGACTAAAGGTTATGGAAAGATAACTGCTGGAACAGTCACTTTCAAAAAGGTAGCATATGTTGAAGGCCTTAAACACAATCTGATAAGTATCAGTCAATTGTGTGATGAGGATTATGATGTCACCTTTAGAAAGCATGCAGGAACAATTTATGATAAGAAGGAAAAGCCAATACTAATGGCAAAAAGAGAGAGAGATATCTATCTGTTAGATCTCAGCTCCGCATATCCTTCAACTGAAACCTGTCTGTATTCTGACTCAACTCCCAAGCTGAATTGGTTATCGCACAAAAGACTATCAAACCTAAATTTCAAATATATTAACAAACTGTCTAGCAAAGAGTGAGTCTCTAGTCTACCAAAGATCACATTTACTAAAGACAAACTTTGCTCAGCTTGTGAAATGGGAAAACATCATAAAGCATCCTTCAAGTCCAAACATAATTTTTCGATTACAGAACCATTTGCATATGTTGCATTTGGATTTATTTGGACCTATAAGAACCCCAAGCCTAAGTGGTAAAAAGTATACTCTAGTGATTGTTGATGAGTTCACAAGATTCACTTGGGTGGTCTTCTTAAAAGCCAAAAGTGAAGCTGCATGTGAGTTAATCAGCTTCATAAGAGAAGAAGAGTTGCAAAAAGGTAAGTCTATCAAGTAGCTCAGGAGTGATCATGGGATTGAGTTTAGGAACTCAACCCTTGAAGGCTTTTGTGAAGAGAAGGGAATTATCCAAAATTTCTCATCTGTAAGAACTCCACAACAAAATGGAGTTGCTGAAAGTAGAAATAGAACCTTAATTGAAGCTGCCAGAACCATGTTATGTGAAGCAAAGCTCAAGCTGAACTTTTGGGCTGAAGCTGTAAGTACAGCTTGCTACACACAGAACAGATCCCTAATAGTTAAAAGACATGGTAAAACACCTTATGAGATGTATCATGGCAGAAAACCTAATATTGGATACTTCCATATTTTTGGTTCAACATGCTATGTGCTAAACCAAAAAGATCAGCTCCATAAGTTGGAACCTAAAGCTGATCAAGGTCTATTTGTTGGATATTCTTCAATTTCAAAAGCTTACAGAGTCTGTAATCTTAAAAGAAAAGCAATTGAAGAGTCAGTACATGTTACGTTTGATGAGACAAGTACTGATAAATCTGACAAAGCTCAAGTTGACCCGGTTAGTCTGAGTAAGCTTGAAAGAAGCAAAGAAGATCTCACATCGAATCCCATGTATGTTATGGATGATTCTGATGATGAGGATGGTGGCAAATTTCAAAAGCTTGTTTCAACAAAAGAAGTTATCAACATTGAAGATGATCACATAACTGAGACCATTGGCACCAATACTCAGCCTGAGAATCTAGGTGAATCATCAGGTACAAGTCAGATTGAAAATCTAAGTGATCTCTCAATCCCTATTCAGACTGAAGAAGTAAGCCCTTTTCAACCTGAGAGACACTGCTCAGATTCAGACCCAGAACCACAGTCTCCCACTACAACCTTCAAAGTATTAAAAGATCATCCCCTTGATGACATTATTGGTAACATTGAAGATGGTGTGTTAACTAGATCTAAGGCAAATGCAAACTATGTTGCCTACTCTAGTTTTCTATCTCAAATGGAACCTAAGAAGACTTAAGAGGCTCTAAAGGATGACGATTGGATTGAAGCTATGCAAGAGGAGCTGACATAATTTTAAAGAATTAAGGTCTGGACCCTTGTCCCTGCTCCCAAAGGAAAAACAATTATAGGCACTAAGTGGGTCTATAGAAACAAAATGGACAAGAATGGAGTAGTGATCAGAAATAAAGCAAGGCTAGTAGCTCAGGGGTATCGATAAGAAGAAGGTATTGACTATGATGAGACCTTTGCCCCCGTTGCAAGGATTGAGTCGATAAGATTGTTTCTAGCCTATGCAGCCTTCAAAAATTTTAAAGTGTATCAAATGGATGTTAAAAGTGCTTTCCTAAATGGATCAATATAGGAGGAAGTCTATGTGAAACAACCCCCTGGTTTTGCTGATCCTAAACATCCAGATTATATGTATAAGTTAGACAAGGCTCTATATGGACTCAAGCAAGCTCCAAGAGCATGGTATGATACACTATCCACCTATCTGCTTTCACATGATTTTATTAGAGGAAGTATTGACAAAACTCTATTTATAAGAAAGAGCAGAGGACATGTCATTCTGGTTCAAATCTATGTGGATGATATTATCTTTGGTTTAACAAACCAAGGTATATGTGATTGGTTCTCTAAGATAATGTCTAATCAATACAGAATGAGCATGATGGGTGAGATGACTTATTTTTTGGGACTTCAAATAAACCAGAAAGAAGATGGTATAATTATTAATCAGAGCAAGTATGTTTTTGATCTGATTAAGAAATATGGATTAGACTCAAGCCATCCTGCAAAGTCTCCAATGTTACACAATGTCAAGTTGCACAAGGACATTGATGGGAAGTCTGTATGTCAGACTACATATAGAGGAATGATAGGTTCATTACTCTACTTGACAACAAGCAGACCTGATATAATGTTTGCTACATGTGTTTGTGCACGATATCAGGCTGATCCAAAGGAATCACATCTGCAAGCTGTTAAAAGAATACTCAAATATGTGAAGGGAACACCAAATTTAGGTTTGTGGTATCCCAAAGGATCATAATTTGAGCTGATAGGGTACTCAGATTTAGACTTTGCAGGTTGTGGCCTAGACAGAAAGAGTACTACTGAAGGATGTCAATTATTGGGTGGAAAATTAGTTAGCCGGACAAGCAAGAAACAAAACTCAGTGGCAATTTCCACAACTGAAGCGAGTATGTTGCAGCAGGGAGCTGTTTTGCTCAAATATTGTGGATGCAACATCAGCTTAAGGACTTTGATTTACATTATTCAAAGACTCTCATATTCTATGACAATCAAAGTGCTATGTCCATCACACACAACCCAGTGTTTCACTCAAGAACCAAGCACATTGAGATAAGACATCACTTTATCAGAGACATAATAGAAAAGCTAAAGATAGAGTTAGTCTTCATTGAGACTGAAGATCAACTTGCAGATATCTTCACTAAACCAATTGAAGGCACAAGATTTACAACTCTAAATGGCAAGCTTGGCATGCTCAACCCTTAATTTGGTATGTTTCATTTTTTTTCTAACTCTGTTTAATATATGCTAAGTGCTGACCTCGACTAAGTGTCAATCTGAGCTGAGTGCTCAATATGAGCTGAGTGGTCAATCTGAGCTGAGTAATCAGTTCTAAGGTGTGGTCAGTTCCACATGTCTAGGTTAGTCAGAACAATGTAAGTCCAATCCTATGGCAAGTATAAAATATGTAAGGTGTGTCCTTTTAAAATAAACGTAAGTCGTTTACAAATTAATTATTTAAAAGACATTCGTGGTAATAATTCATCTCATATTATTAGAATTCAGATCAACGTAACAGTGTGAGTCTACGTAAGTTACATTAAATATAGCCGGTATAACAAACTATGAAGTCGGTTGTTACTGTAACGGTCATATTTACTACCATCAGATAACGGTAATTTTTCTCTCACATTGAAAAGGTATAAATAAGAGAGACTCTTCACCGTATTTTGTTTACTCTTCCAAATCTCATACCTCTTTCTCTATTCTCTAAAACCCTACATTGCTTTGTGTAGAATCAATTGCTCAGTGTGAAACCCTACAACTGCTAAGTGCATTCTAATACGTTTCGTTCGAAATCAATGGAGGTTTACATTCTAAATCAGTCTGATCAAATGATCCGTGGTGGCACTTTCAAGAACAACGCGCTCCCCATCTACAAACAAAACAATGTCGTCGCCTGTATCGACATACCAAAGTCCAAGATTGGTAGGGGTTATGAGGACTGGGTCTCATACATTCGAAAGGGACCCCTTGCACATGCTTTTCTTCGTGGTCCGGCTGTGCTCATCCCACAACTCCTCATAGAGTTTTGGTACACATGCAAACTAGATCCAAATCAACAAGTAATAAGAGGTAAAGTCCTAAGTGGACAAGTGGCGATTGACATAGATGCAAAATGTCTCAGACGAATTCTTCATCTCCTTGTTCACAATCAATACGAGGCCACGGTTTTTAGGGAAACTTCAAGGAGTGTCTTACCCTTAATGGGTCATCCTCAAGTCATTGGAGTGATAAGGAAATCCTTTTTCCATACAGCATGGGGATTCATCGTGTCCACGGTGGTTCGTTCACTTGGATACAAGGTGGGTGGACTGGATAATGTTAACGATTTTGAAATGCAACTGTTATATAATATATTCTATGATCGACAATTGGACTATGCTGAGTTGATCTTTGAGGCACTCAAGCCTCTGGTGACCAAGAGTGTGAGGGATACAATTGTGCCCTCTGTACGATTTTTATCTATGGTGATCGAGGACAGCTTGGGTAGAAGATACACTGCCCAATATGAGTCAACCCCTACTCCTGTTCTCAGCCCAAGGATGTTTGCTCATGATATTTTCCCAGAGCACCCCGCAATGAGTGCTCAGGTGAGGGTGTATGCACAGCTTCCGTGCCCAAAGAAGCGGAGGAAGAAGAGGGTGATGCTGTGGATTCTGAGGCTGAGTCCTATCAAGCTAAACAACCTATGACTCAGGTCAGATCTCGTGCCCAAAGAATTTTCTCCACTAGTTCGAGCTCTGAGCAAAGGAGTCTGTGTGACAACCGTCACCAACAGCAAATGTATATATATATATATATATATATATTTATTTATTTATTTATATTTATGTAAAAAATAATAAATAATAAAAAAATATAATAATAATAATAAATAAATAAAATTATATACATTTATATATAAAAACATGTATATAATTATATATATATATATATATATATATATATATATTGTATATAATAAATAAAAAGAAAAAGAAAAAGAAAAAGAAAATAGAAATCAACCCAACACAACACAATCATTTATTTTACTTACACACTCAACCATCATCACCACCTCACCCCCCCCCCCCCCCCCTCACTCTCTTCTTCTTTTTTTTCTATAAATACCAACCCTTTTTATTCATTTTTCACACTACCTTCAACCAACTTACTCTCTCTCTCATTTTCTTACACTCCATCTCTTCTCTTTTCTCTCTTCTTCTTTCACCAACAAAATCTCCCAATAACATCAAACCCTTGTTCATCTTGTGAAGATCAAAGACAAATCAAAGAAAAAGAGTTGGTAAGATGATCATAAAACACTCATCTCTACTCTTCTACCTTTCTTCTTTTCTTCTTTCTTCTTTCTTTTATTTATTTTCTTTGTTGTTCATCTTATTTCCTTTATATATATATATATATCTATAATCATGTAAATATAAACATCCTACCAATGTTGTAAGGAGCACATGAAATGTGCATCATCCTACCATTGTTGTATGGAACTTAATCTACTAAAAATCAAGAAAATAAGACTTTGATCATACATGTGTTTCATCTTAACAAATGTTGTAAGGAACACATAAAATGTGTATCATCTTACCATTGTTGTAAGAACACATGGATTATCAAAGCTTATACTCATACAAGATGATTAATCATGAATATAAACATGTTATATTAAAGTTATGACCCATAAGAAAAAAGAATATTAAAGCTGGCAGATTCTGATGCTAGAACTCCCCACTTGTTTTTGTTATATCTGGAGTTCTAGGTATCAAAATCAGTTGATTCTTTTTGCTAATCTTAGTTTAAGGTGTTACCTTTCATTTAAACCTGGATTCACTAATTTTCATCAACGTTTGATCATTCAAACATATTTAAAAAGACCCATATGTTGAATCTGGAAATCTGACAGATTTAAAAAGGTACACTTTAAATGCGTGTAACTTGCTCATTCTTGGGTAAAAATATGTCTAGTTTTTTTAAAAGTTTAATCGTTGAGTCGTGGTTAATTCCCAGTTTGAATCATGTAAAAAAGAGGTTGTGTGAGCCCTAAACAGACGTTTTAGTAACAACATGTCATCCAGACACTGATCAGTGGACATCTTATACACTTTTAATTATTAAAAATATTAAACATGGATTATAAATTCCTATATTTTTACTGGACATTCTAGAAACATGTATTAAGATTATATTAAAATATCAAACCTTAATATGACTCCTAAAATACAATTTTTAATTTTTAAAGTTCAACTTAAAGAACTGAAAATTTCAGTGAACACTTATGATTTATGGAAAAATAGAGACAACCTTTAACTATTTAATAAATAAGTTAACAATAAATATATAATACAAAATAATAAATAAAATAAGTCTAATAGAGCTACATACCTCTTATATTAGGAAAGGAGCTTCGGTAGGAACAAGAAATCCTTACGAGTGAACACCTTTGCATACCGAGTGAGTATCATAGCCCCTTTTTACCGTATTTCATATTATTTTGGGGTGAAAGCATGTGTATACGTTTCATGAAAAGTTTATTGCCTATCTTCTTATTTATTTCAAATATTCTTTTGAGCACTTATGGTATTATTCTTTGATGTGCTTGGGTGACCGTTGTAAGGCCCTTTCGTTGGACATTATTCCTTAACTCCGCTAGTGAGCCGATGGTATTTGTAAGTAGCGCTATTTGGAGATTCCGACGTCTCCCATTTATGGTTGACGAACTATAGATGTACTTTACCACTACTAACGTCATTTAATATAGGCGTTAGGTTTATCATGGGCAATTGGTTGTCGGCTAGGTTGGATAATGGCTCAAGCAACAATCATCATAGTCTATTACTACCATGTGCAACGTATTGGGCAATATAATACATCTTCTATCATTCATGCATACTTTTATTTTATTCCAAAAACTTCCATCAAATATTTAAAGTTTTCTCATTTAAAAGATATTTTGTGCATATATTAAAAATCTATGAACTCACCAACTCTAGTAGTTGACCGTTTTCTTTCTTTTACCCGTGCTTTCAGGTGATCGTCGTTAGGTACCTTATGCATACAAACATGATGTGTGGCATCTTCATCTTCATCGTCACGTTTTATAAAAACAGTATTTATTTTATTTTCGCATCGTACAAGATAATGTCATTTAATTTTTATTCGATTATGTAACTTTTATTTAATCTTTACCCGAACTACTTATTTTTGTTAAGTCAATATAATGGTTATTGTCTATATACCTTGTGCGATGATATCTTGTGCTGTGACACCTCGTGTTTCCGCTTTAGCGGGGTGTGACAGATTTGGTATCAGAGCCTAAGGTTATAGAGAATGTTGTTTTCCTTATGGGGGGAAAACACCCTGAGTAGTAACGGGAACTATATGATTGAACATGTTTTGCTTAAATCACGTTATGAAATGTATGATTTTAAAATTTTACATACATTGCTATATGATTGAACGGGAGTGTTAGTTGTTAGACCTTATATCTTAGGATCACCATAACCTAGCTAAGTAGAATTTGTACAAATGAGAGACCCGAATGTGATTACTAGTATGTTTCTTCTGAACAATTATAATGCATCAATGCTATCTGACTCTAAAATATATAGAAGCTTCGTACCACTAGTTTTTAGGCCAAAGCTCAATCTAAAATTTCAAATATTGAAAGAGGCCTATATCATGGAATTTGCTAATGGACAAGAAGTCAAGACTAGAGATATAATCACTAAGTGTACCTTGAACTTAGCCAGCAAAAACTTTAACGTAGACCATACCAATCAAATTAGGGAGCTTTGATGTAGTTGTTGGTATGTATTGGCTATCCAAAAATCAAGCTGAAATACTTTGTTCTGCAAAGATCATTCAGATTCCACTATCACAAGATGAAACGCTTGTCATATAAGGAGAAAAGACCAGGAAGAACGTCAAGGTGGTATCATGCATGAAAATGCAAAAATATTTAAGAAAGGACTATATCGCATTCTTCGCTCACGTTGTAGAAACGGAGGTTTAGGAAAAGCACATTCACGATTTTCCTATCGTTCGGGATTCTCCCAAGGTGTTTCCGGATGAATTACTTGGATTACCCTCAGTTAGACAAGACAAATTTGGATTGATTTAATCCCTGGAGCCGGGCTCGTAGCAAAGGCACCGTATCGGTTAGCCCCGTTGGAAATGTAGGAAATTGCCTGCACATCTTCAAGAGCTACTCGACAAAGGAATTATTCGACCAAGTACCTCACCATGGGGAGCCGTAGTCCTATTCATCAAAAAGAAAGATGGATTGCTACGAATGTGCATACAGTATAGGGAACTCAACATATTGACCATCAAAACTCAATACCCTCTTCCTCGAATCGATGACCTTTTCGATCAACTTCAAGGTGCTACCTATTTTTCTAAAATCGATATTCAATCTGGATATCATCCATTAAGAATCTGTGAAGAGGACGTGCCCAAAACCGCGTTTAGAACACGTTATAGTTATGCCCTTTTGATTGACAAACGCACCAATTGTCTTCATGGACGTAATGAACCGAGTATGCAGACTATACTTAGATAAGGTGTGATTGTGTTTGTTGATTATATACTCATTTACATGCGACACAAGAGCAACCATGAAAAGCATTTAAGGTTGATACTAAAGTTACTTAAGGATCAGAAGTTTAAAGTTACTTAAGGATCAGAAGTTGTATGCCGGGAATTACGTTTTCTAGGCCACGTAATTAATAGGAATTCATGTTGACCCAACAAAGATCGAAGCCATAAAGAAATAGGAACCCCATATATCCCGACTGAAATTGTAAATTTCTCGGTTAAGTACATTTATTTATAGCAAATTTCTCAAAATTTGCGCAACCACTCGCGGTATTAACTCAAGAGGATAAGAAGTTTGTTTGGTGAAAAAAAAACATTTTCTACGCTTAAGAATAAGTTAGCAATGCACCAATTTTGGCGTTACCCGAAGGAACATATAACTTCGTGGTATATTGCGATGCGTCACACCAAGGATTGGGTTGTGTGTTGTTGCAAAAAGAGAAAGTCATTGATATGATTCGAGACAATTCAAAGTGCATGAGAAGAAATTTACTACCCACAACTTAGAGTTAGGAGCCGTAGTATATGCCCTTAAAAAATGGAGATATTACCTTTATAGTACTAAGCGAACTATTTATACAGACCACAAGAGTCTTCAGCATATTCTTGATCCAAAGATGCTCGATATGAGGCGTAGAAGATGAGTAGAATGGCTTAGTGACTACGATTGTGAAATCAAATACCATACTAGCAAGGCCAATATGGTCGCTGATGCTCTATGAAGAAACAAAAGAGTGAATTCATCTAGGGTACAAGCTTTAGGAGCAACCATTCAAACAAGCCTAAAGGAAAGAATAGTTGAAGCTCAAAAAAAAGCATCAAAGACGGAAAATTTGAAGAACGAGACCCTATATCACTTGGAGCGATGATTAAAAACAGGCCAGATGGAGTGCACCACTTCGAAAACAAGAATTGGATAGCTAAGTTTAATAACCTTTAATCAACAATTCTAGACGAGGCTTATAATATTCAATCCACCCTGGAGCCGACAAAATGTTCTCAAGGAATACTATTGGTAGGCCTGGAATAAAGAAAGACGTCTCCTTGTTCGTGGGAAATGTTTAACTTGCGCAAGGGTTAAGACAGAACACTAGAAGCCATCCGGTTTGTTGCAACAGTCAGAATGGAATGGGAACATATAAGCATGGATTTCGTATCTAAATTACTCCGATCTGCAAAAGGGTACGATTCCATTTGGGTTATAGTAGATCGACTCACGAAATCGGCACCTTTTCTCCCTATACGGGAAGATTACAAAGTGGAAAACTGGCTCATAATTATATTGACGAAGTTGTTGCCCGACACGCAGTACCAATTGCAATAATATCCGATAGAGGTAGTCGGTTCACATCCCGATTTTGGCAATCGTCACAAAGGGCGTTAGGTACGCAAGTAAACCTGAGCAGCGCCTACCACCCTCAAACGGATGGGCAATCGGAGAGAACGATTTAGACACTAGAAGACATGTTGTGTGCATGCGTAATTCACATATACTATTAGTTAAGTTTTCTTAGAATAATAGGTGTCACACTAGCATCCAGTGTGCACCATATGAAGTCTTGTATGGGCGCAAGTGTAGATCCCCACTTAATTTGCTGGAAATTGGCGATAGGAAATTGACTAGACCTGATATCATGCAAGCGGTCATCGACAAGAATACAATTATTAACAATAGGCCTAAGATTGCCAAAGATCATTAGAAAATTTACGCTGATAATCTCCGTAAACCTTTAGAGTTCCAAGTGGGCGATAAAAGTTCTTATAAAGGTATTGCCGTGGAAGAAAATAGTACATTTTAAGAAAAGAGGAAAACTATATCCCAGATTCTTTAGACCATTTGATATAATCAGAAGAATTAGGCGAGGGGCGTATATGCTTAAATTGCCACAAGAACTAAATGCCATACACGATACCTACCATGTGTCAAATCTAAATAAATTATTAGCTGATGAAACTCTAGTACTACCCCTAAAGTATGTTCAGATGATCGGTTAAATTTCGTACATGAACCAATTGAAATTCTTGACCGTAAGGTCAAACAGCTTAGAAAAAGTAAGATTCAAATTATAAAAGTTCGATTGGAATTCAAGTACGGACCCGAATACACATGGGAACGCGAAGACTACATGAAACATAAATATCCTCACCTCTTTAATAACGTTAGTACAAAGTAAATTTCGGGACGAAATTTCTCTAACTAGGGGAGACTGTGACAACCGTCACCAAAAGCAAATGTATATATATATATATATATATATATATTTATTTATTTATTTATATTTATATAAAAAATAATAAATAATAAAAAAATATAATAATAATAATAAATAAATAAAATTATATACATTTATATATAAAAACATGTATATAATTATATATATATATATATTGTATATAATAACCAAAAAGAAAAAGAAAAAGAAAAAGAAAATAGAAATCAACCCAACACAACACAATCATTTATTTTACTTACACACTCAACCATCATCACCACCTCACTCTCTTCTTCTTTTTTTTCTATAAATATCAACCCTTTTTATTCATTTTTCACACTACCTTCAACTAACTTACTCTCTCTCTCATTTTCTTACACTCCATCTCTTCTCTTTTCTCTCTTCTTCTTTCACCAACAAAATCTCCCAATAACATCAAACCCTTGTTCATCTTGTGAAGATCAAAGACAAATCAAAGAAAAAGAGTTGGTAAGATGATCATAAAACACTCATCTCTACTCTTCTACCTTTCTTCTTTTCTTCTTTCTTCTTTCTTTTATTTATTTTCTTTGTTGTTCATCTTATTTCCTTTATATATATATATATATCTATAATCATGTAAATATAAACATCCTACCAATGTTGTAAGGAGCACATGAAATGTGCATCATCCTACCATTGTTGTATGGAACTTAATCTAGTAAAAATCAAGAAAATAAGACTTTGATCATACATGTGTTTCATCTTAACAAATGTTGTAAGGAACACATAAAATGTGTATCATCTTACCATTGTTGTAAGAACACATGGATTATCAAAGCTTATACTCATACAAGATGATTAATCATGAATATAAACATGTTATATTAAAGTTATGACCCATAAGAAAAAAGAATATTAAAGCTGGCAGATTCTGATGCTAGAACTCCCCACTTGTTTTTGTTATATCTGGAGTTCTAGGTATCAAAATCAGTTGATTCTTTTTGCTAATCTTAGTTTAAGGTGTTACCTTTCATTTAAACCTGGATTCACTAATTTTCATCAACGTTTGATCATTCAAACATATTTAAAAAGACCCATATGTTGAATCTGGAAATCTGACAGATTTAAAAAGGTACACTTTAAATGCGTGTAACTTGCTCATTCTTGGGTAAAAATATGTCTAGTTTTTTTAAAAGTTTAATCGTTGAGTCGTGGTTAATTCCCAGTTTGAATCATGTAAAAAAGAGGTTGTGTGAGCCCTAAACAGACGTTTTAGTAACAACATGTCATCCAGACACTGATCAGTGGACATCTTATACACTTTTAATTATTAAAAATATTAAACATGGATTATAAATTCCTATATTTTTACTGGACATTCTAGAAACATGTATTAAGATTATATTAAAATATCAAACCTTAATATGACTCCTAAAATACAATTTTTAATTTTTAAAGTTCAACTTAAAGAACTGAAAATTTCAGTGAACACTTATGATTTATGGAAAAATAGAGACAACCTTTAACTATTTAATAAATAAGTTAACAATAAATATATAATACAAAATAATAAATAAAATAAGTCTAATAGAGCTACATACCTCTTATATTAGGAAAGGAGCTTCGGTAGGAACAAGAAATCCTTACGAGTGAACACCTTTGCATACCGAGTGAGTATCATAGCCCCTTTTTACCGTATTTCATATTATTTTGGGGTGAAAGCATGTGTATACGTTTCATGAAAAGTTTATTGCCTATCTTCTTATTTATTTCAAATATTCTTTTGAGCACTTATGGTATTATTCTTTGATGTGCTTGGGTGACCGTTGTAAGGCCCTTTCGTTGGACATTATTCCTTAACTCCGCTAGTGAGCCGATGGTATTTGTAAGTAGCGCTATTTGGAGATTCCGACGTCTCCCATTTATGGTTGACGAACTATAGATGTACTTTACCACTACTAACGTCATTTAATATAGGCGTTAGGTTTATCATGGGCAATTGGTTGTCGGCTAGGTTGGATAATGGCTCAAGCAACAATCATCATAGTCTATTACTACCATGTGCAACGTATTGGGCAATATAATACATCTTCTATCATTCATGCATACTTTTATTTTATTCCAAAAACTTCCATCAATTATTTAAAGTTTTCTCATTTAAAAGATATTTTGTGCATATATTAAAAATCTATGAACTCACCAACTCTAGTAGTTGACCGTTTTCTTTCTTTTACCCGTGCTTTCAGGTGATCGTCGTTAGGTACCTTATGCATACAAACATGATGTGTGGCATCTTCATCTTCATCGTCACGTTTTATAAAAACAGTATTTATTTTATTTTCGCATCGTACAAGACAATGTCATTTAATTTTTATTCGATTATGTAACTTTTATTTAATCTTTTACCCGAACTACTTATTTTTGTTAAGTCAATATAATGGTTATTGTCTATTTACCTTGTGCGATGATATCTTGTGTTGTGACACCTTGTGTTTCCGCTTTAGCGGGGTGTGACAGTCTGTTTCCTAGCTCTGAGTCACCACTGCTAGGTGCAGTAGGTATAACTTCTCATCCATTATCTCCTTCTCTCTTTTACTTCTCCACCTCCTAGACAGGGAGATAAGACTGAGTCAAGCCCATCTCAGTCTAACCCTTTCCCCACCACAAGCATCTCCACATACTCTCCACTCTACAACCAACCTTGGTAAGCCCACTAATACCAAGGATATATCCCAAAATTACACTCGCAAAACTGCCAAAGGTGGTCCTTCACCTAAAAAGGATCATGAGGCTGATGTCACCCTTACACCTCCACCGGCAGGAGCTGAGGGGGAGACACCTTCTCTTAAGGTGCCAACCTCAAGGCTTACTTCACCCAGTCAGACTAAGCCGAGTATGGTGTCTACTCAGCCCATACCTATTCTAGCCATGGGAGAATCCATTTATGTGCCTTCACAGACCCATGAAGGTAACATTGAACATATGACCTCTCCCTAGGGTCAATTAGCCCCTCCTCATCTCTTAGCCCAGCCTACCCCACTACCAAAGTTCACGACATTGGTCATTCTTCTTCTCTTCCATTCATACACATTTTAGCACGAACTGTCAATGAACCTTCCATGCACCAGGACGGTTTAAAGGGTCCCCAATCTGGCCCCTTTGATTCCATTGGTCAGCACCAACCCTTGGATATGGGGCCCACATTCTCACATAATGAGGAACACTCAAGAGCCTATCCTATAATGGAAATTCACTCCTCCACTGGCTAGGAGGACTTTGAGGTTAAGTAGAACAAGAAAAGCCCAAGCTAATAGCAAATGATGCCCAAGCCATTGTGGAATACTTACACACTCAGTTTAAGCTCCTGCACAAGAAGAGGAAAAATGATAAAGCCAAGTTGATGCGCAAGCTGAATGATCTGTCAAAAACTATGGCCAACTTCGAAAGCTTTGTACTTAAATCAAGACCCTCCCCTATTGATGATGACAAAAAGGAGGAGGAAGAATCAAAGAAGATTGATGATGTGGTTGAGGGGGAGCATATAGAGGAAGTGCAAATCGAAGAAGAAGCTCATGATCAGTTCATGAGCACTGTAGATCAACCTTCTCAACAACAGCAACAAGCTCCAGTATTTCAAACACTCATAGCTCCGTTAGTCCAATCAGCTCAACCAGAAACTCCATATGAAGAAACACCTCAAGCTGTTTCTACCAATTTCCCTCACGCTGAGCTACTAAAGTTTGTTGAAGCTGAGTCTGTTCCAGCTTCACAAATGGATAAAGGGAAAAGCAAGGTGTTTGAGACTTTAAAAAGAAAGAAAAGAACAAGTGTTGTGTCTCTAGCAAAGAGAAGAAAGTCATCATTGCTGAGCCTGAGCCAGAACAACAAGGTAAGTCTCAACTAGTTGTATATGAATCTGACTCAAGTGATGAAGCTGATGCAGCACAGAAAGCCAGTGACATGCTTGCTGAACAAATGTTACAAGAAATGGCAAAGGAACTGGGTATGACAGTGGAGGAGATGAAAGAGCAGCAAATACAAGTTGAGCTTCAAAGAGAAAAGGCTAAAGCTGAAGCTGATTATTCTGGACCCAGAGCTGCCCCAATTCCCTACACAGATGTGGATCTAATGCATTGCTACAAAAGAACACACTTTGATCACAAGATTGAATCTATCACACTGAGCAGAAAAGGAGAATTGGTGATAATCAACTTTGTACTAGACAACAAACATGAAATTGGTCTAGATATGAGATGTCTGTACAAGTTGGGCTTTTCAGAGTTGAAGATAGTAGCCATAACTATCAAAAGAATGAAAAAGAGTCAAATCAGACAAGAGATAGTTGATGTGCTCAAGACTCTATTCATAAGAATTGATCAATTAGGAGAAATTCCAGCTGATGAAATTGATACCGTCCTTAATAGAAACAAAGCTGTAAGAGTCAGAGCAGCAAGTCAGCGTGCTAAACGAAATATTAGTTTACAAGTTCAAGAGGGAGTTTGAAACGCCCCAAAAACCAATTTAAAATATTAAGATCAAACACCTATAAGTGTTCGCATCTCAAAGTTCAGCATAAAAGCGGAAGCAATACTTATTTGAAAACCTGACGTATCAATAGATACTCACGTAAATACCGTCATAAGTTTGGTACCAAAAACTTAATATTTACAAACCAGGCGTTAATTTCAAAGAGTTTAACAATTGGAAGTCAAACTGGAGCTTTGCCCTTGCCTTTGATAAAACCTGCAAAACATTTTTAAAATAGTATCTGATAAGCTACGAGAGCTTAGTGAGTAGTCTAAACATAACGTATACAATCACATGACGATAATACACGCATGTCTGGCAATCAAAGCTAGCCTCTGGTTCTAGACCCAGGGCAGCATCGTAGGTCACAGTACTGTACCGCATCTGAGCCATACTGCACATAGCAGTACGGTTACATATTCACATGTATAACATAGCATGTTAGCAATCTGATATGAAACTACACATGCTGCTGATATGAAGTAAAGTCTAGAAGACTCACCTTATAACTGTAATATGTAATACTTCATAGATCACCGATACAGGTAATATGTCAATCACCTCCTATATAAACAATACATAAATAATACATAAGTCATTCTGATCTGAAATAGGGCCTACACGGGCCGTGTCCCTCATATGCTACACAACCTAAGTTGGCAACATGGCCAGTGTGGTCTAGTCACCCTACACGGGCCGTGTACCTCTACACGAGCCGTGTACCATTCATGCTACACGACCATGTAATCCTACATGGCCGTATGACCGTCTTAAACACTAAACGGCCGTATACCGCTACACGGGCCGTGTACCTGTTATACTACACGACCATGTAACCTTACATGGCCCTATGACCGTCTTAACTACTACACGGCCGTGTACCGCTACACGGGACGTGTACATAACAGCCCAGCAGACTGTTCTTATCAAGAACTGTCGGATTTCACCAAATAATCCGATAGTTTCCTCATAAAATCAACTAGAGGTGTTTTCCTACACCTCCTACAACTGATATATATAACCTAAACCATATGAAACAATCTTAACATGAATTCACCATTGAATCATGTGTTTAATCTTACATAACATCAAAAACAAAGGTTAAAACCTTACCTTATGTTGTATACTTGCTATACTCTTGAAGATGCTACATGTACTACTGATTGTTTACTGAAATGGAGGAGCTTGGAGCTGATATGCAAATGTAATCGTGAGTTGCAGAATGAGAAATGCCAACTTTGACTTCTAATGTCAAAGTTGGTGACATATATATATATATATATATATATATATATAAGTTTAGGGTAATAGCATAACTGGTCCCTTAACTTAAATAACATAAAAATCTGACGGTTTTAGCCCCTCTAGTTTAAAACCATATCTTATCACGTATATCCATTTATAACTCGTGTAACACCTTGTACTTTTCTTGCATAAACTTAATAATAAAATTCTGGGTGTTACAACTCTTCCCCACTTGAAATGATTTCGTCCCCGAAATCAACTGCCGAAGAGTTCTGAATAAATATCATCATTTTCTGTTCAAGCCCTCGTACATACTCTGACCTCTTTCTACACTATTACCGGTCCTTGACCCATCTACTCTCTTTATTATAGCTTTAACTGCTAAACATCTTCTGAAATATAATATACGAAAGGTGTTCTGAATTTATAACAACTCTTCTGATAACTCTGATCTATAAACGGTCCTTCCCCTCATATATAGTAATTCTTGTACAACCATTCGAATTTCAGACTTAATTTTTCCTCCTTTCTGAATATGATCACGTCTTTCCACGGTGATACTTTCAAAAATACATACTTCTCCACTAAAACTGATGTGATGATCTCTGTTTATCTGTAAAACCATTCTGTCTATTCTAGGCGTCAAACAATCTACTACATACCTTCTGAATCTGTTATGTCTTTCGCTATATCATTTCTGTGCTACCCCACAATTTCTGACCCACGTCACCCAATACACTGAAGTTTGGCAGTAATATCATACAATTTCATACACTGGCATCCCGGTACTAAACCTGTATCTGTTGTAATACGAAATTCTGTCAAGCAAATATATACCCCAGTTTTCTTCTGACTTAATAACATATTCATAAAACATGCTTTCCATCTTCTAGATATTTCTTTCATTTTGACTGTACTGAGATGAAGCTTAATCCTTAACTTTATATGAAATTTGTTCTGAATTCTAGAAGTGGATCTGATATCATTATCTGAATCAATAAACACTGATATGCTATGACATATCACAATCTGTTTCACATACACATCTGCTAACTGTTCTGATTAATGAGTTTCTCTAATGGAAACCACATACATAATTTTATTTAACCTGCCTATAATCACTCATAAAACTTTATAACCTCGTAGGATTTTCGGGTAATTTGGCATTCAGGTTCATACTAATATTTCCAGATATAATTTCTGACGTTTGGCTTTCTTTCGTACACCTTTATAAGTATTTCTCCACTTATCTGACTATATCTTGTTTCATATTCGGTCACCAGTAATCCACCCTCTGGTCTTTATAAAATTGGTAACTTCTGACTGAATGGAAAATCTAAACTTGTGAGCTTCATTTAACTGTGTCTGACTTGCATCTCCATAACCTGATACTCACCTACGGTTATATCTAATCAGTATATCACAACTGTCTTTAATCCGATTTATTTCCTGTCATTCTCATCCATTCTTTAATATACTTTTCACTTTTGATTTCTACTGACTGACCTGTTCCCATTTCATCTGAATATAAGCGTTGTAATTATCATCTAGATAATTAACTCATACAAGTATTATTTCTGATTTCCTATTCAAACTGTCGGCTATATCATTAGCCTTACCCTGAATAATATAATATTCTACTCACAATTCCCTCACTGATTCTGACCACTGTTTCTATCGCCTTTAAAGGTCTTTTTCATTCAACAATTATTTCTAACTTTTATAATTTCGTGTAAACAACTCTACACATAAAGAAATACCTAATATCATCATATCATACTGAATGCTACCGTAGCGTATTAGCGGTAGTCTTACACTACCTATGAATGCTATTGCGGCGCACCAACAATAGTCTTACATCCACATATCCACCCACTATTGAGGTAATATCCTTACGTATCATATAACTAACATACCACATATACTACTATCAGGTGTGGGTCTGTATACTCATTCTCATACGATTGAACTGTTTAAAAGTGTAAATAATAACTCTGCCCCTCTACATCCATCCAAATCAATGTACT
Organism: Dittrichia graveolens; assembly: GCA_038502395.1. Taxonomy (NCBI): domain Eukaryota; kingdom Viridiplantae; phylum Streptophyta; class Magnoliopsida; order Asterales; family Asteraceae; genus Dittrichia; species Dittrichia graveolens. The sequence goes on along the minus strand of JARJIL010000004.1, from coordinate 71,635,901 downwards.
GTCATCACACAATGCTATCGTCTCTTCAGTCGATTCAGGTAGTACAAACTGTTGCTTCACATAATTTATGCAATTAATCCCATCTAACTGTTGATTACTGTTGGGTTCTTTGGCGGCTCCCAGTTCATCACCTTCTCTAGTTCTCAGAATTCATCTCGATCCCACCCCTATTAATAAATATCTAAAGAATTTCATTCCTTACATCTTAAATTCATATTGAAAACTTAACATATAACTAATTTCTGCTCTGAGTCACTAAAACTTTTCAAACATGATTCTCATGATCTGATAAACTTCTGAAATAAATACATATATCGTTGAAGAACACAATTACTGACTTACTTGACATTGATTTATACACCCTATTCTTGTAATACATAACCACTGCTGGTGCGTTAGCAAGGCTAACACGTATCATAACTACTTCAAAACATTTACACGTTTCTGAACACAATTTAAGGAATACCATCCCTTCTGATCTCAGGCTGAAGAAAATCCGATCTGGAGTCAGCTTTGACAACCACTTTACCCCGTTATAACTGATCACGTAATTCTCATATTTAGAACATCGGACATATATTCATGATCACTTTATTGAGCCCACAATAATTAATACACATAACATAAATACACATCATGAAATGCTACTGGGTCTTATAACCCCCACATGTAATAATTCTTGAAATCATTTCAATAATTCCTATATCTCTGAAGGAGCAAGTCTGTACGTAGTTCTCATAATCAGTGAAGCTTTCAACACCACATAAATTCTGAGCATACTCTGTCTGGCTGGCAATAACCTTGGCATTTCTTGCATTACGTAATAAGATACTCACATATTACTTTCATATCTTTCTAGTTCATCTGATCCTTTAATGGATTAATATTTATAACATAGGTTGAGAAAAATAATGTACCCATACTGAAGACACTTCCCAGCTTTTGAAACTGTACACCCGTATAACCTACCTGTTCTAATTTTAGCATATATAATTAGTTCTTCCTCACTTAGGATATGAACTCGTATCACTTCTGTTCACATAACATCATAACCTAGTTATAATTTAACCAGTCCATTCCAACTACTATTTGGAACTCACTCATATTCATAGGTACAAAATATTTCTCACCTGTACTTTAACCAATAACACAAAATCTTCTGTGATTCTGCCTCCTTTAACAATTTATTATCTAGGAAAAGTACATACCGGTTCTACATAATTTACATACATCATAAAAGAAACCTTACATCGTTTCCACTTATTTATTTAATATCTCTACTGACAAATTCCAGCTAGTTAGGACATTCTGAGGACTCATGGCCGTACTGAGCACAGTCATAACAAAACTTCCCCAAAGATAAACAATCCTTATAGTTATGTCCTACTTCTCCACACGTATAACAACCTTTAGTTCTATACTTACACTAGCCCATATGGTTCTTACCACAAGTCTCACATCCTGTTCTTCTATGGGATCCCTCGGCTTTTATCTCCATTTTATCTTCTTTTATCTCCATTTTATCTTCTTTTATCTCATTAATCATTTCATCCTTCAATATATGAAAATCTTCTCGGACTACACTTCGTATCTCATTCTTCATTTCAGTCATAATGGACGGCATAACTATTTTAATACACTTTTCAAACTCATCCGTGACGACACCCCTAAGGTGTTTGGTAGGTATGGCTCCACGCCTTTCCCCGTAAAGGGAAATATAGTCTTCCACCTCTCCTTTAGTAACCATGTCAGGGTTTCCTTCATTCCTTACTTCATTTTCTGTTCTAAAATTCGCATTAGGATCCATTACACTGTAACAAAACAATTCTTAGTTAGTCATAATATCAATCACATCTCGCACCATTATACTTGCCTTTATTTCATAAACACTCCACCCACTTACCGTCTTTGAATAATATCGTAGATCATACCAATAAATACCTCTTTCCACTTTGTTTTAACTTACTTTCCTTAGTTCTCATAATAACTTTACGTACATGACATCCGTAAATTTGCTTTATTACCACTCCTTTTACAATTATTCTTGATACTGACTCTTATCTGATCATTTCTTTGTTCTTTTATCTGTTCCACAACTCATACAACAATATATGGCATAAACTCTGCTTCACCACTTTACTAAGTGTTCTGCACTGAATTCTTTCAGGTGTAGGTTCTGATATTTAACAATTATATTTGGGGCTCAAACACCCTATCATGCTATATTCTTATAAGAATACGTTCACTTGTAATACTGATATTTATCCTTTCATGTCTGTGACTAAAATCACTCTTAGGGTTATACACTACTCTTGAACCTCCTATGTTTACTATTCTGGTAGTATAGATAAAGCATTAAAGCAAAAGGTAGCTTTATCACACTATCCTATATAACAAACAGTTACTTGTATATCCACATATCAGTACACCTATTATCATATCAAAAGTATTTCTATACATACTAACGCATTCTACATATATTCTCAAGTGTACTATCTTTACAAGTACCCCTCACCCGATTCACAAGATTCCTCATGATTCCATTAAGTTCCAACATGTACCATGTGTTTGTAATAATATGGGCCCTTATATTACTCTAAACACGTCTGATCTTAACTTAATCACAAAAAGTCCCGATTCACAGGCTTAGGCCATGTATCACTAATAAATCATATCACATGTTCATATAACAATTTAATTTATTATGAATGCTCACATAAAACTAACTCTTAACAGTTGTAAATATATATAACATATATGTCTTAAGCATATCCTGTACTCGTATACAATACTCACATAATACATAATCAATATAACTGTTAGTACACTCACCAAGCTGCAAACCTCTAGTTTGACAATTTTCAAAATTCGCAGAACCATGGTTTAAGTCCAGAATGTGTCTTGTACACATCCAGATCCCTCAAACCTTGGCTCTGATACCAAGTTGAAACGACCCAAAAACCAATTTAAAATATTAAGATCAAACACCTATAAGTGTTCGCATCTCAAAGTTTAACATAAATGCAGAAGCAATACTTATTTGAAAACCTGACGTATCAATAGATACTCACGTAAATACTGTCATAAGTTTGGTACCAAAAACTTAATATTTACAAACCAGGCGTTAGTTTCAAAGAGTTTAACAATTGGAAATCAAACCGGAGCTTTGCCCTTGCCTTTGATAAAACCTGCAAAACATTTTAAAAATAGTATCTGATAAGCTACGAGAGCTTGGTGAGTAGTCTAAACATAACATCGTATGAGCACACGTATACAATCACATGAAGATAATACACGCATGTCTGGCAATCAAAGCTAGCCTCTGGTTCTAGACCCAGGGCAGCATCGTAGGTCACAGTACTGTACCGCATCTGAGCCATACTGCACATAGCAGTACGGTTACATATTCACATGTATAACATAGCATGTTAGCAATCTGATATGAAACTACACATGCTGCTGATATGAAGTGAAGTCTAGAAGACTCACCTTATAACTGTAATATGCAATACTTCATAGATCACTGATACAGGTAATATGTCAATCACCTCCTATAAAACAATACATAAATAATACATAAGTCATTCTGAACTGAAATAGGGCCTACACGTGCCGTGTACCCCTACACGGGCCATGTCCCTCATATGCTACACGACCTAAGTTGGCAACATGGCCAGTGTGGTCTAGTCACCCTACACGGGCCGTGTACCATTCATGCTACACGACCATGTAATCCTACATGGCCCTATGACCGTCTTACACACTACACGGCCGTGTACCGCTACACGGGCCGTGTACCTCTTATACTACACGACCATGTAACCTTACATGGCCATGTGATCGCCTTAACTACTACACGGCCGTGTACCGCTACACGGGCCGTGTACATAACAGCCCAGCAGACTGTTCTTATCAAGAACTGTCGGATTTCACCAAATAATCCGATAGTTTCCTCATAAAATCAACTAGAGGTGTTTTCCTACACCTCCTACAACTGATATATATAATCTAAACCATATGAAACAATATTAACATGAATTCACCATTGAATCATGTGTTTAATCTTACATAACATCAAAAACAAAGGTTAAAACCTTACCTTATGTTGTATACTTGCTATACTCTTGAAGATGCTACATGTACTACTGATTGTTTACTGAAATGGAGGAGCTTGGAGCTGATATGCAAATGTAATCGTGAGTTGCAGAATGAGAAATGCGAACTTTGACTTCTAATGTCAAAGTAGGTGACATATATATATATATATATATATATATATATATATATATATATATAAGTTTAGGGTAATAGCATAACTGGTCCCTTAACTTAAATAACATAAAATCTGACGGTTTTAGCCCCTCTAGTTTAAAACCATATCTTATCACGTATATCTATTTATAACTCGTGTAACACCTTGTACTTTTCTTGCATAAACTTAATAATAAAATTCTGGGTGTTACAGAGTTGATTCAGAGAAAATATTTTTATCACTCAACCTTTGGAAGGGTTCTTGTACTTGGATGTGGAAGGCAACAAATGTTTCTCGAAGATAGCAAATATTCACTTGGCAAATCTAGAATTGATTATGTAGTTGAGAATTCTATGTGATAACTCTATTCAAAAATCAGTATTCAGATATCATCTCAACAAAGAAATCAGATCAAGAAAAGCTGAGATGAGAGAGCTGCCAGAGGGTGAAGAGATTTTTAATGATGCTATCAAAGAAGCAACAATCTGGGAACTTAAGTGTTCTGATATGTAGTTAGAAGCTGGAGATCCTATTGATGAAATAGATTAGTTCTATAATTTTGTAAGCACTAAGTGTGTATAAGCTGATCAAAATGATCAAGCTAAATGTAAATGATATGTTCATTAATGAAAAGTTAAGTTTGATATGTTCAAGTGTTTGATGTGTTCAAATAAACAGCTTTGTAAGTTTAAGCTGACTATTGATATGTTCAAGGATAAACTGATAAGTTCAACACTACAAGTTTTGTAAGTTCAGAACTTAATTTAATTCTGAGAAGTTCAATATCTGAGTAATTGTATGTTCAAATACTTAGAATACAAGTCTTAGAATAGATTTGTAACCTAAAATCTTGTAAGTTTACGAAATGATGAATGGGTATAGATCAGTTCAATACCTATTTCAAGAACTAACTTTGGTCAGTTCCAGAGTTATTCAACATAATTCTGTTAACCTATACTTACTTTGATTCAATATTTTGTCATCATCAAATAGGGGGAGATTATTAGTCCCATATTTAGAATAGTTAGATTTGATGAGACAAACAATAGCCATGTATAGATGATAGGTTAAACATTAGGAATTACGTAAGTCTGCTATAGACTGACTAGTCAGCTTAGGCTGAGTAGTCAGCATATAAACAGATATAGAGTTTTCTATGTAAGTACTAGATAGCTCAATGACTTCTAAGCTGAGATAGGTTTCAAGAATGAAGACTTGAAGATTTGAAGATCCAAGAACTCAAGAACTCAGCTTGATAACATCAAGACTGAGTGAGTCAGCTCAGCGTCAGAAGTCAGTTCAAGAATTTAAGTAAGTTCTAAATTCTGTTATAAACTCTCAATATCTACGACATTCAAAATTAGGATATCTGAACCTAATTTAAACTATCTATTAGTTTGATAGAGATCTCAAACGAAATTAGTTAGATATGTTCTAATTAAGGAGTTTGTTACGGTTTTAAAGAAAAGATAAGTTCTATCTTTAAACTGCGATTTTTTCGTAGATATGTCAAGTATAAGTATAAACCATCTTATGGGTTTCAAAATACCGAACAGAGAGTTCTGCATAAGTTGCAAAACGTACGTGTGTTCGTCATACTTGATACGCATGTGTTGTGATTACTTTGTGAGTTCAAAGTTCAAGAGAGTTTTCAAGGGTTCTTGTTAATCAGTTTTAACAAGAAGTTCGATCATCAATTAGTTTGTGATACAAGAGTGTTTAGAGAGAGTTGAGTTTATAATCAGTGTAACATCAAATCATCCTGTTGATTTGATTAGAAAGTGAAATTGTAATCATTTTGTTTGAACATTGAATATACATTTGATTAGTTTGATTAATTTTTTTAAGTGTATTCAACCCCCCCCCCCCTTCTACACTATATCGGTTGCTTGTTTACCCTCTTTGGGACCAACAAGAAGGAGGGAATCCTACCATGATGTACAAGGACAATCACCATGATAACATTTGGTACCTTGATAGTGGATGCTCAAGGCATATGACCAGATGTAAGTCCCTACTGAATGGGGTTCAAGTAGCAAATGGCCCTAAAGTTACATTTGGTGGAGGAAAATGTGGCAAAACAGATGGATATGGTTACCTGAATCAAGGTTCAATCAACATTAAAAATGTTGCTCATGTTACAGGACTTGAACACAACCTTATCAGCATCAGTTAGTTATGTGATGCAGATTATGAAGTGCATTTCAAGAAGACTAAGGGTTCAATCTTCAACAAGAAAGGCAAAGAGGTCTTACAAGCAAAAAGGCAGGGAAATATGTATGTTGTCGACTTTAACTCTACCTCCTCTAAAAGAGATGCCTTCTTCTTTTCGGAAGCCGACTCCAAAGTCAACTGGTTATGACATAAATGGTTATCCCATCTCAACTTAAAAAAACATAAGTAAATTCTCGAAGCTTTAGCTTACCACAGGTCTACCGTCAATTTGGTTTCAAAAAGACAAGTTGTGTCATGCTTGTGAGAAAGGAAAGCAGAAGAAGTCAGTCTTCAAATCAAAACACTGTGGTCAAATCAGCTCTACTTTTCAGTTACTTCACATGGATCTCTTTGGTCCTGTAAGCTCACCCAGTATGGGAGGCAAGAAATATACCTTGGTGGTTGTTGATGAATACACCAGATTCACATGGGTATTCTTCTTGCGCAATAAAAGTGATACTTCTGAAATTTTGATGAGTTTCATTCATCGTGTTCAGAGACGGTTTGACACGCTAGTTAGACATCTTCGTAGTGATCATGAAACAGAGTTCAGAAACTCAACCCTTTAAGAATTTAGTGATGAAAATGTTATCATCCAAAATTTCTCAACTCCATATACCCCTCAGCAAAATGGGGTTGTTGAAAGGAGAAACAGGACGTTGATCGAAGCAGTCTTCACAATGCTAGCTGAAGCATCTTTGAAAGCGCATTTCTGGGCTAAAGCTATTAATGTTGCATGCTATACTCAAAACAGGTCCATAATTGTCAAGCGACACAGTAAAACTCCCTATGAGTTACTGTATCTGAAGTCACCCAACGTTGGATACTTCAAAATATTTGGAAGCACATGCTTCGTTCTGACATCTCTAAAGCTTATCGCGTGTTTCTTCCCAAGAAAAATTCTGTGGTTGAAACAATAAATGTCACTTTTGATGCATTCCATGCTTAGTCAACCTCAAATCATACTGATCAAGTTGTCACTGAAGAACTTGATACTCTTTTACAAGAGTCATTCAATGATGACTTGGATGACTACTCTCAAGAGGTGAAAACTGACAATAATATTGTGTCAGTAGATGTGAATCAGGTCACTGAAGATCTATTGGAACCAAACGTCTCTTCTGCCGATGAGCAACATGAGCAACAAACTAGAGTCACAAAATGGACACGAGCTCATCCCATCACAAATGTTATTGGTAATCCAAACACTGGAGTGCAAACCCGAAATTCTATTACCTCTGCATTCTACATGTTCTCTGAATTCATATCACAAATCGAGCCAAAGAAAGTTGATGAAGCTCTGAAGGACCCTAACTGGGTGGTCGCTATGCAAGATGAGCTTAACGAATTCGAAAGGAACAAGGTTTGGAAGCTAATTACCCACCTAAAGACAAGTCCATTATTGGCACAAAATGGGTCTTCCGAAACAAGCATGATGAAACAGGATCAGTGGTACGAAACAAGGCCAGATTAGTTGCAAAGGGTTACTGTCAAGAGGAGGAGATAGATTATGACAAAACATTTGCTATAGTTGCTCGTCTGGAAGCCATACGCATGTTCCTCGCCTTTGCAACTTTCAAGGGATTCAAGGTCTTTCAGATGGATGTTAAAAGCGCCTTTCTGAATGGAGAACTTCAAGAAGAGGTATTTGTTCAACAACCTATTGGGTTTGAAAGTCCCAAGTTTCCAAACTATGTGTATAAGCTCGACAAAGCTCTCTATGGACTGAAGCAAGCTCCACGTGCATGGTATGATACACTGTCCACTCATCTTCTGAATAATGGATTTCAGAGAGGGAACATCGACAAAACTCTATTTCTATGTAGAGAAAATGGTGAACTCATTCTAGTTCAAATTTATGTTGATGATATTATTTTTGTTTCTACTGACAATCGTTTATGCAAGAAATTTGAGAAAATCATGTCAGAAAAGTTCAAAATGAGCATGATGGGAGAACTAAACTTCTTCCTTGGTCTTCAAATTAAGCAATCTGACCAAGGTATCCTCATCAATGAAGGGAAATATGTAAATGACTTAATCAAAAAGTTTAACTGTTCAGACTCATCCACGATGAAGACTCCCATAGTTCCAAAAACCAAGCTCACATCTGATCCTAATGGGAAAGCAGTTGATCTTCCCACGTTTAGAGGAATGATCGGATCCCTACTATATCTGACAGCTAGTCGTCCTGACATAATGTTTTCCACATGCCTCTGTGCAAGATTTCAGGCAAATCCAAAGGAATCACATCTGAAAGCTGTCAGAAGGATTTTCAGATATCTAAAAGGTACACCTGAACTAGGGCTATGATACTCCAGAGGCTCCGGATTTGATCTAATTGGATTTTCAGATTCAGACCATGCCGGATGCCAGATTGATAGGAAGAGCACAAGTGGTGGTTGTTAGTTACTTGGTGGTAAGTTAGTGAGTTGGCAAAGCAAAAAGCAGAACTCCATCTCCTTATCCACTGCTGAAGCTGAATACATTTCAGCTGGGAGTTGCTGTGCACAAAACCTATGGATGTAACATCAGCTCGTTGACTATGGCATCTCCTTTCAGCGCACTCCCATATATTGCGATAACACTAGTGCCATTGCAATTTCAAATAATCCAGTGCTTCACTCTGGCACAAAGCATATTGATGTTCGACATCATTTCATTCGAGATCACATTGCCAAAAATGAAATCGAGCTTCGTTTCATCTCTACTAAACATCAGCTTGCTAACATTTTCACAAAAGCCCTGGATGAACATTGGTTCAATTTACTAGTTGTAGAAATTGGAAAGCTAAATTCTTCAGAAATGTAACTAGTTCAGGTAAATTTGATTGTTACTATTCATTCTTTTTTGTCACATTTAATGCCAGCCACCCTAATAGCTAAGCCTGATTAATTACTTTTACCCCGTCTCTCTCTGACTGTCAAATCATCTCTGAAGCGTAATCATGAGTAATTTTCTTTATAAACAACCAAAGATTTTCTTTCCTTTTTCATCTTCTGCAAAATTTCAAAGAAAATCTTCCACTTTCTTGAAAACTCTAGGAGTTTACTATTACGTTCGTCTTTTTTCCAGTTTGCTACGTAATCACGGTTCACATTCCAGGCGAAGGAATCGGGATTGATGTATCATCACAAATATATATATTATCTTAGGCATGGTTATAATCTTTTTGTTTTGGAAGTCTATGTAAATCATGATGGAAACCATGTAATCATCTTTTGTTAATATGGCAATAGTAATATCTAAGCTTAGTTCTTATTCTTGTTGGCATTGTGTGTTTCTTCATTTTTTTTTACTTTCCTTTGTTTTTTTTTTTTATTAAAATTTCCGAAGCAAAAGTTGGATATTTTTTTTATCCTTTTGCCTTGTGAAATTTTATCTCCTTACTAATGGTTTGTTGATGAAGATTGGTTATTTCAAAGATTACTCCAATTAAACGGTTTCACCAATAACAGTTTCACGTCACAAAAGTTATCCTTGCATAAATTCCGCATTCACGTGCCTATTTTCACCCTTGATTTACTCAACCGTTTAGATCACCTTCTTTTTAAACCCCTTTAAAACCCCAAATCGCCTTTTCAAGTTCTTTACCTGCAATTCATCTTCTCCGGCGATTTCTCTTTGGAAAAAAAACTCGATAATCCTCTTTGTGTTTGATTCCATGGCTCCCAAACTTGCTTCTAAGAAGGTGACTCTCCCCAGTGATGTTGTTCCTAAAATTCCCATGGCTTCCATCTGCTTCAAGGACAACAACTACTCTGTTGACCTCACCATCCCTCCTTCATCCTCACCACTTCATCAAATCATGACCTACCTTCATAACTGCCCGTTGAACTTTGCTCTCTCAGCAAAGCATCTGATGTTCGAAGAACATCTCTGTGAGTTCTGGATGACCGCTGAAGTCATTAACCCCAAAACCTCTAGACAAAGTATTCACTTCAGTATGCTCTCTGGTAGCAAGCCCACTGAAATATCCAAGGATTTCCTTGCAACTATTCTCCATCTTCCCCGCCAGGAACTCACCTCATCCACTGCAAATGCTAAGGAGCTTCTCTTTTCCTTCTTTCAGTACGCTGATGAGCACAAGGTGAAAAGTAACTCTATGGTTCGCACTCGTCTCCCAAAGGAGTGGAACTATCTCATTGCACATCTGAATTTTTGTATCACCAGCAAAACAGGTGGTCTTGACCAAGTCAATGAAGCAGTTTTAAAAATGGCTTACGCCGTCATTCATGGTCACAACATTGACTACGCTGAACTCCTCTTGGAAAGCCTTGTGGTCTCACTAATGGAACGCTCAAGGTCTCAACACATTCCTTTTCCCCGGTTGTGTCCTTAGTCATCTACTCCTTGCTGACAACTGAAGAATACAACTCTGCTTCAGTTCTGCTTCCATCCCCTTCACTACCAGGTTCAGTATGGACAGGATCTTCTTCTGCCTTCAACCCTGCATTAACTACACCAATACTTACACTTGTCTCTCTGAAACCTTCCCCTACCATCCCTCTGCCATATTCAGGGTTATCATCTGAAACTACACCCTCTAAAACCCAAAACCCTGTGCTTCAGTCTTCCCCGTCGAAGACAAAGAAAAGGAAACTGATGTCCACTTCTTCTAAGCCATCTATCAAACCTTCAGCTGTTCCATAATCCACCACCACCACTAAACCAACCACCACAACTTAACCACCCAAATCAATCACAACCGCCAAACGCTAAAAATCCACCATTCCCTCCAGTCCCATCCTCTCTTACTCTGCTTCAGGTGAGGACTCCGCTGATGAAACACCTTTGGTCCTCCGCAAGGTTCAAATTCAGAAATCCAAACCTACTGAAGTTGTTCAGCTAAAATCTCCATTGATTAAGTTTTCTACACACATCATGACTGATGAAGTGATAGCTAAAACCCATGATGTCCCTGACGTCCAACTTCAACAAGTTCAGGACACTGACAAAAACAAGTCATCCGAGACTTTCACACTCCCTACCAATGAGTCTGCTAGCACACCCACTACAACTCAGGTTCCACCAGTGCAGGGAACTACCATTCCTATTTCTGTTGAAATTCCCCCTCTATCCCTTGATGAGTCAGTAAACCCAACTGATACTATGGATATAGACCAAGCACATGATGTGTTAGCACCCAAACCAACTGACTCTGATTCTCAACCCATTGCCAATGATTAAACTACAATTCCCCTAGTTTATGAGGCCCAACCAGTTCATGACTCTTTAGTACTCCCTGAAGACGAAACTGTACCTAAATCCATTGACGTGTCATAAAACCCAAATGACATTATGGATTCTACCAGCGCAGATGATTTGTTAGTTCAACACCATACTGAGAGTGATGCCCAACCTCCCAAAATCAATGAGACTGAAGTTCAACCTCCTTCAGTTGAGATTACCCATGCTAATGAAGACACGGTCTTAAGCCAGACTGTAGCTGAAGCAACCGTGCCCAAGGCCCTTGATGTATCATTCACTCCTACTGATGCTACGGCCTCCACATCCCTTCTAAACAAACTATCTGACCTCTCATCTCCTCAAACAACTATCAATCCTTTTGATGACAGTGATGCTTTTGATTTTCATCAATCCCCAACGTCTGTACATTCTCAACCTTCTGAGCCTTCAATCAACATTGCTTCCTCTCTGGAAAGTCTATCTGAAATTGTTCTTTCTGCTTCACAATTAGTTAACACCAATTCTTTTCAAGGGTCTTGTATAGTCAATAATCAAACCAAGTTCGAATCAGAGTTCAAATCTCTTGTTAATTCTCTTTCCCACCCGTTCACTTCTCTCTCCAAAGCCTTTGATTGTCAAAATCTGACACACCTAGGTATGTTCAAGAAATTCCAGCGTCTTCTGACGACTATGGCTGATTCTGCCACCATTGAGTTCTCTTTCTGAAGTTGACAACATTCATGCTGTCTCCCAATCTGTACATTCTTTGTTCTCCAAAGTTGACAACATTCATGTTGTCAATCTTTCTGAAGCAGCAATCCGTCAGTTGCAGGATTTATTTGCTCCATCCTTCTCTGGCCTATCCAATGAGATTTCGGCCCTGTCCCGATCAATAGAAGCTTCAGGAATCTCTGCAGCTTCTAAAGGGGAGAAAGTTCAAAGACAGTCCAAAATCTGTCAGATTATTAGAAAGAAAGCTGTTGCTGATCGAAAATTTCTCAAATGGCAAAGAAAATATTCAAGAGTTGAACCATGCAGAGATTAGAAGATGAAGTGGCTCACCTCAAAGCCACTAAAGAGAATAAAAATAAGGCCTTGATAGATTTTGAGGCCAGGCTCGCCAAAGCTGAAGAAGCCAAGGCACTTGCTGAGGGGGAGCTCAAGCGTCTCCTTGATCAGAGGAAAGCTGAAGCTGAACTCTTCAGTTTAGAGTTAGATGGAGCTGAATGTCAGCAAATAATAAGGGATGTTAAAGCCTCTCAGATCCCCACTTAATCAGTTGCTCCATCATCTAGTGGTCAGCCAAGTCGTGCTGATAAATGTAAAGGAAGAGCAATAATAAATTCTCCGGATGATCTGATGAGTAAGGGTACATATGATGGAGACGACTCAGATGATGAAAATCCGAAAGCCAAAGAAAAGAGAATGGCTGATGAACTTGGAAGACTAGCAGCAGAGAAATTGGCACTTGAAGAAGTTGTTGCAAATAAGACTGATTTATCTCCTTTGTAACATCAAAAACAGCTTCAGGAGGAGATCGAAGCTGAAAAAGCTTTACAAGAGAAGAAGAAAAAGTTCTTGGATGCTAGAAAAGAAGAGTGGATATGTTCTCGGCATCAAAGAATACATCCAGAAAAGATCACTTCAGTAAGACTGAAGAAAGTCAAAAATGAACTTTTTCTGAACATTCAGCGCATAAATCATCCTCTCTTTACTATATAGGCAAGTCAAGCTTCAATGTGCTGTCTCTGAATGGGCTGAGAGAATGGATTGTCAATCAAAACACAAGCTGACTGATGATGTTGAGTTCGTTCACAGAGAGATCACCAAAGTGATCGAATTTTACGAAGACGAAGTGAAGAAGAGGGGATCTGATGCTGAAGTCTTGCCACAGAAGGAAAGACCCTCAAGATCTGAGAAGATAAAATTTCAGAGAAGGAAGCTCACACACAAAAAGTCTAAGCAACAAATTTTGGAGGTGATATCTATTGGAGAGCTTCCAAACTGCAAAGGCATTGACACTTCATTACCTCTTGGATTCATTCCTGAAGTAGGAAAAGTTCTCTCTAATCCAAGGGAATTCTACTTCCTTGATGCATACGATAAAATTCGTTTTCAGAGAGTTTCAGAATTCGCCAGGGCTGATATGCTTCGTCTGAAATCTCTCAAATACTCCATAGATCCTAAAGATCCGACTGTCAAAGACATTCTGGATGAGTATATGAATCAAATGGAGCTCAAAACTCCAAGTGAACCTGTTCCTGAGGAATTCAAACCGATCATTTAGAAGTGTAATTTGCTTATTCTTCATTCTTTCCATTCTTTATTTCATTTTGTAAATAGTCATGGATTATAAACAAATTGGGGGACATTGTTAGTCCTTTGTTTGTATATATTTCATTCCTGAAGGAGCTTTCGAAGAAAGCACCTGAAGGAGGATTCTTTATTCTTTATTCATTTGTAAACTGTTCTGATGCAACACATCTGAAGAAAGAAGCCCAAAGTTCATCTGAAGATTTGTTCTAAAGTGAACGTCAACTGAAGTTAGTCTTCCGTTATCAAAGAGTCTTCTACACTAAAGACACATCTGAGTACCAGAATCTTCCTGTTATGTAAAGTGCACGATCTGCGCATCTGAAGGAGCTTGAAACGGCAATGTTGTTTTATGTTCCTAATTTTAAGAAGAACGGTACACGTGCAATTAAATTAGATAGTCAGGATTAGTTTACTTAGCCTATAAATACCTTCTCGATGTTCGAGAAAAGGTTAAGTGTTTGTTCGCTAACTTGCATTCAAGTTTGTTTTTGATTAGTTGGTACTCGGTGCTCAAGTTTGTTCTTGTGCACTCTCTGAAGTCTGGTTATTAATATAATCTTACTTTGAAAACGTTCGTTTGTTCGTTTCTTTAAAACTATTTCCGCACTTTGATATTAATCATTGTTAGTTTTATACTTAATTCGGAAAAACATTTCCCTTCCCAACAAACACAGCTAAACAGTTGTACGCACCAAACCTTCAAAAAGTATCAACTAAAAACTAAGTGAATGGAAGCTACAAACAAACAGCCAACAGTAACAAACTCAAACAACCATCAACTGGTTACACATACAGATCTCACACAGATCACAGAAACAGATCTCACATAAATCTAGAGGAACGGCAGTTCTGCAGAACTTGCAACCAATGCGGGCCAAAGCAAAGGTTTACCGATAGCTATTTGGTACTTGGTACAATTAAAGCCCCTTAAGTTGCAACGAATGCATCAAAAGTTCTACAACTGTTCAACCAAAGCAGATAAGCCCAGCCCAATAACACACGTTAGCTAACCTCCATAACCATGTACGCATACCATTAACCATACGTACATGTCACACCGCGTGCACATACCATTAAGCATGTACACGGGTCACAAACACCAAGTGTACATACCATTAACCATGTACACAGATCCACAACACACAAAGAGATCTCAAACAACAATCAATGGTCAACTATCAACAAATATCAAACTAAACAGTTTATCATGTTGTGACACCATAATTTAAACCCTTTTTTTAAAAAAATACTGCGGAAGCGATAGATTAATATATATACATAACTTTACAAAGCTAATACTTAAAACAAGGGTTAATTGTTTTCAAAACAACATCAACAGTGTAGTGTTACATAAACCAATGGCTCATCAAACAAAATCAGAGTAACAGTCAATTATTCCCCAAGCATGCCACTCTACAGCTGAACCACCAACTTACCAAAACCTGTAAAAAGGAGTGAGAGGTGGGGGATTAGCACAAAGCTAAGTGAATGGAAGTTAAACCAACAATTAGCAACAATGCAACCGGAAGATACAATAGTAAACAAGTAACCGAGAAGACCGGCGGTTCTACAGGAACCTACAACCAATGCCGGCCAAAGCAAAGGTTTACCGATAGTTCATTTGCTATTCTCACACAGTATTACCCTTAAGTTGCAACAAATGTATCAAAAGATTAAAATACTGATTAGCCGATAGCAAACAAACCCAGCCCATATGCCCAGCCGAAACTGACTTCTCATCCGAATCATGTGCACATACCAATGGTTAAATTAACACAAACCAAGTAATCAATCATCAGACAGTAAGTCTATCCAAGTATTAACCAAAACAATTGCAACCAAACCGTTACAACTAAACCAAATGTGAGTTAAACATCCACTCACCTTAGATCTCCGAATCTCCAACTCAGTAATCTAATTTTACTGAGTTTCGTCTCTTCCTGAGAACACAGGATAACCCGAATTAGTACTCAATTCATAATTATCTCAAAATATCAAGTTTAGCACCAAACGGGTCAAAACCAAGCCGATGTATTTCACATATGAAAATCAACATTTAGAACATGTCTAAGTTGCATACAATCTATATTCATGATACTAAACATGTTACAAGCATCAAAACATGTATTAAGTACATATAAATAACAATTTACTCGCAAACGGGTCAAAACCAACCCGTTATGCCTAACATGTAAAACCAACTTAAAATACATATCCGATAGTCAAAGATCACTATATATATGATACTTAACATGTAGGAATCAACGGAACATGAATACGAATTATCTATGTCCATTTCATGAAATTAAAGTAGGCATTTAACGTTAATATTTTCATAATTAATTCAAGACCTTACTAACCATAATTCATCATCAAAACATCTTTATATATATATCAAATAAACATATATATACAACAAGTACTAACAATGAATAACAACTCATAAGAGCTTAAGGTCAAATACTAAACAAAATCTTGTTTTACATTTGCCAAATTCAATCTCAAATTTGACACAGCTACTGTAAATCGACTTTTAGGCCAACCTACAGATCAAATTAGCTTCTAGACTCTAAATACAAACTAAAGTAGACATCTCCAGCTTTCCAACGATATAAAATACGACTTCTAATGATGCTTCGTTGATTTTTAACGATTTTTACAAAAATGCCCAGAAACTAGTACAAAAGTTCGAACAGCAGCTCTCAAATACAAAAAAAAATTGATTTGCAAATCTAAAACTCAACCATAAACACATCCTAACTTCGTATATATTATTAATAACATACAATCTAACATCAAAACATATTTAGGACAATTTAAACATCATAACCCAACAAACCCATTTCCATCTTCATCTTCTTCATCCTCCATTAATGGAGCTCAAGGTTTAAACCATAGAAACACAGAATTTATACATGATTTCAGTTTCATAATCATCATATAACTACTACTAATCATCAACCAAACTAATTTAATCAATTAGTCAAAACCCCAAAACTTCAAGAACCCTAAATAAAGAAGAAGAGCATAGCCATGGCAAGAACAATTCAAGGAACTAATACATACCTTTAATTAGGAATTAACCAACACAAATTGCAAGGAATAATCAAAGATAGTGGCTGCCTTCAATTGTTCTCTTCAAACCAAGCTCAAGAACACAACAAGAAGATAAGTCGAAATGGCAAGGAGGTGGTGACAATGCCTGCCTAATGACTCACGACATATACACACACAGTGCACTTATCTGCCTTCTAACTCACAGTTAATTGATTAAGCAATCCTACTCAATTAATTATTTACCAACGACGTATTATTCGTGACCCTTATCTAAAAACGAATCCAAATAATCAATTACATCCATAAAAATATAAAATATATATTTCCTCTTTTTAACCTCGTGGCTTTAAATTAAATTAATAATTTTCTAAAATAAAGCAAATAAGCAATTAGCACACATACCAAGACACGTGCTACTAAGCCGGTGACTAGGGTGTTATATATCCTCTCTCCTTAAACGGATTCCGTCCTCGGAATCTCTTAATGCTCAAATAACTGAGGGTAGCGAGTCTTCATGTCTACTTCAGTCTCCCATGTCAGATTAGAACCCAAGCTGTGTTTCCATTTAACTAACACCATCGGAATCTGTTTCTTGCGTAGCTTTGTTACTTTCCGATCCAACAACTCAATGGGTTCTTCCACCAATCTCTTTTTCGAATCAACTTTCAGTTCATGTATAGGTAGAATCTGACTTTCATCATCCACTTTGCACTTTCTCAAATAACAGACATTAAAAGTATCATGAATACCTGCCAGTTCCGAAGGAAGATCGAGGTAACTGTCTGATCATTGACTATTCGCTGGACGCGAAACGGACCAATGAAACGAGGAGCCAGTTTCCCGCGCTTCCCAAAGCGAATAACCCCCTTCCAAGGCGATACTTTCAAATAAACAAACTCACCCTCAACAAACAAAATGGGTAGGCGGCATGGATATGCATACATCTTCTGTCTGTCTCTGGCCGCCTTTAACTTCTCTCGTGCAATACTAACTTTTTCGGATGTTATCTGAACAATGTCGGGACCTGCATACTGTTTCTCCCCTGCCTCTAACCAACACGTAGGTGTACGGCAACGACGACCATATCATAAGGTGGCATACCGATGCTCGAATGGTAAGAGTTGTTATACGCAAATTCTATCAATGGCAGGTGTGAATCCCAAGAACCACCATACTCCAACACACATGCACGAAGCATATCCTCAAGTGTCTGAATAATACGCTCTGTCTGACCGTCTCTCTGAGGATGGTAGGCTGTATTCAAGTTAACACGTGTACCTAACTCCTGCTGTAAACTCCTCCAGAAGTTAGAAACAAACCTGGATTCTCTGTCTGAAACAATAGAAAGCGAAATACCATGCCGGGACACTATCTCATCAATGTATAACTGAGCCAGTCTGCTAAGCGAAGCTGTCTCACTAGTAGCCAGAAAATGAGCACTCTTCGTTAATCGATCAACTATAACCCAAATCATATCATGACTCCTCTGCGTACGTGGAAGTTTAGTCACAAAATCCATCATGATGTGCTCCCATTTCCACTTTGGAATCTGCAACTGTTTCAGTGAACCATAGGGTTTCTGGTACTCTACTTTGACCTGAGCACAAATATGACAAGATTCCACGAATTGTGCAACATATTTCTTTAGTGTGGGCTACCAATACAATACCTTCAGTTCATTATACATTTTTGTGCTACCTAGGTCTACGGACAATCTCGACTTGTGAGCCTCTGACAAAATCAAATCCCGAAGACCCCCAAGTAATGGTACCCAAACACGAGACTGATACAGCTTCAATCCCCTCGAATCATCATGCAATTCATCTTTTCTTTTTAACATAATCTCTGTCTTCAGATTTTCATCTTTCAGTGCCTCGAACTGTGCTGCTTTCAACTTATCAACTAAGTCAAAAATTATCTCAATCCGCATAAAAGAAATACCATCACCTGTTCCCTTACGACTCAAAGCATCCGCTACTACATTAGCTTTCCCCGGGTGATAGCGGATCTCACAATCATAGTCCTTTATAAGTTCTAACCATCGCCTCTGCCGCATATTCAGCTCTTTCTGTGAAAACACATACTGCAAACTCTTATGATCAGTACATATAACACATTTCATACCGTATAAGTAGTGTCTCCACAACTTCAATGCAAAAACCACAGATGCAAGTTCCAAATCATGGGTTGGGTAGTTCTTCTTGTGAGGTTTTAGCTGTCGAGAAGCATAAGCAATAACTCTGTCACGCTGCATTAACACACAACCCAAACCTGCAAATGATGCATCACAATAAACTACAAAATCATCCGACCCATCTAGCAATGCAAGAATAGGAGCCTGACATAAAAGCTGCTTCAATGTCTAAAAAGCAACCTCCTGTTCATCATTCCACTGAAATCGGATCTCCTTGCGGGTTAATTTAGTTAAAGGACTCGCAATTTTAGAAAAATCCTTGATGAACCTACGATAATATCCCGCCAATCCAAGAAAGCTTTTAATCTCTGAATGAGATTTAGGAGCATTCCAGTTCATTACCGCTTCACCCCTAGCCGGATCGACTTTAACCCCATCTTTGCAGATACCATGCCCCAGAAAATGCACCTCCCGCATCCAGAACTCGCATTTAGATTATTTAGCAAAGAGTTGCTCCCGTTTAATAGTTTCAAGTACTTGTCTTAAATGTATCTCGTGATCCGCCTCAGATTTAGAATATACCATGATGTCATCAATGAATACAATAACAGATTTATCCAGAAATGACCGACATACCCGGTTCATTAAATCCATGAAAATAGCAGGTGCATTAGTCAAGCCGAATGGCATGACAAGAAACTCATAGTGGCCATACCTGGTACGGAAAGCAGTTTTAGAAACATCCCCGTCAGCAACTCTTACCTGATGATAGCCTGACCGCAAATCAATTTTAGAAAAGTATGATACACCCTGCAGTTGATCAAATAAATCATCAATTCGGGGTAAAGGGTATTTATTCTTTACCGTCCTCTTGTTCAATTCCCTGTAATCAATACACATGCGTAGAGTACCGTCTTTCAATTTAACAAATAAAACCGGTACACCCCACGGTGAAGAACTAGGACGAATGAAACCCCGATCCAGTAAATCCTGAATCTGTGTCATCATTTCCCGGATTTCAGAAGGATCTAACCTGTATGGAGACTTTTCCACTGGGCTGGAGCCTGGAATCAAATCAATTCTGTACTCTACCTCTCGAATCGGAGGCAACCCAAGTAACTCATCAGGGAAAACCTCTGGATACTCAGACACTACCCGTATATCTGTAACTACCTGTTTCTCTTTTCTAGCATCGATAGCATAAGCAATAAAGCATTCATACCCCTTGGCCAGTGATTTTCTAGCTTCCATGTAAGAAATAATAGGAAAAACAGACTTAACTCTCTCCCCGCGAGCCATTATGTGTGACCCATCAGACAAAGGAAAAGAAATCAATTTCCTATGACATTTAATGCTAGCTTTGTGCCTACTCAGCCAATCCATACCCAAAACTACATCAAATCCAGATAGAGGTAGTAACAAAAATGAGACAGGAAAACATCTACCATCAATATCTATCTCAGCTCCAGACACAGAAGTTGTGATAGGAACTATCTTACCATCGGATATCTCTACCTCAAGTGAGGAAGGCACAACAGAAGTGGGCAAATTCAGTTTGTCACAAAAGCCATAGAAACAAAGGAGCGGTTTGCTCTAGAATCATATAATACACGCGCAGGTATGGAATTTATAAGAAACATACCCGTGATCACATCATCAGTGGCAGTTGCATCATCTACTGTCATACGAAATGCCCTACCCTCAGGGGTAGGAGGAATCTTTCTCTTCTGCCCGGTTGATGATGACCCCCCAGATGCCCCTACCCCTATACCAGAACCTGCACCAGAACCAGTACCCGTCCTCCTTGCAGAAGTACAATCTCCAGCCCTATGCCCCTCCTTATGGCAGTTCCAACACACGTTACGGGGAAATCTGCAATCTTTTATCTCATGACCAAAAGCCCCACAACGAATACACCGCATGGTCTGAGGAGTGCACGGCCCTGCATGAGAAGACTTACATCTAGTACACCACGGAGGCCTCTTATTAGAACCACTGGATGTTCTCTTGCGGTTCTGACCTCCATGTGACTGATTTCCCTACCATCTCCTCCTCTGTTGGTTACCTGACTCGTCACCCTTCGGCTTCTGCGAACCCGCTTTATCCCTGTTCATTTTATCCCGTGCTTTAACATCACCCTCTGCAGATTTGGCCAAAGTAAAGGCCTGTGATAGATTACCGGCTAACCGGGTGGTACTCCTATATTCTCGAAGCAGTGCTCCAATAAAGTGTTGTACCTGTGATGCCTCGTCGGGTACCCATTGGGTTACAAATCTCAATTTATCATTAAAATGCTGAATCAACTCATCAATAGTCATCTTTTCTGTCATCTGGAGATCTAGGAATTCCCTTCTAATTTTATTCAGCTCAAATGCGTTGCAATATTGTTCACATACCTTAGATTGAAATTGATCCCAAGTTATTAAATCAGTTTGAGCTCGGGCAAGGTGTGCAGTTAAAGAATCCAGACCATGGTACTACCTTTTAACATTCTGGTAGCAAATCTGACTCTCATATTTTCCTCACAATTACAAGCATCAAGGACTTTGACTGTATCCTTCAACCAATTCATAGTGATATTCGGATCCATGCTGCCATGAAATTTAGATGGTTTGTAATCCAAGAATTGCTTATAAGTACAAGGCTGTTTGAATCCCATGTGTGGCGGATATCCCATGTATGGATAAGGAAATGATCCTTAAGAAATTACCGGATACAGAAATGGTTGTGATACTGGTTGAGTTACTGTGGTAAGTGGTACTGTTATAGGTGGTATCTTAGAGATAGTAGGAACTGGTGTAATAACTGGTGGTTGAGTTGCCTGTGCCTGTTTCTGTAGTAGCAACTCTTTTCTTAGATCCTGCAATTGCTCCTCCAGTTGAAATATATACTCATCTCTATCATCTGTAGTAGTACGAGAAGTACCTGCCTATAGAGGAATCTCTATAGGCACTATAGAAGTTTCTATGGTTCCAGGGATTATGGGGACACCGGGAAGCTCATTATCAGCCATGTCTATAACAATCACAACAACTCACCATTTATTAGATAAATCCGTTAGTATACAACATGCTAACATCAACAACAACTTGCATTCACCCCAATCCCCGCACACAAATTGACCAAACTCGAGCCAAGATTTGAGAATGGAACACCCAAAGAGTGCACACCTCCCCAAACCTAGGCTCTGATACCAAATTGTAACACCACAATTTCAACCCTTTTTTTTTTAAATAATGCGGAAGCGATAGATTAATATATATACATAAGTTTACAAAGCTAATACTTAAAACCAGGGTTAATTGTTTTCAAAACAACATCAACAGTGTAGTGTTACATAAACCAATGGCTCATCAAACAAAATCAGAGTAGCAGTCAATTATTCCCCAAGCATGCCACTCTACAGCTGAACCACCAACTTACCAAAACCTGTAAAAAGGAGTGAGAGGTGGGGGATTAGCACAAAGCTAAGTGAATGGAAGTTAAACCAACAACTAGCAACAATGCAACCGGAAGATATAATAGTAAACAAGTAACCGAGAAGACCGGTGGTTCTGCAGGAACCTACAACCAATGCCGGTCAAAGCAAAGGTTTACCGATAGTTCATTTGCTATTCTCACACAGTATTACCCTTAAGTTGCAATAAATGCAACAAAAGATCAAAATACTGATTAGCCGATAGTAAACAAACCCAACCCATATACCCAGCCAAAACTGACTTCTCATCCGAATCATGTGCACATACCAATGGTTAAATTAACACAAACCAAGTAATCAATTAGCAGACAGTAAGTCTATCCAAGTATTAACCAAAACAATTGCAACCAAACCGTTACAACTAAACCAAATGTGAGTTAAACATCCACTCACCTTAGATCTCCGAATCTCCAACTCAGTAATCTAATTTCACTGAGTTTTGTCTCCTCCTGAGAACACAGGATAACCCGAATTAGTACTCAATTCATAATTATCTCAAAATATCAAGTTTAGCACCAAACGGGTCAAAACCAAGCCGATGCATTTCACATATGAAAACCAACATTTAGAACATGTCTAAGTTGCATACAATCTATATTCATGATACTAAACATGTTACAAGCATCAAAACATGTATTAAGTACATATACATAACAATTTACTCGCAAACGGGTCAAAACCAACCCGTTATGCCTAACATGTAAACCCAACTTAAAATAAATATCCGATACTCAAAGATAACTATATATATGATACATAACATGTAGGAATCAACGGAACATGAATAAGAGTTATCTAAGTCCGTTTCTTGAAATTAAAGTAGGCATTTAACGTTAATATTTTCATAATTAATTCAAGACCTTACTAACTATAATTCATCATCAAAACACCTTTATATATATATATATATCAAATAAACATATATATACAACAAGTACTAACAATGAATAACAACTCATAAGAGCTTAAGGTCAAATACTAAACAAAATCTTGTTTTACATTTGCCAAATTCAATCTCAAATTTGACACAGCTACTATAAATCGACTTTTAGGCCAACCTATAGATCAATTTAGCTTCTGGACTCTAAATACAAATTAAATTAGACATCTCCAGCTTTCCAACGATATAAAATACGACCTCTAACGATGCTTCGTTGATTTTTAACGTTTTTTACAAAACTGCCTAGAAACTAGTACAAAAGTCCGAACAACAGCTCTCAAATACAAAAAAAATGATTTGCAAATCTAAAACTCAACCATAAACACATCCTAACTTCATATATATTATTTATAACATACAATCTAACATCAAAACACATTTAGGACAATTTAAACATCATAACCCAACAAACCCATTTCCATCTTCATCTTCTTCATCCTCCATTAATGGAGCTCAAGGTTTAAACCATAAAAACACAGAATTTATACATAATCATCATATAACTACTACTAATCATCAACCAAACTAATTTCATCAATTAGTCGAAACCCCAAAACTTCAAGAACCCTAAATAAAGAAGAAGAGCATAGCCATGGCAAGAACAATTCAAGGAACTAATACATACCTTTAATTAGGAATTAACCAACACAAATTGCAAGGAATAATCAAATAGTGGTTGCCTTCAATTGTTCTCTTCAAACGAAGCTCAAGAACAAAACAAGAAGATAAGTCTAAACGGCAAGGAGGTGGTGACAATGCCTGCCTAATGACTCACGACATATACACACACAGTGCACTTATCTGCCTTCTAACTCACAATTAATTAATTAAGCAATCCTACTCGATTAATTATTTACCAACGAGGTATTATTCGTAACCCTTATCTAAAAACGAATCCAAATAATCAATTAAATCCATAAAAATATAAAATATATATTTCCCCTTTTTAAACTCGTGGCTTTAAATTAAATTAATAATTTTCTAAAATAAAGCAAATAAGCAATTAGCACACATACCAAGACACGTCCTACTAAGCCGGTGACTAGGGTGTTACACATGCTATCAACAATCAACAAATATCTGACTAAACAGTCTATCGAAGCATATCAGACTAAACAGTCTATTAAAGCATCAGTATCTCCAAAATCAAGTAACCCATAATAGTTACCACCAACACCACTTGTGAGTAAACCTCTACTCACCTCTATCCTCAAATCGCACTTGCTCAGTTGTCTAATATCACTGAGTCTTCACAGTTTATGAGAACACAATAAAACTGAAATCAGTATCCGATTCATAAATATATATCAACACACACACACACACATATATATATATATATATATATATATTGATATAAACAACTTGTCATTGTCATATATATGAAACTAGATCTCAAGCCCGTGTAAACACGGGCCTGGTTATAATGTATTTGTTAACTTTGTTTAATACTAATGTTTTTTTTTAAATAAGTTACCGACCACATTTTAAGTAAGGAGAGTACATACACTATAATTCTATACAAATTGTATAAATTGTCTTGCTTTGTTGTGAAATTCTTTTTTTAGTTTGTTATGTTGCTCTAAGTAAGCTCATATCCATTCATTTGTATATGAAAAAGGAAGAAAATGTTTCTCAAAGTATAATTCACTATTATACAAATATCTTATTTGTTTAATTTGCAAAGAACTATACTACCATGATATATTCTAAAGTAGGCAATGTTTGGTATATATGGTTATTATTATGCTACCTTAAAACTGTTATTTGTATTTTCTTTTTTTAAAGTAAAGCACCAAAAACAATCATAGTTACTTGTAAGTATGCTGGCAGCGACAAGGTCATGCAACCGTAAACAACACTTGATGATTGTTCTGTAATACATTCACATCAATTGTAAAAATCAACTAAGTACGTTGTCTTAACTTTAAAGATTTTTTGAAATCCCTCCACCGGTTCTTTCATCATTCATTGTTTTGATATCTTCTTATGTAGCCTTATTCACCTCTTCATGTGTAGGGATAATTTATTTGCCGGATATGTCAAAGTGTATAAGGCTTATCTTTACATAATTTTTGCCACGTTGGTCCACATAATACAACTGGTAGAGATTCATTGAACACCACATCAACCTCATACACTCGTAAGTGAGTATATATTGCATATTTTGTTGTGCTGTCAAAGTTGATTGATTGTAGAAATGAATTGCTAAAGTTCTACATTTGAGATTGTTGACATGTTATCTTCCATCAAATCACAATATATTTCTTGAATGTAGAATAAGACTGTAATTTATACATACCTGATATGTTGTGGTTTGTTCACTAAATGTGGTGAAGTGTTTTGGTGTCCTAAGGAATTGTTGTCTTGTATAGTATATACAATCCATCCCATGCATTCTAATTCTACATTGATGAATTTTTGTGAATCGGTTGTTATAAACATGGTTTGTAGTCTCTAAAGTAGTTTTTGTGGGAGCATTTTTAGGTAAAAAGTCATAAATAGTAATCTTATCACACAATCTTGTAAGTATGAAGTTGCAAATAGATTTGAGATGAGAAATTGTAATAGAGTATAAAGTAATGATAATCATAATTCAAATTTAAGAGTAATAATTAATATTAATAAGTAATATATTTTGATAATTACAAAAGTATTTTTAACCTATAATAATTGATATTTTGAGAATCAATCTTTTGGCTTTTCTAGATTGTAATATATTTGGCATTAACAATTTTAATAACTAGAAGAATCAATAAACATACAACAATATTGAAGTGGGTAAAACAATAAAGAGTGTATTTTATGATAAAAACTTACATTGTTATAAATGAGAAATATTTAGATTTTTCCTCATTGCATTATGGTATTGTTGAATTTCTTAGGAATCTTCATATACAATCTTGTACATATGAAATTGTAAATAGATTAATAGAGTATAAAGTAATGATAAATCATACTTATTATTTAAGAGTAACGAGTAATAAGTTTTGATATTTACATTAGTATTGTTAACCTATAATAATTGATATTTTAATGATAAATAATAACTGCTATTTAATAGTAATAATTATGATTAATGTGTAATAAATTTGGGCAGTTTAATAATATGTCTTAAGTTATTCTAGTAAAATATAAGTTACAAATAATTTATCAAAAATATATAATACATATAGACATGGGTAAAAAATATAAATTGAATTCTATAGTTACAGGTTGCTATTTAACTGTAATAATGAACATTAATGTGTAATCAATTTGAATTGTTTTATGGGTATTTGTATGTTACTATAATAACATATAAGTTACAACAATATTTTCAATAGAGATGACGTAAATCATTATCAAGTTCAGTTAATAATTCCAAACATGAAAGCTGATATTTTAAAACTAAAACCAAAGTATATTATTTTTAGATGACCTAATTATCATATGATAAAATAGATTAGTGTTTTGGAAAATACAGCCAAAGATAAATATTCTACATATTTCATAAAAGTCAAAAACATTTTTGAGCCACCATAGGAGTTACAATTTCACAATCATCACTATTTATTTGTTTAGTCATTCTGCACGAAAATTAGGAAATCATCGTATAATAAAGCCGAAATACAAAAATATTATATGTAGAGATTAATTGAACAATACACACATATATACTAACACACAACACAAAAAACTTAATAATTTGAAACATGAAACCTTATATTTTAAAACTCAAACCAAAGAGCTTAATAATTCCAAACATGAAAACTTATATTTTAAAACTCAAACCAAAGTATATTATTTTCAAAAAACCTAATTATCATACGGTGAAATAGATTAGTATTTGAGAAATACTACCAAAGATATGTAACCTACTTATTTTATAAAAGTAAAAAACAAAAGACATTAATCTAAACGGTAATATCAATTTATTTAGATACTTTAAATCACACAAAAACATTTAAACACATAATGCGCATCACCAACCTACTAATCAACTAGCCCGGGTAAACGGATGTTACATGACGACTCAGTGAGATTAGATAACTGAGTGGTGCAATTGAGAACCAAGGTGAGTGGACGTTTAACTCACGGGTGGTAATAACTGTAACTGATATGGTTATATGGAATCAATATGATTGATGCTTTGATAGACTGCTTAGTCTAATAATGATTGATTAACTACTTATGTGTTAATTTATTGTTGAGTCCAAGATATGTGAACATGGTATGATAATGTGTACATGGTTTATGATAGAGGTCAGCTATGCGTGAAATTGGACTGGGCTTGTTTGCTATTGGTTGAACAGTTCTATAACATATTTCATGCATCACATCATTTCATTCAAGTCTATCCTAACACATGGTGAAGCACCGGTTGTCAGCAGGCATAACATCTTGCAGGGTTATAAGCCCGGCTCAATGATCCTCACTGGGGAAACCGTTACCTCCTCCGCGCTGGTGGAGAAGCGGGTAGCGGTCCACCATTGCGTTATCGGGAACATATCCCATTTGGAATCAGTGGGAAACTGAGAGCCCCAAGTTTGTATTGAGGGCGGCGGTTTAGCTAGAACCAAGATTCGTGATCATCGAATCCCGCACCACAATCTCTACAATATAGTACCGGCACTCAAACAATGGCCTACTCTGGCCTCATCACAAACACAATGGCCTACTCCGGCCCTTACATATCAAGAGTGACCTAAACAGGCCTTTTCACATATCAATAATGACCTACAAGGTCTTTTACAAGCATACATATCATTTGGTACTCATATTTGGTTCATAAACCTCTAAACATGCATAACTACAAATTCATGGATTGTAACATACAAAACATCTTCTAATACTATTAATATCATACTCGAGTTAACTGTTACTCACCTGTTGAGCTATAACAGGTAAACACTATGTCACAGGTGATCCTTGATCAACTGGTAAACCTAAACAAATCAATACATACCATTTAATACTTAAAACAGAATCTGCCAAAAGTAGGGTATGGCCGTACCTTGCCAAGGCACGCCGCGTACCTGATACTCAGGTACGCCCCGTGGCTAAAAACATTCCCCCGGACCTTCTAGGATTAGGCACGCCCGTACCTTTTGGAGGTACGCCCGTGCCTCCCTGGGTACGCCCAAGGTCACGGTCTGTTCTTGAGAGGCACATCCGTGCCTTTCCATTTGCAGCAGCAGGTTCGACCAGAACCTGCTGTTTCCCAGCCAAACATTTACCAAAACATACCAATTCGATTTCCAGTCAACTTCTATATTTCACATATGAACTAACACATAAAATACAACCTAAACACACCATTTTTACCCACTTTAACATCAAAATCATACCTTAGAGCCAAAATCCTACTTTTGACCCATTTGGACTTTAATTCACAAAACTAATCAAAATCAAGTCTTTAATTCACCAAAATCAACTTCTGTGATCCTAATATCAACATAGAAATCAATTGGTAACAACAATTTCATTTATTGGCATCATTTGGTAATTTTCACCCAAAAACCCAAAACTTAGAAAAACTTGAAGAACATGCTAGATGATTAGGAACTTACAAGAATTAGATGCGCAAATGATTAGAAACAGATTGAAGATTGAATTACAACAAGAATTGCAGCAGATTGAAGCCTTAATTGATCCTCTCTTCTTGCTTTCTCCTTCAAGTGAACAAGAACACACACACATACACCAAATAAAATGTTTGTGTATGAAACGTGAGAGATAGAGGAGGTGCCTACTTGTGGGTTATTATTATCCACAAGTGGGTATCTTGTTCCCCTTTTCAACTTACAACTTAACGCAGGAATACCCGTTTTAACTAACGGAGATATTTTTGGAAACCTCATTCTAAACCATTTAATATTCTTTTATATTTTTATCAATATTTTATACTTATTCATTTAATAACTAATTTAGTTATTTTTCTTTAATATCTTTAAATATATATATTTATTCAATTTATCTAATGTAATATACGTACCACGTCAGCATGCGTCTAGGCCCTTTCTAAGGATGTTACAAATCTACCCCCCTTAAGAAGATTCCGTCCTCGGAATCGAACAAGTGTGGGTAGCGTGCTTTCATCTCATCCTGAGTCTCCCATGTCAAGTTAGGACCCAGATTATGCTTCCATTTGACAAGCACTAACTTGATCATCTTTTTACGCAGCTTCTTGATTTTGGATTCCAAAATCTCAACAGGTTCCTCCACAAGGCGTTTAGCTGAATCAACTTTCAACTCTTGCAGAGGTAGGATATGATCATCATCCACCTTGCACTTCCTCAGATAGCACACATTGAATGTGTTATGAATACCAGATAGCTCTGGAGGAAGTTCAAGTGATACTGTCTGCTCGTTGACCCGTTGTAGAATTTTAAACCGACCAATATATCTAGGGCTTAGCTTACCCTTTCGACCAAATCGAATCACCCCTTTCCAACGTGAAACCTTCAAGAATACCCGGTCACCCACTTCAAAAGTAATGGGCCTCCATTTTGGATCCGCGTACATCTTTTGTCTGTCTCGTGCAGCTTTTAGCTTTTCACGTGCCATCTTGACTTTATCAGCTGTCATCTGCACAATGTCAGGACCTGCGTATTGCTTTTCGCCAGGTTTTAACCAACATGTAGGTGTACGGCATCGCCTACCGTATAGCATCTCATATGGTGGCATGCCTATACTCGAATGATAGGAGTTGT
Source organism: Dittrichia graveolens (assembly GCA_038502395.1). NCBI lineage: Eukaryota > Viridiplantae > Streptophyta > Magnoliopsida > Asterales > Asteraceae > Dittrichia > Dittrichia graveolens. The sequence continues at coordinate 71,605,628 of JARJIL010000004.1, read as the reverse complement.
TATAGGCAAATTCAATCAAAGGAAAATGTGAATCGTAAGAACAACCAAATTCCAAAATACAAGCTCTCAGCATATCTTCAAGAGTTTGAATAGTCCTTTCGGACTGTCCATCTGTCTAGGGATGGTATGTTGTGCTAAGATTCACCCGCGTACCAAGTTCACGTTAAAGACTATGCCAAAAGTTTGATGTGAACTGTGAATCACGATCAGAAACAATAGATGGAGGTATGTCATGTCATGACACCACCTCATTAATGTACAATTGAGCCAAACGATTCATAGGTGCAGACTCATTAGTTGCAAGAAAATGTGCACTCTTCGTGAGGCGATCAACTACAACCCAAATCATATCATGCCCCTTTGCAGTTCGGGGTAGCTTAGTGACAAAGTCCATGGTAATATGATCCCATTTCCACTACGGGATGTCTAGTTCTTGTAGACTACCATAGGGCTTTTGATGTTCAGTTTTTACTTGTGCACATACTTGGCATTTTTCTACAAATGAAGCTATGTCACGCTTCAATGTAGGCCACCAATAGAAAGACTTCAAGTCTTGATACATTTTCGTGCTTCCGGGATGAATAGACAATCTAGATTTGTGTGCCTCGTGTAAGATTGTCTCCCGATTGCCACCGAGACTCGGTACCCTGATTCGAGATTGAAATGTCTTCAGACCCCGATTATCTTCTCCCAATTGCTTAGATATCTTAATCATTGTCTCAGCTTTCAAGTTGTTTTCTTGCAATGCTTCTTGTTGTGCTACTTTCAACTGAGCAATGATATCAGATTCAACAGTCATCTTCATAAATTTAGCCGTTGCAGGAGAGTTCTTTTGACTCAGTGCATCAGCTACTACATTCGCCTTGCCCGGATAATACTTGACGTCACAATCATAATCCTTGATAAGCTCCAACCAACGTCTTTGTCTCATGTTTAGCTCTTTTTGCGTGAACACATACTGCAGACTCTTATGATCTGTGCATACAATACATTTGGTGCCATACTGATAATGACGCCATATCTTCAAAGCAAATACCACAGCTGCAAGCTCCAGATCATGTGTAGGATAATTCTTCTCGTATATCTTCAGTTGACGAGAAGCATATGCAATAACCTTGTCTCTTTGCATCAAAACACAACCTAGACCTGCATATGAAGCATCACAATAGACAATAAAGTCTTCAGACCCATTAGGCAATGTTAGAATTGGTGCATGACATAATAATTGCTTCAGAGTCTGGAATGCTTTCTCTTGATCTTCACTACACACATACGCAACATATTTGTGGGTCAATTTGGTCAATGGACCCGCAAGTTTAGAAAAATTCTGGATAAAACGTCTGTAATATCCTGCAAGACCTAAGAAACTCTTTATCTCAGTAGGATTCTGAGGAGTTGCCCAGTTCATAACGGCTTCAATCTTCACAGGATCAACCTTAACACCTTCCTTGCATATAACATGGCCCAAGAAATGGACCTCCTTAAGCCAGAACTCACATTTAGATAGCTTTGTATAGAGTTGTTCTCGCTTAAGTGTCTCCAAAATAAGACGAAGGTGTTGCTCGTGTTCCGCCTCGGATTTAGAATAGATAAGAATATCATCAATGAACACGATCACAAATTTATCAAGAAAAGGGCGACATACGCGATTCATCATATCCATAAAGATAGCAGGAGCATTGGTTAAGCCAAATGGCATAACCAAGAATTCGTGGTGCCCATATCGTGTTCTGAATGCAGTCTTTGTGATATCATCTTCCCGAACTCGGACTTGATGATAGCCAGAACGTAAATCAATCTTTGAAAAGCACATCGCACCTTGCAATTGATCAAACAGATCATCTATGCGAGGTAACGGATATTTATTCTTTATAGTTCTCTTGTTAAGCTCCTTGTAATCAATACACATTCTGAGAGTCCCGTCGTTCTTCTTAACAAACAGAACAGGAGCTCCCCACGGTGAAGCACTAGGGCGAATAAAGCCCTTATCAAGTAGTTCCTGGATTTGGGACATCATCTTCCGGATTTCAAATGGAGCGAGTCGATAGGGAGATTTTGCTGCAGGTGTAGCTCCAGGAACAAGATCAATCTGGTATTCTACATCCCTGACAGGAGGAAAACCCGGTTAATCTTCAGGAAAGACATCAGGGTATTCAGTGACAACCCTGATATCATCAACAGTCTTTGCTCCTATCTCAGCATTAATCACATATGCAAAGTAGGAGATACAATCTTTTGAAATTAATTTCTGATCTTTAATCACATAAATCACAGGAATGGCAGAGTCTCTCTTCTCCCCTCGAGCAATAGCAAATGAACCGTTGGATAAAGGGAATCTGATCAACTTCTTAGAACACAAGATCTCAGCATCTCGACTACTGAGCTAATCCATACCGATAACAGCATCAAACCCCGCTATCGGCATCACAAGAAAGGAAATAGTGAAACTATTCCTGTTAACATACAGAATTGCTGTTGGAACTTTTTCGGTAATATTTACTACCTTACCATCAGCTACTTCAACTTTAACAGAATCAGATAATAGAGAAACAGGTAATTGAAGCTTTTCACGATAAGACTTAGAGATAAAGGAGTATGTAGCTCCCGAATCAAACAAAATGCATGCAGGAATATTATTAATAAGATAAGTGCCTGTAATAACATCACCTGCATCCTTGGCTTCCTCAGTCGTCATTTGGAACGCTCTCCTTGGCTCATGAGGAGCGCCTCCCTGGTTCGGAGCCGTAGCTGCCGAAGAACCCCCAGCACCCGTGGCTGGCCATGTAGGGCATACTGCAATTCGGTGCCCAAGTTTATGACACCTATAGCACACACTTTCCTTATACATGCATTCTTTATATTGATGCCCTTTCTTCCCACATATAGTACACTTCAAATCCCAGTCTTCAGACTTCTGGGACATATTACCCCGTGATTTACCACCAGAACCACTCTCTCCTCCTTTCTGACTCGACTGCTACTTAAACTTCCTCTTACCTGCCCCAGATTGTTGTTGTTGCTATTGAGATCTAGCCCTCCGTGTATAATAATCATCAGTAGTTCTAGCATTATCAAATGCTTCATCCAGAGTTGCTGCAGATATCACAGCTGATCGATATTCTAAGGGCAGAGTATTGGCAAAGTGGGCGATCTTTGCCTTTTCATTTGGCAAAAGATGAGTAACAAACCTCATTTTATCTGTGAATTTTGAGATTAGATCCTCCAAAGGCTTGTCACCCTTTTCAAGTGCCCTAAATTCATTGTCGATCCTTAGCATATCGTAGTTAGAGCAATACTTCCCTCGAATCTTCTCCTTAAACCCATCCTAGGTTATAGCCTCCAGTGTGGCTGATGGTGTGACAGCAATCACCGTATCCCACCAAGCCAATGCACGACCTCTGAACATTCTCTTAGCAAAATTTACCTTCTTGTCTTCGTCGCATTCGCTAGACTCGAAGGTGTTTTGCATATCCCTAATCCATGTCTCAACTGCTGACGGATCATTGGTTGGACCATGGAAAATAGGAGGCTGACAGTTTAAGAAAGTCTTGAATTTAGTGGGCTTATGAGTTTCTTTGCCCACTGGAGTAGACTCACGCTCGTTGGCTTGTTTAAGTTAAGCCTCTAACGTAAGGATATACGCATCCTTGTCTCCAGAAGGTCCTTCCATAATAAATCAAACTTCTATACACATTCAAAATAAAACTTTCAGTATACTTCATATATATATATATATATATATAACTCTTACCTTATCTTAACTTTTACTTATCACATAGCATGAAACAATAAATCACTCTTCACACCCCAATACCACCCTTTGGGAACACATAGTAATGGTCGAATATGAACTCGAGTTTGAGACTGAATACTATATATAGTACTCAATTCACTCAAACCAAGGCTCTGATACCAACTTGTAACGCCGGTCTTTCAAATATCAGAGTATTTTTTTTTATTTAAAACACATGCGGAAGCGAATATTTAATTCACATTATACAACTTATATAATATAAGTTGTAATACAAAAGTATTGTTTAACAAAACATTCCAAACGTTACGAACTAGTTCGACCATTACACTAATTATTACACATCATTGTATTATTACAGTGTTCCCCAAGAACCTAACATGTCATCCCTGCAGGTACCCGTGCTCACCTTTAATCTATTTACCTGCATTAGGAATGAACATGAGAGGGTTAGCTATAAATAGCTAGTGAATAACAATTAAAGCAGGAGCAGTATATCAAGAGTATCATAACATATTTCATGCATCACATCATTTCATTCAAGTCTATCCTAACACTGGTGAAGCACCGGTTGTCAACAGGCATCACCGTCTTGCAGGGTTATAATCCCGGCTCAATGATCCTCACTAGGGAAACCGTTACTTCCTCCGCGCTGGTGGAGAAGCAGGTAGCAGTCCACCATTGCGTTATCGGGAACATATCCCATTTGGGATCAGTGGGAAACTGAGAGCCCCGAGTTAGTATTGAGGGCGGCGGTTTAGCTAGAACCAAGATTCGTGATCATCGAATCCCGCACCACAATCTCTACAATGTAGTACCGGCACTCAAACAATGGCCTACTCTGGCCTCATCACAAACACAATGGCCTACTCCGGCCCTTACATATCAAGAGTGACCTAAACAGGCCTCTTCACATATCAATAATGACCTACAAGGTCTTTTACAAGCATACATATCATTTGGTACTAATATTTGGTTCATAAACCTCTAAACATGCATAACTACAAATTCATGGATTGTAACATACAAAACATCTTCTAATACTATTAATATCATACTCGAGTTAACTGTTACTCACATGTTGAGCTACAACAGGTAAACACTATTTCACAGGTGATCCTTGATCAACTGGTACACCTAAACAAATCAATACATACCATTTAATACTTAAAACAAAATCTGCCAAATGCAGGGTACGGCCGTACCTTGCCAAGGCACGCCCGTGCCTGGCGAGGCATGCCCCGTACCTGATACTCAGGTACACCCCGTGGCTAAAAACATTCCCCCGGACCTTCTAGGGTTAGGCACGCCCGTGCCTCCCCGGGTACGCCCAAGGTCACGGTCTGTTCTTAAGAGGCACGCCCGTGCCTTTCCATTTGCAGCAGCAGGTTCGACCAGAACCTGCTGTTTCCCAGCCAAACATTTACCAAAACATACCAATTCGATTTCCAGTCAACTTCTATATTTCACATATGAACTAACACATATAATACAACCTAAAGACACCATTTTTACCCACTTTAACATCAAAATCATACCTTAGAGCCAAAATCCTACTTTTGACCCATTAGGACTTTAATTCACAAAACTAATCAAAATCAAGTCTTTAAATCACCAAAATCAACTTCTGTGATCCTAATATCAACATAGAAATCAATTGGTAACAACAATTTCATTTATTGGCATCATTTGGTAATTTTCACCCAAAAACCCAAAACTTAGAAAACTTGAAGAACATGCTAGATGATTAGGAACTTACAAGAATTAGATGCGCAGATGATTAGAAACAGATTGAAGATTGAATTACAACAAGAATTGCAGCAGATTGAAGCCTTAATTGATCCTCTCTTCTTGCTTTCTCCTTCAAGTCAACAAGAACACACACACATACACCAAATAAATTGTCTGTGTATGAAACGTGAGAGATAGAGGAGGTCCTACTTGTGGGTTATTATTATCCACAAGTGGGTATCTTGTTCCCCTTTTCAACTTACAACTTAACGCACGAATACCCGTTTTAACTAACGGGGATATTTTTGGAAACCTCATTCTAAACCATTTAATATTCTTTTATTCTTTTATATTTTTATCAATATTTTATATTTACTCATTTAATAACTAATTTAGTTATTTTTCTTTAATATCTTTAAATATATATATTTATTCAATTTATCTAACTTAATATACGTACCACGTCAGCATGCGTCTAGGCCCTTTCTGAGGATGTTACACCAAGGCTGATTGGCTTCATCTGAGATCTCTTCGATATTTCATCGACAATAAAAATCCAGAAGTCAAAGACATTCTGGTTGAATACTTGAAGCAAGTAAAGCTCAAAGCTCCAAAGGAATCTTTTCCTGAAGAGTTCAAACCAGATATTTAGAATAGTAATTCTTTATTCTTTATTCTTTCGATTTTTTATTTTTCATTTGTATATAGTCATGGATTATAAACAAATAGGGGGAGATTGTTAGTCCTTTATTTGTGTATATTCCATTCCTGAAGAAGCTTTCGAAGAAATTGACTGAAGGTGTAATATCTTATTCTTTTGTAAACTGTTCTGACGCGTCATCTGAAGAAAGAAGCCCGTAGTTCATCTGAAAATTAGTTCTGAACTGAACGTCAGCTGAAGTTTGTCTTCAGTCATCAAAGGGACGTCTGCACTGAAGATACATCTTACAACCAAAATCTTCCTGTTATGTAAAGTGCACGTTCTGCGCATTCTGAAGGAGCTCGAAACGGCAATCTTGTTTTTTGTTCCTAATTAAGTGTAGAGCGGTACACGTGTAAATAAATTAGATGGTCAGGACTAGTTTACTTAGCCTATAAATACCTTCTTGATTAACGAGAAAAGGCTAAGCGTTTGTTCGCTAATTTGCATTCAAGTTTGTTCTTGATTTAGTTTGTACTTGGTGCTCAAGTTTGTTCTTGTGCACTCTTTGAAGTTTGGTTATTAATATAATCTTACTTTGAAAACTTTCATGTGTTCGTTGCTTTAAAACTATTTCCACACTTTGATCTTATTCATTGTTAGTTTTATACTTATTCGGGAAAAACATATATAGAACATTAGGGCGCAGCCCCCAAGGGTTTCTACATTGTTCCATTCTTCAGACTTGTGTGTTGTGTGTTGTGTGTGTGACACTAAGAACAAGAATAGAGGAAGAACAAGGTCACTATTCTTGTACTCAATCTTCAAGGAATTGTCGAAGGAAACAGCAGGTAATGTTCCTAACCTTGTTGTAATCAAGTTGATGTAAATTTTCTTGGATTTAAGTTAGGTTCAGCTGACCTTCTGAGGCCTCTGTGTGTGTGTGTGTGTTTGTGGGTGGAATGGCCGAGAGAAGGAAAGAACATTTTAGAGATCAAAACTTGATAAAAACACAAAGTAAATGATAAGAAATTATTTTAAGGATGTTAGAAATGATTTGCAACTTGAATGGATTATATTGACTGTGTTTCGAAGGATTTATCAAACCCTGTTTTTCGACTGATATGTTTATGTCACATGATGAATGGTCCGACTTAGCTAGGTCCGACTTAGGTCTGCTCCGACTTTGACTTAGTCCGACTTAGATGGTGATATGAATTAGGCTTGGTCTGACTTAGAAGTGTTGGTCCGACCTGGGAGTAGGGTCCGACTTTGAGGACCTATAAATTGTGTAGCTTGGGTTAGGGACTCGTACCCAGTATTGATTTAGTAAGTTATGTTGTAGGCTCTTGCTAACGGACTTGTTGATTCTTCAATTCTGTAAATTGCCTATAACTGAGACTGAGACTACTGACAAGTGAGTATCCTCACTTATAAGTCAAACCTGTTTTAACTGAGAATGTGTTGTATGATCAACCGACACTTGTGTGCCGGGTATGTGTTGTATGATCGACCGACACTTACGTGTCGGGTATGACGACCGGCTCTTATGAGTCAGGTATGTGCGACCGTCTTCTTCGACAAGGGGTATGTTTCGACCGACACTTAGGTGCCGGTTATGACGACTGATTTTATAATCAGGTATGTGTGACTGCTTGATTCGGCAACGGGTAGGATTCGACCGACTACCATGGTAGCAGGTATGGAAAGTATGATATGTGATTATGCCTACGTTAAATTGTTTTGCTATGTAAGTAGTATGCTCGCTAAGCTTCGCGCTTACCGTTGTTAATTCCCATCTTTCAGGACAGGACCACCGTGAAGCTCTAGGACAGTGAAGGCAACTCACAATCAAGACTGATTTTTATATTGTATCAAAACTTGATCCAACACGAATTGATGAAGTTGTAAACTTTGGGATATTGTAATTGAATCTTATCTACTTTTGGAATCCCCGCAATCTACTCTAATATATTATTACTACATCGTGTATAAAAAAATTTGGGACGTTACAAAATGTGTGTGTGTGTGTGTGTGTGTTTGTATTTAATGGAATGTGTTTGAGTGTGTGTATATGTCTATGTCTATACACACTTAAATGTAATTATTTAAAATATATACGTTTGATGTATTACCAAACAACTAAACATCATGTTTAAACACTATTTAAATTGTTTTAAACATCACAATTCATGAAGAATCAAATTAATAATTAAACATCACAAATCATCAAGAATCAAGAATCAAAATTTATACAAGTATAAACATCACATTTCATCAAGCTATGAAGTTTGATCTTTATAAACATCAAAACAACAACATTAATCATAATCAAATTAACAACTAATTTGATTTTTATAAACATCATAACAACTAAAATTTATCAAGAATCTAATTAACAACTACTTTGATTTTATAATTAAACATCTAAACAAACAACTAATGAGTGTTTCATTCAATGTAACACAATTAACACAATGAAAGAACCAAAATTAACAACTTAATTAGCAAAATCAAAAACCTAAAAACAACATTGTTAATTATCATTTACCTAATCTAACAATGGTATTAAAAATCCTAAAAACACAACTCAGAACAAACACAAAAGCAAACACACACACACAAACACACACAAATAAACACACACATAGAGCATACACACACTCGTACAACACACACTTAAACACACTTAAACACACCTACAAACACGGAAACACACACACAAAAAGAGGCAAAATCCACCAAATTAACTCATTAATCTTAAGTTGGATCAAGCATATATACCTTTAGAGATGAAGTCGTGCGGTGGCGTAATGTGGGTTGGTGGCAGCATGAACGACAGTGGCGCCAGCAGGCGAGCGGCGATTGGCGAGCGTGTTTGAGTGTAGCGGAGTCTCGAGAGATATGAAGCAGTGTAAGTGATTGAAGTCTTGAGAAATTTTGGGATTTATTTCGGAACCAATAGACGCGACGGCTTTAGCGGCGACCCTTGAATTTTTGGGAGGGAAGGGAACGCGGATTTTTTTTAAAACCAATAGGCACAACACCTTTCGTGGCTACACAAGGCAATAGGGGTGACATGCAGCCCGACCAACTGCATGTTACCCTTTTGCTCTGTTGGTTGAATTTTTTTATAGTGTGAGGTATAATTATTTACATCTTACCTCTCTGTATCCCTCTTAAATGAAATTAAGTTTTATTGTTGTTATTTCGGGTGGTCGATTGTAAGTCGGTTGGATGTGTAATTTAGTTTTGTTGTTTTCTTTGTAGTGCTACGTGAGTATCGATTTTATCCTATGTATTGAGTTTGTCGTTTGTATCTTGCAATTTCCTCCCCTGAACATGTTATTATAGTTCTATGCATTTCATAAAAAAAATTAAAATTATGCAAAGAATATTATATATAATTTTCTCCATCATAAGAAAAAATAATTATAAAATTATCCATAAATACTTACAATTAAGGTTCACTTCTACTATATTCTATTCCATCATATCTACTTTTCTTTTATGACATTTTTGTATTTCTTTCAATACTTACCATGTGCAAAAGTATTGTTTATGAGCCACCAACTTTCAATACAATCTGCAAAATGCAGTAGAAATAATAAAATTATAATAATAACTAACAAAGATAATTTGTAGTTCTAGCAAACAATTTATATTAATTATCTCAAAATAATTTAGTGGTAAGTAGTCTGAAACGTCTTTGAAAGAAACTCAGGTTTGATCCTTACTTATAATTGGTAAACAGTTTCGATGTCAAAGAAGTACATATAGATAATAACTATGAAAACAATATGCCATATATGTATATATTAAAGCAAAGCTCAGACTGTTTTAAGAAAGCTACTAATTAAAATGAAAAACATCTTTAAAATGACATTGATGATGAATATTAAGGAATACATAGCTTAACTTTGACATTAATGGGAGAAAAACTTCAACCTTATCTATTCTTATGAATAGAATAACACAATCCAAAACATCAATGTCCCAGAAAATGGAGGTGGAGACATTGGTGATAAGTATCTAAATTGAAAACACTTGGCAATGAAGAAATTAAGAAGCTTGATCACAAGACTAATACAACCCTCTTCTAATGACCTTGCAACAATGGACGGCAATTGACCGATATCCTCGTACCTCAAATCGACGCTTAAACTCACGGATAACAAGAGGCTGTAGAACCACCATGAATCTAACGTTTTTATTAAACTTTGAGAACCCTTTCGTATTTCTGACTTCATCTTTTTAATAGAAAGAAACACTGAAAACCAAAACTTATGCTACGAAGTGACAAACGAGACTTAGAATCGGTAGTTTCGACACTTGTCGAACATAAGATTCCAAAGGGTCTCGATTTCTATAGACTAACTTTGTGATATTTATTTTGCTTTGATAAGAGAAAGTTCACTAAGAGGTATTTATAATGGTCATCTTAACCAACCAACCAATGAGTTATGAGGGTGAAGGAAGCTTCTTAATTCTTATGAATTGGTCTTAAGTCTTAACCCCAATTGCACGGTAGAATTCTCTATTTCTTTTGAATATGACATTATTATACACCAAACATTATCCCAAAAGTAAATAACACTTGGAGAATGTCAAAATACTACTAGGTCAAACCCAAAAAGTGAATTACCAATATATAAAATAGAAAATCTATAGTAAATTTGAAGTAAAACTTACGTTAATTAAATAGTTAATTACATAAATAGTGCTTGTAGTTTACCAAATTTTTTAATCATTGTTCTTAAACTTCAAATATTATATTAACTATTCTTGTGTTAAATAATTTGTTTCAATGTTGGTCTATGATGCATTTTACAGGACAAAAATATCCTTCTATTCTTTATTTATTCATTTGTATATTATTAATACATAAATAAACAATAAAGAGATTACTAATTATTACTTAATTAGAATTAATAAATACTTAGATTACCAATAGGGTGTTCATTAATTGGTTTTATTCGAAAATATACCCGATTTCATATAACTTTGTGTTAATTGATTATGGTTTAATTGTATCAAGTCTTTGGGTACACTCAATATTTAATCGAATTATGATTTAGATTTAAATTTTAAGTTTTCCTTTTGTAACCCGATTGAATACCACAATAAATAAAGGTATTTCGTTTTAATTTTTATGAAATACCACAATAAATACCACAATATATATATATATTAAAAAGTTTATTTCAGAATCGTTTTTATTGCGGGAACCAACCTTCAATTGGATTGCCTACCCATGAATTCCATTATCCAAAATAAACGGCTAAGATTAGTTCTCGCAATAAAAACAGTTCTCAAATGAACCTTCCCATATATATATATATATATATATATATATATATGTGTGTGTGTGTGTGTGTATTACTATATAAACTGTTTAACATTTTCTTTCATCCTTAACTTTAAGAGTTTTTAAAATTCAATCAAATGAACATCTTAAACTTTCATTTTATCTAAATTAATCTTATTCACTCAACTTTTAACCATTTCACCCTCTCTCCTAATTTACTTTAACTTTTTATTTATTTAAAATATACTACACTACTAACACATACTCTCTCACACAAACACAATTTTTCACCAATATCAACATAATTTTCAAAATTTTATTAACTTTACTCTTCTTATTTCATAAATATAAATCTTTTTTCTTATTTTAACGTTCTTTAGAATTTATTTTTAAAATAATAAAATAGTTGATACAAATAAAAGAAAATTTGAAAAAATAACGGGCATGCTGCTGTAGAAAACTTTTTCGTGACATTGAATCATGCAGAATATATAATTATATTCTTGAAATCGAATGTTGTAAAGCAAAAAGTATTCGCCATTTTAGCATTGCGTAGATATGATGTATGTATGTATATATAGGGAAATTTTTAAACGAGAACTGCGAGAACCAATCTTAGCCGTCCAAGTCCCCCACCTTTAATTGGATTGCACACCGACGAAATTCCTTACATGTACCTTGCCACACTTAATCCCCCACGCTCTTCATCCATGAATTCCACTTACCGCTTGAATGACCAATATTGGTTCTCGTAGTTCTCATACGAAAAATAGTTCTCGTTTGAACTCTCCCATATATATATATATATATATATATATATATACATACTAGTGGGGTACCCGTGCAATGCGACGGCGGCGAATAAAGAGGAGGTTGTGATGAGTTTTGTGCAGAATCATCACAAAGAGCTAATATGAGTTTGTGAAAATTCTTTGCGAGATGAAGATAATATGAGTTTGTGAAGATTCTTTATGAAAGCCACTTTGAAATTAAGAATTAAATTGCTAACTCTGAGTTATTTGTCTTTCAGTTTGTTGGAAGAGTTTTGTCACATGGCTGAATCATAAAATTACTAATTATATATATGTATGTATATATGTGTGTGTAATGTTTCATAGTTCCAATTATTATGTAATTGAGTTAGAATGCAATGTTTATAAATTTCAACTCTTTGACTCTTTCATTTGTTTGGTGTTTGTGAAATCTCTTGAACTTGATTTATTGAAAACAGGAATTTAGGTGATCTATGAATCAAGAGTTAATATTAAAAATATATGATTAGACTTAATGAAAGATCTAAATATAGATCAAATAACCCTCAAGCAATTAATGGTGAGATGAATATCGAGAGAGAGAGAGAGAGCGCTACACACTTTCACGTTCAAAAAATGATATTGCATATATGTCTGTTAACGTCAAAAGCTCTATCCGCTCATGGTACAAATGCCATATATATAGGCTAAGCCTACTACATGGGCCTCATGGGCTTTCCTATATTTTTATCTAATATTAACAATCTCCCCCTAAATGGAGAGAAAGCATATTACATTGAAATTTAATACAAGCGCTTCTTACTGATCAATAATCACGACTGGCCACGCCTTCAGTAATTCATCAATTAAATACTCTGTATGGCATTATATCATTTAGCCCTTCCAAGTGCACTGGCAATCTAGTTTCATAAGTCTTATTAGATTAAGTTTCCTATTCCAAGCAAACGCACTTTCCTAGCAAAGGCAATTCATTTATAAGTTCCACAAGTCTTCATTTCTTATGTTCAGGCCATTACATCATTCTTTCAAATCACATATGTCTTCAGTTCACAGATAACCACTATCATTTAGTCAATTCTTTCATATATTCATCACTTCTTATAATTAAATGTCGATTACATCTTTTACTCGAACAATCTTGTACATTTCAGATTTATCCAATTTGTAGCAATCAATCTCTTTCTCATATTTCAATCATTAAGTCATCCATTTCCAGTAAAGGCAATTTCAATTTCATTCATCAAGTCGTGTATACTTCAATTCACATAACTCCAGTGTTATTATCATAAACTCCCTCATATTTTCACATGTCTACTAGCAATTATCCCTCCCAGATAATATTCAAATCCCTCATTCACATTCTTGTATTCATTCTAAACTCTGTCTCTATTATATGTTCAATTCATCTGTATATAAGCATTCGCTTCTTCTTTTAATACTCATGTCAACCATACATACCATTCTTTACAATCAACACTTCCTATATAGTCAATACAAACATATCATATACAGTCTTCAAGTCGTGGGTTAAATCATTCTTCTCAAAATCTTTACTATAAGACATAAATCACTCTTTAATTCCCTAGCATAACATCATTTATTGATCCAACAATTTCCATATGTCAACATAACCTAATCTCTTCAGATTCATCATTCATCATCACAAATTATCTTTACCCAGTGGATTTAATATCAATAGTCCGTACTCTCAATCATACCTTTATCAAAACATCTCTTGGTTAACACCAATTTCTTCCAAGCCTCAACAATTCATTCTCCTTCCCTCATCTTTGCATAACACATATATACACATATACAAACACAACATTCCTAGGCACATAAACAAATACCATTTGCAAAACAATCTTACAGCACATTGCATAGCATGCAATTTTAACTACTTTGGAATATTCTTTCCTTAGCATATCATATTCAATTCACATTATTTCACATATCACATATGCACTATCATATCATTTCCTGACAGTAGTATCAGATACTTTCACGATAACACGTTATCAATTATCTTTACTTCTAAAGAATCATGCTCTTCCAGAAGTAAGCATATACACTTAGCACTCATAGGCATCAAGCATCAACAATTAACTCTAAAGTTAATAAACACATGCACAAATATAAAATTTATCAAAACGTACCCGTCATATCATCTTCAATATTAACTTCGTCGTCAGTTATCATATCATAAGATCTACCCTCTGGCACAGAAGGGTTCTTTCTCTTTCGTCCAACTGCTGACGAGGATCCCCCACCTGCATCCACTCCTGACCCCGACCCCATTTTCCTTGCCTCTGTACATTCATTCGTATGATGACCCTCTTTCTGACAATTCCAATACACACCCCGAAGGAAACCACATTCCTTGATCTCATGTCCAAACAATCCACATCGGATGCAACGCAAAGTATGGGGTGTGCAAGGCCCCGTATGAATAAATCTGCACCGGCGACACCACAACGAACTCTGTTTAGGTCTACTTGCCTTAGATTTCTTATTTCGATTCTTTTGTTTCTAGCCACTTTGGCCACTCTGTCTTTGTGGTTCATTAACACGTCCAATCATTGATTTATGCTACAAGATACATTCTCTATTCATTCTATCTCTTGCCTTTCCATCACCCTAAGCCGTCTTGGCTAGAGTAAACGCTTGTGATAAAGTACTTGCCCATCTGGTAGTACTTCGATATTCTGGAATCAAAGCTCCCATAAAATGTTGTATCTTTGTTGCCTCATCTGGCACCCACTGTTTCACAAATCTCAACCTCTCATTGAATTGTTTAATCAAATCACTGTCATGTCTCTTGTCATTCTTAACTCCATAAACTCTTTCCTGATTTTCTCAATCTCAAATGAACTACAATATTGCTCGCATAGCTTTTCTTGAAATTGATTCCAAGTAATACTTTCCTATTGTGCTTCACTAAAATGACCAGTTAATGAATCCCACCATACCATCACATCACCTTTGAGCATACGAGTCGCAAATTTAACTCTGGATTCATCCTCACAATTGCACGCATCAAGAGTTATTACCATCTCTCGCAACCAATTCAAAGTCTCGTTCGGATCAGTACTTCCATGATATCTTGATGGTTTACAATCCAAAAATTGCTTGTACGAACAAGGTTGTTTAAATCCCGGATATCCAAAAGGATAGTCTCCCTGTAAGGTGGAAGGATTGAAAAATAACGGTTGCATCATTGACGTTACCGGAGGAAACGGAGCAGTAACTAGCAAGGTAGTAGATTGGGTAACAACAGTTGTTGGTATGTGTGATGACATATTCAGATTAATCCTCTCTCTTCCGATACCACGAACTATATCTCTGAGTTCATGAAGTTCATCCTCTAACTTGCGAATATATGCCTCTCGGTCATTTTCCTGTTCATAACCTGAAGTACCCACGTGATTCGTCATATCTACAGTATCAATCACTGCAGTCTTAACCACGGTTTGGGTCACAGGAGGATCAGCAGGGGTATCTCTGTTAGCCATATCTGTACAATCACATCATCTCACGATCTCATTAGATAAACCGTTAGTACATAACATACTAACTAAGAAACAGCTTCACCAATTCACTCTAATTCCCCCAAGGAAAATTTGACCCAACACGAGCCAAGATTTGGGAATGCAACACTCTAGCCGTGCCTGCATCGCCAAACCAAGGCTCTGATACCAACTTGTAACACCGTAAATCTTAAGCCATTTTTTTTAAATCGCTGCGGAAGCGTTAACTGATTTCATTTAAACAAACAACTACAAAGTACTGTTTACAAACATCACGTCAAGTTGTGTTACAAAATATTTACAAACATGGCTCGTCTCTTCTCAAAACATAATATCATAGCATTGGTCAAATTTGCCTTCCCCAAAAACAAAGCTAAACAGCCAGACCTGCAAAAAGCAATCAACCGAGGGGAATTAGCACAAAGCTAAGTGAATGGAAGCTACAAACAAGCATCCTCAATCAACAAGCACAAGCAAACAGATCTCAACAGATCAAACAATCAATCACAAACCAATCCAATCTCTAGAGGAACGGCGGTTCTGCAGAACCTTCAACCGTTGCGGGCCAAAGCAAAGGTTTACCGTTAGCTATTTGCTACTTGGTACAGTTAAACCCCTTCTACTGCAACAAATGCATAGAAAGTCTAGAACTGTGCAACCAACAGCAGATAGCCCAGCCCAAAACATGTGATAGCTGACCCCCAACCATGCACGCATATAATTAACCATGCGTACAGGTCTCGCCACCGGCACATATAATTAACCATGTACACTGGCCACACAACAATCCAAACAATCCCAATCAACAAGCAACAATCAACTAACAACGAATCACACTCATACAGTCTGTTGACACATATCAAGTAACACATTCCATACTGCAACTTAAAAAGTTTATCGTGGCATCTTAGACTAAACAGTCTAGCATGGCAACTCAGACTAAACAATCTATCATGGCATCTCAGACTAAATAGTCTATCAAGGCATCTCAAACTAAACAGTCTATCAAGGCATCTCAGACTAAACAGTCTATCATGTCATCTCAAAATCATAAGTATATCTCAAAACATATAACCATGAGCGTTACCACCAACCCCACTCGTGAGTACACTTCCACTCACCTCAATCCACGTTCCCGTCTGCTTAGTTGTCTAATATCACTGAGTCTTTGCAAATCCTGAGAACACAACAAACCAAAGTCAATCTCTGATAAATATATATCCATAATATATATTTATATCTCTATATAAGTTGTAAACAACATACAATAATCATATAAACCATAACCCACCACTTCGTGCACAAATTCATGGCAAAACAAACATATTTTCTAAAAGTAGCCTGTCGCACCGCGACTAGCTCTTGCATCGCGCCGCGACGCATGCGGATTTGGGTTCCGGATTTGAGTGTCGGGTTCTGGGTTCCGGATTCTTGGGTTTCTCGGATTTGCTTCTATCGGATTTTCAAAGGACCCGGATTTCAGGGTGTCATGCCGCGACCATTAGGCGTCGCGCCGCGACGCGTCGCGTTTCAACCTCCTTCCTCATGAATTGTCAGATTTCCAGCAAACTCCACATAAACATACCATATTCAATCTTAATTTTCTCAACTCAAAACACTTCCAACACCCATGAAACTTCATATAACATCACAATAAACATACATAACTCATCAAATCTTATTAAAACTCATTATCCATTAAAACCCATATATCAAGTTTTGAGCTTTAAGCTCCAATAATGGTAATTCTTCATTTATACATGTATTTCATCATATAAACACATCAAAAAATCTGTAACATCATATAAACACATACTAACCTTCACTTTGAATTATGAATCACCAAATCCTCTACTTGAAATTCCAAGTTTCTTGTTCTTTCTAGCTTTCTTCAACATGAAGTTTAACACACAAACACACACTTCACCTTTACTATGTGTTGGTGAATTGCACTCCCACGTATACATATTCATTTATTCAAGCAGGAGGTGGCTCAACTTTACATACACGCATGACATACTACACATACATATATGACATACTACACATCACATAACTTTTTCTTTCTTTTTATTTCCTTTAACTCCAGTAACACAAACATACATATATATATATATATATATATATTCATAAATATATACATTCAATTCCAATCAAATATTGATTCAATTAATCACATAATCGGCTTACGCAAATTAAATACGAAATCACTTGCCGCTAGCCCGCTAACCAACTAGTTCCGGGTTTGCGAATGTTACATAGGGCGTTCCGGATGATAGTAGACGATGCTACTACTACTGATGATGTTATCACCGGTACGTTTCTTATAAACTCCCTACCTACGCGTGTGTTATTTGATTTTGGAGCGAATCGCTCCTTTATTTCCGTGGCTTTTTGTGAAAAGTTGAAATTACCTGTTACTGTTATTTCTGTACCGATTGAGATAGAAGTAGCAGATGGTAAATTAGTTCCTGTTACAAGTTCTGTGACTGGGGCTGAGATAGATATCGATGGTAAGTGCTTTCCGGTGTCATTTCTATTGATGCCAATAGCGGGGTTTGACGTGGTTTTGGGGATGGATTGGCTGAGTAAACACAGGGCGAGCATTAAATGTCATAGGAAATCGATTTCTTTTCCATTGTCTGATGGGTCGCACGTGGTGGCTCGAGGGGAAACGAACAGGTCTACGTTTCCTATTATTTCTATGTTGAAGGCTAAGAAATCCTTGAGTAAGGGATGCGAGTGTTTTCTAGAATATGCCATTGATGCTAAAAAGGAAAAGCGGGCAGTTACTGATGTGCTAGTCGTATCAGATTTTCCTGAGGTGTTTCCGGATGAATTACCTGGGCTACCTCCCGTTCGAGAGGTAGAGTACAAGATTGATTTAATACCATGTTATCTCCTTATAGGTTGGCTCAGTCTGAGATTAGGGAGATGATGACACGGATTCAGGATTTATTGGATCAGGGTTTTATTCGTCCGAGTTCTTCGCCATGGGGTGCACCGGTGTTGTTTGTGAAAAAGAAAGATGGCACGCTACGGATGTGTATTGATTACAGGGAACTGAATAAGAGGACGGTAAAGAATAAATACCCTCTGCCCAGGATTGATGATTTATTTGATCAGTTGCAGGGTGCTTCGTATTTCTCTAAGATTGATTTGAGATCAGGTTATCACCAGGTACGAGTTTCTGACAAAGATATTGCCAAGACTGCTTTTCGTGCCCGGTATGGTCATTATGAATTCTTAGTCATGCCGTTCGGTTTGACTAATGCACCTGCAGTGTTTATGGATTTAATGAACCGGGTTTGTCGACCGTTTCTGGATAAATCTGTGATAGTATTTATTGACGACAAATTGGTTTATTCTAAATCCGAAGCTGATCACGAGATTCATTTGAGACAAGTTCTTGAAACCTTGAAATGAGAGAAATTATATGCCAAGTACTCAAAGTGTGAATTCTGGATGCGAGAAGTTCACTTTCTGGGGCATGTAATTTGCAGTGATGGAGTCAAGGTTTATCCGGAAAAGATAGAAGTAGTAATGAATTGGGAAGCTCCGAAGTCACCTTCTGAAATTAAGAGCTTCTTGGGATTGGCAGGATATTATAGACGGTTTATCCGAGATTTTTCTAAGATTGCGAATCCCATGACTAAGTTAACTCGCAAGGAGGTTCCATTTAAGTGGACTGATGAACAGGAGAGGGCTTTTCAGACACTGAAACGACTTTTATGTCAGGCTCCTATTCTTGCGTTACCGGATGGGTCAGATGACTTTATAGTTTATTGTGATGCTTCTCTGGCAGGGTTGGGTTGCGTGTTGATGCAGCGGGATAGAGTTATCGCTTATGCTTCTCGTCAGTTGAAACCTAATGAGAAGAATTATCCAACCCATGATTTGGAACTGGCAGCTGTGGTTTTTGCGTTAAAGTTATGGAGACATTATCTTTACAGTACAAAATGTGTTATTTGTATGGATCACAAAAACCTACAGTATTATTTTCACAGAAGGAACTCAATATGCGACAGAGACGATGGCTCGAACTTGTTAAAGACTATGATTGCGAGATTCGCTATCATCCCGTGCAAGCCAACGTGGTAGCCGATGCTTTGAGTCGCAAAGGAGTTAGTGAACATGTTAAATTCATGAGAATTGAAATAGTCTCCAACTTGATTGATATATTGAAGGCAGCTCAGTTGGAAGCCTTGAAGGATGAAAATCTAAAGTCTGAGATTATGTTAAAGAAAAAGAATGATCTGACCGATGATTCTAAGGGATTGAAGGTTTATCAATCCGAGTCTGGGTGCCTTTGCTTGGAGGTCTCCGGAGTTTGATTATGACTGAAGCTCATAAATCGAGACTATGTATTCATCCAGGTAGCACAAAAATGTATAACGATCTAAAGGTGCTATATTGGTGGCCTACAATGAAGACAAATTTTGCACAGTTTGTAGAGTCTTGCCATATTTGTGCACAGGTCAAGGCAAGGTCAAGGCAGAGCACCAGAAACCCTATGGAGCATTGAAACAGTTTCCAGAGTGGAAG
Organism: Dittrichia graveolens; assembly: GCA_038502395.1. Lineage (NCBI taxonomy): Eukaryota > Viridiplantae > Streptophyta > Magnoliopsida > Asterales > Asteraceae > Dittrichia > Dittrichia graveolens. Next base: position 71,585,353 of record JARJIL010000004.1, on the reverse strand, counting down.
TGGGAGCACATAACGATGGATTTTGTAACTAAACTTCCACGTACGCAAAGGAATCATGATATGATTTGGGTGATCGTTGATAGATTAACCAAGAGTGCTCACTTCTTGGCTACCAGTGAGACAGCGTCACTCAGTAAGTTAGCTTAGTTGTATATAGATGAAGTTGTTTCCCGACATGGTATACTGCTTTCGATTGTATCAGATAGAGATTCCAGGTTTGTGTCAAACTTCTGGAACAGTTTACAGCGGGAGTTGGGTACACCTGTTAATCTGAGTACAGCTTACCACCCTCAGATAGACGGGCAATCTGAGAGAACTATTCAAACACTTGAGGATATGCTGCGGGCATGTGTGTTAGAATATGGAGGTTCTTGGGATTCCCATCTACCGTTGGTTGAATTCGCGTATAATAATTCTTACCATTCGAGTATCGGTATGCCGCCTTATGAGATGTTATATGGTCTTCGTTGTCGTACTCCTACTTGTTGGTTAGAGGCGGGTGAAAAACAGTATGCAGGTCCTGATATTGTGCAGATCACCACAGATAAAGTAGCTATTGCACGAGAAAAGTTGAAAGCTGCGAGGGATCGACAAAAGATATATGTTGATCCACGTCGTAGGTCTGTTACTTTTGTTGAGGGGGAATTGGTTTATCTGAAGGTTTCTCCATGGAAAGGGGTTATCCGTTTTGGGAAGCGGGGAAAGCTAGCTCCGAGGTATATTGGAACGTTTTGTGTCCAACGAGTGGTTAATGATCAGACGGTTACTCTTAATCTTCCAGCGGAATTATCAGGTATTCACAATACCTTCAACGTTTGTTACTTGCGGAAATGTAGAGTTGAGGATGAGAGTCAGATTCTACCTCTACATGATCTTAAAGTGGATTCCAGCAAGAAACTAGTGGAGGAACCCATTGAACTACTAGATCGGAAAGTGATGAAACTGCGTAAGAAACATATTCCGATGGTTCTAGTTAAATGGAGGCACAGTTTGGATTCAGACTTAACGTGGGAAACCAAGACTGATATGAGAGCTCGTTACCCTTAGTTGTTTGTTAGTGAATAGATTCCGAGGACAAAATCCTGTTAAGGGGGGAGGATTTGTAACATCCTAAGATCGGGCCTAGTAGTTTTGGGGGCTTTGGTATGTTAACTTTTGATTAGTACTTGATTAATTACTTGTTATTACTAATTTATATAGTTTTAATTAATTGTTGATTAATTAAAGGATAAATGAGGAAATATGTTTAGAATATATATATATATATATATATATATATATGTATGTACGGTTATATATGTATATGTGTGTTAATATGCATGTTAGTGTAGTGACACCTCATGCTTATTAGTTTAAGAAAAGGTCTACGTGGGTTTTTATGAATTAACATCTGAAATTGCTTCTCATTTGCAAAAACCGACAATTGAAGTTTGTGTGTGTTCTTGAGAGAAGAAAAGCTAGAAAGCAAGTTAACTTGATAAGTAGAAGTTGTGATTTGTTGAGTGTTAATTCAAAGTAAAGGTATGGTTGTGATCCTAGCATGATTTTGATCATTGTGATATGTTTAGTTTGTAAAGATATGCTACGATCATGAAGTTGCCATTGTTGAAGTTTAGAAGTAAACTTACTTGGTGGGTTTTGCATGATTTGCCATGTTAAAAAGGGTTTGATGTGTTCTTGTTGTTGTATACATGTTATAAGGTGTTTATACATGTTTTAGAAGTGTTCATAATGAATTATGAGGGTTAGAATCGGATTTGGAAGTTTATGATGGCTGGAAATCCGACACATACATGGAGAAGACAACCTGGAAAAAGGGGGGTCGCGGCGCTACGCTTAGGGTCGCGGCGCGACAAGGGTGAAATCCGAAGGATTGGGTTTCGGATTGTAAGAATCCGATAAATTACAAAACCGACCCTTGGAAATCCGAAACTTGGCAAATCCGACACTAAAATCCGAGTTATTGGAAATCCGCCACGAAATCCTATTGATGAGTTTCGGATTTGAAATCCGACACTGTTGCGGCGCGACGGGTATTTTGTCGCGGCGCGACGGGTATTTTGTCACGTCGCGACGGGCACTGTTTCAGAAAGTTACTTATTTTCTTAATATGTTTTACTTGGTTTAAATTAGCATATTAACTATGTGATATATGTTTATACATATGTGAATCATACATGCTTATGTTTGATTAAAGGATATAAATTTATGTGTTTAAACATATATTTATGAATCGTTACTGATTTCAGTTTGTTGTGTTCTCAGGAACAAACAAGGCTCAGTAATATAAGATCACTGAGTGGAGAAACTGAAAGCTTGAGGTGAGTGGACGTTTACTCACAGATGTTATTAGTTGTAACTGGATTGGGTTACAACTGTTATTGGTTTGACGCATGGATAGATTGTGCATCTGATAATTGATTAACGGTTGATTGTTAATTAATTGTGCGTCAGTATAGATGATGGTTGGGAAGTCAGCTTCGGCTGGGCATATGGGCTGGGTTTGTTTGCTATCGGCTAATCAGTATTGGGATCTTTTGATGTATTTGTTGGAACTTAAGGTAATACTATGTGATAATAGCAAATGAACTATCAGTAAACCTTTGCTTTGGCCGGCATTGGTTGTAGGTTACTGCAGAACCGTCGGTCTTCCCGGGGCACGATTATCTGTTATGTGTGGTTGATATTGATGTGGTTATTTGCTGTTATATTTGTTGTAGTTTTACTCCATTCACTTAGCTTTGTGCTAATCCCCCACCTCTCACTCTTTTTACAGGTTTTGGTAAGTCAGCGGCTCGGTTGAGAGAGGTTATCTTGGGGAGTAATCACCTAGGACTCTTATATGTTATTTTGTGACGAGCCGTTTTTTGTAATACTAATATTTAAACAGTTGTGTTTGTACAGTTGTAAACACTTTGGTTATTTAATTCGCTTCCGCAATGATTATCAAAATGAAAATTTTTAGGTTAAAAATACGGTGTTACAAGTGCGTACTGTCATCTGCGTTTGTTTAGATGCAAATAATGTTTAGATGTGTTGTAAAAATCCTGTATATATGATTGATTATGTGGGTTAGTTCCCATCATGCCCCTCATTCCTTGATACAACCGGCTAATAGCGTCAACCTACATTCAGTTTATATGTTAATATTTTTATTAATAATATATTAATATCAACAACATAACATGAAATAATAATTATATAAATATGTACTGCAATTTCAAAATTTCCTCCAAGGTTACGAAAACGAGAAGAGTTTTCATCACCAGGCCTTGGATTAGTAATAAATATTACTTGGCCAGTACCAATCCATATACCCATTAGCTGTTATCGGAGCATGGGAATAAACCATAAGGTTTACCGGTTAATTCATCATTTTTATACGAAAAATCAGGGAAGTGGCCGGCAACCTACTCCAAGACCACAGATATAACAACATAAGCGGACCACAAAATTTGGTGGCTTCTGGTGATATAGCTTTGCATAGAGATCTTTACACACATGCTAGAACAATACTTCCCCAAACTAAGTCTGCTACATTTATCTAAATATTCTATAAGACCTAATATAAACATATGTACATTTGTACAAGGGAAAGAACACCGCCCAATAAAAGTAGTATGTACACTCCGGCTCTTTGTATAAACATAAAGACTCGAGCGATATCCGGTACACGCTTCTTCAAAGGCGTACGTTAATATTTTGATTTTATTTGCCCACCTCTTAAATGACTAGGCTCCGGTGAAAAACCGAGTAATTCAACACACTTGTCATGCACATTCTCAAAACTCCATTTCTTTTCTTTTCCCATTATTGCTTCACCCACAATTTGTAAACCCCACATCACTTCTACTACGTCTTGGGGGATAACAGTGACCTCTCCAATCGGTCAAAAAAATGTGAGTTTCAGGGCGCCATCTCTCTATAAGTGCGGTTATAAGACTGTGGTCAATTATCTTGTAATCACAGTCAAACACACCACTGAACCCGGCTGCACGTTTGATGTTCCTCACCCTGGGCTGGATTCGGTGATTTTTGATAATTGACCACAAATTTCGGGTCAGCTCTTCTCACCTTCAATATATTATCATTTGATGCGTTGTAAAACAAAGAATATGGTCTGTGTTTCCTCTCTAATTTTATAAACTGTACCAAGAGTAATTCACATTCTCCATTTTATAAGTGTTTGCTGAAAGTTTGTTTTTAAAGTGGAAATGGTGTAGAAAGAAGTGTTTAAAGTTTGAACGAAATTGTGAGGAAAGAGATGTTTGCTGGGAGTGTTTTTAAAGTGGAGATAGAGGATGTTGTGGTTGTTGTTTGCTTTGAATGAAGGATGATGTGTTTGCTTTGAATGAAGGATGGTGGGTGGCATGTAAATTTGGTTTAAATGGAAATGGTTCAGGGGTGGCATGCAAGTGAATAAACATGACCGGTCACTATGAAGTCACATGAGAATCCCACTTTCACCGACAAGCCGTGAATGGTGAATGAAATTACCGGTTTCTCCATTCGATGGGACATTTCATTTCAGCTTTTGGCAGTAAGGGGGATAGTGGAAACAACCTAGTTATTGGTAATGCCATTCCCAATTACTCAACCTCAATTAGTTGGCAATTTACTGTGGACATGTGTCACGTTTTGCTCACTTACCGGGAATGATATTCCCCTATACTATATTAGTGAAAATAAAAAAAAACAATTAATTTTGGAAGTTTTTTTAATAATATTATTTTTGAAAAAACTTCGGTCGCTATTGCACTTTGTTACGGGTTTTAAATATAAATAAATACGATAATTTGTTATTATTATTATTATTATTATTATTATTATTATTATTATTATTATACGTGTTATTATTTTTAATTGAATAGCTGATGTTTTGTGTAACTAAATAAATATAAAAAAATTTCTTTACCAAAAAAATTAACAAAGTACAGAAATTATATATAACAAATAATTTTTGTTATAAGATTACTTATTTACTTATGAAATGAAAATAAATTGAAAAATACAATAAAAAGATAGGTGGTTATGTTTGTCTTCATCGATCAAACAACACACATAAGTTAAATGTTAATAGATTTATGTTTCATTGCGTTCATAGGTTTGAAGATTATGTTTGTCTTCATCGATATATCTTTCCACTACGCAAAAATGTGTTGATAGTTTCTATATATTTGCTTTGATTTCTACAAATGCTTCACTGATGGTGTTTTGTGAATTTGTTATTCATTCAACTCACACGCACTCTTTTGCTTTGCAATATATAGCAATGAATTCTTGTGTGAAAATGAACTTATTTTAATGTATCATTTATGTAGTCTATCTCTAAGTGGCTGCTCGAAATGCTAATTAAAACTTCTTACTTTACTTTCAAATAATAAATTAAAATTTTGGACAACTGCATAAGTGTTTGGGTTTATTGATTTATATTTTTGTGTTTTGTGCTGCTTGGGTTTAACCCTTGTGTTACTAAATTGAATTGTAATTTGTACACACTACAAAAAATATGTCATTTATCTATGTTTCATAAAAAGCGTGTAAAAAAAGTAAGCATTGTCACACTTATAATTGAGAAAAATAGTTTAAAAAGTAAAGATTGTTAGAAAAAGAAAAAACTCAACATTTATAAACGTGTACATTTGATTTTAAAAGTTCACGCTTTCATACGTGTGAATTTAGTAATAAATAAATAATTATAGAAGTTTACAGTTAAAAGCGTGGACTTTTGTAACTTTAGAATTATTTTCAAATTTTTCACCCTTAGAAGTTTGAAAATTTAGATAATTTGTCCACACTAATAAATGTGATTTTTTACTTTAGTTTTCACACTTTCAAATGTAAAGATTTGGTAGAAATTAATAACACCCAAAATATCCACGCTTGATCGTAATTCGTCACGGTTTTAAGTATATTAATATTGATAAAAAAGTGTGGATAATGAACATCTTTTTTGTAGTGACATCAAATTGCACAAACACTTGGGAATTTTTTAAGACATTTAGGTGCATATAATGCTTGAAAGGTTCATAGGCTTGCAATATGTTTGAATTGTTTCTAACTAGGGAATTTATAACCCGCGCTTCGCGGCGGGAAAAAACTTTAGTTTATTATTATTACGTTTTAAAGTATATTTTTTATGAATGAGTGAAACTTTTATTTATATTAATTTTAATCTATCGATTTTTTTATCAAACAATTTATAAATTACTATCCTCTAATTAATTAAACTTATTCAACTGCATATAAAATTTAAATGACATCAAATTTCAGCTGGTAGGTAACTTATTTTGCAATAATTTGTAGTTATATTTTAGTTCACAACAATGAATTAAAGTTGTCACATTTTGCTATTATATGTATCGAATTTTAAAAGTTTTAATTGTGTGTATTAACTTTTAATTTTATGTTACTATACGTATTTGGGTTACATAAAATAGGAAAAAATCTACAAGTTTAGTATATATAATAACAACTTTAATACACGCATAACAACAAAATAAAAGTTCGATACACACAACAGAAATTTTTAAGTCCGATACATACAATAGCAAAACGTGACAAATTATATACTTTTTGATGAACTAAACCCTTTTATAAATAATAATTCAAATAAAAGAATAATTTTATTCTAAATAAAATGGTAAAAAACAAAGAAATTGATTTTGAATCAATACGAAAAAAATGAAAATAGAAGAATTAAGAAAGAAATATTAAGTGTGAAATTGCTAAAACAAAATTTAAAGTAAATTTAACCAATTAATTATCTGATTATTACAATTAATAATTTAAAAAGAAGTAAAGAAAGAAAAATGAAAAGGCTGAAATAGAACTTTCAAAAAGGAAATATGTGGAAAATAATTTATCTTACTCCTATATAATGTATTTACCACCTAAAAAACTCTTAATTTTAAGAAGAGTAAATTTACTAAAATACACTTCCTTTAAGTTCACAATTAATGAATTTAAACAAATAAATATTGAAAACATAACCGACAATTAATGAATTTAACCAATACTTATAACTGAATTATTTCTAACCATATATTTTTAATATTAACTTTTGATTAATGAGATCACCATACTTATAACTGAATTAAGTCTAATCATATAGTTTTAATATTCACTTTTGATTCATGAGATTATTTAAACTCCTGTTTTCAATAAATCAAGTTCAGGAGATTTTACAAACACCAAACAAATGAAAGAGTCAAAGAGTTGAAATTTATAAACATTGCATTCTAACTCAATTACATAATAATTGGAACTATGAAACATTACACACACACACATATACATACATATATATAATCAGCAACTTCATGATTCAGCCATGCGACAAAATTCTTCCAACAAACTGAAAGACAAATAACTCAGAGTTAGCAATTTAATTCTTAATTTCAATGTGGCTCTCGCAAATAATCTTCACAAACTCATATTATCTTCATCTCGCAAGGAATATTCACAAACTCATATTAGCTCTTTGTGATTATTCTGCACAAAACTCATCACAGCCTCCTCTTTATTCGCCGCCGTCGCATTGCGCGGGTACCCCACTAGTTTTAATTAACAAAAACCCTCCAAAAACCACTGTGCTAAAATACATTTTGTTTTTGATTTGTGCCTCAAAATATTTATATTGAAAATGCTGAGAAAAGGAAAAAAAATATATCAATTTAGAAAGAGCCAAGATTCGAACCCGAGGCTCCTGCCCAAAAACATTGCTACGTTACCACTTCCTCCAATGTCCCTTTTGTTAATTTCATGGATCATTAATTATATATTTGATTTGCATCGAATATACAAAAGGACAATTCAAACTTCGAAATCACCACCAAAGCTCTGGAAATCGGTTTCTAACAATTCTAAACTTATAACAACTTCATATAGCATGCATACTTACATCAAGGATTCATCAACTCCATTCAAAATCACAAAATCATCAAAACCCACTTGCTTAAATCAAGCTTTAAACTCATCCATGGTGTTCTTAGATTTTCAATCATAAAACCTAGCAGCATATAGTAAAACTATCTTATATCATGCTTAAAATCAATTAAAAACACATACCAATCTTCAAATCACCAATTTTTCACTTTCAAAATTCAAATTTCTCCTTGTTCTTTGCTTTCTTCAAATGTAAGTAAACACACACACTAGAGACGAGATAAAATGAGGAGGTGACTCATATGTCATGCATAAGTCCAACACATTCCAACATACACGTACACAGATACTTATCCACACTAGTATGAGGTGTACTTTGTCTTTCAAATTAATTAAGATACATGCATACATACTCTCATACATACACATATCATAATCAATTTAACAATTGATTTAATCACATGATATATAAATATTATCTTTTTCTAGATAAATCCAATTTCATTAATTCTTCAAAATTAATTAACGCATAAAGAGGTATTATCTATAATCCTCATACTAAATCCAATTTAACTAACTCATAAAATCATGCGATATCAAATATCCACTTAATCATATAATTAAATACCAAAACGTGTTAACAAGTACCAATCGTTTACCTCCGACCCGCTCACAACTAGGCCGGGTTGTCGGATGTTATATTTATATCAACCTTTTGTATTATATGCATAAAATAGGTAACTAAATTGTTTAATTATGGTATTAAATTAAAAAAAGATACGAAACTGTCCGTAAATCATTTATACGAAACTGTCCGTAAATCATTAATTATGATATTACGTTTATACGAAATTGTTTAATTGGAACAATTAAATTTTATTAGAAATATAAAAACAGAATGTGTAGGCAAGTCATCGGTAAAAACAACTTTTAAACTAAAATATTAAAATGCAAACCTTTGGTTTTTTGTCCGTATAAAATAAATTTTATTAAAATAAAAAAATAAAATAAGTCAGAAGTTAGTCTGTATAATTAATTTATTAATTAAAATATAAAAATACATTCCATAAGTGTTTTGTTGATATATATATTTTTTATTAAAATTAAAAAATGATGATCGTCGGAAGTTAGTCGGTATAATTAATCTATTAATTAAAATATAAAAATACATTATGTAGGTATTTCGTTGGTATAAATTATTTTTTATTAAAAATAAAAATGATAATAGATGGTAATTAGTCGGTATAAGTAATTTTCTAATTAAGATATAAAAATACATTCCGTTGACAATCGTCGTAATTTCATCGAAAGCATTGAGATTAGCGTCGGTATATTCGGTCGGAAATTAGTGACGTTTTTTCCTACTATTTCTTTCGTTGGAAATTTGTCTATACTAGCTTTTAGCACCCATTTTCCGACGATTCTTGTTAGTGGTAATTGACAGATTTCTTGTAGTGCCCGTCGCATCGGTACACACCCGAATTCCACGTGTGACGTGTCGCAATATACTTCCAAGAATTCCACCCCGTTTGGTAGAGTTAATATTGGAGTTTCGCATAACTTCCTCTGTAAAGTCTCAAACTATTCTTGTACTTTGCCCTAGTCAAACTGTATAGTTTTGTTAGTCATCTTGGACAATGGCACGACAATCTCCAAGAAATCATGAGTAAATCTCCGATGATAGTTGGCCAAACCGCATTCCCACTTTATTTCCGCTTCAATCTTGGCAGAGTCCACTTTGATATCATATTTGTTCATTATGTGTCCCAAGAGCGCACCTCTTGAAACAAAAACTCACATTTAGAGAATTTCTTGTATAACTTTTCCTTTTTCAACATCTAAAGAACTTCTCGCAGGTGTTGCTCGTGCTCTTTCTTGATCCTTGAGTAGATCAATATGTCTTCTATAAATACTATTACCGACTTCCTTAGCATGTGTCTACATACACGATTCATCAAATCCATAAACGTTTCCGGCACAAGTGTAAGCCTGAATGGCATAACTACAAAATCAAAGTGATTGTAGTGTGCCCCGATTGTCGTCTTTGCCACATCCTCTTCTCGTACCTTCAGTCTTCAGTTCTAGGCAACGAGTATCTGTATTTCACATTCACTTTGTTCTATTCGCGGTAGTCGATATACATACAAAATGTTCCATCCCTCTTTTTCACAAAGAGAACCCTTGATCCCCAAGGTGACATGATTGGGCGAATAAAACACTTATTTAAAGTTCTTGAAGTTGACATGTCAACTTTTGCATCTCCAATTGTGCTAATCTATATGGTGCCGCCCTCGGCACAAGATCTATTTTAAATTTGACTTGCATATAAGGAGGAATCACCGGTAGGTCTTCCAGAAATACTTCCCAGTAGTCACAAACTATGGGCACATCTAACACGCTTAGCTTCTTATTTTCCATATTCGTACCCACTACATTTTCGAGAAATGCAGCACACCCCTTGTGAAAATACTTAGCCGCTTTCAATATCGTGCAAAATGATGTCTTCTCTTTTTTATCATGCTCCAAAGATCGAGATTTCTCCTTGTTGGGGAGATAATCACTTTATCCCAGTAATCAAATCCGTCTAAGACTTGATGATAATAGAACCATACATTCAGTAAGACTTAGAATGATTTCAAACATGTGTTTTTTGAACCAGACTTGAAGAATTCTCTAAGTATGAAGTATCAGCCGAGGATCAGCTATGTACTGAGTATCAATCAAAGGAAAACATCCAAGGTCAGCCGAGAAGAAAAGACAAGTGTAGAAAACCATCAGCTTAGCACTTACAACGATCAACTAAGCAATAACTCTAGCAATAACCCTGATCGGCTGAGTAGTGACTTTGATCGGCTGAGGCCATCTCACATCAGCTAAGTAAACTTTACAACATAGTCTATATTCTGTAAGTGTAATATCCTCAGATTGGGCCTAGTTGTGTTCGAATCTAGTACGTCGAGTCTAGAGTTTAATATTGAATACAAGAATTTTTTATTTAATTAATTAAGTTGAAATTAGTAGAAAATAGTAAAGAAATTTTGTTATAAAAATATTAATAAAAATAGATAAAAATAATAAAATATTAAATGATTTTAAACAAGGATTCCAAAAATATCACCGATAGTTGAATTAGAATATCGTGGGTTTAGTTGTATGTTGAAAAGATGAACAAAATACCCACTTGTGGATAATAACAATCCACAAGTCGGTCCAGCTCTATACCCTCACGTTCAAACACATAGAATTAACACTTCTTCTTTATTCTTGGCTATTCTTGAAGGAGAAAAACTCAAGGAGATCATCAAGCCTCCTAATTCCAAGTGGTAATCCAAGTTCCAATCTGTTCTTGAGCTTCATCTTCCTCGTCCTTGTGTAAGCTTTCTTCCATGGTTCCTTCTCGTTCTTCCATTCTTGACTTTTAGGTCATGTGGGTCAAAAACCCAAATTGACATTAACAATTGAAATCAATGATTCCAATCTGTTCCTACATCTATTCTAAGTGTATAGGAATCATTTTCTTGAATTAATGTGATGAATTTGGTTGAATTTGGAAAATTTCTTCAAAAGGGTCAAAACTTGTGATTTTGATCTTAATCCTAAAATTGGATGTTAAAGTGAGTAAGAATTGTTATTTTTCTAGCTTAGTTTGACTACCTCTTTCATAAATGAATCCTGGTAAATAATTTGGAATCATTTGTTTAAGAATTGGGAATGAACATGGCCAGAACGGGGGCTGGAAATCGCATTGGGCTGTGCAGACATGCTTGCGGACGCAAGGACCGAGTCTTGCGGCCGCAAGGGGAAAGGCTTGCAAGCGTAAGGGTTCCTCCTTGCAGGCGTAAACAGCCTTCTGCCCTTGTGGGCACAATCAATACTGCTTGTGGCCGCAAGGAGCCCTGTTTTAACAAATAGTTTGCTGTTTCATGTTGTACAGATATTCAGGATATTGTTTAGGTAATCCCGATGACAAGGAAGAACCTGAATATGATATTTGCCTACTTTAGATAGCCAGCTGAGTACCGGATAACATAAGAATTAATATACATATAACATATATTAACAAACGAATTGAATATGTTGATGAAAGGTAGAATACCTTGTTGTATGTATGAGAAACGATTACCATGATATATTATGCACTTGATTAAGTGTAGATTGAAAAGCATGATGATGCTAGACTTAACATGTTGTCACAGTATGATATGCACTTGATTAGGTATAGATTGAAAAGCATGATGATGCTAGGTATAACTTGTTGATACTATATAATATGCACTTGATTAAGTGTATGTTCTGATTCATAGTGATGATATATGATTATATGCACGCAATGAAGATTCGATTGGATCAGTTATGTGTTTGTGATCGGACCCGGACTTAGGGACCGACTAGTCCATTATCGGGGCCAAGGATAGCTTGGGATTTCTTGAGGCCTGTGGGTCATTGATAGCATCAGCGGTACCTCGACAGGTATTTAGGGCTTTGCAAGCCCAACGCTCCCCGAACAGTTAGGGATTAGCTTCCAGCTGTACCTAGAGGAATTGATTAATTCTAGAATGCAATGGTGGACCACTTCACAACACATCCACTGGCGCGGGTGATGTGTATGGTACCCAAGTTTGGTGCATTGAGTTGGGCTAACTACCCTGCAAGATATGTCTCTTACCGACTATGCCAGCTCATCGCGAGAAGCTAGGATAGCACTGTTTGATCATGATTGATGATATTGGATATGTTTATGTTGATTGTTGTGCTATCCTATAGTCACTAGCTTTTATAGCTAACAGATACTCTCCCCCGCATGTGCAGGTGATCTTTAGGCTGTGAGCTCGGTTGCCTGCAGGTTGTTATGTATTTTGGAGGAACATTGTTGTTAAACACTTTGTTAATATTATGTTTCTATTACTACTCTGATAATGGTCGGCCAGTTGGCAATGGTAACACTAAACGTTTGTAATGTGGCTAAATTTTGATTGTATATAAATTGCCACGTATTTTCTTCCGTTGTTTGATTTAAATTTGAAATCAGTTGTAAATGTTTTTTTATTACAGACAAACCCACGTGGTTTGAAAATTTGAAATAATAGTTTTGAAAAGAAAATTTTGTGGGTATCAAAACAAACATGCATGTATTCCCAAAGTGGAGATTGTGACTGCAAAGCACTATAGTAGCTAAAACAAAATAAAGGGAGGAGAAAATATACCATCATGACTTTTGGAACGAGGTAACGAGAAGGATGAACTAGAGAACCCGAAACCCATCTCCTTTTCCGGTTATCCACACCAAGTTCCCGAGATTCCGTCTTGCTAACGACCCTCAAACTCGAGCCACACTCTTGATCTGAAGTGTTTAGAACAACAAGAACACTTGTGTCTTGCATTCACTTGATACACCAACTTAGCTCTAGTAGAACTCAAGTACCATATATGTGTGTGTATCGTAGCATGAAGCAAGAGTCCTCAATTGAGAGAGTATTATTCCTTTTAAAGGGAGAGAATGGCAAAGGGCACCAGGGTCGGCTATCATGCCACCCCATGACTAGACCAAAACAAAAGTCCAATAAAAACAAAGTGTCACTTTGACTTATACCTTCACAGGCTCTCACGGGCCGTGAAGCCCTCGTGAAGGCCTCATAGGTCAGGTACCACCGCACACTGTCATTGGGCTAATAAGTGGTCCATTAAATAACCGGGTGTCTACCTTCACGGGCTCTCACTAGCCGTGAAGCCCTGGTGAAGGCAGTGCCCTCATGACTACCTGCGTGGGTTATGAAGTCTCATGGAGGGTTTCTCTTCACGATCTCTTTACGGCCCGTGAAGGCCCGTGGAGCTTGCTAGAAACCCTAATTTCATATTCCAACAGACTCCCACTTGCACATGATACAGCGCCACTAACACCACAGACAAGCAGTGGCTCTAGCAAAGCATACTTGCCCCCAAGTCGGTACGAGTTACACCACAGACAAGCAGTGGCTCTAGCAAAGCATACTAGAAGCGTAGAAAGGCTAAAAGGTCCTATAGATAAGTGATCATAAACATCCCTTTGTTCGCAATATCCGTGTGAACAAGAGACATCGATAAATGTCAATCTCCAGATCGTTCACGATTGTGTTTCTTGATTCGAGATTGGTGGTGACCAAAATAACAAGTTACAGCTGATCTAAAATCATTGCAGCTTGAGCCTGACCATGCTTATTTGGTGTTAGCGCCCAATCATCAAGGGGCCTGCGATATCTCTCTAACCAGAAGAACAAATTCTTTTGACTACATAGTCCCACCACATGCTTTATACTTTACTTGAAAACTTCCTTTATAGAAGCGAGTCACGAACCACGTTTGAAAGCAATCAAAATAAAGCAGACTCATGCTTTGGATACACATGTATCTCCGGTCTAAGGATGAAATGATATTATCATCCCGAGTCACTTGTGACCAGAATCCATGAAGTGAACTCGGGTGTGGGTCTTCCGGTCACTTGAAACTCCTTTCAGGCACATATTAGTTTTGTGTCAAGTGCATTCAATCCTTGATTAATACATGACCAAACTCTAACCTCAGTCTTAGTTCAAACTTCCTTCCCATGAAGAATGACTGACTATGGAAATCTAGAATGCATAAGCACTTAAGGAAGTGGTTAAACATGCTAAGATGGAACATAGTAAAGACCAATGAAAGTAATCGCATCTGCGTATATATAGTTCCCACTATATATCGAAAGCAATCAAAATTTACGATATTGCTTGTAGTTCCCAAAGTTAACGTAAAAGAATCAACTACTAAAACAATATTCAAGCCAAATCATTTGCATAAGAAATGCTACATGACCTAGTATGATAATCATCACTAGTCTTATGTCAATGCCTTAACCTGTCTTGCAACGCAACATCCACTTGTATTCTTGTTATCTTCACAACTATCATTTGACCAGACTACTATTCAAAATATCCGTCAAAGAGATCATGCAACAAAGTGCTAAAGTAATCACATCCTCTGTGTTACAAAAGTCCAGAATAGGATCATTGATAGTTAAGAACTTTCCTAATCAGTAATCAACACCACAAAGTAGGATCATAAACTTCGATCAAGATCGAAAGTTATCCTAGTAGAAATTAGCATTAGAGTAAATGCTTACTTCAAGGCTTATTTCTAATCTTCAAACATCAAGCATATATCTAAGTATTTCTTGAATTTCAAAATTTTCCAAATTTGTATCTTCTAAGTATTATCATGAAGCAATAATTCCCAATTTTAGGTTCATAGAACACCTAACAACAGGAGATTATCTTCAATCGATAGATACTTCTATGTATACAACAAAGCTCCTTGTAACATCCTCAAAACGGGCCTAAACGTGTGCGATCGTGATACGTCGAGTATTTAATTGAATTAAATAAAATATATATTTTAGAAAATGATATAAAATATGAAAATAATAGATAAATGGGTTGTTAAAAATATTAATAAAAATAGATAAAGGTTATAAAATATCGAACGGTTTCAAACGAGGATTCCAGAAATATCCTCGTTAGTTGAAACGGTTAAACGGGATATGAGTTGTAAGTTGAAAAGGGGAATAAAATACCCACTTGTGGATAATAATACCCACAAGTCGGTTTTGGGCTTTTATCAAAACACAGACACACATACATTCTCACGTACATACACACACACCTCAAACAAACTCTCTGTTCTTGCAAGAAATTGAAGAAGAAGACTTAAGGGGATCATTCAAGCTTTGATTTCTACTACAAATTGAGGATTGATTCTGCCCTAGATCATCACTTTCTTCCTTGTAAGCTTCATCTTCCATGTCTCCATCTCATGTTCTTCATATTCTTGAAATTGGGTTTTTGAAAGAAAACTTGTAAACCTTTGTTCCAGCAGAGAATTAAGCTTCTAATTGGTCTTACAAGTAGTTCCTAATCATCCTTTGATCATTGTAAGTTCCAATTCATCCTTGTTCTTGATTTTGCTCTTTCAAGACTTGAAATTTTAGGTTTCAAGTGGGTTCTTTGATTTAGCAATCAAGAACTGAAATTTATGATTGATATAGGTTGTAATATCATTTATAAGTGTATAGGAATCAATTCCATGAATTAAAGTGGTGTTCTTGATGAGTTTTGAATTTTGGCTCATATGGGTCAAAAATGGTCAAATACGGGTCAAACTGATTTTGACCTTCAAGAACTGAAATTTAGTGTTCTAATTGATCCTATAACTTGTTAGGATTGATTAGAACTCAATTGGTGCATTAGAAGTGGTGTTTTTGCACAAATCCAATATTTAGCCTAAATGGGTCAAAATGGCCTAAATATGTTTTTACACATCAAGAACTGATTTTTAAGGTTCTAATAGGTTCATATGACTTGTATGAATTGATTAGAACATTGGTTTTGAATTGGAATGGTTGTTTTGCTTGAATTGGCTAAAATAGTGAAAAATAGGCCTTAAATAGGCAAGAAATTGGAAAATGATACCAAACAATGAGTTTAAAGGTTTTGATTAGTTGCAACACCTTCAATACATCATATTAAGTGTATATGGTGTGTTTCAAGTGTTGGAATTGGTCTACATCATGTTTTGGCCATTATGCGCACGTCGTTGTCCATTTAAATGAGATTTTCGTATGAATTAATTGGATAGGAGTTTTTGATGTTAGAAAGCTTCCACAAGTGTAAAATGGTCCTATGAAACACTAGAATTTTACTAAGTATATTAAGACTTTAATGGTCTAATAGAATCAAGAGATGTTTAGATCAATCTGATGTAATCAGATTGATAATGTTAGATAAGAATTGATGCCAAAAGAATAGCTGAAGTAATAGTAGTCTTGTGGACTACTAGTATTAAGATAAACAAGGGAACTGTCCTCAGTTCCTATGAAAGTAGCATATAGGAAATGATGGAATCTAAAACGATTAATGACAATTGAGGGACATATGCTAGTTGTTCCTAATCCATAGCACATAATGACCACATGTCTTAAGGATTTTTCAGTCATGTGAATCATATATACCTTTGAGGGCACAACGAATCCGGCGGTGATCGAGAGATGGATACTGGATATAGAGTTAGTATTCGAAACCGGTGAAAGCAAGGAGTTACGTATTCTTTTGTCTCTGCGTCTTTTCGTGCTTAATAGCAATCACCTGTTCTCGCGTTGATTGATCTACTGAATGTGGAAGTTGTTAGCGGTAAAGTAGTTTCTGTCACGGATAGTGTTCCCATGGCTGTAATTGATATTGACGGAATAGTTTTTCCCATTGCGTTTCTTGTTATGCCCAGTGCGGGATTTGATGTTGTAATTTGATGGGATTGGCTCAGCAACTGAAATGCTGAGATTCTTTGTTTGAAAAGATGGTTAAAATTCCTCTGTCCGACGGGTCATATGCTGTGGCTCGTGGTGAGGGAAGAAATTCTTGATAGAGGTTTCATTCGTCCCAGCTCTTCACCTTTGGGAGCTCCAGTCTTGCTTGTCGAAAGGAATGACGGGACGATGCGGATGTGCATTGATTACAGGGAGCTGAATAAGCGAACTGTAAAGAACAAGTACCCTCTCCCATGTATTGATGATCTGTTTGATCAACTTCAGGGTGCTATTTACTTTTCAAAGATAGATATTCGTTCTAGTTATCATCAAGTCCATGTACGCGATGAAGATATTCCAAAGACGGCTTTTAGAACGAGATATGGGCATTATGAGTTTCTTATGATGCCTTTCGGATTGATGAATGCTCCAGCTATATTCATGGATCTTATGAACCGCGTCTGTTGTGCGTTTCATGACGAATTTGTCATTGTATTCATTGATGACATTCTGATTTATTCTAGATTTGAAGTAGAACACGAGAACGCTTATATGCAAAATTCTCTAAATACGAGTCTGACTTGAAGAAATACACTTCCTTGGTCATGTAATATGCAAGGATAGTGTTATGGTTGATCTAGTAAAGGTCGAGGCGTTAATGAATTGGGGAATTCCCAAAACTCCATCAGAGATTCGTAGTTTTCTAGGACTTGCCGGTTGCTATCGGCGGTTCATTCTGAATTTTTCTAAAAATAGTAGGTTTTATGACGAAGCTTACACGAAAGGATGTTTCCTATTCGTGGTTTGATGAACAAGATAATGTCTTTCAGACATTGAAGCAATTACTATGTCAAGCTCAAATTCTAACTCTGCCAAATGGGTCAAAAGATTCTATCGTTTATTGTGATGCTTCTTACGCAGGTTTGGGAAGTGTCCTTATGCACACGGACAAGGTTATAGCTTATGCTTCCTGCCAACTGAAGCCACATGAGAAGAGCTATCGAACTCATGATCTGGAGTTGGCAGCTGTTGTCTTTGCTCTGAAACTATGGCGTCACTACTTGTATGGCACCAAATGCGTGGTATTCACTGATCATAAGAGCCTCAAGTATGTTTATACATAGAAGGAGCTCAATATGAGGCAAAGCAGGTGGATCGAGTCAATTATGATTATGATTGTGAAATCAAATACCAACCGGGCAAGGCTAATGTGGTGGCTGATGCATTAAGCCGGAATGGCTCCACAGATACCATCAAATTCATGAAGATCATTATTGTTTCTGATCTTATTACTCGATTGAAGGAGGCTCAGCATGAAGCCTTAGCAGAAGGTAACCTGAAGGCTGAAGTTATGTCCAAGATGAAGAAGCAGCTACAAGATGACAGCAGGGGATTGAAGACGTACAGGTCCCAAATCTGGGTACCTAGCATCGGAGGGAACCGGGAGTCAATCTTGAAGGAGGCGCATAGTTTTCGTTTATCTACTCAACCTTGGTGCACTAAAATGTACCATGGTCTTAAGGCACAATACTGGTGGCCTACATTGAAATGTGACATTGCCTCCTATGTGGAGAAATGTCAGATATGTGCACTGGTGAAGACCGAGCACCAAAGACCCTATGGTAATTTGCAACAATTACCAATTCCTGAATGGAAATGGGACAACATCACTATGGATTTTGTTACTAAATTGCCCAGGACCTCAAAAGGGCATGACATGATCTGGGTGATTGTTGATAGACTCACCAAGAGTGCACACTTCCTAGCTGTGAATGAATCATTTTCTATTCCTAGACCTGCTCAGATTTATATCGATGAAATTGTTGTTGACACGGTGTTCCATTATTTATTGTCTCTGATAGAGATACACGCTTTGTTTAACAATTCTGGAGTGGTGTTCAATGGGAGCTTGGTACTCGTGTTCATTTGAGTACCGCATATCATCCACAGACAGATGGACTGTCCGAAAGGACTATCCAAACTCTTAAAAGACATGCTACGCGCATGTGTACTCAAATACGGTGGCTCGTGGGATTCTCAATTGCCTATGAATGAGTTTGCTTATAATAACTCATATCATTCCAGTATTGGTATGCCACCGTATGAGATGCTTTATGGTAGGCGTTGTCGCACACCTACCTGTTGGTTTGAATCAGGGGAGAAACAGTATGCAGATCCGAAACGCAGGCCGGTTACCTTTGAAATAGGTGATCGGATATTCTTGAAGGTTTCTACATGGAAAGGGTGTTATCAGATTTGGCAGAAAGGGCAAGTTGAGCCCATGACACATTGATCTTTTCAGAATTATTCAAAAAGTCAATGAACAGACAGTATCTTTAGAATTACCTCCAGAGTTAACGAGTATTCATAATACCTTCAATGTTTCCTATTTTCGAAAGTGCAAGGTGGATGAAGGTTAGATTCTACCTCTGCAAGACTTGAAAATGGATTCTTCTACACGGCTCGTAGAAGAACCAATTGAAATCTTAAACAAAAAGACTAAGCGGCGGAGGAAGGAGACAATTCAACTAGTCTTAGTCAAATGGAAGCACAATCTCGGATCGAACCTTACGTGGGAGACCGAGGAGGATATGAAGGCACGCTATCCCCATTTGTTTTCTGAAAAAGCAGATTCCGAGGACGGAATCTTTTTAAGGGGGGTAGATTTGTAACATCCTCAAAACGGGCCTAAACGTGTGCGATCGTGATACGTCGAGTATTTAATTGAATTAAATAAAACATATATATTTTAGAAAATGATATAAAATATGAAAATAATAGATAAATGGGTTATTAAAAATATTAATAAAAATAGATAAAGGTTATAAAATATCGAACGGTTTCAAACGAGGATTCCAGAAATATCCTCGTTAGTTGAAACGGTTAAACGGGAGATGAGTTGTAAGTTGAAAAGGGGAACAAAATACCCACTTGTGGATAATAATACCCACAAGTCGGTTTTGGGCTCTTATCAAAACACAGACACACATACATTCTCACGTACATACACACACACCTCAAACAAACTCTCTGTTCTTGCAAGAAATTGAAGAAGAAGACTTAAGGGGATCATTCAAGCTTTGATTTCTACTACAAATTGAGGATTGATTCTGCCCTAGATCATCACTTTCTTCCTTGTAAGCTTCATCTTCCATGTCTCCATCTCATGTTCTTCATATTCTTGAAATTGGGTGTTTGAAGGGAAACTTAAAAACCTTTGTTTCAGCAGAGAATTAAGCTTCTAATTGGTCTTACAAGTAGTTCCTAATCATCCTTTGATCATTGTAAGTTCCAATTCATCCTTGTTCTTGATTTTGCTCTTTCAAGACTTGAAATTTTAGGTTTCAAGTGGGTTCTTTGATTTAGCAATCAAGAACTGAAATTTATGATTGATATAGGTTGTAATATCATTTATAAGTGTATAGGAATCAATTCCATGAATTAAAGTGGTGTTCTTGATGAGTTTTGAATTTTGGCTCAAATGGGTCAAAAATGGTCAAATACGGGTCAAACTGATTTTGACCTTCAAGAACTGAAATTTAGTGTTCTAATTGATCCTATAACTTGTTAGGATTGATTAGAACTCAATTGGTGTATTAGAAGTGGTGTTTTTGCACAAATCCAATATTTAGCCTAAATGGGTCAAAATGGGCAAAATGGCCTAAATCTGTTTTTACACATCAAGAACTGATTTTTAAGGTTCTAATAGGTTCATATGACTTGTATGAATTGATTAGAACATTGGTTTTGAATTGGAATGGTTTTTTTGCTTGAATTTGCTAAAATAGTGAAAAATAGGCCTTAAATAGGCAAGAAATTGGAAAATGATACCAAACAATGAGTTTAAAGGTTTTGGTCAGTTGCAACACCTTCAATACATCGTATTAGGTGTATATGGTGTGTTGCAAGTGTTGGAATTGGTCTACATCAAGTTTTGGCCATTATGCGCACGTCTTTGTCCATTTAAATGAGATATTCGTATGAATTAATTGGATAGGAGTTTTTGATGTTATAAAGCTTCCACAAGTGTAAAATGGTCCTATGAAACACTAGAATTTTACTAAAATTGATTTGGAGTTGAAATGAGCCAAAATGGGCTTGCTGTGCACAAAACAACAAGCTGCTGCAGCCTCTGCACACTGGTCGCGGCGCGACACCCCTGCACACAGCTTTCTTTGCTTTTTTGTGTCACGTGTTCGCGTGTTGTTGCTTGGGCTGCTATAGTTAGTTAATAAATGGTTTAAAAACACCATTAGGGTATTGTTTCAAGTATCCTAGACGTTCCTCGCGTGTTCAAATGATTGATGCGTAAGTCTTGGTATTATAGGTTGAATTGACAATCTGTGAGCGCCAAAGCAAGGTCTTTGCTTATTCTAGCCTAGCAGGTGAGTGCCTGATAACATAACGATTAATATATCTATAACATATATTAACAATGAATTGAATTGAATAACCGGACTTGTAAGCAATTGATTAAGCGTTTGAATATGTTGTTGAAAGGTTGTATACCTTGTAGTATGTATGATAAATGATTATCAGGATATTATACGCACTTGATTAAGTGTAGTTTGTAAAGCATGACGATGCTAGACTTAACATGTTGACACAGTATGATAAGCACTTGTTTAAGTGGAGATTGTATAGCATGATGATGCTAGGCTTAACTTATTGATATACATAATAGTATGCACTTGATTAGGTGTATCTTATGATAATAGATATATATAAATTATTGCGTGCGCGCAATGAGGTAAAGAATGAATGGCATGATGATGCTAGATATTTGATTGGTATAAATAATATGCATCTGTTTAGGTGTATGTTATACGGACATGATTATTGATTGATTGATGATTCGGTTGAATTAGATTATGTGTTTGTGATTGGGCAAGGTTTGCCCGGACAAAGCTGTCCTACCTGTTGGGCAAGGTTTGCCCGGACAAAGCTGTCCTACCTGTTGGGCAAGGTTTGCCCGGACAAAGCTGTCCTACCTATTGGGCAAGGTTTGCCCTGGACAAAGCTGTCCTTTTCGGGTATAGCTGCGGCTGTACAACAGAGGAATCGGTTGATTCCAAAACGCAACGGTGGACGCTTAACAGCTCCCCCACCGGAGCGGTTGATGTGTCTGGTACCCCAGTTTGGTGCATTGAGCCGGGTTCGCTACCCTGCGAGATATGCTACCTCCTGACTACGCCAGCTCATCGCGAGATGCTAGGATAGAACTATTTGAGCATGATTGATGATATGTGATATGTTTATATTGATTGCATGCTATCGTGTACTCACTAGCTATTATAGCTAACAGATACTACTCTCCACATGTGCAGGTGTTCCTTAGGCTGTGAGCTCGGGTGCCTGCAGGTAATTGCATGTTTTTAGGAGGAACACTGGATTTTGTTTAACTCTGTTATAATATGTTTAAGTTTGTTTAAAGATAATGGTCGGCCGGTTATGTGTTCGTAACACCAAATGTCGTATGTGGCAACGTTTTGACTGTTTATACAGTTTGCCACGTGTTTTTAATTCCGCTGCATTTTTAAATTATAAGACAGGTTTAAATATTCTATTTACAGTCAAACCCACGCGGTTTGAAAACTTAAATAGTATTTTAAAAAAAATTTTGGTTCTCAAAAGTACGGTGTTACACTCCTACTAGCCCTAACATATGTAAAAGTCTCATCTATGCTTCTAGAAAACTCATAACTAAGATTTTCTAATGAAAGCAAAGATCTTACTTTTACAATGTTAGCATAAGTCCAAAGGGCTTACTTACACTTGTAGAATTAATTTGTATACTACGGATATCTAAGATCCTTAGAAAGTGTTGTAAACACTTCCTCAACATATTGTTCCGTGAAGGAACGCGGTCTTGTATATCCATGTGCTATCTCATATTGTCATAAGAAGGCAACAATTGGCACAAGTATCAAATGATCTTCAACATAGCCACTAGGAAAAATTTCCATATAACAATCATGAAACCTTTACTTCTTGCCGGTATTTGAATTTGTCTATAATTCAATCTATGTTAATCCCATCTACACCTTCTCGGTTTGCACCTAGGTATGGAATTAAACAAAGTATTTGCATACTCTAAATGGATTGCATCTTATGAATAATTACTTCATTTATCTTAGTGAACTCAGGGCCCACTATGATTTTTGATAGATGGTGACGTCGACAAGACTCACCAACAAGTCATTGCCACTTAGATGTGGGAAACCCTTATCTCTTTTGCTACATGTGGCTTCTATCAGTCTTAAAAGTAATTACTCATGGTCATGATAACTTTCATTTTCATTCCAATACTTGATCATATGCTAGTGCCAACATCAAGTCTTTCATTTAAGTTTTACATTCTTCCACTGGAATGTTTTAGTCATTATCTTCCTTTAGAGCAACAAAACATTGTTCTCGAAAGGTTAAATATCGAAAACCTATAATAACTCCTTAAATGTATAACACTCCTTAAGTTCATCAATCTCCCACTAAATGTAGATTGAGCAACTTCAAACTTTGAGATATACAAGCAAAGAACTCTTTCAAGACATATCTTATTAGGTGTGAAATAGACTTTCAAGTTGGATTAATACAGAGGACTTGGCTTGTCATAGTTAATGTGCATACCAACAAGTCAAATTCACATATTTGATCCACCATATACCAGATCATTTTCAATAATATCCAGTTTCCTACAATGCGACACCATGTATGAATGTGTCTAAGTAAGGAATGAATTGTGAAATTAACCCACAATTCACAATGTGGTCATAGATATAGCTCTAAGGTATCTTAGCATCTTAACTAGATCTAAGTATCTTATCTATATGTCCCAATTGATTCCTCAACTAGCTTGTCTTTGTTATGCGCTTGTATGGATTAATCACCAAGTGTGATCTATATCCTACAAGCATGCATCATTCTCACAAACACGGTGAAGGGTTTCATAATCATCTTATTCTAATAAATAAGACTAGCATCTAATGTTTAACCCGAGGATAAACCATCCCTTGATTCTTACCACATGGATCTAGGCGATACGTTTCTTATTTATATGGTTGAGTTGATTATGTCATCGAGACAACTAATCCAAATTACTTTGGACTTAGAATCAATTATTCATGATTTTTATTACTTGTAGCGTGTATGTCGTGACATGGATAATTTTAATTTTATCAACCAACAAAATATTTTTCAAAACAAGATTAAAATTTCAAGTATAAATTCATCGTCATGAAATGTAGATGATGCGCCATGGAGGCCAAAATAAAACATAAGCAATGACATGAATTAACTTCGAAATTGAATGAGTAAAGCGAAAAATCTTTTACAACAAATTCCAAAAATTCAAAATTACATCCATTGTCTTCATGAGCATATAAATAAACATAACTTGCCTTGCAGGGCATCAAAGTAATAAATAAACCAGTAAAAATAGGCAAGACCAAAACTCCCTATTCACTTGTAGAGGACAAACATCAAAGTTTCTTCTTTTGAGATCCGGTTCTTTATGCTGTTGGTTCTTCTTTTAAATGGTACCTTAAGAGGGGAAATTAACTCTCTTTTCTTAGAAGTTTAATATCCTCTCGGCAAGAAGGGCAGGCGTGAAGGCCCCAATCTCTAAATCTTCCGTAGAAGTAGCAAGCTACCATTTCTTGAATCTCTTCATGAGGCACACTATCTAGGTCCTTAGACTCAATATTAGGGATAGGCTTGGAAACTCCAACGTTTCCTTTTGGTTTCGGTTTCTTCTTCCTTTTTCTCTTGTTCCCTTGAACTTATGGCAGGAATGGAAGAGGTGGATTCATGCTTGGCCATGTCAGACTCCGTAGCCTTCAACATGCCATGCAATTCACCTAAAAGATTTCTCCATGTTATGCATGTGATAGCTCATGGCAAACTAATCATACGATGCAGGCAGGGACTGAAGTACTATTTTCACAGCAAGCTCCCTCACAATGGGAAATCCTAGTGTCTCCATTTTGTCCACGTACACCTTCATCTTAAGGACGTGGGTACTTACACTCCTGCATTCCTGCATTCTGCAACCAACCAGGATTTTAACACACTCATAGTGTTCCTCCCTAACTTGTTGTTGGAACATGCCCTTCAACTTGTTGATCATGTCATACACACTTATATGCTCAAATTGCTTTTGCAACCCCGAGCTCATAGTTGACAACATGAGGCAGGAAACATCGTGTGTGTCCTCAACACACTTTTCATATGCGTATCGGACGGCACAAGTGGTGTCTGTAGTAGGTGGCTCCAGAAGGTGTTCCTCAAGGATGTGCAACTTTGACTCGTGGTGAAGGACAATTTTCAATTACCTAAGCCAGTCAATGAAGTTCACTCCCGTGAGTTTCTCCCTTTGTAGGAACATGCGAAGCGAATAGTTTGACGTGGTGTTATTATGGTTTGACATCTATAAGTAACAAGAGTATACATTTTAGTTAGTTCGATATATCCCTTGTTAAATTAATTACCCATAAAGTTTTTAGAAAAAACAATTTATCTTAAAAAGGGCTAAGAACCATATTTCACTCCACTACATGAAGTGTTTACCGCGGATCACTTCATGAAGCTATTTAGGCCGGTAACCAATTTACTGTTTGCAATCTCTATTGTAACTCTTAGACACTTGCAGGATCCAACGACATCCATTGGTCAATTGGCATGTTTGATCCCTACTTACACCAAGTCCAAATTAAAATTCTTGGTTAACTCGTGCTTAGCTCGATAATCGCACAAGGATTTTAGTTTGCAATTGTAAATCATCCAACAAGATACACGGTTGCACCCTTGACAATCATTGGCTCATGTTAAACTTGACAACCAACAATCCCAAATCGCCACACTCTCTTTCCACACAGATCCACATGGAATAACTCGTGCTTAGCTCGACAATGATCCCATGCTTCACTAGAATCGGGTGATTTACCTTTTTCGGAAACGGGCTTTTGTTTCTTTACTAAAACCATGTTTTAATTTTTATTAACAAAGTGAGTGACAAAACCAAATTTTTCACTTTCAAATATAATACCAAATTTATAATATCTTGTTAATCGTGTAAGCCCGATGGTTTGTTAAGCAATTTAATTACTCTTGTGATTTATTAACTTAGAAAAATTATCAAGCATGCGAAGAAACATAAACAACCATGCAAGAAAGTAAATCACATCACACGCAAATAAGGAGTTGGTAACCAAGCCAAAAACATATGCGTCTTACCCGCGAGCCAAGCCGGGAGGACTAGGTCTACTAAGGACACAAACCTAGACCATGAAGTGCTACCACTGAATCCGCTACCTCCATCGAGACTCGCCAGATCCAAGGTCTTCAAGATGTCACCTTTTGACTCTTGATTGTGGTCTTCAAAACACAAGTACATAAAAGAGAGGAAATGGCATGCAAGCCACACGCTTCCTATCAATCTAGTACAAGTACATATGGAAGAATAAAACGGCATGCAAGCCACGCGCTTCCTAACAACAACTCCTCCATGACCCGAAAACCCATAAAATTTTCTTTTAAGGACAATAAATGCCTAGGAGCTCCTTCACGGCCCGTGAAGCACAAGTTTCTCATGACTGATCACGGGTTACAAGGGCTCGTGAGCCTAAAAACCTGGTTTGATGACTACATTGTTCACGAGAAGCTTCACGACCCCTCACGGCTCGTGAAGCCCGAGAGTTTCATGAGTGGTCACCGGCTAGAAAGACTCGTGAAGTCCTAAACACTTCCCATGACTAGACCCCTCACGAACACTTGTCATGTGGCCTTTACGACTCGTGAAGAAATCTTCGTGGCCATGAAGGCCCACTATACAGATAACATATCTTCCAAAAAACGGTTTTACGACCTATATCTTGTAGCCTAGGCTCTGACAGCACTGTAAGAAATCCATGCATGCCAACACCCGCACGTAGCAGAAGCAACGACATAAAAAAACCGGGGTTTTTGGGTATCAAAACCAACATGCATATATTCCCCAAGTGGAGATCATGACTACAAAGAAATATAGCAAGTGAAACAAAAGAAAGGAAGGTAAAAATATACCATCATGACTTATGGAACGAGGTAACGAGAAGGATGAACGTGAGAACCCGAAACCGAGCTCCTCTACAGGTTGTCCATACCAAGTTCCCGAGATTCCGTCTTGCTAACTACCCTTAAACTTGAGCCACTCTTGATCTCGAGTCTTTGGAACATCAACAACACTTGTGTCTTGCCTTCACTTGATACACCAACTTAGCTATAGTAGAACTCAAGTATCATATATGTGTGTGTATTGTAGCATGAAGCAAGAGTCCTGAATTGAGAGAGTACAATGCCTTTTAAAGGCTGGAGAGAATGGCTAAGGGCACCAGGGTCGGCTATCATGCCATCATATGATTGGACCAACATAAAGGTCCAATAAAAACAAAATGTCACTTTGACTTTTGCCTTCACAGGCCGTGAAGCTCTCGTGAAGGCGTCATAGGCCGAGTACCACCGCACACTCTCATTGGGCCAAATAGTGGTCCAATAATAACAGGGTGTCTGTCTTTACGGGCTCTCACGGGTCGTGAAGCCCTCGTGAAGGAAGTGCCCCCATGGCTACCTGTGCGGGTTGTAAAGCCTCATGGAGGGTTTCTCTTCACGGACCGTGAAGCTCACCAGAAACCCTAATTTCATATTCTCTCATGTTTGGGTTGTGCTATCTGAATCTACCTTTTGCATGTGACCTAATAGGCACGGACCTCATCAGTAGTGATGTTAGTGTACTTGTATCAGTGGGCATATACCAACTCTTTGATCAACTGATCATCTAGGCTGATTAGCTTATACCACACCTAAATCTAACAATTGGTTAGATGAGCATTTTTATGATTAACTGAGCATCTATTAGCAGCTAGGTCCTTGTTATCATCATGTCATCATCCTACCCTTAGGTTGAGCAAAGTTATATTTGCAGTTTAGTACATTTTGTTAGACAAATCATGAAAAATGTTATTTTAGCTCACTGTTTACTTTGTATTTATTCTCAAGTTAAAGGCAGAACATGTGTTATTCTATTATGCCTTTAGAACTCTCTTTGTAAAAGTTTAAGCACTTTTTGGGTCAAGTACAAGAAAAAATGATGGATCTTATCCTCTGGAAATTAAGAAAGATACTTTAGAAGA
The DNA here is from genome assembly GCA_038502395.1 of Dittrichia graveolens. Lineage (NCBI taxonomy): Eukaryota > Viridiplantae > Streptophyta > Magnoliopsida > Asterales > Asteraceae > Dittrichia > Dittrichia graveolens. The sequence goes on along the minus strand of JARJIL010000004.1, from coordinate 71,556,994 downwards.
AGAAGAACTCAAAGATTTTTTCAACAACTCAGTATGGCCGGAAAATCTATACTTGGTAAAGTCAAATCTAAAGAATGCATGGCTGTTGATAAAAGTTCAAGCATGGAAAGAGACGTTTAAACTTCTAAGGCAATAAGTATGAGATTCAATATTATTATATTGTGAGTGGGTTGCACTTTTTCAGAAAAGTACATTTACCTTATTCAATCCTTGATTAAAGTAAATTTATTTTTCACCCACTAACTTTATAATTAGAAAATTATTTTTCTTAGTCCTTTTTGTCTCTTTCCTTCTTTGCAAACCGGATGCCAAGTCTTCTATATATACTCTTGCATTTTGGACATGCAAGGCACCTCATAGATTGAGATCTACACATCACTTAAAGAAATATTTTAGAAGCAAGTTCAAGCTTTTAAGCAAGAACAAGTTTTTAGAGTTAGAATCTTTGTGTAGAAACAAACTCATTCATATGTTGAACTTTCTTTACATAAGTTGTTTAGAAATAGCTTGTCTATGTGTTAGACAAATTAGTTGCCACTTTTATTGTACTTAGAATTTCCGCTTCTAGTACATGTAATTCTTGATACATATCAATAAGAATTATATAAAAGTATATATGTGTGTCTTTAATTTTAAAAAGCTAGAGTTTGTATTCAACCCCCCTTTTACAAACATTTGTTATAGTATCCATCTGGGACTAACAACTAGAATCAGAGCATGTTAGATAAGTCATATCTAGATCAGTTTTGCTTACTCTACAATTGCTTCTACCCGTCAAAAAATGGCCTTATCATCTAATGCTAAAAGCATGCCAAAAACTAAATCTTTAACAAGATGTCTAATGTTTGATATAGAGAACTTCTCAATGTGTAAGAGTATAAAACACCTCTTCGTGTCCACCCAAGACATGTAAATGTTTTGTTACTCGTGGTCCTTATGTTCCTACATTTGCTTTATCTTCTCCATCTGAATTAGAAGTTCAAACCTCCACAAATGAAAGAATCATCACTAAGCCTGTGCATCTATGGTCTGATGAAGATAAGAGGCTGGTTAACCTTGATGTTAAGGCCAGATCAATTCTTGTCTCTACACCACCCAATGAAATCTACCATCAAGTGCTTAACTACACTTCAACTAAGGAGATGTTAGATACACTCACAGTGAAGAGGTTAAGGAGAATAAGAAACTCCTCCTCAACAGGGAGTATGAGTTCTTATTTGCTCTAAAAGGTGAGAGTCTTACACAGACATACACCAGGTTCAACTTCCTTGTGAATTACTTGAAAAGGGCAGAAATAAGCAAGAGCAACTTTGTCTTGGTAAACAAGTTTTTGGACTCTTTCCCTGAAACATGGGATTACTTTGTCACTATATTATGGCATGGTGAGAAAATTAAGCGAATGTCTCTGGTTGCTCTATGTGGTAATCTACTTAACCATGAGTAGTCAGCCAAGCAAAAAAAGTTGGCTACCAAGTAAATGAAAGAGGTGGTGAAGGCTACATCAACTGCCCTTGTATCTAGAGAGACTAGGATGAGAAGCTTTGCTTGTAACATCCGTAAACCCGGCGTAGTCGTGAACGGGTCGGTAGTAAGTAATTGAGGTTATTTAAGTGTTTGATTAATATATATGTGATTAAATAGATATTTATATCACATACATTTATTGATGTGCGTTTTACGTAATAGTTTTAAATTTATATTTTACCGATTTATTTTACCAAAAACATAGGCAAGAGGACCTAATCGTTGTGTAATATAGTTATAAGTCAGTAAAATATAAATTTAAAACTAGTACGTAAAACGCATATCAAGTTTTTGGCGTCGTTGCCGGGGAACGGTCTTATTCTATTTATTGTGTTAATTTAGTGTTAAACGTTGTTTCCCACGAGTTTTGACTCAAAAGCAACAATTTGTTAGTTTCTGCCTCCTGATCGCGCAGCGACGCGACGCTTGCCTACATCGCGCTGCAACGCATCGCGACCAGAACAGTTTGGTTTCTGATTTTATTCTAATTGCATGCCGGGCCTATTTAGGATTAGTTCTTTAGTCTAGTAGAATCACTTAGAGTTTTTAGGGCAGTGTATGACCTTAGACCTCACTCCCGACTTAGTTCAACCATTTGACGAGCCGGAAAGCGAATTTCATCGAATTTTGCGAGCTAAACACGAGAGAGAGCGAGCATGAAAAATGGCGGAGAATTTCGCCAATATGTCACTCGAGGAGTATGCGAGTCGTGTCCGCGAGGGCACCGGAGTGGGTATTCACCAACCTGAGATACCCGAATAGGGATTTTTTGAGATCAAAGGCCAGTTCCTTCACCTTCTGCGCGAGAGTCCTTTCACCGGAAAGGACAACGAGGACTCTAACCAACATGTCGATGCCGTTCTCAAGATTGTTGACTACTTCCACATGCCGGGAGTTAGTCATCACGCTGTTATGCTGCGAGTGTTTCCGATAACACTCCAAGGTGCAGCCAAGTGTTGGCTACGATCCGAGCCCATCGTCTGTACATGGGAGGAGCTCAAATTCCACTTTATCAAACAATTTAGTCCTCCATCAAAGATTGCCAAGATGAAGATGCAGATCCAAAACTTCATGCAATCTAAGGAATAGACACTCTATGACGCATGGGACAGATAAAAGGAGATGCTCCAGAATTGTCCACAACACGACTTAAATCCTCACCAGGTTGTCCAGACGTTCTATAATGGTATTAATGTCTGCACTAGACAGATGGTCGATTCTCAAGGACCAATACCAAAGAAAACACCTGCCGATGGGTACGCCGTGAGAGAGAAGATGGCTCAACACTCCCATTGATGGCATTCTTCTAGAGATTCTTCCTACCGGAGGAAGACTGTAGCCATAGCTGACTTGTCTAATAGAATAGCGGCCCTTAGTGCCAAGCTGGATGCACTTGGGCGTGACATGAAAAAAGTGAATCAAAACATTCACGCTTTGCAGGTCGGTTGGGACAACTGCAGTGGACCTCATCTTGATAGAGATTTCCCATATGACGAGAGTGGGAATGTTAAAGAGTCTGCGTGTTATTCAGCTGGGGATAAATATGACTATCCATAGGATGGGGCTTTCTTCCGTAATAGAAAGCGAAACTGGAAACCATATCCTGCATACCACAAGGAGATGGAGGGGCGATTTAGGAAGTCTGGCCTAGGGTTCTATCACATAGAACAACCAAAGGGGCTAGAGAAGAAGCCTAACTTCGAGGATATGCCAATGCACTTCGCAGCAGCATCAAATTCGAGGCATACGGAGACGGAAGAGTTAGTGAAGAAGATAGGTGTTGGTCCCAAAGAGGGTAAACAAGCAACCGATACAATGTAGAAGGGGGGTTGAATACACTTTATAACAATTAAACAAATCAATTGAATTTATATTCAATAATCAAACAATGTATTACAATCTCACTCTTTAATCAAATCAACAGGATGATTTGATCTTACACTGATTACAAACTCAACTCTCTCTAAACACTCTTGGACCACAAACTAATTTATGATCGAATTTCTTGTTAAAACTGATTAACAAGAACACTAGAAAACTCTCTTGAACTTTGAACACACAAAGCTATCGCAACACACGCGTATCAAGTATATCGAACACACGTACTTTCACAACTTATGCAAAGAATTTATTTTCTAAACATATTAGAAGGTTTATACTTATACTTGATTCAACTAGGAACAAATCGTGATTTAAAAGATAGAACTTATCTTTTCTTTAAAACCGTAACAAACTTTTTAATTAGCACTTATCTAATTAACTTTGTTTGTGATTTCTATCTAACTAATAGATAGTTTAAATTAGGTTAAGATCTCCTAATGTAAATGTCGTAGATATTGAGAGTTTATAACAGAATTTAAAACAATTTAAATTCCTGAACTGACTTCTGGTGTTGAGCTGACTTGCTTAGACGTGACATTGTCAAGCTGAGTTCTTGGATCTTCAATTCTTCAGGTCTTCATTCTTGAAACCTATCTCAGCTTAGAAGTCAATGATTTATCTAGTACTTACATAGAAAACTCTATATCCGTTCGTACGCTGACTACTCAGCTTAGGCTGACTAGTCAGTCTACAATAGACTTACATAATTCCTAATACTTAACCTAACATCTATACATAGCTATGGTTTGTCTCATCAAATCTAGCTATTTTAAGCATGGGAATAACAATCTCCCCCTATTTGATGATGACAAAACATTAAATCAAAATAAGCATAGGTTAAAAGAATTATGTTGAACAACTCTGGCACTAATCAAAGTTAGTTCTAAAATAAGTATTAAGCTGATCCGTACTTATTTATCATGTCTTGAACTTGCAATATTTGTTATGTTACAAATCTATTATAAGACTTGTATTCTAAGTATTGAACTGACAAACACTTAGATTTTGAACTTATCAGAATTAAGTTTTGAACTTACAAAACTTAAAGAACTGAATTTATCAGTTTATGATTGAACCTATCAATCCTCAGCTTGAACTTACAAAGCTATTTGTTTGAACATACCAAACATAATATTGAACATATCAAATAATAAAAAGTTGAACATATCAAACTTGAATTTTCATTAATAAACATCTCATTTACATTTTTAGCTTGATTAGTATGATCAGCTTATGCACACTCAATATAGAACTACAAGATTAGCTTACTATTACTTTGAAATCAGCAAAGTTTTCACATTTACTTTGATCTTCAGGATCTCTTTCTCCAGCTTCCATCCACAGATCCAAACATTTCAGTTCCCATAAACCAGGTTCTTTAATGGCATTGTTGAGAGTTTCTTCACCATCTTGATATTCTTTCATTTCATCCCTTCTGGACCTGATTGACTTGTTTAGTTGATATCTAAATGGTGAATTCTAACTTGAGTCATCACACCTCAGATACAGAATCTGCTCCAGGATGGCCAAATGTATACTTGCTTCTTCCAAAAAGCACTGATTTCCTTCAATGTCTATATACATGAAGCCTGGTAGGGGTTGATAAATATATGTATTTTCTTTGAACTCAACACCCTCAGGAACTTGTAAGCTGAGAACTCCGTTTTCTCTTTGTCTTGCAACTCTTTCTCTTGTAGCTCTGTTTCGGTTAAGGAAGACATCAAATTCAGCTGGTGGAATTTCTCCAAGTTGATCAACTCTAACAAAGATTCTCTAAAGCTCATGTATGACCTCTTGTTTGATCTGACTTTTACTAATTCTTTTCACTATAGAGGCCACTGTCTTCCATTTAGAGAATCCCAACTTGTATAGTCCTCTCATGTCTAGTCCCACCTCAGCTTTGTTTTCCAACACACAGTTGACTATCACCAACTCCCCTTTTCTGCTCAAGGTTAGCCTTTCAATCTTGTGAACAAAATATTTCCTTTTGTAGCAATATCTTAGTTCATCATCAGTGTATGGGATTGGTTCAGCTTTTGGTCTAGAATAGTCAGCCTCTGCTTCAGCTAGTGCAGCATCAGCTTTGGCTTGTTCTCTTAATCTTTCAGCTTCTTCTTCTTGTGCCTTTAACTCTTCCACAGTCATTCCTAATTCCTTAGCCATGTCAGCTATCATTTTCTCAGATAGAGTAATATTAGCCTTTTCTGCTGCATCAAGTTCATCTTCTAAATCAGTCTCAGAATCAGGATTTGCAGGCTCAGCTTGTTTCTCTGGCTCTTATATTATCACCTTCTTCCTCTTAGCTGGAGACGTTGCACTTTTTCTATTATTTCTCTTTCCAGTCTCAATTGCCTTGCCTTTCCCTTTATATGTTTGTGACGTTGGAACAGACTCAGATTCTCCAGTTTTTGGCAATTCAGCTTGTAGCACTTGAGGAGGTTCAGCTTGAGGAATAGCAACATGTGGAATTTCTGGTTGAGTTGACTGGACTAAAGGATTTGTGGTTGTTTGGACTACCGGGGCCTCTTGATCTTTAGGAACTGACCCTTGATCTTGTGACTGTTGTTGAGGAGGCTGATCTACAGTAATCATGAACTGATCATGAGTTTCTTCTTCAATATTTACTTTCTCCATGTCCTCCCCCTCAACCTCTTCATCCTTTTCCTTAGCCCCTGAGGATTTTGATTTTGAGTACAATGCCCTGTAATTCTTCCACTGACTTTGATAGTGCATCCAACTTGCCCATCAGCTTGGCTTTGTCTTTCTTCCTTTTCTTTGGAGAAGCTCAAACTATAGTTTTAGATATCTCAATATGACCTGGGCATCTATGGCTTTAGTGTTATCAAGGGAGACAGAGTTTGACTCTTCTGATCTCTTTTTAAACTCAAAGTCTTCTTGGCCAGTGGATGATTGAATTTCCACTGTAGGAGTAACCTTCGAGTGTTCCTCTTGAGGTGAGATTGTGGCCCCATATCCAAAGGTTGGTGCTGACCTTTGGAGTCAAAGGGGTCAGATTTTGAACCCTGTAATCCTTCCTGGCTTATGAAAGGATCATTGACAGGTTCTACAGGAGGGTGTGAGAAAAAAAATGAGGTAGAAGGACCAAAATAGTGTAATTTGGTGGTTGTGTGGGCTAGGCCGAGTGGTGAGGAGGGGGTAGTTGACCTTGGGGATTGGACTGATTTTCAATGTAACCTTCATGGGCATGTGAAGGCATAGAGGTAGGCTCTCCCATGGCCCGGGAAGATGTGGACTGAGTAGACACCACACCTAGTTTGGCTGTTAGGGTTTTAGTAAGCCTTGAGATTGGCACCTTAAGAGTAGGTGTCTCCCCCTCAACTCCTGCCAGTGGAGGTGTTAGTGTGACATCAGCTCTAGTGGCCATTTGAGGTGAAGGACCACTTTTGGCAGTTTTGTGTGTATAGGTATGAGATATATCCTTGGTAGCAGTGGGCTAACCAAGGTTGGCCTTAGATTGGAGAATAGATTGAGATGTTTGTGGTGGGGGAGAAGGGGTAGACTGAGTTAGGCCTAACTCAGTCTTATCTCCCTGTTTCGGTAGTGTAGAAATATAAGAGAGAGAAGGAGATGAGGGATGAAAAGTCGTACTTGCTGCACCAAGCAGTGGGGACTCAGAGTTAGGAAATAAACTCCCTTGCTCAGAGCTAGAAGTGGTGGAATAAATCCTTTGTGCATGGGGTCTGAGCTGAGTCCTTGGTTGTTCAGCTTGGGAGGACTCAGCCACAGAATCAATAGCTTCACCTTCTTTCTCCTCACCTTCTTCATCCTCCTCAACTTCACTTGACTCAGGAGTCGGAAGCTTTGTAAAAGCCCTCATTTGAGCACTAATTTCAAGGTGCCCAGGGAAGATATCATCCTTGAACATTCTTGACCTGAGGGCAGTGGTTGGAGTAGTGTCATAGCTACTTGCATATTGAGCTCCAAGCCTGTCCTCGAACACCATCGATAGAAAGCGGATGAATGGCACATTTACATCTCTCACATCTTTGGTGACTTCTGATCTAAGTACTTCAAAGATCAGCTCTGCATAATCTACTTGTCTTCCATAATACATATTGTACAGCAGCTGCATCTCTAATTCATTGACATTATCAAGACCACCAACTTTGTATCCTAGTGAACGTACCACTGGGGATACCATGAAAACCCCAACCGGTTTGAAAGAATGACTTCTTTATAACCCCCGGTTACTTGTGGATGACCTATCAGGGGTAGAACACTCCTGGCTATTTCCTTAGAAACAGTGGCATCATAATGATTAACGACAGGTATTTGTAAGACCCTTCGTAAGACATTAGCGTTGTAACATCCTCAACTTGGGCCTAGTTGTAAATAGTATGTACACGTACGTAGTTAGTGTAATAGAGGAATGTTTTGTTGTATGTACTTGTTAGGTTTGAATGATTATATGAACATGTATTTGTGTGTTCGTGAATGTGTATGTGTAAATAAATATATGTACGTATATATGTAAGTTAAGTGTATATATGTATTAATTATAAGTAATTAAAAAGGAAAACCAATAGTAAAGTAATCCAGAGGCAACCGCCGCTGGATGGATTAATATATATCTGTAAGTGTGTGTATAGTTTGACTTATAAAGAAAAAGTCAAAGCTAGTAAAATACCTAAACGCAGACACTTCTCTCTTTGCTCTCGGATTTCCAGAAGAAGAAAAAGAAGAAGAAGAACTCTCGGTTGTTGATTTACAAGAGGTTAGTATGATGAATTAGACATATTTGAAGATTAGATGTATGTATTGTTGAGGCTAGAAACACAAGTTCATAAATTTGGTGTTCTTATATAAATTTGGTGTGTTTATAAAGATTGTATGGATGAAGTTGTAAAATTGATCAATGAATGTATCGGAATTTTAGAAAATGAATGTGTCGGATTCCGAGACCTATGAAGGTGTCAGAATCCGATGGTTGTTGAAATCCGCAAGTATCGGAATCCGCTAGTGTCGGATTTCATGTCTCGGATTTCTAAATGTCGGAATCTGTATGATATGTCGGATTCCATGTATGTATCGGATTTACTTTCAGATATCGGATTTCCACATAAATGTCGGATTTCCTTCTAAATGTCGGAATCCGTGAGAGTGTCATATCCCGTATGATTTGTCGGATTCCATATGTCTCAGATTTCCTTCTATGTGTCGGAATCCGCAAGTGTCGGATTCCGTATGCATGTTGGATTCCCAAGTGTTGGAATCCGCTAGATGGATGTCGGATTTCATGTGCTCCAAGTGTCGGATTTCATGTATGTGTGTTGGATTTCTCAAATCCACATGAGACTATCGGATTTCCCAAATCCGACAGTTTAGCGGATATGTGCCAAGTCCAAAATTAAGTTCCTATGCTTGTTGTATAGTCTTATTTTGTATGTGTAAATGATTAATGTAAGTATTGATGTTTTAGGTGAACTTGTCGTATTTGTGAAGTCAAAACCAAATACCTGTACGTAGTAAACTACTCAGGTGAGTGCCTGCTTTAATGAGACTCAGTAGAGTAAGACATGTATGCTAGATGACTGTATGAATGTATTATGTATATCTAACTCGTTTTTGCAGGTATGCTCAAGGAGGTAAGTGTATGACTTACATGATGTTAAGATGTATATTAGGTGCATGCCAGCGGGTCCAGACTGGAACCGCTTAGTTAATACGTGATGATGTGTATGAATGAATAACTGTATGATGTTGCATGTAAGATGATGGATCCCTGTGGGATCATATGTATGTGTATGTATATGCACTGTCTGCAGACTATCTGAAGCATGGTTAAGGTCAGTCGGTTGTAACTGGATCCTATGAGTACTTCGGGATTTCAGGGTGATTCGGGAGGCATCCCAGATTCTAGGTTCTGCAGAACCATCGTGCCTTAACGTGAGTGGTAATTAGCTAGTTGTAGCTGGATTACTTGAGGAGTCTTTGACTCTTAAACGATGTTTGGTGGACTGCTTTATGCTCCTCCACCAGTGCGGTTGGTCGTGTCTGATCCCTCGGTCTGAGTTGTTGAGCGGGATTGATTACCCTGCAAGACATGACTCTTACTGATCTTATCAGCACACCGCTATGTGTTAAGTTAGCAATGATTGTTTATGTATGGTATATGATGCATGACTTACTGTATTGATGCTTATGATACGTATATACTCACTAGCTAGGTTGTTAGCTAATAGTGTTGTGTTGCCCTTTTTCAGGTAAAGACTAGAAGGCCTGGTGAGGCGGGTGGCTTTTGATTGTAGATAACCTTTGTGGGTTGGAACACTTCATTTTGATATGTAATGTAATTTGATACTATGGTCGGTTCCTGTGATAGGTAACACCAATGAATGTTTTGGAAACAATGATGATGTAATTAACTGTTGTTGCTTTTAAAAGAAAAATTTCCGCTACTAAATCTGAATTATCAATAAAGTAATTTCGGAAGCGGTTATACAATTAGGTATCAGAGCCTAAGTTTGAGTGAATTGGGTACTTGTAAGAGTATTCGATCTCAAACTCGGGCCCGACCATAAGTAAGTGTTCCTATGGGGGGGATTGTGTGAGAGTGTTATATGTATGCTATTATTGTAAGATGACTTGTTAGTAAGATAAGTAAGTGAGATAGAGTATTAATTGCTCTTTCTCTGTTATATAGAAAGTTGAAAGATGTCTTCCAAACGTGGCAATACTGAACAGGCGTGGAAAGAAACGGAAGATGAGGCTTCCTATATGCCTCATGAGGTTGAGGATGAGCGTTTTTAGCATAATGTCGGTGGTGGCAGGGCTGAGACAGATTAGGCTGCTTGTATCAGACGTTTGGAGGAAGAGCTACGTGTAGCCAAAGATCTCCTATTGCAGGCTACATTGAACAAGCCCCGCAAGACTTGTTCTTACAAGAAGTTCCTATCCTGCAAGCCTCCAACATTTGAGGGGAGTAATAACCCCATTGTTACGATCCAATGGCTTAGTGAGATGGAGCAAACATTTGAATTGTGCGAGTGTGAACCAAAGTACCGTGTGAAATACACAGTACATATATTTAAGGGTCGCGCCATTTTCTTGTGGGACACACTGAAGGCCTCTGTTAGTAAAGAGGTGATAAGTGCTCTCTCTTGGGAGTAGTTTTATGAGAAGTTGCTGAAGAAATATTGTACGGAGTATGATATGGAGCAGATGGAGAAGGAGTTTACCGATCTTCAGAAAGGTAATAAACCGATAGAAGAACACATCACCTCTTTCACTGATAAAATGAGGTTTGTTCCCCATCTGATCCCTGATGAGACCACCAAGATAAGGAGGTTTGTGGCAACTTTGCCATTGGAGTTTCGCACTCATGTACGGGCAGCTGCTAATCTGGATCGGGCTTTTGAAATAGCCCGAAAAATGGAGGGAGACCGCATCTATTGTAAGGGCGAATCTGCCAGTAGGGGGTTAAAGAGAAAGTTTCAACCGTCTGATAAATCGGGTTCTTCCAAAGGACAATCCTTGGCAGCCGGGAAGACTAAGACTTCAAAGAAGCCGAGACCTGACACTCCTTGGTGTTCTCAGTGTCGTACATACCATTCTAGTGAGTGTTCTAGTGCTTCCAGACGATGCTGTAGGTGCGGGCAGAAGGGCCACGCTAGTACTGAGTGTGGTTTTAAAGAAGATGTCTGTTACCGGTGCCACAAGCCCGGGCACAAGATGACCGACTGCCCGGAAAGACAGGGTGCTAGAACCAAGGGGTATTATAGAGGCCAGAGAAGAGATGATGCGCCCCACGCAAAAGGGAGGGCTTTCCAAATGACTACGGAAGAGGCCAAAGCAGCCGGGGATGTCGTCACGAGTACTTTCCTTATTAACTATACTCCTGCATGCGTATTATTTGATTCTGGAACTACCTACACCTTTGTATCTATGGCGTGTCGTAGAAGATTGCAATTACCTGTTGTTCCATTAGCTGAGCCACTCAGAGTAGAGGTTGCTGATGGCAAAGTAGTCTCTGCTACTGAGAAAGTGCCAACTGCTGTGATTTATATTGATGGGAGTAGTATCCCTATTTCCTTTGTCGTTATGCCTATTGCGGGCCGATGTTGTAATCGGGATGGATTAGCTCAGCAAGCGCGATGCTGAGATTCTCTGTTCCAAAAAGATGATCAAGATCCCTCTTTTTGATGAATCTTATGCTGTTGCTCGTGGAGAACGATGGGATTCTGATATTCCCATTGTCTCCTTCATTAAAGCTCATAAGTCTATTTCCAAAGGTTGTGACTCTTACCTAACATATGTTATTAATGCTACGATGGAGAAACGACCAGTCCAAGATATTCGGGTAGTGTCTGATTATCCTAAGGTATTCCCTGAAGAACTTCCGGGTTTGCCTCCAATCAGAGATGTTGAATTCAAGATTGAACTTATTCCAGGAGCTACACCTGTGGCTCGATCTCCGTATCGTCTTGCACCTTGTGAAATAAGAGAGATGATGACTCAAATTCAGGAGTTGCTCGACAATGGTTTCATTCGTTCGAGTTCCTCCCCGTGGGGAGCTCCTGTATTATTCATGAAGAAGAAGGACAGAACAATGCGTATGTGCATAGATTATAGGGAGCTTAACAAGCGAACTGTAAAGAATAAGTATCCACTTCCTCGAATCGATGATCTCTTTGATCAATTGCAGGGAGCTACATGCTTCTATAAGATTGATCTCCGGTCAGGGTACCATCAAGTACGAGTTCACGAAGAAGATACTATGAAGACCGCGTTCCGAACTCGTTACGGTCATTACGAATTTCTTGTTATGCCATTCGGTTTAACCAATGTCCCTGCCGTCTTCATAGATCTAATGAATCGCGTTTGTCATCCATTTCTTGATAGATCCGTGATTGTTTTTATCGACGATATTCATGTTTACTTGAAGACAGAAGCTGATCACGAGCTTCATCTTTGTCAGGTTCTCGAGACTCTAAAACGAGAAAAATTGTACGCCAAGTTGTCCAAGTGTGAATTCTGGCTTAGGGAAGTTCATTTCCTGGGCCATGTCATATGCAAAGATGGTGTCAAAGTAGATCTAGCTAAGGTGAAGGCTGTGATGAATTGGGGGGTTCCTCGAACTCCTTCCGAAATTAAAAGTTTCCTTGGCTTGGCTGGCTACTATCGGCGGTTTATTTGTGATTTTTCTAAGCTTGCGGGTCCGTTAACCAAACTGACTCGTAAGGAGGTGGCGTTTGTCTGGTCGGAAGCTCAAGAGGAAGCTTTTCAGACCTTGAAACGATTATTATGTGAAGCTCCGGTCCTTACTTTGCCTGAGGGTTCGGAAGACTTTACAGTTTATTGCGATGCCTCGTACGTGGGTTTGGGTTGCGTCCTAATGCAACATGATAGAGTGATTGCCTGCGCTTCTAGTCAGTTGAAATCACATGAACGGAACTACCCAAACCATGATCTAGAACTTGCTGCTGTTGTGTTTGCACTGAAGTTGTGGAGGCTTTACCTTTATGGCACAAAGCGTGTGATTTGCACTGATCACAAAAGTCTACAGTATGTATTTTCCAAGAAAGAACTCAACATGCGGCAACGCCATTGGTTGGAGTTAATAAAAGACTACGATTGTGAGATCCGTTACCATCCTGCTAAAGCCAATGTTGTAGTGGACGCTTTAAGCCGTAAAGGACCGACAGCAGAAGCTAAGTTTATGAGAATCGTGATAGTGCCAGATTTAATTTCTAAATTGAACGAAGCTCAGCAGATAGCATTGCAAGAAGAAAATCTTAATGCTGAGACGATGAAGAAATTAAAGGATCAGCTGAATGAAGATAATCGTGGGTTGAAGACTTTCCAATCCAGGATTTGGGTACCTCTTGTTGGAGGTAACCGTGAGCTGATTCTACAAGAAGCTTATAAGTCCAAATTATCCGTCCATCTGGGAATCACGAAGATGTACCATGATTTGAAGATGTTATACTGGTGGCCGACTCTCAAGAAGGACATCGCTTCATTTGTGGAGAGATGTTAGATATACGCGCAAGTGAAGATGGAACACAAGAGACCTTATGGTAATCTACAACAACTGGATAATCCGGAGTGGAAATGGGATCACATCACGATGGATTTCGTGATGAAGCTACCGAAGACGTTCAGAGGGCACAATATGATATGGGTTATTGTTGATTGACTAACAAAAAGTGCTCATTTCTAGGCAACAAATGTGTCTGCTTCGCTGACTCGTTTAGCTCAGTTGTATAACGATGAGATTGTGTCATGTCACGGTCTTCCTTGTTCGATTGTTTATGATCGTGACTCTCGGTTTGTCTCGAATTTTTGGCAAAGTCTGCAGCGTGAACTTGGCACTCGTGTTCATCTGAGTACTGCCTATCATCCGCAGACAAATGGCCAATCTGAATGTACGATCTAGACGTTAGAAGATATGCTTCGTGCGTGTGTACTCGAATTTGGTGGATCATGGGATTCTCATCTCTCATTGATTGAATTTGCATATAACAATTCATATCATTCCAGCATTAGAGTGCCACCATACGAGATGCAAACGGAAGACGATGTCGCACTCCGACCTTTTGGTTGGAACCTGGTGAGAAGCAGTTCGCTGGACCTGATATTGTCCAGATAACTTCTGATAAAGTGAATGTGCCTCTTGAAAAGCTGAAAGCAGCTCAGGACCGACAGAAGATGTATGCGGATCCTAAGCGTCGTCCCACTACATTGAAGTTGGTGATCGCGTGTTCTTGAAGGTTTCTCCTTGGAAAGGCGTCATTCGTTTTGGGCGCAAGGGGAAGCTAAGTCCACGTTTCATTGGCCCATTCGAAATTGTACGTAAGGTAAATGACCAGACGGTGACTCTAGAGCTGCCACCTGAGCTAGCTGGTATTCAAGACACCTTTAACATGTGCTACTTACGCAAGTGCCACGTTGAAGAGGAGCAGATCATTCCACTGTAGGAGTTGAAGGTTGACTCTTCCAAGTGACTAGTTGAAGAACCTGTTGAAATTCTTGACATGAAGGTCAAGAAACAGCGCAAGAAAATGATTAAGCTAGTCCTTGTGAAGTGGATGCACAACTTAGGTCCAAACCTGACTTGGGAAGTTGAGAACGAGATGAAGACAAGGTACCCTTACCTATTTATCACTGAGCGGATTCCGAGGACGGAATCCTCTTATGCGGGTAGATTTGTAACATCCTCAACTTGGGCCTAGTTGTAAATAGTATGTACACATACGTAGTTAGTGTAATAGAGGAATGTTTTGTTGTATGTACTTGTTAGGTTTGAATGATTATATGAATATGTATTTGTGTGTTTGTGAATGTGTATGTGTAAATAAATATATGTACTTATATATGTATGTTAAGTGTATATATGTATTAATTATAAGTAAATAAAAAGGAAAACCAATAGTAAAGTAATCAAGAGGCAACCGCCTCTGGATGGATAAATATATATGTGTAAGTGTGTGTATAGTTTGACTTATAAAGAAAAAGTCAAAGCTAGTAAAATACCCAAACGCACACACTTCTCTCTCAGCTCTCGGATTTCCAGAAGAAGAAGAAGAAGAACTCTCGGATGTTGATTTACAAGAGGTTAGTATGATGAATTAGACATATTTGAAGATTAGATGTATGTATTGTTGAGGCTAGAAACACAAGTTCATAAAAGAACATCCTTGAAGAACATAAAAAGCTTACTTTAAAAGTGGGTTTAGCATGTTTGGTATTCCTATATAAATTTGATGTCTTTATAAAGATTGTATGGATAGAACATGAAGTTCTAAGGTGTTCTGGGCTTAAAACCTGTAACATTCTCAGCTTGGGCCTAGTGTAATTAGTACGTACGTATGTATAGTTATTGTAAAAGGAAGTAATATGTAAGTATTTGTTGAATTAAATGAACTGAGTTTAATATTTTAGGTGTGTTTATGTATGCACGTATGCATGTATGCTAAGTGTATGTATGTATGTTAAGTATGTATATAGTTAATTAAAAGGAGAAAGGAAAACCCTTAGCAAAGCAAGAGGCAACCGCCTCTTGAATTAGAAAGTATATGTAGGTGTGTGCATGTGTTGTGTTAACTTTACAAAGTCAAAGTTGGCACAAGACAAAACACACACACTCTCGTCTCTCTTTCTCTCTCGTTGCTGCTCTCGGATTTCCAGAAAAGAAGACGAAAAGAAGTCGGTTATTGATCTTAAAGGTTAGCAACCTAATTCCAGTATATTTAGAAGATTAGAATCGTGTGTGGTGATATTAAACAAAAATCCATGCATGGACATCTTGAAGAACATGGAAAACTCACCTTTTAATGGGTTTTGCATGTTTGGTGTTCTTGTGAGATTTGGCATGTTTAAGATGTTCAACAAGTGGAATATGATGTTCTAACATGATCTGGGCTTAAAGCCAACAAATATGAAGTTGTTAAGATGACCCTTGAAGTTGTCGGAATTCCAGATGATGATATTGTCGGATTCCTTGATGAAGTTATCGGAATCTGCAGGTATCGTATTTCGAAGGAATTGTCGGAATCCGATAGAAATGTCGGATTCCGCCACTCTGTCGGATTTCATGTTTTGAAGTCCATTTAAGTGTGGAATCTGCAAGTTGTCGGATTTCCTTTTTTTCGTAATCTATGTGTCGGAATTCGATAGTATCGGATTTCATTAAAAGCATCGGATTTCCAAGTGTTGGAATCCGATTGATAAGTATCGGATTTGTATATGTAGAGAAGTGTCGGGTTTCATGAATCCGACAGAACCATCGGATTTTCCCAAATCCGACAGTTCTGGCGGATTTGTGTTGTCCAAAGTTAAGTGTTCATTATGTAAGCATTGTATGCACATGTGAATGATTAATGCAAGTATAATATGCTAGGTGAACTTGTTGTGTCAAAGGACTCAAACAAAATACCTGTGGGTAGTAAACAACTCAGGTGAGTGCCTACTTTCGTGAGACTCAATAGAGTAAGGCTTGCATGCTAAGTGATTATGTGAATATTTTGTATGTATCTAACTTGCTTTTGTAGGTATGCTCGAGGAGGTACGTGTATGGCTTGCCTGATATTAGAATATGTGTCAGGAGCATGCCAGTAGGTCCAGTTTGGAACCACTTAGTTAATATATGATGCTATGCATGAAACTCTACCTGAAAGATGTTATATGTAAAATGATGGATCCCTGTGGGATCAAATGTACGTATATGTGTATGTGCACTATCTGCAGACTATCTGACGCATGGTTAAGGTCATCGGTTGTAACTGGATCCCTCGGTATTTCATGGTGATTTGGGAGGCATCCTGGATCATAGGTTCTTCAGAACCGCCGTACCTTAACGTGAGTGGTGATCAGCCGGTTGTAGCTGGATTACCTGCGGAGCCTCTGGCTCTGTGAACGATGCTTGGTGGACTACTTTATGCTCCCCCACGAGCGCGGATTGGTCGTGTCTGATTCCCCGGTCTGAGTTGTTCAGCAGGATTGATTACCCTGCAAGACACGACTCTTACTGGTCTTGTTAGCGCGCCGCTATGTGCTAAGCTAGCAATGATTGTTTATGATATGATGCATGACTTACTGTAATGATAAGAGTGATGGTATGTACTCACTAGCTAGTGTAGCTACTGATGTTATGATTTCCCTTTTCAGGTAAAGACTAGATGTCCTGTGAAGTGGGTTGCTTTTGGGAAATACATTGCCCCTTGTGTATGATACAATGGTCGGTTCCTGTACTTGGTAACACCAATGTTCTTTTGAAAAGATAATAATGTAAATAATAGTTTCTAGTTATTAAAAAGAAAAATTTCCGCTGCCAAATCTGAATTACTATTTAAATAACTGTTTCAAGAAGTGGTGTTACAATTAGGTATCAGAGCGTAAGTTTGAGTGAATTGGGTACTTGAAAGAGTATTCGATCTCAAACTCGGGCCCGACTATAAAGAAGTGTTCCTATGGGGGGTTGAGGGAGAGTGTTATATGTATGCTAGTAGTATATGATGATTTTTAAGTAAGTTAAGTGAGTGAGATAGAGTATTAACTGCTCTTTCTCTGTTATATAAAAGTCTAGAAAGATGTCAGCCGAACGTGGCCATACCGAACAAGCAATTAAAGAATTGGAGACTGGGGCTTCACATACGCCTCATCAGGCTGAAGATCAAAGATCTCAGCACAATGCTGGAGAGGGCAGACTTGAACAAGATCAGGCTGCCTATATTAAGCGTTTGGAGGAAGAGCTTCGTGTGTCAAAGGAGCTCTTATTGCAAGCCACACTGAACAAGCCCCGCAAGACTTGTTCATACAAGAAATTCCTAACTTGCAATCCTCCGACGTTCCAGGGGAGTGATAACCCCACCGTTACTACTCAATGGCTCCGGGAGATGGAGCAGGTACTTGAATCATGTGAATGCGAACAGGAGTATTGCGTGAAATACGCAATACGTATGTTAAAGGGCCGTGCCATCTTCTGGTGGGATATGGTAAAAGCTTCGGTCAGGAAAGAAATACTGAGTGCTCTCACTTGGGAGCAGTTCTCTGAGAAGGTGCTGAAGAAATATTGCACCGAGTATGACCAGGAAAGAATGGAGAGAGATTTTAATGATCTCTAGAAAAGGGATAAGCCAATTGAAGAGCACATAACCGCGTTCACTGACAAGATGCGGTTTGTTCCCCATCTGATTCCAGACAAGACCACCAAGATAAGGTGGTTTGTGGCAACTCTGCCACTGGAATTTTGCCTACACGTGCGGGCTGCTGTTGATCTGGATCGGGCGTTTGATATAGCCCGACAATTGGAAGGTGACCATTTGTACTGCAAGGGTGAATCTGCCGGTGCAGGGTCAAAGAGGAAGTTCAAGCCGTCTGATAAATTAGGTCCTTCTAAAGGACACTCCTCTGCAGGCGGGAAGACTGATTCCTCGAAGAAGCCGAGGCCTGAATCTCCTTGGTGTTCTCATTGCCGAACATACCACTCTGGTGAGTGTTCCAACTATATGAGACGGTGCTGGAGGTGCGGTCAAAAGAGCCACGCTACAACTGAGTGTGGTTTCAAAGAAGACGTGTGTTATCGGTGCCACAAGCCCGGACACAAGCTGACTGACTACCCAGAAAGACAGAGTACTGGAGCAAAGGGGTCTTCTTCTTCTAGAGGCCCGAAAAGAGATGACGGGCCCCGCACGAAAGGCAGGGCTTTTTAGATGACGGCGGATGAGGCCAAGGCAGCGGGGAATGTCGTCACAGGTACTTTTCTTATCAATTATATCCCTACTAGTGTTTTATTTGACTCTGGAGCTATCTATTCCATTGTATCTATGGCGTGTCGTAGAAGATTACAGTAACCTGTTGTCCCTTTGACTGAGCTGCTCAGAGTAGAGGTCGCTGACGGCAAAGTAGTCTCTGTTACAGAGAAAGTCCTAATAGCTGTGATTTATATTGACGGGAGTAGTATCCCAATTTCATTCTTTATTATGCCCATTGCGGGTTTTGATGTCGTGGTCGGGATGGATTGGCTCAGCAAGCGCGATGCTGAGATTATCTGTTCCAAAAAGATGATCAAGATCCCTCTTTATGATAAATCTTATGCTATTGCACGTTGAGAACGACGGGATTCTGATATTCCCATTTTCTCCATGACTAAAGCTCAGAAGTCAATTGCTAATGGTTGTAACTCCTATCTGGCATACGTTATTGATGCTACGATGGAGAAGCTAAGGTGGAGGCTGTGATGAATTGGGGGGTTCCTCGAACTCCTTCCGAAATTGAAAGCTTCCTTGGCTTGGCTGGCTACTATTGGCGGTTTATCCGCGATTTCTCGAAGCTTGCGGATCCGTTGACCAAGCTGACTCAAAAGGATGTTGCTTTTATCTGGTCGGAAGCTCAAGAGGAAGCTTACAGACCCTGAAACGTCTGTATGTGAAGCTCCGATCCTTACTATGCCTGAGGGTTCAGAGGACTTTACAGTACATTGCGACGCCTCTTACGCGGGTTTGGGTTGCATCCTGATGCAGCGTGATAGAGTGATTTCCTACACTTTTAGGCAGTTGAAATCACACGAACGGAACTACCTAACCCATGATTTGGAGCTTGCCGCTATTGTGTTTGCCCTGAAGTTGTCGAGGCATTATCTTTATGGCACGAAGTGTGTGATTTGCACAGATCAAAAAAGTCTTCAGTATGTCTTTTCTCATAAAGAACTCAACATGCGGCAACGCCGTTGGTTGGAGTTAATAAAATACTACGATTGTGAAATCCGTTACCATCCTGGCAATGCCAATGTTGTAGCGGATGCTTTAAGCCGTAAAGGACCGACAGCAGAAGCTAAGTTTATGAGAATCGAGATTGTATCAGGTTTGATTGCTAAACTGAAGGAAGCTCAGCAGATTGCATTGCAAGAAGAGAATCTCAAGACTGAGACAATGAAGAAGTTAAAGGATCATCTTGCTGAAGATAACCGTGGGTTGAAAACCTTTCAATCCAGGATTTAGGTACCTTCTGTTGGAGGTAACCGCGAGCTGATTCTGTAGGAAGCCCATAAGTCCAAATTACCTGTCCATCCGGGAATCACGAAGATGTACCACGATCTGAAGATGCTATACTGGTGGCCGACACTCAAGAAGGACATCGCTTCATTTGTGGGGAGATGTCAAATCTGCGCGCAAGTGAAGACGGAGCACTAGAGACCTTATGGTAACCTACAGCAGCTGGATATTCTGGAGTGGAAATGGGATAATATCACGATGGATTTCGTGACGAAGTTACCGCGAACGTCTAGAGGGCACGACATGATCTGGGTTATTGTGGATCGACTGACGAAAAGTGCTCATTTCTTGGCAACAAACGAGTCTGCTTCGCTGACCCGTTTAGCCCAGCTGTATATCGATGAGATTGTGTCGCGTCACGGTCTTCCATGTTCGATTGTATCTGACCATGACTCACGGTTTGTCTCAAATTTCTGGCAGAGTCTGCAACGCGAACTTGGCACCCGTGTTCAACTAAGCACTGCCTATCATCCGCAGACTGATGGCCAATCTGAATGTACGATCCAAACGTTAGAAGATATGCTTCATGCCTGTGTACTCGAATTTGGTGGATCATGGGATTCTCATCTTCCATTGATTGAATTTGCTTACAACAATTCATATCATTCCAGCATTGGAATGCCACCATACGAGATGCTATATGGAAGACGATGTCGCACTCCGACCTGTTGGTTGGAGCCTGGCGAGAAGTAGTTCGCGGGACCTGAAATTGTTCAGATTACTTCTGACAAAGTGAATTTGGCTCTTGTAAAGCTGAAAGCAGCTCGGGATCGCCAGAAGATGTATACGGATCCAAAGCGTCGCCCCGCTACATTCGAAGTCGGTGATCGTGTGTTCTTAAAAGTTTCTCCTTGGAAGGGTGTCATTCGTTTCGAACGCAAGGGGAAGCTAAGTCCACGTTTCATTGGCCAATTCAAGATTGTACGCAAAGTGAATGATCAGACGGTGAGTCTAGAGCTGCCGCCTGAACTATCAGGAATTCACGACACCTTTAACTTGTGCTACTTACGCAAGTGCACGTTGAGGAAGAACATATTATTCCGTTGCAGAAATTAAAAGTTGACTCTTACAAGCGACTAGTTGAAGAACCTGTTGAGATTCTTGATACGAAAGTTAAGAAACTATGCAAGAAGATGATCAAACTAGTCCTTGTGAAATGGAAGCACAACCTAGGTCCAAACCTGACGTGGGAAGTTGAGGACGAAATGAAGGCAAGGTACCCTCACCTGTTTATCACTGAGCGGATTCTGAGGACGGAATCCCCTTAAGGGGGTAGATTTGTAACATCCTTTGCTTGGGCCTAGTTGTAAGTAGTACGTACGTATGTATAGTTATAGTAATAGGAAGTAATATGTAAGTATTTGTTGGATTAAATGAATTGATGTTTATATTTTATGTGTGTTTATGTATGTACGTACGCATGTATGCTAAGTGTATGTATGTATGTTAAGTATGTATATAGTTAATTAAAAGGAGAAAGGAAAACCCTTAGCAAAGCAAGAGGCAACCGCCTCTTGAGTTAGAAAGTATATGTAGGTGTGTGCATGTGTTGTGTTGTCTTTACAAAGTCAAAGTTGGGACAAGACAAAGCACACACACTCTCGTATCTCTTTCTCTCTCGCTGCTTCTCTCGGATTTCCAGAAAAGAAGAAGAAAAGGGGTCGGTTGTTGATCTTAAAGGTTAGCAACCTAATTCCAGTATATTTAGAAGATTAGAATCGTGTGTGGTGATATTAAACACAAATCCATGCATGGACATCTTGAAGAACATGGAAAACTCACCTTTTAAAGGGTTTTGCATGTTTGGTGTTCTTGTGAGGATTTGACATGTTTAAGATGTTCTACGAGTGGAATATGATGTTCTAAAATGATCTGGGCTTAAAGCCAACGAATATGAAGTTGTTAAGATGACCCTTGAAGTTGTCAGAATTCCAGATGATGATATTGTCGGATTCCTTGATGAAGTTATTGGAATCCGCATGTATCGTATTTCGAAGGAATTGTCGGAATCCGATAGAAGTGTCGGATTCCTCAACTCTGTCGGATTTCATGTTTTGAAGTCCATTTAAGTATGGAATCCACAAGTTGTGGGATTTCCTTGGTTTCAGATTCTAGGTGTCGGAATTCGATAGTATCGAATTTCATTAAAAGCATCGGATTTCCATGTGTTGAAATCCGATTGATAAGTATCGGATTTGTATATGTAGAGACGCGTCGGGTTTCATTAATCCGACAGAACCATTGGATTTCCCCAAATCCGACAATTCTGGCGGATTTGTGTTGTCCAAAGTTAAGTGTTCATTATGTAAGCATTGTATGCACATGTGAAATATTAATGCAAGTATAATATGCTAGGTCAACTTGTTGTGTCAAAGGACTCAAACCAAATACCCGTGCGTAGTAAACTGCTGAGGTGAGTGCCTACTTTCGTAAGACTCAGTAGAGTAAGGCTTGCATGCTAAGTAATTATGTGAATGTTTTGTATGTATCTAACTTGCTTTTGCAGGAACGCTCGAGGAGGTAAGTGTATGGCTTGCCTGATGTTAGAATATGTGTCAGGAGCATGCCAGTGGGTCCAGTTTGGAAGCACTTAGTTAATATATGATGCTATGCATGAAACTCTACCTGAAAGATGTTATATGTAAAATGATGGATCCCTGTGGGATCAGATGTACATATATGTGTATGTGCACTATTTGCAAACTATCTGACGCATGGTTAAGGTAAGTCGGTTTGTAACTTGATCCCTCGGGATTTCACGGTGAGTCGGGAGGTATCCTGGATCATAGGTTCTGTAGAACCGTCGTGCCTTAACATGAGTGGTGATCAGCCGGATGTAGCTAGATTACCTACGGAGCCTCTGGCTCTATGAACGATGCTTGGTTGACTGCTTTATGCTCCCCCACTAGCGTGGATTGGTCGTGTCTGATTCCCCGGTCTGAGTTGTTGAGCGGGATTGATTACCCTGCAAGACACGACTCTTACTGATCTTGTCAGCATGCCGCTATGTGCTAAGCTAGCAATGATTGTTTATGATATGATGCATGACTTACTGTAATGATGCTTGTGATGGTATGTATTCACTAGATAGTGTAGCTTATGATGTTATGATTTCCCTTTTCAGGTAAAGACTAGATGTCGTGCGAAGCGGGTTGCTTTTGGGAAATACATTGCCCCTTGTGGGTGGAACACTTGTACTTATATGTTGTAATGTAATTTGATACAATGGTCGGTTCCTGTACTTGGTAACACCAATGTTCTTTTGAAAAGATGATAATGTAAATAACAGTTTGTAGTTATTAAAATGAAAAATTTCCGCTGCCAAATCTGAATTACTATTTAAATAACTGTTTCAAGAAGCGGTGTTACAAAACCAATAAGCATGAAGTTGTTAAAATGATCAATGAATCTATCGGATATTCAGAATATGAAGGGGTCGGATTCCGAGACCTATGAAGGTGTTGGAATCCGATGGTTGTTGAAGTCCGCAAGTATCGGAATCCGCTAGTGTCGGATTTCATGTCTCGGATTTCTAAATGTCGGAATCCGTATGATATGTCGAATTCCATGTATGTGTCGGATTTACTTTCAGATATCGGATTTCCACATAAATGTCGGATTTCCTTCTAAACGTCGGAATCCGTATGATATGTCGGATTCCATATGTCTCGGATTTCCTTCTAAGTGTCAGAATCCGCAAGTGTCGGATTTTGTATGCATGTTGGATTCCCAAGTGTTGGAATCCGCTAGATGGATGTCGGATTTCATGTGCTCCAAGTGTCAGATTTCATGTATGTGTGTCGGATTTCTCAAATCCGCATGAGACTATCGGATTTCCCAAATTCGACAGTTTTGGCGGATTTGTGCCAAGTCCAAAATTAAGTTCCTATGCTTGTTTTGTAGTCCTATTTTGTATGTATAAATGATTAATGTAAGTATTATGTTTTAGGTGAACTTGTCGTATTTGTGAAGTCAAAACCAAATACCTGTACGTAGTAAACTACTTAGGTGAGTTCCTGCTTTCATGAGACTTAGTAGAGTAAGACTTGTATGCTAGATGACTGTATGAATGTATTATGTATATCTAACTCATTTCTGCAGGTATGCTCAAGGAGGTAAGTGTATGACTTACATGATGTTGAGATGTATATTAGGTGCATGCCAGCGGGTCCAGATTGGAACCGCTTAGTTAATACATGATGATATGTATGAATGAATAAATGTATGATGTTGCATGTAAGATGATGGATCCCTGTGGGATCATATGTATGTGTATGTATGTGCACTGTCTGCAGACTATCTGAAGCATGGTTAAGGTCAGTTGGTTGTAACTGGATCCCATGAGTAGTTCGGGATTTCACGGTGATTCGGGAGGCATCCCGGATTCTAGGTTCTGCTGAACCGTCGTGCCTTAATGTGAGTGGTAATCAGTCGGTTGTAGCTAGATTACTTGAGGAGTCTTTGACTCTGAAACGATGTTTGGTGGACTGCTTTATGCTCCCCCCACCAGCACAGTTGGTCGTGTCTGATACCCCGGTCTGAGTTGTTGAGCGGGATTGATTACCCTGCAAGACAGGACTCTTACTGATCTTATCAGCACACCACTATGTGTTAAGTTAGCAATGATTGTTTATGTATGGTATATGATGCATGACTTACTTTATTGATGCTTATGATAAGTATGTACTCACTAGCTAAGTTGTTAGCTAATGGTGCTATGTTGCCTCTTTTCAGGTAAAGACTAGAAGGCCTGGTGAGGCGGGTGGCTTTTGATTGTAGATAACCCTTGTGGGTTGGAACACTTCATTTTGATATGTAATGTAATTTGATACTATGGCCAATTCCTGTGATAGGTAACACCAATGAATGTTTTGGAAACAATGATGACGTAATTAACTGTTGTTGCTTTTAAACGGAAAATTTTCTCTACTAAATCTGAATTATCAATAAAGTAATTGTTTTCGGAAGCGGTGTTACAAGCGTCAACCACTATCCTTTGTTGTCCACTTAGGACAGTTCCCATTATTACCCTTTGATCAGCTTCATAGCG
Source organism: Dittrichia graveolens (assembly GCA_038502395.1). Taxonomy (NCBI): domain Eukaryota; kingdom Viridiplantae; phylum Streptophyta; class Magnoliopsida; order Asterales; family Asteraceae; genus Dittrichia; species Dittrichia graveolens. Next base: position 71,532,025 of record JARJIL010000004.1, on the reverse strand, counting down.
ACATGTATACCAAAACTCTGTCAACAACTGAGGAACTAGGACTTTAGGAACATCAAGAAAGGCATGTGATAGGAGTCCTTTGTGAATATAGGAGACCCACTCGTCATATCTGTGACCAAGTTTGGATTGTGGAATGTCGATACACGCCCGTAGGTTGTTCTGTACACAGGGAGTGCATTGTTCTTGAATGTACCTCCTCGAATCATCTGATCAACCAAATTGAGAATGAATCCCTCCATTGGTATTGAACTGATCGTGTTAGATTGCACTTAGCAATTTTAGGGTTTCGAACTGAGCGATTGATTCTGCACAAAGCAATATTAGGGTTTAGAAAATAGAGAGGGAGGTATAAAATTTGGGAGCGTAGACGAAATACGGTGAAGAGTCTTTCTATATATACCTTTTCAATGTGATAGAAAATTTACCGTTATTAAATGGTAATAAATATATCCGTAACTAGTGAAAAACAATTACCAATCTTGTTACAACGGCTCTATTGAATGTAAGTTACCGAAACTAGCACTGTTACATTAATCAGGAATTTACCAAGATTAATAGAATTCCTTTTAAGAACATATCTTAGAAAATTTATAAACGACTTACGTTTATTTAAAAAAACTTACCTTATAAATTTTGGACTTACCATAATGTCAGACTGACCATTTATTAGGACTAACCTAGAAATATTGAACTGACCACACTTTAGGACTGATTATTCAGCTTAGATTGAGCACTCAGCTCTTACTGAGCTGTCAGCTCAGATTTTGACACTTAGTCAAATTTAACACTTAGCAAATATTGAACAGAGACAAAAGAATAAAGGAACATACCAAATTAAGGGTTGAGCATACCAAGCTTGCCAAGTAGAGTTGTGATTCTTGTGCCTTCAATTGGTTTAGTGAAGATATCTGCAAGCTAATCTTCAGTTTCAATGAAGACTAACTCCACCCTGCCCTTTTCTACTATGTCTTTGATGAAGTGATGCCGTATCTCAATGTGTTTTCTTCTTGAGTGGAAAACTGGATTGTGTGTAATCGCAATTGCATTTTGGTTGTCATAGAATATGGGAGTCTTTGAATAAAGCAAATCAAAGTCCCTAAGTTGATGTTGCATCCACAGTATTTGAGCACAACAGCTCCCTGCTGCAACATACTCAGCTTCAGCTGTGGAAATTGCCACTGAGTTTTGTTTCTTGCTTGTCCAGCTGACTAACTTATTACCCAACAGTTGACATCCTCCGGTAGTAATCTTTCTGTCTAGACCACAGCCTGCAAAGTCTGAGTCTGAGTACCTGATTAACTCAAATCCTGATCCTTTGGGATACCACAAACCTAAATTAGGTGTTCCCTTCAAATATTTGGGTATTCTTTTGATAGCTTGCAAGTGTGATTCCTTTGGATCCGCTTAATATCTTGCACAAACACATGTAGGAAACATTATATCAGGTCTGCTTGATGTCAGATAGAGTAATAAACCTATCATCCCTCTGTATGTAGTCTAACATACAGACTTCCCATCAATGTCCTTGTTCAGCTTGACATTGTGAGACATTGGAGACTTTGCATGATGGCTTGAGTCTAGTCCATATTTGTTAATCAGATCAAAGACATACTTGCTTTGATTATTAAATATACCATCTTCTTTCTGTTTAATCTGAAGTCCCAAAAAATAAGTCATCTCACCCATCATGCTCATTCTGTATTGATTAGATATTATCGTAGAGAACCAATCACATAGACTTTGGTTTGATGAACCAAAGATAATGTCATCTACATAGATTTGAACCAGAATGACATGTCCTCTACTTTTTCTTATAAATAGCGTTTTGTTAATGCTTCCCCTAATAAAATTGTTTGAAAGCAGATAGGTGGACAGTGTATCATACCAGGCTCTTGGTGCATGATTGAGTCCATAAAAATCTTTGTCCAACTTATAGACTTAATCTGGGTGTTTAGAATCAACAAAACCAGGGGGTTGTTTCACATAGACTTCCTCCTGTAGTGATCCGTTTAGGAATGCACTCATAACATACATTTGATACACTTTGAAGTTCTTAAAGGATGCATACTCTAGGAACAATCTTATAGCTTCAATCCTTGCAACAAGGGCAAAGGTCTCATCATAATCAATACCTTCTTCTTGTCTATACCCCTAAGCCACTATCCTTGTCTTATTTCTGATCACTACTCCATTCTTGTCCATTTTATTTCTATAGACCCACTTAGTGCCTATAACTGTTTTTACTTTAGGGGTAGGGACAAGGGTCCAGACCTTATTTCTTTGAAATTCTGTCAGCTCCTCTTACATGGCTTCTATCCAATCCTTATCCTTCAGTGCATCTTTAGTATTCTTTGGTTCCATCTGAGATAGAAAACTAGAATAGGAAACATAGTTCGCAGTAGCCTTTGATCTAGTTAACACATCATCTTCAATGTTACCAATAACATTATCAAGAGAATGATCTTTTAACACTTTTAAGGTTGTAGTGGGAGATTGTGGTTCTGAGTCTGAATCTGAGTAGTGTCCTTCAGGCTGAATAGGACTGACCTCTTCAGTCTGAGTTGGGATTGAGAAATCACTTAGATCCTCAATCTGAGTTGTACCTAAAGATTCACCTAGATTCTCAGGCTGATGATCAGATTCAAGAAACTTATCAGTCTGATCATTTTCAATGCTGATGGCATCTTTAGTTGATATTGTCTTGTCAGATTTACCACCATCTTCATAATCAGAATCATCCATAACATACATGGGATTTGATGTGAGATCTTCTCTTCTCCTCTCAAGCTCACTCAGACTAACCGAGTCAGCTTGAACTTTGTCAATTTCATCAATACTTGTCTCATCAAATGTAACATGTACTGACTCTTCAATTACCTTTCTTTTAAGATTGTAGACTCTGTAGGATTTGGAAATTGAAGAATATCCAACAAATATACCTTGATCAGCTTTAGGTTCCAACTTATGGAGCTGATCTCTTTGGTTTAGCACATAGCATGTTGAACCAAAGATATGGAAATATCCAATGTTGGGTTTTCTACCATGATACATCTCATAAGGTGTTTTACCATGTCTTTTAACAATTACAGATTGGTTCTGTGTATAGCAGGTTGTAATTACAGCTTCTGCCTAGAAGTTCAGCTTGAGCTTTGCTTCACATAACATGGTTCTTGCAACTTCAATTAAAGTTCTATTTCTCCTTTCAGTAACTCCATTTTGTTGTAGAGTTCTTACAGATGAGAAATTCTAGATAATTCCCTTTTCTTCACAAAAGCCTTCCAGGGTTGAGTTTCTAAACTTAGTCCCATGATCACTCCTGAGCTGGTTGATGAACTTACCCTTCTGCAACTCTTCTTGTTTTATGAAGCTGATTAACTCATTAGAAACTTCACTTTTGGCTTTTAAGAAGATCAACCAAGTAAATCTTGTGAACTCATCAACAATAACTAGGGTATACTTTTTACCACTTAGGCTTGGGGTGATTATAGGTCCAAATAGGTCCATATGCAACATATGAAATGGTTCTGTAATTGAAAAACTCTGTTTGGACTTGAAGTATCCTTTATGATGTTTTCCCATCTCACAAGCGGAACAAAGTTTGTCCTTAGCAAATGTGATCTTTGGCAGAGCAAAGACTAACTCTTTGCTAGACAATTTATTGATATATTTGAAGTTCAGGTGTGACAGTCTCTTGTGCCACAACCAACTCAACTTGGGAGTTGAGTCAGAGTACAAGCAGGTTTCTGTTGAAGGGTCTACTGAGTTGAGATCTAACAGATAGATATCTCTTTCTCTTTTTGCCATTAATATTGGCTTTCCCTTCTTATCACAAATAGTCCTTGCATGTTTTCTAAAGGTGACTTCATAATCCTCATCACACAATTGACTGATACTTATCAAATTGTGTTTAAGGCCTTCAACATATGCGACCTTCTTGAAAGTGACTGTTCCAGCTGTTATCTTTCCATAGCCTTTAGTCCTTCCTTGAGAATTATCCCCAAATGTCACCTTGGGTCCTTCACTGTTTGGAAATTCAATTAGAATCCCTTTGCTTCCTGTCATGTGCCTTGAGCATCCACTGTCTAAGTACCACTTGTAAGAGCCCTTCACATGATAAACTAAACATATTAGTTTCTTTTAGAAACCCACTATTTGGTGGGTTCTAAGCATGAGCACTTAGCTGATCCTTTAGAGGCTAACTGATCAGCTTGAGTAGGTTTTGAGTCTTTCTTAGGCTGATCAGCCTCTATTTTCTCAGGCCTTAGATTGGAACTTACATAATCCTTGGCTTCATGACCTGTATCACCACACTTATAGCATTTTCTTCAGAAAATAGGTGTTTGGGTGATTTCTTTAAGTTTTCCAATATTAAATTTGGATTCAGTTTTAGGGTCATGAGATGTGGATAACTTTTCAATCTTCTTAAACAGTTTGTCTATTTGATTTTCACAGACTTTGGACTTACCCTTAATAGATTTATGGTTATCCTTATTTGGTGAAGTCTGTCTTACAGACATCTTCCTGTTAGTTAAACATTAAGCATTTTCTGCTCATCAATGTAAGAGCTAAAGTTATTTACTTTGTAAATTGAGGCAGGATCCCAGTTGGTCAACTTACTTAGCTTAGAAGCTTCAGCTAGATCCATGTCAAAGGAGCTTTCTTCTAGCTCATAGTCAACCTATTCCTCTTCATCCTCAATGGCCATCAAACACCTATTTGTCTCATCATCATCTGAGGTAGATGATTCAGTGTCCTAGGTCTCAGCATAGAGACCTTTGGTGTTTTTATCTGGCTTGCCTTTGAGCTTCTGATATTTCTTCTTGTATTTATCAACTCTGTAGGCATTCTTGTCAGCTACTGAAGCTGACTCCCCTTTCTTAGCTCTGCACTCAGCAGCTATGTTTACTATCTTCTTACAGTTGTAGCACTTAGCTTTCTTAGGATCAAAAGAAGACCTACCACTTTTGCTCTTGTTAAATTGACCCCTTCCTCTTCTGAACTTTTTAAAATTTCTTGCCAACATAGTCATTTGTTCAGTAAGAGCATTCATCTCTTCATCATTTGAATCTGAGTTAGAACTTACCTCCTCACACTCAAACTCGGAGTCAGTCTCAGCTTGAGACTTTCTTGATCCTTTCTTCTTCTTTTCTACAACCAATGCAGATCCAGCACTATTGACAGATTCTTTTAATTGTTGCTGGGCCACTTTCTTCTGTTCCATGATCTGTTGATGATTTAGAAGAACACCATAGATAGATCTGAGATCATATTTACCTAAGGTTCCTCAACCATGAAGAGCAATGATGATCTCATTGAATTTTTCCAGTAACACATCCAAGAATTGAGCACCAACTCAGTTTCATCTTTCTTGACACCTACCAAGATCAGATCTTTGATCAAGCATTGAAACCTGGTAAGTAGATCAGCCAGGGTTTCATTCTTCTTAGCAAAGAATGTCTCATAAGAACAACTCAGATTTGTCTTCTTATGTTGCTTGACCAGGTCAGTGCCTTCATAAGTGACACTGAGAGTATGCCACATCTCTTTTGCGGTTTGGCACACAGCCACAGTATGCAAAAGAGGATTTGTCAAAACATTTGCTACGATGCTCTGTGCCTTGTCATCAAGATTGAACTGTTAGCGATCTTCCTCACTCCAAGATGCTTCAGGCTTGGGAGTTTCTCCAGAGGGAATAGATTTGTCAGTGGTAGTGATGTGGATCATGGGAATGATTGGTCCATCTTGAATCACGGTACTCATCTTGTGATCCACAAACTTCAGAAACAGCATGGCTCTGAACTTCCACATAGGATAGTCAGTGCCATCAAATATAGGACACCTTTTTGTCGCCATTGTTGGAATATGATTTGATTGCTTGTTAGTAGACATCTTGGCCTCTTGACAGTGGATCTTGAACTTCAACATATGAAGAAACCTGCTATGATACCATTTGTTGGTCCCAAAGAGGGTAAACAAGCAACCGATACAGTGTATAAGGGGGGTTGAATACACTTAATAAACAATTAAAAAATCAATTTAATGTATATTCAATAATCAAACAATGTATTACATTCTCACTCTTTAATCAAATCAATAGGATGATTTGATCTTACACTGATTACAAACTCGTCTCTCTCTAAACACTCTTGGACCACAAACTAATTTATGATCGAATTTCTTGTTAACACCGATTAACAAGAACACTGGAAAGTCTCTTTAACTTTGAACACACAAAGCTATCACAACACACGCGTATCAAGTATATTGAACACATGTACTTTTGCAACTTATGCAAAGAACTTGTTTTCTAAACATATTACAAGGTTTTTACTTATACTTGATTCATCTACGAACAAATCATGATTTAAAAGATAGAACTTATCTTTTCTTTAAAACCGTAACAAACTATTTAATTAGCACATATCTAATTAATTTTGTTTGCGATTTCTATCTAACTAATAGATAGTTTAAATTAGGTTTCGATATCCTTAATTTAAAGTCGTAGATATCGAGAGTTTATAACAGAATTTAAAACAATTTAAATTCGTGAGCTGACTTCTGGTGCTGAGCTGACTTGCTCAGTCGTGACATTGTCAAGCTGAGTTCTTGCATCTTCAATTCTTTAGGTCTTCACTCTTGAAACCTATCTCAGCTTAGAAGTCACTGAGTTATCTAGTACTTACATAGAAAAATCTATATCCGTTCGTACGCTGACTACTCAGCTTTGGCTGATTAGTCAGTCTGCAACAAACTTACATACTTCTTAATACTTAACCTAACATCTATACATAGCTATGGTCTGGCTCATCAAATCTAACTATTTTAAGCATGAGACTAACAATAGGCATTTCGACTGAAGCTGCATTGAGGAACCAGCAGGCGTCTGTCCATGACATAGAGACCTAGATTGGGAAAATCTCTAGGGTTCTCCAGGATCGCTTTCCTGGAACTCTTCCTAGTAATACTAAACTGAACACAAAGGCAGAAATTAAAGTTGTGACCACAAGAAGTGGAAAAGAAGTTGCAGGCCCACCACCTACTACCTTCTATGATGATACTATCGAGCCACCACCTAGTCAGCCAGACAAAGGGAAAGGGAAGGAGGAGTTCACTCCTGATCCCAAATCTACTCCATATGTTCTACCACTAGTGAAACCTTACCGTCCTCCGATACCTTATCCACGGCGTCTTCGGCAAGACAAGTAGGATGAGCAGTACCGGAAATTTCTCGAGCACCTGAAATCTCTTCATATCAACATCCCCTTTGTTGAGGCTATGGCTTAAATGCTAAAGTATGCCGAATTCATGAAAGACCTTCTTACCAACCACAATAAAATGGAAGAAGTGTCGAGTGTCACTCTTAATGATTAGTGCTGCACAGCTCAACAAGATCCCAAAGAAGATAATTGATCCTAGGAGTCTTACTTTGCCATGCTAGTTTGGCAATCTACCCGTTAGTCACACACTTGTTGACTCGGGAGCGAGTGTGAACCTAATATGTAACACCGCTTCTGAGTTCAGTTACTTTAATGGCAAATCAGGTTTTAGCAGCGAAAATTTTTCTTTTTAAAACAACCACCAGTTATTTACATTAATAACTAATCAAAACAACGCAGGTGTTACCAAATGGAAAAGGTGTTACAGAAATATGGTGTAAACCATAGATTTGCAACCGCCTACTATCCTCAAACGAGTGGGCAAACCGAGGTGACCAATCATGCTATTAAACGAGTCTTAGAACGGGCGGTCAACGGGAATAGGAAGGAATGGTCGGATAAGTTAGATGATGCGCTTTGGGCCCTTCGGACTGCCTTTAAGACACCCATAGGTAGTATACCTTTCAGGTTAGTATATGGCAAAGCGTGTCACCTACCGGTGGAAATAGAACATAAAGCATATCGGGCGTTGAAGACTTGCAATCTAGATATAGATGGTGCGTAGGATAACCGGTTGATGTAACTTAACGAGCTCGATGAATTACGTAACAAGGCGTATGAGAGTTCGTTAATTTACAAGGATCGCGCAAAAAAGTGGCATGATGCACGACTACGTGGGAACAAGAGCTTCGAACCAGGAGATAAGGTATTATTGTTCAACTCTAGGTTACGATTATTCCCCGGGAAGTTGAAAACGAGATGGTACTTTGTGGTGGTGAAAGCGTTCCCGCATGGTGCAATTGAACTGAAATCGGAGGACGGCTCGACCTTTAAGGTGAACGGACATCGAGTGAAGCATTACATGGAGGGATTGCCTGAGGAAAGCGAGGGCGAGGCCTTACGCCTCGACGTGATAACACCCTAAGTGTGGGGTGGAGTCTATCTTATGACTCATATCAAAAGAAGCACTTGCGGGAGGCAACCAGTTGTTCGGTTTGTTTTATTTTGTTTTGTTTTTCTTTGTTTTGTTCGATTGTGTGCAGGTGCACTCTTTGGACTATCATTAACATGCCTCTGGAACAAGGTGAAGTACCTAACATGGCCTGGAAGAACATGAGGTAAGCACAATTTTAATTTTGAAATTTGAGAAAACGCGACGTGTCCGTTACAAAAACGCGACGCATTCGTTATCTCAAGCGTTTCATAACAGTTGAATAGAGAAAGACGCGACGCGTTTTTCCTTTAGACCTGACGCGTTTTCACGAACAGGTTATATTTCAAATCCCTCTTTCTTTGTCCTCACTTTACCAAAACACACACACACACATCAAAACTCGTCGCGTTCTTAGGTGAAACTCCAAAACCCTCTCGAACCCGCCGCGTTTCTTCATACAACTAGAAGGAAGCCTTACTTTCGCCACATCTACACCACATTCTTGCTTCCCTTGCTCTGTTTTCGCTATCAGGTACCTTCGAACCCAAATTTTGCGTGAGCTTCGAATCAGTGCTCAACCTTGATGGCTATGGCTGATTTGTGTTAGGGTTTTGTTATTTTATATGTTAATCGCTCTGTGCGACATCATATCCCCAATTTTGTGTTCGATTAAGCTGGGTTAGTCAAAATCATCGAAAATTAGGGTTTGTTTTAGGGTTTCTTCTACAAAAATTCGAATGTGGGGATTTCTATGTTGAGTTTTAATCGAATGTTTGGGATTTCTTGTTAAAAATCAGTCCTGTGTGTATCCTTGAGTAGCTCTGTTGTTTTTATCTATTTGGGTAATAGAATTTCGAATTTGGGGGTTTCGTTAAACCCTAAAACCGAACAAAATAATGGTACTTAGAATCCCATTTCATGTTTATACTCATGTAGTGTTTCTTTGGTATTCTTCAATGTTCACACATATAAATCTGTTTGTGAGTTTGGTGGGTGAACTAAGAATAACATACAATCCCTGTTTGGGTCGTCTTCTTCACGACGAACCCGACGCGTCTAGATCTCGGACCCGACGCGTTTTCGATTTTTGCACAACACACAATGTTTCTGTTTTAGGGTAATCTATGGTCTTGTTGCATGTTATTCCCTCTGTTTTTGTTCCAGATTTATGTTTTATTGCCTTTTATGCTTATATCTGTACACCACCTGCTTGTGCGTGCCTGTTTGTTTATTTCTTGTTCTGTTTTGCTATTTTGGGGCGTTGTTGCTACATCTTTGTGTTACATGTGTTTGTGCTCGGATTTGGTTGATAGACTGTGTGTCTAGGCTATCCTTTTCATGTTAGGAGTCATACTGAATTTTTGGTTCATTTTTGTTTATGTGTGGTGCCGTTTAACTTATTGAATTGAATTGTCATGTCTATAGTATGGCAGAGTGTGGTGTGGTAGAGGCCGAGGACGTAGAGTAGCACAGCCCGAGCTTGCAGCTCAAGTTCCTATAGCGCCACCCGTGGATCACGAGTGGCTGGTTTTTCCTGAGACCATTCCGGCCCAATACCGGAAAGAGTACATATCTAGACTCACACAGCTTCTCCGCAAGGAGATAGAGGTGGCCCACACTCTTGATTGGGAGGTCACCACAGTCGCCGGCATCTCAGCTCTACTTACTCCCTAATGATCCAGGAGTATCGAGGCCCCGACCAGTCGGTTCTGTTCACCTGCAGGGCATGGGAGCGCCTTTTCAGCATTAGGGAGCCCATCTACAGAGAGTTGATGTTGGAGTTCTACTCCACCCTCAACTTCAACGTCGTGTCCGCCGTTTACACCGATCGCAGGGTTATATCCTTCCACCTCGGGGCCGGAGCAGGGAGTGCTCCCTCATCGAGTTCAGTTGGAGGCTGGGCCTCTATACGAGAGAGGAGACAGCCAGTCAGTACTTCCAGGCCTTCCTCCTCGTGTGCATGCACAGCCCGCCAGTGGATTTCAACCCGGCCGAGTTTTGGCATACGATTGCCAACGGCCCGTACATTGCTGCCTGTGTTGCTGAGAGCAACATTCGCGCTCCGATCCACGCCTTGTCCACCGCCTAGTATCCACATCTGTTACTCACCGCAAGGGCGGTGAGAAGGTCACCGTCACAGATCTATTCTACATGTTCTGCTTACTCACCCCTGGCACGCTCTACAACGTGTCGTATTCTATTGCCTTCTTCTTGGCTCGCAAGTGCACGGGGCCCAAACAAGCGAGCCCCTTATGTGGAGGACAGTTCATTACTCGCCTGGCCAGAGCGTATGGGATTTTTACTGCTTCCTCTGAGGCCAGATTGATGTGGATGGAGCTGCGTTTGATGGGGGAGTATTATCTGAAGGTGATGCGGGTGCTCGAGCGAACGGAATTTAGAGAGATGCTGCGGGTGGAGGACGCGGATGAAGAGGAGGTGCTGGAGGCCGGAGGAGCCAGTGAGGACAGGGAGCCAGAGCAGCCACCGCGGAGGAGACGTTCTCCGGGTGCTGCGGAGGAGGAGGAGGAAGAGCAGACGCAGACCGCCGCACGCACCAGGGACTCATGCCTTAGGTGCGTATCTAGATGACATGCGGCGTTTCATGTACGGGTTGCAGCGTCAGGTCCAGTGGCTGGGAGAGGCCTTGACAGAGGTGGCTCAGCGCCAGGGCCAGATGTTACCGACACCGTTTCCTGTTGCGCCCACACTATTCCCTGACTGGCAGACGCATTTCCCTGCCAGTAAGTCTGCAGATGAGGCAGGACCCTCGGGCTATCGGGGCCGAGAGTCTTCAGATGATGAGTCAGAGGAGTGATTGCTTGTATATAGTTTAGTTTCTGTATTTAGTTTGGTTTGTTTTATTTTTGAAAACATTGTCACTAACATGCTTGATGATTGTAAATATTTATTTATCTTTGGTTGTTCTTTGTTAATGGTATGTTTGAGTTGTGTAGTTCTGATTCTGCTTAAACTGCATGGAGTGCGTGTTTATGCTGGTAGTCAGTTCAGTGCCCTATTTTGTCACTCTACTCGTCGTGTGAGAGACATACCTCACGGAGTTCGTTTCTGATCTTTTTCTACCCTTTATTTTTATTTTGCTTTGTTCTTATATACAATGAGGACATTATATGATTTAAGTGTGGGGTGGGTGGTTAGAAAAAGATTCTCCATTGCACTTGAGCTTTAATTTGAATCTTGAAAATTATGATGAAGTTAGGCTAGAAATTTAGAATTTTGATATCATTCGAGTAAGAATCAAGTGCCAGTTAAAAATGTCAAGATAAATGATTGGTAAACAAATGGTAAGGTTGTGTTTAGCTTTTATATCATAGTATTTGTGGCTTCTCGTCATTTTCAAAGAAAATTTGATTTATAAATAGCCGAAAGTTAATTTGTGAATTATTCTTAAAATCAGCGAGGTTGAGACTTTTTGAATCTAAGCTTGACAAAAATAGGCTGAGTGAAAATTTTCAGTTTTGTATTCATATGCTATGCAAAAAGAAAAGAAAAAATGCCAACAATGAAAAAAGAAAGAAATGAAATATCTGTTAGAATAATAAGTCAAATATGTGGCCTTTGGGACTCGAATTAGTAGGCTCTGAGGGGTGTTCTACACCTAACCACCTAAAGCCAACTGGTTTGGGATCGGTTGAGTCGAATGTTCGCTACATGGGTTCCATAGAAAGTCATGGACTTATATAAAAGAATGAAAGAAAAAAGCATATGTTTATTAAAGTCTGAAAATCTGCAATAAGCTTTGAGGTTGGGGGATTGCTTAAAGGTAAATCGACTATGTGCTGATTTTATAAATAATTCATGAATTGAAGTTTGGTTATTTGTGAGGAAAATGATTATTTGAGTGATGAGAAGTTAAAAAGGATCAATACACAAATATATGTATAATTCTAAATACAATCGGTATTGTTCTGTTTTTAATCATTTGTACTGACATTGGTAAGTAGCGCTTGGTTTCTTTTTAGATTGATGTTGAAAGATTAATTTTCTATGCCTAATTGATTTCCAATTCGCTTGAGGACAAGCAAAGCTCAAGTGAGGGGTATTTTTATATCGCGTTATTTATATATATACTCTTTGCGATAAATGGTACTTAAATGTTAAATATCTCTCTAATTAATGAAAAATGGTACTTAAAGTGTGCAATTATCAATCACAGGTCCTAAAATAGTCAACGGCGAGAGTTTAAGCAGAAAAGATGGGAAAAGACTTGAGAATCAAAGTAAAATCACAAAGTCTGAAAAGGCGAGGACGCGATGCGTCGGAGGGATGAACGTGACGTGTTCTATTGAAATCAAGCGATCTTGTCGGGCAAGAATGTTAAGACACGACGCGTCCAAGTGGCTAACGCGACGCGTTTCCGACTGGAATATAACTCTATAAATAGACTAGTTTTATTCGAAAAAAGGGATTCCAACCCTTCCAGCCGGCCCTAGACGAACAAATACGACGACTTTGGAGCTCTGGAGAAAAATTCTTGAAGATTCAACCATTTGAAGTGAAGATTGAAGGTTTATCTTCCTACATTCTAAGTTTAGGTGTTATTTCATTATGTTTAGCTCTTTATTTATGATATTCTATGGTTGTATTCCTCTGATTATGGGCTAAACACCCTGTATTCTCTACTTGGACATGATTACCTTTGATAATTAGTTTGATTTGAATGTTTGGATTGCTTTTAATGCTATATTTGTTATGATTAGCTTTTTCAAAGATCCAAGTCTGATAAAGTTCTGATTTGTATGCCTAGATCTGAGTTTTCATAGGTTGTATGACCATTCATCCTTTGATTGCTTGAATTATGAATTTCTATGACCATTAGGATTCATAACTAGTGATTGACCATATCCTAGGGTTAGGCTTAAAGATTGAAACTTTATTGTGCTTGCTTTTGTCTATGATGACCGTTCATTGATAATTGTTTGATTTTGTGAATTAACAAGTCAAAAGATTAAGTCTATCATAACTTGAATATTTTGACTAGTTAAAGATTAATTAATTGCATGACCATTGGGTTAATTGTCTGAAACTATAGGGTTATGGAGTCTGACCAGGAGATATAACCACTTTAGAAATAGGTATATCGTTTTAAGTCGTCCATTGCACTTCATTGAAATCTGCTAATTTGATAAGGGAATCTATTGTCTGAGTAGATATACTTTACTTCTTATTGATTAAATCCAAGTTTAATTGCATTCTCGCTTTCTTAGCTTTGAAATCTGAATTTTTGGTAAATTTAGGCTTGATTGGATTTGTTGCTTTCTACTGATAAACTGCCAATTCCCCCTGTTTACTGCTTTTTAGTTTAATATTAATTAGATAAGTAGTTTAATTATATCTAGAATCATACTCGTTCCCCATGAGTTCGACACCCGTACTTATTTTCTATACTACTACACGATTAGGTACACTTGCCTATTGTGTCGTACGTAAAATATATACAGTTTTTATAAATTTAAAACTGGTATGAAAATCGCACATCAGTGTTCTTCACCATCTAACACTATTGTAAGCTTCTCTCTTACTACATTGCTTTATCTTTCTCGTTTTTGTTACTTCCAGTGATCATGTCCGAAATTTTAGTTGTGTTTCTCGATTTCTTGGCTGTTCTAGGGAATATACATGCTAATATTCTCATATTATTCATATCTAGACGATATTTTGAGCCATTCATGCTTAATTTATAAGATCTTGCTTCACGAAGGATGGGTTTTCTCAAACCCGAAATTAAAATCCGGATTTTACGAAGATCTTGTGCTTAAATCTGATTATTATCGTTAATATGTCATACTAACCGCTCATACACCGTACATCTAAGCTAAATTCATTTTTATCCTCTCTCTATCCGAAAATCATATTTTAAAGTATGGTTTTTTTTGCCATTTTTATGGTTTTTTGGTGAGTTACTGGTGGTATATCTGCTATGTCCTGTTGATCTGGACCCGATCTGTTGTTATTCTGCACTTAACTGTGATTTTCGCCCTTGTACACAGACAAGTCTGCACGTGGACGTGCATATAGGGCAAGGTAGGAGGAGGAAATTGTTGTTCCGGAGGGGCCTGTAGTCTACCACCAGTGGTTGGTTTTCACGAGAGTTGGGAGCGGTTATTCCGTCATCGGAAGACGGTCTTCCGAGAGTTGTCTTTGGAGTTTTTCTCCACTATCTGCCTCAACTTTGTCACCACCGTATGGGGTTGTATAGGCCGATGTAGACCTCCAGCCCCTTTTTTGAGCAGTTCTTGCCGAGCTGCGAGCGGAATGTGCCCAAGGATTTCTCCACGGCGGAGATGTGGGCGATGATCGCCAAGGGGGGGTATGAGCCCCGTAGGGCTATCGAGAGCAACATCCGCCTACTCGTCCACCGCCTGCTTGTAACAACCAAGGTCCGAAAATATTTTTAAATAACAGAAATTAAATAATAAGTGTTATATGTGTGATATAAGTTGATTAGATGTGATTAAATGTGTTTATAAAACTAGAAGGGCCAAAACTATCAAATTAGGACTTAAATAAGTGTAGGGACCATTTGTGTAATTAAGTTATAGTTATATATATATGGACTTTTCTTCTTACTTCATGTTGAAGTCATTCAAAACACTTTCTACACAACTTTTCCTTCTTTCATACGTGAGTTCTAGTTCAACTTTTATTTGGATTTTGACCAAGATTTACTACAAGATTTAGCATCTTTCAATCTCTACATCAAGTTCTATAACATCAAGGTAAGTTTGTTTGATGTTTTAAGTGTTCATATGGGTTAAATGGGTCAAGGATCAAAGTATGTTATTTTGGTGTTAGCTATTGTTTATTAGCTGTTTGGGATGAAAGGAATCACCCCTATACAGTTCTAAATTGTTTACAATTGAGTTTTCGTTGAAAAATGGGCAATTACAGCAAGCTGGCCGACTTACGAGTTCAGACTAGAGCCGGGCACGGCCGTACCTTTAGGAGGTGCGGGCGTGCCTATGGCCGGAACCGCCCTAGTTCTTGAGATACCCCTTGTGCCAAGGGGCAAGGCCACGGTCACGGTCGTACCATGCCTAGTCACGGGCGTAACTTATGTGTCATGCGACTTTTGAGTTTTAAAATTCGGATGTATAAGTTGGATACGAAGGTCAAATCATTTGTAGCATCCGTAGGTCGCATGACCCAGGCACGGGCGCGCCTTAGAGGGGTACGGGCGTGCCCTGCCAAATTTTACTTTTTATTTTCTAAGTTTCACCATGTGTTTGATATATTATAGGTATTATACCTATAGAGACGAATCGTGGACGTTTTCATTAAACTATAACCATGTGTGGATTGATTTATAAAATTACAGCTTATAAGGTGAGTTTACTAGACTATCATTCATATTTACAGCATTTGTGTTATCATGATACAATATTATGCATATACTATTCATATGTGTTGCTAGCATACTGCTATGTGTAGTAAGGCTCAGATGTGGTATAGTACTGTGACCTATATAGCTGCCCTGGGTCTAGAACCAGAGGCTAGCTTTGTTACCTGACATACGTGTGATATCTCTTTATGGTTCTATACGTGTGTTTATATGATTTATAGTTTGGCATACTCACTAAGCTCTCGTAGCTTATCAAATACTGTTTTTAAGATGTTTTGCAGGTCATTCCGAAGGGAATGGCAAAGCTTCCATTTGACAGCTTTTAATTAACTTCTTTTGAAACTTAACGCCCGTGGTGTAACATACGAATCATCAGTTGTATTTCCCGATGTGTTTTCCTTTTGAAACAATTCTCACACTTTGATGTGCTTCCACTTACTTTAAACTATATGTGAATCCTTTTGTTATGTTTTTGTTCAAACATGGTTTTTAATAAAATGGGGCGTTACAACTTGGTATCAGAGCCACGGTTTGAGAGATTTGGATGTGTGTTATGCACAATGTGGACTTGAACCATGGTTTTGAAAATAATTGTCAAACGGGAGGCTTACAACTTGGTGAGTATACTAATCATTATGTTGGTTATGTATTATATAAATATTACATGTGTATACTTGTGATAATTATAGAATTGATATGATATATGTGAAATCTTTATAATTTAACTGAGTATATGATATAATTTATTGATAATATATGGCCTAAGCCTGTGAATCGGGAATTTTTGTGATAAAGTTAAGATCGAACATGTGAAGTGTGTTTAGAGTAATATAAGGGCCCATATTATTACAAACACATGTTACATGTTGGAACTTAATGTGATCATGAGGAATCTTGTGACTCGGGTGAGGGCTACTTGTTAAGGTATTACACTTGGGAATATATAGGATGCCTTAGTATGTATAGAAATACTTTGTATCTGATAATAGGTGTACTGATATATTTGATGTGCTAATAACTATTTAACTTAGAGGATAGTGTCATAAAGCTACCTTATGCCTTAATGCTTTATCTATACTATTAGGATGGTAAACACAAGAGGTTCACGCGTAGTTAATAGGCAAGAGGGTGGTCCTAGTCATAGACCATAAGGAGTAGAAACCAGTGTTACTGGTTAACAAATCCCTATAAGGATTCAAACATGAATGAAGGAGCACCAGATATTAATCAGGGAATCGTTGAACCTACAATTCAGGAGATAGTTGCTAAAGAGATTGGCAAAGCTTTGGAGCAAAGTATACAATACATTGTCACCCAAGTGGTGGAACTGATACAGGATCAAAATCGTGAGATGATCGGGCAGGAGTTCGTAGCAAGAGTTGCTGCAGGAGGTGAAGGGGTTAATCCCCAACCGTAATTTATTATTCGTGATGCACCAAAAGTCTGAACTTTTAGGGACTTTTCAGCATGCCAACCGCCAATGTTTCATGGATCTACTGATCCTATCGTTAGTCATAGGTGGATTTCAAAAATCGAGGGTGCTTTTCATACTTGTTCATGCACACCTGAAAACAAAGTGAGATATGCTTCCAACCAAATGCGTGGCGCTGCAAAGGATTGGTGGGATATGGAAGTGAAGCAAAGGGGTTATACTATGATTGGAGTGATGACATGGGAGGAATTTACAGAATTGGCGATTGAGCAGTTTGTTCCTCAATTGGAGATTGAAAGGATTATGGATGAATTCCACAGATTGAAGCAAACAACGGAGACTGTTCTGGAGATCAATGCGAAATTTCTGGAGCAATCATGATTTTGTCCGGACTACGTTGCAAACGAGAAAATGAAGATGTATAGATACACAATGGTACTCAAGCCAAGCATAAATGAATTCATTGATGCCAGCAAACATCAAACAGTGAAGTCCATGATGGATGCTGGCAGGGCGAGGGAGTTGGAGCTAGAAAGACAGGAGAAAGAAAAGAAACCAGTCGAAAGAACTGCCCCAGTGTTTAAGAAGCCAAGGGTGGATTCTTCGGATAATAAAGGAATGCAAAAGACTTACCCATTATGCCCTACTTGTAAGAATCACTACTTGGGAGAATGTCGTTATGGTTCTCCTACGTGCTATAAGTGTGGGAAACCGGGCCATGTGGGAAAGGATTGTAGGAACCCGCTTCGGGTTTGTTTCAATTGTTATCAGCCGGGACATCAGAGGTCAGAATGCCCGAAGTTAACTTCAACCACTCAATCTATCGGGTCTAAAACTACTCCAGCATTGCCTCCATTACAAATTCCAGGGGTAAAGGAAGTGAAGAAGGAAGATGTACCAAAACTGAAAAGAAGAGCTTCTCAGCTTATGGCCGAGGAAGCCAATACCGAACCAGACGTGGTAACAGGTACATATCTTATCAACAATTTTCCTGCCCTTGTGTTATTTGATTCGGGTGCTAGTAAATCGTTTGTATTTGTTTCCTTCTGCAAAAATTTCAACCAAATGTGTGAAAAGCTAGATTCTCCTTGAAGTTGAAATTGCTGATGATAAATCTGTAATTGTATCTGATGTGTACATACATAATGTGTTAAAAATAGATACAGTTAGGTTTCCTATTGAACTTATACCCATGACTATGAGATAATTCCAAGTAATAGTTGGAATGGATTGGTTAGGCAATCATCAGGCTACTATACTATGTGGGCAAAAAGTAATACGGGTTCATACCCCAAGTGGGGAAGAACTATCTATATGTGGTGATATCAAAAAGGGAAAGTCATATGTGTGTTAAGTGTCTAAAGCTCGAAAATACTTACAGCACGGATATACAGCTTTCTTAGCTCATGATATAGACACTAAACTCGAAAAGAAACAAATGAGTTTAGAAGATGTGAAAATTGTGACTGAAGATTCCGATGTATTTCCTGAGGATCTACCCGGGATACCTCCAGATACACAGGTTGAATTGAGGATGGACTTAGTACCGGGACCTTCACTAGTTGCAAGGGCTCCGTACAGACTTGCTCCACCAGAGATGCAGGAATTAATGAAGCAACTCGAGTAACTGCAAGACAAGGTAAACCCAGTAGTTCTCCGTGGGGTGCTCCGATATTATTTATAAAGAAGAAGGATGGTACTTTTCGTATGTGCATCGATTATCGTGAGCTTAATAAAGTGACCATCAAGAACAAATATCCTCTACCTAGAATAGATGATCTATTTGATCAGTTGCAATGAGCATCGTGGTTTTCTAAAATCGACTTAAGGTCGGGGTACCATCAACTTAAAATCAAAAAGGAAGACATTCCAAAAACAGCGTTCAGAACCTGATACGGACATTTTGAGTTTGTGGTGATGCCGTTTGGTCTTACCAATGCACCTGCAGCATTCATGCCTTTGATGAACATAGTTTGTAGACCCATGCTAGATAAATCAGTAATTGTGTTCATTGATGATATTCTCATTTACTCGAAGAATCCAGTGGATCATGAAAAGCATCTTAGAGAGGTTTTAGAAACTTTGAGAAAAGAGAAATTGTATGCAAAATTCTCAAAATGAGAATTTTGGATTCAAGAGGTGCAATTTTTAAGTCATTTGATTAATCAAAATGGAATCAAAGTGGATCCTGCTAAAGTAGATGTTGTGATGAAGTAGGACCCACCGAAGAACCCTACAGAGATCCGAAGTTTTCTAGGGTTGGTGGGTTATCATAGGAGATTCATATAGAATTTTTCAAAGACTGTTGTTCCATTGACTCAGTTGACTAAAAAGAATGTTGAGTTTGTGTCAGGAGGTGAACAAGAGACTGCTTTCTCAACTCTCAAGAAAAAGTTATGTGAAGCACCAGTTCTTAGAAGGAGTGGAAGACATGATGGTATTTTGTGATGCCTCTTACCGTGGGTTAGGTTGTGTGTTAATGCAGAAAGGAAGAGTTATTGTTTATGCTTCACGACAGTTGAGACCACATGAAAGTAATTATCCAACCCATGATCTAGAATTGGGAGCAGTAGTCTTTGCACTCAAAATATGGAGACATTAGTTATATGGTGTGAAGTTCACTATTTATATTGACATGAAGTTTAAAATATTTCATGGATCAGAAAAATCTCAACATGAGGCAAAGGCGTTGGTTAGAATTGTTGAAAGGCTACAATTGTGATATACTTTATCATCCGGGGAAAGCAAATGTGGTAGCTGATGCCTTGAGTAGGAAGTCAGGAACTATACTTATGAAGAATCGTACTTTGAGAATGACTTTTACAACGCCTATGATTGATGTGATACGAACGGCTCAGTTTGAAGCAATCAAAAGTGAAAATCATAACTCTAAATGAATTAAAGGACAGGTGAACAATTTTACTAAAGATAGCCGTGATGTTTTAACTCGTTATGGTCGTATATGGGTACCGGGTTATGGTGATGCATGACAAACTCTTCTTAATGAAGCTCACAAATCCAGATTCTCAATTCATCCAGGAACTACTAAAATGTATAAAGACCTGAGGGTGGATTATTGGTGGCCAGGCATAAAGCGTGATGTAGCTAAATATGTAGAAAAATGCCTTACATCTTTACAAGTAAAAGTTGAACACCAGAAACCTCATGGAAAGTTACAACCTTTGGAGATTCCAGTTGGGAAATGAGAAAATATTACAATGGACCTGATTACCAAATTACCTAGGACCCCATGTGGTTATGATGCAATATGGGTAATTGTAGACAGGTTAACTAAAAGCGCACATTTTATTCCCATCAAGGAGACTTATCCTTCAGAAAGATTGGCAGATGTATATGTGAAAGAAATCGTGTCTTGTCATGGTGTAAAGGTTTCTATTGTGTCAGACAGAGATACAAGATTTACTTCTAGATTCTGGAGCAAATTTCATGGAGATCGGAACTAAACTTCATCTTAGTACATCATATCATCCTCAGACTGATGATCAAAGTGAAAGAACTATTCAAAACTTGGAGGATATGTTTCGCGAGTGTATTATTGATTTTGGTGGAAGCTGGGATTCTTATTTGCCTTTGGCAGAGTATTCATATAACAAAAGCTATCATTACAGTATTGGAATTCCACCATATGAAATGTTATATGGAAGAAAGTGTAGAGCTCCGGTGTGTTGGAGTGAAGTGGGACAGAAAGAGCTGGGCAGCACAGAAGTGGTACAACGGATGACTAAACATATTCAGTTAATAAAAGATAGGCTGTTAACCGCTCAGAGTAGACAGAAGAGCTATGTTGACAGACGTAGATCACCACTTGAATTTCAGGTAGGAGATTATGTATTACTCAAAGTGTCGGCATGGAAAGGCGTGATCAAATTCAGACGTAGATCACCACTTGACAGCTTTTAATGAACTTCTTTTGAAACTTAACGCCCGTGGTGTAACATATGAATCATCAATTGTATTTTCCGATGTGTTTTCCTTTTGAAACAATTCTCAAACTTTGATGTAAGTTATGCTTGCGCTTACTTTAAAATCTATATGTGAATCCTTTTGTTATGTTTTTGTTTAAACATGGTTTGTAATAAAACGGGGCGTTACACTGCTCCACCGTCTTATCTCGACGTCCATCTCTTATCGCCGAGGTAGCAAAAAGGTCACTGGTGTTGACCTCATGTTTCTATATAGTATCCTGAGTCCGGGCATGTTGCTCAACGTGCCATTTCACTTGGCTTTCTTCCTTGCTCGTCGGGCCACCGGGTCCAAACAAACGAGTCCTATTTGCGGTGGCTAGTTTGTGACCAGATTGGCCCGTTCTTACGGGCTATTGACATATCAGGAGGAGGCGAGGCAGGTGTGGTACGAGCCGCCTAATGAGTATCGGATACCTGGAGACGATGTGGGTCCTGGAGAGGACTTACGAGGGTGGTTATCGTGTTGTACCTGTAGATGGTCAGGAACATGAGCTAGAGGTTGAGCAGGAGCAGTGGCAGCCTCCGCGCCATGTGCGCCGTAGGAGATGGGTACTGGGGCCCGCAGAGAAGGAGGCGCAGCCTTACTCGCTGCAGCAGATATTTGGGTCTATTGATCAATTGACCGAGAGAGTGGATGGACTGGGTTTCTTCAATGATCAAAAGCACGCGCGGCAGCTGATCCACGAGGATCATCAGTAGACTATGGAATCAGTATGTCCACCCTCCTGACCCACTTTGGATACCCGCCACCTTAGTTCTCACCATACCCTCCCCCGTATCCAAACTGGTGTTCGCGCTTCCCTTCACCAAACACCCACATGCCAGGGCCGTCTGGACACGGTGGTCATGATTCAGATGACGAAGATTGGGAGCGGATGATTTTATTTATTTTCTATGATGTACTTGGACATTAATCTTTAATGTATATATTCTATTATTGTCTAATGGTGTGCATGAGTTGTTTTATTTTCAGCATGTTTGGTTGCTTATTTGTGGAGTGTGCTTATATGCTGGCAGTCAGTTCAGCGATTACTTACTTTTTGCTCCATTTGCCTTTATTATACCCGGGGAGTTTTTCTAATCTTTTTCTACCTTATGTTAATTAATTTTGTGTACATTGGGGACATTGTACAATTTAAGTGTGGAGTAGGGGGTTAGAAAAAAATTCCTCGCTTGTAATTTATTTGTCCTTGTATTAAATTATGATTGTATTTGGGCCTTAAATTTAAAATTTTTAATATCACTTGAGTTAAAAGTTAGATATTATTTAAGAGTGTCAAGTTTGTTGATTTATAAACAATTCATATGGTATATTTAGCTTTTATGCATAGTGCTTAAGGCTTTTCGTCACTCCTTAGAAAATTTAGTTTATAGTATCCAAATTTTAATTTTTGAATTGCTGCAATAAAATATAAGGTTAAGTCCTTTCTGAGTCTAAGCTTGACAAAAATAAACTGAGTTGAATCTTCAATCTTTATAAACATATGTTTGAAAAAAAGAAAAGTAGAAAAAGCCAATGTGCAAAAAAAAAATGAAAAAATATTTATGCAAAAGTGCTAGAAAAAAATATATAAGTCAAATAAATGGCCTTTGGATCTCGAATTAGTAAACTCTAAGAGGTGTTCTACACCTAATCACCTAAAGCCAACTAGTTTGGGATCGGTTAAGTTGAGGATTCGTTACATGAGTTCCATAGAAAGTCATAGACTTATAAAAAAAAGAGTTGAAAAGATACAAAAAGCAAATGTGAAAATAAAGTTGGAAATCTGCAATAAGTCTTGAGGTGAGGTAATTTTTAAAGGGTAAATTAACCAAATTAAATATAAATGCTATTCTTAAGTTAAGATTTGGATATGTATAAATGAAAAGATTATTTGGAAGGTTGGAAAGTTAAGTATGGATAAAATCATGAGTATGTACATAATTCTAAGTATAATCGGTGTTTTGTTTTTAATTAACCTTTTTGGCATTTATAAGTGGTATTTGATTTTTCAAGGATGGTGTTATTTATTTAAATTTATAGCCTGGATAGAGTTGTGATTTTCTTGGGGGCAAGCAAAGTTCAAGTGTGGGGTATTTTGATATCGCGTTTATTATATATAAATCTTATGCGATATTGGTTGGTTTTAGCCGGAAAACATGCATTTAATAGTAAAAAGATGCGTTTATCATTTTTTTCTATATTTCAGGCTAAAATGGCGAAGAGTTAAAATATTTGATTGTAACGCCCCAATTTTAATAAAAGATATAAAAGTTGAATATTTTCATAATAGCACGCATATCATTTAAAATTCGTAAGCGGAAACGTTTTCATAACAAAACCGTGCTAATACAAAAAGATACACCCATAAGTACAGACTTAGTGTACTGTCAAGGTTAAATATTTACACAAACGGGCGTTAATGGTTTATCGTTCAAAAACTAAAAAGCAGTCAACATGAGCTTTGCCTTTGCCTTTGCTGCATCCTGCAAAACATTTTAAAAACAGTATCTGATAAGCTACAAGAGCTTAGTAAGTAATCTAAACATAATATCATATGAGGACATGTATACAATCACATGAAGATAATACACGCATGTCTGGCAATCAAATCTAGCCTCTGGTTCTAGACCCAGGGTAGCACAAAGGTCACAGTACTGTACCGCATCTGAGCCTTATTACACATAGCAGTACGCTTACATATTCACATGTATAACATAGCATCTTAGCAATCTGATATGAAACTATACATGCTGCTGATATGAAGTGAAGTCTAGAAGACTCACCTTCTGATATTTATTATCTGAATAGATCCACAAACGATAATGATCAATGTATAGGTCCATAACTTGTTTCTACAACATAATATCAATAGTGTATGTATTAACATCTGTTGACTAATCAAACTAAACTGAACAGGGCTAGGGCACGGCCGTACCTATCAAAGGCACGCCCGTGCCTGCAACTAGGGCACGGCTGGGCTTGACCCAGGCATGGGCATACCTATCCTGCAGTCACGCCCGTGCTTCTCTAAGGTATGCCCGTGACTAAGCTTAAAAGCACGGGGGTACCTGAAGAACTAGGGATTGCCACGGGGCGAAAGGCATGCCCATACCCTCCTTGGGTACGCCCGTGCCCTCCCCTGGTCTGCATAGTTCTGACCGACAGCAACCGTGAATCCGGCCAAAAACACATAAAACTCAATAACAAACAATCTAAAAACGTGTATAGGGTGTTTTCCTACACCCATAACATCTAAACAACCTAACTAACAACAAATTAACATGTTTTTATCCTTATGATCAATTCTTGACTCATAAGAATATAAAGAACATAAAAACTAAATAAGCTACACATACCTCTACTAAGTAGGATTATTATGATGCTAATCAACTGATATTATGGCTGTGTTTTCAAGTTCAAATCACCAGAAATGAGAGTGTTTGCTGTTGTGTTTTGTTAGGAAGCATGTATGTATGTGTGTTGGTTACTACAAAAGCTACCAAGTATATCTATAAGTTTTGCAATATTACATAAATGGTCCCTGGACTTAAGTTAACTTATAATCTGGCATTTTAAGTCCCTCTAGTTTTAAAAACACATCTAATCTCATAAGGGTAACTTATATAAACATATAACACCTCCTATTAAATAATAATTTTAGAAATTTCGAACCTTGGGTGTTACAACTCTTCCCCACTTGGAATGATTTCGTCCTTGAAATCAACTGTTGAAGAGTTCTGGATAATTATGCATCATTTCCTGTTCGGGATCCCAAGTAAAGTCTGAGCCTTTCCTGTGCTTCCATTGGACTTTGACCAGTCCAATCTGTTTGTTAGGTAGGGTTTTGATCTTTCTTTCCAGTATATCTATAGGTTGCTCCACATAGTTTAGTTTATCATCTATAGTAACATCTTCCAACGACACAATTGCAGACTCGTCTGCTAAACATTTTCTGAGATGTGATACATGGAAGGTGTTATGAATCTGAGACAGTTCAGCTGGTAACTCTAATCTGTAAGCAACCTTTCCCACACGTGCAATAATTCTGAATGGTCCAATAAACCTTGGACCGAGCTTTCCTCTCTTTCTGAATCTGATAACGCCTTTCCACGGCGATACTTTTAACAATACATAGTCTCCCACCTGAAACTCAAGCGGTGATCTGCGTCTATCTCCATAACTTTTCTGTCTACTCTGGGAAGTTAGCAATCTATCTCTGATAAGCTGAATCTGTTCTGTCGTTTGTTGAACCACTTATGTGCTAACCAGCTCTCTCTGACCCACTTCACCCCAGCATACCGGAGTTCTGCACTTTCCACCATATAACATTTCATACGGGGGCATCCCGATACTGGAATGATAGTTGTTGTTATATGAAAACTCTGCTAATGGCAAATAAGAATCCCAGTTTCCCCCGAAATCAATAACACATGCCCGCAACATATCTTCAAGAGTTTGAATGGTTCTCTCACTTTCACCATAGTCTAAGGGTGATATGTTGTGCTGAGATGTAATCTAGTTCCAAGATCTCCATGAAATTTGCTCCAGAATCTAGAAGTAAATCTGGTGTCTCTGTCTGACACAATTGTAACTGGTACACCATGGCGAGTCACAATCTCTTTAACATAAACATCTGCCAATCTTTCTGAAGGATAAGTCTCCTTGATGGGAATAAAATGTGCACTCTTGGTTAACCTGTCTACGATTACACATATAGCATCATAACCACGTGGGGTCCTAGGAAATTTGGTAATCAGGTCCATAGTAATGTTTTCCCATTTCGAGACTGGAATTTCTAACGGTTGCAACTTCCCGTGAGGTTTCTGATGTTCAGCTTTCACTTGTAAACAAGTAAGGCACCTTTCTACATATCTTGCTACATCACGTTTCATGCCTGGCCACCAATAATCAATCTTCAGATCCTTATACATTTTAGTAGCTTCTGGATGAATAGAGAATCTGGACTTATGAGCTTCACTAAGAAGTGTCTGACGTGCATCACCATAAACCGGTACCCATATACGACCATAACGGGTCTATACATCACGACTGTCTTTAATAAAATCTGCCACTTGCCCCTTAATTCGCTCAGAGTTATGATTCTCACCCTAACTGAGCTTTTCGTATAACATCAATGATAGGCGTCGTAATTGTCATCTTTAGAAATTGGTTCTTCACAAGGACCATTCCTGACTTTCTGCTTAAAGCATCAGCTACCACATTTGCTTTCCCTGTATGATAGAGTATATCACAATCATAATCTTTCAACAAATCCAGCCAACACCTCTGTCTCATGTTGAGATTCTTCTGATCTTTGAAATACTTCAAACTTTCATGATCTGTATAAATAATGAATCTCACACCATATAAATAATGCCTCCATATCTTGAGTGCAAAGACTACTGCTGCTAACTCCAAATCATGAGTTGGGTAGTTACTTTCATGTGGCTTCAAATGCCGTGAAGCATAAGCTATAACTCTACTCTTCTACATCAGTACACAACCTAACCCTTGATATGAAGCATCACAGAATACTACCATATCTTCAACCCCTTCTAGTAAAGCGAGAACTGGTGACTCGCATAACTTCTGTTTAAGAGTTGAGAAAGCAGAATGTTGTTCACTACCCTAAACAAATTCGGCATTCTTTTTAGTTAACTGGGTTAAAGGAACAACAGTTTTGGAAAAATTCTGAATAAATCTCCTGTAATAGCCTGCCAATCCCAGAAAACTTCAGACTTCGGTCGGGTTCCTTGGCGGTTCCCATTTCATCACAGCATCTACCTTCACAGGATCTACTTTAATTCCATCTTGGTTAATTAAATGACCCAGAAATTGCACTTCTTGAATCCAAAATTTCACATTTAGAGAATTTGGCATATAATCGATCTCTTCTCAAGGTTTCCAAAACTTCTCTGAGATGTCTTTCGTGATCCTCCGGATTCCTTGAATAAATCAATATATCGTCAATAAACACAATCACCGATTTATCTAACATTGGCCTGCAAACTCTATTCATTAGATCCATAAATGCTGCTGGTGCATTCGTAAGACCAAACGGCATCACCACGAACTCAAAGTGTCTGTATCAGGTTCTGAATGCGGTTTTTGGAATATCTTCTTTTCTGATTTTTAACTGGTGGTATCCTGACCTTAAGTCGATTTTCGAAAACCACGATGCTCCCTGCAACTGATCAAACAGATCATCTATTCTGGGTAACGGGTATTTATTCTTGATGGTCACCTTATTAAGCTCACGATAGTCAATGCACATACGAAAGGTACCATCCTTCTTTTTAATGAATAATATTGGAGCACCCCAGGGAGAACTACCGGGTCTAATAAACCCCTTATCTAACAGTTCCTGCAGTTGTTTCATCAATTCTTGCATCTCTGGTGGAGCAAGTCTGTATGGAGCTCTGGCAACTAATGAAGCTCCCGGTACTAAATCAATCCTGAACTCAACTTGTCTGTCTGGTGGCACACCAGGTAAGTCTTCAGGGAAGACATCAGGGTATTCACATACTACCCTTACATCATCTAGGCTCATATGTCTCTTTTTTAGTTTCGTATTTATCACATAAGCTAAGAAAGTTGTATACCCATGATGCAAATACTTTCAGGCTTTAGACACCGAACATACGTATGACTTTCCCTTTCTGATATCACCACATATAGATAGTTCTTCCCTACTTTGGGTATGAACTCGTATAACTTTCTGCCCACACATAATGGTAGCCTGGTCAAAACCTAACCAATCCATTCCAACCACTACTTGGAATTCTCTCATAGTCATGGGTATAAGTTCAATAGGGAATCTAACTGTATCTATTTCTAACACATTACGCTTATATACATCAGATACAATTACAAGTTTATCATCAGCAATTTCAACTTCAAGGGGAGAATCTAGCTTTTCACACATTTGGTTGAATTTTTGTAGAAAGAAATAGATACAAATGATTTACTTGCACCAGAATCAAATAGCACAAGAGCAGACAAGTTGTTGACAAGATATGTACATGTGACTACATCTAGTTCAGTTTTAGCTTCCTCAGCTGTAAGCTAGAAAGCTCTTCCTTTGGATTTGGGAGCATCTTCCTTTTTCACTTCTCTTACCCCAGAGCTTCGTGATGGGGGTAAGGTTGGAGTAGGTCTTGATCCGGTTGACTGTACGTTTGATGTGAGTTTCGGGCATTCGGACTTCTGATGGCCCGGATGATAACAGTTGCAGCATACCCGCAACAGAGTCTTACAATCCCTCCCCACATGACCTGACCTACCACACTTATAACACGCGGAAGAACCAAGCCGACATTCTCCCAAGTGATGCTTCTTACAATTCTGACATAACGGGTAAGTCTTCTGTACCACCTTCTTATCCGATGGTTCCACCCTCTGTTTCTTGTATACTGGTGCAGCTTTCTCAATCACCTTCCTCTCCTTATCCTATCTTTCCAACTCTAATTCTGTTGCTCTAGCCGCATCCATCATAGATTTCAACGTTTGATGCTTACTGGCATCAATAAACTCTCTCACGCTTGGTTTAAGTACCATCATGTACCTGTACATCTTCATCTTTTCGTTTGCAACATAATCTGGACAGAAACGTGCTTGTTCCAAAAATTTAGCATTGATCTACGGAACAGTCTCTGTTGTCTGCTTCAGTCTGTGAAACTCATCTACTATCCTGTCAATCTCGGACTGGGGAACAAACTGCTCTATCACCGGTTCTTTAAACTGTTCCCAAGTCATGGTTTCAATCTGTGTATAACCCTTCTGTTTCACCTCCATATCCCACCAATCTTTTGCAGCGCCACACATCTGATTGGTAGCATACCTCACTTTAAACTCAGGTGCGCATGAACATGTGTGGAAGGCACCCTCTATCTCTGAGATCCATCTGTGGCTGATAACTGGATCTGTTGACCCCTGAAACAACGGAGGTTGACATGCTTAAAAATCTCTGAACGTGCAAACTTTAGGTGTATCACGGATAATCACTTGTGGCTGGGGATTAAATCCTTCACCACCTGCAGCGAATCTGGTTGCCAGCTCTTGTCTGATCATTTCACGGTTCTGATCATTTATCTGTTCTACAACTTGTGTAACAATAAAGGGAATGCTCTGTTCTAATGCTCTACTAATTTGTCTTGCAACTGTCTCCTATACTGTAGGCTCCACTATTCTTTCATTCAGATCCGGTGCTCCCTCATTCACTATCGGTTGATTCCTAATCGGAATCTGCTCACCAGTAACACTGGTTTCTATACCCTCTGGTCTATGACTGGGACCACCTGTCTGTCTATTGGCTGCTCGCGAACCTCTAGTGTTAACCATCCTAATAGTATAGATAAAGCATTAAGATATAGGTAGCTTTATCACACCACCCTCTATAAGAACTAGATACTCATAGATCTATTAACTCAATATACCTTATCTTTAAACCAAAGTATTTCTATACATACTAAGGCATTCTATTCTAACATGCTACACCAGGTATACTATCTTCTTACAAGTACCCCTCACCCGATTCACAAGA
Organism: Dittrichia graveolens; assembly: GCA_038502395.1. Lineage (NCBI taxonomy): Eukaryota > Viridiplantae > Streptophyta > Magnoliopsida > Asterales > Asteraceae > Dittrichia > Dittrichia graveolens. Next base: position 71,502,412 of record JARJIL010000004.1, on the reverse strand, counting down.
TCCTTCATGATTCCATTGAGTTCCAACATGTATCATGTGTTTGTAATAATATGGGCCCTATATTATTCTAAACACACTACACACATTCGATCTTAACTTTGTCACAAAAAGTCATGATTCACAGGCTTAGGCCAAGTATCATTCAGTATAATATCATATAATCATGTATATCATAAAGATTCTGCATATAACATACCAATCTCCATATAGAGTACAATAAATATACACTGTTAGTTTACTCACCAAGCTACAAGAACAAGCCTCCAGTTTGACAAAATTTTCAAAACCATGGTTCAAGTCCAGACTGTGCTTCAGACAATCCAAATCTCTCAAACCGTGACTCTGATACCAAGTTGTAACGCCCCAATTTTAATAAAAGATATAAAAGTTGAATATTTTCATAATAGCACGCATATCATTTAAAATTCGTAAGCGGAAACGTTTTCATAACAAAACCGTGCTAATACCAAAAGATACACCCATAAGTACAGACTTAGTGTACTGTCAAGGTTAAATATTTACACAAACGGGCGTTAATGGTTTATCGTTCAAAAACTAAAAAGCAGTCAACATGAGCTTTGCCTTTGATGCATCCTGCAAAACATTTTAAAAACAGTATCTGATAAGCTACAAGAGCTTAGTGAGTAATCTAAACATAATATCATATGAGCACATGTATACAATCACATGAAGATAATACACGCATGTCTGGCAATCAAATCTAGCCTCTGGTTCTAGACCCAGGGTAGCACAAAGGTCACAGTACTGTACCGCATCTGAGCCTTATTACACATAGCAGTACGCTTACATATTCACATGTATAACATAGCATCTTAGCAATCTGATATGAAACTATACATGCTGCTGATATGAAGTGAAGTCTAGAAGACTCACCTTCTGATATTTATTATCTGAATAGATCCACAAACGATAATGATCAATGTATAGGTCCATAACTTGTTTCTACAACATAATATCAATAGTGTATGTATTAACATCTGTTGACTAATCAAACTAAACTGAACAGGGCTAGGGCACGGCCGTACCTATCAAAGGCACGCCCGTGCCTGCAACTAGGGCACGGCTGGGCTTGACCCAGGCATGGGCATACCTATCCTGCAGTCACGCCCGTGCTTCTCTAAGGTATGCCCGTGACTAAGCTTAAAAGCACGGGGGTACCTGAAGAACTAGGGATTGCCACGGGGCGAAAGGCATGCCCATACCCTCCTTGGGTACGCCCGTGCCCTCCCCTGGTCTGCATAGTTCTGACCGACAGCAACCGTGAATCCGGCCAAAAACACATAAAACTCAATAACAAACAATCTAAAAACGTGTATAGGGTGTTTTCCTACACCCATAACATCTAAACAACCTAACTAACAACAAATTAACATGTTTTTATCCTTATGATCAATTCTTGACTCATAAGAATATAAAGAACATAAAAACTAAATAAGCTACACATACCTCTACTAAGTAGGATTATTATGATGCTAATCAACTGATATTATGGCTGTGTTTTCAAGTTCAAATCACCAGAAATGAGAGTGTTTGCTGTTGTGTTTTGTTAGGAAGCATGTATGTATGTGTGTTGGTTACTACAAAAGCTACCAAGTATATCTATAAGTTTTGCAATATTACATAAATGGTCCCTGGACTTAAGTTAACTTATAATCTGGCATTTTAAGTCCCTCTAGTTTTAAAAACACATCTAATCTCATAAGGGTAACTTATATAAACATATAACACCTCCTATTAAATAATAATTTTAGAAATTTCGAACCTTGGGTGTTACAAAATAGAATTTTAAAAGAAATAAAAAAATCGAGAAAGAAAGAAAAAAAGTCAGCAAAGAAAATAGAGCTCAAGAAGAAAGCCCAAGAAAGGAAGTGTTGGGGAGATAATCACTTCACCCTAATAATCATCTCTGTCTATCCTAAAACATAGGATTTGATGTTAACCAAACCCTACATTCAGTATGACTTAGAAAGAATTCAAACATGTGTTGTTTGAATCAGTTTATGTAAAAATATGCTAAGTATGGAACCATCAGCTGAGGAAAATAAGCCATCAGCTGAGCATCAGATCCTACTGAATGTATCAGCCAAAGGATATCAGCCAAGGAGCATCAGATGAAGAATACAAGTAAAGAAGACCATCAGCTGAGGAAAACAGTCTATCAGCTGAGCAAAATTGTTGATCAGCTGAGTAAAGAAAGTGATCAGCTGAGTGAAGAATTTGATCAGCTGAGTGAACAAATGGATCAGCTGAGGCCCAGAGCATCAGCTAAGTAAGTCTTTCCTTACACAAGTCATCTCCCCTTATAAACTGATGTATTTGATTGATCAGCTGAGCATTCTTGATCAACTGATCATACAAATACATGAGCTTATGTTCTCCTAAGCTTACTATTAAACAGCTGAGCATCTATATGATCAGCTGAGCAATATGTATCAAATGAGTCCTAGCTAAAAGTGATCAACTGATATATTTTGTCAACTGAATAGTGAACATCAGAGTTCCTTGTACAATCTGTTTGCTGAGTCGTGAAAAATGTCAAATCTACTCTATCTTTTCAAATTGTAAGTCATATGTAAAAGGCAGAACATGTGTTGTTCTATTATGCCTTAGATCTTTGTTTGTAAAAGTAAAGATGCACTTTTTGTATCAAACATGAGACAAAAAGGTTTGATCTTATCCTCTGGAAAAGGATAATGATACCTCAAACAGACGAAGATCTTGAAGATTTGTTCAAACAACTAAGTATGGCTGGCAATCTCATACTTGGTAAAGTCAAATCAATCAAAAGCATGGTGTTGATTAAATTATAATCATGGAAAGGGAAAGAAACTTCTACACGGCAGTAGATGTGGTCTTTAATATTTTATATTGTGAATGGGTTGCACTTTTGCAGAAAAGTACAATTACTTTTATCATACATTTCATTAAAGTAACTTTACTTTTCACTCACTACCTTTACAATTAAAATATTATATTTCCACATCCTCTTGGTCTCTTACCTTCATGCAACCGGATCCACCAAGACTTCTATATATACTCATGCATGGTGGACATGCAATATACTACACAACACAATACAACAAAGTGAAGTCTCTACTACACTAAAAGAAAATCTCATTAGTTGAGAAATTTCGTAGAGTATAAGCATTGTGTAGAATCAAACTTGTTCATGTGTTGAACACTCTAAATACATTAGTTGTGTTAGAGTTAGCTTGTCTATGTGTTAGACAAACTGATTGCCACCTTTTATTGTACTTAGAATTTCCGCTTCTAGTACATGTAATTCTTGATTCATATCAATAAGAATTATATAAAAGTATATAAGTGTGTCTTTAATTTTTAAAAGCTAAAGTTTGTATTCAATCCCCCCCCCCTTCTATAAACATTTGTTGTTACGTACTCAATCTGGGACTAACAACTGGTATCAGAGCAGGTTAGATAATCAATATCTAGATCTGTTTTGCTTACTCTACAACTGCTTCTACCCCTCTCAATATGGCCTCATCCGCAAACAATATGAATATCTCAAACACTGGGTCCTTAACAAGTTGTCCCATGTTTGATGCTGAAAATTTCTCCATGTGGAAAAGTAGAGCACATCTTTTCCTATCCACCCTTGATATCCAAATGCTTGAAATAGTCACTGATGGCCCTTATGTTCCAACATCAGTGTTATCTATTCCATCAGAATCTGAAGGTCAAACCTCTACAACTGAAAGAATCATAACCAAACCCATGCATCCGTGGACAGATGAGGATAAGAGGTTAGTTAGCCTAGATGTTAAGGCTAGATCAGCTCTTGTCTCCGCACTACACAATGAAATCTATCATCAAGTGCTGAACTGTTCTTCTACAAAAGAGATGTTAGATACACTCACAGTTGCATATAAAGGGACTGAAGAGGTGAAGGAGAACAAGAAGCTCCTCCTCAACAGAGAGTATAAATTCTTCTTTGATCAGAAAGGTGAGAGTCTTACTCAGACATACACCAGGTTCAACTGCCTTGTTAATGACTTGAAAAGGGCAGATATAACCAAGAGCAACTTTGTCTTGGTGAACAAGTTTCTAGACTCCCTTCCTGAAACATGGGATCACTTTGTCACTGTTCTAAGACATAGTGAAAAGATTAAGGGAATGTCTCTGGTTGCTCTCTATGGTAACTTACTCAACCATGAGCAATCAGTCAAACAAAGGAAGTTGTCATCCAAGGAGATGAAGGAGGTTGTGAAAGCTGCACCAACATCCCTTGTAGCAAGAGATACAAAGATGAGAAGCTTTGCAGCTATTGATTCTGGTTCTGATGAAGAAGGAGATGGAGAGGAGAGTGCTGGAGAAAGTGATGAGGAGAAGGATTGTGAGGAAAGTAATCAGGAGGAGTTGGTTGAAGGTGTAGCTATGCTGGTTAAGAAGTTCAGACCTTTCAAGAAGGGAAATGGTGTCAAGAGGTTCAGCAAGAGGTCATCAAAGTTTGTCAAGCCCAAATCCACTTTTGATGCCTCCACAGCAGAATGTTATAAGTGTGGCAAGATTGGCCATATAGCCAGTGACTGTTAGTCCAAATATAACACTGGTTCTTTATCTGTGCAAAAGCAGGAGAGCAAGATTGATTATGAAGCCAAGTATAAGAAACTCCTTGCTGCTGTCCTTGACAAGAAGAAGAAGAAGAAGAAGAAGCTAAAACTAGAAGTAGAATCACTAAAGGAAAAGTTAATTCTTAAGAATGAGGAACTTAAGTAGATAACAATCTTAAATGATGAACTAGATAATCAAAAGATACTTAATGAGATCTTAGTAAAAGAAACTAGTGAAGAAACCAAAAAGTTTAATGATCTCCAAACAGTAGTAAAGTCTTGGTGTGTATCTGCAGAAAAGACCACTCAGTGTGTCAAGGAGCAAATACCAAAACAAGTTCAAACTATTATTGGTGGAAATTACTCTAAGGCTGCTAACTATGTTGATTCTAGTAAGAACCTTAATATCTTAGACAAAGCTGACATTTTGCCACAGACCTTTCACAAGACTGTTAAAGGCAAAAGTGTATTCACAAATAAGTTTGTTAGAAGCAAAAGTTCCCACTCAAAAGAATCAATTATTCCTTCTGTTGAATCATCCTCTAGTAAGATTTCAGAATGTAAAAATACTAATAACACAAAGTCAAAGGATGTGATTAAAGGAAAGGAATCATTAGTTGAGACCTCAGAGACATTATGTTGTCAAACCTTGAAAACAGATGACTTAATTCTTAGCATTTCACAAACTGAAGAATCATTAGCTAATACTACTTCATCAGCTGATAGGTTAGTAGATGATAAATGCTCAGCTGATAACCTGTCAGCTGATCATAGCTCATCTTCTAAACAATCAGTTGATCTAGAAGTAATCAACTCTCTTTTAATAAAAGAAACTATGAGTAAAAGAATGATGTTCACATTGCTCCCATTTCTGCCACTGCAAAGATTGGTCAAAAACTTTCCAAAAACAAAGATCAATCTAAGGTGCCTGTTAATAAAGACCTAAGAAATTTACAGGATAAGCTTCATATGCTAAATGGTCAAGTTAGTCAAATGATGACTGATAAGAAAGCTCATAGGCATTCAAACCATGTTGCTCAATGCCCCAAGACCACAAAATCTCAAAAATGTTATAAATGTGGAAACAAAGAGCATAAGGCATTTGAATGTTCTTTAGAAGGGAATTCAAGACAGCGGACCTATAATGATGACATAGTCACTCCTCCAATTCATAAGAAACCTGAGATGAAGTGGAAAGCTAGGTGCATTCCACAGGAATCCACTGAGTAGTTGATTCCTACTTGTGTCACTAACTCTTCTTTCATTCAAATCTGTGCAGGGTGTTGGTTCTTGGTTTCTTGACAGTGGATGTTCAAGAACCATGACAGGTAACAAGGCTTTGCTCAGCAACTACAAGAAAGAGAAAGGTCCAAGGGTGACTTTTGGTGACAACAACCATGGGCAAACAAAAGGCTACGGTGAGCTTCATAATGGGAAACTCAAGCTGTCAAAAGTTTCATATGTCAAAGGGCTGAAATATAATCTCATAAGCATAAGTCAATTGTGTGATGGAGATAATGAAGTCCACTTCACAAAGACAGGAGGCTCCATCATAAATAAAGAAGTTAATACAGTGTTCAGTGCCAAGAGAACCAAGGATGTGTATACACTTGACATGTCCTCTGGAGACCCTTCAAAGGAAACATGTTTGTACTCCAAGAATAATGAGGATACAAACTGGTTGTGGCACAAGAGGCTTTCCCACCTTAATTTCAAAAACATCAACAAGTTGAGCAAGGGTGAACTAGTGTCAGGACTACATTCACTGACTTATCTTAAGCCTAAACCTTGCACTGCTTGTGAGAAGGGAAAGCAGCATAAGGCATCATTTCCATCCAAGCAGGCCTTCTCAATTACAAAACCTTTCTATATGTTGCACATGGATCTCTTTGGTCCTGTTGCAACTGCTAGTATTGGTGGAAGTAAGTATGCTCTTGTATTGGTTGATTAATTCTCAAGATATACTTGGGTTTTCTTTCTTAAAGCAAAGAGTGAGGCTGCAGAAGATATTGTCTGTTTTATCAAAAAGATGGAAGTGTTGAATGGCAACCTGGTGAGGAGTCTTAGAAGTGATCATGGAACTGAATTCAGAAATCAAACTCTGGAATCTTTCTGTGATGAGAGAGGGATATCTCAAAACTTTTCTGCTCCAAGAACCCCACAACAAAATGGTGTAGCTGAAAGAAGAAATAGAACATTGATTGAAGCTGCCAGAACCATGTTGTGTGAAAGTGTGTTACCATTTAATTTATGGGCTGAGGCTGTAAGTTGTGCATGTTTCACACAGAACAAGTCCCTTATTATCAAGAGGCATAACAAAACTCCATATGAAGTGCTCAAGGGAAGGAAGCCAAGCATCAGCTTTCTGCATATCTTTTGTTGTCAATGTTTTCTACTCAATCAAACAGATCAATTGCAGAAGTTTGCTCCTAAAGCTGATGAAGGAGTGTTTGTAGGTTACTCTGTGATTTCTAAAGCATACATAGTATACAACCTCAGAACCAAAGTCATAGAAGAATCTATCAATGTAAGTTTTAATGAAAATGACTTTGTTGCTTCCTGTTCTTCAAATCATGTTTCAGGTGAAGAATTTAATGATCTTATGCAAACTGGAGAAGTTCCTTCGGAGCAAGCAGATCCCTCTCAACCAGCTGCTCATGATTTAGATGAACCTGTCACTATCCAAATTTTTAACCATGTATAACCATCCTCATCCAATCCTATACCTCTACTGAATCATGTGGAAAATGACTCAACATCATTAGATTCCAATTCCATATCACTCATTCCCTCTTCAGTAGAGATACCCACAGATTGCAATAATGAAGTTATATCAGCCACTGAAAATGAACTCATTTCTACTGCTGATAGCCAACATATAACTTCTTCTCCCCAAATCCAAATGAATCCCAATTCCCAAGAAATCCAAAAAGCCTTCAAAGACCTCAAGCACCATCCTCATAATTTGGTGATAGGCAACATAGATGATCCAGTTAGAACAAGATCAAAAGCTTGCAACATCTGTTTGTATTCTGGATTTGTCTCAATGATTGAACCAAAGAAGGTTGATGAAGCTCTCAATGATCCCCACTGGGTGTTTGCCATGCAAGAGGAACTGGCAGAATTCAAAAGAAATAATGTATGGACTTTAGTACCCAAACCAAAGGATAAATCCATCATTGGAACAAAAAGGGTGTTCAGAAATAAGCTAGATGAGAATGGGAAAATCATCAGAAACAAAGCAAGGCTAGTGGCACAGGGGTACTGTCAAGAAGAAGGTATTGATTTTGATGAAACCTTTGCCCCTGTTGCAAGATTGGAAGCTATCAGACTATTCCTAGCCTATGCTACCTTCAAAAGCTTCAAAGTGTTCCAAATGGATGTGAAGAGTGCATTTCTGAACGGAGACTTGAAAGAAGAGGTGTATGTCAAACAACCTCCTGGTTTTGAGGAGTCAAGCTTACCTGATCATGTTTACTTCCTAAACAAAGCATTATATAGTCTTAAGCAAGCTCCAAGAGCCTAGTATGATACCCTCTCTTCTTTTCTCATTAACAAAGGTTTTACAAAAGGATGCATTGATAGCACTTTATTTATTAGGAAGTACAAAGGTGATGTGATACTTGTGCAGATATATGTAGATGATATAATATTTGGGTCTACTAATTTGGAACTATGCAAAAAGTTTTCTAAACTCATGTCTGATAATTATCAAATGAGCATGATGGGTGAATTAAGCTATTTTCTTGGTTTGCAAATTAAACAAGAGGTTGATGGTATTTTCATTCATCAAACAAAGTATGTCAAAGATTTACTCAAGAAGTTTGATTTTGAAAACTGTTCTTCAATGAAAACACCTATGTCTACTTCTATTAAGTTAGGAAAGGACACTGCTGGCAAATCAGTGAACATTACTACTTATAGAGGAATGATTGGGTCACTTTTATACCTCACTGTAAGTAGACCAGATATAATGTTTTCAACATGTCTCTGTGCAAGATATCAAGCAGATCCTAAGGAATCACATCTTGCTGCTGTTAAGAGAATATTCAGATATCTCAAAGGAACTCCTAATCTTGGTCTTTGGTACCCCAAAGACTCAGATTTTGAGTTAGTTAGATATTCTGATTCTGATTTTGCATGATGCACATTAGACAGAAAAAGTACTTCAGGTGGTTGTCAACTTCTAGGAGGAAGATTGATTAGTTGGTCTAGTAAGAAACAGAATTCAGTGTCAACATCTACTGCAGAAGCAGAATACATTGCTGCAGGAAGCTGTTGTGCTCAAATTTTGTGGTTACAAAATCAACTGCTTGATTATGATATTAAGTTTAAAGACACCCCAATTCTTTGTGACAATACAAGTGCAATCTCCATCTCAAATAATCCAATCATGCATTCAAAAACAAAGCATATTGAAATCAGACATCATTTTCTCAGAGATCATGTGCAAAAGAAGAAGGTAACTTTGCACTACATCAACACTGATTTACAACTTGCAGATTTATTCACAAAGCCATTAGATGAAGCAAGGTTCAATTTCCTAATATCCAAACTAGGTATGCTTAACTTTTAGTTTAGAATAGTGGTAATTTAGATTGTGTCAATTTATAAGGGTTGAAAATTATAAGATACTTATCTAAGCATATCTAAGTCTTACTTTATTTGTGTAAACTGAGTAACTATGCTCAGCTGATGCCTATCAGCTGATCAAATTTACTCAGCTGATCACTTTAAGATAAGGAAGACATGCTCAGCTAAGTACTTTACTCAGCTGATACCCAAATTCTCACTATCAGCTGATAGTTTTCCATCAGCTGATACCCCTCAACTAATAGTTTTTCATCAGCTGATACACCTCAGCTGATACTCTCCTTGATCAGCGGATGATTCTACACTTAGTAAATTTTCACTTTTTACTCTCTTTTAATGCTTTTTAACCCAAGTTATTTACTCCGTTTGTCAGTTTTCATTTAATAGCTAATTAATGTGTTTTCCATTAGATCTTTTGTCAGTATCTAACGATCTCTGTTAACTAAACTTCATAAATATCCCAATTTCTCTCTCATTCACCTTTACCTGTTCAAACTTTCCAAATTCCCTCTCTCTCTCTACAAAGAACTACCCTACCTTCTCTCTCGATACTCACTGTTCATCATCCCTACCAAATGGCCACCTATATTCCAGACCCGGCTGTTAACCCTGGCGAGAATGTTGCACCCAATCAACCGATGAATATAACTCCCAACAACATTCTGCTTTGCACCACCATCCCTGCCTCGCGAGAAAACCAAGGATATGAACCAATGGTTCAGTTCCTTCAAGCTCATCCCCTATTTGATAGTCTTACCGCTGATCCTCACTACATATTCCCTACCATTATTGGTGAACTATGGTACTCCGCAACCTATAACCTAAACAACAACACCATTAACTGCACCCTAGCCTAAAGAAACTATAATCTCCAAATCACCGTTGACACACTTCATGAAGCCACTGGTATTCCTCACTTCCCACCTTACACAGCTTTTCCATCCAGAGTAGAAGTTCAAACATTTTTAGACACCATCGGCTACAATGAACCTGTAGTGCATGGTCAAGTCAAAGTCTCTGCTCTCGCTCATCCATGCAAGTATTTGGCCAACGTGGTTATACGTTTCTTCGGTCCTAAATCTAGAAGCCATCATCTCATCAACCAAACCGAGCTTCTTGTGCTCTATGCCCTAGCCTTTGGGGTCAACATCGACTTTGCTCAAGTCATATTCTTTGATCTCATTGATAAAATCACCCAGAGCACAACCAAGAAATCATCAAGGTCACAGGTGCCCTACATTCGATTTTTGAGCCTGGTAGCCATGAGGGAGATTGGAGAGGATGATTATGTAGGCTTAACAGAACATCTTGAGCATATTCCTGTCCCTGCCATGGGAGAAAAGATATTCCATTTCTTAAAGACAAACAGAGGTCCTCCAATCACTGCACAAATGCAAGAGCTTATAGATGCTGCAACTGGTGATGAAAATGCCGATGATGATGACAATGGTGATGATGATGCTGATGAAAGCCACATTAGTTCTAAGCATGATGATGATGATGCTGGTGATGGTGATGCTGGTGATTTTGCTCCTATCAGTCCAATGGAGTTAAGTCCTCTTGGTGATGATGGTGATGCCCGAGAACAAGAGATCTCTGAGCAACTTCTGGAGCTCATTGACAGAAGTAGGCACATCATGTCCCAAGGTATAGACAGTACTGATTCCACCTCTGAGGATATTCAAATGGTCGTCCCAACCTTTGATAGCCCATCCTCCTCTCCAGTCCATACACCACTCCAATAGCCAAGCTCTAGTGAACCTCCTGTGGTCACTAGTTCTACTCCTATCCGTAGCCCCATATATACAAGGTCACTAGAAGTGACTCATTATGAGCACTTTGAGGGAGTGCAATCTACACCTCTGACCTCAACTCCAATTACCCTTCCTCATGTTGAGGGGGAGCAATTGGATGTTGCAACCTTTGAACCAGTGGATGTATCCTCACAACAGGATACATCTGTAAATAAGGGAGTTAAACCGTTAGCTGAGACAACCTCCCAAAAGGTTGATCTCATTGAAAGACAGACCTCAACCCAAGGTCACACTGTGTCTATCCCTCAATTGAGTTAGCCTATACCATCTACATTCTCCCAACATAATGTGGATCCAATACGGGATTCCTGTTATTGAGTGCATCCCACACTCAGTCCACTTACCTTGCACCTATCATTGATTCTATTCTTACACATGCACAGCCTGCCAATGCTAGTGGTACAAACCAACCACTTGCACAGGGCTCAACTGTCATTCCCAATGAATTTGAGCTTATACACCAAGGCTCAAATGAGGGAACACAAACCTTACCTAACTTCTTTGAACCTTTATCCACCCCTTCCACCTCTACCCCATCTATATCTGCCCAAACCCCAAACCTTACCCTTATCCAGACAATTAACCAAAACCTTACTCAACTAACCCAAACCTTCCAAACCCAAACTTCTTCTCAATTGTCTCAACTTACCAAAGACATTGAGTCTCTCCAAACCCCACCCCAACCCTCTCTTGCCCTCATTAACCTTACCCCAATCTTTACCAAAATAGACCATCTTTCTACCCTTCTTCCCTCTCAACCACAAATTCCCAGCCTACCTCAATCTACCATCTCTACCCTAAACCAAACCATATCCAACCTCCTATCCCAACTCCAAACCCTACGCCCAATAAACCCTAACATTTCTGTACCAATTCCTAAATAACTACTCCCTATGCCTTCTTTTCTCAAAGGCATCCTTGATGACATAGAGACCTTAACAGAACAATCCAGAATAAGTCATCTCTCATTGTGGAAAGCTATCAAAGATCTCCAGGATGACCTCTCCCTTCAACTCTCTAAAATTACCTCTACCCCTTCCTCCACCCATACCCCTACCCCTGCCCCTACCCCATCCCATAAGCCTGCAGCAGGTGACTCCCCTCCTCCTTTTGATGATGCCAAAAAGGGGGAGAAATTCTCAAGTTCTTCAAGGGAGGATGATCCTGACTCAGAGGATATTGATGCTGCCTATGCTGAAACAGCCACCAAAATCATGCAGCAGGAAGCAACCAAAGCAACAGCTCCCTCACCCATTAAAAGAAAAGCATCTTCTGAGAGGGAGCAAAGGTTTCCAAAAAGGTTGAAAAGGATGGCAAACAGGCCAAAACCTAAAAGAAAATTTGATGAGGGTTGCTCTCCACCAATCACCATAGAGTCTGATTCTGATGATGAGCATGATACTCCACTTTCTGACATCCTCAGAAGAAGAAGACAGAGCCCTAAGCCATCTGCTCCACCAGTCCAATCGACCCCATCAGTCCAAAAGGCTTCAACCTCTGCTTCTAAGGATAAAGGCAAACAAAAGATGACAGATGAGCAAGTTGAAGCAAATGATCAAATGAAAAGGGAGCTTGCTCTTAAAGAAAAGGAAGAAAGGGAGAATGCTCAAATGGCTCAAGCATTGGGTGTTTCAGTTGAAGAAATCTACCAAGCCAAAGAGCTAGCATATCAGCAAGAGCAAGAACAAAGTCAAAATCAAGCTGCTGCTCAACACAAATTGGCAAGGGAAAAATCTCAGGCTGAACTACTCAAAGCTAGATCCCATGCTGATGCCATCAAAACCCTCTTCAACCTTGATTTATCTGCTCCCATCAACCTAAGTCAACAAAGACTTTAAAGCCTCAGAGAAAGAATTAATATTCTGAGAAACAGAACCAACTCCAATAACCAGAGCCACTGTCCATAAAGGTGATGGTGAACCCTACCTCAAAGCAATAAGACAGAACAACTTCAACAGCTGTGAAGTTGTATCCTATGAGAGGTGTCAAATATATGGGTTCACAGAATTAGTTGAGCACTGTACCTTCTCTTCAAATCCAAATCAAAGCTCAAAGTTCAATTCATTCAGAAAATTCAGAATTGGATAGCTCTAGTTGTGTCACAAAGGGCCTTCACTCCAGATGACTATTACAGGCATGTGCACGCAGTTGATAATCTTCATAAGAAAGGCTCCAAGCCCTTCAAACCATTTGAGCTAAGAGAGGTACTACCCCAGCATGAATTTTTATCAAATTTTGAGGGTCTCAACACTTCTCTTCCACTGAACATCACTCCTGAGCTGTACAAGTTTATAATTATGCCTGTTGAAGGTATATTCTTTTTGGACAGAGCTGGCACATGGAGATTCTTAAGACAGTCTGAAATCCTTAAGGCTAGCAAGAAGTTTCTATTTGGGCTAAGGATATCTACAAGAGGCGGAACTGGAAATGAAAATTTTGAAGCCCTTGTTCAAGCCCAATGTGAAGTCTTAGCTGAAGCTGATCCCTATGCCAAAGATTTTGAAGTTAAAGAAGAACCTTGGTGGGATGATTGAAGACTAATTCTAACTCTGAAGATTTTGTTGTTATTTAGTTGATTGTACATTATAGAATAGTTAGTTAGTAGTTAATCTATGTAAACACTTATGTACATTTCTTTATTCTGTTATTTCAAGTGATGTTTATGTATATCAGAAAATCAAAAACATATAAAAATGGGAAAATGAAAAGATACCACAAAAACATAACAAAATGGTACAACACAGAAAAAGATTCCACAAAAACAGAACAAAATGGAACATTAGAAAAGAAACCAAAAACAGAACAAGGTTCAAATAAAAAGAGCTACCAAAAACAGATAGCTAGGTAGCTAAATGTACTTAAAAGTTTAAATCTTTTGTTATTCGAAGTCAAACTGATTCTTCAAAACGGAAAAGGTTTTGTCATCTTCAAATAGGGGGAGATTGTTGGGGAGATAATCACTTCACCCTAATAATCATCTCTGCCTATCCTAAAACATAGGATTTGATGATAACCAAACCCTACATTCAGTATGACTTAGAAAGAATTCAAACATGTGTTGTTTGAATCAGTTTATGTAAAAATATGCTAAGTATGGAACCATCAGCTGAGGAAAATAAGCCATCAGCTGAGCATCAGATCCTGCTCAATGTATCAGCCAAAGGATATCAGCCAAGGAGCATCAGATGAAGAATACAAGTAAAGAAGACCATAAGCTGAGGAAAATAGTCTATCAGCTAAGCAAAATTATTGATCAGCTGAGTAAAGAAAGTGATCAGCTGAGTGAAGAATTTGATCAGCTGAGTGCCTACTCTTTTAGCTGAGCAAAATTGTTGATCAGCTGAGTAAAGAAAGTGATCAGCTGAGTGAAGAATTTGATCAGCTGAGTGCCTACTCTATCAGCTGAGTAAACAGATTGATCAGCTGATTAAAGAAAGTGATCAGCTGAGTGAAGAATTTGATCAGCTGAGTGCCTACTCTATCAGCTGAGTAAACAAATGGATCAGCTGAGGCCTAGAGCATCAGCTAAGTAAGTCTTTCTTTACACAAGTCATCTCCCTTATAAACTGATGTATTTGATTGATCAGCTGAGCATTCTTGATCAACTGATCATACAAATACATGAGCTTATGTTCTCCTAAGCTTACTATTGAACAGCTGAGCATCTATATGATCAGCTGAGCAATATGTATCAACTGAGTCCTAGCTAAAAGTGATCAACTAATATATTTTGTCAACTGAGTAGTGAACATCAGAGTTCCTTGTACAATCTATTAGCTGAGTCGTGAAAAATGTCAAATCTACTCTATCTTTTCAGATTGTAAGTCATATGTAAAAGGCAGAACATGTGTTGTTCTATTATGCCTTAGATATTTGTTTGTAAAAGTAAAGATGCACTTTTTGGATCAAGCATGAGACAAAAAGGTTTGATCTTATCGTCTGGAAAAGGATAATGATACCTCAAACAAACGAAGATCTTGAAGATTTGTTCAAACAACTAAGTATGGCGGGCAATCCCATACTTGCTAAAGTCAAATCAATCAGAAGCATGGTGTTGATTAAAGTATAATCATGGAAAGGGAAAGAAACTTCTACACGGCAGTAGATGTGGTCTTTAATATTTTATATTGTGAATGGGTTGCACTTTTGCAGAAAAGTACAATTACTTTTATCATACATTTTATTAAAGTAACTTTACTTTTCACCCACTACCTTTACAATTAAAATATTATATTTCCACATCCTCTTGGTCTCTTACCTTCATGCAACCGGATCCACAAAGACTTCTATATATACTCATGCATGGTGGACATGCAATATACTACACAACACAATACAACAAAGTGAAGTCTCTACTACACTAAAAGAAAATCTCATCAGTTGAGAAATTTCGTAGAGTATAAGCATTGTGTAGAATCGAACTTGTTCATGTGCTGAACACTCTAAATACATTAGTTGTTTTAGAGTTAGCTTGTCTATGTGTTAGACAAATTGATTGCCACCTTTTATTCTACTTAGAATTTCCGCTTCTAGTACATGTAATTCTTGATTCATATCAATAAGAATTATATAAAAGTATATAAGTTTGTCTTTAATTTTTAAAAGCTAAAGTTTGTATACAACCCCCCCCCCTTCTACAAACATTTGTTGTTGCGTACTCAATCTGGGAGTAACAGGAAGAAAGAGAGGAAACCCAAGAGAAAAGAATGGAAGAAAGAAAGAGCCCAATAAAAGCTAGGCCAAAAACCAAGAGCCCAAAAGAAGAGAAAAAAAAAGAGCCGAGCCAAGTAGAAAGGATCGCGGCGTGATGCCCTCGACCCAGTTTTAAATTTATAAATCCGAGTTATTTAGCACAACTACAACACAAATAGGTAAGAGGACCTAATCGTATCGTAATATAGTAAATAAGTACGGGTGTCGAACACTTGGGGAATAGGTGTTAATCTGATTTTACTAAATTAACTTAGAATTAATTAATTAAACTAATTAAGCCAATAAAAAGATAATTAAATAGAAAATAAAGACAATTAAATTAAACAAGGGGAATTTGTGAGATTTATGAAGCAACTACCAAAATTTATTATTCTAAATTAATTACTAACACTAGCAAACACTAAAAAGTAGCCAAAGGATTCAACAGCAAGTAGTTTTATAGGATTTAATTATCAATGAGAAGACTTTCCCTCCCTAGATTCGATTTTCACCTCTCTTTAGTTAATTAACTCAGTTAATTCGTGCAATGGACAATAAATTACCATATATCGATTCCTATATTCGTTAGACTCTTGGTCCGATTATCTAACTTTATTAACTATGTCATCTTATCAACTTTATGGTCATGAAGTTAAAACACAAAGTTACCCGATTTTAAGTTCGTATCTAACAAGATTTAATCTTTAATGAATGATCAGGTTACCAATTTATTATATTAACACATGGAGGTCATCAAGTATTAATTCAAACACATTAAAGTTTCCATCTTGATTGTCTAAGCCTAGAATATGATCAATCACTAGTCAAAACTAATTACTTATGCTAGTTAGCAATGATTAAAGCCACATACGGATTGGTCCTCCAATTTATGTAAACTCAGAATATAAACTTTCAAAAATAGAAACTAAAGCATGTATGGATCTTTGATTAAACTTGAAACACAAATATAGTATGAATTAATATCCGAAAACATGTAAGTCAATCAACTTTATAGGGTTTCATCTCCTCTAGGGAGGAAAACAGAAGATGCCTAGCCTAGATACATACTTTTAAAGCTCTAGAATTCAGTAATAATCAATAACATTGTAAAGAAAGATAGAGCCATAAAAGAGCAATGAATCCAAGTTGAAATCCTCCAATTATGCTCCAAATCTTCAAAGTTAAGCTTCAAACCTCCTAGAATACCTTCTGGCCGTGTTTTGGCAGAATATGGGTGTAATGAGTTGGATGGTTAACCCCAAAACAGATCTGGAGTCGTGTTTATATAGATTTCTAAAAATAGGGGTTTTTCTCCGCGACAGGTAAGTGTCGCATCGTGATCTAGTATCTCATCGCGATCCTGACTCTTTTAAACTTTGAAATCTAACGTGATCTGACGCGTCGCGCCGCCACTCAAGACTTGGGTCGCGCCGCGATCCCACGTGGCGAGCACTTTGAGCCTATCTGAAACACCTTTGTCGCCCCGCGATTGTCGAGGGCGTTACGCCGTGATCCTTTCTACTTCGCACGTCTCTTCTTTTTTTCTCTTCTTTTGGGCTCTTGGTTTTGGGCCTAGCTTTTATCGGGCTCTTTCTTTCTTCCATTCTTTTCTCTCGGGCTTCCTCTCTTCTTCCTTTCTTGGGCTTTCTTCTTGAGCTCTATTTTCTTTGCTGACTTCTTTTCTTTCTTTCTCGATTTTTTTATTTCTTTTAAAACTCTATTTTATCAAATATTTTAACTTTTCGCCATTTTAGCCTGCAATATAGAAAACAAACGATAAACGCATCTTTTTACTATTAAACGAAAACAAACGATAAACTCTATTAAATGTATGTTTTCCGACTAAAACCAACCTAATATCGCATAAGACTTATATATAATAAACGCGATATCATTTATGTTAATAAATGAATTTGGTTTTGAACGAGGATTGTAGAAAATACCTATTAGTATGTTAATTAATTGGAAATGATTGTTTAATTAATTAATTGTATGTTAGAAAGTAGTGTAGCACACTGTGTTTGTAAATATCTAAGTTGGCATTGCCACCTTATGTTGAGATATTAATTTGAATTGAGAATTGTGTGTGTGCACGTGTACTATGTATGCAAGTATGGATATATTTGAATTAGTAACCCACCTCCTCTTTTGTGAGACTTATCTTGAGTGTGTTGCTTTGAAGTGAAGAAACTCCAAGAACAAGATCAACTTGAATTCTTGAAATAGAGAGTTAGTAATTGTTATTGCAAACTAAGGTTGGTATATATTATTTATTGATTATGATTATGATTCAGCAAGTTTTTGAATGGGTTTTATTGGTAGAACATGAAAAACACCATTGAAGAAGTATGAAGCTTTTTGAAGAACTTGTGAAGTGGGTTTTGTAGAATTTGAAGTTTTGATGTGCTTTCCTTGATTGGAAATATTCTATATGTAGGTTCTATTGCTTTAGAATTGCTAGAACTCAATTTCCATAATTTATGGTTGTGATTTGAGGGTTTAGTTGAAGCTAGAAATGAGTAGAAACTGAAAAGTTGCAGGGTTGTTCGTCGGGTGGTCTGGCTTTGGACCTATCCGAATTTGGTGGCCGGCTTTGGATGGTCCGACTTTGGAGCGTCCGGCTTGTGTTTAAGGTGACGCGACACGTCGTTTAAGGGGAGGCGACGCATCCAGTGGAAATATCAGTTTTGACTTTTGTTTGTTATTTGTTCGTGTTTCATGTGTTATGTTGTTTCATATGTGAATCAAATATGTGATTATGATTTATATAAATATATGTGAATATATATTTATTAATCGAAGACTGATTTTGGTGTTGATGTGTTCTCAGGAACTGTAAAGACTCAATGAGATTAGACAACTGAGTACAGAGATTGAGAACAGAGGTAAGTGGAGGTTTAGTCATGAGTGGTATTGGTTGTAACTGATATGGTTACATGGGATTGAATTGATTGATGTTATGATAGACTGTTTAGTCTGATGATTTGTTGATTAATGATTGGTTAACTACTTGTGTATTATTTGATCGAGTTAAGATATGTGTTCATGGTATGATGAGTACTTGGTATTTGTTTGAGATCAGTTGTTGTGAATGGGGCTGGTAGAGGTCAGTTGATGTGAATGCGGTTGAGCTTATTTGCTATTGGTTGCATAGTTTTGGGCCTTCTCGTGCATTTATTGCAACTTAAGGGGCGTTAACTGTACCAAGTAACAAGGAGCTATCGGTAAACCTTTGTCTTGGCCCGCATTGGTTGCAGGTTCTGCGGAACCGCCGGTCCTCTGGATTTATGTGACTCACTGTTTGATGATTGTTGGTTGTTGTTGATAACTGTTTGTTTGTAGCTTCTATTCACTTGGCTTTGTGCTAATTCCCCACTGTTAAACCATTTTTGCAGGTTCGGTGAGTCCAGCTATTTAGCTAGGGTTTGTGTGCGAAGGGGAATTTGAACAACGTTCTGATATTATATTTTGATTAGATACGAGCCATGTTTTGTAAATTTTTTGTAACACAATGGATATTGTGTATTTTGTAAACATTGTAATATATTTGTGGGTGATTGTGTTTATGAAAATTAGTAACACTTCCACAGCGAGTTAAAAAAATGGCTTAAGATTTTCAGTGTTACATTGCTGTTGTTGCCTCTAAGTCAGATGAAGAGGAAAAGGAGGAAGAAAGTGCTAGGGAAGAAAAGGAGGAAGAAAGTGCTAGGGAAGAAAGAAGCTTGGAAAGTCTCGAGGCAATGTTTGAGGAAGCTGCTATGCTGGTTCGTAGGTTCAAATCTTTCAAGAAGGGGAAAGGTGTCAAAAAGTTTAGCAAGAGGCCATCAAAGGACAACAAGTTCAAGTCCAGATCACTTTTGATGCCTCCACATCTGAGTGTTACAACTGTGGCAAGATTGGCCACATTGCTAGTGATTGTAAATCCAAAAGTAACACTGGTTTTAAAGCTATGCCAAAGTAGGAGAGCAAGGTGGATTATGAAGCCAAGCACAAAAAACTCCTTGCTGTTGTCCTTGACAAGAAGAAAAAAGACCAACATCAAGTGTTGATGGCCGAGAAAGAAGATTGGGCTGAGAAAGATCTTTTATCAGATGAAGATGAGGTCACCACTGCTCAGCTCAGCTTAATGGCCAGCACAAGTAGTACTAGTAGCTCTTTTGATGAGGATATGAAAAAGGCTGTTAAAGCTTGTACTGCTACCAACTGGTATCCTTCTTCTATGTACAAGGTTTACAAATTTATTAACTATGATGATAATGAGAAGAACACTATGTTTGATTACTTGTGTATTGATTTCCAATATGCTATTCAAAGAGAAGAGAAGCTAAAAATAGAAATTGAATCACATAAGGAGAAATTAATTCTTAAAGATGAATAACTTAAACAAATGATAGTCTTGAAGGATGAACTAGCAAATCAAAAGATACTTAATGAGATCTTAGTAAAACAAACTAGTGAAGCAACCAAAAAGGTCAATGACCTTCAAAAAGTAGTAAAATCTTGGTGTATATCTGCTGAAAAGACCACTTGGTGTGTGTCAATAAGCAAATACCCAAACAAATTCAAGCTATCATTGATGGAAATTAGTCTAAGGTTGATAACTGTGTTGATTTTGATAAGAACATAAATATCTTAGATAAAGATAACATTTTGCCACAAGCTTTTCAGAAAGTTGTTAAAGGCAAAAGTGTGTTTACCAATAGATTTGTTAAAAGAAAAAGTTCTAATGTGAAAGATTTAATCACTCCTATAACTGATTCAACTTCTATTGTGACGTCAGAAGGATGTGAGTAAAGTAAAGGAATCATGGATTGAGACCAAAGAGACATTATGTTGTCAAATCTTGAAAACAGATGACTTAAATCCAACTACCGAGCTAAATGTGGATCATTAGCTAATACCTATGTATCCGTTGATCAGATAGCACATGATAAATGCTCAGCCGATCATAGCTCATCTTCTAACTACTTAGCTACTTAGGAGAAACTATGAGTAAAGGGAATAATGTTCACATTGTTTCTAAGCCTGTCACACCAAAGGTAAAACTCTTAAAATCTAAGGGTCAATCTAAGTTGTCTGTTAGTAAAGACCTAAAAGGCTTACAAGATGAGCTGAGCATCATATATTGAACGCATCATAAATTATCAATCACTTCTTATCTAGAGTTAACAAGACATCTTTGTTTCCTTCCATCCTTGTATATTTTTTACTTTATTTCTTAAATTATGATTTTGTACTTGCTCATTTTCAAGTGTAGAATTTTAGTTTTTCTATCTAAGTATATAATTTATTGCTGGTCTTTAATTTTCACTATCTCATGTTGTAGACATATTTAAAAATAATAAATAGGCAATCTTTTAATATAAAAAATGAAAAAATAAGAACAAAATGATACTATATCTAATATTATATCTAGTATCATGTTAAGAATTTTTATTTGATTTTAAAGTTAGATATTTTACTTAAAACTAAACTATTTCACTTTTGCCCTTAGAATTTTCCTTTCCCCCTAAAAGCCCCCAAATCTCTACAGTTTCCTCCCAATTTTTGCCCTAACCTCTCTCACTTAAAAGTTAGATTCTTTGATCTTAATATTAACACTTAAAAACAATATTATTATTGTATATAAAAATATTTTAATATAAAAAAAGAAAAAAGTAAGAAGAAAATGTAATGTTCTTAAGAAAAACAATAAAAGTTAATACTAAATCTAGTATTATAGTAAAAGTAAAAATAGAAAACAGAAAATTCAGAGGAATAAAAAGAAATTAGATAAAAAATAACTTTAAAAAATAGATAGAAAAAAAATTTGAACTCATAATCTAATTAAACATTTGACTTAGCCTTAAGACCTTAACCATCTCGTCTAAACACAATTTGATTTTATTTTATTAAAAAACTATATATTATACTCTAGATACAAGCTTTGATTACTTAAAAATTTTCATTTCCTTCTTTTATACTTCAATTCCCACGTTCCACCTCAAACTTTTGAGCCCTAATTTTCGATGCGCTGCTCCGCCTACTGCTCCTCCCACGAGTCGACGCACAAACTCTCGTATTTCTGTTCGTGCTCCGCCCACGAGTCAACGCACAAACTCTCGTGTTTCTGTTCGTGCTCCACCGACTGCTCCGCCCACGAGCCGACTACTTTGTGTTTCTGTTCCATCTGTTCTCGAAGCATCCAAGGTACAAAACTCTCATTTCCTGCTCGTTTGTTAAAGGGGGTCCCTGTTCTTCTCTTCCCCCGCAAAAAGCTATTAAAAAAAAGCCATAAATCCCATGGTGGGCGTGACTAGTCAAAAAGGAGAGCTTCAAAGGACTTGCCTGAGACTGCTTCGTGTTTCTATTCCATCTGCTTCGTGTTTCAAATTCATATTATGTTTGCATATGAGTAGATTTAATTGTATAATAAATTGAGGTATCTTTAGCATGTTTTATTTGTTCGACTTCATTCTGTTAATCTATATATAACATATATACGTGGCCTGGTTCACTAGAATAATGCTGTTGAAATAAATTGAATAACCGAGCCAAGCCAGTTTTAAATATTGAAGTGTAAACTTGATCGAGCCAATCCAGTTTTAATGTTGTTGAAAGCTTGTTAATTGGTAGAGGATCATTCAAATACATAACTGAAACAAAGAATAATGTTGTTGAAAGCTTGTTAATTGGCAGAGGATCTGATTCAGTTTTTTATTTAGCATGTATAGAAGTTTTATAACCACGATACCTAATCCTGCATTGTATATAGAAGTTTTATAAGAAACCCGAATAAGAAGTTTTATAAGAAACCCGAATAGAGAAGTTTTATATTCTGCATTGTATATTTGTATATAGAAGTTTTATAAGAAACACGAATAAGCATATGATAGAGCTAGGTTGGCGGCCATGGAGGTGGGGATGATATAAGTGTCATTATCCCCTTTGGTCCATCTTGGATAAAACATGAGTATTGAAAGAAAATGATAGAAATGGTATAAGATAGCTATAAACACAAACTAATTCAAGTTAACCTTATATTAATTGCATTTGAAATATCTAGTACTAATCATAGCTTCATTACTTGTGTTATGACTTGTAATAAAGTGGAATACCGATAAGTGGAAGCCTATCTCGAAAGCCAACCAACAAAACAAAGCATACAGCTGGATTGGTTAGCTTTCTTGTTAATAAGCTAAAAATGGAAAGATACCAATCTATGTATTATATTTTAAAATGTAGCAAGTATTGTTATGTTTAAGGAGTTTATTTAATATTCTTAACAACTGTATGTTTACTATCAATTTTGCAGGAAGAGATCTAGGGTCGGCTAGTTCGGTATAATGAACATTTCTTCATCACCCATATAACAAAAAAAATCAAAGGACACAATGGCTACAAGGGCGGGGTTTATTACCCCAAAGGCGAAACAATTATTGGTACATCTCCTTATCTCCTTATAGTTTGTTGCCATGTAATTACTTTATTAAACGACTATGCTAATACTTGTTGGTACATATTATTATCTCCTTATATATAATATGATGAATATGTAAAAGTTATGTCCGATGCGTATAGAGATATTTCAAATCACACACCAGGTGATGTTGCTATTTGGGAGACTGTTGTAGGAGGGAAGAATAAGGGGAGATTAGAGGGGTGTGGTAGTACCTCATATCCTAGTTATGTTGTGACCGGTGAGACAAGTACTTCTAGTCACGTTTCGTCTTTTCTTCCCGCGGGTGCAGCATCTTCCAATGAGGTTAGTTTATTGTAATCTGTTTTCATTTATGGATTATACGTAGTATTTATAATGATTAACATATATCATAACAAAATACTTGTTTATTTGGGTCATGGTATGTCAAAGTAGGTAATAATGAATGTGAATGAATTGTTTAACCAAGATAAGAAGTTGCAAGTCAATGTAGGTAATGTTGGATTTTTAATGAGTCATGCGGGTAATAACGGGTGTTAGTGGGTCATTATGACCCAATATGGGTAACATCTAGCCTAAGGTTATTAAATTTAATTATATATTATATAGTTTGGACCGGTGAGGACGGGTGCTATTGCTTTATCGGTTGTGTTGGGAACACATTTGCATGTTTTGTCTATTTTTTGTATATATATGTAATGGTCAATCGATATTCGGTACCGCTGGTAAATATCTTTTGTTGCAAACTATATTACAGATTGTAAATATTTAAATAAATATGGGATGCTTCCACTGAGTCGGTTGTAAATTAGTTGGGTAAAAACAGGTTATTGAAACATTGTATTTACAGCTGTAACAAGCAGTTTCAAAACTCGAAATTAAATATGAAAGATAAACAAGTATTAGTTAATATGGTTGAAATTACGTTTTAATGATGGTTTTTATCAACTAAATGAAAGCAATTATGATATATGGTTCTAATGGATCGTAAGGGTAGTGATAGGTGTTAATGGGTCATTATGACCCAATACATGTGAGTCATTATGACGTGAGGAGTGTGTGTGAGTGTATGTGTGTGTGTCTAAATTGGTTAAATTGAATTTATACAAGTAATATTGGTATAGATGGTCATCATACATGTTGAATTCATTTAATGGTTTATATATGATTGTTTATATGTCAAATTTAGGTTTTAATATGTACTTATTATACTTAGGTACTCGAGCTAAAACAATAAGTACAGGAGTTGCATGAACGAGAACATAGACTTTTAAAGGAAATGGAAGAGTCCCGCAAGGAAATGGAAGAGTCTCGCAAGCGAGAGACTGAAGAGATACGAAAGGCTACTGATGATAGGTTTTAATCAGGTACAAGAGATGTTGCTTTCACATTTTGGTGCTAACCCTCCCCATCCCCCTCCTAGTTAGTTATTTAGTGCTATGTTAATGATAACTTAAATTCCAAACATTATAACTTTATTGAATGATAACTTAATGCGATGGGATCTCTTATTTTGGTATCAAATGTAGTGTTATGTTTATATTTGTATTGAACAAGTGAATTTTAAAAAAATACAAAAAAATATATAGCCGTAAATGTAATATTAAAAATCCGTCGCTATTTCTACATGTATGGTGACAAATTCCGTCGCTAATCCGTCCGAAAGGAGACCGTTGGTAAGTTGTCCATTGCTAAGGTTTCCGTCGCTAATCCATCAGTAAGTCGCGTTTCAAGCGTTTGGTGAAAACCATTGCTAATCCGTCGCAATTAGCCGTCAGTATTCCGTTGTTAATCTCTGTATTCCGTCGTTAATCTCTGTATTCCGTCGCAAAATTATGGAAACCGTCGCAAGAAATGGACGCTAACCGTTAGAGAGGAACATATTAGCGACGTTTTATTTAGTTGCAAATCCGTTGCAAACGCGATTAGACGGTTTTGGCCATCGCAAATCCGGAATTTTCTAGCGGTGTATTTACTAAACTTAAAAGTAAAAATAAACTTATAAGTTAAACACATATTATACTAACTAATTTAAATTTAATGTTGATTAACAATATTTTGTATTTGTTAAAGGTTTTCGTAATTCAAGAATTAAGGAAAAAGATATATCTTTAACAAAATATCCTTTATGTGTGTCAGCTTAATAATTAAGTTATTTATTAAAGAGTTAATTACAAAAATGATCCTTGTGGTTGTTACTGATTTTCACTTTTGGTACTTTAACTTCAAAAATTATGAAAATAGTCACCGTGGTTGTCATTTTGTTTCACTTCTGGTCCTTTAGGGTAACGGCCGTTAACTTTTATTGTTAAGGTGAGGGATTTTTTGTCATTTTACGTGTTAACCTCGTTTCCAAACACAATTTTACCCTTTATTCTTCTTTAACTTCTTAATTACTTTGAATATACTTAATGTATTTTTAATCAACAAAAATAAACAATCATAATTGTAATTATTTTTTAAATCAATTGAAATATACAAATTACTAACAAATTAAATACATACAATAAGTAATGTACAAGCAAAATCAAATCCATACACAAAAGCAATAGTAGAGATGAATATACAAGCAAAATCGTTGCTATAGATGAATCTGAAACATTTTTAGGCTTTACATACAAAATATAAAAACACAAAACTAGACCCTAGATCGTACATACAAAATCAAAGACAGAGATGTAATCTTCACCAAAACCTGATTTAGATCTGAAGAATCTAAAAACTTACACAATCAAAATGCAAAACCCTACCTATGTAATCTCCGTGGTTCAAAGACAGAGGTGTAACCTTTGTGAATCCGAAACCCTATGTTCATCGAGGATTTTAATCCGGTTCTGGGTTAACAGCAATGGTGGCGGCGTGCGATGGTGGGTACTCGAAGGAGAGCTGGCGGCGTGCGATGGTGGGTACTCGAAGGAGAGCTGGCGGCGTGCGATGGTGGGTACTCGAAGGAGAGCTGGCGGCGTGCGATGGTGGGTACTCGATGGTGGTGGCGTGCGATGGTGGGTAGCTTTTGCGAATCTGATTATGTGATCGATAGTCGTGGTAGTTCAGATCTAGTGACTTTGGTGGTCTCAGTGGTTATCGGTGGCGAGCTGGTGGTTGTCGATGGCGAGCTTGTGGTTGTCAAGGCGATGGTAGTTCAGATCTGCGATTGCAAATCGATGGCGAGGTGGTGGTTGATGTCGATGGTATTACGGTGAGGGGAAGAGAGAGATTTGGTGGTGGTGGCATGCGGCGGCGGTGGCGTGCCGCGGAAAGGGTGGAGGATGGTTGTTCGGTGGTGTTGACCGTATGGGTGGAGAGGGGTGGTGCCTGAAGTGGTTTTCAAATAAATAAGCAGAGAATAGGAGATGAGTTAGAGAGAGTGGGTGGTGTGTGGAAACAAGTACAAAAGAAAACCTATAAATAAGTATGTTTGGAAATAGTTTTAATAGGTCTAGCTTGTTTGGAAACAAGGATAACACGTAAAACAACAAAAATGCCCCCAACTTAACAGCAAAAGTTAACGGCCGTTACCCTTAAGGACCAGAAGTGAAACAAAATGACAACCACAGTGACTATTTTCGTAATTTTTGAAGTTAAAGATTTTTGTAATTAACTCTTTATTAAATTAATTATATAATATAATATGTTAGAAATTAACTTTTAACCAATAAATTTATAACATAAACATGTTTTAATATAAAATCATTGAACATTGTTGCACCTTACCAACAAAATAGAAAACAAGAGTGGTTTAATACGTTGATTGATCTAAGTATGTGCTATGTTGTATGACTTGAATTATCAATGGTTTTTCATATTATAAGGGTATTCAATAAGTTTTTATTATTTTTATTTTAAACAAATTACAATAAGGGTGGTACCTAAGCATTATTACGCAACACCAAACCGAAAGCTGTGATCTTAATAGAGCTACAACGTTTGATCAAATGTTTTTCACAACCGTAGAACCCATTTACATAGGCCTAATGTTTCTTGAATCAATCAATTATCATCCTCGACAACCATACATGTGGGATAGTTCAACATACACTGTTTAGAGGACCTACTAGACACCCTTTTTAAGCAAAGAAGCTTTAAGGTCCTAACAGACCTAAAAATGCTTTTGAGGCGGGATTGGTATCCAAGCCGTAATGGTGTAGCTCCACTGTTACTACATCGAGGTCAACTCCCTTTACCAACTAGAAGTAATATTTTAGTTCCGCGATTACAATATCCAGGACTCCGTCAAACATTCAGTGATATTGTAGTTCAACCGCTACGACATCTAGGTAGACCCCGACAACCTTGCAATCGCGATGTTAGACCATGTGCTCATTAAAACCGTTTATGTGCTCCATATCGTTCCAATCCACTTAATTGTGATTCACCTTCATTAAGCGAGCCTAACTAAGGTGTGACTTCACATGGTAATCAAATGTTTAAGTCCTCATCATGCACCTCAAGTCATGCTTTCATCAACGATAGTTGTTGCAGCTGATGTATCAATGTGTATTCCACATATGCGCCTTCATCTCCAACCACATCTAACACTTTCAATCAGAATGCACCATGTATGAGTCGGTTGACTTTTTCTTCTACAACACCATGAATTTCTTCCGTGATAAACATATAGAGAAATCCTAGTACATCAACGGTTATTGTTTATTCAAGTGCACGACAATGTCGTAAGTAATGTCAACTCATAGCTATTTCCTTTTAAATGCATAACATAGTTATTTTATCTATATATCATGTTAGAATGAAATTTATTCCAACCATATAGATGTCGACTAAGTACTTGGATTCAAGCAATGCATAATACACATGTGAATACTGCAGAGCAAAATTTTGGTATGGTGAGTGAACAATAAGACAATCTTCCATGTCTAATCCATGATTCTCTACATGTTTCAATGAAGGAAAGGTTCGATTGCTTCTCCAACCATTGCAGTTATTAAAAGAATGGATGGAATACAATAGTTGATAGCATTCTAAAGTATTTAGGAAGAATATCAAGGTTCTATCTCTGATGTTTTCATTCACTTCAACAAGAGGAAAGATACACAAGGATATAATCAGTGGTCTTGGACCTTACACATTTTGTTTGAAGCGGCATTACCATCACTATATTGGACTTTGTTACCGATGCATGAGGATGGACACCCTACATTTGCCCAGCTATACATTTAAGATACTGAGCTAAGATTGATAATCATCTATGTTCGTTAGACATAACAACTTCTTATATTGCCAATGAGCCTTTTATGAGTTCGTTGGTTATAAGAATGCTTCATGAGCATAACCGTTGGTACAATCGTTTAGGATGGCAAGAGAACGGTTTAGGGATTCATCAATGCAACATGTCACTCTTTGATTGATTAGAATATGACAAAATATGGAAGACAATATAACTTACCAAGTGCTTACGAGGTGGCTGCACTTACTCCCGGTGACGGTAACCCAACAAACTATCATGATGTGATTGTTGAAGCATGAGGTGTTCGGTAAAGTGTATTACTAAGTTACAATCAAGTTCTATGACCTTACAATATCCATTGTTGTTTTCTTATGGTGAATATGACTTTCATTTACACACCTTTAAATGTTTCCTAAATTGCTAGAAGAAAGTATTTGAGTTTGAGGGAATTCTATTGTTTCATCTACAAGACAGAGTCGGCGAAGCTAAAACATTACCGGTCGTTTATTTCATACTTACGTTGTCGATGCTTATACCACCATACTTGATCATGATCTTGATTGGTATAAAAGAAACCAGGATAAATTTATTCAACGGTATACAACAGATTGCATGACCACATTGATAATGGGGACACTAATGCTAAACATATAGGTCGAACAATTATATTGGCTTCATCATTCACTAATGGACCTAGTCACATGAGACAACAATATCAGGATGCATTGGCTATATACCATCGGGATAGACCTCGGGATCTTTTTGTAACCATGACATGTAATCCACGATTGCCTGAGATTCAATGTCATGTCCAAAATAGCGTACCAGGTTAATGAGCAAACAAAAGACCGGATATCATAACACGTATGTTTAACAACAAACTAGACGACCTTATGGAGGATATAAAGAAAAGAAATAATTTTGGACATGTGAAAGATGGTAAGATTTTCTTATAATGAGTTACTTTCTTTGCTTTTTTAGATTATGCTTTCTTAAGAGATGATTTCTTTGTTGGAGTGTAGTTATCTATACAATTGAATTCCAGAAATGTGGATTGCCTCATCGCCAAACTATCATATTTTTATATGGAGATGATAAGATTTTGTCACGTGAGGAGATTAATCATGTCATATTCGCAGAGCTATAATATGAAGAGAATGACCCCGTAAGGTTTGAAGATGTGTGTACTCACATGATGCACACATCATGTGGAGATCTCATTGGTTCAAGTCCATGCATGAACCAAGACAAAAATAGGTGAAGGGTACCTAAAGGAATACTATGCGAATACGTTTATTAGGTGTGATGGGTAGCCCTGTTATAGAAGACTGAGTGATGGGAAGAGGGCAAAAGTTGGTTGGTACGATGTCATGCTTGACAACCATTATGACATTCTCCATAACCTCGATTTAGTTGTCAAGTATGGTTGACATATTAACGTTGAATGGAGTAACAAGATATCATTGGTGAAGTATCTTTTTAGTTATCTCAACAACCGTCATAATAGAAGGTCAAATGAATGGGAACTCCTATTGTTTGCTGCTATAACATGAAAACGAATCGAGGAAAACCTGAACTATCATTACATTTTGACTTTAGAGGCATGCTGGAAATTATTTGGTTTTGAGATGCATTATTAGTTTGTCGTTGTTGAAGGTCTTCCTTTTAAAGAAGAAGGCAAAAACAACGCTTACTTGAGAAACAATGTGAATATATGAAGTGTCGCCAATCGGGCTACCTCTACGACATCTAAGTTCTATGATGGAAAATTAGATATACCAATAAGGACAGAGTCTAAAGTATGTGGATCTTCCTACTAGGTTTACATTGCATGAAAAGGAAAAGAATAGCGGTCATGTTAGAGTAGGTTTGCTGTCAATAGTATTTACTTGTCACACCTTTACATGCCATCATATTTCATACCGTCTCAGAGGCTAGCCACCCTCAAATTACCACACCTTCCCACGTAGACCAAAACATCCAAAAACTTCTAAACTCCTACACCCATATTTTTGAACCACCAAGACAATTACCACCAAAACGCTTACATGATCACCACATACCTACTTCCCCATCATCCCCACCAATCAATGTCAAACTGTATCGATACCCTCACTATCAAAAACAAATAATCACCAACCTAATCTCCGAAATGCTCAAAGATGGAATCATACGACCTAGCCAAAGCCCATACTCATCTCCTGTATTACTCTGTATTACTGGTACAAAAAAAATGGCACATGGAGATTTTGCGTCGATTATCGAGCACTAAACGCCATCACCATTCGTGACCGTTTTCCGATACCAACGGTCGACGAACTCCTAGATGAGTTACAAAGTGGCTCTGTTTTTTCCAAAATTGACCTCCGGGCAGGGTATCATCAAATTCGAGTTGCACAAGAAGATATGCACAAAACGGCCTTCCGAACCATCGATGGTCACTACGAGTTTCTCATTATGCCGTTTGGCCTTTCCAACGCTCCATCAACATTCCAATATGCCATGAATGATCTATTCGGTGATGTCTTACGTCAATTTGCATTAGTCTTTTCCGACGACATACTAATCTACAGTAACTCACGCGAAGACCATTTTCACCACCTCAAACACGTCTTTAATACACTTTCAGCCAATCAATACTATGCAAAATTTAGCAAGTGTGTTTTTGGTGTCTCGGAGGTTCATTATTTAGGCCACATTATCTCTAAAGTAGGTGTTGTAGTTGATCCACAAAAGATTACAGCAATTCAAGAATGGTCTATTTCAACCACACTCATAGGAATACGAAGCTTTCTTGGCTTGACGGGGTACTATAGACGCTTTGTCCATCACTATGCAAAAATCGCATCGCCTCTCACAGACCTTCTTAAAAAGCAACAATTTGAATGGGACAACCAAGCTACTGAAGCCTTTTCGGCATTAAAAATAGCCATGACTACCGTCCCTATCCTCACCCTGCCTGACTTTTCTGAAACCTTCGATGTCACCACCGACGCTTCAGGAACGGGAATTGGCGCCGTATTATCACAAAGAGATCATCCAATAGCTTTTTTTAGTAAAAAGCTATGTTCACGTTTACAGGCTTCTTCAACTTATGTTCGTGAACTGTTTGCAATTACTGAAGCTGTTAAACGTTAGCGACAATACCTTGTGGGCCGACGATTCAGAATTTTTACAGATCAGCAGCCTCAAACACTTGTTATCGCAGGTTAAGTGGGCAACCAAATTGTTGGGATACGATTTTAAAATATACTATAAACCCGGGAAGGATAATTAAGTCGCAGATGCTTTGAGCTGTATGGATGATACTCAGATGTTGTCACTATCGTCACCAATTCCAGCATGGTTACGAGACCTTAGAACTTACTATGAGTCGCCAGAAGGACATCCGTGGTATGTGTGTGTCTCAAACAACGAAATTCGTGAGCACTACATTCACGATGGGTTAGTTTACTTTCGAAATCGTTTGGTAATTCCCTCACATCAGCCCTTAAGAAACATGCTACTACAAGAATTTCATTCATCAACCATTGGTGGGCATTCGGGAATTACTGCTACAATTGGTCGTCTCAATTCTTCTTTTTACTGGCCTCGTATCAAGAAGGACGTCACCAAATTTGTAAAAGCATGTCCAGTTTGTCAACAAAGTCTCCTACACACAAACCATATGGCCTCCTTCAGCCGTTACCCATTCCAAACCTTGTATGGGATGAAATCTCGATGGATTTCATTACCAATTTACCACTTTCAGCCTAGAATTCAATGATATGGGTAGTCGTGGACCGACTCACTAAGTATGACCATTTCATTCCACTACCTAAAAATTTTACAGCAGCATCTCTTGCATCGATCTTCCTGCATCAAGTTTACCGCTTACATGGACTTCCAAAAACGATCTTATCCGACCGTGACCCAATCTTTCGATCTTAGTTGCTTTTGGAAAGAACTTTTCCAAAAACTAGGCACCAAACACCTTCACTCCACAGCATACCACCCGGAAACGGATGGACAAACAGAGGTTGTCAACAGATGCTTACAATCTTATCTGCGATATTTTGCCAGCACCGAGGCAAACAAGTGGAATAAATACCTTTATCTCGCTGAATATTGGTACAATTCCACACCTCATTCAGCGATCAACATGACAGCGTTTCAAGCTCTGTATGGCCAACTTCCACCTGTCATTCCTCACTATACACCACGCTTCCATAGACGCAACATTAATCGAGCATCAGCGAGTTATTTCCCTGCTCAAGGACACCCTAAAGGCAACAAGGCAGCGGATGGCAACTCAAGCAAACAAGCATCGTATGGATAAGCAATTTCAAGTGGGAGACTTGGTCTATATACGTTTCAAGGACTATAGGCAATCATCAGTTCAGCGGCGGCAATCCAAAAAGCTAAGTCCCAGGTTCTATGGACCATTTCCAGTTATTGAGAGGATAGGACAAGTTGCCTATCGGTTGCAACTCCCTTCCAACGCACGTATTCATCCAGTCTTTCATGTTTCCCTGAAAAAACAACATGTGGGCGGTCCCGATCCTCCAGTCACACCGTAACCAAAGTTTGCAGATGACAATGTTACCGACATGGAACCGGAAGCAATTATCGACCAAAAAAATGACGGGAGATGTAGAAAACGAAAAATAATCTTCACCCACAAGTAATATCTTTTAGAAATATACAATATATATATATATATAATGTATTATAATTAATTAGCAGTTAGTGATTGACGAGAGATGTAATTAACATTCTGCTAACCTCTGTGACACCGCTTCATAGCTAATGCATCCACATATGCACCAAAGTTGCAGACGTTTGAATTTCATATTAATTTAATTATTAACTAGGAGGTGATTTACAGGATTTCAGAAATAATACAACATGCTTAATCATATTAGGTTTTAATTAAACCTAAAAAGGTAAAACTATCTAACAAAACCACATGGTTCGGTCCGTAGAAAACAGAAACGGAGTGGACCAAAACTGATTGGACTGAAACCGAAAATTATGAAATTACAAAACCGAAAACCGAACCGAATATTATATACGGTGTTGGTTCGGTTCTAGTCGGTTTTCGGTTCGGTTTGGACTAAATGCTCACCCCTAGAATTATCATAAGTAATTGTTGGAAAAAAAAACAAATACTTCTCCAAGTCTTCATAATTAGAACAAATTTTATTATATATGAAATACAAAATTAAATAACAAAACAATCATATTTTTTAAAATAATAATACATCTAAAAAAGACAAAAAGTACAAATTAAGATAAAATTGGTTAGAAGAAGAAGGTTAGTTAGGATACGAGATTGGTTAGGATATGGCCGGGTGTCATTTTAGTAAATTAGGGGTGTCTATTTAACCAATCACTTTCTTTAAATATTGGTTGTAATTGCATTTGAGAAATGAAGAGAAAATTGCTCCATATCCTTGTCTTGATTTTCTTTGGGAGACCGGCTCGTCTCGAATAGAGCCTTTATCACTTTACTATAATTTATGCCATCTAGATCATCACAAACTAGTGTTATGGGTCAGTTATATATATATATATATATATATAGCGGAGAGTTTAAACGAGAACTATTTCATACTATATATATGTCTTATGTAGTTGAGTGTCATTAACAGTGGTCAATGTAATTAATAAATCTAAAGTATTTAATACATGTTTTATTGTG
This sequence comes from Dittrichia graveolens, assembly GCA_038502395.1. Classification (NCBI taxonomy): domain Eukaryota; kingdom Viridiplantae; phylum Streptophyta; class Magnoliopsida; order Asterales; family Asteraceae; genus Dittrichia; species Dittrichia graveolens. The sequence continues at coordinate 71,468,433 of JARJIL010000004.1, read as the reverse complement.
TATTTTCGTGTAATGTGAGGTGGTTTCGAAATAACATTATTATAAACATGTACTAAGTTGTACATATTTTTAAAATTGAAAAGATGAGTAAAAAAGTTATTAAGCTTAGTACATGTTATTCCTAGATAGGATGGTACATATAAGCATGAAAAGTAAAGAATAAAACCCAAGTTCTTTATACAAATACATAAAAGGAAACATGTAATATCCAATATTTAATTTTGACCACCTACAAGATTCTTGGTTTACAATTGATCTCTCCGTAACAATCAAAATGCTCACTAGAAAACAAAATAGAAAAGCAGTTATAAGAATTATCTTATTGCATTGCAAATGTAGAAGACATGGGAAAAAATTTAGTTCTAACTTATTTGAATTGACATTAATAATTTTAAACCGGAATGTAAATATTATTGATTTATCTTTTATTACAATAGCAAAGCTAACTAGACGAATTTTTGAAGTATCATACATAATCAACTTAATTACATCAGGTGTCAATAAGTGAAGTATAGTTAATAAATAAATAAAACATCGATTATAATAAAATATATACAAGTATCATAGATATAATAACAAATTTCATATTTGATAAAAATAACAAAAAATATAATATGAGTATTAACTTACTTTTCATTTTTCAAAAATATCTCACAACTATCAAGTGACATATTCGGCCTTCTCCAATAATTTTGCCCGCAACATAAAAAAATTAGCGATTATAGCAAATTTAATATATAACTATTGTATTATTTATATGAGAAGACTACTAATAAGATCACCGCTCGCATATATACCAAACATCATTTTGCGTATAGCTTTGTCACACACCAAAGTTTTAATTGAACCAATGGGTAAAAAGGAAAGTTGTTATACGACAATGTCTCAAGCATTGTTTATTGCTGATGAGTCTTTCCCACTCACTATAGACAAAAGTGTAACCTTTATACCTTGAATGGTGATCGAAAATTGGTTGCACTTAGAAATAGCACAAAACGAATATGTTTCCAAACAAATCTATGCGTTCGTATGAAGGGATCAAATTATCGTGGGTGAGGGTTACCATTTTGTTTCTCTAAAGTACAAATTGATGTTTGTCAAATTTATTAGAAATGGCACTACCTATAGGACATATAAATCTTGATGTTTATCATCCTTCTGAAGAATTCTACAAAAAACATCTAAAAGTTTTCACATGCATACGGTACACGGAGTTCCGAAAACACTTATTTTGAGTGATGACTTTCTTTTTTTCTGTAATTTCATTTCATTTGCAAAAGAATACAATTATTTCTTTTCAATGTATATTAAAATAGTATTACAACTCGTCATCGTAATTGATTTGTATTAATGGATTTATGTATGTTTAAGTATCATTTATAATAAGTAGAATTTATCTTATACTTCTTGTCTCAGTGTTGATACACTTTAACTGTCATTTTTTATTTTTATAAAAGTCGTCTCATGTGTAGTTTTTTTTACGTTTTTTAAAAAATTGACTATGTACTCTTCTATATTAATAACGTTTAGGGTTGAGATTAAAAATAATTAGATTACATGGTATCAATACATGTATTATTACATTTGTATTACCTTTTAGTTCTCATGTTAACATTTTGTGTGAATCAAGAGTTGGAATAATTGAGACGGTTCGAGATTTGAGTTGTTGAATAAACATTTTGAACAACAATAAATCTAAGGCATTTAATACGTGTTTTATGATATTTTTCATGTAGTAAGTTAAAATACTTTCAAAAACAATAACATGTATAAAGAAGATAAGCATACCACTTCAAATACAACCGTAACAAACAAAATAACCAAAGTAATATAGGAAAATTCCATTTTGGAATTATGAAAATAAATATATGTTAAAATTTTATTTCGTCACATAGTGAACTGATTCTACTCATGCATTTTACATATCTTTCCTAAGCTTCTAACCATTAACATCAGTGTCAGTTGTATCTTCATGCACACTACTCAAAAGGCTCTGACATGCGCAAGGAACCCTAGTTTTGACGGTTGCAATCTTGTCCTTTATGTTAGTTTGAGGTTCCATGACATCATCCTCGATATTGGTTTGATGCCTCGTTCATGGCTTGCGTATTCATGATTATAGCACTTGTTGGAGAACCTTTGAATTCACCGCTCTTAGTGGTCATGATAGTTCTTTCAAATGTTGGACCAAGAGGAAGTCCAACCATCATCTTTTCCTTTTCCTCACATGTGTGGGTAACACATGCAATTTGAGCACGAATAAAGTTTGTGGTAGTCATAGGCTCTATGTTGATTTGACGTTTTATGACATTGACCTCATCTTTGGTGCTTCCGTGACGTGTGTTGTTCAAGTCTATACATAACATTGACCTCATCTTTGGTGCTTCCGTGACGTGTGTTGTTCAATGTCTATGCATATAGGATTATAGCACCTGTGGGGTGACATTTAACTTCACTTCACCAAACACAAATGATGACGTTGCTTCAGATCTTGGACCCTATTGAATTCCATTCATCATCATCTTTTGCTCTTCTACAGTGACATGTGGTGGAGATTGCAATCGATCATTCCACACTTGTTTTTAAATGAAGAAGCAACCAAAACTGGTTGCATTGCTTGCCTTATACTCAAACTTGGATGCACGTGTTTATTCAAAACATCAACATCGTCATTACAATGCTTAGTGACTATAAACCTACCCACATATCTAGGTGCTACTTTCCAATTTTGATGTCGGGGATGACCCTTCTAGCAATCAAAGTGCCGATAAATAAATCATGGATCCAGTCGGGATCAAAAGCACCTAGGTAAAAAAGATGCTTAAGACAACATGCATATTAATTTTGATAAGATAAGTGAGAAGCAATCAACCTCTCGTAGGCTCATAGTGATTAGTCCTTCAACCGTATATCTAACAAGCATAATTACGACTGAGTTAAAAAGAATACAACTCATCTCCTCCACATTGTTTACTCATATCACTAACTTATTCCTTAGAAAACCGACATTAATACATAGCAAATAAACAACTGTACGTATCGAGATCCTTCTAACGCACGTTTGATGCGGGCTTGTGACATAAACGTTGACAAAAATCATAGTAATAACTATTATCATTTAACTTCACTTTCCTAAAATACCTCGTACTTTATACATACTTCCGGTCATTGTATAAGTCCACATCAACCAAAGTGGCATTTTCTTAACAAGAACGCTCATTAGTAACATAAATGTTAGCTTAAATTGTAACAATTATGTATACTCTATTTTGTTAGCATCAGCTAGATGCTTGTAAACGTCAGGAATACTTGTGACTTGCAAGTTAGCCGTCGCACAAGGATCATCCCTAAATCCAAATGGTTTAAATGGTCTACAATACCATAAATTGAAGCAGTAAATAGATAAGATAACACACCAAAATAGGTGTGATTAGCCTCGGCAGTAAATAGATAAGATAACACACCAAAATAGGTGTGATTAGCCTCGGCTTATGTCGTCGTACACAAAACAGGTACATCTTACATAATTAAATATACTGATTTATAAATTAAAATAAATTTAACAAAATATAAGTCAATGGCAGTAGGTCAAAACCTCCACAAACGCTAACTATTGTTGGATCGAATCTCGATTTATAACACACTGTTCATACCAAAGTTTCAGATCAAGAAATCGTATATATAACTTCTGTGTATATATTAAAGTTTTATAATATGTTCATCATCGTTTACATATTTCTGTACATTCGTATTTATAGACATACATACGGCGGTTTTTGCCTTAGCCGCCGGCGACGGTTATCGGACTTAGCCGCCGGCAGTTATCTCGCCGGTGGGGGTGGGGGCGTAACATGTTTTAATAATAATAATAAACATAAGTATAATTATATCCTAAGTATTTTTGATCGAGGTTAATCTTTCATTCTCCCCCTTAATCTCGATCATGTTGTAGTAGATCCTTGATTCCCGGTAGTTGTCTCATAATGCCAAATCTCATTCTTGGTAACGGCTTTGTAAGTATATCTGCACGTTGTTGATCCATTAATGTGCTCGACAACTAAATCATCTCGTTTTGGTGGCTCCAACTGACTCACTCCTTTGGCTAACTAAATCTCCCATTCGTCCTCTCGTGTTGGCCGTTTGACCTCCCGTATTGTTGGTAGTATACCAATAATTTGTTTTCTTCAATCACTGTATCTTCATTCATGTGCAGTCATCTCACATAACTCCACTTGGTCTTCTTGTAGCCGTCTCACATAACTTCACTTTGTTCTTTGTGTAGTCGTCTCCCATAACTACACTTTGTTATTTGTGTAGTCGTCTGACATAACTTTGTTCCTGCACTCACTGCACTGCAATTCCTGGTTTGTGTAATCACTACGATTTTTGCACTCACTGCCATTGTTTCTGCACTCACTGCAATTGGCTCTACACTCGCTGCCTTTGATTCTGCACTCACTGCAATTGACTCTGCACTCATTGCAATTGATTCTGCACTCACTGCAATTGATTCTTCACTCACTACAATTTTGCTGTATACTCAGCAATAGTTGCCATGAGTAGTGTTGGTTCTAAATCTTCTTCAACAAGATTTGACTGTTCTCTGACTTGCTTCTTGCTTTTGGTTGGACATTCATAGGCAAAGTGTCCAAGTTTATGACATTGGTAGCACGTGATTTTTGTATCTTCTTCAAAAGATGCATGTTCTTCATTTCTGAAATTATTTTGTGAGGGTTCCTAATTTCTCCTGTCAGATTTAAATCTGCCATTCCCTCGGCCACATGATTGGCTAAATCTACCACGACCACGTCCTCTAAAATTTTGGCTGCGATCTTCATGTTGTGTGAACATCAATCCCTCTTGTATGTTCATAGATCATTCCTTTTTATATTTGAGTCTCTACTCAAATGTTTTTAGTCTACCAATTGCCTCATCTAAAGACATGGTATTCAAATCTGCATATTGTTCTATGGAAGCAACAATCCGAAGGAATCTATCTGGTACGGCATTTAACAATTTTCGTACAAGAATATAATCTTCATAGGTTAATCCTAAACTTGCTGCTTTATTAACAATATTTTTCAGTTTTATAGTAAATGAATCAATAGATTCATTTTCTTTCATCTGCAACATCTCAAATTCTGATTTGAGTGTCTGCAGTCTTGCTTGCTGAACACTATTCACACGAACGTGTCTTGTTCGCAAAGCTTCCTAAACTGCCCTTGCAGTTTTATATTTTGAAATATGCAATAATTGATCTTCAGGAAGTGATTGGTATATATATTTAATGGTTGTTTTATCCTTTTTAGTATCAATCTTAGTTATTAAATCTGGGTCTATTATTTCCCATAAACCATTGGCTTCCAAAATAATTTGCATACGTATTGCCCAAGTGGTATAATTATTTGATTTTAACATTGGACATTCGAAATGAGTTGTTAATCTCATTTCTTTATTTTTGGAAGTGTCCCCTTTATCACTTTCACTCATTTTAATAAATTTAGATATTTGAAACCTTTTTTAAAAATATTTATTTTTATAAAAAACGATTAACAAAAATAATTTAAAATGACAAGTAAAAGAGTTGTAAAACCTATTTCTTAAAATGGGCTAAATAAAACTTTACGGTGGGCTTTTCAAAAAAATGGGCTTTCCTTTTGTTAAAAATTATCGGATGATTTATTAAAAGAAAACTTATTTATTTTCTTTCAATTTTCAACAAAATACTAGTTTTTTTTTAAAACAAAAACCCTTATGCCTGTTTTACCCCGTATGCTTCATTTGGCAAAATTAAAAACGGTGGTTCTTCCCAATGTGCCGCCTCGTACAAAAACGTGTGTGGTGGTTTCTCTATTCTCTATGCACCTCTTCGATTGAAGTGCCCGGTCGTCTCTTTCACTTTCAAAACTGGGTTTTCTCCCTTCTTTTGCTCCACTCCTCTCGGTGGCACCCCTTCGGTTTTCACTGGAACCAGGGTGTTCCCTTAAACGCCGCCTCAACAGTTCTCTCATGGATTTCTTCTGTACGGTGGCTAGGGTTTCTCGGGAAAACTTTACGGTTTTCTCCGTTCGATCGTCGTGTGAAGTATCAACGATCGTTGTGTCGGTGTTTGGTTACCGTCTTATGATGTGATGAACTCAGTAACGCTTTTTACTCCGGTTGTCTTCTCCAGTTATCCTCTCCGGTTGACTCCTCGGTTCCGGCCACGGTAAGTTTTACGGTTACGGTGCCGCAGTGGTAATCTTCTATGGCCGCCGCTGGTATCCTACCCTTTGATAAAGAAAACGAATGCCTGAAATCTCAACCGGTGTTCCTTCTGTTTCTTTATCGCCATCGGTTTCTTTATTCTTTGGTATATGATGAAACTTCGGTATATTTAACCAGAGCTCTGATACCAATTGCTGGATCGAATCTCGATTTATAACACACTTTTCATACCAAAGTTTCAGATCAAGAAATCGTATATATAACTTCTCTGTATATATTGAAGTTTTATAATATGTTCATCATCGTTTACATATTTCTGTACATTCATAATTATAGACATACATATGACGGTTTTTGCCTTAGCCGCCGGCGACGGTTATCGGACTTAGCCGCCGGTAGTTATCTCGCCGGTGGGGGTGGGGGCGTAACATGTTTTAATAATAATAATAAACATAAGTATAATTATATCCTAAGTATTTTTTATCGAGGTTAATCTTTCAACTATTATATTTTCGAACCCTACAACACGTTAAGACGATGTTTGTATCATTTCTCGATCTCATCGCATTATCTCTGTATTTCAGAGCTGCCTCTCTGTAATGAAATATCTAGTTTCACGTCTCTATCTTTCCATGAATTATCAACATCATTCAACATTCATCAAATAAAATGTAGAGAAGCGTTATGTTATTGGAAACAAAATCTTACATTGTATCACATATTATAATTTTCCAGAGTTGTGGATTGCAACTTTGGACTTGTCCCATATTTTGTTCTAGATAGCCCCACTCATGAAAAACTCCTATTACGTCTATAAAAACACAAAATTCAATATAAGCAAACTTATAGCTATAAGGAAGCATAATGAAAATCTAATTACATGTGAGATATATATCATTTCCGATACAGGGACAGAGCATGTCGAATGAGACAAACTCAAAAATATATCTCTAAAAAAAAGTTGTAGCTGAATAGGCGAATCTTGCACATATGTCCATGGAACCGAATAAAGAACATGTGATTAAAGGTTGATTTAGCGTGTCGTACTTAAGCACGGTAAATCTACGTAGCTTGTACACACGACCCTCCTTGATATAGCTCTTGAATTTGTTCGTTAGAAATATACATGAACTGATGAATGCTGGATATGAAGCTAACAATTTAATCAAATGGGCATGTTTATAGGTTATTAGACAGTAATGGATAACATGTAAACAGAATTTATCCGTTCATCTGTTAGTATCGTATCCAAAGAAAGAACACGATTAGTGTTTGCATTATAAGTAGTCCATAGATGCGATACCTTAGTATGAATATTCCACGTCACATTAGGGAACGAATCCTAATGCAACGATGTGGAATGTTCATCTTTCTTAAATATGAACTACAAACAATGGAATATTATCAACATATAGGTAAGACATAAAATGTAAAGCTTTACACACACACATATATATATATATATATATATATATACATATGTGTGTTTATATACACACAAACACATATATACCTATATATGTGTGTGCGCATGAGAGAGAGAGCATGTGTGTTACGTGTACAGAAAAGCAAATTTAGCCATACCTAAGAGTAAATTACAGTAAACTTCCTTGTAAGCAACATTTTGTGTCACATTATTAGCAAACTTTCCTCTATTATCAATATAAAATTAAAGTCTGGAACGAGAAGTGACACGAGATGCAACAACATAAAGCTGGCCATGTGTAAATACTGGCTTTGGTAGGTAAGCAGAATCATAATTAAATGTTTTTCCTTGACATTTGTTGATTGTATTGCAACGCATACCTTGAACGTAAAGTGTTTGCATTTAAATTGAAATGGCCATGATGTGTCGGTTGAAGTCATATCAATCCTTATGATAAAAGTCTTTTCACCGACACAACTCCGGGTGATTATAGATGCCTCAAGAACCAAATGGGTAACCTGGGTTATCACAAGACGTGTCCCATTACATAGACGTCGTTGCAAATTTATGTTATGCGGCAGTATTACCGAGACACCAATCTTCAATTCATGTTTATTAATCTGACCAATGACATCATTAGTTAGACATAGAATACATCTCTCCTTCAATCAATTTAATTCTTATTCTATTTGAAATGTGCGAAAACATGGTTGATACAATAGCACTTATATGATCATGTGATACACTAATCAAAAGGTCATCACAAATCGTAGCCTCAGGCTTGTTATTAAGTGAAATAGCATGAATCCTACCATTCCCCATGTCAAGTATCCATTTATTAAATTGCGTCATCCGTTCTACATCAGCTGCATCAACTGTCAATCATGAAGCTGCATGTTAATAGACCAAACAAATACCCTACAACTGTTCCAAATGACCGACGACTTGTTTATAGCAAAAGCAACAATATCGCTCCTTTAATCATTTGGATAGCCTGTTAAATTTATCATCATGACTAAGTTGCATGCTCTTGAAATTGTTGGATCTAAAACACGAAATCAAGAGTATGAATGTAAAGGTTTTGTTTATAGATCTGAAATATTCGATTTTACATTACATTCTTCATCTGTACGTTTACATATATATACACAATCATGAAACCGCGTTTTCTGGCGGTTTCCGGCCAAGTTAACGGCCGTCGGCGGTTGCGTCACGGCGGCGGTTGGTGGCTGTCGGCGCCGCCCCTAATATTATATATTTTATATTTACAACTTATTTCTAACCTAGATCGGGATTATTTGTTACATTCTCCTCCTTAATCTCGATCGTTACTGTGTTGTAAATCTTGAACTCCAAGCATCTGCCTCATAGTAGTAAACCTCACTCTTGGCAATGCTTTTGTCAGTATATCTGCTCGTTGTAGTTCTCCACTGATGTGTTCCACATTGATATGTCCATTCTCTACGCATTCCCGAATGAAATGGTAACGAATGTCGATATGCTTACTCCTTCCATGAAACACGGGGTTTTTGATGAGTGCTATTGCTGAAATGTTATCAACTTTAAGTGTTATTCTTTCCTCCTTCCAGCCCGTTAATTCACTAAGTAGCCGTTTTAACCATAGAGCTTGACATGCTGCTCCAGTAGCTGCCATGAATTCTGATTCACATGATGAGAGTGCTACTGTTGGTTGCTTCTGAGTGCACCAAGTAATAGGTGATTCTCCAAAATAGAATACTATTCCAGTAGTTCCTTTTCCTTGATCAGTGTTGATCCCATAACTACTGTCGTTATAACCTGTAATCTTGCAGCCTCCTTCTCTTTTGCCGTGCTCCTTGGTTCCTTTAATGTATCTAATCACTTGCTTTATCGCCTTTAGATGGTGATCCTTCGGTTCTTGCATAAATGTGCTAAGTAATCCAACTGAATAACTTAGATCCGGTCTAGTATGTAATAAGTATCTTAGACATCCAATTATGCTTCTGTAGTAGGTTACATCCACTGGATTTCCATCTTTTGTTTTTACTAACTTTGTTCCCGGGTCCATCGGTATCTTTGTGTCATTACTATCCATCATAGTTGCATCCTTTAAGATTTTGTTGATGTAGCCCGTTTGCTTGATTGTAATCTCTCCTCCTGCTGAGTAACTTCTATTCCAAGATAATATGCTAGCAATCCTAGATCGCTCATTTCAAATTTATCTTCCATTTGTTGTTTGAACAAGTCTATTTCCTTTCTTGGAGTGCCGGTGACGATCAGGTCATCCACATAAACTCCAACTATTAAGGTGGAAGTCTTACTTCTTTTCGTGTAAACTGCTTGTTCGAGATTACACTTCTTAAAGCCTAATGACTTTAAGGTTTGATCAAGCTTCATATTCCAAGCTCGTGGTGCTTGCCTTAAGCCATATAACGCTTTTACGAGCTTGTAAACTTTCCCTGTATTTCCAGGTTGTACAAAGCCTTCGGGTTGTGTAACATAGACTTCTTCTTTTAATTCTCCATGTAAAAATGCTGACTTAACATCCAGATGATGTACTTGCCATCCATGGTATGCAGCCAGTGCTAAGATTAAACGAACTGTTTCGATGCGTGCAACTGGTGCAAATGCTTCCTCGAAGTCTATTCCTTGTTCCTGCACATATCCTTTTGCTACTAACCTTGCTTTGTATTTGACGATTTCACCTTTTGCGTCCTTCTTCGTCTTAAAGACCCATTTAAGTCCTATTGCCTTTTGATTTGTAGGCAAAGTAGTTAGGGTCCATGTTTTATTCCTGTTAATTGAGTCAAGTTCAGCTTGCATGGCTTCAATCCATTCTTTATCCTTTGATGCCTCCTTGTAGTTACGTGGTTCCTCTTCCGTAAGTAATAGGCTTTCGGTCTCTGTTGCTAATGCATTGTTATATACTGCATTCATGTCTCTGAAACCTTGTATTGGTGTATCATCATAGTTATCTGAACTCCTCATTGAACTAACAATCGCTTGTTCCTCTTCTGAGTGTGGTTGTAAGTGTATGTATGCGGGGTTACTGGAGAGTTTGGAGCAGTAAATTGTTCCTGTTCCTGATAGGCATTTCCTATGCCATCCGAGTCGATTGATGTAGTATTTCCATCATCGTTTCCTCTAGCCGCAAGACTTGTCCGTTCTGAGTCTTGTGTGTCCTCTCCCTTGTTATTCCAATTCCATGGTTTGTTTTCCTTAAACTTAACATCCCTGCTTATGTGTATCTTTTCTTTCTTTGGATCATAAAGTCTATATGCTTTTGATCCTTCCTCTACTCCTAAGTAAATCATAGGAACACTTCTATCATCCAGTTTCTGTAGATGAGGTAGTGTTACCTTAGCATAAGTTGTGCAGCCAAATATCCTTAGGTTTTCCAGATTTGGTTTTCTGTTGTAGAGTGCTTCATATGGAGTCATGTTTTCCCGAGCTTTTGTAGGTACTCTGTTCAGTATGTATACAGCGTGTCTTACTGATTCCCCCCAAAAGTTCTGTGGTAAACTCATTGCTTTCATCATGCTTCTAGTAGTAGATAATACAGTTCTATTCTTCCTTTCTACTACTCTGTTTTGTTGTGGTGAGTAGGGTGCTGTCAGCTGCCTCATTATACCGTTCTCTTTATAGTATTTTGTGAATTCATTTGATGTGAATTCACCTCCTCTATCCGTTCTCAGCATCCTTATTTTGGTCCTCATTTCTGTCTCAAATTTGCATCTGAATTCCTTGAAATTATCAAGTGCTTGATCTTTTGATGCTAAAAAGTATGCCCACATAAATCATGTACAATCATCTACTAGCAAGAAGATGTATTGCTTTCCTGATTGTGTGGCTGGGCTTATTGGACCACAGGAGATCTCCATATATTAGATCAAGTGGTTTCTTTGATCTAAACTTAGCTTGACTTGGGAATGGAGTTCTACTGTGTTTTCCTAATAAACAGGCATCACAAACCTGTCCTGCATGATTTATGTTTGGTATTCCTTCCACTAGATTCTTTCTTGTCATCAATTTAATATCTTCGAAATTTAGATGACCTAATCTAGCGTGCCATAACCATGCTTTATTATCTAAATTAGCCATGAGACAAATGGGTGTACCAATTTTCAGTCTGATGCTGTAGAGTCTGTTCTTTGATCTTTCAACCTTCATAAGCAGCCTCTCGTTCTTGTCATGTAAAGTTAATTGATTTCCTTTCATGATAACATTGCATCCTATCTCCGTGAGTTGTCCCAAACTCAGTATGTTGCTTTTAAGGTTCGGGATGTAGTAAACTTCAAATATAATCTTCTGGTCTTGATTCCTACATCCTATCAATATAGATCCTTTGCCTTTTATATCTACATAGGATCCATCTCCAAAACGAACACGTCCTGTTATATTCTCATCAAGATCCTTAAAGTGATTCTTGATGCCCGTCATGTGGTTACTTGCTCCATTATCCAAGTACCATATGCTTTCATCAGTAGTTGCATATTTTCCGGGTTGAAACTGTCCTTCATTCAACAGTACTTCTTCGTGTTCAGTTTTGTTTGTGGCCATTAGCAGTGTTGGCTCCTCATGTTCTTGTATGAGGTTTGATTGCTCCTGCAGTGTCGGCAGTTGATTGCAATCCTTTCTGTAGTGTCCAAATTTCCTACATCTGTGACATTGCACCTTGCTTATGTCATTTTCCTGCTTATTCCACTTTGTAGTGTTTCTTGCCTTATGAGTTGTGCCTTCCTCTTTCGAGTATTGTTTGCCTCTTCCTCTACGCCAGTTTCCTCTTGAAGAGTTAAATTTACCACGTCCGCGATTACTAAATCGCCTTCCTCTTCTTGAGTGTTCATTTTGCGTAAAAAGCAACTTTTTCTGGCTTTCTCTGAGTCCTACTTTCTTGAGTTTTATTCTTTCCTCATAGGCTTTCACATTTCCGATTATCTCGTCCAGTATGACCTCGTCTAGATCACTGTTTTGTTCTATGGATGCTACAATTTGTATAAATTGGTCCGGCATAGAATCCAACAGTTTACGTACCAGTAATGATTGATCCAAGGTTTTTCCCAATTCCCTTGCCTTGGTAGCGAAACTGTTTAGTTTGGCCGTAAATGCATCCAATGTTTCGTCCTCCTTCATTTGGAGTGCCTGCAATTCAATCAACAGGGTTTGTAGGCGCGCTTTCTGTACTTTATCCACTCCGACATGTCTTTTCCTCAAAGTTTCCTATATTTCCTTTGCAGTATTACATCCCGCAACTTGCAGTATCACATCCTCAGTTAATGCTTGATATAAGTAGGCTGTTGTTGCCTTATCCCTCCTTGCATCTAGTTGCGTGTCGGGTGTTGGTTCTATCACTTCCCATAGTCCATTTGCTTCAAGTATTGTTTTAATTTGTATAGCCCAAACCGTATAATTTGTCGGTTTTAAAATAGGACATTGATAATGGGAAATTGGTGCAACGGTTTTCTGTGTTAGGGCATTATTAAGATCAGACATTGTTTCTATTCGTATGATCTTCACCTTTTTAAAATAGGTTTTTTTATTTCAAATCAACTTGTAAAAAAAATCCTATTAAATATATAAGACTTTTTTTTATAAAAATTTTAATCTAAGAAAACGTCTTCTTTTAAAAATCTAAAAAAAAAAACCCCTCTTATTTTTAGACTTTTCCTAATAGTATAATAATTTTATACTACTAGTATATTAAAATAGTAATAAAATTTAGATTTGAAACCTAGATATTTGTTAATATTTAATTAGACTTTAAAACCCTTTTTAAAACTTAATCACAAAAACCCAATTAGTATTATAGAAGTCCAATAAAGTAATTAAACCCTTTTCTATAATCTTAAAAATAGGTCACGCTTTGTTTTTAAAAGATAAAACCTTTGTATAAAAATTAAAGGTATTTTTTTAAAATATAAACTATCTTCTTGTAGGCTTCAAAAAGAAAAGTCCAGATTAAAAAAGCCCACAAATGTGTTTTTTTTTTGTGTCGTTCGTGTGAACCGCTCCCACAAAAATGTTCTTCCCCAAAAATGAAACCCTACTTCCTTGCGCCGTTTCTTTATCGAGCGCTAAGTTTCTCGAGTGCTTCTTCTCCGATGCTTCGATCGGTTGTTCCTCGTTGCCTCTTACGCAATCGCTATTTCACGATGCTTTGGTTCCTCGGTTTGATTTTCCGAGTGGGTTTGCTTGACCGTGGTTGCTCCGGTCGTCTTCTCCGGTTCAGGTAAGTATTTTACCGTGGGTGCGAGATGGTGGTAGATCTTGTAGATCGGCCTCCTCTGTGGTATCCCCGTCCCGTTCAACACCTTTTTTTTGTGTTCTGTTTTTCCGGCGACAGTCGGTTTCTCCGTTCCTCTTGATTCCCGGTATATGATGGTGCCAAGGTTCAAAACCTTCGGTTCTGATACCAAATGTTGGATCTAAAACACGAAATCAAGAGTATGAATGTAAAGGTTTTGTTTATAGATCTGAAATATTCGATTTTACATTACATTCTTCATCTGTACGTTTACATATATATACACAATCATGAAACCGCGGTTTCCGGCCAAGTTAACGGCCGTCGGCGGTTGCCGTCACGGCGGCGGTTGGTGGCTGTCGGCGCCGCCCCTAATATTATATATTTTATATTTACAACTTATTTATAACCTAGATCGGGATTATTTGTTACAGAAATGTCCTATCAACAGCTTCAGATGCATGTTGGTGCTGTAAACAGTCCTCCCAAATGATTGATTCTGACTCTCTAATCAACTCGGCAATATCTAAAGTGACATCAATTACATAGCATTATTCATAGTCAAGTTCGGTAGGGATACAAAACATGGAATGAGTCGTCTGACCACAGGCAGGTCAAAGTGAACGTATTCCTATAATGCAATAGATAACATGATTTTACCAAGTGAACATAATGAAGAAATAAGTTTCTTCCACAAGTATGTGTTACCAATACCTCCGGTATCATATACGAATAGCAAACCTTTCTTTTGAGCGTTTATGGCCTGCAAGATATTATCATACACCGCCTTTTGTTGGGGATTTAACCCAACATACAATCTAATAAAATGTACCCTATCTTCATTTACATTATATCTTCTTTCATAAGCCATCAACCTATTCCTAACTATATTAATCAAGTGATAATCAATGTGAGAAAAGTCTAGCAAATCAACCAATGATCTATTATTCGTAATTGAAATTGCATCTATTTTCATTAATGTATAATTCTCGATCTCCACACCTTTAAACACCACTAATTCATTCTGCAACAACCTAAATTGTAAGCAACACCCTCCGATAAATAAGGAAGACATTCTCTAAAAACGTTTGCTTGATCTATAACCGTGCAAAACAACTATATGGTTACAATAAGCTCCCGAAGTTGATTCCCTAGCTTCCATTAGGATGCCTCTTTTATTGATTGTATCAAATCAACATCGTCACCAAACAAATTTGACGCCTTGCAAGCAGATAAAAATGTTGGATGCATGAAACATGTACTTTTTTGTTTCCTTATAACTTCTAGGACCTCACACAACATTTGGTAACATCCTTATATAATACTTCTCTGCCAAGTCAACTGAACTTTACTTAAGACGAAGGAACCGAGTGCCAAAAAATACTGCTTCTTTACGTATAGGAGTGTATGGAGAGAGGTATGGGAGATAGAAGAAGCTTGTGGCTCACCTTGTAAAATAATTTTTTTTGTTGCATTGGAATGAGATTCGAGGGATTGAAAATCGGCGTTGATGTGCGTGTAGCGTACCAGTTTTAAATTTATAAAATCCGAATTATTTATCACGACTACAGCACAAATAGGCAAGAGAACCTAATCGTATCGTAGTATAGTAAATAAGTACGGGTGTCGAACACAAGGGGAACGAGTATGATTTTGAATATAACTATACTAATTAAATATTAAACTAATAAAAACAACTAAAAGGGAAATTTAGAATCTTATCAATAAAGATTCAAACTTTATTATCCAACTCACTAAATAATAATATCACGAACCAAGAATAAACCAAAGAAAGTGAAAAGCAACAAACTTTACTGGAATTAAGCTTATAATGTGAAGACTCCCTCCCTAGATTTGATTTCACCTCTTTTAAACTGATTAATTCAATTAACTCGTGCAATGGACATGTAATTACTATATACCGATTCCTATATTGGTTATAATCAGCGTCAGATTATATACCTCTATAATTATGGTTTTAACAAACCTTATGGTCATGAGATTGATCAAAACACATAATTAGCCGATTTTAAGTTTGTGTCAAGAAAGACTTAATCTTTATGTTTCTTTAGGTTAACAAAACATGTATTAACTTATAAAAGGTCATTATATATTCATCACACACATTAAAGTTTCCTTTTTTAGAAGTTTAACCTAGGATTGGTCTATCACTAATCTAGATTGTCTATTGGTCCTAAACAATCAAGATTCAAGTTACACAAGTGGATTGGTCCTCCAACTTGTATAAACTCAGTAAATAAACTTCAAAAACAGAAACCAAAACACAAGTGGATCATCAATTAAGCAATACAAGACAATTTATATAGCAAACATGTCCAAGTTAACATAAATTAATTAACTTTATTGAGGTTCATCTCCTTTAGGGAGAAATACATTAAATTCTAGCCTAGAAACACCATAAAATAGCTTCTGGAAATTAAGAAGAACATAAACACAGAAGATAAATAATAAGAATGATAGAATCTAAGCCGAAATCTTCAAATAATAAGCTCCAATCCTTAAAAGTTGAGCTACACAGCCCCTAGAATGCTTTTGGACGTGTTTTGGCAGTATTTGGGTAGTATAAGTTGCGTTGTTCACCCCAAAATCGATCTGGACATTCGCTTATATAGAAAACTGAAAACAGGGGCGTCGCGACGGGGAAGTTTGACGCGATCCAAAACTCTTTTAAAATTTGAATTCTTATCTGATCTGACGCGTCGCGCCGCGACACCCTTAATGGTCGCGCCGCGACATCGCTTTTTTAGAGTTTGACAATAAAAGTTATTTTGTAGCCCTCTGAGTCTAGTTTCCGTGGCCTTTTGAATCACCTCAATCCGAGTTCGTATGAGTGAGATATGATTAAAACAGTGGAGGTGTGTCGGCACGAACAACTTTTCCTATTTCTTCAATTTTTCCGGTTTTTGCTCAAAACTTTTCATTATCCGCCTTTTTGACCTGAAATTCAACAATTAAAGATATTTAAGTATCTTTTACTTATTTACGAACAATAACAGGCTAAATTACAACAGATATCGCTTAAAATATATATCTAAATTTGGCGATATCAAAATACCCCACACTTGAACTTTGCTTGTCCCCAAGCAAACTATAAGTCTATCTAGGCTATAAATCTTAAATAATCAATACCATTCTTTGAAAAATTAAATATCAATTACAAATGTCAAAAAGGTTTATTAAAAACAAAACATTGGCTATACTTAGAATTATGCACATACTCACGATTTGATTCTTATTTACTCTTCAACCATCCCAAATAATCTCTCCGTTTATAAATAACCAAACCTTAATTTATGAATTGCATTTATATTTAAAATGGTTAATTTACCCCTTAGGAATCCCCCAACCTTAAGACTTATTGCAGATTTTCCAACTTTATTTTCACATATGCTTTTTATATCTTTTTAGCTTTTTTTATAAGTCTACGACTTTCTATGGAACCCATATAGCGAATCCTCAACTCAACCGATCCCAAACCAGTTGGCTTTAGGTGGCTAGGTGTAGAACACCCCCTCAGAGTTTACTAATTCGAGTTCTAAAGGCCATTTATTTGACTTATATATTTTTTCTAGCACTTTTGTATATTTTTTATTTTGCACATTGGCTTTTTAAATTTTTTTTTCTTTTTCAAACATATGTTTATAAAAATTGAAAATTCAACTCAGTTTATTTTTGTCAAGCTTAGAATCAAAAAGGGCTTAACCTTATCTTTTATTGCAGCAATTCAAAAATTAAAGTTTAGTTACTATAAATAGAAATTTCTAAGTAATTGACGAAAAGCCACAAGTACTATGCATAAAAGCTAAACATACTCTATGAATCTGTTTATAAATCAACAAACTTGACATTGTTAAATAACATCTAATCTTAACTCGAATGATATTAAAAATTTTAAATTTAACACCCAAATAAAATAATAATTTAACACGAGGACAAATAAATTTAAAGCAAGGAAATATTTTCTAACCCCCTACCCCACACTTAAATTATACAATGTCCTCATTGTACTCGATAAAAATAAACTAAGGTAGAAAAAGGTTAGAAAAACTCCCTGGGTATCATTAGGCGAACGGAGCAAATCAATGAGTAATCACTAATTGAGTGTCAGTATATACTTGCATACTCCATAAATTAAAAGATCTCACTGAAATATAAATCACTCAAAGCATAACGTCAGACATACAAATAAATATAAACATCAAAGGTTGGGAATGTCTCAATATGATTGTATATGAAGATTCCAGAAGCATATATAAAGAATTATCTAGGCTAGGATTCCCTAAAACAAAAAGAAAAACCTAACTCACTTTCGTAGGAATCACGGTTGCATTTAGCGTATGCAACAAGCCTTTAAACCCCTCGGTAGCCCGAGTGGACGAGTTGTAGTCTTGTGAGGGTTTCTAGACAACACACCCACAAAGTTGAGCAAAAAGGAAACAAAATACAAAAATAAAGAAGAAAGAAAAACCTAAACTAACCACGAGTTGCCTCCCAAGAAGCGCTTGTTTTTGTCTGAGTCTCTAGCTTGACTCCAGATTTATTTCTCGTGACTTCGAATGAATAACCCCACACTTGCAATCAAGTGCGGGTGGTAATATTTATACACACCGGGAGATGTATATTTGTTACCAATTCCGAATGCTGTTGCTAGTGTTGCGTTCCACGACGCCGTCTCGATCTCTACAAACAACTCTCTCGTGTTCTGAATTTTGGATCCTACTAGTGATTGTGAACTTGATTGTGACTCAAGCAAAGACTCCAACCGGCTCCCGATGTTGTCTAAGTTGTCCACCTGATCCTTTTCTGCACTTGAAGTACTCCACAGAATTCCCGACGCCAAAGGAATTCCATAATGCGACTCCAACTCCTCACTCGATTCCTTGGTTACCTCCTTTTCTGATTTCGGAGCGTCCTCCTCAAAGAGTAGAAATTCCAGATAGTCCAAGATTTCATCTGCACAATTCTCCATGTCTTCTCTCTCAAGAAGGGAGGGTCCCCATACGGGTTTTGGTTCTAAACCTAACGTGGGTGTTGGTTGGACGAGGGTCGACGGTTCATCCTTTGAATATTCTTCAGGTTCCTCAAGCAGGTCAGCGAGATACTCCAGAATATCTCCATCAGATTGTGCATCTTCTCTCGACTCCACCTCCTCACAAGGCTCAAAATTGATACTTTCGTCAGAATCAGAGTTGTCTAAACAGTACTGTTCAGGACTTAAATGTGGTTCATCAGGCGAGGCAATTGGGTGGTCATTCTCATCATCTTTTGGGATAAAATCGTAATCATCCCGTTCAATGCCATCGTCGTAAAATTCATTCAACAAATCTTTAAGGATGGAATCCCAACAGATCGGATGATCCTCGGGCCAATACATAATCACAAAAGAGACATTGAAAAAATACTTGTTAAGCGCTCAAAACGACTAGACAAGGCACAAAATACTAAAATACGAAAAGTAACTTCCTTTGGAGCCGAAACTCACGGGAAGGATCGTTTAATAAAGAATTAATCAAGTTATACCAAAAAAAAACCGTTCCCCGGCAACGACGCCAAAAAACTTGATGTACGTGTAGCGTACCAGTTTTAAATTTATAAAATCCGAATTATTTAGCATGACTACAACACAAATAGGCAAGAGAACCTAATCGTATCGTAGTATAGTAAATAAGTTCGGGTGTCGAACACAAGGGGAACGAGTATGATTTTGAATATAACTATACTAATTAAATATTAGACTAATAAAAACAACTAAAGGGGGAAATTTAGAATCTTATCAATAAAGATTCAAACTTTATTATCCAACTCACTAAATAATAATATCATAAACCAAGAATAAACCAAAGAAAGTGAAAAGCAACAAACTTTACTGGAATTAAGCTTATAATGTGAAGACTCCCTTCCTAGATTTGATTTCACCTCTTTTAAACTGATTAATTCAATTAACTCGTGCAATGAACATGTAATTACTATATACCGATTCCTATATTGGTTATAATCATGGTCAGATTATATACCTCTATAATTATGGTTTTAACAAACCTTATGGTCATGCGATTGATCAAAACACATAATTAGCCGATTTTAAGTTCGTGTCAAGAAAAACTTAATCTTTATGTTTGTTTAGGTTAACAAAACATGTATTAACATATAAATGGTCATTATATATTCATCACACACATTAAAGTTTTCTTTTTTAGAAGTTTAATTTAGGATTGGTCTATCACTAGTCTAGATTGTCTATTGGTCCTAAACAATCAAGATTCAAGTTACACAAGTGGATTGGTCCTCCAACTTGTATAAACTCAGTAAATAAACTTCAAAAACAGAAACCAAAACACATGTGGATCATCAATTACGCAATACAAGATAATTTATATAGCAAACATGTCCAAGTTAACATAAATTAATTAAGTTTATTGAGGTTCATCTCCTCTAGGGAGAAATACATGAAATTCTAGCCTAGAAACACCATAAAATAGCTTCTGGAAATTAAGAAGAACATAAACACAGAAGATAAATAATAAGAATGATAGAACCGTGATGAATCTAAGCCGAAATCTTCAAATAATAAGCTCCAATCCTTAAAAGTTGAGCTCCACAGCCCCTAGAATGCTTTTGGACGTGTTTTGGCAGTAATTGGGTAGTATAAGTTGCGTTGTTCACCCCAAAATCGATCTGGACATTCGCTTATATAGAAAACTGAAAACAGGGGCATCGCGCCGCGACGAATAAGTGTCGCGTCGCGACGGGGAAGTTTGACGCGATCCAAAACTCTTTTAAATTTGAATTCTGATCTGATTTGACGCGTCGTGCCGTGACATTGCTTTTTTAGAGTTTGACCATAAAAAGGATTTTGTAGCCCTCTGAGTCTAGTTTCCGTGGCCTTTTGAATCATCTCAATCCGAGTTCGTATGAGTGAGATATGATCAAAATAGTGGAGGTGTGTCGGCGCGAACAACTTTTCCTATTTCTTCAATTTTTCCGGTTTTTGCTCAAAACTTTTCATTATCCGCCTTTTTGACCTGAAATTCAACAATTAAAGATATTTAAGTATCTTTTACTTATTTACGAACAATATCAGGCTAAATTAAAACAGATATCGCTTATAATATATATCTAAATTTGGCGATATCAGCGTCAATGGGTCCAAGAGAGCTTAGCCATGCCATGCCAAGGACCAAGTCAGCGCCTTCGATAGGTAATACAAAAAACGGAATGGTGAATGTGGTTGAGTTTAGTTGAAGGTCGACGTCAGGGCAAAATGTGTTGCAATGAAGAAACATTCCGTTTCCAATCATAATGGGGAAAGAAGTAATGGGTTGTGTAGGAATGTTAAGGAAGCAAACGATACGAGGTTGAACTATGTTGTGGGCACTTCCCGAGTCTACTAAAATGGTTACCGGGTGACCGTGGATGTGGCTTGTGACTCCAAGGGCTTTAGGCAATGCTAAGCCTAGTAACACGGCTGTTGAGAGTGATAGGAATTGGGTGTTTGGGTTGGGTGTTTGCGTAGGTGTTTCTTGTGAGGGTGGTTCAATGATGGTGTACTGGATGTCAGGTGGAAGATTGGTAGGGGGCTGTCTTCCTTGTCGGCGATTAGTAGGAACTGTGGAGGATTGCATTTGTGTTCTGTGTGATACTTTTCGGGACATCGAAAACAGAGACTTGTTGCTCGTCTTTTCTGAAGGGCATGGAAGGTTTGGCATCTGCTGAGAGGCGTGTGAATGGGATGGTATTGGGGCTACAGTTTGGGGTTGGTAAGATGGGCATGGAAGGTTTTGATACTTGAGGTGAAGAAGGTATGGATGAGGAAATGTTAGTAGGGGATGGTAAGGTTGGGGTGAAAAGACATGAGGGTGGAAGTTTTAACTTAGATCTCTGGTCCTCCACTTTGTCTTCTACGAGTTTGGTAAGGGCAATGGCTTTAGTTAATGATTGTGGTCGAAGAATAGCAAGCTCTTGTTGGATGTCATGACGTAACCCAGAGAGATAACAATTGAGTGACGCCTCTTGTGACAAGCCGACAACACGGTTGCTTATCTTCTCGAACTCCGCTTGGTAGTGATCGACGATGGACGTTTGGTGAAGTTTAAAGAGAGTCGCTTGGTGATTATCATATGATGATGGACCAAAATGGACTTCTAAAGCTCGAGTGAATTCCAGCCATGTGGTGAGAAGGTTGTTATTGACAAGGTACTTGTACCAACTTAAGGCGTCACCAGAGAGGTAAAATGCTACCATGGCGGTGCGTTGGTGTGAGGGTATGTTGTATAATGTGAAGTATTGGTCAGCTTAGAAAAGCCAATCCAATGGGTTTGAACCATTAAATGTAGGTAGGGTGATTTTAGGTGGTCTGATGTTTGGATTTCCAAGCGGGGGTGGGTTGTTGAGTGGTGTTTTTGGTTCGGTGTGGCTGAAAGTCGAGATAAGGGTGTTGTTTTGTTCAAATTGCGTTGCGAGTTGGTTGACGATAATATGGAGTTGGGTTTTGTGATCATGCAGGGCAGTGGCTTGGGTGGCGATAATCCTTTCGGTATTTTATGTGGAGGAAGTCATGAGTTTGGAAATGTTATCTACCATGGCCGCCATGGATTCCTCGAGAGAGGGTGGTTCTCGCCTTCTCGGCGAGGCGGCATGACGGAGGATTTGAGTGAGCAATGAAAGCACCAATTGATAAGGCTCTATTCGAGACGAGCCGGTCTCCCAAAGAAAATCAAGACAAGAATATGGAGCAATTTTCTCTTCAATTCTCAAATGCAATTACAACCAATATTTAAAGAAATCAAATAACTACCACTTCCTACGTGCACTTTATTCTCTAACTAACCAACGCGAGCTCCTAATTACATGCATGCAAACTAACAAAATGGAAATACTGGAGATGGTCTCTTCCTAAAGTCATGGTCCACTACTTTACTCCTTGACTGACGGTTGCATCTCTGGACCTTGGGCTCGTCCTAGTTGCTTGCTTGGTGTAACACCCGCAAACCTGGGCTAGGAGATTAGCAGGTTTGTGGTAAGTGCTTATCTTATTTAATATAATTAAATGGTTAATAACATGATTAATTAATTTAATTCTATTATGTGATTAATAAATATGTATGAATTATATGTATTGTATTTAGTTGTGTACGTGTACATATATGTGTATGTAAATTAATAAGAGATTGCCACCTCATGCTTAAACTAAGTACACATGTTGAAGTGTGAATAATAATTGTCATATTACTAAATTAAGAAAGGTGTAAGTGTGTGTTTGTGAGTTTCTCTTCTGCCAAGCAAATCGAAGGAAAAGAGAGAAAGAAGATAACAATTGGATTCCATTTATTTTGTGTTCTAATTCAAGATCAAAGGTTGGTACAAGTTTATTGTTGATTGTTATTAAGATTCTTGAAGTTTTGATATGAATATGATGAAGTTTAGCATGTATAAATGGAAACACCATTTATGGTGAAAGTTGATAAAACTTGTGAAATGGGTTTTGATTTATGATGATGTTTAATTAACTTTGATGTGTTCTGATGTTTCTTGACATGTTATATGAGGTTTGTATGTGTTTAAAAGTGTTTTTATGATGTTTAAAGTTACATGTATGTATAAGTTTGTTGTCTGGAAGTTTTGATGAAGAAGATGATGAGTTACAGGGCTCATCTGACTTTCAGATGAGTCATGCGACTTTTATAATGCTTCATTCGACTTTCTTTGCTTTGGTCCGTAAGTCGCATGAAATGCTTTGATCCAAATGTCACATGAAGTTTCCATTTGATCCGTATGTCGCATGACCTTGGTCCCATAGTCGCATGACCCTGGTTTGACAGTCGCATGAATCCTTTGATCAGTCAGTCGCATGAGTAACACTATGGTCCGACAGTCGCATGAAAAGTTCAATGTGTATTTTTCATATGGAAGCTTTTGTTTGACGAATCTTTTGGTTTGCCTTTTGTATATGTATTTATATGTAAATCTAACTTGAGGAAAATGAGTATG
This sequence comes from Dittrichia graveolens, assembly GCA_038502395.1. NCBI lineage: Eukaryota > Viridiplantae > Streptophyta > Magnoliopsida > Asterales > Asteraceae > Dittrichia > Dittrichia graveolens. Next base: position 71,444,569 of record JARJIL010000004.1, on the reverse strand, counting down.
CTTGATATTATATGAGAAGATATATTTATGTATCAAGGACTGATTTCTGGATTGTTGTATTCTCAGGAACTGCGAAGACTCAGTAATATTAAACCACTGAGCAGCGTGACTGAAATCAGAGGTGAGTGGACGTTAAACACGGATGGTAAAGATTGCAGTTAATATTATGGATGTAAAGCATGATTGTGGATTGAGATTGAACTGCTGATTGTGATATTGAATGTTGTTAACTGCTGCATGAATATTTGGTTGATACGCACTCTTAGGATGATTTTGAGTTGCGTTGAGAAGTCAGCTATACGTGGACTTGGGCTGGGCTTGTCTAACTGGTTGGTTGAACAGTAGTAGCCTTTCTGTTGCATTTGTTGTTCAGAGGGGAGTTTACTGTGCCAATCTAGTGGAAAGCTATCGGTAAACCTTTGCTTTGGCCGGCATTGGTTGTAGGTTCTGCGCCGAACCGCCGGTCTTCTCTAGATATGTGATTACATGATTGATGATTAATTGTGAATGTTTGCGTTTGATGCTTTAGCCTCTACTCACTTAGCTTTGTGCTAATTCCCCTCAGTTGATATTTTGCAGGTTCGTGTTTGAGTTGAAGAAGGAAGAGTTGACCACACTCTGATACATGTTTTTGAAAATGAGACGAGCCAGTATTTTGTAACACCAAACAATAGTAGAAGTTGATGTTAACTTTTGAACAATGATTGTACATTTGTAATTATTGATTATATGTAATCAAGTTTGTTTTAATTAGCTTCCGCAGCTCGTTTAAAAAAATGGCTTGTGATTTTCCGGTGTTACTGTTTGGTATCAGAGCCTAGGTTTGGCGATGCATGTATGGCTAGAGTGTTGCATTCCCAAATCTTGGCTCGTGACGGGTCAAGCTTTCCTTCGGGGGAATTAGGGTGAGTTAGAGTTGTTGTAGTAGTTAGTATTTTGGATACTAACGGTTTATGCTAATGAGCTATGAGGTGATGTGATTGTAACAGATTATGGCTGACCGAGAGACTCCCATCCTACCTCCTGTGACCCAATCTACAGAAGCACCAGTTATTGAAGATATAAACCAAGCTGTAACGTCTGGGCAAGAGCAAGAGGAGGACTAGAGCAAATATATCTTCAAACTAGAGAATGAGTTGATGGATCTCAGGAATAAAGTCCTTAACATGGAACAGAGATTGAGTCAACCTGAACCACCACCTGTACCAATTGCGATAACCACACAAGAAACAGTACCACCAGTATCAGTACCTTTACCACCAATGACACAGATGATGCAACAACCCTTCTTCTATCCGTATCCACAACCTGGAGGTTATCCGTTTGCGTTTCCAGGATTTAAACAACCATGCACTTATAAGCAGTTCCTCGACTGTAAACCATCTGAATACCGGGGGAGTTTTGATCCCAGTATCACTCTGAATTGGCTTAGGTAGATGACGAAGACATTAGATGCTTGCAACTGTGAAAATGAACTGAAAGTAAAATACGCGTCAAGGATGTTGAAGGGAGACTCCATGGTCTGGTGGGATTCGATTACCGGCCATTTCACAGAGCAATAGCAGGAGAGTATCACTGATATCGCCAAATATACATATATATTTTAAACGATATCTGTTTTATTTTAGCCCGTTATTGTTTATAAATAAGTAAAAAAACACTTAATTATCTTCATTTATTGAATTACAGGTTAAAAAGGCGTGTGATGAAAAGTTTTGAGCAAAAACCAGAAAAACCGAAGAAAATAAGAAAAGTTGTCCGCGCCGACACACCTCCACTGTTTTGATCATATCTCACTCATACGAACTCGGATTGAGGTGATTCAAAGAGGCCACGGAAACTAGACTCAGAGGGCTACAAAATCACTTTTATGGTCAAAGTCTGAAAAAGCGATGTCGCGGCGCGACACCTTCAAGAATCGCGGCGCGACGGAGCTGTTCAAGAAGAGGTCCAAAAGCTCGCCACGTGTCATCGCGGCGCGACAGTTGATTGGGTCGTGGCGCGACGCATCAGATCACGTCAGAATTCAATTTTTAAAAGAGTTTTGGATCGCGTCAAACTCACCCGTCGCGGCGCGACGCCCCTGTTTTCAGTTTTCTATATAAACGAACGTCCAGATCGATTTTGGGATGAACAACCCAACATATACTACCCAAAATACTTCCAAAACACGTCCAAAAGTCATCCCAAGAGCTATGGAGCTTAATTTGAAGGATTGAAGCTTATTTTGTAGATTAAAGTGGCTAGGAGGCTTGCTTATTACGGTTTTATCATTCTTTTCTTTGTTCTCATGTTTATTTATGATTTCCAGAAGCTTGATATGACTGTTATTGGCTAGTTTTCTTTTTTTCCTCCCTAGAAGAGATGAAACTTTGTAAATATGTTTGATTTCCATTGATTAGAACATGTTTTCATCTCATAATTTGTCTTATAACCTCACCAATGATTCATATGTGTTAAAGATCTGTTTTTTAATTGTTTATATTCTGAGTTTATAAAAATTAGAGGACCAATCTATTTTTATAGCTTTTATCATGATTAATTAGGATCAATAATTAATCTTAACTAGTGATTGATCATATCCTAGGCTTAGATAATCAAGAATGGAACTTTAGTGTGTATGATTGGCATGTAATGACCTTTATTTGTCAATTTAACAATTTAATAACCAAATAACTATTAAATGTGGAGTCTTGTTTGACACGAACTTAAACACGTCTAATTATGCATTTAAACAATTTCTTGACCATAGAATTGAATAAATACATAATTAGAGGGTTAGAACTCAGACCAAGAGTTTATCCATTATAGAAATCGGTATGAGATGAAACAAATGTTCGTTGCACGATTAATTGGAAATTAAATGTTTTGAAAAAGTAAAAATCGAATCTAGGGAGGGAATCTTTATTTTATAAGCTTAATCCAATAAAGTTTGTTCTTTTCACTTTCTTTGGTTTGTTTTTGGTTCGTGTTGTTATTATTTAGTGAGTTGGATCATAAAGTTTGAATCTTTATTGTTAAGATTCTAATTCCCCCTTTTAGTTGTTTTTATTAGTTTAATATTTAATTAGTATAGTTATATTCAAAATCATATTCGTTCCCCTTGTGTTCGACACCCGTACTTATTTACTATACTACGATACGATTAGGTTCTCTTCCCTATTTGTGTTGTAGTCGTGCTAAATAATTCGGATTTTATAAATTTAAAACTGGTACGCTATACGCACATCAATCACCTAGAGTCAATTCCAGGAAAAGTTATGTGAACAGTACTGTGGAACGTTTGAGATTGCTAAAATAAAGAGGGAATTTATGGAATTACAGATGACTGGGAATATGACGGTGGATCAATTGATAAAACAATTCAACGAGAAAATGCGGTTTTCAAAGCGTTGGGTACCTGATGAGGAGTCGAGAATTGCCCATTTTATGGGGGCACTGCATCCTGATCTTCATAGCGCCACTAGGTGGGCTACCACCCTATCACAAGCCTTCACTTTAGCCAAGTTGGCTGAAGGGGATTTAATAGCAAGGAACAGGTTGAGTGGGGAAAGAATTTCCCAGCAGAAATCCAAGTTTGAACAATATAATACTCAACAACGGCAAGGAGGGCAGGGCAGTGGAAACCGACAGGGAAGTCAGAATAGGATGCCTACTACAGGTGGGTCTACTCAGAGGGTACCGTGGTGTAACAGGTGCAAGTCATATTATCATGGGTAGTGTACGCCCCAGTCCATGAGATGCGTGAAGTGTGGTCAGTTTGGCCACGATTTGAAAAATTGCAGACTGCCGAGGAGCGTCTGCTGGAATTGTCAGAAGGAGGGGCACCAAGTAGGTGATTGCCCATTGAGTAAGAAAGTCGGATCTGGGTCAGGAGGGGGAGGTGCTGGAGGGTCATCTACAGCCGGGCAGAAACGAAAGAACCCACCCACTGCTGAGGGTCGGGCATTTAAGATGACTGTGGAAGATGCTACTACCACAGATGATGTGATAACCGGTATGTTTTTAATAAACTCTATACCTGCTAGAGTGTTATTTGATTCAGGGGCAAATCGCTCCTTTATATCTGTAGAATTCTGTGGTAGGTTAAATGTGCCTTTAACTGAATTAGCTACTGCTTTAGAAATTGAGGTAGGTAATGGTATGATGGTACCAGTCACAACTGCTGTGGCTGGAGCCAAGATAGATATAGATGGTAATTGCTTTCCTGTTTATTTCCTTGTAATGCCATTATCTGGATTCGATGTGGTGCTCGGGATGGACTGGCTGAGTATGAATCAGGCCAGTATCAAGTGTCACAAGAAGTTGATTTCCTTCCCATTGGCTAATGGCACGAGAGTAGTAGCAAGGGGTGAAAAGGCTGGGTCTGTAATCCCAATGATTTCATGTTTAAAGGCTAGAAAGGCCTTGAATAGAGGTTGTGAATCGTATTTAGCCTATGTTATTGATGGAAAGAAAGAGAAGCAAGCATTGAACGACATCCGGGTGGTAACAGAATACCCGGAGGTGTTTCCAGAAGAATTACCGGGACTACCTCCAGTTCATGAGGTAGAGTTCAAAATAGACCTAATTTCTGGTTCCCGACCAGTGGCAAAGACACCGTACAGATTGGCACCGTCAGAGATTCAGGAAATGATGACACAGATACAAGATTTGATAGATAAAGGTTTCATCCGTCCAAGTTCATCTCTGTGGGGAGCACCCGTATTATTTGTAAAGAAGAAAGACGGTACGTTGCATATGTGTATTGACTACCGTGAGCTGAACAAGAGAACGATAAAGAACAAATATCAGTTGCCAAGAATAGATGATTTGTTTGATCAACTACAGGGAGCTTCGTTCTTTTCCAAGATTGATTTGAGGTCAGGGTATCATCAGGTGCGTGTTTCTGAGGAAGACGTGTCAAAAACAGCTTTTCGTACGCGTTACGGGCACTATGAGTTCTTGGTTATGCCGTTCGGCTTAACCAATGCACCTGCGATTTTCATGGATTTAATGAACAGAGTCTGTCAACCCTTCTTGGATAAGTTTTTGATAGTCTTCATTGATGATATACTGGTATATTCAAAGACTGAGGAAGAGCACGAGAAGCATTTGAGACAGATTTTGGAGACACTGAAGAAAGAACATTTGTTTGCTAAGTTCTCTAAGTGCGAATTCTGGTTGAGAGAAGTACAGTTTTTGGGGCATGTAATCTGTGACGAGGGGGTGAAAGTGGATCCTTCAAAAGTGGAGGCAGTTATGAATTGGAACGCTCCGAAGACACCGTCCGAGATCAAGAGTTTTCTGGGGTTAGCTGGATATTACCGCAGGTTCATTAAAGATTTCTCTAAGATTGCGGGTCCGTTGACAAAGTTGACTCGAAAAGATGTGAAGTTTGTTTGGGACAGTGAACATGATCAAGCTTTTCAGGAGTTTAAACAGTTGTTATGTCAGGCTCCTATTCTTGCATTGCCAAGTGGCTCAGAGGATTTTATAGTTTATTGCGATGCGTCGTTTGCTGGTTTGGGCTGTGTACTTATGAAGAGGGATCGGGTGATAGCATATGCTTCAAGACAACTGAAACTTCATGAGAAGAATTACCCGACACATGATTTGGAACTGGCAGCCGTTGTTTTTGCCCTGAAGTTGTGGAGACACTATTTGTATGGCACCAAGTGCGTGATTTGTACTGACCATAAGAGCCTACAGTATGTATTTACACAGAAAGAGTTGAATATGAGACAGAGACGTTGGGTGGAATTGATTAAAGACTATGATTGCGAAATTAGATATCACCCAGGCAAAGCAAACGTGGTGGCAGATGCCTTAAGCCGCAAGGGAGCGGGAAGCTCTATCCAGTTTATGCGTATTGAGATTGTATCTGATCTAGTGGATAGACTAAAGTCTGCACAGTTGGAAGCTTTGAAAGAAGAAAACTTGAAGAGTGAACTGATGAAGAAACGTAAAGATGACCAAACGGTTACACTAGATCTTCCAGCAGAACTTGCAGGAATACATGATACTTTTAACGTCTGTTATCTGAGAAAGTGCAAGATTGATGATGAAAGTCATATTCTTCTAGTACAAGAGTTGAAAGTTGATTCAAAGAAGAGGTTGATAGAGGAACCAGTAGAACTGTTAGATCGAAAGGTAACCAAGCTCCGAAAGAAACAGATACCAATGGTGTTGGTCAAATGGAAGCACAATCTTGGTTCTGATTTAACATGGGAAACTGAGTCAGAGATGAAGGAAAGATATCCCTTTTTGTTTGAGAAGGAAAGGATTCCGAGGACGGAATCCTCTTAAGGGGGAGAGATTTGTAACACCCGCAAACCTGAGCTAGGAGATTAGCAAGGTTTGTGGTAAGCACTTATATTATTTAATATGATTAAATGGTTAATAACATGATTAATTAATTTAATTCTATTATGTGATTAATAAATATGTATGAATTATATGTATTGTATTTAGTTGTGTACGTGTACATATATGTGTATGTAAATTAATAAGAGATTGCCACCTCATGCTTAAACTAAGTACACATGTTGAAGTGTGAATAATAATTGTCATATTACTAAATTAAGAAAGGTGTAAGTGTGTGTTTGTGAGTTTCTCTGCTGCCAAGCAAATCGAAGGAAAAGAGAGAAAGAAGATAACAATTGGTTTCCATTTATTTTGTGTTCTAATTCAAGATCAAAGGTTGGTACAAGTTTATTGTTGATTGTTATTAAGACTCTTGAAGTTTTGATATGAATATGATGAAGTTTAGCATGTATAAATGGAAACACCATTTATGGTGAAAGTTGATAAAACTTGTGAAATGGGTTTTGATTTATGATGATGTTTAATTAACTTTGATGTGTTCTTGATGTTTCTTGACATGTTATATGAGGTTTATATGTGTTTAAAAGTGTTTTATGATGTTTTAAGATGTTTAAAGTTACATGTATGTATAAGTTTGTTGTCTGAAAGTTTTGATGAAGAAGATGATGAGTTACAGGGCTCATCTGACTTTCAGATGAGGCATGCGACTTTTATAATGCTTCATTCGACTTTCTTTGGTCCGTAAGTCGCATGAAATGCTTCGATCCAAATGTCGCATGAAGTTTCCATTTGATCCGTATGTCGCATGACCTTGGTCCGACAGTCGCATGACCTTGGTCCGACGGTCGCATGACCCTGGTTTGACAGTCGCATGAATCCTTTGATCTGTAAGTCGCATGAGTAACACTATGGTCCGACAGTCGCATGGGACTTTTAGTCCGACTGTCGCATGAAAAGTTCAATGTGTATTTTTCATATGGAAGCTTTTGTTTGACGAATCTTTTGGTTTGCCTTTTGTATATCTATTTATATGTAAATCTAACTTAAGGAAAATGAGTATGCTTGATATTATATGAGAAGATATATTTATGAATCAAGGACTGATTTCGGGATTGTTGTATTCTCAGGAACTGCGAAGACTCAGTAATATTAAACCACTGAGCAGCGTGACTGAAATCAGAGGTGAGTGGACGTTAAACACGGATGGTAAAGATTGCAGTTAATATTATGGATGTAAAGCATGATTGTGGATTGAGATTGAACTGCTGATTGTGATATTGAATGTTGTTAACTGCTGCATGAATATTTGGTCGATACGCACTCTTAGGATGATTTTGAGTTGCGTTGAGAAGTCAGCTATACGTAGACTTGGGCTGGGCTTGTCTAACTGGTTGGTTGAACAGTAGTAGCCTTTCTGTTGCATTTGTTGCTCCGAGGGGAGTTTACTGTGCCAATTTAGTGGAAAGCTATCGGTAAACCTTTGCTTTGGCCGGTATTGGTTGTAGGTTCTGCGCCGAACCGCCGGTCTTCTCTAGATATGTGATTACATGATTGATGATTGATTGTGAATGTTTGCGTTTGATGCTTTAGCCTCTACTCACTTAGCTTTGTGCTAATTCCCCTCAGTTGATATTTTGCAGGTTCGTGTTTGAGTTGAAGAAGGAAGAGTTGACCACACTCTGATACATGTTTTTGAAAATGAGACGAGTCAGTATTTTGTAACACCAAACAATAGTAGAAGTTGATGTTAACTTTTGAACAATGATTGTACATTTGTAATTATTGATTATATGTAATCAAGTTTGTTTTAATTAGCTTCCGCAGCGCGTTTAAAAAAATGGCTTTTGATTTTCCTGTGTTACACTTGGCACAACAATATAATCCTTGAAGTGGGCTGGATTGTGGGCCTTGACTTTAAGGGATGTTGGTGGCCCAAGATCGTATCATAAAGCTCCAAATAAAGCAATCAAGGCATAATTGATGAATTGGTCTAGCGTGTATATCGTGTTACAACTCAAGCTTTTGTTGTGAGCTATGAAATAATGAGTGACAATAAAGTTAATAAAACGATGGGTTAATCGAGACAAATAAAATAAATGGTGAAAGTTAATATTAATAAGTTGAAGTTCAAAATTAATAAAAACAGTGCAAATATAATTAAAAGCTGGAAATAAAAAACTTAAAAAACGTTGGTTTGTTAAATATTTTTAAACCTGCGCATATTTGGTAAATAATGTTTAAAGAAGAATGATATATTTTTTTACTATTTTTTGTTACTTCATCCTTCTATTAATTATAAAATGGTAAGTGGAATCCACTAATTTTTTTCGGTCACTATTAATTTTAATATTTGTGTTTATCTTGTAAGTAGGAGAAACTAATAGGAAAATATCACCTCTTTTTTTTTAAACATACTTGCTTGATTAAAGCTCCTACCTAGCTAGGTTGTGTTTACTTACAAAAAACTATTTTATGTTATGGATAATAATAGAATATATGTTATTATTTCCTATTATTAGATATATGTGTTATTCTCGATAAAAGATTTGAATTTTGAATACTTATCTATTGTACAACTGTAAATATATGATTACTTAATGAATAATATGACTTCTTCCTCTTCATTATCTTTCTCTTACTCTCTCTATACTCACAACACATTATCTGCACGAAAGTTCTAGTGATAAGAACTAGGGAAAACCGCATAAGAGATCGGCACCATAGCCGGAAAGATGAATCGAGTTTGTTTGATGTTCCGATCACCGCTTGAGATAATATTAATGGTCGACACTAGTTCATATGGTAACATACTTGTGATCATGGATATTGTAGCAATCTAAAAGACTAAAACCAGATCTATGTCAACATGATCCACTTGGTTATAATAAGTTTACTGATTTTTCTTAAAATCAGTATTAATTGTTTATAGTAAGTTTACTGCCGTCTTTTTGTTCAATGACAAATCTATTTAAATTGAGACATCTATATTAAGTTTTAGGATAAAGATCTATCTAAGATCAAAGTGTGACGCCAAAGCACTAAACAATACTTTTTTCCCCTTCTATTGACACAAAACAAACGATTGTGAGTTTATTATTCTTTTTTTCTGCTTTTAGTACTTTCTTTTGTCAAATGATTTAAAGACACAGAAAAAATACGTGATTATATATAAAATAGCAGAGGTAAACTTTATGATCTGGTTTTAAATGGACTAGTTTAAGAATCCTTGCACTCATCGCTATCACACAATTAAAACTGAAACAAAGGACTTTTAAAGTGATAAAAATAAGTATAGACTTTCATATATAACAACAAATTTATCAACCTTTAAACATGTACCGTGACAAAAACTACGAGCAGGTATGATAACACAAAAACCAGAAACAATACATACTGATATAATTATTAAAGCAATGAATTCAAATTAATAAAAGAAGAGTAAATTTATTAAATGGGTTGCGTGTTGCCCTCTAAGTCAACCCACGATTCTTAAGTAAGTCATTATAATTTGTTTAAATGGAACCCAAATGACTACAAAGTAGCAATAAGCTAAAACTTCAAAGCACTTTTTTCTTCTTATCCAAATACATACACTGAATCTCTCAAAATAAAATTTGAAAGATTGTTCGAAAAAGATCTTTTATAGAATACAAAAGAATACAATAGTCAAGTTAGCTTATAATTTATAGGCAAAAATCAAAAGTTTTTCTAATGTTTCACTCTTAAAACCAAATCACAACATGCTTTTGAACCTATTATTAAGTTTAGTTTCAAGGCTTCATTTAGGTCTACTACAATACCGATACATAAACCATTTGCTTCAAGAATAAGAACTCTAAACATAATCATAAAAGTTTAGATACATGTAGTCAGCTAAATCAAATACACACATACACATATTTAAAAGCCACAATTATACCATAATAGCAACTAAATAAAATAATTCAACAATTGGTCGTGTACCTCCAAAGGGAGCACCAATAGCAAATAAACATAAAAAATCGATAGTTGATCAAGAAATCACCTTGCGATTCAACCCACAAATCTAACCAAGGGATTGTTTGGGACTTATAATTGAAAGTGTTTACGTACATGCTTATTGATTTGGAGTGCGTCAAAGTGATAGAAAGATCAAAGTGATAAATATATAACCTGCATGGAAAAGATTTCATTTTACAACCATAAGCATTTAAACGCATAAATTTATAACCTGCATGGACTCTCATACCTTGAATCAATTTTAATAAAAATATTTTTATCCCCTTTACACACAAATATTCAGCAATTACAACCCATTTTTATACGAGCATACATCAAATACAAAAAGTAAACTTGTAACCCAAAGCAATACAATTAGAGTTAAGCATATTTCTAAAAAGGAGCCTTGTTTAACGTTTTTGTTTGTTTCGATGATCTGCATTTCTGTTTGTGTTGTTACCAGTTCGTTTGGCAACATCAGATTCAAAGAAATACATCATATAACTTCACAAGAAATAAAAGTAATAGACTTTGTAAGAAGAAAGAACATAGTTTGCACAGAAATATATCTTTCGATTGATTAAACAAGTCTGTACATTGCTACCTATTTATAGACAAACATACTTAGTAGTTTTCTCCCGCCATTAACTGTTAAATGGCAGTTAGGTGGCGGCTAACTTCAACAGCCCCACATAATTATTTTAATACAAATATAATATAAGTTATCTTACATAATAATACTATCCGATTATATCATTTAAAAGGTCTAACAGTTTTCACGTATTAAGACTTGAATAAAACTTTTTTGATACACAAAACTACTGTTACAACTTAGATTATAAATTTGCATAAAATGAAATTAAACCACATGAACAGATCATTTTAGCAATAAAATCTCACGAACCCATAAAAAAAGAAGAGGTAATATTAGTGGATTGCAAGGAAGCATATAGTAGACAACGCTTGAATGAGGCCACAAAGAGAAACATGAACCTCATTGTTGATGTCATTGATTCTAAAATGGTGTTCGAAGCCTATTCTTCTATTATGCTATCCTTATCCATCCGCGATTGCTGTTTGTTCAAAAATTGTCAACAATAATCCAAGAAACAAACATATAAACCAAGCAACATTTAGGATTAATGCATTTCATTGATGTATTTTATCGAACTATAACCAATTTGTGTGTGTGGATATGTGTCATCTAATTTTGGGTGCAATACAGATTCAGGTCGGATTAACCTCTTACAAAAAATTATCTGAGCAACTTATTTGAGCAAAATGTCGAGTTATTAATCATAACCAGCTCATTCAGGAAACATTATCTCATTTTGACATTTCATCGAGCGGTGGTTATTGCTTGCTTTTTCCATGAAACTTCAAATTGTTATATCAAGCAATCAAATCCCAAATGAATCACATTGATACAACTGAAACTCAAATTAATATATCAAGCACTCATAGAGAACAACAAAAAGTCTATACATATAACAAAAAGAATGGATTATGAATCACATTGATACAATTAAAACTCAAAGATCACATCCCAACATGAATCACATTGATACTATTAGAACTCAAAGAAGTATGATTCATATCTAAAAAATTCTTGTCAAATTGCATAAACAACCTCTCATATATACCATATACCCTACAATCATTACGAGAAACAAAAATAACCACTAAACATTCATTAGAGCATATAAACCCTAAACACAATAAAATCGAACATATAACCACTAAGTATATTAAAAACAAGAAAACAAACCAAAATGGAAAATAAAACATTTAACAAATCAAAATCGTTAGTTCAAGTCCTAGCCTCTAAATCTACAAAAAAAAGTCCAAATAGAATGAGATTAGGAGATGAACGGAGGCAACCTGACAAGAAACACATAACTAGTCATGATTATGGAAAAAGAAAAAAAAGGGTTTTCAGAAAGAAAACATTTGATAAACGGAAATAATATGGAGTCATATAAGAACCTCAAAAAACGGATACAATCAATGAAATATGATTCGAGCATTTTACTTAAGATGAAATCGGCATATAGGGATCGACATAGAGTGATGCAATAGCAAGCTCTGAAATCACAATGTGTTTTTAGGGTTTTTTAATCTTCTTGAAGACGAGAACAAATAAAACAAATATGGTACAAAATCTCAGTTAAATACTCACGTCTTATTAAACCATGTGCCAAACAAAAGGGTCCGATATATATTGTGTCACACCCCGCTAAAGCGGAAATACGAGGTGTCATAACACAAGGTTTTATCGCACAAGGTAGTAGACAATTATCAACCATAATAAGGTAAGAAAGATTAATCAAAACATAAGTAGTATTGTTTAAAACAATTTTCCGGAAATCAAATACGTTTAGAAAACATACGACATAAGTAAAATAATGTTTGTGAGGTTGACGCCACACATGAGGCACCCATGGTAAACTCTTACTTGTTATTATCTAAAAAACATAATTTAAGAACAAGTGTCAACTAAAAATAGTTGGGGAGATCATAGGTTTTCGTATGCAAGAAAATAAATTTTAATACAGAGAAAAAAAATACTTCTGAGGTGAAACATTGTCATACAAGATATTTTAAGTTATTCACTAATTTAAGCAGAAAGTGTTAAGTACTTTAGCAATATCCGCCATGAGCCCCTACCAAACCATTAGATAACGATGCCCAAAATTTACGAATTCATTCCAAGTGTTTTCTTTGGTAATGTACACCTAAGGTTCGTCAACACCGGGACTTACACTTTTAAACTTAGGCATTGCATTAATAAGCACAACAAGTGCTAAATCATTTAAATCATATATTTTTTATGGAACAACCATATAAAATTTTATATCATGCTTTTCACCGCAAAATCAGTAACATATATTATAAAAGGGAGCTATAATACTCACTTACGAAATAACGAGGTTCTAAATTGGTATTGGTATCTCCCACTAACCGATGGGCTTCCTTCCTAGTAAAACATTTCATTATTAGTTATAGATTTAGTAGTATATTATATATTTTATTAAAGGAATTAATTGGTGATGCATTATATTATATTTTAAATTATTTCTTTCTTTGTGTCATATATGTATATATATATATATAATATTTTTTTACTAACTTAAATTAAACTTATGGTTTTGATATAGAATTTATTAATATTTAAAGTAGTGTATTGACATATTATTATATTATGAGTTTTATGATTTCGTGTTTTGTTGTGACATGATTATTTACGGAATGCTTATGTAGTCACATATTTTAATTTGATTTTTCGTTAAAAATAAGTTATTATATTTATATATTTATTTATTTTTTACATGTTTTATATAGTTTAATAAGTCCTATTAGACCACTTTTATTTATTATGTTTGAATCATAAGACTTATCCTTATCTTATTTTTAAAATTGTGTTTGCTGACGAGCTTATCACTTTATACTTTAATGCTGCATTTCTCTATTTTGGAAATTTAATTAGGGTGTAATATTTTTATGTCATTATTTTGTGTCTTTAGTGCATCTTATAAAAAATTTAGACTTTTATACAATTTATAAATATTTTATTTGATTTATTTAAGTTTACAATGTCATTCGTCAAGAACCAGATGACCTTTTTATGTTCTTATAACGATTTAAGGGGTAAAATGACCTTATTTTTGAATGATTCAAAATGGGTTTAATTGACTCAAAGATGTATCTTTTAAAAAAATGTTGAATAAATTTCACCTTGTGTGGACTAAGTTATTGTCGTTCAAAGTTCAATGTAGGATTTTACAAGATTCACACATTCTTGCACATTCAACTTAGCTTTTATGTTTGATGGGTCAAATCTTAATGAAAATGAGAGAGACCAGTTCCATTTGAAAGATAACTCATAAATATAAATTTTAGAAAAAGATTCATAATTTGTATAGCAATATTAAGGAAGATATGACTTGTGAAAGTCGTGATTAGCTACTGTGTAGATACAGTTTACACATGCAATATATTTTAAGGAAAGGTCAAATGACCTTGTATTTTGATGATTCCACTTGTGATAGAAAGGTAAGACATAGACCCGGCATCAAGAGGTGGAATAAAATCATTTGGGTGGCTAGAATTTAAGATATAATAGAAAGAAGTCCGTCATAATTGATAGTTCATTTCTTTAACTTTGAGGTTATAATATTGGTTTATTCATAGTTTATTGGTATTTATCACCATTATTTTTAGTTTTTTGATAATCAACATAATAAAAACTAAATATTACAGATTAAATTAAACTTAGATGATCAAGAATGCACATGCATGTGTTTTTCCTACTTCAAATGGTATGATATCAACACATGTATGTACATTCTTCTTATATTCTTGAATCATAAGTTGCGTGGATCATGGATTATCATCATTTTTAAACATTTTAATGTTTTTGGTGAATAATGTACCATCTAAACACATATGTATTCATGAATATTCATGAAATAAGATCAAAGATCAAAATATGAAGAGAAAAGATGAGAAGTGAGAAAGAATGAAGAACACGAGATACCTACACTTGAATTTTTGCTTCTCACCGTCAATGGATCATCAAGATGAACAAAAATGGCATCAACACAATGATCTTTGGGGATAGAACAAAGTGGAGAAGAGAGAAGGGAGTAGAGAGAAGGTACATAGAGAAAGTGGAGTGTTCAAATGAGAAGATCTTGGCCGGGGTGATGATTGCATTATATAGGCAATTGAGAGGGTGTGTTGGATCACCCAAGGGGCTGACCAATTTTGAGTGTATGTTTGTATTAATATATATATATATATATATTTTGTTTTATTATTATATAATATATAATGTATGTATTAGATGTATTTTATACATTTGTAGCTTGGATAAAGTCAATAGCTATAAGATATTGATTACTTTTGTTGGCATTTATATAAGTTTTATATTTTGGTATAATTCATATATATAATGATGTATTTTATTATTATCATGACTATTTGATATACGAGAATTTAAAATTTTGACACTTAATAAGTCGGTTTTACGGATTTTTCGATTTTTGAAGGTTTTAAAGACATCGTCGGGATTTTTAGGGAATCTAAGACTTCTATAAACTAATTTATGTCATAAATAATATTCTAAGCTATTCAAGACTTATACTAGAGTTTCTCTTGACTAACCTGTAAATTTTGTTGACGGTTGTCACTGTCTCCCCGATTAGAAGAATTTCGTCCTGAAACTAATTTTTAACGTCTTGAGTATGCTTCTTGGTAAAGAGGTGAGGGTATTTAAGCTTCATATAATCCTCTCATTCCCAAGTGTATTTGGGCCCGTGTTTCGAGTTCCAGCAAACTTTCAAAATCGGGATTTTACTCCTCGTAAGCCTTTTGACTTCTCGATCATGAATTTAAATCGGTTCTTCTATGAAGTGAAGTAGGTCATCAACGCGAATGTCCTTGAGGGGTACAACCAAAGATTCGACAGCTAAGCATTTCTTCAAATTCGACACATGAAAGGTGTTATGTATGGCACTCAATTCTTGCGGTAGTTTTAGTTTGTAGGCTACCGGTACGATCCTCTCGATCACTTCAAATGGTCCAACATACCACAGACTTAGTTTGCCTTTCTTCCCAAAACATACTATTCTCTTCCAGGGTGATACCTTCAATAATACTCTATTGCCCACTTGAAACTCTGGGCTTCCTGCGATTATCCGCGTAACTTTTTTGTCGACCCTAGCAGTTTTAAGTCTTTCCTTAATGATTGCGATCTTATTCGTGGTTTCTTGCACAATATCGAGTTTTAATTGTTGATCTCCGATCTCTAACCAGCCGAGCGGTGATCTACACTTTTGGCCATACAAGGCTTCATAAGGTGCACACTATATGCTAGTGTGATAGCTGTTGTTGTATGAGAATTCAACCAACGGTAAGTGCGAATCCCAACTTCCACCAAAATCTATCACGCACGCACGCAACATGTCTTCTAGAGTCTGAATCGTTCTCTCCAATTGGCCATGTGTCCGAGGGTGGTATGTAGTGCTCAAGTTCACATGTGTGCCTAGTGCCCTTTGAAGTGATTGCCAAAATTAGGATGTGAACCGGCTATGTCTATCGGATATTATTGCGATTGGTACTCTGTGTCGGGAAACAACTTCGTTAATATAAATCTGAGCCAACTTTTCCATTTTGTAATCTTCCCGTATAGGAAGGAAATGTGCCGATTTTGTGAGTCAATCTACTATAACCTAAATGGAATCGTACCCTTTTTCAGATCGGGGTAATTTAGTTAAGAAATCCATGGTTATATGTTCCCATTTCCATTCTGGAATTTCTGGCTGCTTTAACATCCGGATGGCTTTTGGTATTCTGTCTTAATCCTTACGCAAGTTAAACATTTCCCCACATATTGGGCGATGTCTTTCCTTATTCCAGGTCACCAATAGTATTCTTTCAGATCCTTGTACATTTTATCGGCTCCTTGATGAATAGAATACCTAGATTGATGAGCTTCATCTAGTATTGAATAACGTACGTTGTTTGCTTTAGGCACCGAAACCTTACCTTCGAAATAGCGAACTCCATCTGATTTAATTTCAAACCTCTGCTCCAAGCAATGAAGAGTTTCGTCTTTCAAAATTTTCGTTTTTAATGCTACCTCTTAAGTTTCCAAAATTCTCTCTTTTAAGCTTGTTTGAACAATCTCTCCCAAGGCTCGCACTCTTATCGGTTTAATTCTCTCCTTGCGTCGGCTACTACATTGGCCTTGCGCGGGTGATATTTGATTTCATAATCATAATCGTTGAGTAGTTCTACCCACCGTCATTGTCTATTGAGCATTTTATGATCGAAGATATGTTGGAGTCCCTTATGATCGGTGTAAATAGTGCATTTGGTACCGTAAAGATAATGTCTCCATATCTTAAGAGCAAGTACGACAACTCCCAACTCCAAGTCGTAAGTAGTGTAGTTCTTTTCATGAACCTTGAGTTGTCTTGAAGCGTATGCAATGAACTTATCTTTTTGCATTAAAACTCATCCCAACCCTTGATGTGATGCATCACAGTATACCACAAAATCATTCGTTCCTTTCGGTAATGACAGAATAGGTGCATTGCACAACCTATGTTTTAACGTTTGAAAAGCTTCTTCTTGTGTTTCTCCCTATTCAAACTTCTTGTCCTTTTGGGTCAATGACATTAGTGGTTTAGCAATCTTGGGAAAATTCGCTATGAATCGTCGATTGTAGCCCCAGACCCAAAAATTGACGTATTTCTGTAGGTGTTTTCGGGGCTTCCCACTTCTTGATGGTTTCAATTTTTGCTAGGTCCACATGTATTCCCTTCTCATTAATCATGTGTCCACGGAAATGTACTTCTCGTATCCAAAACTCGCACTTGGAAAATTTGGCGTATAGTTTCTAATCCTTCAAGAGTTTTAAGATTAATCTCAAATGTTCTCCATGTTCTTTCTTGTTTCACGAGTAGATTAGGATGTCATCAATGAACAAGATTACAAACTCATCCAAATATGGTCTACAAACTCTATTCATTAAGTCCATAAAGACTGTTGGAGCATTGGTGAGTCCAAAAGGCATAACTAGAAACTCATAATGACCGTAACGAGTTCTAAATGTTGTGTTAGGGACATCTTCTTCACGGACTCTTAGTTGATGATACCCGGATCGAAGATTATTTTTTGAGAAATAAGCAGCTCCTTGAAGTTGATCGAAAAGGTCATTGATCCGAGGAAGCGGTTATCGGTTTTTGATAGTCAATTTGTTGAGCTCCCTATAGTCAATGCACATTCATAACCATCCATCTTTCTTTTTGATGAATAGGACTAGGCTCCCCAAGGTGAGGTACTGGGTCGAATGAACCCTTTGTCGAGTAGTCCTTGAAGTTGTGAAGATAGTTCCTGCATTTTCGATTGGGCTAACCAATACGGCGATCTTGCTACTGGTGCAGCTCCACGAACTAAGTCGATTTGGAATTCAACTTGTCTTAATGAAGGTAAAGCAGGTAGATCATCTAGGAATACTTCTGGAGAGTCTCTTACTACGAGAATATCCTGAATCTGTTTCTCCTTTGACTTCTTATCCACAACATGGGCCAAAAACACAACGCATTTCTTCCTTAAATACTTACAGATCTTCATGCATGATACAATCCTCAGGCCTTTCCCCGGCTTATCTCCTTGTATAACAAGAGTGTCACCGTCCGAAAGTGCTATCTTGATGATCTTTTCAGAGCAACAAATTTCCGCTCGGTTTTTGGTCAACCAATCCATACCCACAACTACGTCGAAACTTCCCAAATTGATAGGTATAAGATCGATACTAAATAACATATCATTTTAAATCAAAGTGCAATCAATTAAGACATCACTAGCCTTAGTTTCTTGACCATTGGCAAATTTGATTATATAGGCATCTTCTAGTTTCTTTGGTTTCATATTAATCATGGATCTAAATTCTATAGAAATAAAGCTCCTATTTGCTCAAGAGTCAAAGAATGCAGATGCATAATGATCGTTTAAGAGAAATGTACCTGTCACTACATTTGGGTCTTGTCTTGCCTCCTATGCCCCGAGCTCAAACACTCGACCCCTAGCCTGCTCTACTTCATTCCCCTGGTTTGCAGGACGTGCTTGGTTAGCATTTGGTCCTCTATAGAGTCTAGGGCATAAAGGTCTGAGATGATCCGAGCTTTCACATTCATGACAAGTAAGCTATCTACAATCCTTGGCGTAATAACCTCCCCTGCTGCACTTGTGGCAAATAATGCACTTCCTAAGGTGGTGATTGTTGCACTTATCGCATTTGGGATAGGATCCTTTGCCTTTCTCTGCAGTTTGGGTTTGGGCCCCATAGTTCCTCATCACCTTCTAAATCTTACCCGTCCTATTTCCATATTGCTTTCTTGGGAAATCCTCCATTTTTCTCTTTCCTTTAGTTGTATCATCTCCAAAAATTTCTGACTGCATTGCATTGTAGGTGAGCTTGGTGGCTAAGTTTACCGCACTTTGGAGTGCGATTGGATTTTCAAAGGTGATATTCCCACGAATTTCGGGTGCCAAATCCCATATATACGTGTCGACCCAATTCTCCTCAGGGGTTACTAGATGAGGCACCAGTTTTGCAAGCTCATGAAATCGTGTAGTGTAGGAATCCATATCACTCCCATTCATTTCGTGGTTCCACAACTCAGCCTCTAACTTTTGGATTTTGCTCTTCGGGCAAAATTCCTCTTTGAGTAGCTTTATAAATTCCTCCCAAGTAAGTTAATGAGAAGCTTCCCTTCCTTGAGTTTGTATTTGAGTGTTCCACCAAGTCAAAGCTCGACCTTGCAGGCAACAGGTAGCAAACTCTACCTTATTTGCTGTAGAGCACTTGCTAATGCTAAGAACGGACTATATTCCCTCAATGCAAGCTAGTAGACCGACATCTCCTTCATTTTCTTAGAACTCTTTAGGGTTAGATGCGCTAAAGTTCTTGTACGTGCATTCGTGGTTTGATGTTATTGGTCCTTGATTTTCTTGTAACCCTTCTGCTACCTAACTCACTATGTTAGGTAGCGCTGCGAGGATTTTATCTGTTACTTGTTGGGAAATGTCGGGGTTTTATCTTCATGGAGGCATGATTCTAGAGCATAAATACAAGCGAAATTTTGGTTATTTAAGTACTCTAAGTTTTACTACGTTACACTATCTAAATGCATAACACTCAATCTATGCCATAAGCCAAGTGTATTTCACAAGTAAAAAGAGTGCATAAGCATTATGTAATCATACATTTTCATGCATTCATCACAGAATAATAGTTAGCAAAGTTTGGCTCCTTTTTGGATGCCATACAAATTAACATAGATAATAATATTTATATCATACAAGCATTGTTTTGAAATTTTACCAACAAACTTAGTACATACTTAAACATCTATCCTCAAATTTTGGCAATCCATAGTTTCTTGTTAAACTACTAATAGTTCTTATATTCTTTAACAAAAGGCTAGCGCCTCATCCCTAAGTGGAGTAGTCCTACCAGCACCAACATCATGGTCCCTATCACCAAACAAAAGTATATCAGCCTAATCGTCCTCTGGGCTGCTTGAGCTAGTTCCATAGCCGCCATTGCAAATTGGTGGTTGAGGTCGGCCATCTCAATACAAGCGTTGACCTTGTAGGTTTGATAATCTAATATGCCCCGCATACTGTGCAACTCTAATGACATATGCTTCAACCTTCGTCTCTCCTCTATGGTCAATCCAGATGGAAGTGCCACCGGAACCCGGTGATGATCCGGGCTCCCTCCGTCTCGTTTCCTCTGTGGGATGGCTCACCAACTATAGGCTGCGATGGTCCTGTGGGTGCCCTAGTAGGTATCGTCACCCTTTTTTGAGCCGTTTGTCCGATACGAGGCCCTCCTACTTCGGGTGTTAGGGTCGGGATCAGCTAAGACACTAGACCTCTAAATGGTGCACGCCTTTGTGCATTTTGTTCTTGACCTCTTTGTTGAAGTAGTTCTAGGAAACCCTCTCGTAATTGAATTGGTTAGCTGTTCGGTGCACGTAGTGGGTTACTATCTGAAGAGGACCTAGGGCTACTTTCCATGGGTTCGGAGGAGGTAGACATGTTGTGTCTACAATAATATTATGCTTAATTACTAGATGTTCTATTGTGAGTGCTTAGAATATGATATGCATAATGTACACACACAAAAATCGTGTTCTAATAAGAAAATAAATGAGGAATGTTTCTAAGTATATTTTTATTATAATTAATCTAAGTCCCCAATTATACATAGCTAAATTAGACATAGGTAATCAAGCTTTGTCTAATTAAGGTATAACAATCCGGTTACTTAGCTTAATTATATTAGCAATAGACTTAATGAATCTTGAAAATCATTTTTATAATCCTTTGGTTATAGTGTGGGTTTTCCACCAAAGAAAACCGGTATTCTCTATAATCTTAGGCTTTGATACCAAATCTTTCACACCCTACTAAAGCGAAAACACGAGGTGTCACAGCACAAGGTTTCATCGCACAAGGTAGTAAACAAATTACCAATCATAATAAGGTAAGAAAGATTAATCAAAACATAAATAGTATTGTTTACAACAATTTTCCGGAAATCAAATAAGTTTAGACAACATAAGACATAAGTAAAATAATGTTTGTGAGGTTGACGCCACACATGATGCACCCATGCCAAACTCTTACTTGTTACTATGAGAAAAGCATAATGTAAAAACGAGTGTCAACTAAAAATAGTTGGTGAGATCATAGGTTTACATATGGAAGAAAATAAATTTTAATGCAGAGAAAAAAAATACTTCTAAGGTGAAACATTGTCACCAAAGATACAAGATATTTCGAATTGTTCACCAATTTAAGCACAAAGTGTTAAGTACTTTAGAAATATCCGCCATGAGCCCCTACCCTCCAAAATTTATGAATTCATTCGAAGTATTTTCTTCAGTAATGTACACATAAGGTTCGTCAATCCTAAGTGGGGGCATCCCTACCCCTACAGCGCTATCCACAAAACTATAGGCCCTCAATCGGTTTAATAGTAGTGTAAGAATTAAATATCACAATCCCGGACTTACACTTTTAAACTCAGGCATTGCATTAATAAGTACAACAAGTGCTAAATCATTTAAATCGTATATTTTTCATG
The DNA here is from genome assembly GCA_038502395.1 of Dittrichia graveolens. NCBI lineage: Eukaryota > Viridiplantae > Streptophyta > Magnoliopsida > Asterales > Asteraceae > Dittrichia > Dittrichia graveolens. Next base: position 71,422,617 of record JARJIL010000004.1, on the reverse strand, counting down.
GAACAACCATATAAAATTTTATATCATGGTTTTCACCCCAAAATCAATAACAAATATAGTAAAGGGGGCTATCATACTCACTTGCGAAATAACGAGGTTCTAGATTGGTGTTCGTATCTCCGACTAACGGATGTGCTTCCTTCCTGGTAAAACATTTCATTATTAGTTATAGATTTAATAGTATATAATATATTTTATTAAAGGAATTAATTGGTGATGCATTATATTATATTTTAAATTATTTCTTTCTTTGTGTCAAATATATATATATATATATATATATATATATATATATAATTTTTTTACTAACTTAAATTAAAATTATGGTTTTGATATATAATTTATTAATATTTAAAGTAGTGTATTGACATATTATTATATTATGAGTTTTATGATTTCGTGTTTTGTTGTGGCATGATTATTTACTGAATGCTTATGTAGTCACATATGTTAATTTGATTTTTCGTTAAAAATAAGTTATTATATTTTATATATTTATTTCTTTACATGTTTTATATAGTTTAGTAAGTTCTTGTCAAGAATGCATATGCATGTGTTTCCTTACTTCAAATTGTAGGATAAAGATCCATACTTCAAATGGTAGGATATCAACACATGCATGTACATTCTTCTAATTTTCTTGAATCATAAGTTGTGTGGATCATGGATTATCACAATTTTTTAAACATTTTAATGTTTTTGGTGAATAATCTACCATGTAAACACATATGTGTTCATGAATATTCAAGAAATAAGATCAAAGATCAAAGATGAAGAGAAAAGAAGAGAAGTGAGAAGGAATGAAGAACACAAGATATCTACACTTGAATTTTTGTTTCTCACCTTCAATGGATCTTCAAGATGAACAAAAATGGTAGCAACACAATGATCTTTGGGGCTGGAACAAAGTGGAGAAGAGAGAAGGGAGTAGAGAGAAGGTAGGGAGAGAAGGAGGAGTGTTCAAATGGAGAAGATCTTGGGTGATAATTGCATTATATAGGCAATTGAGAGGGTGTGTTGGGTCACCCAAGGGGCTGACGATTTTGATTGTATGTATGTATTAATATATATTTTTTGTTTTGTTATTATATAATGTACAATGTATGTTGTAGATTTATTTTATATATTTGTAGCTTGAATAAAGTCAATACCTATAAGTTATTGATTACTTTTGTTGACATTTATACACGTTTTGTATTTTGGTATAATTCATATATATATAATCATGTATTTTATTATTATCAAGACTATTGATATACAAGAATTTAAAATTTTGACACTTAATAAGTCGGTTTTACGGATTTTCTGATTTTTGAAGGTTTTAAGCATATCGTCGGGATTTTTAGGGAATCTAAGACTTCTATTAACTAATTTAAGTCATAAACAATATTTTAAGCTATTCAAGACTTATACTAGAGTTTCTCCTGACTAACACGAGTGTAGTTATCAAGTTTAGTAAATTGAGAATTAATAATTATGCTTGGCTTTATTTGTTCTCAATGCTACTATCAATGGCAAGCGGCTGATTTATAAAAATATTATGATAAAAGTTTATCGGTATATCTTTATGCATGTTTTTGAATGGTTGAACTATTGAGAAATTTTATTTGAATATATGAATGCAAGATTATATATTTTGTTATGATGATATGTTAAATAATATATGGTTTGTGTTTATGGCTTAGACATCATAAAAATAATTATTTCTTATATTGCTAAATGATTTTAAATATATTATTAGACACATATATATCATGTATATGATAAATACGAATATAAATTTATTTATTGTCAAATTTGCAAGAGGCGGATATGTGTACCCAAAATTGTGATTTGTGACATTCCCTTAGCTTATTGAAAATTAATCTTTATAAGTTTAAAAGAATAATTCTATAAACGAAAATAACTCGACCATATTTATAATTATGCTTGAGTTGATTATTATATAGAGAGAACAATATATATGAGAAATATGTTATGTATAATTTAAGTTGATGTTTGCTTTTGGCCGAGTTAACAATGAGTAAAATAATAAGTTTTCATTGTAAAACTCATCTTGTTGGCTCAATTATATTTTCGGAAGTGAATGTGATACTATGATAATTGAGGTAAGGATGATGGCTATTGAGTATTGACCTAATGAAGGTAATTATTTTAGTACCCAATGTTAAGAAAATGATTTACCATCGGAAATAACCACTTAATTGACGGGTTTATAAAGAAAGAAAAAGTGAAAAGCTTAAAATGTCACATAAAATATATGCTACTAATTGGTATGAGAAATCTTTAGAAGAATTTTGGAAAGTTAAACAACTAGTATAATATTATCTAAAACTTCTTATTAAAGACGGTGACTCCTGACTTATGCACATATAATATTATTTGGTGTGTAACGCCCCATATTATAAAACTAATATTTATATATAAAATACCATTACAATATTCACATATGCATTTTCAAAGAAACACATAAGCGAACATTGTCAAAACCATATTCGTTTCAAAAGACATTGGTACACAAATATTACCGAAATTAATATTTTATAAGAAACAAGGCGTTAAGGTTTTTCAAAAGATTTATAAAGATTTTTGCCATTGCCTTTATTGAATCCTACAAAACATTTAAAATAGTATCCGATAAGCTATGAGAGCTTAGTGAGTATGCCAAACTGTTAATCATATAAACACATGTATAAGATCACATAGAGATATCACACGTATAACAAGAAAGTTATGCTGGACTCTAGTTTTAAACTTAGGGTAGCAATCATAGGTCACAGTACTGTATCACATCTTAGACCTACTACATATAGAAGTATGCTATTCAACACATATGATTAATACTTGTATCATATTCAAGTATGATAACACACATGCTGTAGATATGAAGAATAGTCTAGTGAACTCACCTTATAACCGGTTTTTGTAAATAATAATGTATATGACTTGACAAGATGTACTGAGATGGAGCTTAGTTCCCAGTTATTCGTGAAACTTGTTCCACGAAGTAAACCATGTATCTCTGTCTGACATAATAGACACCGGCACACCATGACGAGACATAATTTTTTTCACATACACATTTGTAAGACCGAAGGGTAGGTCTCTTAATGAGAATGAAATGTGCATTTTCTGTTAACTTGTCTACAATCATCCATATAACATCATAACCTCTTGGGGTTGTGGGTAATTTGGTAATTGGGTCTATAGTAATATTTTCTCATTTCCAGACTAGTATCTCGAAGGGCTATAGCTTCCCATGGGTTTTCTGATGTTCAACTTTTACTTGTAAACACACAAGGCATTTCTCCACATGTTTGGATACATCTCGTTTCATATCTGGCCACCGATAATCTACCCATAGATATTTATACATTTTGGTAGCTCCAAGGTGAATAGAGAATCTAGATGTGTGAGCTTAATTTAAGAGTGTAACATTCGTGAAACCGGCCTAGTTGTTAGTGTGTCGGTGGTAAGTTAATTGTGATTGTTTACATGTTTGTTTTTTTATATTGATAAATAATCAAACTCGAATTATATGTGATAAAATGAATATATTATATCACATGCGTTTATGATATAGTTGAAATCTTTTTTAAACGAGGGTCGCAAATAATACCTCGTTGCATGTTAATTAATTGTAGTTGACTGCTTAATTGATTAAATGTATGTTAGTAAGCAGTGTAATGTTCTATGTTTATAAATATCTAAACACATGACCGCCTCATATTTTGATATACTTCACTGTGAAGTTATTCAGTTGTGTATGTGTGTATGTATGTGAGTTATGAAGAAAGAAAACAGAGAAACCAAACTTTAATCTTTGAAGTTGTGATTTAGTGTTTGATATTGCAAAAAAAATTGGTTTATGTTTCTATCATAATTCTTGCTAATGTGTGATGTGTATATGTTGGGTTTTGTTGTTAGAAGCTAGAAACTCCATTAAGGGACATATGAAGAAAAGATGAAACTTGAGAAGTGGGTTTTGATGTTTTTAATGGTTTTGAGGTGGTCTTGATGATTGTTTACATATAATATGAAGTTGTATATAGTTTGGAAGTGTTTCTGAGTGATTTTCAGGATTTAGTTGTGTGTTTGTATGTATTGTTCAACTAGAACAAAAAGAGGGAAGAAGGAGTTGAAGTCAGCGTTGGGGGTGCGAGTTTGCCCCGTCTGACTTGTGTGTTCCGACTTAGGGAGGGGTGGTGTGACTTGTTGCCCCATATGACATGGCTCGTCCGACTTTTCCTTATCCGACTTGGTTAATGCTGTTGCTTGGTCCGACTTGGGGTGTCCATGCAACTTAGAGTGGAGGTGGTCCGCCTTTTGGCTTGGTCTGACTTGGGTGGTCTGACTTTGAGTTGTCCGACTTGGATAGTGTTGTTGTTACGTGACGTGACACGTCGGGGCCTTGGATGCGACGCGTCCGGGGGATATTTAGTTTTGGAACTTGTGTTTGTTGTTCGCTCGTGTTGCATGTTATATGTTTGTTTCATATGTGATTCTAACCTGTTGTTTATGGTTATGATAGATGTAAATATATACGTATATATATTTATGAATCGAAGACTTATTTCGGTGTTATGTTCTTAGGAAACGCGAATACTCACGGAGATTAGATAATTAAGTGGTGTGATTGAGAACCTAGATGAGTAAACGTTAACTCACGAGTGGAATTGGTTGTAATTGATATGGTTACATGAAATTTTTATTGATACTTTGATAGACTGTTGAGTTTGATGATGTTATTGATGATTGAATAACTGTTGTGTGTTATTTGATCGAGTCCAAGATATGTGCACATGGTATGATAATGTGTACATAAAAAGATAGAGGTCAGCTATGCGTAGAATTGGGTTGGGCTCGTTTGCTATTGGTTCTACAGTTCTAGATCTTCTTATGCATTTGTTTCAACAAAAGGGGTTTAATTGTACCAAGTAGCAAAGGGCTATCACAAAACCTTTGCTTTGGCCCGCATTGGTTGAAGGTTCTGTTCCGAACCGCCGGTCCTCTAGAATTATGTGGTTACGTGTTTCTGTTGTTCTCGTGTTGGTTGTTGCTGATTGCTATTTGTGATTCTAGATTCTATTCACTTAGCTTTGGTCTAAGTCCCCACCTTAACTCCATTTTGCAGGTTTCGGTAAGTGCAGCTGTTTAGCTGAGAGTTTATGTGTGAAGGAAAATTTGATCATCGCTCTAATATTGTTTTGAGAAAATGATGAGCCAATTTTTGTAAACTTTTGTAACACTAAACGATATACTATATTGTATGTAACAATATGTATTTTGTTGTAGTTTTTATTGTATATATATATATATATGTATATATATTTATTTATTCAATGCTTCCACCGCTATTAAAAAAATGGCTTGAGATTTACTGTGCTACAATTTAGTATCAGAGCCTCGGTTTGGGATGCGTGCACGGTTAGAGTGTTCAATTCTAAAATCTTGGCTCGAGTTGTGGCCAACTTTCCTTGGGTGGGGGAATTAGATTGCTTGGAATTTGTTGTGTGGTAGTTAGTATGTTATGTTCTAACGGTTTATTTGATAAGTGGTGAGGTAACGTGATTGTTACAGATATGGCGGACAAAGATATAATTTGTTCCTATGACCCAGGCTGTGGTTGGAACTTAAGAAGTTAATATTTTGGAAACTCCTAATCAGGCTGGTACTTAAGGCCCGGAACCTTAAGTTGATCAGAGTGAACACCTCTATAAACTGAAAAGTGAACTACAAGAGCTTAGGGATACTTTTCACAATTTGTAACAACAGAAATAGACTCAGACGGTACAAGGTTAGATTCCTCCAATTGTTTCTACTCAGTCTACTACTCTTCTGCTTAGAGTTCCGTTTTCTACTACATCACAAGAAACACAACAATCATTCTTCTATCTTTTACATCTTAGGGAGCTTATCCTTATCCGTACCGGGGATTTAAACAACCATGCACCTGCAAGCATTTACTGGGTTGTAAGCCTTCTGAATACCATGGTAGTATGGATCCTAACATAACCTTGAACTTGTTGCAAGAGATGGTAAAAGCTTTGGATGCATGTAATTACGAAAATGAGTTGAGAGTTTGGTATGCAATTCAGATGTTAAAGGGAGATGCGATGGTCTGGTGGGATTCGTTTACAGACCATTTTACTAAACAACAGGATAACATCACTTGGGAACAATTTCAGGAGAAACTATGTGAGCAATACTGTAGTACTTTTAAAATTTTCATATCAAAAGGTGTTTATGGATTTGTAGATGAGTAGAAGCATGTCTGTGGATAATTTGATAAGACAATTTAATAAGAAACTGCGATTTGTGAAGCAGTGGGTACTTGATGAAGCATCACATATACACCACTTTATGGGAGCTTTGCTTCCGGATTATAGGAGTGCTACGAGGTGGGCTAGCACTTCATCTCAAGCGTTTACCCTAGCCAAGTCTGTTGAGGGTGATGTGAAAGCTAAAGACAAGATGACCTGGGATTGGATTTCTCAACAGAAATCCAGGTTTGAACATTATAATACTTAGCGACGGAAGAGTGGCCAAGGTGGCCAGAAGCAAGGAAATCAGAATCGTAGGCCTATGTCCGGTGGGTCTAGTCAACGATCGCCATGCGTTGTATTAAATGCGGTCAGTTTGGCCATGAGATTAAGGATTGTAGATTTCCTCGGAGTGTTTGTTGGAATTGTCAAAAGGAAGGTCATCGGGCGGGTGAATGTCGTGTTGACAAAAAGGCTGGGTCAAGGTTAGGAGTAGGGGCAGTTGGGGGATCCTCATCGGAAGGTGGGCAAAAAAGAAAGAACCCTTCTACGTCAGAGGGTAGGTCTTTTCGGATGTTAGTAGATGATGCTATCACTACCGATGATGTTATAACGGGTATGTTTTTGATAAACTCTATACCTGCTCGAGTGTTATTTGACTCCGGAGCAAATAACTCTTTTATTTCTATGGCTTTGTGTGATAGGTTGAATATGCCTACTTTTGATATTACTACTACATTAGAAGTAGAGCTAGCCGATGGTATGATGGTTCCAGTCACAACGGTTGTATCTCGAGCTGAAATTAATATTGATAGTATATGTTTTCTAGTTTCTTTTCTGTTGATGCCTTTATCTGGTTTTGACGTTATGTTGGGAATGGATTGGTTGAGCCGGTATAGAGTGAGTATTAAATTCCATAAGAAGCTGGTTTCTTTTCCTTTAGCTGATATGTCACATGTAGTGGCTTGTGGTGAGAAGGCTAAGTCTACTTTTCCTATAATCTCATTTTTGAAGGTTAGAAAATCTCTAGCCAAAGGGTGTGAATCTTTCCTTGCCTATGCTATTGATGCCAAGAAGGAAAAACATATAGTTTCTCATATTCAGGTGGTTTTGGAATACTCGAAAGTGTTTCTTGCTGAATTGCGTGTGTTTACTCTAGTGCGGAAGGTAGAGTATAAGATTGACCTGATTTCTGGATCTCATCCTGTGACTAAGTCTCCATATCGATTAGCTTCTTCAGAAATTAGTGAGATGATGACTCAGATACAGTATTTGCTGGATAGAGGTTTTATTCGTCGGAGTTCTTCTCCGTGGGGTTCACCGGTTTTATTTGTTAAGAAGAAAGATGGTACTCTCCGGATGTGTATTGACTATCGTGAGCTGAATAAGAGGACGATTAAGAACAAATATCCTTTACCCAAGATGACGACTTATTTGATCAGTTGCAGGGTGCTTCGTATTCTTCTAAGATTGATTTGAGATCGGGGTATCACGAGGTACATGTTTCTGATGAAGATGTGTCAAAGACTGCTTTCCGTACTAGGTATGGACACTATGAATTCTATGTTATGCCGTTCAGTTTAATTAATGCACCTGCACGTATTTATGGATTTGATGAATCAAGCCTGTCGACCATTTTTGAATGAATTCATGATTGTATTTATTGATGATATATTAGTTTATTCTAAAAACTGAGTCGACAAGTTTTGGAAACTTTGAAGAGGGAACAATTGTTTGCAAAGTTTTCAAAATGTGAATTATGGTAGCGGGGGGGGGGTCCATTTCTTCGGGCATGTTATTTGTAATAACGGGGTTAAAGTTGATCCGGCTAATGTGAAGGCAGTGATGAATTGGAATGTTCCTAAATTGCCTTCAAAGATTAAAAGTTTTCTAGGATTGGTGGGTTACCATCGCAGATTTCGCTGTTGCTCACAAAGTGTGTGGATGCGGACTCAACTCTGAGATTTCGGTCTGAAGTACTCTAAAATCCCGTTGATGTGTGATTCCCAAAGTGCAATTGCCATTTCATGCAATCCGGTACATCATTCGAAAACCAAGCACATCGACATCATGTATCAATTCTTAAAAGACAACGTGGAAAAGGGACTCATTGAATTGCCATATATCTCAGTTGGATGAACTTATTTACCAAACCGTTAGATGAATCTCGGTTCAACTACTTGGTGTATGAGTTAGATATGCTGAATTTGAAAACATAATTCTCCATATTACAGTTCCTTACTGTCTATTTATTGTTTCCGCAATTCTTCAAACGATGTTACGCGTGGTTGTGTTAAGTGTGCATGAATAAAGGTGTTCTAGTTTAGGAGGAGTGTTGTTATTCATGAGTCTACACAAATTTATTGTTATGCATTCGTGTGGGGGGAGAACAACAGATAAACATAGAAAAGACAGAATAATAGACTCCAATTTATCTGCATCATTCAAGGGGGAGTCAATGATCTGCATCATTCAAGAGGGAGTCAATGTTTAAACAACTATTCAAAATATTCAAAAATGAAAATATATAAAATATATAAAATAAAAAATGGGAAAAAACAATTAAAAGAAAAGAGGATAAAACATGTGAGCTTTGTGGGCTTGCATTTGGGCCGAACCATGGTCCGACTTAGATTCAAGTTGGACGCACTCTATAAATAGAGTGGTCCGACCTTCCTTTTCCCACACGCACAATCAATTTCAAAATCCTTCACTATTCATCTTCTTCTTCTTTCGTCTTCCTCTCGAGTGAATCAAATGACCTTTGAGTTCAAAATCCCCTTAATGGTGTTGTTTGAGGGTATTGAACTGTCAAAAATATGTTTTGAATATGTGCGAACACATCTATGCAAAAATTCTTTTCAAACAATAAGCATTACATCGATTGTCAGCTTGGGGTTTTCACTAGTTTTGCGTCTTATTAGAACAGTGGCTTTTGGTTAAAAAAATCGTTCAATATGTTGATGTTTTGGACTACCACAAGAAGCAAACTTGTTTTAGAACGAATTCCGACTTTGATGGCATCAAATCTGTGTTATTTAACACTGATTTGCTTGAAAAATGAAATTCAAATTGTAAACTGTTGAAGTAGGAAGTTTGGTCCGATTTTTAGTGTTCTTCACTTGTCTGACTCTTTGTTTGTTTGACCTTTGTTGGTCCGACTTAATGTTGAAAACATTCGGTCTAACTTTAGTTGAAGTCACTTACTCAAACTTAAGTTGAAACATATTGGTCCAACTTTGACTTGTCCGACTCTTTGTTCGTCTGACCTTTGTTGGTCTGACTTAATGTTGAAAATACTTGGTCTGACTTAATTGTTAAAACACTTGGTCCGACTTAAGTTCTAAACACTTGGTCCGACTTAAGTGTTAACACTTGGTCTGACTTAAGAGTTTAACACTTCGTCCAACTTTAGTATCAAACAATTGGTCCGACTTAATGAACAATACTTGGTCCGACTTACATTTGTTAAAATTGGTCTGACTTAATGAACACTTGATCTAAATTACATTTGTTAAACTTGGTCTCGAATTTAAACTTGGTTCGACTTAATGAAATTGGTCCGAATTTCACTTGGTCTGACTTAATTCTTAGTGTGGTCCGACTTTCAACACTTGAAATTTCCAAAATTTTCAAATGATCAAAATCTATCTGAAAGTCAAACCCAAAAGTGAAAACCAATGTAAAGGTCAAACAAATACTCAAAGTTAGAAACAAAGATTTCAACTATACATGTGAAAACATTCAAATCTACTTGTTTCAACCGGCTGCTGGCTGTATAATACTAATATCTGTATACCGACTTTTTTAACTCTGTGATAATCAGAAGGCAGCTGCAAACCAACCCATCCAACCAATCTTGGAGGAAAACCTCGTGCCAACCGGTGCTCGCCTTGATACCAGTAGCAACAACTTTTTATTGAAGATTTTGAATAGTTGTTTAAACATTCACTCCCCCTTGAATGCTGCAGATCATTGACTCCCTTTGAATGATGCAGATAAATTGGAGTCTATTATTCTATTCTTTGTTTTCTTTGTTTTTCTGTTCTTCTCCCCCTACACGAATGCATAACAATGAATTCGTGTAAACTCATGAATGACAACACTCCCCCTAAACTAGAGCACCTTTATTCCTACACACTTAACACAACCACGCGTAACATCATTTGAAGAATCGTGGAAAGAATAAACAGACAGTAAGGAACTGTAATATGGAGAATTACATTTTCAAGAACAAAGTCCTCCTCGAAAAGAACAGAGACCGACGCTTCTTCAGAATCTACATCTAAGCAGTCGTCCTCTTCCGAATCATTACAACTGGAGGTTCCTTCTGAGTCAACAGGGACCCGGCAGATGTCAGATCAGCAGGAAAATACTCACCAGAGCCTATTAGAAATATCAACACCTTTTGGTGAACTACCGAGTATTGAAAGGGACGACATGGTCGTAGAGGAAGTAGAGAGTGAGAGTGAGAGTGGTATCTTTGAAGTCAGTGGACTGCCTTCCCGGTCTACGACCTTTCTTCCATCACAATCGAGTCTAGCGCCTACTATTTTAGGAATAAATATCTTTGCCAGAACACGATCATCAACTGCGCATCTTAGTGATGTCGCCAGAACGCTCATGGCGGCATCTCCTGGAGATGTAACGTGAGGATCGACTCCTGTGCAAACCGGGCCTCTTTGTGAGCTCGCGGTTACAACTGAACTTCGACAATACATGGACTAAAAATTCTTCCATGTAAAGTCCAATCTTAAAGATTATGAAACCCAGAGAACCGCAACCCTTTAGAACCAGCTCAAATCCCTCCAAACTCAAGTCACCAACCTTCACACCACTGTCCAAACACTAGCCACCAAACCACCCACCATTATTGAGCGAGATTACCCAATCGATAAACTCAAGGAGCTGTTACATGCCAAACTAAACATTTAACAAACAAATCTTATGGAAGCTCTACAACACCAGCAACTCCAAGCTCCACCTTCTAGCCAAAACACCTTCAATGATACTATCTTAGAAGCCCTCAACACCTTAACAACAACAATCACTAGGTTCGGGCAAAGGCTGGAAGTGGTGGAGTCCTCCGGTAAATTTCAAGTAGAATCCAGAAAGATGAGGCATGATGATCCTGAGGATCCAGGACATCATGAGGGGGTGAAAAGGCTGAGGGTTGGGTGGAAACACATTGGGGCTCAAATTTCAACATTACGTATAGAAGCTACTCCAGCATCAACACCTTAGGAAGGTGGTAGGGGTAGTGGCGGTGAAAAACAACAAGGGTTAGAGTTTGTGTTCCCGGTTGGGGAAAGTGCAGGTCTGCAAGAGGGCAGAGGAACCCGAAACCCCTACAATCCAAATCCTAGAAATCCAAACATAACCAATCATTCCTGAACCTTAGCCAACCCTCCCAGAAATCTCAACAGTAAAATCCAAAGGCAAAAAGCCAATATCAGAGAGGAGGAACATCCCCTAATTGACATTTATAAGGCCTTCACAACGGTAAATAGAGAACTCCTTGAGATCTTCCCTCTCGCTCGAGGATAGTTCAATATCTCTCTGATCGACCTGGTCAATCAGCAATAGCAACAAAGGCAATAAAAACAGGGAAGGGAGTGGCCCATCCTAGAAACCTACCATGGAGGACCTAAACCCCTAGCCACTCATGAAAGAGTTCTAGCAGAAAGGCCAAACATCAGTATAATCAGGCATAGGGAAGCGCTTATAAAGTCCCAACCTCGCTGGCAAACCCAATGGTTCGCGCTACCGTATCTCGAAGAAAGGTTACCGCAGATCTACTCAGAGCAGCTAGTAGAGGTGGATGACATCTACATGCTAAACTCACCACAACATCAAAGATTAGCAAGGTTTGCCGCCATGTTCCATGCAAGTCCAAAGAAAAAAGTGGCCTCCAAGTTTCCGATCATCAAAATTGACCTAGTGTGCGTCTGTGACTTCATCAACTACCAAATGGTTCATTTTCATGTGACTAGGGCAGATGGGAAGAGGTATACATTTCACTATGTTGAGCTAAAGAATTTAAACTTGGCTGACATTACCCATCTTGAGGACGATCTGGCATGCAAAGTCGAAAAGAGCAGAGAGAAACAGAGGGGGCTAGTCATCATAAGGGATTTCATGAGAAGAAAGATCAACCTCAGTCATCTTCATGACCTATAGTTAGGAGCAGAGGCCGACCTTGAAATGATCAATGTTCTAAAGCCGGTGCATTTGGATTCGTAATGCCTACCTTTACCGGTGCCAAAGCCTTCCTCCGACTCTCAGAGCTGAACGCCTATTATGACGTCACATTACAATGATGCATCTCTAAGTACCGCAGAACCTGCTACACAAATATAAATGTCCAAGAACAGGATTTGCTTGTTAAAATGACAAGGGTTGCTGATGCCCTCGAGGCTAAGGTTCAGGAGAGAAAGACTATCAAAAGCTGGGAGAGAATTCTTTGTAAAAGTAGCAAATGATACATACCTGCATTGCATAAGGCTACAAAAGGGGGAGATTGTTAGTCTATTATTTGTTTGTAGGCCTTGTGTATTTTGTTATTTATGTAATTTATCCTTTTCTAGACTAGTTTAATTGTAATGGGCTTGGCCCACATCTTTTGTAATAGCTAGCCTAGTTAGTAAGCCCATGAGGCTTAGGGCCCATGTGACTTCTTGTATAAATAGTCTTGCAAACCTAGTTTTCAAGACAACCTTTGCCATATTCAAAGTAATAGCAATATACATGTCTGTGTAATCTTAAAGCAAAGTGTTCATATTGTTCATCTTGTGCTCTTACATAGTTCTTCATCTTCTACACAAGAATCTCCAAGTTAACTCATCTTCTATCACATTTTTGGACTTTCAGTATCCTACTAAATCAATAATGGATACATGTCCCTAATTTCAAGTTTCCCATTACATGAATCCCCTAAGTCAGACCCCATTCCTGGGTTGGACCAACCACAAGTCGGATCAAGGTGAATGTCAGACCACACCTAAGTCGGACCAGGGTGAAAGTCGGACCACACCTAAGTTGGACCATCCCTAAGTTGGACCACCCCTAAGTTGGACCACACCTAAGTCGGACCAACACTTAGAACATCTTCTTGGTCAGATGTGTTACAAGTCACCGAAACACCATTTTTGAAAATCCAAGCTTCATTAAACTTAACCAAGTTGTTTTATTTTTGCTGCAAAACACTTCTCCACTTATGAAGATAAACGCCTATCAATATCTTGGTGTTTTAACAAGTTTCAAATCCAAACCCCTGTGGTTTTCTCTCGGCTTGAAAACCACGAAGAACACACACACAAAGCACCTACTAATCCCAAAAACAAACTAAACTTAAAATAAATTACTTTCATGTGGTCATAATGAAGTAACGATGATTACCTAATGCTTTCCTTACAAATTCTTTGAAGTTTGAGTGACAGGGATAAAGATCTTCCTTCTCTTGTTCTTGGCTTGTAAGAACTCACACATAGAACACATACTTGTCTACAGACTTAATGAAAAGTGTAATAATCCTTGGGGGCTGAGCCCTAATTTCTTATAAATATGTATCTTATAAGGCCTAAGCCCACTACTTTCTCAAGCCCAAGTCCACAAAACTAATAAGTCAAAACCTTATTTCAAAATTCTAACACAATCCGCAATAATTCAAATAATAATAATAATAATAATAATAATAATAATAATAATAATAATAATAATAATAATAATAATAATAATCTTTCATAAATTTTGAGCTCGGGCATTACAACTCTCCCCCACTTAAATACGGTTTCGTCCCCGAAATCTCTACTCAAATAGTGCGGGGTAGTTTCTTTTCATTTCGTCCTCTGGCTCCCACGTCCATTCTGATCCCTTCCGTTGTTCCTACTGAACCTGGACCGTTGCTATCCGTTTGTTGTGCAGTTGTTTGACCTTTCTCTCTAGAATGGTGACTGGTCTTTCGACATAATTCAATCTTTCATCCACCGTAGTGTCCTCTAAAGGTACGAACGCAGATTCGTCTGCTAAACATTTCCGCAGATGATACACGTGAAAGGTACTATATATTTTTGACAACTCCTCATGTAACTCCGGTCGGTAGGCCACCCTACCAATTCTTGCAATCACCTTAAACGGCCTAATAAATCTCGGGTTCAACTTTCCTTGTTTTTTGAATCGTATTACTCTCTTCCACGGGGACACTTTAAGGAGTACGACTCCCACTTTGGAATTCTAGCAATGACCTTCATTTGTCCATGAAATGTTTATATCGGCTCTACCCAGCTTTTAGCCTCTCTAGGACTTGTTGCATGTATTTTGAGGTCTTCTGTACTATCTCGATGCTATGGAGCTCTCTTTGACCAACCTCTCCGTAGCAGATTGGAGTTCTGCACCTCCTCCCATATAGCATTTCATACGATGGCATTCCAATACTATATGCGTAACTGTTATTGTTAGAAACTTCCACTAGTGGTAAGTACGAATCCCAGCTTCCACTGAAATATATAGCACAGGGCCTAAGCATGTCTTCCAAAGTCGGTATCGTACGCTCGCTTTGCCATCAGTTTGTTGGTGATAATCTATACCAAGGTTGACTTGAGTACCCAAATCTTGGTGAAACTTCTCCAAAAACCTAGAAGTAAATCACACGTCTCGGTCGGAAACAATAGAAACCGGCACTCCATGCTGTGACACCACTTCCTTTACGTACACATCTGCCATCTTCTCTTCGAAAAACGCTTCTTTTATAGGGATAAAGTGGGCACTGTGTGTCAAATGGTCCACGCTGACCCAAATTGCATCGAAATTCCTTAGCGTTCTTAGGAGTTTGGTAATCAAGTCCATGGTTATATGTTCCCATTTCCACATTGGTATCTTCGGTGGTTGTAATTTTACATGAGGCATTTGGTGCTTGGCTTTTACCTAAAAACAAGTTAAGCACTGTTCTACATACTTCGCCACGTCTCTCTTCACCCGGACACAGGTAATCCATTTTCAAGTCTCTATACATCTTTGTTGCCCCCAAATGAATTGAAAATTTTGATTTGTGGGCTCCCTCGAGTAGAGTATTACGAACCCCTAACATTCTTGGCACACAGATTTGGTTGTAATGAACCATCAAGCCCCGGTTATCGTTTATCAAATGTGCTATTTTGCCCTTAATACGCTCTGCCTTCTAGTTCTCTTCTTTCATTGCTTCCTCTTGTGCATTCTTAATTGACTCAAGCATCGTTGTTGTCATGGTCAATCTCATGCAGGTCACTTGTATTCTCGTGTAACTGGTCTTATGGCTCAAGCCCTCTGCTACTACATTAGCCTTTCCTAGGTGATACAGAATCTCACCCTCATAGACCTTGACCTGATCTAACCACCTCTGCTGCCTCATATTCAAGTTCTTCTGGTCAGCAAAGTACCTCAAACTCTTATCGTCGGTGTAGATCATGCACTTGGCCCTATACACCTAGTGCCTCTAAATTTTTAACGCAAAAACCACGGCCGCTAGCTCCAAATCGTGAGTCAGATAGTTACTTTCATGCGGCTTTAGCTGTCGCGACACGTAGGCTATTACTTTCCCGCGTTGCATCAGAACGCAACCAATGCCCACGTGTGAAGCTTCATAATAAACCACGAAATACTCCATACCATCGGGTAAGGTCACTTCCCTAGTTATGTTGTACGCTCTTCTTCATCATTTTTGTCAACGGCACTACAATCTTTGAGAAGTTCTGAATAAACCTTCTGTAACAGCCGGCCAACCCCAAGAAACTCCTAATCTCCGTCGGGCTCTTGGGCACCTCCCATTTCATTACCACCTCAATCTTTGCTAGATCTACCTTGATACCATCCTTATTTACCAAGTGTCCAAGAAATTATGCTTCTTGTAGCCAGAACTCACACTTTGAAAACTTGGCATATAGCTTCTCGTTCTTCAACGTTCTCAATACTTCTCTTCGATGATCCTCGTTTTCCTATCGGGTCTTGAGTAAATCAAAATATCATCAATGAAGACTATCACGGACTTGTCTATCATCGGTCGGCAAACCCTATTCATCAAATCCATGAATGCCACTGGTGCGTTTGTGAGGCCAAAAGGCATGACTACGACTTCAAAGTGCGTGTAGCGGGTGCGGAACGCAGTCTTTGCTACATCTTCTCCCTGAACCTTTAGTTGGTGATATCCCGACCGTAGATCAATTTTGGGGAACCACGCTGCCCTTTGCAGTTGGTCGAATAAATCATCAATCTATGGCAACGGATACCTGTTCTTTACCGTTACCTTGTTGAATTCTCGATAATCGATGCACATGCGAATGTTTTGTCCTTTTTCTTTACAGATAATACTGGCACTCCCCAAAGTGAACTACTCGGCCATATGAACCCTTTATCTAACAGCTCTTGCAATTGTGACATTAGCTCTGGCATCTCAGCTGGTGCTAGACGGTATGGCGCCTTAGCAATTCGTGTTGCTCCGGGCATGAGGTCTATTCGAAATTCTACTTGCCTGTCGGGTGGGATCCCGGGCAGGTCTTTGGGAAAAACCTCAAGGTGCTCTGGGACTATCGGTATATCCAACATCATTAATTTTCTCTTCTCCGCCTTACTATCAACCACGTGAGCAATGAATGCTTCACAACCCTTATGTAGGTACTTGGCTGCTTTTGCTACTATGAAGAAAGATGACATTCCTTTCTGGCGCTTTCCGTAGATGATAACTCCTCCATCACTTAGGTTGTGTATATGTATGATCCTTTGCGGCTGCTTGCTTGTTGCCGGCCCAACCAGTCCATTCCCATGATCACTTGGAATTCTCGCATCGGTGTTGGGATAAGGTCTATAGGAAATTTACATCATCTATGACTATTACATTGTTCCTATACATAGTAAATACGCTCAAAGTCTTATCATCGGCTATCTCTACCTCTAATGGTGTTTCAAACATCAGTAGTTCTGTTAAAAAACTTTTAAAAAGATCCTACTGGCCCCGGAATCAAATAGTACTAAACCAAGTAAGGAGTTGACAATAAAGGTACCTGCTATCACATCGTGTTCGTTGGCTTCCTCCTTGACCGTCATCTGGAAGGAACGCCCCCTAGCTCTGGGTGTCTCGACCTTCTTACCCTCTCTCCCATCAATAATCTGAAGTGGTTGATGCCTTATCGATTTCTTAACCCCTAATTCCCGAGGACACTCAGCCATACGATGCCCCGGCTGGTTACACCTGAAACACACATTCATGAAGGTCTTGTACCGCACCTGAAGCAGTTATCTGTTCCCTCACGGCACTGCCCGGCATGCCCCCTTCCACATATGAAGCATCTCGCTTCAGTGCTCCTTCCAACAGACCTGCAACCACCGGTGTTGGGCTTCTTAACAAACTATCTTCCTTTGTTGTGGCCTAAAGCACCTCGATCAGCAGTTCTTTTCTTGGCCTGTAGCTCCAGGTCCAATTCCCTTATTCTTGCCACCTCAATCATCTCCTCTTACGTGGTGCATCTCCCGATCATCACAAATTCCCAAGTCTCTTTTTTGAGCATCTGGGCATAGCTACGCATCTACAAACTCTCATCTACCACATAAGCGGCGCAGAACAGGACCTTTTCCTTATAGATAGCAGTGATCTCCTTTACTATTTCGGTAGTTTGTTCCATCTTCAAGAATTCGTTCATTAACTTTTACCGCTCCACCTTAGGTGCAAACTGCTCATTGAAGAGCCTGTAAATCCCTCCCAGGTCATGGTGGAAATCGCTTGTCCCTTTAAATGTCTTAACAGGTTTCACCATGTCTTGGCCTTTCCGCTAAGAAGATTTGAGGCGAACCATACCTTGTTTTCCTCTACGCATCGACAGGTGTGAAACGCTCCCTCTACCTTGGAAACCTATTGGGCACTTTTCACGAGGTCAAGAGTCCCTTCAAAGATTGGTGGCTAACAAGCAGAAAAATCTCGGTAATTGGCATCTGGTTGTGTTTGATTTGCTGCATGAGTAGTGGTTTGGATGGTGGCAACTTCTTTTACCGCCCATAGGGTGCTTAGTTTATGGTCGATCATCTGACCCATGTCTTCCTAAATCTCTGTTAAGATTTTTGATAGCATTTCCCTCGGTTCCTTCATCACGTCAGTTGTCATCTTAGCATCTATATCAGCTTTTCTGTCCATCTCTTCCTCCTCCTCCTCTTCTTCTTCATTACAAGAAATAACGGTCACCGGTGTCACCTTCCTTGGTTTAGGTCCCGCATACACATCCTCATTCAAGATTGGTTGCTGGAGGGTGAGTCTTGCTGTCAATTTCATCAGGTGCTTGGCTAGTTCCTACTCTTGCGGATATCAAGTTTGGTTTCCGTCTCGTGTTAATGTAACATCCCAAAATGGGCCTAGTTGTACCAAGCGTTTGTAAGGTTGTAACCTAGTGAAGTAAATAAGAAATTGTAATTTGAAGGATGAAGTTATGTTATAACCTATAAGTGAGGTGTTAAATAGAGGTTGATGAAAATGAAGAATAGTTGTTAAGTATTAAATGGTTTTAATGGGTAAATGGATATTGAGTTGTAAATTGAAAAGGGGAACAAAATACCCACTATGGATATATTTGAACCTCAACGGCGGTTCAGCCTTACTTAAACACAGCTTTACACACACACTTCATACGTAAACACACACATACACTCCTTTGTTCTTGAAGTTTTGAAGAATCAATTCAAGAGGAAATCAACTAATATTTAAGTAGTTAAGTGTTCATGATCTGCTTCTAATTCCATCTTTAGCATCTAAGCCTTGTAAGTATTCATCATCTTCTCCAAGTTCTTGGGTTTTGAGATCAAAGGATGGGTTTGCTAAAAGTAGCAATGAAGAATTGAAATTTCAAGTTGTAGTTAGTTCATATAACCTCAACAAGTGAATTTAAGTAAGAATCATGAATTAAAGTGTTGATTTTGATTGAGTTTAGTGGTTTTGTGTAAATGGGTCAAAACTGAAGAATTTGATCTTGATTCTTGATATGATTGTTAAAGTATGTTAAAGATTAATTTTTTGAGCTTAGTTGGACTTCATATAACATATATAATCATTGGAAGCTAATTAGAAATCGCTTGGGGTATGTTTTGGGGTGGAAACAGTCGAAACCGGAACTGTCGTCTGACCTGGTTTGTAACAAAAATGCTTGCGGTCATAAGGGATAGTCCTTGCGGATGCAAGGGTTAGTCTGACTTGTGCTTCCGGGCGCAAGGGGTGTACCTTGCATCCGCAAGGGATGTTATTAGTTATACTGCTTGTGGGCACAAGAGATCAGGCTTGCGGGCGTAAGTAACAACCCTTACGGTCACAAGCAAGGAGGCTTGAGGTCGCAAGGGGTTGTTTTGCGGCAACTACAAACAGTTTGTTTGCTGTTTGTGTTTTAACGCTTTGGAAGTCCGTATGGACTAGTAGTTGGAATCAAGATGTCATTGGGAGATCCCTACAAGTATTCGAGTAGTGATACTTCGTGTGTATGTAAACATCTAATGTGAGTAACGATGCTATAGGTTTAACCGACGACCAAGAAGAGCCGAAACATTATATTTGCCTGTTGTAGCCCTGCAGGTGATTACCGACTTAACTTGTAATCATTATGTAGTGTGTATGGACTTGTTGATTACCATTAGATATGTATGAGACGTGATGGTTACGATTATGATCATAATTGTAATATTGAATATGAACATGTGTAAGCTAGTTGCATTGATGTTAGACTGTTGGCATGAACATGAGTTAGTATTGAGGATTGGTTAGCAATTGACCAATACCTCTCACAGATAAATACGAAAGATAATTAAAGATGCTCCCAACTATAAAGAGCTAATATTATCAATAATGGTGTGATATCCCATTGAATGTGCAAGTATTAGTAATTCAAGAATGTGTGTTTAAAGAAACATAAAACATAGATGCTAATTAATGGTAAGAAGGTAGTTCATAAGTATTTTCGGCTGGTGTATACCTAAATGCCTAATATGTTTAGGATCATGATAATATGATTGATAAGATGCTTATATTGTTTAAGTTCACAATGATAGTGAAGAAATACTTGTTGTTATGCATGCTATTGGATCCTGATTAGATCAGCCATGTTGAACTTGTTATGCATGTTATTGGATCCTGATTGGATCAACCATGATGAACTTGTTGTTATGCATGCTATTGGATCATGATTGGATCAGCCATGTTGAACTTGTTGTTATGCATGCTATTAGATCAGCCATGTTGAACTTGTTGTTATGTTGCAAATGCATGCATGTTGTTGGATCTTGAATGGATCACCTATGTTGAAATTGGTCGTGGACCTCGTGTTTCTAGGTTGGTTAATGATCCCAGGGGGCCTCGGGTCGTAGTTCTGTAGGACCACCGTTCCTAACAGAGTTGGGGTATTCGGCTCTTCGCTAAACCCAAAGAAGCCTATGGCTTCATAACAATGCTTGGTGGACCGCTATATGCTCCCCCATCAGCGTGGTTGGTTGTGTCTAATTCCTAAGTTTGAATCATTGAGCTGGAATGGCTATCCCGCAAGATATGATTCCAACCGATCTTGTTAGCACTCCATAATGTGATAGGATAGCACTGTTTGTTTTGTCATGCGATATGATTTGAAGAATATGATGCCCTATGTGCTACATGATGCTTATGGTTAAGTTTGTATTCACTAGCTTTTAAAGCTAACACCCTTCTAGTATGTATGTTTTTGCAGATGTTATGCTTAGCTCTGCCTAGGATTTCTTTTGTTGTGCTCGGACACTTGTTCCTCGTAGTAGGTATGATGGTTGGTTGATATTGACGTTGGTAACACCTGTTTGTAAAATGAAAATCCGGTTGGGTTGTTTTAAATAAAGAAAATATTTTGATAGGACTTCCGTTGTTTTGTTTATCAAGCTGAAGTATGTTTGAAAATAGCTTTTAATAAGTCAACAGTTGCCTTAGAAATCATGGTGTTACAATTAGGTATCAAAGCCTAAGTTTGAGTGAATTGTACATCTGATTTAGTGTCCAGTCTCAAACTCGGGCCCGACCATCATCTGAGAGTTGTTGTGAGTATATTATTCATCATGTGAAGATAATTATGTGATAAGAATGCTTCTTGTTTCGGTGTTGCTAAACTAGGTTGCTTAAAGATAGGATTGCCTAGTAGAATGAAATTGAAGGCCTAATTATAAATAACAAAAAGTTGATTGAAAGTGGGAAAATGTTGAACTGAGAATTTAAATAAGTATGTAAAACTTATTATAAGTGCCTCAATGGTACAAATTGGCAGAATTGTGCAAGATAACTCAAAACGAGAACGGTAAAAGTTAAAAAAAAAACAAGATTACCAATACATTTATTGGTTACATAATGAAGCAGTTAAGAAAACAAAGTGTGAGATTAAAGGTGTGAAGACATATGAAATTGTGGTAATGATGTATCTAAACGTAAATAAACAAGTGTATATGAATTACGAGTGGAAAGTGATATTTGGAACAATCTGATGTAATCAGATTGATGATATTAAGTAAGGATGATGTCTGATGAATAACCAAATCATAGTAGTCTTGTTGCTAATAGTATTATGATAAGAAGAGGAATTGTTCCCGGTTTCTATAGAAAGTGGCAAGTAGTAAATAAGGAAGCCTGACCACGGATTCTATTTTGGATCGCGAAGTAGGAAGTAGAGTATTGATGAATAGTTGTATTAAGATAAATGCTGATTAAAGTCAAGTATTAATTATTTCCAGTCGTTCTAATTTTGAATAATTAGAATGATTGTCGAGAAATGTTAAGTTAACATAAATTGATAAGAGTCAAATTTAAAATACAAATGTATTGAGGAAGTATACATTAGATGTGATGTGGTACCTCAACGGTATATGATGTCTTGTACTAAATGAAACTCTAGTGACATGTAAAATGCTATAAGTGTGTCGATGAAATATAAAGTAGTCAATGAAAGAAGAATTGTGGATTCACGATTAGTTAACCAAAAATGATGGATGAATCTAAACCGAAGTTAGATTAACTCTATTGAGTTAGCAGTCTTCCTTGGTGTTAAAAGGAAGTCACAAGTCATTTAAATTGAGATATAAAAGGAGGATTAGGGAATATATCATGAAATGAAAAGTAAGAATGAGGTCCTTAGGTGACCTAAGCAATAGTGTAAGTGTAAATAAAACTTTGAGGATGAACCGTTCGTGAAATAGAACGTGGAAACAAATAGTGGTCATAAAATCATGTTAAGATCTAATGTAATGAGCTAAAGGCTAGATTGTTGATTGAGTGTCTAACTGATCAAACATGTATAATTTTCAGAAGTATATAATGATATTCTATGGTTCAAATGTGCAATGAAATATGGACATAAAGGTCCAGATGTACAAGTAGTATGTAAAAGAAGAGTTGATAATTTCTAAAAGCAAAGAATGAAACGAATATGAAGATAACCCTGAATAATCAGTGGTTATAAATAAATGAGTGAAGTTAGTAATTATGACAAAAAGTAGAGACCCATAGTCCCATTCGGTAGTAAATGAAATATGAGATTATGAGGTGTATAAGATGAAACATGTGTGTATAATTGAAATGATGCACGGGAATAAGTGGTATGAATTTCTAGAAATTAATAAGTTCACCTACGGGTGTAAAAGTGATCATAAGAATAGAGACTCTTATGGGTAAGTTAAGAAAGATCAAGTATGGATTTAAGTATAAGTGGTAAAGTCGCAAGTGGTGAAAAGCGATTACTAAAGTGAAGTATATAGCGATGATGATAATGAATAAGCGATGGATATAATTACAAATGAAATAGAGTTGAAGTTATGAATGGATAGTGTTTTTGATAAACACCATTTCTTAACAAATATAAAACATAAAGAATTGTTTAGAAAGAGATAATGTAAAAGTAAGTGATGTTAGAACCAATGATATGTGAGGTATTGCTTAATATGTTAAGGTTATATAAGAGAAAGTATAAATGTAATAGAATAATTGTGGACTTAGAAGAATACTTGGAGGCATTCCAAGTGTGATGTAACTTTTGAGTAAGTCAAGAATTACCCCTACGAGTGTAAGTGGTTACCATGATAATGACCCTTTTTGGGTGGTTTGAGAGATTTGAGGTTGTCCTCATAAGGGAAGCATAAGTAATATATTGAAATCAAAAATTTGAAATATATAAATATATTATTGATGAAGAGAAAAGTAAAGTACATGCAAAAGATGAATGTTAGATAAAGTGTGTAGTAGACAGCAGGTTCTGTTGAACACTGCCTCAGATGAAAGATGTGAAACTTTCATAAGTATGATGTGAACATTAGTAATGTTGATATAACAACAAAGTGTATAAGTATTGTATAGGTGACTGATATTACCCATTCAGTTTTAAGATTGTGTAATATACAAACGATTGTCGGTATAGAATGTGATGAAAGACAAATAAATTGATTATGCAAGTATACGAATCTAATGATGAAAGAGAATAATTAGAATGTAATGTGAATGATTGATTCACCGGAGTTTATTAATTCGATTGAGATAATCCTTGTCTAAGGATTAGTACTTAAACAAGTGTGTGCCTACGTATAGAATTCAACCTTTCAAAGTAAAGTATTTATGTGCAGTTAACTAAAGGTGTTAACCAAGGAGCCACAAATGAAACTGATGATAATCATTGGTGATCAAAATATGAAAAATGTATGCAATGTAATGAAAGAAAGAGATAGAACTATGGGAGTATGTGTCGGTGCATGTGCATGTTCATGTACATGTACGTGTACGGATTAAAGAAATGAATGTTTAAACTCTAGTTAAGTTGCCAAAAATGACTACATAGGGAAACACTTGAATTATGATAAGACAAGTAAACGTTTTGTGTAGAGTTTGAATGTAAGTTAAGTGGTGACCCATTCGTAAGATCTGTTGGTTGTACTAAGTCTGATAGTAAGTATTGATCATTGTTGAATGATAATGGTAGTTTATAACTATATGTATATCCATGGTAGGATTTCGAGGACGGATTCCTCTTTAAGGAGGGTAGATTTGTAACATCCCAAAATGGGCCTAGTTGTACCATACGTTTGTAAGGTTATAACCTCGTGAATTAAATAAGAAATTGTAATTTAAAGGATGAAGTTATGTTATAACCTATAAGTGAGGTGTTAAATAAAGGTTGATGAAAATGAATAATAGTTGTTAATTATTAAGTGATTTTAGATAATGATTCTGAAAATATCCCCGTTAGCTAAATGGGTAAATGGATATTGAGTTGTAAGCTAAAAAGGGGAACAACATACCCACTATGGATATATGTGAACCTCAAAGACGGTTTAACCTTAGTTAAATACAGCTTTACACACACACACACACACTTTTCATATGTAGATACACACACACACACACTCCTTTGTTCTTGAAGTTTTGAAGAATCAATGCAAGAGAAATCAACTTAGATTCAAGTGGTTAAGTGTTCATGATCTGCTTCTAATTCCATCTTTATCATCTAAGACTTGTAAGTATTCATCTTCTTCTCGAAGTTCTTGGGTTTTGAGGTTTTGAGGTCAAAGGATGGGTTTGCTAGAAATAGGAATCATGAATTGAAATTTCAAGTTGTAATTAGTTCTATAACCTTAACAAGTGAATTTAAGTAAGAATCATGAATTAAAGTGTTTATTTTGATTGAGTTTAGTGGTTTTGTGTAAATGGGCCAAAATTGAAGAATTGATCTTGATTCTTGATTTGATTGTTAAAGTATGTTAAAGATTAATGTTTTGAGCTTAGTTGGACTTGGTATAACATATATAATCATTGGAAGTTGATTAGAAATCGTTCGGGGTATGTTTTGGGGTGGAAATAGTCCGAACGGGGGACTATCGTACGACCTGGTTTGTAACAAACATGCTTGCGGGCGCAAGGGGTAGTCCTTGTAGTCGCAAGCAAGGCCGGCCCATGGCACGGGAAAGCAGGACGGCCGCCCAGGGCCTAAAAATTCAGGGGGCCATTTTTGACAACTTATGTATGTAATTTATTTTTTGATAAAAATAAATTTCACGGTAGTGTAATCGTTTAGGAGAAGGAGATAAAAAAGAAATGAAAAGATACATTGAAAATAATAAAGCAACCTTCAAAATTCATGTGTTTATGGGTCCTCATTGTTCACCATTCTTCCTCGTTGTAACTATTGACCCTCCTAAAATCGCAATCAAACTTTCAATTAAGCTTCTTCTATAAATCAAAAAGTTTACCCACGAAGTTGGTTTCTTCCCGGTAATGACGTCGATGCGGTAACATGTTGCTTCTCGTCTTCCACGGCAACACCTTTCACCCCTACACAACATTTTATTGAAGAAGTTCCAACATTTTGGGCCTCTAGAAATGACAACGATTATTGTTGTTATTGCAGCTGGGTTTATTTCGCCACCGATGGATCAAACAAACATAAATCTTTCAAAATAATAAAATAGGAGATAAATGAGAAGAATGACTTAAGGAATGATTTTTTTTAAGTTTACTTATTTATTTTTGTCATATTTTAATACTTGTAGGCAGGGCCTTTTTTTATTTTTGCCCAGGGTTTCGTATATATTTGGACCGGCCCTTGGCCGCAAGGGTGGTCTGACTTGTGCTTGCGGACGCAAGGGGTGTTCCTTGTGGCTGCAAGGGATGTTATTAGTTATACTGCTTGCGGGCGCAAGAGATCAAGCTTGCGGGCGCAAGTAACAAACCTTATGGGCGTAAGCAAGGAGGCTGCGGCCACAAGGGGTTGTTTTGCGGCCACAAGGGGTTGTTTTGCAGCATCAGCAAACAGTTTGTTTGCTAATTTTTTTCACGCTTGGGAAGTTCGTATGGACTAGTAGTTGGACTCAAGATGTCATTAGGAGATTTCTACCAGTATTAAATAGTGATACTTCGTGTGTATGTAAACATCTAATGTGCGTAACGATGCTATAAGTGTAACCGACGACCAAGAAGAGCCAGAACATTATATTTGCCTGTTATAGCCCTGCAGGTGAGTACCGACTTAAGTTGTAATCATTACGTAGTGTGTATGGACTTGTTGATTACCATTAGATATGTATGAGACGTGATGGTTATGATTATGATCATAATTATAATATTGAATATGAACATGTGTAAGCTAGTTGCATTGTTGTTAGATTGTTGGCATGAACATGAGTTAGTATTAAGGATTGGTTAGTAATTGACAAATACCCCCTAAAGATAAATATGAAAGATGCTCTCAACTATAAAGAGCTAATATTACCAATAATGGTGTGACATCCCATTGAATGTGCAAGTATCAATAATTCAAGAACGTGTGTGTTTAAAGAAACACAAAACATATATGCTAATTAAAGGTAAGAAGGTAGTTCAGAATTATTTTTGGTTGGTGTATACCTAAATGCCTAATATGTTTAGGATCATGATAATATGATCGATAGGATACTCATATTGTTTAAGTTCACAGTGATAGAGAACGAATACTTGTTGTTATACATGCTAATGGATTGTGATTGGATCAACCGTGTTGAACTTGTTGTGATGCATGCTATTGGATTCTGATTGGATCAGCCATGATAAACTTGTTGTTATGAATGATATTTGATCTTGACTGGATCCGCCATGTTGAACTTGTTGTTATGTTGCAAATGCATGCATGTTGTTGGATCTTGATTCGATCACCTATGTGGAAATTGGCCGCGGACCTCTTGTTGCTATGTTGGTTAAGGTCGGTCGATGGCTGGATCCCAGGGGGCCTCGAGTCGTAGTTCGTGATCAACTGTGACTCGAGGACCCATGCCGAGTCGTAGGTTCTGCAGGACCACTGTTCCCTAACAGAGTTGGGGTATTTGGCTATTCACTGAACCCGAAGGAGCCTATGGCTTCATAACGATGCTTGGTAGATCGCTATATGCTCCCCCACCAGCGCGGTTGGTGGTGTCTAATTCTCCGGTTTGGATCGTTGAGCTGGACTAGCTATCCCGCAAGATATGATTCTACCAATCTTGTCAGCACTCCACAATGTGATAGGAGAGCACTGTTTGTGTTGCCATGCGATATGATTCGAAGAATATGATACCATATGTGCTACATGATGCTTATGGTTAAGTTTGTATTCACTAGCTTTTAAAGCTAACCCCTTCTAGTATGTTTGATTTTGCAGATGTTATGCTTAGCCTCGGATTGCTTTTGTTGTGCTGGGACACTTGTTGCTCGTTGCAGGTATGATGGTCGGTCGTTATTGTCATTGGTAACACATGTTTGTAAAATGAAAATCCGGTTGGGTTGTTTTAAATAAAGAAAATATTTTGATAGGAATTTTGCTATTTTGTTTATCAAGCGGAAGTATGTTTGAAAATAGCTTTAAAAAGTCAAAAGCTGACTCAGAAATTGCGGTGTTACAATAAGGTATCAGAGCCTAAGTTTGAGTGAATTGGACATCTGATTTGGTGTTCAGTCTCAAACTCGGGCTCTACCATCATAGTGTCTAAGATTTGTTGTGAGTATATTAGGCATTATGTGTAGATACTTATGTGATAAGAATTTTTCTTGATTTAGTGTTTGTAAACTAGGTTGCTTAAAGATAGGATTGCCTAGTAGAATGAAATTGAAGGCGTGATTATAAATCAGAAAATGTTGATTTAACGCGAGAAAATGTTGATTTAACGCGAGAAAATGTTGAACCATGAATTTAAATAAGTGTGTAAAACTTATTATAAGTGCCTCAATGGTACAAATTACCAATATATTTATTGGTTACATAATGAAGTAGTTAAGAAAACAAAGTGTGAGATTAAAGGAATCAAGAAATATGAAATTGTGGTAATGATAAATCTAAACATAAATAAACAAGTGTATATGAATTACGAGTGGAAAGTGATTTTTGGAACAATCTGATGTAATCGGATTGATGATATTAAGTGAATGTACCCCTGTTGAGATTCTTCCATTGGTTTCTATCCCTTCGGGTCTATGACTAGGACCACCCTGACGGTTATTTGCTGCTTGTGAACCTCTGGTGTTAACCATTCTGAAATTAAAGTGAATGTAGCTCTCACAAGCAATTACATACGTGTCCAGGTTTCTCACTTAGTTCATTCTGATATTATTGTAAACACTTAGCATGCTATTCACATATGTTCTAACATACTACCCTTGACCTGATTCATAAGATACAACCATGATTCTGTCAAGTTCTGGCATATATAATACATATGTAGTAGTATGGCCCCCTTACCATTTCAAATTCACTATATCTACTAAATCTTAACTTTCCCCACTTGGCACCTTACTTCACAAGTTCAGATCAAATTCTTTGTATTATATTCTTAATTACACATATATCAAGTCATCTCATAGAGGTTTCACATATGTCATATAACATATCATTCTCATATAACACATAATCAATATGATTCTTAGTATACTCACCAAGCTGCAAGATTCCAGTTTTAGAAAATTTTCAAAACTATGGTTTATGTCTAGATTATACATAGCACACGTCCTGATCCCTCTGTTATATTCATATATATATATATATATATATATATATTCTTCATATATATCCTTCCATTTAATCCAAGTTAAGTAGCAAAAGTTATTAATTTAAGATGCTACATTGCTTAATTTTGTTAATTATGTTGTAAACCCGAGATGGAAGATGTTTGGAGAAAAGTTGGAGAAAAATGCAATAAAAATATATAAATTTCTCTAGTTCATCATCGAGACATTGTTGCAGCCTCCACATCCCCTCGATTGCATGTCACAAGATTCTCACTACCATGAGGAAGGTCACGACCGACCTCCCAGCTATTGGAATTTTGCATCCCTTGGTCGCTACCTGCTCGCAGTATTGTCGTGGCCTTGAGAGTTGAATGAAGTAAAAGTGCTTAGGGCTTTGAACTTAACCTTGTCACAGCCTGCTCACTACCTTGTCACCACCACGATAGCTGCTGCCCTTTGTAAATCGTGAAACAGAAAAAAAAGGAAAAGAGCTGCATATTTTTGTTCAAGAACCCTAAAGAGAGAGGCAAGAGGCAATTTTGGGGAAACAATAGGCGGGTTTTAAGAGAAAATCAAGAACACTTAAAGATTACTTCACCATTTCATCTATTAATCTTCAAGATCATCATCTCCATCTCCATTTTCATCTTGTCCTTGGTTTGGTATCTCTAACTTTTGTAAACTCTTGAATCATGAGTCTAGACATGAAATTGTTTTGGATTTGTGATTTATTAGTTACTATGAGCTAAATTTACTTTGTGTTTGCTTAGATTTGAAGAACCCTAACTTGTAGTTGGATGGATCTAGGGTTTTTGATGAAATGGTAAACTGGGGTTTTTTTTACTTTTCTTAATATGGTTGGATATTGTTGTGTGGATCTTGATTCTTGGTTTAGCTTGGTTTTTGAATGATTCTAGCTTGGATTTTGAATCAAAACATCATGTTTGGAATTGTTAATGCACTAATGTTTCTTAAACACTTTTGACAACCATTATTTGAACTAAATAGGTTGAAATCAAGTTTTAACTTGGGCCTTTTGATCTAATAACACTTGTTAAAAGAAAATTAGTGTTCACCAATACTTTTTTTTGTTTGGCATGAGTATTTATGGTTATTTGAGATTATGATTCTAACACATATGTTGACCGATACTATGTGCTAGGTGTTTATAATCACAAGTAATCACTAGTACTCATATTTCAATCGATTAAATTAGTTGAATACCAAATGGGCTATTTATATTGTTTAATTTGGGAATGCTTCTTAATGTCAATGTTGACCGATACTTGATATTGGGGGTTAGTACCATTACCATAGTTGTTGCCTTCTTGACCAAAGAGGCTTTGCACCTTGTGGTTCCATTTATCGTGTCATCAAATTCATCTCACGTCTAAATTATTGAACTACAAGTTAGGGGGATTCTTTCTAAGCAAACACTCTTTACCCATCGTATCTCTTATTTCATCATTTGCTTGTTCTCTCGTTCAGACATTGCGTAGTTTTTGCTTTTATTTCTAACTTATAATTTTTAGAAAATCCAAATCCTATTTTTGAAAGATTAAGAATTAACTAATATCATATTATTGAAGTTTAACAACCGTTCCCTAAGATCGACAACCCGGTCTTATCTTAGCTATACTAACAAACGACCGGTACACTGCAATGTTGTGAGTTATCCATATCTAGTTTAAAACCGAATCATTTTACACATTTTTCTTACTCGCATCAAGAGTTTTGGCGCTAGTACTTGGGAACGGTGACCTATCTTCAAGAATTGATAGTCATTTTTTGCTTATTCAATTCTCTTTAGGAAATTAAGAGAGTTACTGCTCTTTTTTAGATATTACTTGCTACTTTGATCTTGGGTATTCCTTGAGTTTGTCTTATAAGTATTAGAAGAATGGTTGATTTCAAAATGTGGGAAACATGAATGATCGGTGGCAATAAACGGTTTATGAAAGGAAGCATGGGATTATCAAAGTGAATGTTACAATCCAGAATATGATTCAAGACACTTGATACTCAATGCAACTCAATCATACAATGAGTGGGGTGATCAAGCGTATATGGGTACGGGTGATTATGAACAATACACGGGTGATGGATATTCAATGGGAGAAGAGTCTAACTTTGAGATTATGGATTACATGGGATATTACCAAGGAATTCAAGACTAGGGTTTAGGATATTACATGGGATATTACCATGGATATTCAAGACTACCCTTTCGAATACCAAACACCCCAAGAACCTTACCACCTAAGCAAAACCCACCATGTGAACCACATCTAATAGAAGAAAACCATTTGGAAGATGTTTTTGCTAACTTTCTCAAGGTTAAAGATGAGATAGTTAGTCAATCCGAACAAGTACTTAAGGAGAACGAGACTTATTTGTAAAAAAAGCCAAGTATTTAGGGTAGTTGTAGAGGAAAAACAAGAATTACAAGTCGGTCCTTACCAAGATTTTCATGAGTACTACGAAGAAGAAAGGAAGGAGATTATAATTGATGAGGTGCAATTGTCATGCCCACAAATTACCACACATGTCCCACCTCTGACCCAAGAATACTATCCACAATTTGAGTTTGGCACACCTTTCGAATACGACACATTTGAGATTGAAGATCTTGGACCCTCTCGTTCTCTAAGTGTAAAAGAAGTTGAAAGCCAATCCACATTTGACTTAATCTCTATTAATCAAGTGATTGAGGAGTGCAAGGAAGATGATGAGTTGAGATTAGATGGAAGAAATTGGGATACAATCTTGTGTGATCTAGAAGACACCGAGTTATCACCTTCACAAATTATCGACCATTTGGAGGCCATGTTAGCCAACGACCCATTTCCACTACCCGAAACTAGTAGACATACTAGTAATGAGCTTTTGATGGAAATTGGCATGTTTGACTTAGGTTTGAGATTAAAGGACAACAAGGATGAAGAATTATGCCATCATAAAGTCGAAGACTTGTTATTTCAAGTGTGCACCCATGACCCGTTTCCACAATCAAAGTATGTTGCAACTATCGATGAATTTAAACAAGAGGAACCAGAGTCATTCATGTATGAGCATACCATCATGGCGACTTCAAGCTTAGGTACTCAATAAACAGATACTACTTAATATGGTACAATCTCTCCACTTTTAACTTATGGTAGTAAGGTACTTAAACAAAAAAGAAAAGCTTAGTTTGGTCATGAGCTTGTCATGACCACGAGCTGGGCGTGACCAAATCTGTAGTGCCTACTGGAATTTAAGAACTCTTGGTCGAGGGCTAGTCACTACCTGTTCAAGGCCATGATATCTGATGTGTTCATAATTCTATGCTCCATCCAACTAAAACCCTCACAATACCTCTCAACTTAGTCACTACCCCCTCACACCTTATTCCTTGTCGCTCCCTCCCTTCCTCACGATCACTCACTCTCTCCCTGTCACCCTTAATTTTAAATGCTCACACCTTAGCAACCTTAAGCCTCACCCTCTCTCCCTCGGTCACACCCTATTCACAAAACCCTCACACTTTCCTAAAATTGTCACACCCTAGTCACTACATTAACCTTAGCGACCTAAAGCCTCACACCCAAAACTCAAATCGTCTTGACTTCTTTCCCTGCTCACAACCTTCTTCCCCACCCGCGACCCTAATTTCTAAAACCTCCGGCAAAACATTCTCTCACTCCATCTCTCTCTCAATCCCTCTCGCCATCTCCATCTCTCACCCTCATGATCTCACTTCTTCCTCCATCTCCATTGTTGCTCGTAACCCCAATAAAACCATCACACTCCCTACCATATCTCTCCATGTTCCCTCTATCTTCTCACCATCACGAAACCCTAGCCGCTGCTCCCGACCATTGTCACGATTTCGTCCCCTCGACCACGAAGCGCACGTAAACAGCACCTCGAAAGCTCCGGGCCTCGATTTTTCTTTAGATTTTTTTCTTCAAATCAAGTTTGTAAGAGTAATTTTTATGGAGGGTGTGCTTTCATGTCTGTTTTTGGGGTAATTTTGTGCGCAGCTTGATTTAGTTTCAGTTGTTAATGTTTGAACCTAAAATTGAAATTGAGATTTCAAATCTGTCATAGATTACTGAATTTGATGCTTAGCTACATTGCTTGAATGTTTTGAACTTCTGAATGATTAGATGCTAAAAAGATGTGAATCTTGGTTTAGCTACATTACTTGAATGTTTCGAACTTCTAATGATTAGATGCTAACAGGATATGAATCTTGGTTTGAGTTTATCCGTCCAATTTTTGGGCTGTTTAGTTGCAATTTTGCTGACTTGATAAATGTATAACGGGGGTTGATCAAATGGTGCTCAAATAGCATAAATACATTTAAAATTGATAGTTCAAATCATGTGATTCATGTTCATAACATGGGTGTTGTGATATATGTGAAGTTCTTGGTTTCCAATTTGTTGACATGTTAAAGGTTTAATTGTGATTGCTCGAATACCGTTGAGAGCATGTACGCATAGTTGAGATTGGTGGTTTAAAACTTGTGATCCATTCCTATAATATTGTTAGTGTGAAATCTCTTATGTCTCATGTTAGTTCAATGATTCAAATCCGTCAAGAATGCATGATTTACTTGGCTTTAAAACACATGGCTTTAAAATTGATTGATGTCCTTGAACTAGTTGGATTTGATAGCATGTTTACTTGGATAGTTGTTAAAATGGATGAGTGGGGAGGTATCTTGGTTTGTGGTTGCCATTACTTGAAATGATTAAGATTGATTTTTTTGGGTTTTCAACTTTTGCTTTTGCTCACTTTTTAATTCAAATTGTTAATTTGGGTTTGGATTCAATTTTTCTTCTTAAGAAATAGCATTTGTCTGGTTACCACATTGAAATGGTTTTGGAAAGGGGAAAAAAAGAAGTTTACTATGGCTACCACGGTCATCGGTTATCACCACCACACATGAACACGACAACTGAAATGTCATCATCATGTCTCTTTAGGCTTGTGCTTTAATGTATTTGACATGGACAATGACGTGAGCATGAGAGACTATGACATATTCTCATTATTTTAATGATGTTTGTTATTTTTACGAGCGTAAATGAGGTCTACATTTGGTTTACCACGGGGGATGGAGTGATTACACTTGGAGGCTACAACTCAACTTAACTTCATTATTTTGGGCTCGGTCTCGGTACCTTATCTTCCATCAGGGGAGTTGTTCGGTTCCTATCTTTCATTCTTTTTCTTTTCCACTGCGTATTAATGTTTATGAGCACTGAACATTGAGGACAACATTCATCATTAAATGTGGGATAGGGATATGAAATTTTTGGGTTCTTTTGGTTTGTCCTTTAGTTATTTTACATAAATCATGTTTAGCGTATCTTTTTGGGCAATTTTTTCAAATTCTCAAATGTTACTATTGTTTCATGATTGAGTTCATATGATTGGATGAGTATGTTGAGTATTTCTTGATGAATGTTAGACGATGTACACTTGAGAAAAAGAAAGTAACTGAATTTAAAGATTTAATTTGCCGAATTTGTTAAGGTTTTATGCAAAAACAAAAAGTGATAGAATCATGTAGTTTTTTAACTTTCAAAGAATAAGTGAAATTTAGTTTCCATTGCATGTTTAATATTTGTGGCTTTTTACTCCTTTTCCCTAAATCAACCCTTTAAACTGAATTTAATGATTAGGCATAGCCGACTCCTAATAGATATAGGGTGAGAGGCGATGGTATACTTACAAAAAGAAAAAAAAAGATATTAAGAGAGTTTATTTTCGCTTGTAAAAGCTCTTGTGGTTATGCATAAAAATGATATGAATCCAAGGCTGTTAGACCCCAAACAAGCCCCCATGTATATTATAATAAGTGAGTTTCTCACAAGCCTTCTATATTAGAGCCTGCTGTCTTTGGATGCTTATTAGTTTTATGCTTGTCATGAGAGCAATTTTGATGTGAAATAAACGGGCATCGTCTGCAAGATCCCTTGAGTTAGGGGGGTTTCTCCATGGAGTTTATTAGCTTAAAGTATTATTTTATTGATTATCATTAAAATTCGAGGTCTTATAGGTTTAAAGTGCGGCTACAATGATTTTCATAGGAGTTAAAAGAAAAAAAGTTAGCAAACACAAATATTTGCATGACCCGTTTGAAATCTAAACTTTGCATGATAATGATTTCGTTTAAATCTTACGTAGAGGCAAATGGTGATTCAAAAATTATGATTTGGCTTTATTGGTTTGTCATGGAAATGAATTATTCTTTTGTTTTACAAATGAATTGTTTGTTAGAAAGCAGCCAAAGTCATGATTTTCAAGTGTCGCCAGTATAGTGTACATATCTTCCAACTTTGCTTGTGTTAAATTGCTCTACTTCAATATTCTCGTCCTTTGATCTCTTCTTTCATTGAAACTTGGTGGCATAATCTAATACGTAAATGTGTATTTGCATTGAAATTGGCTATTTAAGATATCTTATTTTTGGATTTTGTTTGAAGACAAGCAAAGCTTAAGTGTGGGATATTTGATATATTCTATTTATACATATATTCTTGGTATATGTCCTTCCATTTAAGCCAAGTTAAGTAGCAAAAGTTATTAATCAAAGATACTTGATTACTTAATTTTGTTAGGCGCTCAAGGCCTTGAACTTAACCCAGTCACAGCCTGCTCTCTACCTCGTCACCACCATGACAGCTGCTGCCCTCTTTAAATCGTGAAAAAGAAAAAAAATAGGAAAAGAGCTGTAGAATTTTGTTTAAGAACCCTAGAGAGAGAGAAGAAAGAGGCAAATTTAGGGCAACAATAAGCAATTTTGAAGAGAAAATGAAGAACACTTGAACATTACTTCACAATTTCATCTATTAATCTTCAAGATCATCATCTCCATCTCCATTTTCATCTTGTTCTTGGTTTGGTATCTCTAACTTTTGTAAACTCTTGAATCATGATCCTAGACATGAAATTGTTTTGGATTTGTGATTTATTACTTACTATGAGCTAAATTTACTTTGTGTTTTCTTAGATTTGAAGAACCCTAATTTGTAGTTGGCTGGATCTAGGGTTTTTGATGAAATAGTAAACTAGGGTTTTTGACTTTTCTTAACTTGGTTGTATATTGTTGTATTGATATTGATTCTTGGTTTTGTTTGGTTTGTGAATGATTCTAGCTTGGATTTTGAATCAAAGCATCATGTTTGGAATTGTTTATGCACTAATGTTTCTTAATCACTCGTGACAACCATTATTTGAACTAAATAGGTTGTAACACCCTTATTTTCAGTCCAAATTTAAACTTTTCAAAACTTATTTTTTACACTGATTTATATAAAAATCTTTAACTAAAAGCGGAAGCATTATAATTCAATCACAGTATTTCTACAAAATTCAGTACATATTTTAACAATAAATTTCATGTTTGTATATGACCCGCAATACTTTTGGTGTTACCATAGTCAATCTCATGACCATTAATAGACCAACAGGAAATCCAAGATGACCAATAGCTAACACAAGCCAAGCAATGCCCAAGGCATCTACCCACCACACAAAGGCCTTTATTCTACCTACGGATACAAAACACATTATACACCGAGTTAGATATAAACATAGCTAGTGAGTACAACAAAAGACTTTTATCTTTCAAAACCAAGTCATATTTGAAAACACATTTTTGGCAATATACATGCTTTAAAGAATTCACATAAAAGCACATAAGGATGTAGGTCTATCCATTTAGCCACAGTATCTCCACGTGGTATCTAGCCACGGTCAATACGTGCCCACATGAGGGATAACCACATCTCCCTGTCAAGGTGGGGGAGCATAAACCATTCCACCATACAATGGTTGTTAGGAGTGAATGACCTGTTCCCAAGTCCACTCATGTATACACTAGTTCGGTTCACTCGTCGGCCTCTTGAACCGCATGGTAATAATGGATACTATTATCCCCCTCCACCAATTGCAACATCCCTCAACTATACCACACACGTATTACATGGTTCGGGTCACCGCAGCCTCTTAAACCACACACACACCCAAAGTAGTTAAAAACACAATTGGATGTGCAATTGAAACCACACTCGTCCGGACTAAAACGCATACCACAAGGGTCACATAAAGGACATGCCATAAAGGCCAAGTAACTGAAGCATTTAAGCTTATCAATAAACAATTAGGTGTCACATAACTCATAACTCTTGAGCATTAATGTTCAACAAACAACATCATATTTGGCATCTCAATGCCCATAACATAATCTAAGTGTAAACATAATTCATTAACTCAAAACTATATGAGTTATTGCAAGATCATAGCTCACTTTTAGATGGAGTGTCATACATAAACAATATAGCAAGTACCACTATGTGAATAACTTAGACCTCCTGAAAGCTCAATCCCATGATGAAAACCTTCAAGTATTAGTGTAGAGAAAATATGATATTTGAGAGAAACACACACTACACCTTTTGCTTTGAATATGGGTATTGCATTAAATGTTCCAAAAGCATACAAGGCGAAGGGGCATAAGGCCTATTTATAGGCCACACCTACATAATAGGCTTTTCTATATTTTTCTAATATTAACAATCTCCCCTTAAAAGGAGAGAAAGACTATTACATGAAAATAGAAATGCAGAAAGGAATTAATTACAATAAAGACCTATTTCTTATACCAAACATCATCTGCCACCTTCTTATGATCCGACGACTGTCCAAAGTCCTTTTGATTGTGTCAATTATTCTAATCAAACCTGCCCTTTCAGACTCACTTAAGGATGATTGTTCTTTGTCAGCCCTTTCCTGGAGTCTGTGGAATAGTAATTTTAGAGTACCATCAGAGTATGCCATCATGTCTACCATCCGAACAAAGATCTTTCGACGACGTTGGTTGACGAAAACGACACCTCTTTGACCCGCAAAGCTTGGATGATTTTCATCAATAACGGTTAGCTCTTCTAGGGTTTGTAGATCAGGATGGTGTTGTAGAGGTCTGAGCAGATTCACCTTGAGTTAATTTCTCTCGGCTCCCAATCGTAGATCATGCTCTTGGATAAATTCGATAAATCTCCTCATATACTTCATCAGAGCTGATCATCCTTGTTGTTCTTCATAAGACTTGTTGATCTTGGTGGATAGCTCCTCGTATATGAACTCAATGTCATGCAGCTTGACATGTCTGAAGTCAGATTCATTCAAAGAGATTTTATGACCATCTGCTCTCTTTACATCATAAACAGCAAACCTGTACCTTAAATATTTTTGCATGCAGATGCGAAGTACTTTGCTGATCAGGTATTCAGACACAATCTGCTCCCTTGGTGTTTTGTATTCTTAAAGATATGATTGTATCGTCTCCTTTGAGCATCATCAAGACCCCTCAGTTCTGGAGGAATCTTGTCTCTGATTTGAGAAGTAAAGATGGTAAGAATCCGATCCTCAAGGTAAGCAGCGTTCACTCCATATTTTCCCCACAAAGGGTCTTTCATAGCTTCTCTAATGAACATATTGTGTCGATCAAGGCCTGGGTCTGATGAGATAGGAACTGATGGAGCTGGTTGGACATTCGAAGGTAGTGGCCATTAAGATGATTGTTGTAGTTGTTTAGCTTGCTTTGCTTGTTGATTTTTCCTCAGGATTTCGGCAGCTGACACCTGGAATTTCTTTGGTTCAGGAAGGAAAAGTTGATGAACCTCTTCTGAAATTCCTCGGAGGACTCTTGTTAGATTTAAATTTCTGATTGCTTCCTCCATTTTCTTTTTGGTGACCAACACCTGCGCAGGCTTTGCAACCCTTGAAGAAGATGGCTTTTGAATAAAAGGCACAGGCATATCCTCAAATCTGTCCACTATCTAGACTTCCTCTCTTCTTTCTGGCAGTTTTCCAAAAGAGAACTCATTAATTTGTTTCAGCAGCTCATCTGACTCATCCCTTTTACCAATATCTGCAGTTTCAGTTTCGAATTCAAACACTTCGATGTCAGGTTCAGGTTCAGTTTGTTGTATTTGTTGTTGTTGTTGCTGTAGCTGTTGTTGTTGATGTTGTTGTTGTTGTAGAGATTCTGCCCCGATCTCCATTGTAGTCGCTAATCGTTCTGTTAAAGGAGTAACGGTCAAAACGTGCGGTCTTTTCTCCCACTCGTGACGATCATGATCGGGATTATCGTCATCACGCCTGTGCTTTGACCTAGCAGCTTGGGATTTGCAAGTAGATTCAAGAATAGTCATCCTGTCTTCCACCGAATCCAGTTTCTAAAAGACCATATTGCCTAGATCCTCCATTGAGTTTATAACTGTTTCTTTAAATTCATTCAGCTTGCTACCCTTGTAAGTTTGTTCATTCTGAAGGGTTTGAAGGAGATATAGGTTATGTTCATGGTCTAGGGCTCTCTCCAGCAATCGAACATAAAGCAAGGATTTCAAAGTGTCAGTAGATTAGCCCGACCCATCATCAACCTTGGTTTTTAACGAAGAAAGTGTCTGTTTGATATCTGCTAGGCTCTCAGTAATTGGGGTAAGGGCCTCCTGCAATTCATCCATTGTAACAAACCGAGACTCACTAAGAGTAGTCGTTGAAGTCTCTGCCACAGAGGTAGAGCTACTCGCGTGCGAAGCTGCAGTTGTGTACACTACGGCGAGATTTCCACCCGATACTCAAATGACACTTTCAGTAGTGCCTCCTACAAGTGTTCTCGATGATTGTCTAGTAAACAACGTCGTTATATGTGCAAGTGTAGTTTGGTGTCTAGAAAGAAATGAAGATATTTACAGTATGTCGATGTGCGTAGAAGGAACGGTCGAGGTCGGGAGAGGTAGACCTCTGGTTTCAATACCAGCCATCTCCGAATGAGAGGCCGATAAAGTATATGTTAGTTCTCCGTGAGTTGAAACAAGCATCTGTTGAGAGATACTTGAGTGGCTGGAAGGGTAAGTGTGCACTGTTGGGATGACAGTGACTGTTTCAAAACTAGAGTTAACAGTGTCAGCTCAAGTAGAAGGTGTGGCTTCCCGGCTTTTTGGGCTTGGGGGTCCCTCCACACTCGTTTTTCTTTACTCACCTCTCTCTCTCTCCTACCTCTACATCTTCCTCTTCCATTTCACTTTCAGACTCATCATAGACATCCAGAGTAGAATCAAATCCATGGCTTGCACTTGCTTTGTCTAGAGGACCCGGTTGATAGCCATACATAAATTCCATTTCAGAGTCAAAGGCCTCGGGTAAATCAGGGAATAGATTTGAGAAACTTAAATCCTCTTCCTCAATCACCACTTGTGTTTTAGCTTTTTGGCGCTCAGTATTATCGGAAACCAATGGTGTCACACACGCAGTATATGTGGTCATGGAAAAGGTATCTGTTTCAAGGTCAGGAGCCACTGCACCAGCAAGTAAATTAGGAGACTCCGGTTGTTGTTCTGGTTCAGGGAGTACATCAGAGAATGAATCAATCATAGCTTGTACTTAGGCAGGATCATATTCAGCCCCTCTGTTAGTCTCATGCTTAGAATAGTGAGATTCGATGAGACAAACCATAGCTATGTATAGATGATAGGTTAAGTGTTAGGAATTATGTAAGTCTGTTATAGACAGACTAGTCAGCCTATGCTGAGTAGTCAGCGTACAAACAGATATAGAGTTTTCTATGTAAGTAATAGATAACTCAGTGACTTTTAATCTGAGACAGGTTCTTAGGATGAAGACCTGAAGACATGAAGATTTAAGAACTCAGTTTGACGATGTCAAATCTGAGTAAGTCAGCTCAGCTCCAGAAGTCAGTTCAAGAATTTAAGTAAGTTTTAAATTCTGTTATATACTCTCGATATCTACGACATTTAAATTAGGATATCTAAACCTAATTTAAACTATCTATTAGTTGGATAAAAATCTCAAACAAAATTAGTTAGATAAGTTCTAATTAAGGAGTTTGTTACGGTTTTAAAGAAAAGATAAGTTCTATCTTTAAACCACGATTTGTTCGTAGGTAAATCAAGTATAAGTATAAACCCTCATATATGTTTACATAGAGAGTTCTGCATAAGTTGCAAACGTACGTGTGTTCGTCATACTAGATTTGTGATCACTTTGTGTGTTCAAGGTTCAAATTCTTGATAATTAGTTTTAACAAGAAGTTCGTTCATCGATTAGTTTGTGATTAAAGTGTGTTTAGAGAGAGTTGAGTTTGTAATCAGTGTAACATCAAATCATCCTGTTGATTTGATTAAAGAGTGAGATTGAAATACATTGTTTTATTGTTTGGATTGAAATTGTTAAATTGCTAATAAAGTGTATTCAACCCCCTTCTACACTGTATCGGTTGCTTATTTACCCTCTTTGGGACCAACAACTTGTATTAGAGCCGTATTCATAAGTTGAAGATCAAGATCCGCTGTCAAGAGGTCAAGATGTCTACTAACAAGCAATCAAATCATATTCCAACAATGACGGCAAAAGGGTGTCCTATATTTGATGTACTAACTATTCTATGTTGAAGTTCAGAGCTATGCTATTTCTAAAGTCTGTGGATCACAGGATGAGTACCGTGATTCAAGAT
Source organism: Dittrichia graveolens (assembly GCA_038502395.1). Taxonomy (NCBI): domain Eukaryota; kingdom Viridiplantae; phylum Streptophyta; class Magnoliopsida; order Asterales; family Asteraceae; genus Dittrichia; species Dittrichia graveolens. The sequence goes on along the minus strand of JARJIL010000004.1, from coordinate 71,381,327 downwards.
GGCCCAATCGTTCTCATGATCCACATTACCGCCACTGATAAAACTGTCCCTTCTAGAGAAACTCCGAAGCCTGAAGCATCTTGCACTAAAGAAGAACGCAAACAGTTCAATCTTGATGACAAGGCACAGAGGATCATAGCAAATGTGTTGACAAATCCTCTCTTGTATATTGTGGTTGGGTGCCAAACCGCAAAAGAGATATGGGATACTCTCAGTGTTACTTATGAAGGCACTGACCTGGTCAAGCAACATAAGAAGACAAATCTGAGTCGTTCTTATGAGACCTTCTTTGCTAAGAAGGATGAAACTCTGGTTGATCTGTTTACCAGGTTTCAATGCTTGATCAACGATCTGATCTTGGTAGGTGTCAAGAAAGATGAAACTGAGTTGGTGCTCAAGTTCTTGGATGTGTTACCACAACAATTCAATGTGATTACCATTGCTCTTCATGCTGGAGGAACCTTAGATAAATATGATCTCGGATCTATCTATGGTTTTCTTCTAAGTCATCAACAGATCATGGAACAGAAGAAAGCGGCTCAGCCACAATTGAAAGAATCTGTCAATAGTATTGGATATGCATTGGTTGCAGAAAAGAAGAACAAAGGATCTAGAAAGTCTCAAAATGAGGCTGACTCTGAGTGTGAGTCTGAGGAGGTAAGTCTTAATTCAGACTCAGATGATGCAGAGATGGATGCTCTTACTGAACAAATGTCTATGCTCTTTCTGCTTTTGATCCTAAGAAAGCTAAGTGCTACAACTGTCAGAAGATAGGACACATAGCTGCTGAGTGCAGAGCTAAGAAAGGAGAGTTAGCTTCAGTAGCAGATAAGAATGCATATAGGGTGGATAAATACAAAAAGAAATATCAAAAGCTCAAAGGCAAGCCAGATGAAAACACCAAAGGTCTTCTTGCTGAAACCTGGGAGACTGAATCATCTACCTCAGATGATGATGAACCAAATAGGTGTTTGATGGCCATTGAGGATGAAGACGAACAGGTTGACTATGAGTCAGAAAAAAGCTCCTTTGACAAGGATCTAGCTGAAGCTGCAAACCTGAGTAAGCTGACCAACTGGGATTCTACATCAATGTACAAGGTAAATAAATTTAGCTCTTACGCTGATGAGCAGAAATGTTTAATGTTCAACTATTTGTTGAATGACTTGAAAACCTCTCTTACTGTTCAATCTAGTTTGAAAACTGAAATTTCAAAATTAAAAGACGAACTTAAACACTCTGAAACTCTCATAAATGCTGGTAGAAAGACTCAAAGTGATTATGAATGTCAGCTTGATATTAACAAACTTCTAAGTGAAGAGTTACAAGAATCAAAGGATCAAGCTATAATCTTAGAAAGATCTATGAATCTTGGTGTAAGTCATCAAGAGAAGCAGAGAGATGTATCAACCAGCAGATACCAAATCAGGTAAAAGCAGTACCAGGGGGGATTATAGTGTTGCTGCTGAAGAGATTGACAAAGATCGAGTTAGTCTAGAAGACAAAAATGTGAAATCTGATGATTTTCTACCAAAAACATTTTTGAGAAACAAGGATGGTAAGGAGGTCAAAACCAATAAGTTTGTGAGACCAACCCAAAGTCCCCATGTTATTAATGCAAACCACCAAGCTGGGTGCTCTAAATCCAAAAGGAACTGTAAGTCGGTTTTCAAAAGATTGGATTATAATCCTGTTAGAACAACTGTCTTCGATAGGATAACTCATACTAACTCAAAAAGACATAACTCTCAAGTCAGTTCTGAGAGGACTTCTAAGAACAGGAAGATGTCTGTAAGTCAGACTTCACCAAATAATGATAACCATATAACTAATAAAGGTAAGTCCAAAGTCATAGAAAATCAAATAGACAAACTGTCTAAGAAGATTGAAAAGTTATCCACATCTCATGACCCTAAAACTGAATCCAAATTTAATATTGGAAAACTTAAAGAAATCACCCAAACACCTATTTTCAGAAGAAAATGCTATAAGTGTGGTGATAGAGGTCATGAAGCCAAGGATTGTGTAAGTTCCAATCCGAGGCCTGAAAAAATAGAGGATGATCAGTCTAAGAAAGACTCAGAACCTGCTCAAGCTGATCAGTTAGCCTCTAAAGGATCAGCTAAGTGCTCATCCTCAGAACCCACCAAAAAGTGGGCTCCTAAAAGAAACAAATATGTTTAGTTAATCATGTGCATGGCTCTTACAAGTGGTATTTAGACGGTGGATGCTCAAGGCACATGAAAGGAAGCAAAGGGATTCTAAGTGAATTCCAAAACATTGAAGGACCCAAGGTGACATTTGGGGATAATTCTCAAGGAAGGACTAAAGGCTACGGAAAGAAAATAGCTAGACCAGTCACATTCAAAAAGGTCGCATATGTTGAAGGCCTTAAACACAATCTAATAAGTATCAGTCAATTGTGTGATGAGGATTATGAAGCCACCTTCACAAAACATGAAGGGACCATTTATAATAAGAAGGGAAAGCCAATATTAATGGCAAAAAGAGAAAGAGATATCTATCTGTTAGATCTCAGCTCAGCAAACCCTTCAACAGAAACCTGCTTGTACTCTAACTTAACTCCCAAGCCGAGTTGGTTGTGGCATAAGAGACTGTCACACATGAATTTCAAATATATCAATAAATTGTCTAGCAAAGAGTTAGTCTCTGGTCTACCAAAGATCAAATTTGCCAAATACAAACTTTGTTTAGCTTATGAGATGGGAAAACTGAAGGTATTCGTTTGGCATAATCGAGTAGCAACGGAAGCAAGATATAATACAAAAACGAAACTAGCCAAACAAACACTTCCCATGGACCAACATCTAGACATGTAGTTGCAACTAAAATAAATAAACAAGATGAATAGAATTGTAGCACAATGCAAGCACAATGATCTTCACTTGTCAAGCTTCAAGAATCCAAGAAAGAACTCCTCTAATGAAGTCCACCCCAAGCAACTTTTGATTCCCAAATGCTAGTAAGTTGGTGTGATACACCAAAACAACAATCAAGTCTATGTGTTTCTTGCTTCTTGTGCTCAAGAACACCAAGAACAAGATGAAGAACTGAGAGAGAGTTCTAGAATCAACCAAGAGACAAAGTGCATGCAAAAAGCCTCACTTAGAGTAGATAACTCATAGCCTCTTTTTCTACCACACTTATTAGAAGTTAACACCATTAAATTAAGTGTTTAAGGCTTTTAATTCTGCTGAGACAGGAGACGTACACGGCCCGTGTTGGTCAACACGGCCGTGTAGGCCCAAAGTCCATGGCCCCAATTGGGCTAAGACGGCCCGTGTCTAACAGGCACAACACGGCCCGTGTTCATCTACATGGCCCGTGTAGGGCCAAACTACACGACCTAGAACATGGCTAATACGTCTCGTGTATGTTGGACTGGACACGACCCGTGTTCAGGAACATGGCCCGTGTACCACCCTGCCAAAACCCATTTTGGCCTTTTCCTCTCTTTTGCTTGATTGTGTTACCGGAATCAATACTTGGTGTGTGACCCAATAGGCCTATACCTCATCGGTAGTGCCACTAACTCGTTCGTGTTGGCAGGCATATTCCAACATACTCCCACTTGCACGTGACACGACTACGAAAAATATCACAAACATAGAGCGGCCTCTAGCAAGACATCTACGCTCCCAAGTTAGTATAGGGTATGCCACTCTTGACAAGATCCCAATCATATAATGATTGTCCTAAAGATATATGAACATGTACATCCCTTTGTTCACGATATCCAATGTGAACACAAGGTATGGAATAAAGTCAACCTTCAGATCGTTCACGATTATGTTTCTCGATTCTAGATTAGTGGTGACCAACAAACCAAGTTAACCTTGATCCATCATCAATATAACTTGAGCACGGCCATGCATATGAATGTCAGCACTCAATCATCGAGGGGCCCATGGATACCTTCTTTATACATAGAGGAACAAATTCCTTTTGACTACATAGTCCCGCCACATAGATAATACTCTACCCAGTCATCTCCCTTATAACGACCAGTTACGGACCGCGTTAGAAAACGATCAAAGCAAAGCAGACCTATGCTTTGGAATCACATGTATCTCTAGTTTAAGGATGAAACGCCATCATCATCCCGAGTTACTTATGACCAGAACCATGAAGCGAACTCGGGTGCGGGTCCTCCAATCACTTGAAACCCCTTTCAAGTACAGGCAAGAACCATTTTTAACAAAACCAATTCTTTTCCTCAATCTTAATTTATACTTCCTTCCCGTAAAGTATAACCGATCGTGGAGATTTTAGAATGAAAAAACATCCTCGGAAGTGTTTAAAAATGCTAAGATGGAACACAATAAGGATTCATAAAATACCCGCCCTCGGCGTATTATTAAATCTCCATTTAATACTCGATATAGTATGAATTGTAATACTGCTTAACGTCCCCACAATATAAGTACAAATCAAACACAAACCAAAACATATTCAAGTCAAGTTACATGCATTAGAAATGCTAATTGACCTAGCATGATAAACATCACTAGTCCTTAACAACGGCTCAACTAGTGGACTTGTACCACCACATCCACAAGTACGTTTGTTATTCAATTATATCTCCTTTGACAAGACTACTTCAAAAGTATTTAACCAAAGAGATCTTACTTTTCAAAAAGGTTAAAGTAAAGTAATCACTCCCTCATTGTCTCAAAAGCCCACAATAGGGTTAGTGATACTTAAGAACCAACAATCAACACCACAAGTTAGGATCATAAACTTTGATCAAAATCAACAGTTATCCTAGCAGAAACACGCATTAGAGTAACTACTTACTCCAAGCCTATTCTAGTCGTCAAACATCAAGAACATATCTCTATATTTCTTGAACTAAATACTATCCAATTTTGTATCTCCTAAATGCCCTTATGAAGCAATAATTCCTGAATTAGGTTCGCAGATAACCTAATACCAGGACATTATCTTCAATAGACATTTAACACTAGGAATACAACAAAGCTCCCACTAGCCCTGACATATATAAAAAGTTTATCTACGCTTCTAGAAAACTCATCACTTTGATTTTCTCTCAGTAAGCAAAGATCTTTCCTTCAAGATGCAAGAATAAATCCGAAGTGGTCTTATCCACTTTTGTAAACATAATATGGACACTACGGATGTATTTAAGACCCTCGGAGAGTGTTACTTCCTCATTATATTGTTCCATGACGGAACGCGGTCATTAACATCCACGAGTATCAAACATTCTTCAACATAGCCACTAGGACAAGTTTCTCCATAACCATCATGAAAACTTTACCACTAGTCGGTATTTGAAGTTGTCTACAAATCCATCCATGTTAATCCCACCACTACCACCTTGGTATACACCTAGGTATGGGATCAAGTCAAGTCGAGTACTTGGTCATTTCAAATGGATTGCATCTCTTTATCATTTACTTCTTTTATTTTAGTGAATTCCGGATCCACTATGTCTTCCAATAGGTGGTGAACTCAACATGACTCGCCATCATGTCATTGCCACTTAGATATGAGAAACCCATATCTATTTGGCTCTATATGACTCTAATCAGAATTAAAAGAAGTAATGATTCTTAGTCAGGCATACCAACATAACCATGCTGATCATCTACCAAAGATATTAGATGATATGCTAGTATCATCATCAAGTCTTTCATTTAAGTTCCACGTTCTTCCACTAGAATGCCTTATTAGTTTTAGTTTTTCTTCTTCTTCCCCTTTTAAGCAACAAACATTGTTCTTAAAAGGCTAAATAACTAAAACTTAGAAGAACTCCTCAAATGTATTAGCACTTTTTGATTTCAAGTTTATCCATCTCCCACTGAATGTAGAATGGATAACTTCGAACTATAAGATAGACAATCAAAGAACCTTTCTCTTCGTATCTTAATAAATGCTAAATAGACTATCTATTGAATTTGGATTTGAGGACTTAGTCACAATGACAAATGAATATCCTAACAAATTGGACACACATTCTTGACCAGTCATAAACCGGATCAATAACACCCGGTTCCCTACTCCATGACACCATGTACCAATGCGTCTTAGTAGGATATGAATTGTGAAACAATCTCACAATTTAGTATATGGTCATCCAATATATATAGTAAGTATTTTAGCATCTTCACTAGATCTAAGTACCCTAATCTATATGCCCTATTGATTCTGAAATTTGTCTTGGTTAATTCTGAACACCAACAAGGTTTCAGACATATACCCAAACTAATAAACGTCTCGCAACTACTACCATCAAGGTAGTTATGAAGAAGTTTTGCTTTCGTTATTCTTTGTGGTGTGCTTGAACGGATTATCCACAAAATGTGATCAATATCCAACAAGCCTTCAATCCTCTCACAAACTCCGGTGAAGGATCACATAATCACCTTATCCTAATAAACAAGATCAACATCAAAACGTTTAGCCCGAGGCTAAACTATTCCGAGAACCCAACCACATGGATCTAGGTGATATATCTCTTGTTTATGTGGTCAAGTTGATTATTACACAAAGATAACTCATCCAAACTATTTTGGATTCAGAATCAATTATTCATGAATATTCTATTACTTGTAACAAAACCTTGTGTATGCCATGACATGGGAAATTTTGAACAAAATATCTCACAATAGATTTTCATAATAAATTTCATATTTTAAGAATAAACTCATCGTCACCACATGTTAAGTTGTGTGCCACGCAGAGCAAAACAACACATGAGTTATGACATCAATAAACCTTTGAATAAATAATGCTTAAAAGGTTTAACATCGATTCTTAAAAACTTCAAAAATTCTTGTCCATCGTAATCAAAGCGAGCATACAAAGTGACGTTACTTGCCACGCAGGGCAATAAAACAAAGTAATAAATAAACCAGCAACAAAAGCGAGATCAAGTCTCCTTATCTTCTCTTGGAGGACATCCACCATGGTTTCCTCATTCGAGACCCGGTTCTTCATGCTTTTCTCTCACCAAAGGACCTACACTTTGTAACAAAATAATTTTGTGACAAACGTGAGTCAATCAGCTCGGGTCAACTACCCAGCTTTTATAAGAATAGCAATGAATCATGAACGTACCTGAAGATGGAAAATTAACTCTCTCTTTTCTGAGAAGTTTTATATCCTCTCGGCACGTAGGGCAGGCGTGAAGGCCCCAATTTCAAAATCTTCCACAGAAGTAGCAAACCACCTTTTCTTGAGGCACATTCTCTATGTCCTTCGACTAAACATCAAGAATAGGCTTTGAAACTCCAACCTTTCCTTTTAGGGTCGGTTTCTTCTTCCTTTTCTTTTGTTTCTTTAAACCCATGATGGGAGTGGTTGAGGTGGAACTATGCTTGGCCATGTCAGACTCCACAGACTTCAACATGCCATGCAATTCGCTTAAGGATTTCCCCACTCCTTGCATATGATAGTTTGTGACAAACTGATCATATGATGCAGGCAGAGACTGGAGTACAATATCCACTGCGAGCTCTCTCCCAATAAGAAATCCTAACCTCTCCATTTGGTCCACGTTCTCCTTCATCTTAAGGACGTGAAGACCAACATTCCCGCCTTCCTGCAGCTTACAACCGACTAGGCTTTTAACACACTCATAGTGCTCCTGCCTAACTTGCTGTTGGAACATGTCCTTGAGCTTGTTTAACATATTGTACACACTCATGTGCTCGAGCTACTTTCGCAACTCCGAGCTTATAGCTGACAACATGAGGCAGGCAACATCGTGCATGTCCTCAATACGTTTTTCATACCCGTATCGGACGGCCCAAGTCGCGTTGGTAGCAGGTGGCTCCGGAAGGGGTTCCTCAAGGATGTGCAACTTTGACTCATGGCAAAGGACAATCCTCAATTGCCTAAGCCATGCAATAAAGTTCACCCCCGTGAGTCTCTCCCTTTCTAGGAACACACGAAGTGAGATATTTGACGTAGTGTTGTTTTTGTTTGACATCTATAAATAACAATAATACGAGTTTTGGTTAGTTTAGATAATCCTTGTTAAAAATAATTACCCCATAGTTTTAGATAAAAACAATTATTTATAACAAGGGCTAAGAACCTTATTTCACCTTGCACCGTGACGGGTTTACCGCGGACGACGTGGCGAAGCTATTTAGGCCGGCAACCATTTTACCAATTGTAATCTCTATTACAACTCTTAGACACTTGCGGGATCCGTTGACATCCATTATGTCGGTTGGCATGTTTGACCCCTTCCTTACACCAATCTTAATATATAATTTTTGTTTAGCTCGTGCTTAGCTCGACAACTAATCAAGAATTATATACTAAAATTGTAAACCGTCCGACAAGACACACGGGTGGCACTCCCGACCATCAATTGGCTCGTGCTTAGCTCGACAACCAATCATGCGAGTTACCCCACTCACCTTCCACACAACTACGCAAGGAATGACTCGTGCTTACCTCGACAATCATCTTTGTTTCGTTAGATTCGGGTGGTGTCGTCTTACGGATGGTGCGTGATTTACATTTTAAAATGGGATTTTGTTTCGGGTTTATAAACCTTGGTGAATCAACAAAATAAGTGTCAAAACGATTTTAAACACTTTTAAATATAATACAAAGTTTATATTGTATTTGTCAATTCTATTCGCGCGAGATTGTTAACCATTTTAACAAACGTTGTATTTTATTTAATTTTATAGGAAAAATTTTCTAACATGTGAATCCTAATCCATGCATAGAAAAATAAAACACAACCACGCAAATATATTTATAATTCGGTAACATGCCCAAAAAATCCTATGCATTTTTCCCGTGAGCCACAACGGGGAAAACGAGGCCAAAACCTAAGAACAAGGTAAAGTCTTGATGGGTGAGCTCCCATTGAGTCCAACACCTCCAATAGCGCGTTGATTCCTTCTTGCCAAGACGTCATCACCATGACTCCCGTCGATTTCTCTGGTTCTAATTCTATACTATTTACAAATACATAGAATATATATATAAACGACACGCAGGTCGCATTCCTACACTATTTATATAAATACACGGAATAAAGGAAACGGCGTGCAAGCCGCACCAATAAATAAATAAATTATATTACATCAATACGGCGCGCATGCCACCAAAAACCAAATCAATCAACCACCACAACACATAGGTCTAAGGGCATATCATGTTACCGAATTAACCAAACGCAACATAAACGAAACATGGCGTGCCACACAAAACCATGATACAAATATATACCTATATTTTAGTTAAGGTTGTCAACAACATCAAAGGCACCATAATGACAATCCTTATACATATGCATTAGTGTACCAAACCATTTTTGTGACACATATTCATATGTACATTTATAAGTATATATTTATGTACACTTCATGCCAAGTTACAACAAATATATAAATATAAAAACTAAAATATTAACAAGGCTACAAATATAACAGTTCTAGCATAACAAGAGTACAGCAAGAGTCTCAATGAAAAACCAATTTTAAGAAAACAATTTTCTTATATAAAAGTATTTATATGGCGTTTCGAGACTAGATGTAAAAACTAACATATTAGGTAGGCTACAAATATACCAATTTTAGCCTAACAAGAATCTACACGAAAAACAATTTCTAGAAAACAATTTTCTAATATAAAAATATGTATATGAATATTATGTAGGCTACATATATATCAATTTTAGCCTAGCAACCACCTACACGAAAAATCATTACAAGAAAACAATTTTCTTATATAAAATATTTATATGGTTTTTCTAGACTCGTTAGTGCAAAGCCATGTTAGATATGTCTCTAATACCACCGAAGGTATTCGTTTGGCATAATCGAGTAGCAACGGAAGCAAGATATAATACAAAAACGAAACTAGCCAAACAAACACTTCCCATGGACCAACATCTAGACATGGAGTTGCAATTAAAATAAATAAACAAGATGAATAGAATTGTACCACAATGCAAGCACAATGATCTTCACTTGTCAAGCTTCAAGAATCCAAGAAAGAACTCCTCTAATGAAGTCCACCCCAAGCAACTTTTGATTCCCAAATGCTAGTAAGTTGGTGTTATACACCAAAACAACAATCAAGTCTATGTGTTTCTTTCTTCTTGTGCTCAAGAACACCAAGAACAAGATGAACAAGTGAGAGAGAGTTCTAGTATCAACCAAGAGACAAAGTGCATGCAAAAAGCCTCACTTAGAGCAGATAACTCCTAGCCTCTTTGTCTACCACAATTATTAGAAGTTAACACCATTAAACTAAGTGTTTAAGGCTGTTAATTCTGTTGTTACAGGAGACGTACACGGCCCGTGTTGGTCAACACGGCCGTGTAGGCCCAAAGTCCACGGCCCTAATTGGGCTAAGACGGCCCGTGTCTAACAGGCACAACACGGCCCGCGTTCATCTACACGGCCCGTGTAGGCCTAAACTACACGACCTAGAACTTGGCTAATACGCCTCGTTTATGTTGGACTGGACACGGCCCGTGTACCATCCTGCCAAAACCCATTTTGGCCTTTTCCTCTCTTTTGCTTGATCGTGTTGCCGGAATCAATACTTGGTGTGTGACCCAATAGGCCTATACCTCATCGGTAGTGCCACTAACTCGTTCGTGTTAGCCGGCATATTCCAACAAAAACATCATAAAGGATCCTTTAAGTCCAAACAGAGTTTTTCAATTACAAAACAATTGCATAAGTTGCATATGGACCTATTGGGACCTATAAGCACCCTAAGCCTAAGTGGCAAAAAGTCTTATTGATGAGTTTACAAGATTTACTTGGTTTATCTTCTTAAAAGCCAAAAGTGATGCTACAAAAGAGTTAATCAGCTTCATAAACAAGAAGAGTTGCAGAAAGGTAAGTCCATCAAGCAACTCAAAAGTGATCATGGGACTGAGTTTAGAAACTCAACCCTGGAAGGCTTTTGTGAAGAAAATGGAATTATCCAAAATTTCTCATCTGTAAGAACTCCACAATAAAATAGAGTTGCTGAAAGGAGAAATAGGACTTTAATTGAAGCAGCTAGAACCATGTTATGTGAAGCAAAGCTCAAGCTGAGGTTGTGAGCAGAAGCTATAAGTACAGCCTGTTATACACAGAATATATCTATAATAGTTAAAAGACATGGTAAAACACCTTATGAGATGTATCATGGCAGAAAACCTAACGTTGGATATTTCCATATATTTGGTTCAACATGCTATGTGCTAAACCAAAGAGATCATCTCCATAAGTTGGAACCTAAAACTGATCAAGGTATATTTGTTGGATACTCTTCAATTTCCAAATCCTATAGAGTCTATAATCTTAAAAAAAAGGTGATTAAAGAGTTAGTACATGTCACATTTGATGAGACAAGTATTGATGAAACTAACAAAGCTCAAGCTAACCCGGTTAGTCTGAGTGAGCTAGAAAGGAGCATAGAAGATCTCACATCAAATCCCATGTATGTTATGGATGATTCTAATGATGAATATGGTGGCAAATCTGACAAGGCAGTGATACATAAAGAAGCCATCAACATTGAAGATGACCACACAGATAGGATTTATGAAGCTAATCATCAGTCTGAGAATCTATGTGAATCTTCTAGTAAAAATCAAATTAAGGATCTAAGTGATATCTCAATCCCAACTTAGACTCAAGAAGTCAGTCCTATTAATCCTGAAAGACACTACTCAGATCCAGACTCAGAATCACAGTCTCCCACTATAACCTTCAAAGTGTTAAAAGATCATCCTCTTAATGATGTTATTGGTAACATTAAAGATGGTTTGTTAACTAGATCAAAGGCCACTGCGAACTATGTTGCCTACGCTAGTTTTCTATCTTAGATGGAACCAAAGAAGACTGAAGATGCACTGAAGGATGAGGATTGGATTGATGCCATAAGATTGTTCCTAGCCTATGCAGCTTTAAAGCCATAAGATTGTTCCTAGCCTATGCAGCTTTCAAGAACTTTAAAGTGTATCAAATGGATGTTAAGAGTGCATTCCTAAATGGATCACTACAGGAGGAGGTCTATGTGAAACAAACTCCTAGTTTTGTTGATCCTAAACCTCCAGATTATGTCCATAAGTTGGACAATGCTCTTTATGGATTTAAGCAAGCACCAAGAGCCTGGTATGATACACTATCCACCTACCTGCATTCAAACAATTTATTAGAGGAAGCATTGATAAAACTCTATTTATAAGAAAAAGTAGAGGACATGTCATTCTGGTTCAAATCTATGTAGATGACATTATCTTTGGTTCATCTAACCAAAGTCTATGTGATTGGTTCTCCAAGATAATGTCTAATCAATACAGAATGAGCATGAAGGGTGATAATGTCTATGTGATTGTCACACCCCGCTAAAGCGGAAACACGAGGTGTCACAGCACGAGATATCATCGCACAAGGCATATAGACAATAACCATTATATTAACTTAACAAAAATAAATAGTTCGGGTAAAAGATAAATAAAAGTTACATAATCGAATAAAAATTAAATGACATTGTCTTGTACGATGCGAAAATAAAATAGATGTTTTTATAAAACGTGACGATGAAGATGAAGATGCCACACATCATGTTTGTATGCATAAGGTACCTAACGACGATCACCTGAAAGCACGGGTAAAAGAAAGAAACCGGTCAACTACTAGAGTTGGTGAGTTCATAGGTTTTTAATATATGCACAAAATATCTTTTAAATGAGAAAGGTTTAAATAATTGATGGAAGTTTTTGGAATAAAATAAAAGTATGCATGAATGATAGAAGATGTATTTTATTGCCCAATACGTTGCACATGGTAGTAATAGACTATGATGATTGTTGCTTGAGCCATTATCCAACCTAGCCGACAACCAATTGCCCATGATAAACCTAACGCCTATATTAAATGACGTTAGTAGTGGTAAAGTACATCAATAGTTCGTCAACCATAAATGGGAGACGTCGGAATCTCCAAATAGCGCTACTTACAAATAGCATCGGCTCACTAGCGGAGTTAAGGAATAATGTCCAACGAAGGGCCTTACAACGATAACCCAAGCACATCAAAGAATAATACCATAAGTGCTTAAAATAATATTTGAAATATATAAGAATATAGGCAATAAACTTTTCATTAAATATGTACACATGCTTTCACCCCAAAAATAATATGAAATACGGTAAAAAGGGGCTATGATACTCACTCGGTATGCAAAGGTGTTTACTCGTAAGGATTTCTTGTTCCTACCGAAGCTCCTTTCCTAATATAAGAGGTATGTAGCTCTATTAGACTTATTTTATTTATTATTTTGTATTATTTATTTGTTGTTAACTTATTTATTTAAATAGTTAAAGGTTGTCTCTATTCTTCCTTAAATCATAAGTGTTCACTAGAATTTTCAGTTCTTTAAGTTGAACTTTAAAAATTAAAAACTGTAATTTAGGAGTCATATTAAGGCTTGATATTTTAATATAATATTAATACATATTTCTAGAATGTCCAGTAAAAATATAGGAATTTATAATCCATGTTTAGTATTTTTAATAATTAAAAGTGTATAGGATGTCCACTGATCAGGGTCTGGATGATATGTTGTTACTAAATCGTCTGTTTAGGGCTCATACGACCTCGTTTCTACATGATTCAAACTGGGAAATAACCAAGACTCAAAGATTAAACTTTTAAAAAAAACTAGATGTATTTTTACACAAGAATGAGTAAATTACACGCGTTTAAAGCGTACCCTTCTAAATCTGCCAGATTTCCAGATTTAACATATGGGTCTTTTTAAATATGTTTTAATGTTCAAACGTTCATGAAAATTAGTGAATCCAGGTTTAAATGAAATTTAACACTTTAAACTAAGATTAGCAAAAAGAATCAACTGATTTTGATACCTAGAACTCCAGATATAACAAAAACAAGTGGGGAGTTCTAGCATCAGAATCTGCCAGAATGTTATTCTTTTTGCTTATGGGTCATAACTTTAATATGGCATGTTTATATTCATGATTAATCATATTGTATGAGTATAAGCTTTGATAATCCATGTGTTCTTACAACAATGGTAGGATGATACACATTTTATGTGTTCCTTACAACATTTGTTGAGATGAAACACATGCATAATCAAAGTCTTATTTTCTTGATTTTTAGTTGATTAATTCCATACAACAATGGTAGGATGATGCACATTTCATGTGCTCCTTAAAACATTGGTAGGATGTTTATATTTACATGATTATATATATATATATAAAGGAAATAAGATGAACAACAAAGAAAATAAATAAAAGAAAGAAGAAAGAAGAAAAGAAGAAAGGTAGAAGAGTAGAGATGAGTGTTTTATGATCATCTTACCAACTCTTTTTCTTTGATTTGTCTTTGATCTTCACAAGATGAACAAGGGTTTGATGTTCTTGGGAGATTTTGTTGGTGAAAGAAGAAGAGTGAAAAGAGAAGAGATGGAGTGTAAGAAAATGAGAGAGAGTAAGTTGGTTGAAGGTAGTGTGAAAAATGAATGAAAAGGGTTGGTATTTATAGAAAAAAAAAGAAGAAGAGAGTGAGGGGGGGTGAGGTGGTGATGATGGTTGAGTGTGTAAGTAAAATAAATGATTGTGTTGTGTTGGGTTGATTTCTATTTTCTTTTTCTTTTTATTTTTCTTTTTGTTTATTATATACAATTTATATATATAATTATATACATGTTTTTATATATAAATGTATATAATTTTATTTATTTATTTATTATTATTATTATATAATTTTTTTTATTATTTTTTTATATAAATATAAATAAGTAAATATATATATATATATATATACATTTGCTTTTGGTGACGGTTGTTACAGTCTCCCCTAGTTAGAGAAATTTCGTCCCGAAATTTACTTTGTACTATCGTTATTAAAGAGGTGAGGATATTTATGTTTCATGTAGTCTTCGCGTTCCCATGTGTATTCGGGTCCGTACTTGAATTCCAATCGAACTTTTATAATTTGAATCTTACTTTTTCTAAGCTGTTTGACCTTACGGTCAAGAATTTCAATTGGTTCATGTACGAAATTTAACCTATCATCTGAACATACTTTAGGGGTAGTACTAGAGTTTCATTAGCTAATAATTTATTTAGATTTGACACATGGTAGGTATCGTGTATGGCATTTAGTTCTTGTTGCAATTTAAGCATATACGCCCCTCGCCTAATTCTTCTAATTATATCAAATGGTCTAAAGAATCTGGGATATAGTTTTCCTCTTTTCCTAAAATGTAAAATTTTCTTCCACGGCAATACCTTTATAAGCACTTTTATCGCCCACTTGGAACTCTAAAGGCTTACGGAGATTATCAGCGTAAATTTTCTAATGATCTTTGGCAGTCTTAAGCCTATCATTCATAATTGTATTCTTGTCGATGACCGCTTGCATGATATCAGGTCTAGTCAATTTCCTATCGCCAATTTCCAACAAATTAAGTGGGGATCTACACTTGCGCCCATACAAGACTTCATATGGTGCACACTGGATGCTAGTGTGACACCTATTATTCTAAGAAAACTTAACTAATCGTATATGTGAATCACAAGTTCCACTAAAATTTATTACGCATGCACACAACATGTCTTCTAGTGTCTAAATCGTTCTCTCCGATTGCCCATCCGTTTGAGGGTGGTAGGTGCTGCTCAGGTTTACTTGCGTACCTAACGCCCTTTGTGACGATTGCCAAAATCGGGATGTGAACCGACTACCTCTATCGGATATTATTGCAATTGGTACTGCGTGTCGGGCAACAACTTCGTCAATATAATTCTGAGCCAGTTTACCACTTTGTACTCTTCCCGTATAGGGAGAAAAGGTGCCGATTTCGTGAGTCGATCTACTATAACCCAAATGGAATCGTACCCTTTTGCAGATCGGAGTAATTTAGATACGAAATCCATGCTTATATGTTCCCATTCCATTCTGGCTGTGGCAACAAACCGGATGGCTTCTGGTGTTCTATCTTAACCCTTGCGCAAGTTAAACATTTCCCACGAACAAGGAGACGTCTTTCTTTATTCCAGGCCTACCAATAGTATTCCTTGAGAACATTTTGTCGGCTCCAGGGTGGATTGAATATTATAAGCCTCGTCTAAAATTGTTGATTACCGGTTATTAAACTTAGCTATCCAATTCTTGTTTTCGAAGTGGTGCACTCCATCTGGCCTGTTTTGAATCATCGCTCCAAGTGATATAGGGTCTCGTTCTTCAAATTTTCCGTCTTTGATTCTTCTTTTTGAGCTTCAACTATTCTTTCCTTTAGTCTTGTTTGAATAGTTGGTGTTTTCCCCCCATAAGGAAAACAACATTCTCTATAACCTTCGGCTCTGATACCAAATCTGTCACACCCTGCTAAAGCGGAAACACGAGGTGTCACAACACGAGATATCATCGCACAAGGCATATAGACAATAACCATTATATTAACTTAACAAAAATAAATAGTTCGGGTAAAAGATAAATAAAAGTTACATAATCGAATAAAATTTAAATGACATTGCCTTGTACGATGTGAAAATAAAATAGATGTTGTTTTTATAAACGTGACGATGAAGATGAAGATGTCACACATCATGTTTGTATGCATAAGGTACCTAACGATAAAAGAAAGAAAACGGTCAACTACTAGAGTTGGTGAGTTCATAGGTTTTTAATATATGTACAAAATATCTTTTAAATGAGAAAGGTTTAAATAATTGATGGAAGTTTTTGGAATAAAATAAAAGTATGCATGAATGATAGAAGATGTATTATATTGCCCAATACGTTGCACATGGTAGTAATAGACTATGATGATTGTTGCTTGAGCCATTATCCAACCTAGCCGACAACCAATTGCCCATGATAAACCTAACGCCTATATTAAATGACGTTAGTAGTGGTAAAGTACATCTATAGTTCGTCAACCATAAATGGGAGACGTCGGAATCTCCAAATAGCGCTACTTACAAATACCATCGGCTCACTAGCGGAGTTAAGGAATAATGTCCAATTTAGGGCCTTACAACGATAACCCAAGCACATCAAAGAATAAAACATAAGTGCTTAAAATAATATTTGAAATATATAAGAAGAAAGGAAATAAACTTTTCATGAAATATGTACACATGCTTTCACCCCAAAAATAATATGAAATACGGTAAAAAGGGGCTATGATACTCACTCGGTATGCAAAGGTGTTTACTCGTAAGGATTTCTTGTTCCTACCGAAGCTCCTTTCCTAATATAAGAGGTATGTAGCTCTATTAGACTTATTTTATTTATTATTTTGTATTATTTATTTGTTGTTAACTTATTTATTTAAATAGTTAAAGGTTGTCTCTATTCTTCCATAAATCATAAGTGTTCACTGGAATTTTCAGTTCTTTAAGTTGAACTTTAAAAATTAAAAACTGTAATTTAGGAGTCATATTAAGGCTTGATATTTTAATATAATATTAATACATATTTCTAGAATGTCCAGTAAAAATATAGGAATTTATAATCCATGTTTAGTATTTTTAATAATTAAAAGTGTATAGGATGTCCACTGATCAGGGTCTGGATGACATGTTGTTACTAAATCGTCTTTTTAGGGCTCATACGACCTCGTTTCTACATGATTCAAACTGGGAAATAACCAAGACTCAAAGATTAAACTTTTAAAAAAAACTAGACGTATTTTGACACAAGAATGAGTAAGTTACACGCATTTAAAGCGTACCCTTCTAAATCTGCCAGATTTCCAGATTTAACATATGGGTCTTTTTAAATATGTTTTAAGGATCAAAAGTTAATGAAAATTAGTGAATCTAGGTTTAAATGAAAGGTAACACTTTAAACTAAGATTAGCAAAAAGAATCAACTGATTTTGATACCTAGAACTCCAGATATAACAAAAACAAGTGGGGAGTTCTAGCATCAGAATCTGCCAGAATGTTATTCTTTTTGCTTATGGGTCATAACTTAAATATGGCATGTTTATATTCATGATTAATCATATTGTATGTGTATAAGCTTTGATAATCCATGTGTTATTACAACAATGGTAGGATGATACACATTTTATGTGTTCCTTACAACATTTGTTGAGATGAAACACATGCATGATCAAAGTCTTATTTTCTTGATTTTTAGTTGATTAAGTTCCATACAACAATGGTAGGATGATGCACATTTTCAGCTTGTAGATATATTCACTAAACCAATTCAAGGCACAAGATTCACGAATCTACTTAACAAGCTGGGTATGCTCAACCATTAAATTGGTATGTATCATTATTCTTTTGTCTCTATTCAATATCAGCTATGTGCTAAATTTTGACTAAGTGTCAAAATCTGAGCTGATTTACTCACTTAGAGCTAGTGCTTAATATAAGCTGAGTACTCAATCTACGCTGAGTAATCAATTTCACAAGTGTGGTGAGTCCCACATATTTAGGTCAGCCCTCATAAATGGTTAGTCTAAAATTATGGTAAGTCCAATATTAAGGTGAGGTCAAATTTTAAAGATATGTTCTTTTTAAATAAACATAAGTTGTTTATAAAATACTTTTTAAGATATGTTCTTAAAAGTAATTTCATTAATGTTGGTGTCACACCCCGCTAAAGCGGAAACACAAGGCGACACAGCAAGAGGTCTCATAGCACAAGGTAATAGGTAATTTCCAATCATAACCGATAAACTTGAAATTTAAAAGGAGGTACGAGAATCCAATACATATTACAGAAATTTAAATTGTTTTTGAAATAAAACATTTCGATTGGAAATTTTGTAAATGTCCACACGTGGCATGCTTCCTATGTGTTGTAAGACCTACCGACGACTTCCTGAAAGGCATGAGTAAAGAAAAGGTCAACTACAAGAGTTGGTGAGGACACATGTTTTATATGCACAAAATAAAGCTTTAATGCAATAATATTTGTGATGGGGACTTTTGCCCATCGAAATTTATGAAGTAGGAAACTTTTGTCCAACCTACATTTTTGTAAAATTTATTGTGTGCGCAAGGTATTTAAATATACTATAATGTTTTTCTTTTCTTGAGCCATTACCAATCCTATGACACCTGTGCCCAATTTAGACCTAACACCTCGTTAGACATTAGCGGATGGTAAAGTACACCTATAGTTCGTCAACCATAAGTGGGGGGTGTCTACCCCAAATAGCGCTACCTACAATTACCACAGGCTCCCTTCATGGAGTTAATGGATAATGTCTAGTTTTTACGGAACATTCTTGGAAACTCAAGTACATCAAGCATACTACCATAGGGCACAAATATTTTGTATAACATTTGTCATAAGAATCCATATTTGTAATCAAATTTGTATTTATGCTTTCACCCCAAATATTTGAATAAACATATTTAAAAGTGGTGCTGTGAACACTCAAATTTATTCGTAACATGAAGAGTGAGAAAGTCTTAGTGATCCTTAATTTTCTTGACGGCACCCTTAACCTATTACGTTCACGTCTACCGTAAGGTTCCTTTATTGTTTTGTTTGAAGTTGTCATGATGGTGATTGTATTTTTATACATAGTTTTTAATAAAAATGATATTATGTTATATTATGCTTTACTATAAATGTGAACTCGCACTTATGTATTTTATTTATGTCATGAAAAGTAGACACACTTTTATGTGAATAAGTATAGTATTTAAAAGATATATGTATATATATACGTATATATTGCTATTTTTAAATAAATAAGTAAATGAATGCGTGTATATGATTGTTCAAAAATAAGTGGGCATATATGCAATATATATTATACTTATATATTCATTTTAAAGAAAATTATACATTGGCTCAACGTATATATATATATATATATATATATATATATATATATTATGTGAGAAAATAAGTTTTGTATGTATATATGGTATTTAAGTAAACATACACGCTCGTGTGTAATATATAGTTTTTAAATAATTTTTGCACACATATATAATATGAGATTTTTAAGTAGATTTTTTCAAGTGATCATGAACCCACATGTGTGTGTATATATATATATATATATATATATATATATATATGAAAAATAGGTAAGTTTACATGCATGTAGTATATATCTATAAATAAGGATGCATATTTGTATGCATTCATGATTATATATATTTACTTTTGGAAAATAATGAAAAGTAGAAGATTATTTTGTTTCACTATCATGATCTTGTATATTTATACGGACATATATATAAATATATAATGTGTACTTTTAGTTTTTGTTGTTCTTGGAGTTCTTGTTTATCACGAACCACTTTCATCATTCTTTTTTACCATAATAATAGTTATAATATAGAGATAAGCACATGCATGTTTTTATTTTTGCCATACAACATTTGGTAGGATAAATCCATACATCAAATGGTAGGATAAAGTCCGTACTTCAATAAAGGTAGGATCATAACATGCATGTGTTCATCTACTTATATTGTTGCATTTTTCATTGAACACCACTTTTTAGTGTGTGATTTACCCTTAAAATACTAAGGTTCTTAGATTTACATTGTTAAAGAAAGGAAAAAGGATGAATGTGGTGGGTTTTGTTAATAACAACAAGATTTCAAAGACTAGTGTTAGATATCGGTGATTATACCTTCAAAAGACACCAATAAGTATGAAAAAGAGATGGTTCCTCCTTTAACTCCTTTGATCTCTTCAATGGATTTTAGAGAGAGTATGAGAGTGTAAGGAAATGGGAGAGAGTAAGTTGGTTGAAGGTAGTGTGAAAAATGAAAGAAAAGGTTTGGTATTTATAGAAAAAAAAGAAAGAGACAGTGAGGGGGGGGGGGGGGGGACGATTTCATGGGGGGGTGAGGTGGTGATGATGGTTGAGTGTGTACGTAAGGTAAATGATTGTGTTGGGTAAGTTACTAAATACATTTATAAAATATCTAAAATAATGATGTTACTATTAAGTTTTTTAAAACTAAGTATATAACATGATGCTACTATTAGCTTTGTAAAACTAAGTATATAACATGATATTACTATTAGCATTTTAAAACTAAGTATCTAAAATATAATATTAGATGAACAATACAATGGATTAAAGTTGGTTCGTATTTTACAAAAGTTTAAATTGAACGTTCAAAAAGACGTTTTATTTAGATTATTAATTTCATAATAAAAATTTGTAAATTCGATACATAAAATAGAAAAACATGACATTATTAAACACTTCTATAGGTCTAGTTCTTCAAATGTATTCAACTTTTATGTTTTGCTATTATATATATTTAACTTTTCACGTTATCTATTAATATATTGATTTATCGAAACTTATCTTTTACTGTATCGAACTCTCAAAGTTTATGTATCAAACTTTACATATTTTGCTATTTTATGTATCCCATTTTTCAAACTTGAAAACATACAAGTTGAATACATCAAATCATATGTTTTAAATGTTCAATACATTAAAAGGTAAATTTAAAAGTTGAAAACATACAACGCTGAATAAATTTTTGGCACTAAACTCTTGACGTAAATGTATTAACACTTAACACTTTCTAAATT
The DNA here is from genome assembly GCA_038502395.1 of Dittrichia graveolens. Lineage (NCBI taxonomy): Eukaryota > Viridiplantae > Streptophyta > Magnoliopsida > Asterales > Asteraceae > Dittrichia > Dittrichia graveolens. The sequence continues at coordinate 71,359,785 of JARJIL010000004.1, read as the reverse complement.
ATTTATTTACACACACATATCATACATTAACAACCGAAATGATGTAGATATAGATGACAATGATATGTTAAAAGTATATTATATTGATTATATATATGTTTAAATGGATTAACTTGCAAATTAGTGGGCTACTTCTAATATGACATTTATGGGTTGGTTGTTTTATAAATTTATTAATGAACTTACAAATTATATGTTAATATTGTTTGTATATTATACTAAAAGCGTCATACATTTTGTATTGTTTTAACAAAATCAATAATTCATGCTTAAACATAAAACATCGTGGGCTGTGCATAGCACAGCCTATAAATCATACTAGTATATATATATATATATATATATATATATTGTTTACCTTGGTTATTCCAAATTAAGAGCCTAATGGTTAGTTAATAAATTTATTGTGTATGGTCACTTTTGTTGTGTAAAATGATCACCTCCCTTTTAAAAGCTTCAAATGTACAATTGTTTGAAGGCTTATCTTATATCATAGGAAGATATAGATTTATATTAAAATAGATAAGAATATGAGTTTATTTTGTTTACCCAATCTTGTAAATCTTTTTTCCTCTTTTGATGCTCCCCTAATCACAAAAATAGTTACTAGATTTTGTATACATAACATAGATGTTGCTCATTTTTGTTCTTCGGTAGCAATTTAGGGAATGCACATAATGTGTTTGATGAAATGTCTAAGATAAGGTTGGTTATATGAATTTTATGTGTTCAATTCATTAACGTGACTAAACCTACTTATTCTTTGTTTTTTGTTAGTTTTTTTGTTTTTTCTGCTAGGCAGTGAAGATGGACACATGTCAAAAAATGTATTTTAAGAACACCCATGAGCCTATGACCAGAACGAAAAGAGATTTGAAGAAGAAGAAGAAGAAGAGATAGCTCATGTTTGCTTGTAATATCTTTTAATTTTGAGTTTGTATGTTCTTAACAGTATGTTCTTTCTTGGGGTCGAGTAAATGACTTTTATCTATGTGGGTCTTTATAGGTGTGTGTCTTTACCATTATTTCGTTCCATTGTTATTTCTACAGCCCTTGATTAACCGTGACAATACCAAGAACAAAAATAGCGTCAAACCTACAACGTATGTACACAATCTAGTATATCTTTACTTCAATTTGTTAGTAATATTTTACTAAACGACGGAAACTTTTATTGTTGTTCTATCATTAGACACTTAAAATCTAAGTCATCGACCTTCAAAATGATCCTACTTTGCATATCCTATATAAACGTTATATAGGATGCAAAGGATATATTAAAGAAAACATTATCTTCTTCATAATATATTGCTTTTCACTTTTATATGGCAAGTAGAGTGGGTTTGTAACTAAATTAGTTTAATAACATCAAAACCTTAACTTAAAAATAAATATTTAGTTTCATCGGCAACGAAGCTTAAAGAAAATTAAATGGTATTAGGATGAACTTTTATATATAAAATCTCTATGATTACATTTTTTCTATAATAACCAATTATTATTTGGTTTACCTCAAGCTCTCAAATTATTAAAAAAAGGAGATGAAATTTGATTAATCCTTTCGGAAATCTTCATGATATCCGAATAGGAATAATGATATGATAAAGAATGTTATTTATTTTATATTTTGTCGTTTGTCTTAACTCGACCCAAACCCCTTTTGACCCACTACTCAACCCGGCTCACTCATTCATTTTTCTAAAGCTTATTTATGTTGTTATGTTGTTGTTTGCTATAATTTGCTAACTCTATCAAACAAAATTGATTTTCTTATCAGATTCTCATACGAGAAGAACAGTATTACAATTATAACTTGATTATCATTATAACGTTTTTAATTTTGGTTTTTATTACGATCAATGGAACAACTAACATTAATATATGTGGGCCGTGTGTATGCACGGCTGAGACTGTAACTAGTACCTTATATATAAAACAACTTACTCTTTCTTTTAGTGATAAGTGTATCCCAATAGTAAGATACTATTACCCCTTTTTAATTTGTATTTATTATATATACACTATTAAATTTTTATTTCAAAGCAAACTTTCTTTTATATATATATATATATATAATTATTATTATTAAAGCTACCAATCTTATATCTTTTTAAGTTAATTATTTTCTCACTTAATATCATAGAATCGCTTTAGCCAATTTATAAATATTTTTGTGATATCTTGTAGTATTTAAAGATTAAGTATTTCTTACTATATATGTGACGTGTTATGGATGAAGTAAGTGTGTGTCCGCGTGCGCCTGTGTGTGTGTCCACGCGCGCCTGTGTGTCCACGCACCTGTGTGTGCGCACGCGTGTGTATTGAAACAAAAGAAAATGATGAAAACGATAGAGAAATATGAATTGAGATTCTCTTAAATTTTGTTAAACATGACTAATCATTTTTTCTTACAAAAATAAGAGTAGATTCCTTATTTTAAATCAAAACTCGATCCACTTTATAGATATCATTCTCATTGTTGTTAAAGATCATAATTGGTTATGTTTCACCAAAAGTTGATAGGATATCAATATGAGAAAGAGACATAATTTTTTACTACAAGCTTTGAAGAATGGGAAATAAGCTTCGGACATGTATTATCATTCAAATGTACAATAAATAGACTCTTATCTATAATAATTAATTGCTTGGAAAAGGCAACCATATAACTAAGATGTCAAAACAACCATCTAAAATTGATATATTTTCGGAAAAATGAATAAAAGGTGAAAACCAACAATGGGTTCAATTCGATACTCATTTAATATCTTTCATGTTGATTTATAAATAATATTAACATTGTTGATACTAATATGAAGCTTTTCAATTTTATTATGGTTATCCTTCATATCATATGCTAATATATAATTCTTAAATACAATAATTGATATAATATTAACATTGTATTTGTGACACTATTTCTACTTAAACAAATGTTATTTTGTACGCATTCTTGTTCTTGTATACATATTCTTGTTCTCAAAACATGAAACATCCATTTTGAATTCCTATTATTCTTTTAATGAACCTCTTTGTTTGTTTGGAAATTCGATATATGAACTATTGTCACTTTAGTGTGAGCTCTTATTCTTGAATTTACATGCGTCACACATTTGATATTTTGTTTACATAATTACGTATTTGAGGAGTTTATTTGAGAACTACTCTTAATGCGAGTACTATTTGTAACCACTATTAATATTCATCAATGACTCGTTAATAGAAGTAATTTGGTCATTTATATATTTATCAAACTGTGAATTGTATCCAATTGGATGAGTCGTTATTTAATAAGGCTTGATTGCCCCAATTAATGAGTCATTAATAAGTCATTAACATTATAGCCATAGGTTTAGTTTAATTTGGGGTCAAGACTAATTTTAATGGTACCCAGAATAATAATAGTTCTCAAATAAAAATTTTCCTACGTATTTGTGCTTTAAAAATAATCATAAAACGTGATGGGTTGTGCGTAACATGGCCTAAAGACTTTACTAGTATATATATAGGGTGAGGTTGTACATAGCCCTAACCTTAAACATAAATTTTAAAGATCAAATCTTAACCGCTCATTTAAAAGAGTAAAATAGGAATTGCAAATTATTAAACAAACTCATGCGTCTCCATCAAAGACTTCCCCCCGACTTTCTTTTCTTGTTTTTTACCACTTAAATTTAAATGACTATAAGTCTATAAATATTTCAATTTTGATAATTTAAACAAAAAAATTATAACAATATCGTGGGGTTGAACTTTATAAGGAAGGTTGAGTGTTTTTCTTTATTTCTTGATTTTGTTTCTTGTTTTTGCTTCTGCCTACGCCAACAATTCACAAGTTTTGAGTGTTTTTGATTCATTCTTTCTTTGTTCTTATTCTTATTTAGCAGTCCATCACTACAAAAATTAACAAGCAGCATCTCAATTTGGGATCTTTCGGAGTCCATTTTTTAATTTCAGGTTGATCCAAGGAAACTTATGGTGTGTTTGGCGAAACTAGTTCGAGCTGGAGCTAAGGCTGGGGTTGAGCTAGACTGATTAATGGATAATCTTAAACTCAAGTCATAAACTACTTGAAAACACTTTTATTTTAGCGGATTATGTTTTTAATACTTCCCTCGAGATAATTTTAACATCCGAACGAGGCTAAAGGGCTGAAAATTATGAAAACTAGAATCCCAAACCCATATAATCCCTCACGAGCCCGTTCCCGAACACACCTGTAACTATTATATATGCCTTTTAAAAAATGTGGTCCACACACCCATCAAGTTACACTTGGATTCGCCTCTTGTTGTTTATCCGATTTTTAGAAACCAACTCGAATCTAATCTATCAAAAAAAGGTTCAAGAAGAATCATAATTTCGTCTATATGATTAGATAACTTCAAATATGGTTTCAAATTGGTTTTAGATCATATCGATGAGTTCACTATCATCAACTTATATTGTTATGGTTAAGGGTTCGATTTGTAGGTTTGTGCATTTCAGTAGGTTTCAATTTTGATTTTTTTCATCATCTAAATCAAGTTCATCGATCTTGTTATGTTTTGTGATTAGGATTTTGTTGGTTATCAATCAACAAATCATCTTCGTCTATTTCATCATCTATGAATTCCAATTGTATATATTAATGGGTATTAAGTAATAGTTTTAAGTTGCTTACAAAGCAGTTATCTACATCTTACCTTCCCTATACCATGTTGATACCTTTTTCAACACATTATGTTTGACCTAGTTTAACTTTCTACCCCAGTCAACAAGAATTCCTGAAGATAAAAGCAATTTGAGTTCCCTTTTATTTGTGTAGACTAAAAGGATGTTCTCTATCAGCCATCTGGATTATTTCTTCATATTCCATGGGCTTTCCACTTTCATAACTTTCGTGTAAAACAAAAATGTTAACTTTAGCCTATTTGCAGATCCAAATTCTTAAATATGATCAAGCTAGAATACAGAAGTACAACTTGATATTCACTTGCAAGCTCAAGTTCAGAAAGCACTTCAGCCATGGTTGGACGTTCTTCACGCTCCCTTTGCAAGAACCGATACGCAATAGCACTTCAGCCATTGTAGAAAAGGTTTTGAAAGAGTTTGGTTCCATTCGTTTCCATAGGGCATTGAATATAATCTCGTCTAGTGTCCTTGTTCATAGCTTTTTCTTGCAAGTTGAGTTAATAACCGATATCGTTCATCATTGTGTTTCACCTTGCATGGTCTCCCACACAAAACCTCAAACAACACAACACCAAAAGAATAAACGTCCAACTCTTTTGTCAAAATACCCGTCTTTGCATAAAGCGGGTCACAATACCCAAACGTCCCGACAGCATTGGAGACAACAAATGTAAACTCTTGATTTGCAGCCCCAATCTCGACAGCCCGAAATCGGATATCTTAGCTTCCCAAAGCTGGTCCAAAAGAATATTTAGACGTTAGCGGATGGTAAAGTACACCTATAATTCGTCAACCATAAGTGGGGGGTGTCTACCCCAAATAGCGCTACCTACAATTACCACACGCTCCCTTGATGGAGTTAATGGATAATGTCTAGTTTTTGCTTAACTTTCTTGCAAACTCAAGTACATCAAGCATACTACCATAGGGAACAAATATTTTGTATAACATTTGTCATAATAATCCATATTTGTAAACAAATTTGTATTCATGCTTTCGCCTCAAATATTTGAGTAAACATATTTAAAAGTGGGGCTGTGAACACTCAAATTGATTCGTAACACTAAGAGTGAGAAAGTCTTAGTGATCCTTTATTTTCTTGATGGCGCCCTTAACCTATTACGTTCACGTCTACCGTAATGTTCCTTTATTGTTTTGTTTGAAGTTGTCATGATGGTGATTGTATTTTTATACATAGTTTTTAATATAAATGATATTATGTTATATTATGCTTTACTATAAATGTGGACTCACACTTATGTATTTTATTTATGACATGAAAAGTAGACGCACTTTTATGTGAATAAGTATAGTATTTAAAAGATATATGTATATATATACGTATATATTGCTATTTTTAAATAAATAAGTAAATGAATGTGTGTATATGATTGTTCAAAAATATGTGCGCATATATGCAATATATATTATACTTATATATTCATTTTTAAGAAAAATATACATTCGCTCAACGCATATATATATATATATATTATGTGAGAAAATAAGTATTGTATGTATATATGGTATTTAAGTAAACATACACGCTGGTGTGTAATATATAGTTTTTAAATAATTTTTGCACACACATATAATATGAGATTTTTAAGTAGAGTTTTTCAAGTGATCATGAACCCACATGTGTGTGTATATATATATATATATATGAAAAATAGGTAAGTTTACATGCATGTAGTATATATCTATAAATAAGGATGCATATTTGTATGCATTCATGATTATATATATTTACTTTTGAAAAATAATGAAAAGTAGAAGATTATTTTATTTCACAATCATGATCTTGTATATTTATATGAACATATATATAAATATATAATGTGTACTTTTTGTTTTTGTTGTTCTTGGAGTTCTTGTTTATCACCAACCACTTTTATCATTCTTTTTCACCATAATAATAGTTATAATATAGAGATAAGCACATGCATGTTTTTATTTTTGCCATACAACATTTGGTAGGATAAAGTCCTTACTTCAATAAAGGTAGGATCATAACATGCATGTGTTTATCTACTTATATTGTTGCATTTTTCATTGAACACCACTTTTTAGTGTGTGATTTACTCTTAGAATACTAAGTTGCTTAGATTTATATTGTTAAAGAAAGGAAAAAGGATGAATGTGGTGGGTTTTGTTAAGAACAACAAGATTTCAAAGACTAGTGTTTGATATTGGTGATTATACCTTCAAAAGACACCAATAAGTATGAAAAAGAGATGGTTCCTCCTTGAACTCCTTTGATCTCTTGAAGATGGATTTTAGAGAGAATATGAGAGTGTAAGGAAATGAGAGAGAGTAAGTTAGTTGAAGGTTGTGTGAAAAATGAAAGAAAAGGGTTGGTATTTATAGAAAAAAAAAGAAAGAGACAGTGAGGGGGGGGGACGATTTCATGGGGGGGGGGGTGGTGAGGTGGTGATGATGGTTGAGTGTGTACGTAAGGTAAATGATTGTGTTGGGTTGACTTCTATTTTTTTGTTTATTATATAGAATATATATATATATATATATATAATTATATACATGTTTTTATATATATACTAGTTATTTTTTTGGCCGTGCTAAGCACGGCACATGATGATCTAAATTTATTATAAAAGATAGATATGTAGTTTTTTAAAGAAAAAACAAATAGAGTAATATAATTTTGTAAATAACAAAAAAAACCTATTACTTATTAATCATCATTCAACACATCATATATATCATATAGCAAGTAATTATCACCATACTTTTGTTACCATCTAACTAAACATCACCATACATAATTTTGTTCTAGATAACCGACAAAAGTTAAATAACTTTTATTATTACACCCAACAATATATTTATATTTTGTTGGTGTACCCTTTGATCTAGAACACACAATAAACAACTTAGAAGGTTTTTACTTTATAGACTTCAAAATGTTGAGGATTTTAAATCTCTCAACATAGAGGTTATTGTTATTTTTTATTTCCAATAAAGTTTTTTTATTCATACACAAAAAAAACTTGGTTTTATATTTGAAATAAAACAACAGACATTTAATATTTATAAGTTCCATAAACTTACTTTCTTAGAGATAACATATATGAATCTAAATTAATAAACTCACAAATAGAAGTACATTTTATGTGAGTACCATAAGGCATTATATAGAAAATATGACATATATATAAATTACGCATAGTCACATTTTTTATTCTCATACCAACTTTCAAAAGTTTTTGAGTTTATATAATAATCATAAATCTTTAATAAAAATGCTATTTACCGTTCAAAATACAATCACTTTATACAAGTATTGCCCCGATTTCATGACCAAACCACATCTCTTACATCTTCTTTATATATATATCTTATAAAACCCTTTATAATATATTAATTTATCAAATCTAATTCCAAAAAGTTAAAAGATGAATAAAACAGAAAGAGTAAATAAATACCTTGAACAAAAGATGGAGAATTATGGTCAATCGTAGTGATGAATTAACCAAATTTCTTTTTGATAAGAGAAGAAATGAATATTTTTCTAAATAATGTGGGTTTAATATTTCAAGTACATGTACAAAAAGGCAAGAAGCTGAGAAATAAACAAATGCAAAAAGTATGTAACTTCTAGGGTGTATAATTTTGAGAGGAGTGTTGATTCGTACACAACGGTTTTTAGCCAGGTTCAAACATTTAATGCACATTATACAATTTGATAATACATAAAGTAGTGTATGGTAACTTTTATTATTTAACATGATCACTTCCCTTTTGAAAGCTTCATTGTATAATTATTTGGGGGTTTATCTTATATCATAGGAAGATATAAATTTATATATATTATTTTAGGTAAGAATATGTGTTTTTTAAAATTCCAAATAGTATCATACTATTAAATGTACAAATGTCAAAATTTGAAGACATTAGCTCTTTTTATATATAGGTAGATATATATATATATATGTATATAATTTTATTTATTTATTTGTTATTATCATTATTATTAATATTATATATATATATATATATATATATTTGCTTTTGGTTACGGTTGTTACAGTCTCCTTTAGTTAGAGAAATTTCGTCCCGAAATTTACTTTGTACTAACCGTATTAAAGAGGTGAGGATATTTATATTTCATGTAGCCTTCACATTCCCATGTGTATTCGGGACGATGTCTTGAATTCCATCAAACTTTTAGAATAGGAATTTTGCTTCTCCTAAGCTGTTTAACATCCCAGTCTAGAATCTCTATCGGTTCCTCTGTGAAACGCAATTGTTCACTGACTTGAACTTCTTCTAATGGTACTACCAATGAATTTTCGGTCAAACATTTCTTGAGGTTCGACACATGAAACGTATCGTGAATAGCGCTCAATTCTGCAGGTAGATTGAGTTTATATGCTACTGGACCAACTCTTTTAGTAACCTCAAATGGACCAACATATCGAGTGCTTAACTGTCCTCTCTTTCCAAAATGAATGATGCCTTTCCATGGAGATACTTTCAGAAGTACCTTATCTCCAACTTGGAATTCTAAAGGCTTTATCCTGTTGTCCGCATAGCTTTTCTAAAGATCCTGTGCCGCCTTGAGCCTCTCCTTGATGACAGAGATCTTATCGGTAGTCTCTTGGATGATATCAGGCTTGATCAATTGTCGATCACCAACTTCTACCCAGCTCAGAGGAGATCGGCACTTACGTCCATATAGTGCTTCATACGGGGCACACTGTATGCTGGTGTGATAGCTATTATTATATGAAAACTCAACCAAGGGTAGGTGAGTATCCCAACTTACTGCAAAGTCTACCACACATGCCCGTAACATGTCCTCTAGGGTTTGTATGGTTCTTTCTGATTTTCCGTTGGTTTGTGGGTGGTAAGACGTACTTAAATCAATCCGAGTTCCTAAGGCTTTTTGTAGCGATTGCCAAAATCGAGATGTAAATCGGCTATCTCTATCTGAAATTATAGAAATAGGCACGCCATGTCGTGTCACAATCTCGTTAATATATATCTAGGCAAGCCTTTCCATCCTATAATCTTCCCGGATTGGAAGAAAGTGTGCAGTCTTAGTAAGTCTATCCACCACAACCCATATAGCATTGTGAGCTTTTGCCATCCTTGGAAGCTAGTGATGAAATCCATTGTTATTTGTTCCCATTTCCATTGCGGTATTTCAGGCTGTTGCAGTAACCCAGATAGACGGCTTCTGGTGTTCTGCCTTTACTTTTGCACATGTTAGGCATTTCCCTACGTACGTGGCGACGTCCTTTTTCATGCCCGGCCACCAATAATACTCCTTAAGATCCTTATACAGCTTATCAGCTCCGGGGTGTATGGAGTACCTTGACTAATGAGCTTCATCCAAAATAGTAGCCCTTATGTTGTTGTATTTCGGAATCCATACTCGGTTCTCGAAATAGCGTGCTCCATCAGTCTTGGTTACGAACCTTGACTCCAAGCGGTGAAGGACTTCGTCTTGCAAATTCTTCTTCTTTAATGCCTCCTCCTTGCTTACAATAATTTGACTCTTCAAACTGGTTTGAACTAACGCTCCCATTGCTCTAGTCCTAGACGGCTTCACTCTTTCTTTCCTACTCAATGCGTCTGCTACTACATTTGCCTTGCCAGGGTGGTACTTGATTTCACAGTCATATTCGCTGAGTAGCTCAACCCATATCCTTTGCCTCATGTTGAGCATTTTCTGATCCAAAATGTGTTGGAGACTCTTAGGGTCCGTGTAGATGGTACACTTAGTGCCGTATAGGTAATGCCTCCAGATTTTAAGTGCAAACACCGCTGCTCCCAGCTCCAAGTCATGAGTAGTGTAGTTCTTCTCATGGACTTTTAGTTGTCTTGATGCATAAGCGATAACTTTATCTCTTTGGATCAATACACACCCTAACCCTTGGTACGACGCGTCATAGTAAATAATAAAACGATATGTTCCTTCGGGTAGAGTTAAGACAGGCGCGTTGCACAGTTTGAGCTTGAGTATTTGAAATGTCTCATCTTGTTTTTCTCCCAGACAAATTTCCTATCTTTCTGAGTTAGAGCAGTTAGCGATTGTGCAATCTTTGAGAAGTTCGCTATGAATCGCCTGTAGTAACCTGCCAACCCAAGAAATTGGCATACTTCGGTTGGTGTTTTTGGCGCTTCCCATTTCTTGATGGCCTCGATTTTTGCCGGGTCTACCTGAATCCCGTTTTTGTTCACCACATGACGAAGAAAGTGTACTTCGCGAATCTAGAATTTGCACTAAGAGAGTTTTGCGTACAGCTTCTGGTCCTTAAGTAGTGTTAGTACCAATTCCAGATGTCGTTCGTGATCCTCCTTGCTTCACGAATAAATGAGTATGTCGTCAATGAATACAATAACAAATTTATCCAAGTATGGTCTACAGACCCTATTCATCAAATCCATGAAAACGGCTGGAGCGTTGGTTAGCCCAAAAGGCATGACCAAGAACTCGTAATGTCCGTAACGAGTCCTAAATGTCGTTTTAGGAATATCTTCTTCACCTACTCGTAGTTAATGATATCCTGACCGATGGTCGATCTTTGAAAAATAGGTAGCTCCTTGAAGTTGATAGAATAAATCATCAATCCTAGGAAGTGGATATCGATTTTTGACGGTCAACTTGTTAAGCTCTCTATAGTCAATGCACATCCATAACGACCCGTCATTCTTTTTGACGAAGAGAAATGGAGCTCCCCAAGGCGATGAGCTCGGTCTGATAAATCCCTTGTCAAGCAATTCGTGAAGTTGCGCTAACAATTCTTGCATTTCTGACGGCGCTAACCCATATGGCGCTTTAGCTACCGGCGCTGCTCCAGGTACTAAGTTGATGTGGAACTCGACTTGACGGTTCGGGGGTAATCCTGGTAGTTCCTCGGGAAAGACCTCAGGAAAGTTTTGAAGTATCGGGATATCCTGGAAGCGCTTCTCCTTTTCTTCCTTATTAATGACGTGTGCCAAAAGTGCTTCACATCCCTTCTTCAAGTATTTTCGCATTTTCATGCAAGATACTATTCTCAATTTCTTTCCCGACTTTTCTCCGTATATGACGAGCTTGTCACCTTTCGCCATTGGGATGCGTACGATCTTTTCGTAACAACATATCTCCGCTCGGTGTTTGGTAAGCTAGTCCATACCGATGATTACGTCAAAACTTCCTAACTCTATTGGAATTAGATCTATGCTAAATATCTTGTCAGCTAGGTTCAACGCGCAACCCATAATTATATGCTTAACCCTAGTTTCTTGACCATTGGCAAACTCAATGTTATAGGCTTCTTTTATCTTTTCAGTTTTCAAGTTAAGCTTTGTTTTGAAATCTAATGACAGAAAACTTCTATCTGCTCCTGAGTCAAATAATATTGATCATTAAAAAGAAAGGTACCTGCGACCACATCCGCATTTTGCCTAGCGTCATTTACTCCCACTTCAAATACTCCACCATGGGCTTGGCCTCCCTCGTTTGGCTAGTTCCCATGGCGATCTTGGTTAGCATTGGGTCCTTGGTAGGGGCGTGGACAAACTTGTGGATGATGTTCTAAACTTCCACATTTGTTACATGGCCTTGCCTTATGGTCCTTGGAAAAGTGGCCTCCTCTCTTGCACCTAAGGCAGATAATGCACTTGCCCCTGTGACGGTTACCGCACCTATCACACCTCTGGCTGGTCCTTCCTTCTCCTCCTGCCCCTTGCGCCTAAACGCCGTATTTCCTGACCTTTTGATTCTTCTAAGATCTCTCACCAGATTCTTTCTTTGAGGGTTCTTCTATCCTCCTCTTACCTTTACCTTTGTCATTAACAAATAGTCCGGATCGGACAACATTATTAGTAAGACTGGTGGCCAAGTTTACCGCACTCTGAAGTATAGTGGGGTTCGCAGATGTGACATTAGCTTGTATTTCAGGAGCTAGCCCCAGACATATCTGTCTATGTGATTTTCTTCGGGGGTTACCAGGTGTGGTACTAGCTTAGCTAGCTTGTTAAAGCGAGAATTATACGAGTTAATATCACTCCCCACCATCTCGTGGTTCCAGAGTTCAGCTTCCAACTTCTATATCTCACTCTTTAAACAAAACTCTTCCTTCAGTAGTTTGATGAATTCTGTCCAAGTGAGTTGGTGAGCCGCATCCCTTCCTCGGGTTTGTACTTGTGTGTTCCACCATGATAATGCCCTTCCTTGTAGTAAGTAGGCAGCAAATTCCACTTTGTTAGCTTCAGTGCATTTGCTTATGCTTAGTACTGACTCCATGCTTTTGATCCATGCAAGTAGTCCGACGGCTCCTTTGGTTCCGTTAAACTCTTTAGGGTTACATGCCTTAAAGGAGTTGTACGTACAACTGGTGTTCCCAGCCGCTCCGGGTCCTGTGTTCGTATTCAACCCCGCTGTTACTTATCGTACGATATTAGGAAGTTCCGCGATGAGTTGCTCCGTCACTTGTTGTGAGACGTCGGGGTTTAGTCTTGGTGGCATGATTCTAAGGCATAGGGATAAGGTAGTTTAAGCATGGTTGATTTGTAATATAGCTAAGTATGCAAACACTACATTTATATTTCATAATATAACTAAGCATGCAAACACAATATTCATAACATCACAGAGATAGACAACTTCTTGATATATTATCATAAATATTTCATTACATAGTTTGAGCGATCTGGTATACATGGGGTTTAAAATTTCCCGATCCACTTATATTTATATGATTGGGTACTTGTAACAAAATTTCCCAATCGCGATTATATTCTAGATGGGTCTAAGTAGTAGTTCTAATATTTTACTAGGAAGATAAGCTAAAAAGTCCGAAATAGTCTTTATGCTAAATCAGAAGTCTTTTCCTATTATTACTACCACTAAGATCCCTATCACTAATGTTATCCCAGCTAGGATTCTTAGCTGCACAAGTAACCTCCTCATGCCCTCCTAGGTCCCTAATTCAACCCTGGTCGTGTGTTGATACTGGCCTTCCGCCATCTCGGCGAGGGCGTCGATCGAGTGACGTTGACAGTCCAAACGTCGTCCCATAAAATCAACCTGTGTGGTCAGCTATCTCAATTGCCGAGTCTGGGTTTCTAGCATCCCTGGAGGTATGACTGGTACTCCATGTACAGTTGTGGAGTATCCTGATGCCGCCATCCTGGGTCGAGACGGCTCGCTAGTGGTGCCGATGGTCCAACACGTGGAGGCAATCCTGTTGTTTTATGGGCTGTTTGCCTAATACGCAGGCCGTGCAGAGGTGCTAGGAAGTTAGGTGGAGTCCTTTGACAGAAACCCGATGGTAAAAATGGTAAACTCCTCCCACTAGATATTTCGGTTTCTTCTCCCGACGAATCATTTTGTTGTTCCGTGGCTTGCCGGGATGCATTATAGGAGTTTTCGGTGGGTTCCGACTCGCTGTTGTACTCCGGTCCTAGGGTGTATTCGATTGACATGCTGATCTGTGATAATGATCTACTTAGTTACTAGTGTACTATGGTGAGTGCTTAGTAGATGTTATGCATAGTGTTCACACACAATCATGATGCTTAAAAGAAATTTTTATTTAAGCATAGTTCTATTATATCTAACTTGAGTATCCCATCACACATACTTGAATTAAACATAGGTGATCGGACTTTGTTTAATTAAAGTAAGATAATGGAAATCTCAACTTAGCCACATTAGTAAGATGCTTTATTGTTCATCTACCCAAAGTTTATGTGATTGGTTCTCCAAGATAATGTCTAATCAATACAAAATGAGAATGATGGGTGAGATTACTTATTTTTTGGGATTTCAAATTTATCAGAAGAAAGATGGTATATTTATTAATCAGAGCAAGTATGTTTCTGATCTGATTAAGAAATATGGACTAGACTCAATACATCCTGCAAAGTCTCCAATATTACACAATGTCAAGCTGAAGAAAGACATTGATGGAAAGTCTGTATGTCAGACTGCTTATAGAGGAATGATAGGTTCATTACTCGATTTGACAGCAAGCAGACCTGATATAATGTTTGCTACATGTGTCCATGCAAGATATCAGGTTGATCTAAAGGAATCACACTTGCAAGCTGTCAAAAGAATCCTCAAATATGTGAAGGGAACACCTAATTTAGGTTTGTGGTATCCGAAAGGATCAGGATTTGAGTTGATAGGGTACTCAGACTCAGAATTCACAAGTTGTGGTCTAGACAGAAAGAGTACTACTGGAGGATGTCAACTGTTGGGTAGTAAGTTAGTCAGCTGGACAAGCAAGAAACAAAACTCAGTGGCAATCTCTACAGCTGAAGCTGAGTATGTTGCAGCAGGGAGCTGTTGTGCTCAAATCCTATGGATGCAACATCAACTCATGGA
Organism: Dittrichia graveolens; assembly: GCA_038502395.1. Lineage (NCBI taxonomy): Eukaryota > Viridiplantae > Streptophyta > Magnoliopsida > Asterales > Asteraceae > Dittrichia > Dittrichia graveolens. The sequence goes on along the minus strand of JARJIL010000004.1, from coordinate 71,344,763 downwards.
CTTTGATTTGCATTATTCAAAGACTCCAATATTCTGTAATAATCAAAGTGAAATTGCTATTACACACAATCCAGTTTTCCACTCAAGAACAAAACACATTGAAATAAGAGATCACTTCATCCGAGACGTAGTAGAAAAGGGAAAAGTAAAGTTAGTCTTCATTGAAACTGAAGATCGGCTTGCAGATATATTCACTAAACCAATTGAAGGCACAAGATTCACGACTGTACTTAGCAAGCTTGGTATGATCAACCCTTAAATTGGTATGTATCATTATTCTTTTGTCTCTGTTCAATATCAACTAAGTGCTAAGTTTTGACTAAGTGTCAAAATCTGAGCTGATTTACTCACTTAGAGCTGAGTACTCAGTCTACGCTCAGATGTGATGGATTATCATTTATCTGATTATTTTATGTTTTTTACAAGTTATATAGAGATATAAATATATCTATGGATATATTAATGAATGAGAGATTGATTTTAGTTTGTTGTGTTCTCAGGAAATGCGAAGACTTAGTAATATTAGACAACTGAGCAAACGAGATCGAGGACTGAGGTGAGTAGAAGTGTACTCACGAGTGGTGTTGGTGGTAACGTTTGTGGTTATATGAATTGAGATACTCTTATGCTTTGAGATGCGATGATAGACTGTTTAGTCAAAGATGCAATGATAGACTATTTAGTCTGAGATGCCATGATATACTGTTTAGTCTGAGATGCCATGATATACTGTTTAGAATGTTTAACTTGATATGTGTTGATAGACTGTGTTGATTTTTATTCATTGGTAGTCGATTGTTGTTTGTTGATTGTGATCACTCGGATTGTTGTGTGGCCCGTGTACATGGTTAATGATACGTGCACGTGGCGAGACCTATACATATGGTTAACGATATGCGTACATGGTTAGGGGTTCGCTATCGTATGTTTTGGGCTGGGCTATGTGCTATTGGTTGCACAGTTCTTGATCTTCTATAGATTTGTTGCATCAAAAGGGGTTTAACTGTACCAAGTAGCAAATAGTTATCAGTAAACCTTTGCTTTGGCCCGCATCAGTTGCAGGTTCTGCAGAACCGCCGTTCCTCTAGAGGTTGGATTGGTTTGTGATGATGGTTTGATCTGTTTGAGATCTGTATGTTTGATCGGATGGTGATTGCTTGTGCTTGTTGTTGTTGGATGCTTGTTTGTAGCTTCCATTCACTTAGCTTTGTGCTAATTTCCCTCGGTTGATTGCTTTTTGCAGGTTTGGCTGATAGCCTTGTTTGTGGGGAAAGGAAATTTGACCAACGCTCTGATATTATGTTTTGAGAAGAGACGAGCCTTGTTTATAAATATTTTGTAACACAACTCGATGTAATGTTTGTAAACAGTACTTTGTACTTTTTGGGTATTTGTTTAAATGAAATTAGTAAACGCTTCCGCAACGATTTAAAAAAAATGAATTGAGAATTTTGGTGTTACAAGTTGGTATCAGAGCCTTGGTTTGGCGATGCAGGCACGGCTAGAGTGTTGCATTCCCAAATCTTGGCTCGTGTTGGGTCAAACTTTCTTTGCGGGAATTAGAGTGAATTGGTGAAGCTGTTTGTTAGTTAGTATGTTTGGTACTAACGGTTTATCTAATGAGATTGTGAGATATTTTGTTTGTATAGATATGGCTAATAGAGATACCCCTGCTGATCCTCCTGTGACCCAAGCGGTGGTTGAGACTTCAGTAATTGATACCGTGGATACGACAAATCGTGTGGGTACTTCAGGTTATGAACAGGAAAATGATCGAGAGGCATATATTCACAAGTTAGAGAATGAACTTCAGGAACTAGAGACATAGTTCGTGGTATCGGAAAAGAGAGGATTAATTAGAATATGTCATCACAGATACCGACAACTGTTGCTGCCCAATCTAATACTTTGCACGTTACCGCTCCGTTTCCTCTAGTAACGCAAGTGATGCAACCGTTATTTTCCAATCCTTCCACCTTACAGGGAGATTATCCTTTTGGATATCCGGGATTTAAACAACCTTGTTCGTACAAACAATTTTTGGATTGTAAACCATCGAGATATCACGGGAGTACTGATCCGAACGTGACTTTGAATTGGTTGCGGGAAATGGTGAAAGCTCTTGATGCGTGCAATTGCGAGGGTGAATCCAGAGTTAAATTTGCGACTCGTATGCTTAAAGGTGATGCGATGGTATGGTGGGATTCATTAACCGGGTATTTTACTGAGGAACAACATAAAAGTATTACTTGGAATCAATTTCAAGAGAAGCTGTGCGAGCAATATTGTAGCTCATTTGAGATTGCGAAAATTAAGAAAGAGTTTATGGATTTGAAGATGACAAGAGACATGACAGTAGACGATTTGAATAAACAATTCAATGAGAGACTGCGATTTGTGAAACAGTGGGTGCCAGATGAGGCATCAAAGATACAACATTTTGTGGGAGCTTTGCTTCAAGAATATCGAAGTACTACCAGATGGGCAAATACCTTATCACAAGCGTTTACCTTAGCCAAGTCGGCTGAGGGTGATGGAAAGGCAAGGGATAGAATGAATAGAGAATATACTTCGCAGTAGAAATCAAGGATTGAACATGTTAATGATCATCAAAGACAAAGTGGGTAGAGTGGCTAGAAACAGAAGAATCGAAATAAGATACCTATGACAGGTGGGTCTAAATAAAGTTCGCTATGGTGCCGCCGGTGTAGATTTGTTCATACGGGACCTTGCACACCTTCGATCTGGATTGTTCGGACATGAGATCAAGGAATGTGGTTACCCTCGGAGTGTGTGTTGGAATTGTCAGAAAGAGGGCCATCGTACGAATGAATGCTATGAAGATCGGAAAATGGGGTCGGGGTCAGGAGTGGATGCAGGTGGGGGATCCTTGTCAGCAGATGGACGAAAGAGAAAGAACCCTTCTATGCTAGAGGGTAGCATTTTCGATATGATGACTGACGACGATGCTAATATTGAACATGATATGACGGGTATGTTTTGATAACTTTTATATTTGTGCGTGTGTTTATTAACTTTAGAGTTAATTGTTGATGCTTGATGTCTATGTTTGCTAAGTGTGTATGCTTACTTCTGAAAGAGGATGATTGTTTAGAAGTAGAGATAGATGATATATGTTATTTGAATCATGAAATTATTTGATATTTATGTTAGAAAATGATATGATGATACATATGTGATACTTGAAATAATGTGAATTGAGCATGAGATGTTAAAGAAAGAATATTTCTAGGTTAGTTAAATTGCATGCGATGCAATGTGTTGTAAGATTGTCTTGCAAACTGTGTTTGCATATATGTATATTTGTATGTAAAGTTTGTGCAAAGATGAGGGGAAGAGAATAAATTACCGAGGCTTGGAAGGAATTGGTGTCAACCAAGAGATGTTTTGATAGAAATATGATTGAAATTATGAGTTGTTATTAAATCTACTGGGTAAAGATAATTTATGATGATGATTCGAGAACCTGAAGAGGTTATGGTATGTTGAGATATTGAAATTGATGGATCAATAATGATGTTATGCTATGGAATTGAAGAAGTGATTTATATCTTGTAGTAAAGATTTGTGAGAAGAATGATTTAACCCATGACTTGGAGGCTGTACCAGATACGTTTGTATTGATTATGTGGGAAATGTTGATTGTAAGGAGAAGTATGTATGATCGACCTGGTTATTAAAAGAAGTAGCGAATGCTTATATACAGATGAGTCGAACATGTGACAAAGACAAAGTGAATAGAAGAATGTGAATGAGAGGTTAGAATTTTACCTCGGAGGGATAATTGATGATTAGACATGTGGAAATATGAGGAAGTTTATGGTGATAACCCTAGAATTATGCGAGTTGAGGTATATTTGACTTGATGGATGGAATTGAAATTGCCTTTACTGGAAGTTGATAACTTAATGATTGAAATTAACAAATATAAGAAAGAGATTGAATTGTTACACATTGGGAAAGCCTGAGATGTGTAGAATTGTTTGAGTGAAAAATATAATTAGTACTTAATTGCAAGGAATTATATAAAAGAGATAGATTGAATTTATTAGAAAATGAGGAAGAGAAAAGAGGAATATAATGGCCTGAGCATATGGAATGAAGACTTGTGAATCTTATGCATGTATTGCCTTTGCTAGGAAGTGCTTTTGCTTGGAATTGGAAATTTAATCTGATAAGAGTTACGAAACTAAACTGCCAGTGCACCTGGAAGGGCTAAATAGTAAAATGCCATACAAAGTATTTAGTTGATGACTTACTAAAAGAAATGAACATGCTATATTTCGTGGAAATGACATGATTATGTGGGAAAGATTTATGAACTGTTGAGATAATTTAAGATACTAGAACAGTGGAAACAAACTATGACGAAGTTTATATGTAATTTACTTTACATGATGAAATCTGGATGTATTACGGGTAATTGCGGTTGTTCAGTAGGACGGCAGCGTTTGAGCAAAATTGTGTACTGATGAGGTAATTTGGGATATCAGAATGATGGTGATAACAAGTTACGATGGAGTTGACGCCTGGTTTACTATATGAGAAGGAATTTGGATATATCACAAATGATTATTGACTAATTAGTAAGAAGCACTTGTATTTTCTCACCAATCGGATAGCCTCGGTTGGGCAAATTATATTTTGACAAGATGATTTAAAGATATGATGTCTTATATGTTGAGGTTGCTGATGGAAGATTTAGATGCAGTGAATAAATTTCTAAATCAATTTATTACGAGAATTGAAACGTGAAATGAACAGTACGGCTGAATTCCTAATAGATAAGATGAGTAGAACGAACTATACAGATAATTGAGTATGAATTGCGTTTATGTGTGATAAACTTTGAGGATTCATGGAATTCATAAGCAAATTGATTAGATTGCCGGGATATGATTCCTATCAAGTGGATGTTAAAATGTCAAATGGAAGTCGTTAGGTGAATATCCGAGTAATGTACTGACATGTTAATTGGAAGTAAGAAGAAAGCGCTATGTGAGTATTTTATATGACAGACAGTGAATGAAAAGTACGTGAAATTTGTTAATTGAGATAAATAGGGTACTGTGAATAAGTATTCAAGAGATGTGTTGACATTGTCTATATGCGTGAATAGGAAAGAAAATGAATTGAAAGACAGATTAATCGAATTTATGAGTACATGTTGAAGTGAATGCCGAATTGAAAAAGGGATTTGAAGGATAAATTGTTAAAAAGCTGATGATTGCAAACTGAGAAAGATATGTAGAAAGAGGTTTATGTGTTTTATAGTAAAATGAAGATATGTATGAGTTACAATTGGATTAACAATGTAACACCGCTTCTGAATTCAGTTACTTTAATGAGAAAAGCAGGTTTTAGCAGCGGAAATTTTTCTTTTTAAAATAAGAAACTGTTATTTACATTAACCACTTATCAAACAACGCTAGTGTTACCAAGTACAGGAACCGACCATAGTATCTATTTACATTACATCATAAAAATACAAGTGTTCCACCCACAAGGGGAAATGTAACTCCCAAAAGCATCCCGCCTCTCAGGGCATCTAGTATTTACCTGGAAAGGGAACATAGCACCATTAGCTACACTAGCTAGTGAGTAGATACAACCATAAGCATCAATACAGTAAGTCATGCATCATATCATAAACAATCATTGCTAGCTTAGCAAATAGCGGTGTGCTGACAAGATCAATAAGAGTCGTGTCTTGCAGGGTAATCAATCCTGCTCAACAACTCAGACCGGGGAATCAGACACGACCAATCCGCGCTGGTGGGGGAGTATATAGCAGTTCACCAAGCATCGTTCATAGAACCAGAGGCTCCACATGTAATCCAGCTACAACCGGCTGATCACCACTCACGTTAAGGCACGGCGGTTCTGCAGAACCTATGATCCAGGATGCCTCCTTAATCACCGTGAAATCCCGAAGGATCCAGTTACAACCGACTGACCTTAACCATGCGTCAGATAGTCTGCAGACAGTTCACATACACATATACGTACATTTGATCCCACAGGGATCCATCATCTTACACATAACATCTTTCAAGCAGTTATTCATGCATAGCATCACATATTAACTAAGTGGTTCCAAACTGGACCCATTGGCATGCACCTGACATATATTCTAACATCATGTAAGTCATACACTTACCTCATTGAGCATACCTGCAAAAGCAAGTTAGTCATACATAGTATACTTACATAATCACTTAGCATGCAAGTCTTACTCTAATGAGTCTCATGAAAGCAGGCACTCACCCGAGCTGTTTGCTAGGCACAGGTTTTTGGTTTTGACTTCACAAATACAACAAGTTCACCTAGCACATCATATTTACTTTAATCATTAATATGTGCATTCCAGACTTACAAAACAACCATTTGACTTTGAACTTAACACAAATCCGCTAGGACTGTCGGATTTGGGGAAATCCGATGGTTCTGTCGGATTCATGAAATCCGATACTTTCGAACCATGAAATCCGATACTCATTTGATCAGATTCAACACTTAGGAATTCCAACCATGCACACAAAATCCGACACTTGCGGATTCCGATACATAGAAAGAAATCCGATGATTCCAATAAAATCCGATACTTATCGGATTCCGACACTTAGAATCCGAAACCATAGAAATCCGATAACTTGCGGATTCCATACTTAAAAGGACTACAAAAAATGAAACCCGACAGAGTTGCGGAATCCGACACTTCTATCGGATTCCGACAATTCCTTCGGTTTCCAACACATACGGATTCCGATAACTTCCTCATGGAATCCGACAAATTCATCACTTCGAATTCTGATGCATTCATTTAAGCATCTAAACAACTTCATTTTGGCTTGCTTTAAGCCCAGAACTTATTAGAACATCACTCTCTATTCATCTAACCATCATAAATACATTAAATCATATAAGAACACCAACTATACCAAAACCCACTTCAAAGTAAGCTTTTGCATGTTCTTCATGGTGTTCTTGCAAGATTTCATGATTCTAATATACATATAATCTTCTAACATCATTGATTCTAGGTTGCTAACCTTTTGCAGATTAAACTATCGAGAATTCTTGTTCTTTTGGAAATCCGATGGCAACGAAAGAAACCAAGAGAGAAAATATCTAGAGATAATTGTGTGTTTTGCTAAGTTTGACCTTGGTCAACTAACCACACATATAATATATATTTCTTATTTAACATAGGCGGTTGCCACCTTACCTCACTAGAGGTTTTCCTTTTCTTTAATTAACTACATACACACATACTTAATACATACATATATTCATACATGCATACGTACATACATATAAACACATAAACACACATAACTTGCATTTATTAACTTAACTTAATCATGTACATACAATAATTTATTCCTATTACATCAATTACGCATACTCGCGTACTAATTACAACTAGGCCCAAGTTGAGGATATTACAAATCTACCCCCCTTAAGATGATTCTGTCCTCGGAATCCGCTCAGTGATAAACAGGTGAGTGTACCTTGTCTTCATTTCGTCCTCAACTTCCCAAGTCAGGTTTGGACCCAGATTGTGCTTCCACTTCACAAGGACTAGTTTAATCATCTTCTTGCGCAGTTTCTTGATCTTCGTGTCAAGAATCTCAACAGGTTCTTCAACTAGTCGCTTGGAAGAGTCAACCTTTAATTGCTCCTGTAAAGGAATAATTTGTTCTTCATCAACGTGGCACTTGCCTAAGTAGCACACGTTAAAGGTGTCGTGTATTCCAGATATTTCAGGCGACAGCTCTAGAGTCACCGTATGATCGTTCACTTTGTGTACAATCTTGAATGGGCCAATGAAACGTGGACTTAGCTTCCCCTTGCGCCCGAAACGAATGACACCTTTCCAAGGAGAAACCTTTAAGAACACGCGATCACCGACTTCAAATGCCGCGGGACGACGCTTCGGATCCGCGTACATCTTCTGTCGATCCCGAGCTGCTTTCAGCTTTTCAAGAGCCACATTCACTTTATCAGAAGTAATCTGGACGATTTCAGGTCCAGCGAACTGCTTCTCACCAGGCGTTAACCAACAAGTCGGAGTGCGACATCGTCTTCCGTAGAGCATCTCGTATGGTGGCATTCTAATGCTCGAATGATATGAATTGTTATAAGCAAATTCAATCAATGGGAGATGAGAATACCACGATCCACCAAATTCGAGTACACAGGCACGAAACATGTATTCTAACGTTTGTATCGTACGTTCAGATTGGCCATTAGTCTGCGGATGATAGGTTGTGCTCAGATGAACACGAGTGCCAAGTTTGCGTTGCGGACTCTGCCAAAAATTTGAGACAAACCGAGAGTCACGATCAGATATAATCGAACAAGGAAGACCGTGACGTGACACAATCTCATCAATATACAGCTGGGCTAAACGGGTCAGCGAAGCAGACACGTTCGTTGCCAAGAAATGAGCGCTCTTCGTTTGTCGATCAACAATAACCCAAATCATGGCGTGCCCTCTGGACGTTCTCGGTAGCTTCGTCAAGAAATCCATCGTGATATTATCCCATTTCCACTCCGGAATATCCAACCGCTACAGATTACCATAAGGTCTCTAGTGCTCCGTCTTCACTTGCGCGCAGATCTGACATCTCTCCACAAATGAAGCGATGTCTTTCTTTAGAGTTGGCCACCAGTATAACATTTTCAAGTCATGGTACATCTTTGTGATTCCCGGATGGACAGATAGTTTGGATTTATGGGCTTCCTGCAGAATCAGCTCACGGTTACCTCCAACAGAAGGTACCCAAATCCTGGATTGAAAAGTGTTCAACCCACGATTATCTTCCGCAAGCTAATCCTTTAATTTCTTCATTATCTCAGCCTTGAGATTTTCTTCTTGCAATGCAGTCTGTTGAGCTTCCTTCAGTTTAGAAATCAAGTCTGACACAATGGCGATTCTCATAAACTTAGCTTCTGTAGTCGGTCCTTTACGGCTTAAAGCGTCCGCTACAATATTGGCCTTGCAAGGATGGTAACGGATCTCACAATCATAGTCTTTTATTAACTCCAACCAACGGCGTTGCCGCATGTTGAGTTCTTTCTGAGAAAAGACATACTGAAGACTTTTGTGATCTGTGCAAATCACACACTTTGTGTCATAAAGGTAATGTCTCCACAACTTTAGTGCAAAGACAACGGCAGCAAGCTCTAGATCATGGGTTGGGTAGTTCCGTTCATGTGATTTTAACTGCCTAGAAGCATAGGCAATCACTCTATCACGTTGCACCAGGACGCAACCCAAACCCGCATAAGAGGCATCGCAGTATACCGTGAAGTCCTCAGAACCCTCAGGTAGAGTAAGGATTGGAGCTTCACACAATAATCGTTTCAAGGTCTGAAAAGCTTCTTCTTGAGCTTCCGACCAGACAAAAGCAACATCTTTGCGGGTTAGTTTAGTTAACGGACCCGCAAGCTTCGAGAAATCGTGGATAAACCGCCTATAGTAGCCAGCCAAGCCAAGGAAACTTTTAATTTCGGAAGGAGTCTGAGGAACCCCCCAATTCATCACAGCCTCCACCTTAGCTGGATCTACTTTAACGCCATCATAACATATAACATGGCCAATGAAATGAACTTCCTTAAGCAAGAATTCACACTTGGATAGCTTAGCATACAATTGTTCTCGCTTTAGAGTCTCAAGAACCTGACGAAGATGAAACTCGTGATCAGCTTCCGTCTTCGAATAAACAAGGATATCATCAATAAATACAATCACAGATCTATCAAGAAACTAACGGAAAACCTGATTCATAAGATCCATGAAGATGGCAGGGGCATTGGTTAAGCCGAACGGCATAACCAGAAATTCGTAATGACCATAACGAGTTCGGAATGCAGTCTTCGGCACGTCTTCTTCACGAACTCGTACTTGGTGATACCCAGACCGGATATAAATCTTAGAGAAGCATGTAGCCCCCTGGAATTGATCAAAGAGATCATCTATTCGAGGAAGCGGATACTTATTCTTTACAGTTCGCTTGTTAAGCTCCCTGTAATCTATGCACATTCGCATGGTTCTGTCCTTTTTCTTCACAAACAATATAGGAGCTCCCAACGGCGAGGAACTCGAACGAATAAAACCTTTGTCTAGCAACTCCTGAATTGGAGTCATCATCTCTCTTATTTCAGAAGGAGTAAGATGATACGGAGAACGAGCCATAGGTGTAGCTCCTGGAATAAGCTCTATTTTGAATTCAACATCACGTACTGGAGGCAAACCCGGAAGTTCTTTAGGGAGTACCTTAGGGTAGTCAGACACCACACGAATATCACGAACTGGTCGCTTCTCTATCGTAGCATCAATAATGTATGCCAGATAAGAGTCACAACCTTTGGCAATCGACTTTTGAGCTTTTATCATGGAGACAATTGGAATATCAGAATCCCGTTGTTCTCCACATGCAGCAGCATAAGATCCATCAGAGAGAGGGATCTTGATCATCTTTTTGGAACAGATAATCTCAGCATCACGCTTGCTGAGCGAATCCATCCCCATCACAACAGCGAAGCTAGCAATTGGCATAATAAAGAATGAAATAGGGATACTACTCCCATCAATGTAAATCGCAGCTATCTGGACTTTTTCTGTAACAAAGACTACTTTGCCGTCAGCGACCTCTACTCTGAGCGGCTCAGTTAAGTAAACAACAGGTAATTGCAATCTTTTACGACATGCCACAGATACAAAGGAGTAGGTAGCTCCAGAGTCAAATAAAACACTAGCAGGGATATAATTAATAAGAAAAGTACCCGTGACTACATCCCCTGCTGCTTTACCTTCATCAGCTGTCATCTGGAAAGCTCTGCCTTTCGCGCGGGGCGCGTCATCTCTTTTCGGTCCCCTAGAAGAAGAAGACCCTTTGGCTCTAGTACTTTGTCTGTCTGGGCAGTCAGTCAGCTTGTGCCCGGGGCTTGTGGCACCGATAACACACATCTTCTTTAAAACCACACTCTATCGTAGCGTGGTCCTTCTGCCCGCACCTCCAGCAACGTCTAGTAGAGTTAGAACACTCACCAGAGTGATAAGTTTGGCACGGAGAACACCAAGGAGAATCAGGCCTCGGCTTCTTGGAGGAATCAGTCTTTCCGCCGGCAGTGGATTGTCCTTTGGAAGGACCCGATTTATCAGACGGATGGAACTTCCTCGTTGACCCTGCACCGGCAGATTCGCCCTTGCAGTATAAAAGGTCACCTTCTAGTTGTCGGGCTATATCAAATGCCTGATCAAGTTCAGTAGCAGCCTGTACATGTGGGCGAAATTCCAGTGGCAGAGTTGCCACAAACCGCCTTTTCTTGGTGGTCTCATCGGGGATTAGATGGGGAACAAACCGCATCTTATAAGTGAACACGGTTATATGTTCTTCGATTGGCGTATCCCCTCGCTTGAGATCATTAAAATCTCTCCTCATTCATTCCAGATCATAATCGGTGTAATACTTTTTCAGCACCTTCTCAGAAAACTGCTCCCAGGTGAGAGCACTCAGCACCTCCTTGTTAACAGAGGCTTTCACTGTATCCCACCAAAAGATGGCATGGCCTTTTAACATCCGTACTGCATACTTGACACAGTACTCAGGTTCACATTCACACGACTCGAACACTTGCTCCTTCTCCCGGAGCCATTAGATAGTAACGGTGGGGTTATCACTCCCCTGGAATGTCGGAGGATGGCAAGTCAGAAACTTCTTATACGAACAAGTCTTGCTAGGCTTGTTCAGTGTTGCTTGCAGTAAGAGCTCTTTAGTAACTCGAAGCTCTTCCTCCAATCATCTAATATAGGCAGCCTGATCTGGCTCAGGTCTGCCACCACCGACATTTTGCTGAGATCTTTGATCTTCAGCCTGATGAGGCATGTGTGAAGCCTCATCCTCCAGCTCATTAATAGCTTGCTCGGTATGGCCACGTTCGACAGACATTTTGTATCAATTTTCTATATGACAGAGAAAGAGCAGTTAATACTCAATCTCACTGACTTAACTTATAAATCATCATTTGATACTAGCATACATATAACACTCTCACTCAATCCCCCCCCCCCGTAGGAACACTTCTTTATGGTCGGGCCCGAGCTTGAGATCAAATACTCTTACAAGTACCCAATTCACTCAAACTTAGGCTTTGATACCTAATTGTAACACCGCTTCTGAATTCAGTTACTTTAATGACAAAAGAAGGTTTTAGCAGCGGAAATTTTTCATTTTAAAACAACAAACTGTTATTTACATTAACCACTTATCAAACATTGGTGTTACCAAGTACAGGAACCGACCATAGTATCTATTTACATTACATCATAAAAATACAAGTGTTCCACCCACAAAGGGAAATGTAACTCCCAAAAGCATCCCGCCTCTCACGGCATCTAGTCTTTACCTGAAAAGGGAACATAGCACCATTAGCTACACTAGCTAGTGAGTACATACAATCATAAGCATCAATACAGTAAGTCATGCATCATATCATAAAATATCATTGCTAGCTTAGCACATAGCGGTGTGCTGACAAGATCAGTAAGAGTCGTGTCTTGTAGGGTAATCAATCCTGCTCAACAACTCAGACCGGGGAATCAGACACGACCAATCCGCGTTGGTGGGGGAGCATATAGCAGTCCACCAAGCATCGTTCACAGAGCCAGAGGCTCCACAGGTAATCCAGCTACAACCGGCTGATCACCACTCACGTTAAGGCACGGCGGTTCTGCAAAACCTATGATCCAGGATGCCTCCTGAATCACCGTGAAATCCCGAAGGATCCAGTTACAACCGACTAACCTTAACCATGCGTCAGATAGTCTGCATACAGTTCACATACACATATATGTACATTTGATCCCACAGGGATCCATCATCTTACACATAACATCTTTCAAGCAGTTATTCATGCAATTAACTAAGTGGTTCCAAACTGGACCCACTGGCATGCACCTGACATATATTATAACATCATGTAAGTCATACACTTACCTCATCGAGCATACCTACAAAAGAAAGTTAGTCATACATAGTATACTCACATAATCACTTAGCATGAAAGTCTTACTCTACAGAGTCTCATGAAAGCAGGCACTCACCTGAGCTGTTTGCTATGCACATGTATTTGGTTTTGACTTCACAAATACAACAAGTTCACCTAGCACATCATATTTACTTCAATCATTCATATGTGCATTCAAGACTTACAAAACAACCATTTGACTTTGGACTTAACACAAATCCGCTAGGACGGTCGGATTTGGGGAAATCCGATGGTCCTGTCGGATTCATGAAATCCGAAACTTTCAAACCATGAAATCCGATACTCACTTGATCGGATTCCAACACTTAGGAATTCCAACCATGCACACAAAATCCGACACTTGCGGATTCCGATACATAGAAAGAAATCCGATGATTCCAATGAAATCCGATACTTATCGGATTCCGACACTTAGAATCCGAAACCATGGAAAGCCGATAACTTGCGGATTCCATACTTAAAAGGACTACAAAATATGAAACCCGAAAGAGTTGCGGAATCCGACACTTCTATCACTTCGGTTTCCAACACATACGGATTCCGATAACTTCCTCATGGAATCCAACAACTTCATCACTTCGAATTCCGATGCATTCATTTAAGCATCTAAACAACTTCATTTTGGCTTGCTTTAAGCCCAGAACTTATTAGAAAATTACTCTCTATTCATCTAACCATCATAAATACATTAAATCATATAAGAACACCAACTATACCAAAACCCACTTCAAAGTAAGCTTTTGCATGTTCTTCATGGTGTTCTTGCATGATTTCATGATTCTAATATACATATAATCTTCTAACATCATTGGTTCTAGGTTGCTAACCTTTTGCAGATTAAACAATCCAGAATTCTTGTTTTTCTGGAAATCCAATGGCAACGAAAGAAACCGAGAGAGAAAATGTCATGAGATAATTGTGTGTTTTGCTAAGTTTGACCTTGGTCAACTAACCACACACATATATATATATTTCTTATTTAACATAGGCGGTTGCCACCTTACCTCACTAGAGGTTTTCCTTTTCTTTAATTAACTACACACTCACATACTTAATACATACATACATTCATACATGCATACGTACATACAACAAAGCATGCTAAAACAGGTCGGACACATCGCGTCCAAGAGGACTGACGCGTCGTGTCCCGTGCAGCGGTGCATAAATACTTGCTTTTGCATAGCAGTGCCAATTTATCCCATTTCAACTCCAAATCAACTCTAGCAAAATTTCAGTGTTTCATATGACCATTTGACACATGTGGAAGCTTTCTAACATCAAAAACTCCTATCCAATTAATTCATATGAAAATCACAATTAAATGGACAAAGAAGTGTCCATTTTGGCCAAAACTTGAAATGGACCAATTCTAACACTTTCAACACATCATATACACCTAATATGATGTATTGAAGGTGTTGCAACTCACCAAAACCTTTAAAGTAATTGTTTGGTATCGTTTACCAATTTCTTGCCTATTTATGGCCTAAGTTTTACTATTTTAGCTAATTCAAACAAAACTACCATTTCAATTCAAAACCAATGTTCTATTCGATTCATACAAGTCATATGCACCTATTAGAACCTAAAAAATCAGTTCTCGATGTGTAAAAACAGATTTACCTCATTTTGGCCATTTTGACCCATTTATGCCAATTCTTGAATTTGTGCAAAAACACCACTTATAATCCAAAATATGAGTTCTAATCAATCGTAACAAGTTATAAGAACAATTAGAACACTAAATTTCAGTTCTTGAAGGTCAAATTCAGTTTGACCCGTATTTGACCAAATTTGACCCATTTGAGCCAAAATTCAAAACTCATCAAGATCACTACTTTAATTTATGAAATTGATTCCTATGTACTTAGAAATGATATTGGAACTTATTTCAATCATAAATTTCAGTTCTTGAATGCTAAATTGTAACGCCCCAATTTCCAAAATTTGATATTTGAAATAAAACACATATAAGTGTTCGCATATGAAAGTTTGACATAAAAGCGGAAGCATAATTTGATTGAAATCCTGATGTATCAAAAGATACGCACCTAAATACTGTCACAATTTTAGTACCAAAAACTTGATGTTTACAAACCAGGCGTTATGTGTTTCAAAGAGTTTATCAAAAAGTAGTCAAACCGAAGCTTTGCCCTTGTCTTTGTTAAAACCTACAAAACATTTTTAAAAAATAGTATCCGATAAGCTACGAGAGCCTAGTGAGTAAACCAGACTAAACATCATATAAACATACGTATAAAATCATATAAATATAATACACGTATGTCAGATAATAAATGCTAGCCGCTGGTTCTAGACCCAGGGCAGCCACCTTTGTAACAGTACTGTATCACCTTTGAACCTTACTTCACATAGCAGTTCGGTTTACTGAGCCTTATTGAATATAGCAGTAAGCACCCCCTCTAAGACTTACTGAACATAGCAGTAAGCTTATACACACATATGGATAACATTACATGTCAGTAATCTGATATAATAACACACATGTCGTAAATATGAATAGTAGTCTAGAAGACTCACCTTATAATCTATAATGTTGTATATCAGTCCACAATTGATAATAATCTAGTGAACACGCCAATGACAAGTCTCTACATGAAATAAGACCAAATAAATATCAAACATAAGTTCCCGCTGAACTTAATAACTGAACATAACACTAGGCACGCCCGTGCCTCCTACCTAGGTACCCCCGTGCCTATAGCCAAGTACTCCCGTGGTCTCAAGGCACAATCTGGGCCTTTCTAGAACAAGGCACGCCCGTACCTTTTTGGTTCATGCCCGTGCCTCACAGGTATGCCCTGGGGCACGGTTGGATCATGAGGGGTACGCCCGTGCCCTTCAACTAGCAGCAACAGTTATGCCGGCTTACTTGCTGTTTCCGGCCAAAACACTTCCAAAACTCATTAAAAATGATTCTAACTCTGTAAGGGTGTTGTCCTACACCCCAAACCAACTTAAAGCAACCAAATAACAAGAAGAAACCTTCTTTGATTCTTAAATCCATTATTTGACCATATGAACACCTTTTTCAATTAATCAAAACATACCTCGTTGATCCTAGGCTGAAGATGATGATCCAATGATGCCATAGTTGTTGTTTTCTTGATCAGATTCGCATGAAGGGAAGGAGGCAACAGTAACTATGTATGTAGCTGTGTTTTATTTATGAAAGTTCTAAGACTTTCATGTTGAAAGTCAACATATATATATATATATATATATATATATATATACAAGTATCTCCCAATTGCATAAATAGTCCCTTGACTATTCAAGTTTCATTTTGACGGTTTTGGCCCCTCTAGTTTATAACCACATCTTATCACATATATCTAGTTATAACTCGTATAATACTTGGTACATTTCTCATATTAATTATAAATAAAATTCCGGATGTTACATAAATCAAAGAACCCACTTGAAACCTAGAATTTCAAGACTTGAAGAGCACCAACAAGAATAAGGATGAATATGAACTTACAATGATCAATTGATGATAAAGAACAACTTGTGGGACTATTAGGAAGCTTGTGTTGCTGCTGGAACAAAGATTTGTGAGTTTTCTTTCAAAACCCAAAAATCAAGAATGAAGAACAAGAGATGGAAACATGGAAGGTGAAGCTTACAATGAAGAAGATGATGATTTAGGGTTGCTTTAATCTTCAATTTTCAGTTGGAATTAAGCTTGAATGATCTCTTGATGATTCCTTGAAGTTTTTCTTCTTCACTTTGTAAGAGCAGAGAACACAAGTGAGTGTGTTTGTGTGTTTACGTGTGTGTGTGTCTGTGTCAGGAGACCGACTAGTTGGTAAATATTATCTACAAGGGGGTATTTTGTTCCCCTTTTCAACTTACAAGTCATCTATCGTTTAACCGTTTCAACTAAGGAGGATAATTTTGAAATCCCCGTTTGAAACCGTTCGTTATTTTATAATTTTTATCTATTTTTATTAATATTTTAATAACCCATTTATTTATCATTTTCATACTTTATAACATTTTCTAAAAAATATATATTTTTATTTTATTTAATTAATATTAGATGTACCACGTTCGCACATGTTTAGCCCCGTTTTGAGGATGTTACAAATCTACCCCCCTTAAGAATATTCCATCCTTGGAATTTGCTTTTCAGAAAACAGATGGGGATAGCGCGCCTTCATATCCTTCTCGGTCTCCCATGTAAGGTTTGACCCGAGATTAGGCTTCCATTTGACCAAGATTAGCTGAATTGTCTTCTTACTCAACCGCTTAGTCTTTGTGTTTAAGATTTCAACTGGTTCTTCCACGAACTGTGCACAAGAATCCACTTTCAGGTCTTGTAGAGGTAGAATCTGATCTTCATCTACCTTGCACTTGCGAACATAGCAAACATTGAAGGTATTATGAATACCTGATAACTCTTGAACGATTACTCTTTGGATAATGCTGAATGGATGAATGTATCGCGGGCTCAACTTGCCATTCTTGCCAAATCTGATGACACCCTTCCACGAAGAAACCTTCAAGAATACCCGATCACCAATTTCAAAGGTAACTGGTGTGCTTTTCGGGTCTACATACATATGTTGTCTATCTTTGGCTGCTTTCAACTTCTCTCGTGCGAACTTGACTTTATCTATAGTAATCTGGACCAGATCTGGTCCAACATACTGTTTCTCTCCTGGCTCGAGCCAACATGTAGGGGTACGGCAACGCCTACCATAAAGCATCTCATACGGTGGCATTCCAATACTATAATGATATGAGTTATTATAAGCAAACTCAATCAAAGGAAAATGAGAATCCCATGAACCACCGTATTCGAGTACACATGCGTGCAACATGTCTTACAGAGTTTGGTAGTCCTTTCGGACTATCCATCAGTTTGTGGATGATATGGGGTACTCAAGTGAACACGAGCACCGAGCTCCCGCTAAAGACTATTCCAGAAGTGTTAAACAAACCGTGTATCTCTATTAGAGATAATAGATAATGGAACACCGTGTCGAGCTACTATCTCATTGATGTACAATTGGGCAAGATGAGGCATGGAAGAGGATTCATTAATAGCTAGAAAATGGGCACTCTTGGTGAATCTATCAACAATCACCCAAATCATATCATGCCCTTTTGAAGTCCTGGGCAGTTTAGTAACAAAATCCAATGTGATGTTGTCCCATTTCCATTCTAGAATTGGTAATTGTTGCAAATTACCATATGGTCTTTGGTGCTCACTTTTCACCTGTGCACAAATCTGACATTTTTTTACATATGAAGCTATATTACGCTTCAATGTAGGCCACCAGTAAAGTGCCTTGATCATGGTACATTTTAGTGCACCCAGGATGAACAGATAGTCCTAAACTGTGCGCCTCCTTCAAGATTAGATCCCGGTTCCCTCCGATGTTATGTACCCAGATTCGGGACCTGTATGTCTTCAATCCCCTACTGTCATCTTGTAACTGCTCCTTCATTTTTCTCATCACTTCTTCCTTCAGATTAGCTTCCGATAAGGCTTCTAGCTGTGCCTCATTCATCTAATTAATAAGATCAGATATATTGGTGATTTTCATAAATTTGATGCTTTCTTTGGAGCCCTTCCGGCTTAATGCATCAGCCACCACATTCGCCTTGCCCGGGTGGTATTTGATTTCACAGTCATAGTCATTTATCAACTCTATCCACCTGCGTTGCCTCATATTGAGCTACTTTTGTGTAGAAACATATTGGAGGCTCTTGTGATCAATGAATACCACACATTTGGTGCCATATAGGTAGTGGCGCCATAGTTATAGAGCAAAGACAACAGTGCCAACTCCTAATCATGAGTCGGATAGATCTTCTCATGTGGCTTCGGTTGGCGGGAAGCATAAGCTATCACTTTGTCCTTCTTCATCAGACCACTAGTAAGCAACATCCTTACGTGTAAGATATGTCAAAGGACCTGCTATCTTGGAGAAATTCTGGATAAACCGCCGATAGTAACCAGCAACCTAGAAAGTTGTGAATCTCAAATGAGGTTTTGGGAATTCCGCAATTCATCACCCCCTCAACCTTGGCTGGATCAACCATAACATCATCCTTGCTTATAATATGCCTAAGGAAGTGTATTTCTTCAAGCCAGAACTGGCATTTAGAGAATTTAGCATATAAGTGTTCTCGCATCAAAGTATCAAGAACAATGTGAAGGTGTGCCTCGTGTTCTGTTTCAGATCTGGAATAAATAAGAATGTCACCGATGAATACAATGACAGATTTGTCAAGAAAGGCATGACAGACACGGTTTATAAGATCCATGAATATAGCTGGGGCATTCGTCAACTTGAATGGCATCACAAGAAACTCATAATGCCCATATCTCGTTCTGAAAGTTGTCTTTGGAACATCTTCATTGCATACACGGACTTGATGATAACCATAACGAAGATCTATTTTTGAAAAGCATGTAGCACCCTGGAGTTGATCAAACAGATCATCAATACGTGGCAGAGGGTACTTTTTCTTTACAGTTCGCTTGTTTAGCTCCCTGTAATGAATGCACATTCACATCGTCCTGACCTTCTTTTTGACAAATAAAACTATAGCTCCCCAAGGTGAAGAGTTGGGATGAATGAAACCTCTATCAAGAAGTTCCTGTATCTGGGTCATCATCTAACGAACGTCAGATGGTGCAAGACGATAAGGAGATCTAGCTACAGGCGTAGCACCTGTAACAAGATCAATATGATATTCAACATCTCTTACCAGTGGCAAACCCAGCAATTCATCACGAAAAACATTAGGGTATTCAGAAACTACCCGAATGTCATCACTAGCTTTCTTCTCCATCATCGTATCAACAACATAAGCCAAATAGGACTCACCTCCCTTGGCTACAAATTTGCGAGCTTTCATCGGTGAAATCAATGGATTTTCAGAAGTTCTCCCCTCACCACAAGCCACAGCATATGACCCGTCAGAAAAATGAATTTTAATGATCTGTTTGAAGCAAAGAATCTTAGCATTTTGATTGCAGAGCCAATCCATTCCGATTACAACATCAAACCCCGCAATCGGCATAACAAGAAATGAGATAGGGAAACTAGCCCGTCAATATCAATCATTGCCACAAACTATCGGACCGCTAGCAACTTCAACGCTTAACGGATCAATCAATGTAGAAATAGGTAATTGGAGTTTAGCACATAAGGATGCAAAGATGAAAGAATAAGCTTCTCCTGAATCAAATAAAACACATGCTGGAGAATAGTTAATTAGAAAAGTGCCATCGGCGGTCATCTAAAATGCCCTGCCCGGTGCACGGGGTGCAGTATTCTTACCCCAACCTGAGGAAGATCCTCCAGCTCCACCTTATCCAGGTTTAGGATCCGATCTGCATTCTAACGATCGATGCCCCTATTTGAAGCATTTGTAACACAAGTTGTCCTTATACTTGCAACACTCCATGTTATGCCATTTTTGCCCACATTTGGGACACCTCGCGGTATCCCTGGTACAACGTTCCGAGTGTTTATGTGACATTCGGCGACAAATCTCCCAGGTTAGCCATTAGAAATTCTAATTTTAAGCCTAGCATGACTAAAAATAGTAATCATGACTTAAATACATCCATAATAATATTAGAATTCGTAGAAATCCCGCCTATATGGTTAGAACCTTCCGGAGCTCGAAAAATCGAATTATTACGAGTCAAGAATTACAAATCAGGTACAATAAAAAAAATAATATCAATTAAAATAATTAAATAAATTATGATAAAAATAAATAAGTTAAAATATAAAACATACAAAAATAAACTCATAAAAGTAATAAAAACTTTGTAATTAAAAGATTTAAACAAAATCAACAATTATACAAAATTCAATTTAAACCAATTACACTTAATAATTCAAAAAAAAAAAAATAAAAGAAACCCCCCCCCCCATGAGGCCGGCCACCCTAACCCCCCCCCCCCCCCCTCAAATTCTCTTGCCTCCTTCTCTTCCCAAGAACCACCACTTGATCTCCCCCATGCTCTATATAAGCCTCCTACTACTCCTTATCATTTCCTTTACCACCACACTCCATCTCTTCTCTTTTCTCTCTTCTTCTTTCACCAACAAAAATCTCCCAAGAACATCCAAGTGTTGATCATCTTTTGAAAGATCCAACACTAAATCAAAGAAAAGAGTTGGTAAGATGACCATAAAACACTCATCTCTACTCTTCTACCTTTCTTCTCTTCTTCTTTCTTCTTTCTTTTATTTATTTTCTTTGTTGTTCATCTTATTTCCTTTATATATATATATATATATAATCATGTAAATATAAACATCCTACCAATGTTGTAAGGAGCACATGAAATGTGCATCATCCTACCGTTGTTGTATGGAACTTAATCAACTAAAAATCAAGAAAATAAGACTTTGATCATGCATGTGTTTCATCTAAACAAATGTTGTAAGGAACACATAAAATGTGTATCATCCTACCATTGTTGTAAGAACACATGGATTATCAAAGCTTATACTCATACAATATGATTATTCATGAATATAAACATGTTATATTAAAGTTATGAACCATAAGCAAAAAGAATCACAAATCTGGCAGAATCTGATGTTAGAACTCCTCACTTGTTTTTGTTATATCTGGAGTTCTAGGTATCAAAATCAGTTGATTCTTTTTGCTAATCTTAGTTTAAAGTGTTACCTTTCATTTAAACCTGGATTCACTAATTTTCATGAACGTTTGATCCTTCAAACATATTTAAAAAGACCTATATGTTGAATCTGGAAGTCTGGCAGATTTAGAAGGGTACACTTTAAACGCGTGTAACTTACTCATTCTTGGGTCAAATTACGTCAAGTTTTTTTTAAAAGTTTAATATTTGAGTCTTGGTTATTTCCCAGTTTGAATCATGTAAAAAGGAGGTCGTATGAGCCCTAAACAGACGTTTTAGTAACAACATGTCATCCAGACACTGATCAGTGGACATCCTATACACTTTTAATTATTAAAAATACCAAACATGGATTATAAATTCCTATATTTTTACTGGACATTCTAGAAACATTTAGTAAGATTATATTAAAATATCAAGCCTTAATATGACTCCTAAATTATAGTTTTTAATTTTTAAAGTTCAACTCAAAGAACTGAAAATTTCAGTAAACACTTATGATTTATGAAAAAATAGAGACAACCTTTAACTATTTAAATAAATAAGTTAACCACAAATAAATAATACAAAATAATAAATAAAATAAGTCTAATAGAGCTACGTACCTTTTATATTAGGAAAGGAGCTTCGGTAGGAACAAGAAATCCTTACAAGAAAACACCTTTGCATACCGAGTGAGTATCATAGCCCCTTTTTACCGTATTTCATATTATTTTTGGGGTGAAAGCATGTGTACATATTTCATGAAAAGTTTATTGCCTATCTTCTTATATATTTCAAATATTATTTTAAGCACTTATGGTATTATTCTTTGACGTGCTTGGGTTATCGTTGTAAGGCCCTTCGTTGGACATTATTCCTTAACTCCGCTAGTGAGCCGATGGTATTTGTAAGTAGCGCTATTTGGAGATTCCGACGTCTCCCATTTATGGTTGACGAACTATAGATGTACTTTACCACTACTAACGTCATTTAATATAGGCGTTAGGTTTATCATGGGCAATTGGTTGTCGGCTAGGTTGGATAATGGCTCAAGCAATAATCATCATAGTCTATTACTACCATGTGCATCGTATTGGGCAATATAACACATCTTCTATCATTATTTCATACTTGGATTTTATCCAAAAACTTCCACCAATTATTTATACTTTTCTCATTTAAAAGATATTTTGTGTATATATTAAAAACCTATGAACTCACCAACTCTAGTAGTTGACCCTTTTCTTTTACCCGTGCTTTCAGGTGATCGTCGTTAGGTACCTTATGCATACAAGCATGATGTGTGGCATTTCCATCTTCATCGTCACATTTTATGAAAACAATATCTATTTTATTTACGCATCGTACAAGACAATGTCCTTTAAATATTATTCGGTTGTGTAACTTTTATTTATGTTTCATCCGAACTACTTATTTTGTTAATTTAATCTAATGGTTATTATCTATTTACCTTGTGCGATGATATCTTGTGCTGTGACATCTCGTGTTTCCGCTTTAGCGGGGTGTGACAGATTTGGTATCAGAGCCTAAGGTTATAGAGAATGTTGTTTTTCTTATGGGGGGAAAACAACAACTATGACCAAAGGTTTATAAAAATAATTTTTCCAAATAATTTGTTTAAAAATCAAGTGTATTGATAATATAATTAAGCTAAGTACCACATTGTTATACCTCAATTAGACAAAGCTTGATCACCTATGTCTAATTTAGCTATGTACGATATGGCACTTAGGTTAGTTATAATACAAATATACTTAGAAACAAAATTTTATTTACTTTCTTTCTAGATCATGATCATTGTGTGTGTGCATGAGCATAACATTCATATATAGACAATTTAAGTTATGAATTTAGTAAATAAGTCTATTC
This sequence comes from Dittrichia graveolens, assembly GCA_038502395.1. NCBI lineage: Eukaryota > Viridiplantae > Streptophyta > Magnoliopsida > Asterales > Asteraceae > Dittrichia > Dittrichia graveolens. Next base: position 71,321,140 of record JARJIL010000004.1, on the reverse strand, counting down.
AAACCTTGCAGATCATGTCAAGCGAAAGTGAACCTACCGAGAACAGCCAAAGATCTTCCACCGATAGTAACCAATCCCCACAATACCAGCTGCCTGAAGGATTCTTAGAACCCCTACGTAGACCCGTAAGGATCTTTGACATTCCCTCCTCTCAACCAAACCAAAACCCAAACCCCGGAACAACCGGGCCTCGGGTTAGACAAACTGCCCGAAAGAGGGTAGCCATTCCAGTACGAGCAACCGTAGCACCACCCCAGCCTACCATGGGAGAAACTTCCCGGCAGGTGAACGAGCCAGTAAGAGCCCTCACGGGAATCCCGATGATACCTTCATCCGGGATGACCGACGAAGAAAAGAGGAGATTCCACCACATGTCTCTGGAGCTATATAACATAAGAGGCATGTTAGATTACCAAACCTACCGGGTTAGTTCGTGCTTAGACATGGCGGACCTTAACCACCATCACGCAAGGCAAGCCTTAGAGGCGGCTCAAGAAGCCCGAAGACTAATTAGGCTAATGCATACATGCCTAGTTTTAGGGGTTGTGTTGATGATGTTAGTGGGGCTAGCTTACATTGGGATTAGGCGCTAGATGGGTTGGAGTGGATCTACTTGGTGTTTTAATGTCCTTCTCTTTTGTTGATTATGAACTAAAATATCCTATGTTGGTTTGAAGGATGTATGATTGTATGACTACTATTAACTCCTTATTAATATATATGGCATCTTTTAAAGAGCCGATTTTGGTAATTATTTTGTGCCAAGTGAATGATTGATTATTTAATTAAATCTCGTACTATTAAGTCATATTTAATGTCATGAATGAATTACACATGTTACACATAGAGTAGTATGATAAAACCGATTAGATTGAGTGACTAAAAATCGTCGTGTGATTGTGCTCTAGAACGATGCCTCCACGAAGAGCAAACCCCGAGTTAGATCAACTTGTCATGGAACAAGTGATTGCAACATTACCCAACATAGTTAGCCAAGTTGCTGCTGGGCTTCAAACAAACCAAGGAGTACCAACCCCAACCCAAGATTGCAACTACAAAACCTTTAGGGCCTGCAACCCTAAAGAATTCTTTGGAACGGAAGGAGGTGAGGGTCTACTAAACTGGATTGAAAGCATGGAATCAGTCCTTAGTATCAGTAAATGTACGGAAGCAAACAAGGTGGAGTTTGCAGCATGTCTTCTGCAAGGGCGAGCCTTATCGTGGTGGAATATCCAAGTACAAACGCTTGGAAGAAATGCCGCGCACCAACTCACCTGGGATGCATTCCTCAGGCTATTAAGGGACGAATTTTGCTCAAGGAGTGAAATTCAAAAGCTAGAAGCCGAGCTGTGGAATCATGAAATGATCGGGGATGACATCAACTCCTACACCACCCGATTTCATGATTTGGCCAAGCTGGTGCCGCATTTGGTGACCCCGGAAGAAAACCGTATCGATAGATACATTTGGGGTCTAGCCCCTGAGATCCGGGCAAATGTCACGGCTGCAAACCCCAACACCATCCAAAGTGCGGTAAATCTAGCTACAAGACTTACCCACAATGCCATCCGATCGGGATCGCTTGGGAGCAACAAGGACAAGGGTAAGAGGAAGCTTGAGGAGATGCCGAGGAAGCCATCCGGTGGAGAAGCTGCGAGGACTCAAAAAAGGGCTAGAAACTTCGGAGCTCAGGCGCAAGCGGCCGATAAAGGATGGAGATCCTACCCCAAATGTGACAAGTGCCACAAACACCACGAAGGTAAGTGCATGGTGTGCTTTAGGTGTAAGCGGCTAGGACACCTCAGCAAAACTTGCCGAGTAAAGCCATGCTTTAAATGCGGAAGTCTGGAGCACCATGGCACCGTCTGCTCGCGGCCAACTCAAGGGTCTAATTATAATCAAGCACGTACTGCAAGCCAAAGTAACCAAGGAAATCAAGCACGAGGCAGGGTGTTTGAGATTGGAGCAAATGAAGCTAGACAAAACCCCGATGTCGTTACAGGTACGTTTCCTCTAAACGGTTATTACGCTTCAGTACTATTTGATTCAGGGGCCGATAAAAGCTTCATATCATTAAGATTTAAGTTAAGGCTAAACCTAAAAACCATAGAAATGAAAGAGCCTTACATCATTGAATTTGCTAACGGTCAGAAAACTAGCGTTAAGGACATAATCCCTGGTTGTACCTTGGGCTTAGCCGATAAAACATATACCATAGATTTAATCCCACTTGAAATGGGAAGTTTCGACATAGTTGTTGGGATGGATTGGCTTTCTAGCCATCGAGCGGAAATCTGTTGCTTCGAAAAGATCGTCCGAATTCCGACGCCTAATGGTGAGACACTTAAGGTGTATGGAGAAAAATCCGGAAGGAATTTCAAGATAATCTCATCCATCAAGATGAGAAATTGCTTAAGGAAAGGAAACGAGGCATTTCTAGCACATATAATCAATAAGAAAACCTGTGAGAAAAACATTCAAGAAATTCCCGTCGTGCGAAACTTTCTTGAAGTATTTCCGGAAGATTTGCCAGGATTACCCCCGAATCGGCAAGTCGAATTCCATATCGATCTAGTCCCTGGAGCGGCTCCCGTGGCAAAAGCACCATATCGACTCGCCCCATCAGAAATGCAAGAGCTATCGGCACAACTACAAGAATTACTCGACAAAGGTTTCATTCAACCAAGTTCATCCCCTTGGGGAGCCCCAGTTCTTTTCGTCAAAAAGAAGGACGGGTCGCTACGAATGTGTATCGACTATCGGGAACTCAACAAGTTAACAATCAAGAACCGATACCCTCTCCCTCGAATCGATGATCTGTTCGACCAACTTGAAGGCGCCAAATATTTTTCAAAAATCGATCTTCGCTCGGGATATCACCAATTGAGAGTTCGCGAAGAAGATGTCCCCAAGACCGCCTTTAGAACCCGCTATGGACATTATGAGTTCTTAGTTATGCCTTTTGGGTTGACTAACGCTCCAGCAGTATTTATGGACTTAATGAATAGGGTCTGTAGACCATATTTAGATAAGTTTGCTATAGTGTTCATAGACGACATTCTCATCTATTCGCGAAGCAAGGAAGATCATGAGCAGCATTTGAAATTAATCTTAACACTACTCAAGGACCAGAAGTTGTATGCCAAATTCTCTAAGTGTGAATTTTGGATCCGAGAAGTACACTTCCTTGGTCATGTAGTTAATTCAAATGGAATTCATGTCGATCCAGCAAAGATCGAAGCAATCAAAATGTGGGAAGCACCAAAGACGCCAACCGAGATTCGACAATTTCTGGGTTTGGCAGGATACTATAGGCGGTTCATCGAAAACTTTTCACGCGTGGCTCAACCATTAACGACTCTGACTCAGAAGGATAAGAAATTCATTTGGGGAGATAAGCAAGAAGAAGCCTTTCAAACCTTAAAGCAGAAGCTATGCAACGCACCTATCTTGGCATTGCCAACTGGATCAGAAAACTTTGTGGTCTATTGCGACGCATCACACCAAGGGTTGGGATGTGTTTTAATGCAAAAAGACAAAGTTATCGCCTACGCTTCGAGACAATTGAAGGTTCATGAGAAAAACTACACTACTCATGATTTGGAGCTAGGAGCGGTAGTGTTTGCACTCAAAATATGGAGACACTACTTATATGGCACTAAGTGTACCGTCTACACTGACCATAAGAGTCTCCAGCATATTTTTGATCAAAAGATGCTCAATATGAGACAAAGGCGATGGGTAGAACTACTCAATGATTATGATTGCGAAATCAAATATCACCCAGGCAAGGCCAATGTGGTAGCCGACGCGTTGAGTAGGAAGGAAAGAGTAAAACCAACGAGAGTACGAGCATTAGGAGCTGTAGTGCAAACAAGTCTGAAAGGAAGAATTCTTGAAGCTCAGGAGCAAGCATTAAAAGAAGAAAATCTAAAAGAGGAAACCCTTCGTCATTTGGAGCACAGGTTTGAGATTGGAACTGATGGAGTACGTTACTTCGAAAAGAAGGTTTGGATACCCAAGGTAGATAACATAAGATTAACGATATTGGATGAGGCACATAAGTCTAAGTATTCTATTCATCCCGGAGCCGATAAAATGTACAAGGATTTGAAGGAATACTATTGGTGGCCCGGAATGAAGAAGGATGTCGCCCTATACGTGGGGAAATGTTTGACTTGTGCGAGGATTAAGGCAGAACACCAGAAACCCTCTGGATTACTGCAGCAACCCGAAATCCCGGAATGGAAATGGGAACAGATAACTATGGATTTTGTGACTAAGTTACCCCGATCCGCAAAAGGGTACGATTCCATCTGGGTAGTAGTAGACCGGCTTACAAAGTCAGCACATTTCCTACCCATTCGTGAAGATTACAAGATGGAAAAGCTGGCACGAATCTACATCAATGAGATCGTCATGCGTCATGGAGTGCCCATCTCTATCATCTCGGATAGGGATAGTCGCTTCACTTCCCGATTTTGGCAATCACTTCAAAAAGCATTGGGAACGCGAGTCAATTTAAGCACCTCTTACCACCCCCAAACAGACGGACAATCGGAAAGGACCATTCAAACGCTGGAAGATATGTTACGTGCTTGTGTGTTAGATTTTGGTGGGAGCTGGGACTCGCATTTGCCACTGGTTGAATTTTCATACAATAATAGTTATCACACCAGTATCCAGTGTGCACCTTATGAAGCATTGTACGGACGCAAATGTAGATCCCCGCTCAGCTGGTTGGAAATCGGAGACCGACAATTGTCCAGACCAGACGTCGTACAGGAAACCACTGATAAGATAAAGATTATCAGGGAAAGACTCAAAACCGCTAGGGACCGACAAAAGAGCTACGCCGACAATCGCAGGAAATCCCTAGAGTTTCAAGTTGGCGATAAAGTTCTACTAAAGATATCACCTTGGAAAGGGATAGTGCGTTTTGGTAAAAAGAACAAGTTAAGTCCCAGGTATGTTGGGCCGTTCGAGATAATCGAAAGGATCGGACCGGTAGCCTACAAGCTAAAACTGCCACAAGAACTGAGCGCCATCCATGACACGTTCCATGTGTCGAATTTAAAGAAATGCCAAACGGAGGAAACCTTAATCTTACCCTTAAAAGATGTGCAAGTTGATGACCGGTTGCACTTCGTAGAAGAACCAATCGAAATCCTTGACCGGGAGGTCAAAAGACTAAGGAGAAGCAGGATCCCCATCTTAAAAGTTCGTTGGAACTCAAGGCACGGGCCTGAATACACTTGGGAGCGAGAGGATTATATGAAACTCAAATATCCACACCTCTTCGCCAAAAAGCAAGTCCAAGACGTCAACGATTAATTTCGGGACGAAATTCTTTTAATCAGGGGAGACTGTGACATTCGGCGACAAATCTCCCAGGTTAGCCATTAGAAATTCTAATTTTAAGCCTAGCATGACTAAAAATAGTAATCATGACTTAAATACATCCATAATAATATTAGAATTCGTAGAAATCCCGCCTATATGGTTAGAACCTTCCGGAGCTCGAAAAATCGAATTATTACGAGTCAAGAATTACAAATCAGGTACAATAATAAAAATAATATCAATTAAAATAATTAAATAAATTATGATAAAAATAAATAAGTTAAAATATAAAACATACAAAAATAAACTCATAAAAGTAATAAAAACTTTGTAATTAAAAGATTTAAACAAAATCAACAATTATACAAAATTCAATTTAAACCAATTACACTTAATAATTCAAAAAAAAAAAAAAAAAGAAACCCCCCCCCCCCCCCATGAGGCCGGCCACCCTAACCCCCCCCCCCCCCTCAAATTCTCTTGCCTCCTTCTCTTCCCAAGAACCACCACTTGATCTCCCCCATGCTCTATATAAGCCTCCTACTACTCCTTATCATTTCCTTTACCACCACACTCCATCTCTTCTCTTTTCTCTCTTCTTCTTTCACCAACAAAAATCTCCCAAGAACATCCAAGTGTTGATCATCTTTTGAAAGATCCAACACTAAATCAAAGAAAAGAGTTGGTAAGATGACCATAAAACACTCATCTCTACTCTTCTACCTTTCTTCTCTTCTTCTTTCTTCTTTCTTTTATTTATTTTCTTTGTTGTTCATCTTATTTCCTTTATATATATATATATAATCATGTAAATATAAACATCCTACCAATGTTGTAAGGAGCACATGAAATGTGCATCATCCTACCGTTGTTGTATGGAACTTAATCAACTAAAAATCAAGAAAATAAGACTTTGATCATGCATGTGTTTCATCTAAACAAATGTTGTAAGGAACACATAAAATGTGTATCATCCTACCATTGTTGTAAGAACACATGGATTATCAAAGCTTATACTCATACAATATGATTATTCATGAATATAAACATGTTATATTAAAGTTATGAACCATAAGCAAAAAGAATCACAAATCTGGCAGAATCTGATGTTAGAACTCCTCACTTGTTTTTGTTATATCTGGAGTTCTAGGTATCAAAATCAGTTGATTCTTTTTGCTAATCTTAGTTTAAAGTGTTACCTTTCATTTAAACCTGGATTCACTAATTTTCATGAACGTTTGATCCTTCAAACATATTTAAAAAGACCTATATGTTGAATCTGGAAGTCTGGCAGATTTAGAAGGGTACACTTTAAACGCGTGTAACTTACTCATTCTTGGGTCAAATTACGTCAAGTTTTTTTTAAAAGTTTAATATTTGAGTCTTGGTTATTTCCCAGTTTGAATCATGTAAAAAGGAGGTCGTATGAGCCCTAAACAGACGTTTTAGTAACAACATGTCATCCAGACACTGATCAGTGGACATCCTATACACTTTTAATTATTAAAAATACCAAACATGGATTATAAATTCCTATATTTTTACTGGACATTCTAGAAACATTTAGTAAGATTATATTAAAATATCAAGCCTTAATATGACTCCTAAATTATAGTTTTTAATTTTTAAAGTTCAACTCAAAGAACTGAAAATTTCAGTAAACACTTATGATTTATGAAAAAATAGAGACAACCTTTAACTATTTAAATAAATAAGTTAACCACAAATAAATAATACAAAATAATAAATAAAATAAGTCTAATAGAGCTACGTACCTTTTATATTAGGAAAGGAGCTTCGGTAGGAACAAGAAATCCTTACAAGAAAACACCTTTGCATACCGAGTGAGTATCATAGCCCCTTTTTACCGTATTTCATATTATTTTTGGGGTGAAAGCATGTGTACATATTTCATGAAAAGTTTATTGCCTATCTTCTTATATATTTCAAATATTATTTTAAGCACTTATGGTATTATTCTTTGACGTGCTTGGGTTATCGTTGTAAGGCCCTTCGTTGGACATTATTCCTTAACTCCGCTAGTGAGCCGATGGTATTTGTAAGTAGCGCTATTTGGAGATTCCGACGTCTCCCATTTATGGTTGACGAACTATAGATGTACTTTACCACTACTAACGTCATTTAATATAGGCGTTAGGTTTATCATGGGCAATTGGTTGTCGGCTAGGTTGGATAATGGCTCAAGCAATAATCATCATAGTCTATTACTACCATGTGCATCGTATTGGGCAATATAACACATCTTCTATCATTATTTCATACTTGGATTTTATCCAAAAACTTCCACCAATTATTTATACTTTTCTCATTTAAAAGATATTTTGTGTATATATTAAAAACCTATGAACTCACCAACTCTAGTAGTTGACCCTTTTCTTTTACCCGTGCTTTCAGGTGATCGTCGTTAGGTACCTTATGCATACAAGCATGATGTGTGGCATTTCCATCTTCATCGTCACATTTTATGAAAACAATATCTATTTTATTTACGCATCGTACAAGACAATGTCCTTTAAATATTATTCGGTTGTGTAACTTTTATTTATGTTTCATCCGAACTACTTATTTTGTTAATTTAATCTAATGGTTATTATCTATTTACCTTGTGCGATGATATCTTGTGCTGTGACATCTCGTGTTTCCGCTTTAGCGGGGTGTGACAGATTTGGTATCAGAGCCTAAGGTTATAGAGAATGTTGTTTTTCTTATGGGGGGAAAACAACAACTATGACCAAAGGTTTATAAAAATAATTTTTCCAAATAATTTGTTTAAAAATCAAGTGTATTGATAATATAATTAAGCTAAGTACCACATTGTTATACCTCAATTAGACAAAGCTTGATCACCTATGTCTAATTTAGCTATGTACGATATGGCACTTAGGTTAGTTATAATACAAATATACTTAGAAACAAAATTTTATTTACTTTCTTTCTAGATCATGATCATTGTGTGTGTGCATGAGCATAACATTCATATATAGACAATTTAAGTTATGAATTTAGTAAATAAGTCTATTCAAACCTTGCAGATCATGTCAAGCGAAAGTGAACCTACCGAGAACAGCCAAAGATCTTCCACCGATAGTAACCAATCCCCACAATACCAGCTGCCTGAAGGATTCTTAGAACCCCTACGTAGACCCGTAAGGATCTTTGACATTCCCTCCTCTCAACCAAACCAAAACCCAAACCCCGGAACAACCGGGCCTCGGGTTAGACAAACTGCCCGAAAGAGGGTAGCCATTCCAGTACGAGCAACCGTAGCACCACCCCAGCCTACCATGGGAGAAACTTCCCGGCAGGTGAACGAGCCAGTAAGAGCCCTCACGGGAATCCCGATGATACCTTCATCCGGGATGACCGACGAAGAAAAGAGGAGATTCCACCACATGTCTCTGGAGCTATATAACATAAGAGGCATGTTAGATTACCAAACCTACCGGGTTAGTTCGTGCTTAGACATGGCGGACCTTAACCACCATCACGCAAGGCAAGCCTTAGAGGCGGCTCAAGAAGCCCGAAGACTAATTAGGCTAATGCATACATGCCTAGTTTTAGGGGTTGTGTTGATGATGTTAGTGGGGCTAGCTTACATTGGGATTAGGCGCTAGATGGGTTGGAGTGGATCTACTTGGTGTTTTAATGTCCTTCTCTTTTGTTGATTATGAACTAAAATATCCTATGTTGGTTTGAAGGATGTATGATTGTATGACTACTATTAACTCCTTATTAATATATATGGCATCTTTTAAAGAGCCGATTTTGGTAATTATTTTGTGCCAAGTGAATGATTGATTATTTAATTAAATCTCGTACTATTAAGTCATATTTAATGTCATGAATGAATTACACATGTTACACATAGAGTAGTATGATAAAACCGATTAGATTGAGTGACTAAAAATCGTCGTGTGATTGTGCTCTAGAACGATGCCTCCACGAAGAGCAAACCCCGAGTTAGATCAACTTGTCATGGAACAAGTGATTGCAACATTACCCAACATAGTTAGCCAAGTTGCTGCTGGGCTTCAAACAAACCAAGGAGTACCAACCCCAACCCAAGATTGCAACTACAAAACCTTTAGGGCCTGCAACCCTAAAGAATTCTTTGGAACGGAAGGAGGTGAGGGTCTACTAAACTGGATTGAAAGCATGGAATCAGTCCTTAGTATCAGTAAATGTACGGAAGCAAACAAGGTGGAGTTTGCAGCATGTCTTCTGCAAGGGCGAGCCTTATCGTGGTGGAATATCCAAGTACAAACGCTTGGAAGAAATGCCGCGCACCAACTCACCTGGGATGCATTCCTCAGGCTATTAAGGGACGAATTTTGCTCAAGGAGTGAAATTCAAAAGCTAGAAGCCGAGCTGTGGAATCATGAAATGATCGGGGATGACATCAACTCCTACACCACCCGATTTCATGATTTGGCCAAGCTGGTGCCGCATTTGGTGACCCCGGAAGAAAACCGTATCGATAGATACATTTGGGGTCTAGCCCCTGAGATCCGGGCAAATGTCACGGCTGCAAACCCCAACACCATCCAAAGTGCGGTAAATCTAGCTACAAGACTTACCCACAATGCCATCCGATCGGGATCGCTTGGGAGCAACAAGGACAAGGGTAAGAGGAAGCTTGAGGAGATGCCGAGGAAGCCATCCGGTGGAGAAGCTGCGAGGACTCAAAAAAGGGCTAGAAACTTCGGAGCTCAGGCGCAAGCGGCCGATAAAGGATGGAGATCCTACCCCAAATGTGACAAGTGCCACAAACACCACGAAGGTAAGTGCATGGTGTGCTTTAGGTGTAAGCGGCTAGGACACCTCAGCAAAACTTGCCGAGTAAAGCCATGCTTTAAATGCGGAAGTCTGGAGCACCATGGCACCGTCTGCTCGCGGCCAACTCAAGGGTCTAATTATAATCAAGCACGTACTGCAAGCCAAAGTAACCAAGGAAATCAAGCACGAGGCAGGGTGTTTGAGATTGGAGCAAATGAAGCTAGACAAAACCCCGATGTCGTTACAGGTACGTTTCCTCTAAACGGTTATTACGCTTCAGTACTATTTGATTCAGGGGCCGATAAAAGCTTCATATCATTAAGATTTAAGTTAAGGCTAAACCTAAAAACCATAGAAATGAAAGAGCCTTACATCATTGAATTTGCTAACGGTCAGAAAACTAGCGTTAAGGACATAATCCCTGGTTGTACCTTGGGCTTAGCCGATAAAACATATACCATAGATTTAATCCCACTTGAAATGGGAAGTTTCGACATAGTTGTTGGGATGGATTGGCTTTCTAGCCATCGAGCGGAAATCTGTTGCTTCGAAAAGATCGTCCGAATTCCGACGCCTAATGGTGAGACACTTAAGGTGTATGGAGAAAAATCCGGAAGGAATTTCAAGATAATCTCATCCATCAAGATGAGAAATTGCTTAAGGAAAGGAAACGAGGCATTTCTAGCACATATAATCAATAAGAAAACCTGTGAGAAAAACATTCAAGAAATTCCCGTCGTGCGAAACTTTCTTGAAGTATTTCCGGAAGATTTGCCAGGATTACCCCCGAATCGGCAAGTCGAATTCCATATCGATCTAGTCCCTGGAGCGGCTCCCGTGGCAAAAGCACCATATCGACTCGCCCCATCAGAAATGCAAGAGCTATCGGCACAACTACAAGAATTACTCGACAAAGGTTTCATTCAACCAAGTTCATCCCCTTGGGGAGCCCCAGTTCTTTTCGTCAAAAAGAAGGACGGGTCGCTACGAATGTGTATCGACTATCGGGAACTCAACAAGTTAACAATCAAGAACCGATACCCTCTCCCTCGAATCGATGATCTGTTCGACCAACTTGAAGGCGCCAAATATTTTTCAAAAATCGATCTTCGCTCGGGATATCACCAATTGAGAGTTCGCGAAGAAGATGTCCCCAAGACCGCCTTTAGAACCCGCTATGGACATTATGAGTTCTTAGTTATGCCTTTTGGGTTGACTAACGCTCCAGCAGTATTTATGGACTTAATGAATAGGGTCTGTAGACCATATTTAGATAAGTTTGCTATAGTGTTCATAGACGACATTCTCATCTATTCGCGAAGCAAGGAAGATCATGAGCAGCATTTGAAATTAATCTTAACACTACTCAAGGACCAGAAGTTGTATGCCAAATTCTCTAAGTGTGAATTTTGGATCCGAGAAGTACACTTCCTTGGTCATGTAGTTAATTCAAATGGAATTCATGTCGATCCAGCAAAGATCGAAGCAATCAAAATGTGGGAAGCACCAAAGACGCCAACCGAGATTCGACAATTTCTGGGTTTGGCAGGATACTATAGGCGGTTCATCGAAAACTTTTCACGCGTGGCTCAACCATTAACGACTCTGACTCAGAAGGATAAGAAATTCATTTGGGGAGATAAGCAAGAAGAAGCCTTTCAAACCTTAAAGCAGAAGCTATGCAACGCACCTATCTTGGCATTGCCAACTGGATCAGAAAACTTTGTGGTCTATTGCGACGCATCACACCAAGGGTTGGGATGTGTTTTAATGCAAAAAGACAAAGTTATCGCCTACGCTTCGAGACAATTGAAGGTTCATGAGAAAAACTACACTACTCATGATTTGGAGCTAGGAGCGGTAGTGTTTGCACTCAAAATATGGAGACACTACTTATATGGCACTAAGTGTACCGTCTACACTGACCATAAGAGTCTCCAGCATATTTTTGATCAAAAGATGCTCAATATGAGACAAAGGCGATGGGTAGAACTACTCAATGATTATGATTGCGAAATCAAATATCACCCAGGCAAGGCCAATGTGGTAGCCGACGCGTTGAGTAGGAAGGAAAGAGTAAAACCAACGAGAGTACGAGCATTAGGAGCTGTAGTGCAAACAAGTCTGAAAGGAAGAATTCTTGAAGCTCAGGAGCAAGCATTAAAAGAAGAAAATCTAAAAGAGGAAACCCTTCGTCATTTGGAGCACAGGTTTGAGATTGGAACTGATGGAGTACGTTACTTCGAAAAGAAGGTTTGGATACCCAAGGTAGATAACATAAGATTAACGATATTGGATGAGGCACATAAGTCTAAGTATTCTATTCATCCCGGAGCCGATAAAATGTACAAGGATTTGAAGGAATACTATTGGTGGCCCGGAATGAAGAAGGATGTCGCCCTATACGTGGGGAAATGTTTGACTTGTGCGAGGATTAAGGCAGAACACCAGAAACCCTCTGGATTACTGCAGCAACCCGAAATCCCGGAATGGAAATGGGAACAGATAACTATGGATTTTGTGACTAAGTTACCCCGATCCGCAAAAGGGTACGATTCCATCTGGGTAGTAGTAGACCGGCTTACAAAGTCAGCACATTTCCTACCCATTCGTGAAGATTACAAGATGGAAAAGCTGGCACGAATCTACATCAATGAGATCGTCATGCGTCATGGAGTGCCCATCTCTATCATCTCGGATAGGGATAGTCGCTTCACTTCCCGATTTTGGCAATCACTTCAAAAAGCATTGGGAACGCGAGTCAATTTAAGCACCTCTTACCACCCCCAAACAGACGGACAATCGGAAAGGACCATTCAAACGCTGGAAGATATGTTACGTGCTTGTGTGTTAGATTTTGGTGGGAGCTGGGACTCGCATTTGCCACTGGTTGAATTTTCATACAATAATAGTTATCACACCAGTATCCAGTGTGCACCTTATGAAGCATTGTACGGACGCAAATGTAGATCCCCGCTCAGCTGGTTGGAAATCGGAGACCGACAATTGTCCAGACCAGACGTCGTACAGGAAACCACTGATAAGATAAAGATTATCAGGGAAAGACTCAAAACCGCTAGGGACCGACAAAAGAGCTACGCCGACAATCGCAGGAAATCCCTAGAGTTTCAAGTTGGCGATAAAGTTCTACTAAAGATATCACCTTGGAAAGGGATAGTGCGTTTTGGTAAAAAGAACAAGTTAAGTCCCAGGTATGTTGGGCCGTTCGAGATAATCGAAAGGATCGGACCGGTAGCCTACAAGCTAAAACTGCCACAAGAACTGAGCGCCATCCATGACACGTTCCATGTGTCGAATTTAAAGAAATGCCAAACGGAGGAAACCTTAATCTTACCCTTAAAAGATGTGCAAGTTGATGACCGGTTGCACTTCGTAGAAGAACCAATCGAAATCCTTGACCGGGAGGTCAAAAGACTAAGGAGAAGCAGGATCCCCATCTTAAAAGTTCGTTGGAACTCAAGGCACGGGCCTGAATACACTTGGGAGCGAGAGGATTATATGAAACTCAAATATCCACACCTCTTCGCCAAAAAGCAAGTCCAAGACGTCAACGATTAATTTCGGGACGAAATTCTTTTAATCAGGGGAGACTGTGACATTCGGCGACAAATCTCCCAGGTTAGCCATTAGAAATTCTAATTTTAAGCCTAGCATGACTAAAAATAGTAATCATGACTTAAATACATCCATAATAATATTAGAATTCGTAGAAATCCCGCCTATATGGTTAGAACCTTCCGGAGCTCGAAAAATCGAATTATTACGAGTCAAGAATTACAAATCAGGTACAATAATAAAAATAATATCAATTAAAATAATTAAATAAATTATGATAAAAATAAATAAGTTAAAATATAAAACATACAAAAATAAACTCATAAAAGTAATAAAAACTTTGTAATTAAAAGATTTAAACAAAATCAACAATTATACAAAATTCAATTTAAACCAATTACACTTAATAATTCAAAAAAAAAAAAAAAAAGAAACCCCCCCCCCCCCCCATGAGGCCGGCCACCCTAACCCCCCCCCCCCCTCAAATTCTCTTGCCTCCTTCTCTTCCCAAGAACCACCACTTGATCTCCCCCATGCTCTATATAAGCCTCCTACTACTCCTTATCATTTCCTTTACCACCACACTCCATCTCTTCTCTTTTCTCTCTTCTTCTTTCACCAACAAAAATCTCCCAAGAACATCCAAGTGTTGATCATCTTTTGAAAGATCCAACACTAAATCAAAGAAAAGAGTTGGTAAGATGACCATAAAACACTCATCTCTACTCTTCTACCTTTCTTCTCTTCTTCTTTCTTCTTTCTTTTATTTATTTTCTTTGTTGTTCATCTTATTTCCTTTATATATATATATATAATCATGTAAATATAAACATCCTACCAATGTTGTAAGGAGCACATGAAATGTGCATCATCCTACCGTTGTTGTATGGAACTTAATCAACTAAAAATCAAGAAAATAAGACTTTGATCATGCATGTGTTTCATCTAAACAAATGTTGTAAGGAACACATAAAATGTGTATCATCCTACCATTGTTGTAAGAACACATGGATTATCAAAGCTTATACTCATACAATATGATTATTCATGAATATAAACATGTTATATTAAAGTTATGAACCATAAGCAAAAAGAATCACAAATCTGGCAGAATCTGATGTTAGAACTCCTCACTTGTTTTTGTTATATCTGGAGTTCTAGGTATCAAAATCAGTTGATTCTTTTTGCTAATCTTAGTTTAAAGTGTTACCTTTCATTTAAACCTGGATTCACTAATTTTCATGAACGTTTGATCCTTCAAACATATTTAAAAAGACCTATATGTTGAATCTGGAAGTCTGGCAGATTTAGAAGGGTACACTTTAAACGCGTGTAACTTACTCATTCTTGGGTCAAATTACGTCAAGTTTTTTTTAAAAGTTTAATATTTGAGTCTTGGTTATTTCCCAGTTTGAATCATGTAAAAAGGAGGTCGTATGAGCCCTAAACAGACGTTTTAGTAACAACATGTCATCCAGACACTGATCAGTGGACATCCTATACACTTTTAATTATTAAAAATACCAAACATGGATTATAAATTCCTATATTTTTACTGGACATTCTAGAAACATTTAGTAAGATTATATTAAAATATCAAGCCTTAATATGACTCCTAAATTATAGTTTTTAATTTTTAAAGTTCAACTCAAAGAACTGAAAATTTCAGTAAACACTTATGATTTATGAAAAAATAGAGACAACCTTTAACTATTTAAATAAATAAGTTAACCACAAATAAATAATACAAAATAATAAATAAAATAAGTCTAATAGAGCTACGTACCTTTTATATTAGGAAAGGAGCTTCGGTAGGAACAAGAAATCCTTACAAGAAAACACCTTTGCATACCGAGTGAGTATCATAGCCCCTTTTTACCGTATTTCATATTATTTTTGGGGTGAAAGCATGTGTACATATTTCATGAAAAGTTTATTGCCTATCTTCTTATATATTTCAAATATTATTTTAAGCACTTATGGTATTATTCTTTGACGTGCTTGGGTTATCGTTGTAAGGCCCTTCGTTGGACATTATTCCTTAACTCCGCTAGTGAGCCGATGGTATTTGTAAGTAGCGCTATTTGGAGATTCCGACGTCTCCCATTTATGGTTGACGAACTATAGATGTACTTTACCACTACTAACGTCATTTAATATAGGCGTTAGGTTTATCATGGGCAATTGGTTGTCGGCTAGGTTGGATAATGGCTCAAGCAATAATCATCATAGTCTATTACTACCATGTGCATCGTATTGGGCAATATAACACATCTTCTATCATTATTTCATACTTGGATTTTATCCAAAAACTTCCACCAATTATTTATACTTTTCTCATTTAAAAGATATTTTGTGTATATATTAAAAACCTATGAACTCACCAACTCTAGTAGTTGACCCTTTTCTTTTACCCGTGCTTTCAGGTGATCGTCGTTAGGTACCTTATGCATACAAGCATGATGTGTGGCATTTCCATCTTCATCGTCACATTTTATGAAAACAATATCTATTTTATTTACGCATCGTACAAGACAATGTCCTTTAAATATTATTCGGTTGTGTAACTTTTATTTATGTTTCATCCGAACTACTTATTTTGTTAATTTAATCTAATGGTTATTATCTATTTACCTTGTGCGATGATATCTTGTGCTGTGACATCTCGTGTTTCCGCTTTAGCGGGGTGTGACAGTTTAGTATGATATTGAGAACACCATAGATCATCTGAAGAATTGTGCCTCTGACCCCTGTTGCTGATGCTGCTGTCGTTGCCATGATCCACCACCTGTATTCTTTGACCCCGAAGACTGTTCAAACTTCCTTTTGGAAGTTCCCCCCACCTCTTTCTGTTGTGCATGATCGCTCTCATACCCGCGAGCGAAATCAAAAGCCTTATCCAATGTAGTATCAAACCGGATAGAGAATCTGTGGTAATGCCATAGCGAAACGGTTAATCTTTGCCTCTTAATCGGGCAATGTGCATTGCACAAATCATAATAGATCTGTGAATCTAGTAATGAGCTCTTCAATAGTTTTGTTGCTTTTGGTCAAGGCCCTGAATTCATTATCCACACTTTCCAAGGCTTGAGCCAAACAATACTTGGCCCATAAGATTCTCAAGAAGTCAGACCAGGTGAAAGTATCCAGGATTGCAGTTGGAGTGCATGCAATCACGGTATCATACCATGCTACAACTCAGCCTCGAAGCATTTTTCGAGCATAGGCCACTTTCTTTGACTCCTCCGCTTTGCTGGTTTGAAAAGCCAGCTCAATGTCACAGATCCACCATTCGGTTACAGATAAATCCATGCTACCATCAAAGGTAGGTGGTTTACATAATATGAATGCCTTAAGGCTCACACCAATTTTCTTTTCGGGAGTAGGAAGAACAGGTCCATGTTCCTCAGATGCTTCAAGACGTGCCTCTAACTCATGGATGTATGCTTCTCTATCTTGACCACTAGCCATGTTAATCTCTTAATTCTGTTAGACCAAATACATTCATAATATACTTAGTATACTTATCATACTTAATTAATCATAGTAAGGAGATAAGCATTAGCATGTCAATCATAACAATCTCTCTCACACTCCATAACCTCCCGAGGAACACTTTAAATAATGGTCAAGCCTGAATTTGAGACTGAGTACTCTTTCAAGTACCCAATTCACTCAAAGGCTCTGATACCAGCTTGTAACACCTTGATCTCCAGAACCAAATTTTTCTTTTTAAAACAAAATTTAAGTTTTCAAACCGCGTGGGTTTATCTGTAAATAAAACATTTACACCTGTCTCATAATTTAAAAATGCAGCAAAAGTAAAACACGTGGCAAATTTGTAACATCCTGAGTTTGGGCCTAGTAGTTTCGTAGGCTACGGTTCGTTTATACGTGATTGTCATTCATTAAATGTTTATTTAATAATTTAGTGATTAACTTTTAATTAAGTTAAAATATATACTGATTATATATATATGTGTGTACGTTTGCATGCATGTACATATAGATATAATAGTGCATAGTGACTAAGCATGAAGTTAGTTAAATTAATTACACCTCCTGCTTGTACTTTGCATACGTGGGTTGAGGATAAAATCTGGATTCTTTCTTATCATTTTCTCATTTGAATGCCTACCATAGTGTGTGTATGTGTGTGTGCCGAGAGGAAGTGAAGAAGAACAGAATCGGATTTGGGTGATTTGGAAATTGTTGGATTCAAGTTTAGGTTGGTAAACTTCCTTTAAATGTTTAATTCTTGAATCATGTTATCATGCTATAGTTTGATTAACAACCTGCTGGGTTTTGTGTATTAACACCATGGATGAACTTGTATGTAGACTTCACAAATGGGTTTAGTTACTTTGATCATGTTCTTGAGTTTTATGGTGTTTATGATGCATGATAGCATGTTTAATCATGTTCGAATACATTTTGGAAAGCTTTAAAATGAATTGTCTAAGCTGTAAATTTGATTCATGGAATACTTGAAGTTGGCGGATTTTTGAAGAAGATGATGCAGGTTTTCATCGGTTCTCACATCCTCATATTGGGTCTAGACGTGTTCGAATATGGTACATCTAGAACTCTAATTTATTATTGAATAAAGAATTATATATATAGTTGATTAATTGGAAAATAGAAGAAAATAATAAAGAAATGATAATATAAAATATTATTTAAAATAGATAAAAATAATAGAATATTAAATGGTTTAACGAAGTTTCCAAAAATATCCTCGTTAGTTAAAACGGGTACTCGTGCGTTAAGTTGTAAGTTGAAAAGGGGAACAAAACACTACGTGTGGATAATATTAGAACCAAAGGCAGTTCTAACATATACACACACACACACAGAGATACGTTCACACACACACACACACACAACTCACTTGGTGTTCTTGGCTTGACTTTGAAGGAGGAATTCATTCGAGGCCATCATGATTAAATCTTTGTTGCTGTAATTCAGATTCTAATATGTTCTTGTGTTCTATCTTCATCATCTCCACTCTTCCTTGTAAGTTTTCTTCCATGAATCTCCAAGTTTCTTAATGTTCTCCATTCTTGACTTTTTAGGTCAAAATTGCGAATTGATTTCTATAATTGAAATCAAAGATTTCAATATGTTTCTACATCAATTCTAAGTGTTTAGCGATCAGGTCTTTTGGATATTTGCTCACTGTTATTGGTGAATCAGAAACACGGCCGGTGACGCGAGGGCCTTCTAGTCACACGGAAAGAACATCCGCGATCACCTCGCAGGAACAAGGGATTAAACCAAATAAAGTTACACGGCCGTGCCCTGTGTGGCACGGGGCGTGTATGTCTGGGAGACACGGGCGTGTTGTACTACACGGGCCGTGTTGACCTACCAGACTCCTCTTATTGGGCTATCTTATGTCCAGGCCCAAAGGGCCAACACGGGCGTGTACCTTGAGCTACACGGGCCGTGTTCGGCGCCTGATTAAGAGATTTACCCTAATTTGGTTTCCTAATTGAACTCTAACTCCTTTTACTATATATAGGGGTCATTAGGCTCCGGTTTTGAGACAATAAAACTCATAAGGAGACTCTAGATAAACACATTGGTGGTTTGTTCAAGGGAGGAAGTTCTGCCCGAATTCCCAGAGGCTTATGGCTAGCACCCGATCGCACTAAGATTCTTGCGGTGTCAAAAGGACTAGTCTACAAGCTCTGATTTCTAAAGGTAATCGTTTTCCTTCCTTTCCCTTTTGTTTGTTGCTAATTCGATTGTGCAAATCGTACCCTCGTTCTACATTGTGGTGATAAAACCTTTATTCCGCCGCCAAAACTCTTTTGTTAAGATCACCATAATGTTCCAACAGTGGTATCAGAGCAAGGTTGCACAATAATTGAGCACAAGATCAAGAAAAATCGAATCTTTAACAATTTGGTCACTGACACGGCCTCGGACACGCTCGTGTTCAAGGCCGTGTTAGCGTCGGATCGATTCCAGATCTGGACATGGGCTTTGGGCTTACAAGCCCACTGCAATGTGCTGGAACACGGGCGTGTAGGTTTTGTTTTGGCCTGTGTCTATTCAAAACACACGGGCGTGTTTCTTTACACGGCCGTGTTGATTTAATTTTTTAATTTCTATTCTGGAATATTGACACAGCCCGTTTTAAAGGACGCATACGTGAACACGGGCCGTGTCACTTAGACACGGCCGTGTTACACTGTTCACAATCCAGAAAATTCATTTTTCTTTTATCTTGTTTCTATTTTTTTATGTATTATTCTGTTTTGCCATGTATTCTATTATACACGTGAGATGTAGCTGGATGATTTTGGCATGAAATTCATACTGGTACATACACGGTGTACGTTTATACGAAATACCGTTTATTATTTTATTTGGTATTTTAATAGAATAATTATTGTGCACGTTTGGTTGGCAACCCCTAAGCCTTGACATATAGACCTTTGTTGTGGTGTGTTTGCTTTATTATGGTTTTGGTTCTGTGCAGCCTGCGTGCCGTTTCTTTTGGATATTTGTAATTGTAACCGCGACTTGCATGTCGTTTCCTTAATTCTATGTAATGTATGTTAGTATAAAATAGGATAGGTTATTTATTTACAATTATTCAAATGTAATTAACCAAAGACCGGAACAATGGGATCAAAAGATGATGTCCCGGTGAGGCGTGAAGTCAAGGACCAAGAATGGTGCCAAGATTCAGTGGGAGCCGACCGACGCCACGATGGTTTACTTTTGTCCCTAGAATTGACCATGTCTTCTCGTTGGCTTGCCAGAAGACGCATAGGTTTATATGGCACGGTTACCAATCTTTATTATTGTTTACGTGGTTGTGTTTATTTTATATATTTGTTGATCTCGTATGATTCTTAAATATAACAACGTTTTATAAAGACCACTTCACAAGTAGATATAACCAAGAAAGTGGTGTCTAGAATAGTCGCATTCGGCTTGGTTGTTGGATTTTCCGAAAGGTCTTTTGACTGAAAGGATCCTGCCTCCCGATTGACCTGCCTGGCCACTTGTCTTTGGTAGTCAAACGTGTATGTGTTATAAAATCGGTACACTCGCGTAAACAAAGCAATTTCTAAAACTTGATATGATTTTGCTTAAAAGTTAAAATCTTTTAACTCGGAAAACAAAAACCCGTTTTTCATAAATGTAAGTCTCACGCCGTCCATTTTAAGACACACATCGGTTCTAGGTTCGCGATACCCGGGAGTCCTGGGCCGAATCTAGGATTGGTGAGTATTCGCGATTCCCGGGAGTCCTGGGCTGGATGACTACGTGTTTTGTTAGGGATAACTTGCGATCCGGACCCGTTGTTAGGTAAACTGTCTTCGGGGAAGGATCGGCGTGGAAGGGGTTAAACATGCCATTTGACACGCTTGTCGTATTGAACCCCGCAAGGATCTAAGAATCGGACATATGGTCGCGATTGGTAATTTGTTACCTACCTAAATAGTTTCACTTTTGTGGGCACGGCAAACCTCCACGAACTTGAAATAAAATATGGATCTTAGCATTGTTAAAACAATTTTTTGAGTAATTATTTTAACGAGGATTTTTTAAGTGGAAACTAAAACTATTGAACTTATTCTTTTGTAGATGTCTTCATCATCCCATTCGAATTTAACACTGCGATCCTTCCTTGAGAAGGATAAATTTACTAGGATCAACTACCTTGATTGGTTGCGTAACTTAAGGATCGTCCTTAGGTACGAACACAAGGAGTATGTCCTAGATAAGCCTGTTCCTCAGGAACCAAGGGCTAACGCTGCGTAGAATGTGAGGGATGCTTTCGCAAAGCATAAAAAAGAGTCTCTCGAGGTTACCTGTTTAATGCTTACCACTATGACACCGGAGCTCCAAAAAAGGCTTCGATGGTCGTAGCGCGTATGATATGATTGTGTAGTTGAATGAAATGTTCCAACAACAAGCACATCAGGAACGGTTTGAGACGATGAGATCTCTCCTCACGATCAAGCTGCAAGAGGGTACTAGTGTCAGCAAACACGTCTTGAAAATCAAGTCATATGTTGACCAGCTTCAGAGGTTGGGTTTTGAAGTTCAGAAGGAGATGGTTGCTGACATCGTCCTTAGTTCATTGACCAGGGCATATGAGCAGTTCGTTACGAACTACATCATGCATAACATGAACAAAACCCTAATGGAGTTGCATGGCATGCTCAAAAATGTTGAAGAGAACATGGCCAAGCACAAAACTCCTACCTCTAGTGCCACTCCTGTGTTAGCCATCCGTGAGGGTGGAGTCAAGAAGAAGAAGGGGTCTTACAGGGCCAAGGGTAAGGGTAAAGCAATTGCTGAACCTAAGCCTGCAACCAATGGGAATACCTCCAAAGCTCCTGCTCCTAAGGCCACGACGCTCGAAGATGCGACCTGCTACCAATGCGGTATTAAGGGTCATATGAGGCGTACTTGTCCTATATATCTGGATGAGCTGAAGAAGCTTAAGGCCAAAGGTATTGGGCCTTCAGGTATATACATGATTGAACTTAATTCAACTTCTTTTTCTAACTCCTGGGTACTAGATACGGGATGTGGATCTCACATTTGTACAAATGTGCAGGGTCTAAAGGAATGTAGAAAGTTGAAGAAAGGAGAGCTGGACCTAATCATGGGCAACAAGCAAGTTGTTGCTGTGGAGAGGATTGCAAGCTATGAGTTGTCTTTTCCTTCCGGCTCCTCTATTTTATTATTAGATTGTTCCTATTCTCCTAGTATATGTAGAAACATTATTTCTTTCCACGCATTATTCAAGGATAATTTTGATTTTAGTTTTAATAAAGGAGTTATATCCGTATTTAAAGATTCCGTCTTAATATTCAATGCTTATCCTTGTCATGGTGTTTATGAAACTGATGTTTGCAACAATAATAATAGATATTCAATCATGAATGTTGGTACTAGCAAATCCAGTACTTTGGATAAAATGTCCTTGTGGCATAGTCGTCTTGGCCACATAAGCAAAACCCGCATCACCAAACTCCAACTGGATGGGATTTTGGAATCATTTGATCTTGGATCTAATGAAGAATGCGAGTCTTGTTACTAGGCAAGATGACGAAGGCACCGTTCACCGGTTCAAATGAACGGGGCAAAGATCTATTGGATATCATACACACGGATGTGTGTGGACCTTTTAGATCGTGCACAAGAGACAATGCTAGATACTTCGTGTCGTTTATTGATGATATCAGTAGATATGGTTATGTTCATCTTGTTAGACATAAACATGAAACATTTGACGTGTTTAAAACGTTTCAAAATGAAGTAGAAAATCAACTCGGCAAGAAGATTAAAATACTCAAATCTGATAGAGGTGGTGAGTATGTTAGTCTTGAGTTCCGCAAACATCTTAGGAATTGTGGGATTATCTCACAATTGACACCTCCAAGGACACCACAACATAATGGGGTTGCCGAAAGGAGGAACCGAACATTACTAGATATGGTTCGGTCCATGATGAGCCGTACTACGCTACCAATAAGTTTCTGGGCTTATGCCTTACAAACTGCGGTTAGGATCCTTAACTGCGTTCCAACTAAAAAGGTTTCAAAGACACCTTATGAGATGTGGTTTGGTAAAACGCCATCTCTTCAGTATCTAAGAATCTGGGGCTGCGAGGCTTACGTTAGACGTGAGACTCAAGACAAGCTAGAATCTAGATCTGAGAAATGTCTATTAATCGGATAACCGGCATCTTCATATGTTTACATATTCTATAAGCCTTCCGAGAACAAAGTATTTGTGTCTCGAGGGGCTGTCTTTTTAGAAAGGAACATGTTATCCAAAGGGGATAGTGGGAACCGAGTTGACCTTGAAGAAATTCAAGAGACAACTAACATGGAACCTGAAGTTGACACTAGCGAGCCTCAGCCAATGGAAGTTGAGGAATCTAACATTGTACCATCTGCTTCACGCAGGTCTGGTAGGATTCGTCAAGAACTAGAGAGATATGGGTTATTCGTCTCTAGAAACGATGAACTAGTAGATTCTGATGAACCTACAAACTACCGGGAAGCAATGGCGGGCCAAGAGTCCGCTAAATGGAAGGAGGCAATGGACAGCGAGATACAATCCATGCAGGATAACCAAGTCTGGGACTTAGTTGATCCTACACTAGGTTGTAAAATCGTTGGGTGTAAATGGATCTTCAAGAAGAAGACCGACATGCATGGAAATGTGCACACCTTTAAGGCACGACTGGTGGCTAAGGGTTTCACTCAAACTCATGGTGTTAACTATGAGGAAACCTTCTCCCTAGTGGCCATGATAAAGTCTATCAGGATTCTCTTAGCAATAGCGGCGTACTATGACTATGAGATTTGGCAGATGGATGTTAAAACTGCATTCCTCAATGGAAAGCTTAATGAGGATGTGTATATGGCACAACCTGAAGGTTATAAGCACCCACAACATCCCGATAAAGTGTGCAAGCTACAGAAGTCCATCTATTGACTAAAGCAAGCATCACGTAGCTGGAATCTTTACTTTGATGAGAAGGTTAAAACCTTTGGTTTTAACAAAAGCGAAGATGAACCATGCGTATATGTCAAGGCTAGTGGGAGCAACACTACATTCCTAGTCTTATATGTCGATGACATACTACTCATAGGAAACGATGTTCCAACACTTAAAAGTGTTAAGGATTGGTTGGGAAGATGTTTCTCTATGAAGGACATGGGAGAGGCTTCGTATATATTGGGCATAAAGATCTATCGAGATAGGTCCAAGCGCCTAATAGGACTCAGCCAGAGCACGTACATAGACAAAGTCCTGAAAAGGTTCAGGATGGAAGAATCCAAGAAAGGATTTGTTCCTATGCAACATGGCATGACACTGAGCAGGGCTCAATGTCCTAGTTCTTCTAAAGAACTAGAAGAAATGAATAGGGTCCCATATGCCTCGGCTGTAGGATCAATTATGTATGACATGCTATGTACGAAACCTGATGTATCGTGTGCTTTGAGCATGATGAGCAGATATCTGTCTAACCCTGGCAAAGCTCATTGGATAGCAGTGAAGAAATTTCTGAAGTATCTAAGAAGGACTAAAGAAATGTTCTTGGTATTTGGGGGAGAGAAAGAGCTTCGGGTGACTGGTTATACCGATGCTAGCTTCCAAACAGATAGGGATGACTCACGTTCTCAATCGGGATTTGTATTCCTACTTAACGGGGGAATGGTAAATTGGAAAAGCTCCAAGCAAGAGACCGTAGCTGACTCTACAACTGAATCTGAGTATATTGCGGCAAGCGATGCTATGAAAGAGGCGGTCTGGATGAAGAAATTCATCAAAGATCAGGGTGTCGTTCCAAGTATTGAAACACCTACTGAGATCTTTTGTGATAATGAAGGGGCCGTTTGTCTTGCAAAAGAGCCCCGGTCACAAAGACGTACAAGACACATACTCAGAAAATATCACTACATAAGAGACTCTGTTGCTAGTGGTGAAGTGATAATAAGCAAAGTTCACACGGATGCAAATTTGGCGGATCCTTTCACCAAGCCACTATCTCAGGCCAAGCATGAGACCCATTCTAGGTCTTACGGTCTTAGATTAGACATGCCATTAGCTTGATGTAATAGTTTTAAAATTTTCCTGAGTATTTTGGTTTTAATTATTGTCGGACTTAATGTAATTATTATTTGATGAATAGATACTTAGAGCTAATTACATTAATTAACAATGGATTGAAAAACCTTTTGCATGTTCAAAACACTTCCATGAGTTATATTGATAAACTCTAAACTCTCCACAATCAATCATTCTTTGCTTGGGAAGGAAGAATTGAATTAAGATTGTTGTGATGGTGTTAGTTGATTAAGTTGCAACTGAACTCACGAATACTTGAGCCAGTACTAAGTATTGGAGGTGACCACACTTGGATATTGTATCATGGATATGTCAAAAAAAAATCCAAGTATTTTTCCTCTGACCTGAGATACATACCTACTTACTATGATTCTATCACTCTTTGATATCTCTCAAACGTTGTCCATAAATGGGTGCTATAAAGGGAATGTTGGGAGTGATATGATGAAATAGATAAGTATGATGTAGTCGATGGAATTTGTTTCTCTTATCATTGATAAGAGTGATGTCCGTAGGCCACTCGATGATTCTGTGCTAACGATAAATGCATGGCCATGCTCAGACCAGATTTGACCGTAGTCTGTTAAAGTTGGTTACCATGAATCTTGATCGAGAAATACAATTGAACGATCTGGAGTTGACTTTGCCATGACTCATGTTTAAATGGACGTCGGTAACAATAGAACAATAATGAGACTGTTACACAAATTATGTGGTTTCGGCTATCGTCTTCATCAGAGATACCCTATGCTTAGTTGGGGGAAATGATGCATTGCTAGGTGCCGCTCATTGTCAGTGTCACTGGGTTGCACCATACCATGTGCAAGTGGGAGTTTGTTGGATATTTGCCCACTGTTATTGGTGAATCAGAAACACGGCCGGTGACGCGAGGGCCTTCTGGTCACACGGCAAGAACATCCGCGATCACCTCGCAAGAACAAGGGATTAAACCAAATAAGGTTACATGGCCGTGCCCTGTGTGGCACGGGGCGTGTATGTCTGGGAGACATGGGCGTGTTGCACTACACGGGCCGTGTTGACCCACCGGACTCCTCTTATTGGGCTATCTTATGTCCAGGCCCAAAGGGCCAACACGGGCCGTGTTCGGTGCCTGATTAAGAGATTTACCATAATTTGGTTTCCTAATTGAAGTCTAACTCCTTCTCCTATATATAGGGGTCATTAGGCTCCGGTTTTGAGACAATAAAATTCATAAGGAGACTCTAGATAAACACATTGGTGGTTTGTTCAAGGGAGGAAGTTCTGCCCGAATTCCCGGAGGCTTACGGCTAGCACCCGATCGCACTAAGATTATTGCGGTGTCAAAAGAAGGACTAGTCTACAAGCTCTAATTTCTAAATGTAATCGTTTTCCTTCCTTTCCCTTTTGTTTGTTGCTAATTCGATTGTGCAAATCGTACCCTCGTTCTACATTGTGGTGATAAAACCTTTATTCCGCTGCCAAAACTCTTTTGTTAAGATCACCATAATGTTCCAACAAGTTCATGTTTGTTAAACACTTTGTTAAGCTTTGTTATGTAATATGTAGTGTAATGGTCGAACGAATTTGGTAACGCTTAGAATGTGTTAATAGTAATTTTGTATTACAACTTATATATATAAGTTGTAAAATGTTAAATAAATATAAGCTTCCGCACGTGTTTTAATAAAAAAATATACTCCTGAAATTTAAGGACCGGCGTTACAAGTGGGTATCAAAGCCTTGGTTTGAGTGAATTGAGTACTTTAAATAGTATTCCGTCTCAAACTTAGGCTCGGCCATTACTATGTGTTCCCTTGGTGGTATTGAGGTGTGAAGAGTGATTTATGTGATATGTTATGTGTTAAGAAAGTATAAGAGATGATAAGATAAGAGTTATATATGAAGTATACTAAATATTCTACTTTAATATATACAGAAATCTAACTCGAAATGGCGGGTTCTTCTGGTGATGGTGACAAGGATGCTTACATCCTGAAATTGGAGGCTCAGCTCAAGCAAGCAAATGAGCGTGAGTTTACACGAATGGAGAAGGATACTCACAAGCCCACGACCTTTAAAACTTTCTTAAGTTGTTAGCCTCCTACTTTTGCTGGCGCAACTAATGATCCCTCTGCAGTAGAAACCTGGATCCGGGAGATACAGAATACTTTTGAATCCAGGGAATGTGATGAGAATAAGAAGGTAAACTATGCTAAAAGGATGTTTAGAGGGTGTGCTTTGGCCTGGTGGGATACAATAATTGTAATTACTCCACCAGCCAGTTTGGAGGCAATGACTTGGGATGGTTTCAAAGAAAAGATCAGGGGTAAGTATTGTTCTCACTATGATATGCTGAGGATTGATAACGAGTTCAGAGCAATAGAAGGGTGACAAGCCTTTGGATGATCTGATATCCAAATTTACTAATAAAATGAGGTTTGTTCCTCACTTGTTGCCCAATGAAAAGGCAAAGATCACTTACTTTGCCAATACTTTGCCCCTAGAATACCGATCTGCTGTGAGATCTGCAGCAACTCATGATGAAGCATTTGATAGTGCTAGAATGATAGATGATGATTACAAACAGAGGGCAAGATCTCAACAACTGGAGCAACAACTCTCTGGTGGAGGTAAAAGAAAGTTTGATCAGCAACCTAGTCAAAAGGGAGGTGATAGTGGATCTGGTGGTAGGCAGCGTGTGAATACATCCTAGAAGTCTGAAGACTGGGATTTGTTGAGGTGTGGAAGGTGCGGAAAGAAGGGGCACCAAATTAATGAATGTAGGTACAAGGAGAACATGTGCTATAAGTGCCATAAACCTGGGCACCGTATTTCAGTCTGCCCGTTGTGGCCAAACACAGGTGCAAGGGGTTCATCAGCAGCTGCGGCTCCAAAACCGGGAGGCGCTCCTCGTGCACCGGGAGAGCTTTCCGGATGATGGCTTATGAAGCCAAAGATGCATGTGATGTGATTACAGGCACTTTTCTCATTAATAATACTTCTGCATGCATTTTATTTGACCCAAGAGCTACATACTCCTTTATCTCTGTGTCTTATCGCGAAAAGCTGCAATTGCCTGTTTCCCTATTATCCGATCCTATTAAAGTAGAAGTAGCTGATGGTAAAATAGTCAATGTTACAGAAAAAGTTCCAACAGCTATTCTTTATATCGATGGGAATAGTTTCACTATTTCCTTTCTTATCATTCCTATAGCGGGCTTTGATGCTGTTATTGGTATAGATTGGCTCAGTAGTCGAGATGCTGAGATCTTGTGTTCCAAAAAGATAATCAGATTTCCTTTATCCGATGGTTCTTTTGCTATAGCTCGAGGGGAGAAAAGGGAGTCTGCTATTCTTATCATTTTTGTGATAAAAGCTCAAAAGTTGATTGCAAAGGAATGTATCTCCTACTTTGCATATGTCATTAATGCTGAGATAGGAGCAAAGAGTGTTGATGATATTAGGGTTATTTTTGAATACCCTGATGTCTTTCCTGAAGACCTACCGGGTTTACCTCCTGTAAGGGATGTAGAATACCGGATTGATCTTATTCGTGGTGCTACACCTGTAGCAAAATCTCCCTATCGACTCGCTCATTCTGAAACTCGGGAGATCATGTCCCAAATCCAGGAACTACTTGACAAGGGCTTTATTCGCCCAAGTTCTTCACCATGGGGAGCTCCTGTTTTATTTGTTAAAAAGAAGGACGGGACTCTCCGAATGTGTATCGATTATAGGGAACTTAACAAGCGAACTGTAAAGAACAAATATCCATTACCTCGCATAGATGATCTGTTCGATCAATTGCAAGGTGCCACATGCTTTTCCAAGATTGATTTACGTTCTAGCTATCATCAAGTCCGTGTTTGTAACACCGGAAAATCACAAGACATTTTTTTTAAATACGCTGCGAAAGCTTTTAAATAAACAAACCATTTACATTCAAACCAAGATTAACAACTGTACAAACATTGTTCACAAATAAAAGTGTCATTGTTGTGTTACAAAAACTACAGGCTCGTTTCGTTTCAAAATAAAATCCGAGTTAGGTCATCTCTTTCCGTCTGCCAGACTCACAAACACGAACCTGCAAAAGCAAAAACTGAGGGGAATTAGCACAAAGCTAAGTGAATAGAGGCTAAACACCAAAATCAAACATTCACGATCAATATCAAAGCATGTAACCACGTATCCCGAGAAGACCGGCGGTTCGGCGCAAAACCTACAACCAATGCCGGCCGAAGCAAAGGTTTACCGATAGCCCTCCACTGAATTGGCACAATGCACTCCCCCTCTGATGCAACATATGCACCAGTAAGGCTAACATTGTTCAACCAATCAATGAATGAGCCCAGCCCAATTCTACGTAAAGCTGACTTCCCAACGCAACTCGAAATCATACTAAGAGTGCGTATCGACCAAATATTCATGCAGCAGAGATCAACAATCAATATCACAATCAACAATTCAATCAATCCAATCCAATCACAATCATGCATCACACCAATAACATTAACCAAAATCTTTACCATCCGCGATCAACGCCCACTCACCTCAAAATCAACACGGGCTCAGAAGTCTAATCTTACTGAGTCTTTGGATTGCCTGAAATCACAGCAACAATCAAATCAGTCGCGAATATATAAATATATCTTCTCACATATATTTATATCTCAAATTTATCAAAACATCTCAATTAAATCACATAATAAACAAACCAACTCAAACCAAGCAAAATATACAAAAAATATGTTAACATTCGGATTTCGGCCTGTCGCGCCGCAACGTGAATCGGATTTCAAATCCGAGAACAAGCCTTTGGATTTCACTTTCGGATTTCATCAAGGATCGGATTTGGGAGTCGGATTTATCATTCCTCGGATTCTAGGGCGGATTCCGGAACTTTATTCGGATTTCAAAGTCGGATTGTCAATATAGTTGGATTTCTATAATCCGAAACTCAAGTCCCGATTTGGTTGAAGGTCGCGCCGTGACGCTAAAGTGTAGCGGCACTACATGCGAATTTCCAGATTCTCATCTTCTTCAAAGTGTCGGATTTTCAGTCAAAATCCATCAAAACTTATTCCAACTTTATAAAACTTCCACCAAAACACATATTGAGCATTTACTAAGCATATGGATCATCAAAAACATCATTTTACTCCTTTTTAACATCAAATCATTCAAAACCCATTTACCAAGTTTCTTTCAAACTCAAAAATGGTTTAACCAACATAAATTCATGATTTTCCCTATTTAAACACATCAACATGTATCATAACAAATTACAAACACCATATTACCTTTTCTTTGAATTAAAGATCACAAAATCTTGATCTTAGAATTCCAGGTTTTGAACTTTTCTTCACAAATGGTTTTGCTCTCAAGATACACACACTTACACCTTTTCACTTTCATGAAATGAACAGATACTACACCACGTATGCATACATATTTGTTTAAAGTAAGCAGGAGGTGGCAAAGTCTTCTAAAATCCTATTCTTTTATAAATTTTCTCATGCATGCCCACATACATACATATTAACATACATACATACTTGTACTTCTTTTTCTTTTTTTAATTCCACCAGAATCATATATATATTTATAAACTTATATTTAATTTAATTTCACATAACATTTAATAAACACACAATCACATAAAGCAAACCAATCACGTACCGTCAACCCGCTAATCTCCTAGCCCAGGGTTGCGGGTGTTACAAATCTCCCCTCCTTAAGAGGATTCCGTCCTCGGAATCCTTTCTTGCTCAAATCAGAACCTAACCTGTGTTTCCACTTGACCAATACCATCGGTATCTGCTTCTTACGGAGCTTGGTCACTTTGCGATCTAACAGTTCAACAAGTTCTTCAATCAATCTCTTCTTTGAATCTACTTTCAGTTCGTGCACTGGGAGAATCTGACTCTTGTCTTCAACTTTACATTTTCTCAAATAGCAGACATTGAACGTGTCAAGAATACCTGCAAGCTCTGCTGGGAGATCCAATGTAACTGTCTGGTCATTTACAATCAGACGAATTTTGAAAGGACCAATGTAACGGGGAGCTAACTTCCCGCGTTTACCAAATTGAATCACGCCCTTCCATGGAGAGACCTTCAAATACACTAACTCCCCCACATCAAACGATACTGGACGACGCCGTGGATCCGCATACATTTTCTGTCTATCTCTAGCCGCTTTCAACTTTTCTCTGGCTATAGCAACCTTGTCAGCTGTCATCTGAACAATCTCAGGCCCTGCAAATTGTTTCTCACCAGCCTCTAACCAACATGTCGGAGTACGGCAGCGACGACCGTACAACATCTCATATGGAGGCATTTCAATACTGGAGTGGTAAGAATTATTATACGCAAACTCTATCAATGGCAGGTGCGAATCATAAGATCCACCATACTCTAATACACAGGCACGTAGCATATCTTCGAGTGTCTGTATGGTTCGTTCAGTTTGACCGTCAGTCTGGGGATGATAAGCAGTACTCAAATTAATTCTCGTCCCTAACTCCCTCTGTAGACTCCTCCAGAAATTAGAAACAAACCTGGAGTCTCTGTCAGATACTATTGACAGCGGTATACCATGTCTCGCTACGATCTCATTAATGTACAACTGCGCCAACTTGCTAAGAGAAGCCGTGTCACAGGTAGCCAGAAAATGGGCACTCTTTGTCAGTCGATCCACGATCACTCAAATCATATCGTGATTCCTCTGAGTTCACGGAAGTTTAGTCACGAAATCCATCGTTATATGTTCCCACTTCCACTCAGGAATTTCCAACTGTTTCAAAAATCCGTAGGGCTTCTGATGTTCTGCTTTCACTTGAGCACAGATATGGCATGACTCAACAAAATGAGCCACATCTGCCTTCATAGTAGGCCACCAGTAAAGCACTTTCAAATTGTGGTACATTTTAGTGCTTCCTAGGTGAACAGATAATCTTGACTTATGTGCTTCAGTTAGAATCAACTTTCTCAATTCTCCAAGCATAGGCACCCACACACGAGTCTTATATACTTTCAATCCACGAGAATCATCAGTAAGCTCATCCTTATGTTTCCTCATCAGTTCATTCTTCAAGTTCTCCTCTTTCAGAGCTTCCAACTGTGCAGACTTTATTCTATCCACTAAATTAGTTACAATCTCCATACGCATGAATTTAATGGAATTCCTCGCTCCCTTGCGGCTCAAGACGTCTGCTACCACATTCGCTTTCCCAAGGTGGTATCTAATCTCGCAATCATAGTCTTTTATCAGCTCCACCCATCGCCTCTGTCTCATATTCAACTCTTTCTATGTAAACACATATTGGAGACTTTTATGATCAGTACAAATTACACATTTGGTGCCATACAAATAGTGTCTCCACAGTTTTAGGGCAAAAACAACAACTGCCCGTTCTAGATCATGAGTCGGGTAATTCTTTTCATGTGGTTTCAACTGTCTTGAAGCATACGAAATCACCCGATCCCTCTGCATAAGCACAAATCCCAATCCCGCAAACGATGTATCGCAATAAACAGTAAAATCATCCGTTCCACTAGGCAATGTAAGAATGGGAGCCTGGCACAGCAACTGCTTCAAAGTCTGGAAAGCTTTATCTTGTTCACTACCCCAAACAAACTACACGTCTTTCTGTTAGTCCCAGATTGAGTACGCAACAACAAATGTTTGTAGAAGGGGAGGGAGGGTTGAATACAAACTCTAGATTTTAAAAATTAAAGACACACTTATATACTTTTATATAATTCTTATTGATATGAATCAAGAATTACATGTACTAGAAGCGGAAATTCTAAGTACAATAAAAGGTGGCAATCAATTTGTCTAACACATAGACAAGCTAACTCTAAAACAACTAATGTATTTAGAGTGTTCAACACATGAACAAGTTAGATTCTACACAATGCTTATACTCTACGAAATTTCTCAACTGATGAGATTTTCTTTTAGTGTAGTAGAGACTTCACTTTTTTGTGTTGTGTAGTATTCTATATTTGCATGTCCGCCATGCATGAGTATATATAGAAGTCTTGGTGGATCCGGTTGCATGAAGGTAAGAGACCAAAAGGATGTGGAAATATAATATCTTAATTGTAAAGATAGTAGGTGAAAAGTAAAGTTACTTTAATCAAATGTATGATAAAAGTAATTGTACTTTTCTGCAAAAGTGCAACCCATTCACAATATAAAATATTAAAGTCCACATCTACTGTCGTGTAGAAGTATCTTTCCCTTTCCATGATTGTACTTTAATCAACACCATGCTTCTGATTGATTTGACTTTACCAAGTATGGGATTGTCAGCCATACTTAGTTGTTTGAACAAATCTTCAAGATCTTCGTCTGTTTGAGGTATCATTATCCTTTTCTAGAGGATAAGATCAAACCTTTTTGTCTCATACTTGATCCAAAAAGTGCTTTTTACTTTTACAAATAAAGATCAAAGGCATAATAGAACAACACATGTTCTGCCTTTTACATATGACTTACAATCTGAAAAGATAGAGTAGATTTGACATTTTTCACGACTCAGCTAACAGATTGTACAAGGAACTCTGATATACACTACTCAGTTGACAAAATATATCAGTTGTTCACTTTTTGCTAGGACACAGTTGACACATATTGCTTAGCTGATCATATAGATGCTCAGCTGATCAATAGTAAGCTTAGGAGGACATAATGCTCATGTATTTGTATGATTAGTTGATCAAGAATGCTCAGCTGATCAATCAAATACATCAGTTTATAAAGGGAGATGACTTGTGTAAAGAAAGACTTACTTAGCTGATGCTCTGGGCCTCAGCTGATCCAATTGTTCACTCAGCTGATAGAGTAGGCACTTAGCTAATCAAATTCTTCACTCAGCTGATCAAACTGTTTACTTAGCTAATGGAATATTTTCATCAGCTGATCAACAATTTTGCTCAGCTGATAGACTGTTTTCCTCAGCTGATGGTCTTCTTTACTTGTTTTCTTCATTTGATGCTCCTTGGCTGATATCCTTTGGCTGATACTTTGAGTAGGATCTGATGCTCAACTGATGGCTTATTTTCCTCAGCTATTGGTTCCATACTTGGCATATTTTTACATAAACTGATTCAAACAACACATGTTTGAATTCTTTGTGAGTCATACTGAATGTAGGGTTTGGTTATCATCAAATCCTATGTTTTTAGGATAGGCAGAGTTGATTATTAAGGTGAAGTGATTATATCCCCAACAATCTCCCCCTATTTGATGATGACAAAACCTTTGTCTTTTTGAAGAATCAGTTTGACTTCGAATTACAAAAGATTTAAACTTTTAAGTACATATGGCTACCTAGATATCTGTTTTTGGTAACTCTTTTTATTTGAACCTTGTTCTGTTTTTGGTTTCTTTTCTAATGTTCCATTTTGTTCTGTTTTTGTGGAATCTTTTTCTGTGTTGTACCATTTTGTCTGTTTTTGTGGTATCTTTTTATTTTTCCATTTTTATATGCTTTTGATTTTCTGATATACATAAACGTTACTTGAAATAACATAATAAAGAAATGTACATAAGTGATTACATAGATTAACTACTAACTAACTATTCTATAATGTACAATCAACTAAATAACAACAAAATCTTCAGAGTTAGAATCAGTCTTCAATCATCCCACCATGGTTCTTCTTTAACTTGAAAATCTTTGCCATGGGGATCAGCTTTAGCTAAGACTTCACATTGGGCTTGAACAAGGGCTTCAAAGTTTTCATTTCCAGTTCTGCCTCTTGTAGATATCTTCAGAGTTAGAATCAACTGTGTGCATATGCCTGTAATAGTCATCTGGAGTGAAGGCCCTTTGTGACACAGCTAGAGCTATCCAATTCTGAATTTTGTGAATGAATTGAACTTTGAGCTTTGACTTGGATTTGAAGAGAAGGTACAGGATCTCAACTAACTCTGTGAACCCGTATATGTGACACCGCTCATAGGATACAACTTCACAGCTGTTGAAGTTGTTCTGTCTTATTGCTTTGAGGTAGGGTTCACCATCACCTTTATGGACAGTGGCTCTTGTTATTGGAGTTGGTTCTGTTCTGTTTCTCAGAATATTGATTCTTTCTCTGAAGCTTTGAAGTCTTTGTTGACTTAGGTTGATGGGAGCAGATAAATCAAGGTTGAAGAGGGTTTTGATGGCATCAGCATGGGATCTAGCTTTGAGTAGTTCAGCCTGAGATTTTTCCTTTGCCAATTTGTGTTGAGCAGCAGCTTGATTTTGACTTTGTTCTTGCTCTTGCTAATATGCTAGCTCTCTGGCTTGGTAGATTTTTTCAACTGAAGCACCCAATGCTTGAGCCATTTGAGCATTTTCCCTTTCTTCCTGTTCTTTAAGAGCAAGCTCCCTTTTCATTTGAGCATCTACTTCAACTTGCTCATCTGTCATCTTTTGTTTGCATTTATTCTTAGGAGCAGAGGTTGAAGCCTTTTGGACTGATGGAGTTGATTGGACTGGTGGAGCAGATGGCTTAGGGCTCTGTCTTCTTCTTCTGAGGATGTCTGAAAGTGGAGTATCATCCTCATCATCAGAATCAGACTCTATATTGATTTGTGGAGAGCAACCCTCAGCAACTTTTCTTTTAGGCTTTGGCCTGTTTGCCATCCTTTTCAGCCTTTTGGGTAACCTTTGCTCCCCCTCAGAAGATGCTTTTCTTTTAATGGGTGAGGGAGCTGTTGCTTTGGGTGCTTCCTGCTGCATGATTTTGGTGGCTGTTTCAGCATAGGCAGCATCAATATCCTCTAAGTCAGGATCATCCTCCCTGGAAGAACTTGAGAATTTCTCCCCCTTTTTGGCATCATCAAAAGGAGGAGGGGAGTCACCTGCTGCAGGCTTATGGGTTGAGGTAGAGGCAGGGGTATAGGTATGGGTGGAGGAAGGAGTAGAGGTAATTTTAGAGAGCTGAAGGGAGAGGTCATCCTTAAGATCTTTGATAGCTTTCCACAATGAGAGATGACTCATTCTGGATTGTTCTGTTAAGGTTTCTATGTCATCAAGGATGCCTTTGAGAAAGGAAGGCATGGGAAGGAGTTGTTCAGGAATAGGTATAGAAATGTTTGGGTTGATTGGGCGTAGGGTTTGGAGTTGGGATAGGAGGTTGGATATGGTTTGGTTTAGGGTAGATATGGTAGATTGAGGTAGGCTGGAAATTTGTGGTTGAGAGGGAAGAAGGGTAGAAAGACGGTCTATTTTGGTTAAGAGGGGTGTAAGATCAATGAGTGCAGGGGAGGGTTGGAGTGGGGTCTTGAGGAGCTCGATGTCTTTTGCAAGTCTAGACAGTTGAGTAGAGGTTTGGGTTTGGAAGGCTTGGAAGGTTTGGGTTAGGTGATCAATGTTCTGGTTTATGGTTTGGATAAGGGTAAGGTTTGTGGTTTGGGTAGATATGGATGGGGTAGAGGTGGAAGGAGTAGATAGAGGTTCAAAGAACTTGGGTAAGGTTTGTGTCCCCTCATTTGAGCCTTGGTGTATAAGCTCAAATTCATGGGGAAAGAGAGTTGAGCCCTGTGCAAGTGGTTGGTTTGTACCACTAGCATTGGCAGGCTGTGCAAGTGTAAGAATTGAATTAATAATAGGTGCAAGGTAAGTGGACTGAGTGTGGGATGCACTCAATAACAGGGAATCTCTTATTGGATCCACATTCTGTTGGGAGAATGTAGATGGTATAGGCTGACTCAATTGCGGGATATACACAGTGTGACCTTAGGTTGAGGTCTGTCTTTCAATGAGATCAACCTTTTGGGAGGTTGTCTCAGCTAACGGTTTAAGTCCCATTTTTACAGATATCCTGTTGTGAGGATACATCCACTGGCTGAAGAGTTGCAACATCCAATTGCTCCCCCTCAACATGAGGAAGGGTAATTGGAGTTGAGGTCAGAGGTGTGGATTGCGCTCCCTCAAAGTGCTCATAATGAGTCACTTCTTGTGACCTTGTATATATGGGGCTACGGATAGGAGTAGAACTAGTGACCACAGGAGGTTCACTAGAGCTTGGTTGTTGGAGTGGTGTTTGGACTGGAGATGAGGATGGGCTATCAAAGGTTAGGACGACCATTTGAATATCCTCAGAGGTGGAATCAGTACTATCCATACCTTGGGACATAATGTGCCTACTTCTGTCAATGAGCTCCAGAAGTTGCTCAGAGATCTCTTGTTCTTGGGCATCACCATCATCACCAAGAGGACTTAGTTCCATTGGACTGGGAGGAGCAAAATCACCAGCATCACCATCACCAGCATCATCATCATCATCCTTAGAGCCAGTGTGGCTTTCATCAGCAGCATCATCATCACCATCATCATCATTTTCATCACCATCATTATCATCTGCATTGTCGTTTGCAACATCTATCAGCTCTTGCATTTGGGCAGTGATTGGAGGACCTCTGTCTGCCTTTAAGAAATGGAATATCTTTTCACCCATGGTAGGGACAGGTATATGCTCAAGATGTTCTGTTAAGCCCACATAATCATCCTCTCCAGTCTCCCTCATAGCTATCAGGCTCAATAGTCTAATGTAGGGCACCTGCGACCTCGATGATTTCTTGTTGGTTCTCTGGGTGATTTTATCAATAAGGTCCGAAAATATCACTTGAGCAAAGTCGATATTTACCCCGAAGACTAGGGCATAGAGCACTAGAAGCTCGGTTTGGTTGATGAGATGATGGCTTCCAGATTTAGGACCGAAGCAACGTATGACCACGTTGGCCAAATACTTCCATGAATGAGCGAGAGCAGAGACCTTGACTTGACCATGCACTACAGGTTCATTGTAGCCTATGGTGTCTAAAACGGTTTGAACTTCTGCTCTGGAGGGAAAAGCGGTGTATGGTGGGAAGTTAGGAATAGTAGAGGCTTCACGAAGGGTTTCGGTGGTGATCTAGAGATGATAGTTTCCTTGGGCTAGGGTGCAGTGGATGGTGTTGGTGTTTAGGTTATAGGTTGCGGAGTACCATAGTTCACCGATAATGGCAGGGTAAATGTAGTGTGGATCAGCGGTGAGACTTTCAAATAGGGGATGGGCTTGAAGGAACTGAACCATTGGTTCATAACCTTGGTTTTCTCGCGAGGCAGGGATGGTGGTGCAGAGTAAAATGTTGATGGGAGTTATATTCATTGGTTGATTGGGTGCAACATTCTCACCAGGGTTAACAGCCGGGTCTGGAATATAGGTGGCCATTTGGTAGGGATGATGAACAGTGTGTATCGAGAGAGAAGGTAGGGTAGTTCTTTGTAGAGAGAGAGAGGGAATTTGGAAAGTTTGAACAGGTAAAGGTGAATGAGAGAGAAATTGGGATATTTATGAAGATTAGTTAACAGAGATCGTTAGATACTGCCAAAATTTCTAACGGAAAACAAATTAAATAGCAATTAAATGAAAACTGACAAATGGAGTAAATAACTAGGGTTAAAAAGCATTAAATGAGAGTAAAAAGTGAAAATTTACTAAGTGTAGAATCATCAGCTGATCAAGGAGAGTATTAGCTGATGGATATCAGCTGAAAAAAAACTATTAGTTGAAGGGTATCAGCTGATGGAAAACTATCAGCTGAGGGGTATCAGCTGATGAAAAACTATCAGCTGATAGTGAGAATTTGGGTATCAGCTGAGTAAGCTGAGCATGTCTTCCTTATCTTAAAGTGATCAGCAGAGTAAATTTGATTAGCTGATAGGCATCAGCTGAGCATAGTTACTCAGTTTACACAAATTAAGTAAGACTTAGATATGCTTAGATAAGTATCTTATAATTTTCAACACTTATAAATTGACACAAACTAAATTACCATTATTTTAAACTAAAAATTTAGCATACCTAGTTTGGATATTAGGAAGTTGAACCTTGCTTCATCTAATGGCTTTGTGAATAAATCTGCAAGTTGTAAATCAGTGTTAATGTAGTACAAAGTTACCTTCTTCTTTTGCACATTATCTCTGAGAAAATGATGTCTGATTTCAATATGCTTTGTTTTTTAATGCATGACTGGATTATTTGAGATGGAGATTGCACTTGTATTGTCACAAAGAATTGGGGTGTCTTCAAACTTCATATCATAATCAAGTAGTTGATTTTGTAACCACAAAATTTGAGCACAACAGCTTCCTGCAGCAATGTATTCTACCTCTGCAGTAGATGTTGACACTAAATTTTGTTTCTTACTAGACCAACTAATCAATCTTCCTCCTAGAAGTTGACAACCACCTAAAGTACTTTTTCTGTCTAATGTGCATCCTGCAAAATCAGAGTCAGAATATCCAACTAACTCAAAATCTGAGTCTTTGAGATACCAAAGACCAAGATTAGGAGTTCCTTTGAGATATCTGAATATTCTCTTAACAGCAGCAAGATGTGATTCTTTAGGGTCTGCTTGATATCTTGCACAGAGACATGTTGAAAACATTATATCTGGTCTACTTGCAGTGAGGTATAAAAGTGACCCAATCATTCCTCTATAAGTAGTAATGTTCACTGATTTGCCATCAGTGTCCTTTCCTAACTTAATAGAAGTAGACATAGGTGTTTTCATTAAAGAACAGTTTTCAAAATCAAACTTCTTGAGTAAATCTTTGACATACTTTGTTTGATGAATGAAAATACCATCAACCTCTTGTTTAATTTGCAAACCAAGAAAATAGTTTAACTCACCCATCATGCTCATTTGATAATTATCAGACATGAGTTTAGAAAACTTTTTGCATAGTTCCAAATTAGTAGACCCGAATATTATATCATCTACATATATCTGTACAAGTATCACATAACCTTTGTACTTCCTAATAAATAAAGTGCTATCTATACATCCTCTTGTAAAACCTTTGGTAATGAGAAAAGAAGAGAGGGTATCATACCAGGCTCTTGGAGCTTGCTTAAGACCATATAATGCTTTGTTTAGGAAGTAAACATGATCAGGTAAGCTTGACTCCTCAAAACCAGGAGGTTGTTTGACATACACCTCTTCTTTCAAATCTCCATTCAGAAATGCACTCTTCACATCCATTTGGAACACTTTGAGGCTTTTGAAGGCAGCATAGGCTAGGAATAGTCTGATGGCTTCGAATCTTGCAACAGGGGCAAAGGTTTTATCAAAATCAATACCTTCTTCTTGACAGTACCCCTGTGCCACTAGCCTTGCTTTGTTTCTGATGATTTGCCCATTTGCATTTAGCTTATTTCTGAACCCCCACTTTGTTCCAATGATGGATTTATCCTTTGGTTTGGGTACCAAAGTCCATACATTAT
Source organism: Dittrichia graveolens (assembly GCA_038502395.1). Lineage (NCBI taxonomy): Eukaryota > Viridiplantae > Streptophyta > Magnoliopsida > Asterales > Asteraceae > Dittrichia > Dittrichia graveolens. The sequence continues at coordinate 71,280,545 of JARJIL010000004.1, read as the reverse complement.
TTCTTTTGAATTCTGCCAGTTCCTCTTGCATGGCAGACACCCAGTGGGGATCATTGAGAGCTTCATCAACCTTCTTTGGTTCAATCATTGAGACAAATCTAGAATAAAAACAGATGTTGCAAGCTTTTGATCTTGTTCTAACTGGATCATCTATGTTGCCTATCACCAAATTATGAGGATGGTGCTTGAGGTCTTTGAAGGCTTTTTGGATTTCTTGGGAATTGGGATTCATTTGGATTTGGGGAGAAGAAGTTATATGTTGGCTATCAGCAGTAGAAATGAGTTCATTTTGAGTGGCTGATATAACTTCATTATTACAATCTGTGGGTATCTCCACTGAAGAGGGAATGAGTGATATGGAATTGGAATCCAATGATGTTGAGTCATTTTCCACATGATTTAGTAGAGGTATAGGATTGGATGAGGATGGTTGTACATCGTTAAAAACTTGGATAGGAACAGGTTCATCTAAATCATGAGCAGCTGGTGGAGAGGGATCTACTTGCTCTGAAGGAACTTCTCCAGTTTGCATAAGATCATTAAATTCTTCACCTGAAACATGATTAGAAGAACAGGAAGCAACAAAGTCATTTTCATTAAAACTTACATTGATAGATTCTTCTATGACTTTGGTTCTGAGGTTGTATACTCTGTATGATTTAGAAATCACAGAGTAACCTACAAACACTCCTTCATCAGCTTTAGGAGCAAACTTCTGCAATTGATCTTTCTGATTAAGTATGAAACATTGACAACAAAAGATATGCAGAAAGCTGATACTTGGCTTCCTTCCCTTGAGCACTTCATATGGAGTTCTGTTGTGCCTCTTGATAATAAGGGACCTGTTCTGTGTGAAACATTCACAACTTACAGCCTCAGCCCAGAAATTAAATGTTAACCCACTTTCACACAACATGGTTCTGGCAGCTTCAATCAATTTTCTATTTCTTCTTTCAGCTACACCATTTTGTTGTGGGGTTCTTGGAGAAGAAAAGTTTTGAGATATCCCTTTCTCATCACAGAAAGATTCCAGTGTTTGATTTCTGAATTCAGTTCCATGATCACATCTAAGACTCCTCACCAGGTTGCCATTCAACACTTCCATCTTTTTGATAAAACAGATAATCTCTTCAGCAGCCTCACTCTTTGCTTTAAGAAAGAAAACCCAAGTATATCTTGAGAATTCATCAACCAATACAAGAGCATACTTACTTCCATTAATACTAGCAGTTGCAACAGGACCAAAGAGATCCATGTGCAACATATAGAAAGGTTCTGTAATTGAGAAGGCCGGCTTGGATGGAAATGATGTCTTATGCTGCTTTCCCTTCTCACAAGCAGTGCAAGGTTTAGGCTTAAGATAAATCAGTGAAGGTAGTCCTGACACTAGTACACCCTTGCTCAACTTGTTGATGTTTTTAAAATTAAGGTGGGAAGCCTCTTGTGCCACAGCCAGTTTGTATCCTCATTATTCTTGGAGTACAAACATGTTTCCTTTGAAGGGTCACCAGAGGACATGTCAAGTGTATACACATCCTTTGTTCTATTGGCATTGAACACTGTATTACCTTCTTTATTTATGATGGAGCCTCCTGTCTTTGTGAAGTGGACTTCATTATCTCCATCACACAATTGACTTATGCTTACGAGATTATATTTCAGCCCTTTGACATATGAAACTTTTGACAGCTTGAGGTTCCCATTATGAAGCTCACCATAGCCTTTAGTTTGCATATGGTTGTTGTCACCAAAAGTCACCTTTGGACCTTTCTCTTTCTTGTAGTTACTGAGCAAAGCCTTGTTACCTGTCATGGTTCTTGAACATCCACTGTCAAGAAACCAAGATCCAACACCCTGCACAGATTTGAATGAAAGAAGAGTTAGTGACACACGTAGGAATCCACTACTCAGTGGATCCCTGTGGAATGCACCTAGCTTTCCACTTTATCTCAGGTTTCTTATGTATGAGAGGAGTGACTATGTTATCATCACAAGTCTGCTATCTTGAATTCCCTTCTAAAGAAAATTCAAATGCCTTATGCTCTTTGCTTCCACATTTATAACATTTTTGAGATTTTGTGGCCTTGGAGCATTGAACAACATGGTTTGAATGCCTATGAGATTTCTTATCAGTCATCATTTGACTAATTTGACCATTCAGCTTATGAAGCTTATCCTGTAAATTTCTTAGGTCTTTATTTACAAGCACCTTAGATTGATCTTTGTTTTTGGAAAGTTTTTGACCAATCTTTGGAGTGGCAGAAATGGGAACAATGTGAGCATCATTCTTTTTACTCATAATTTCTTCTATTGAAAGAGAGTTTATTACTTCTAGATCAACTGATGGTTTAGAAGATGAGCTATGATCAGCTGACAGGTTATAAGCTGACCATTTATCATCTACTAACCTATCAGCTGATGGAGTAGTATTAGCTAATGATTCTTCAATTTGTGAAATGCTAAGAATTAAGTCATCTGTTTTGAAGGTTTGACAACATAATGTCTCTGAGGTCTCAACTAATGATTCCTTTCCTTTAATCACATCCTTTGACTTTTTGTTATTAGTATTTTTACATTCTGAAATCTTACTAGAGGATGATTCAACAGAAGGAATAATTGATTCTTTTGAGTGGGAACTCTTGCTTCTAACAAACTTATTTGTGAACACACTTTTTCCTTTAACAGTCTTGTGAAAGGTCTGTGGCAAGATGTCAGCTTTATCTAAGATATTAAGGTTCTTACTAGAATCAATATAGTTAGCAACCTTAGAGTAATTTCCACCAATAATAGCTTGAACTTGTTTGGGTATCTGCTCCTTGACACACTGAGTGGTCTTTTCTGCAGATACACACCAAGACTTTACTACTTTTTGGAGGTCATTAAACTTTTTGGTTGCTTCACTAGTTTCTTTTACTAAGATCTCATTAAGTATCTTTTAATTAGCTAGTTCATCATTTAAGATTGTTATCTGCTTAAGTTCCTCATCCTTAAGAATTAACTTTTCCTATAGTGATTCTACTTCTAGTTTTAGCTTCTTCTCTCTTTGAATAGCAGACTGGAAGTCAATACACAAGTAATCAAACATAGCATTCTTCTCATTATCATCATAGTTAATAAATTTTCCAACCTGATACATAGAAGAAGGATCCCAGTTGGTAGTTGAACAAGCTTTAGCAGCCTTTTTCATGTATTCATCAAAGGAACTACCATCATTGTTGTTGGCCATCATGCAGAACTGAGCAAAGATCACCTCATCTTCATCTGAGGAGAGATCTTCTTCTGCCCAATCTTCTTCTTCAGCAACAAGAACTTGGCCCTGGGCTTTCTTCTTCTTCTTCTTGTCAAGGACAGCAGCAAGGAGTTTCTTATACTTGGCTTCATAATCAATCTTGCCCTCCTGCTTTTGCACAGATGAAGAACCAGTGTTATATTTGGACTTACAGTCACTGGCTATGTGGCCAATCTTGCCACATTTATAACACTCTGCTGTGGAGGCATCAAAAGTGGATTTGGGCTTGACAAACTTTGATGACCTCTTGCTGAACCTCTTGACACCCTTTCCTTTCTTGAAAGGTCTTAACTTCTTAACCAGCATAGCTACACCTTCAACCAACTCCACTAGATTACTTTCCTCACAGTCCTTCTCCTCATCACTTTCTCCAGCACTCTCCTCTCCATCTCCTTCTTCATCAGAACCAGAATCAATAGCTGCAAAGCTTCTCATCTTTGTATCTCTTGATACAAGGGCAGTTGGTCCAGCTTTCACTACCTCCTTCATCTCCTTGGATGACAATTTCCTTTGCTTGACTGATTGCTCATGGTTGAGTAAGTTACCATAGAGAGCAGCCAGAGACATTCCCTTAATCTTCTCACTATGTCTTAGAACAGTGACAAAGTGATCCCATGTTTCAGGGAGGGAGTCTAGAAACTTGTTCACCAAGACAAAGTTGCTCTTGGTTATGTCTGCCCTTTTCAAGTCATTAACTAGGCAGTTGAACCTGGTGTATGTCTGTGTAAGACTCTCACCTTTCTGAGCAAAGAAGAATTCATACTCTCAGTTAAGGAGGAGCTTCTTGTTCTCCTTCACCTCTTCAGTCCCTTCATATGCAACTATGAGTGTATCTAACATCTCTTTTGCAGAAGAACAGTTAAGCACTTGATGATAGATTTCATTGGGTAGTGCAGAGACAAGAGCTGATCTAGCCTTAACATCTAGGCTAACCAACCTCTTATCCACATCTGTCCACAGATGCATGGGTTTGGTTATGATTCTTTCAGATGTAGACGTTTGACCTTCATATTCTGATGGTATAGATAACACTGATGTTGGAACATAAGGACCATCAGTGACTATTTCAAGCATTTGGATATCAAGGGTGGATAGGAAAAGATGTGCTCTACTTTTCCACATGGAGAAATTTTCAGCATCAAACATGGGACATCTTGTTAAGGACCCAGTGTTTGAGATATTCATATTGTTTGCGGATGAGGCCATATTGAGAGGGGTAGAAGCAGTTGTAGAGTAAGAAAAACAGATCTAGATATTGATTATCTAACCTGCTCTGATACCAGTTGTTAGTCCCAGATTGAGTACGCAACAACAAATGTTTGTAGAAGGGGGGGTTGAATACAAACTTTAGCTTTTAAAAATTAAAGACACACTTATATACTTTTATATAATTCTTATTGATATGAATCAAGAATTACATGTACTAGAAGCGGAAATTCTATGTACAATAAAAGGTGGCAATCAATTTGTCTAACACATAGACAAGCTAACTCTAAAACAACTAATGTATTTAGAGTGTTCCACACATGAACAAGTTTGATTCTACACAATGCTTATACTCTATGAAATTTCTCAACTGGTGAGATTTTCTTTTAGTGTAGTAGGGCCTTCACTTTTTTGTGTTGTGTAGTATTCTATATTTGCATGTCCACCATGCATGAGTATATATAGAAGTCTTGGTGGATCCGGTTGCATGAAGGTAAGAGACCAAGAGGATGTGGAAATATAATATTTTAATTGTAAAGGTAGTAGGTGAAAAGTAAAGTTACTTTAATCAAATGTATGATAAAAGTAATTGTACTTTTCTACAAAAGTGCAACCCATTCACAATATAAAATATTAAAGTCCACATCTACTGTCGTGTAGAAGTATCTTTCCCTTTCCATGATTGTACTTTAATCAACACCATGCTTCTGATTGATTTGACTTTACCAAGTATGGGATTGCCAGCCATACTTAGTTGTTTGAACAAATCTTCAAGATCTTCGTCTGTTTGAGGTATCATTATCCTTTTCCAGAGGATAAGATCAAACCTTTTTGTCTCATACTTGATCTAAAAAGTGCTTTTTACTTTTACAAATAAAGATCTAAGGCATAATAGAACAACACATGTTCTGCCTTTTACATATGACTTACAATCTGAAAAGATAGAGTAGATTTGACATTTTTCACGACTCAGCTAACAGATTGTACAAGGAACTTTGATATACACTACTCAGTTGACAAAATAAATCAGTTGATCACTTTTTGCTAGGAAACAGTTGACACATATTGCTCAACTGATCATATAGATGCTCAGTTGATCAATAGTAAGCTTAGGAGGACATAATGCTCATGTATTTGTATGATCAGTTGATCAAGAATGCTCAGCTGATCAATCAAATACATCACTTTATAAGAGGAGATGACTTGTGTAAAGAAAGACTTACTTAGCTGATGCTCTGGGCCTCAGCTGATCCAATTGTTCATTCAGCTGATAGAGTAGGCGCTCAGTTGATCAAATTCTTCACTCAGCTAATCACTTTCTTCACTCAGCGGATCAAACTGTTTACTCAGCTGATGGAATATTTTCATCAGCTGATCAACAATTTTGCTCAGCTGATAGACTGTTTTCCTCAACTGATGGTCTTCTTTACTTGTTTTCTTCATCTGATTCTCCTTGGCTGATATCCTTTGGCTGATACTTTGAGTAGGATCTGATGCTCAGCTGATGGCTTATTTTCCTCAGCTGATGGTTCCATACTTGACATATTTTTACATAAACTGATTCAAACAACACACGTTTGAATTTTTTCTAAGTCATACTGAATGTAGGGTTTCGTTATCATCAAATCCTATGTTTTTAGGATAGGTAGAGTTGATTATTAAGGTGAAGTGATTATCTCCCCAACACTTTCCGAGTTAACTTAGTTAACGGACCCGCAATCTTCGAAAAATCTTTAATAAACTTGCGGTAGTATCTAGCCAAACACAGAAAACTCTTTATCTCAGACGGTGTCTTTGGAGCATTCCAGTTCATCACAACTTCCACTTTAGAAGGATCCACTTTCACTCTTTCATTACAGATATCATGCCCCAAGAATTGAACTTCCCTTAACCAGAACTCGCACTTTGAGAATTTAGCAAACAAATGTTCTTTCTTCAGAGTTTCCAAAACTTGTCTCAAATGTTGTTCGTGCTCTTGTTCAGTCTTTGAATAAACTAGAATATCATCAATAAAGACTATCACAAAGTCATCCAAGAATGGTCGACAAACCCTGTTCATCAAATCCATAAAAATCGCAGGTGCATTGGTTAAGACGAACGGCATAACCAAGAACTCGTAGTGCCCGTAGCGCGTACGAAATGTTGTCTTTGACACATCCTCCTCAGATACTCGCACCTGATGATATCCCGATCTCAAATCGATTTTAGAAAAGAACGAAGCTCCTTGCAATTGATCAAACAAATCATCGATTCTCGGCAACGGATACTTGTTCTTGACCGTTCTCTTATTCAATTCACGGTAGTCGATACACATATGCAACGTACCGTCTTTCTTCTTTACAAATAATACCGGTGCTCCCCACGGGGACGAACTCGGACGAATAAACCCTTTATCAAGCAGATCTTGAATCTGCGTCATCATCTCCCGGATCTCTGAAGGTGCCAACCTGTACGGAGCCTTTGCTACTGGCCTAGAACCAGGTATTAAGTCTATTTTAAATTCCACTTCACGAACCAGTGGCAATCCTGGCAACTCTTCTGGAAACACTTCCGGGTATTCCGTTACCACCCGGATATCATTCATTGCTTGTTTCTCTTTTTTCCCGTCAATCACATATGCTAAATAAGATTTACACCCCTTACCCAACGCTTTCTTTGCTTTTAAACATGAAATCATAGGGATCACCGACCCCGCCTTCTCTCCCCTTGCTATTACTCGCGAACCATTAGCTAGTGGAAACGAGATCAACTTCTTGTGACACTTGATACTGGCTTGATTCAAACTCAGCCAATCCATCCCAAGCACCACATCAAACCCGGACAATGGCATTACAAGAAAATAAACAGGAAAACACACGCCATCTACATCAATTTTAGCCCCAGCCACAGCAGTCATGACCGGAACCATCATACCATCAGCTACTTCTATCTCTAAAGCAGTAGCAAGTTCAATCACAGGCATATTTAATTTATCACATAATTCCACAGAAACAAAGGAGCGATGTGCTCCTGAATCAAACAATACTCTAGCAGGAGTAGAGTTTATTAGAAACATACCCGTGATCACGTCGTCAGTAGTGGTGGCATCATCCACCGTCATTTTGAACGCCCGACCCTCAGTAATGGGTGGGTTCTTTCGTTTCTGACCTGCTGAAGACGACCCTCTAGCTCTTCATCCCCCAGACCCTAACCTTGTCTTTTTGCCCACCGGGCAATCACCAACACGGTGCCCTTCCCTCTGGCAATTCCAGCACACACTCCTTGGAAACCTATAGTTCTTCAAGTCATGGCCAAACTTGCCACAATTCACGCAGCTCCTCGTTTGGGCCGTACACTGCCCATTATGATAGGATTTGCACCTGATACACCAAGGTGCCCGTTGAGTAGACCCACCCAAAGTAGGTCTTCTATTCTGATCACCCTGCCTACCACCGCTGCTCTACCCTCCCTGTCTCTATTGAGCGTTATAGTGTTCAAATCTTGACTTCTGTTGGGAAAGTTTCTCCCCGCTCAACTTATTTCGTGCAACAAAGACCCCTTCAGCCAATTTGGCTAAAGTGAAATCCTGGGACAATGTGGTAGCCCACCTGGTGGCGCCTCTATAGTCTGGGTGTAGTGCCCCCACAAAATGCGCAATCTTCAATTCCTCGTCCGGTACCCAGTGTTTGGCGAATCTCATTTTCTCATTGAATTGTTTTATCAGTTGGTCTATAGTCATATTCCCGGTCATCTGCAGATCCATGAACTCCTTTTTGATCCTAGCCATCTCAAAACTCCCACAATCATGTTCGCACAATTTCTCCTGGAATTGACTCCAGGTGATACTTGCCTGTTGCTGTTCAGTGAAATGGCCTGTAATGGAATCCCACCAGACTAACGCATCTCCTCTCAACATTCTTGATGCGTATTTAACCTTCAATTCATCCTCGCAATTACAGGCATCGAGTGCCTTTGACATCTCCCTTAATCAATTCAATGTCGGATTAGGATCAGAACTCCCATGATACTCCGATGGTTTACAATCAAGAAACTGTTTATAGGTGCACGGTTGTTTATATCCAGGAAACGCAAACGGATAAGCTCCTGGTTGAGGATATGGATAGAAGAAGGGTTGCTGCATCATTTGAGTCATTGGTGGCAGCGGTGCTGTAACTGGTGCAGTTGTTGCCTGGGTAAGAATCGCAGTTGGTACAGGGGTTGGTTCTGGTTGCTTTTGTTGTTGTTGTTGTTCCATTCTTTGAATCTTGTCTCTGAGTTCAACCAACTCATTCTCCAGTTGATAGACATAATCATTGTTATCCTCTTCTCGGGCTTGACCCGACGTTTCCGCAGTAGCTGGGTTATCCAAATATTCAGTTACTCGTGCTTCAGATGTAGCTTGGGTCGTAGGAGGAAGGATTGGAGTATCTCTGTCAGCCATTATCTGTTACAATCACATCACCTCATAACTCATTAGCATAAACCGTTAGTATCCAAAATACTAACTACAATCGAAAACTCTAACTCACTCTAATTCCCCCGAAGGAAAGCTTAACCCGTCACGAGCCAAGATTTGGGAATGCAACACTCTAGCCATGCATGCATCGCCAAACCTAGGCTCTGATACCAAATTGTAACACCGGAAAATCACAAGCCATTTTTTTTAAACACGCTGCGGAAGCTTTTAAATAAACAAACCATTTACATTCAAACCAAGATTAACAACTGTACAAACATTGTTCACAAATAAAAGTGTCATTGTTGTGTTACAAAAACTACAGGCTCATTTGTTTCAAAATAATATCAGGGTAAGGTCATCTCTTTCCTTCTGCCAGACTCACAAACACGAACCTGCAAAAGCAACAACTGAGGGGAATTAGCACAAATCTATATGAGTAGAGGCTAAAAACCAAAAGCAAACATTCACGATCAATATCAAAGCATGTAACCACGTATCCCGAGAAGACCGGCGGTTCGGCGCAGAACCTACAACTAATGCCGGCCAAAGCAAAGGTTTACCGATAGCCCTCCACTGAATTGGCACAATGCACTCCCCCTCTGATACAACATATGCACTAGTAAGGCTAACATTGTTCAACCAATCAGTGAACGAGCCCAGCCCAATTCTACGTATAGCTGACTTCCCAACGCAACTCGAAATCATACTAAGAGTGCGTATCGACCAAATATTCATGCAGCAGATATCAACAATCAATATCACAATCAACAATTCAATCCAATCCAATCACAATCATGCATCACACCAATAACATTAACCGAAATCTTTACCATCCGCGATCAACGCCCACTCACCTCAAAATCAACACGGGCTCAGAATTCTAATCTTACTGAGTCTTTGGATTGCCTGAAATCACAGCAACAATCAAATCAGTCGCAAATATATAAATATATCTTCTCATATATATTTATATCTCAAATTTATCAAAACATCTCAATTAAATCACATAATAAACAAACCAACTCAAACCAAGCAAAATATACAAAAAATATGTTAACATTCGGATTTGGGCCTGTCGCGCCGCGACATCCCCTTCGTCGCGCCGTGACGTGAATCGGATTTCAAATCCGAGAACAAGCCTTCGGATTTCATTTTTGGATTTCATCAAGGATCGTATTTGGGAGTCGGATTTATCATTCCTCGGATTCTAGGGTCGGATTCCGCAACTTTATTCGGATTTCAAAGTCGGATTGTCAATATAGTCGGATTTCTATAATCCGAAACTCAAGTCCCGATTTGGTTGAAGGTCGCGCCGCGACGCTAAAGTTTAGCGGCGCTACATGCGAATTTCCAGATTCTTATCTTCTTCAAAGTGTCGGATTTTCAGTCAAAATCCATCAAAACTTATTCCAACTTTATAAAACTTCCACCAAAACACACATTGAGCATTTACTAAGCATATGGATCATCAAAAACATCATTTTACTCCTTCTTAACATCAAATCATTCAAAACCCATTTACCAAGTTTCTTTCAAACTCAAAAATGGTTTAACCAACATAAATTCATGCTTTTCCCTATTTAAACACGTCAACATGTATCATAACAAATTACAAACACCATATTACCTTTTCTTTGAATTAAAGATCACAAAATCTTGATCTTAGAATTCCAAGTTTTGAACTTTTCTTCACAAATGGTTTTGCTCTCAAGATACACACACTTACACCTTTTCACTTTCAAGAAATGAACAGATACTACACCACGTATGCATACATATTTGTTTAAAGTAAGCAGGAGGTGGCAAAGTCTTCTAAAATCCTATTCTTTTATAAATTTTCTCATGCATGCCCACATACATACATACTTGTACTTCTTTTTCTTTTTTTAATTCCACCCGAATCATATATATATTTATAAACTTATATTTAATTTAATTTCACATAACATTTAATAAACACACAATCACATAAAGCAAACCAATCACGTATCGCCAACCTGCTAATCTCCTAGCTCAGGGTTGCGGGTGTTAAAGTGTTCGAGAAGATGATATCACTAAAACCGCATTTAGAACTTGTTATGGGCACTACGAATTCTTGGTTATGCCATTCGGCTTAACTAATGATGCTGCTATCTTCATGGATATGATGAATCGCGTGTGTCGCCCTTTTCTTGATAAATTTGTGATCGTGTTCATCGATGATATTCTTATTTATTCTAAAACAGAGGCGGAACACGAGCAACATCTTCGTCTTATTCTGGAAACTCTTAAGCAAGAACAACTCTACGCGAAGCTATCTAAATGTGAGTTATGGATTAAGGAGGTCCATTTCTTGGGCCATGTTATATGTAGTGAAGGTGTTAAAGTTGATCCTGTGAAGATTGAAGCTGTTATGAACTAGGAAACTCCTCATAATCCTTTAGAGATAAAGAGTTTCTTAGGTCTTGTTGGTTATTACAGGCGGTTCATACAGAATTTCTCTAAACTTGCTGGTCCAATGACTAAATTGACCCGCAAGGATGTTGCTTATGTGTGGAGTGAAGATCAATAGAAAGCATTTCAGACTCTGAAGCAATTTTTATGTCAAGCTCCTATTCTAACATTGCCTAATGGGTCAGAGGAATTTATTGTCTATTGTGATGCTTCATATGCAGGTCTAGGTTGTGTTTTGATGCAACGAGACAAGGTGATTGCATATGCTTCTCGTCAATTGAAGCCACACGAGAAGAATTATCCCATACATGATCTGGAGCTTGCAGCAGTGGTATTTGCTTTGAATATATGGCGTCATTACTTGTATGGCACCAAATGTATTGTATGCACAGATCACAAGAGTCTGTAGTATGTGTTCGCGCAGAAAGAGCTTAATATGAGACAAATACATTGGTTGGACCTAATAAAAGACTATGATTGTGAAATCAAGTATCATCCGGGCAAGGAGAATGTGTTAGTTGATGCATTGAGTCGAAAGAACTCTCCTGCAATGGCTAAATTCATGAAACTCACTGTTGAATCTGATATTATTGCTCGGCTTAAAGTAGCACAACAAGAAGCATTGCAAGAAAACAACTTGAAAGCTGAGACAATGATCAAGATATCAAAGCAATTGGGAGAAGACAGTCGGGGTCTAAAGACATTTCAATCCCGAATCTGGGTACCGAGTCTTGGTGGCAATCAAGAGACAATCTTACATGAAGCACACAAATCTAGATTGTCTATTCATCCCGGAAGCACAAAAATGTACCAAGACTTGAAATCATTGTATTGGTGGCCTACTTTGAAGCGTGATATAGCTTCATTTGTAGAAAAATGTCAAGTCTGCGCGCAAGTCAAAACCAAACACCAAAAGCCCTATGGTAATCTACAACAATTAGATATCCCGGAGTGGAAATGGGATCACATTACCATGGACTTTGTAACCAAATTACCCCGAACTACAAAGGGGCATGATATGATATGGGTTGTAGTTGATCGCCTTACGAAGAGTGCATATTTTCTTGCGACTAATGAATCTGCACCCATGAATCGGTTGGCTCAATTGTATATCAATGAGGTGGTGTCACAACATGGCATACCTCTATCTATTGTCTCGGATCAAGATTCACGGTTCACATCTAACTTTTGGCATAGTCTTCAACGTGAACTTTGTACGCGGGTGAATCTTAGCACAACATACCATCCTCAAACTGACGGACAGTCCGAAAGGACTATTCAAACTATTGAAGATATGCTAAGAGCTTATATTCTTGAATTTGGTGGTTCTTGGGATTCTCATCTTCCCTTGATTGAATTTGCCTATAACAACTCTTATCATTCAAGTATAGGCATGCCACCATATGAAATTCTGTATGGTAGGCAATGCCGTACACCTACGTGTTGGTTAGAACCTGGAGAAAAGCAATATGCAGGTCCTAACATTGTGTAGATGATAGCTGATAAGGTAAAGATGGCACGTGAAAAGCTGAAAGCTGCACGAGACAGGCAAAAGATGTATGCAGATCCAAAACTGCGACCCATTACTTTTGAAGTGGGTGACCGGGATTTGTTGAAGGTTTCACCTTGGAAAGGGGTGATTCAATTTGGTCGCAAAGGTAAGCTAAGCCCGAGATATATTGGTTCATTTAGAATTATGCAACGAGTCAATGAATAGACTGTATCACTTGAACTTCCTCCTGAGTTATCTGGCATTCATAATACATTCAATGTGTGCTATCTGAGGAGCTGCAAGGTTGATGATGATCAAATACTACTTCTACAAGAGTTGAAAGTTGATTCAGCTAAACGCCTTGTGGAGAAACCTGTTGAGATTTTGAATTCCAAAATCAAAAAGTTGCGTAAGAAGATGATCAAGTTAGTGCTCGTCAAATGGAAGCACAATCTGGGTGCTAACTTGACATGGGAGGCCGAGGATGAGATGAAAGCACGCTACCCTCACTTGTTCACTGCTGAGCAGATTCCGAGTATGGAATATTCTTAAGGGGGTAGATTTGTAAGATCCTCATATTGGGTCTAGACGTGTTCGAATATGGTACGTCTAGAACTATAATTTATTATTGAATAAAGAATTATATATATATATATATATATATATAGTTGATTAATTGGATAATAGAAGAAAATAATAAAGAAATGATAAAATAAAATATTATTAAAAATAGATAAAAATAATAGAATATTAAATGGTTTAGAACGAGGTTTCCAAAAATATCCCCGTTAGTTAAAACAGATACTCGTGCGTTAAGTTGTAAGTTGAAAAGGGAAACAAAACACTGTGTGTGGATAATATTAGAACCAAAGGCAGTTCTAACATACACACACACACAGATACATTCACACACATAGGCAACTCACTTGTTTATATTTTACAATACCGTAACTGACATGATCAAATCACTTAGCTGATTCCTATCAGCTAATGAAGATATGCTCAGCTAAGTAACCCATTAGCTGATGAGTTTCTTGTCAAACGTTTTGATGACCTGTCAGCTGATACTCTTTCTAGGTCAGCTGATGGGTACCCAAGTCTTTTTAGACTTAGGTTGACCCTTATCAACACTTCTAATTGTTTCATGATCCACAAGAACTTTATCAATTTCAACCACCACAGGTTGCTTGACTTTCCAAACTATATTTTCTCTGAAAAACTTTCTTCTTTTAGATTTTGGTCTTGAACTCACGGAAGGTGTTAAGAGCTGACTTTCTCTGATGAAACCTCCTTGTTCCATGCCCTGCATCTGTTGTTTCACTTCGTCCCATATTGCCTTTGCTGAAGTCAAATCAAGTGGTAGCCTCCTGTAAGCATGTCAGAACAGTGGTTGGACGTGAAATCCATCTATTATAAATCCAGTTTCGTCAGTAATGATTTCCCCTCCATTGTATACGTTTTTGTGTTTTTGTTTTCAAGTCAAATCAAGTGGTAGGCTCCCGTAAGCGTATCGGCATAGTGGTTGGACATGAAATTTATCAATTAAAAATCCAGTTTCATCAGTAATGATTTCCTGTAACTCGCGTTTATATTATACAATCCAATTTCATCAGTAATGATTTCCCCTCCATTGTATACGTTTTTATGTTTTTGTTTTTTGGTTTCTAACTCGAATTATATTATACAATACCGTAACTGACATTACTATTTATTTCTTAATTGTTAAGCTCGAGCCAATCATTGGTCGAGAGTACCACCGTGTGTCTTGACGGGGTTAGCGCCGCTAACTCTCAACGGTTAGCGCCGCTACGGTGATATTTGAACGTTTGACAGAAAAGCTGCAGGCCGCGTTAGCGTCGCTAAACTTAAGGGGTTAGAGCCACTAACCCTTAAGGGTTCAGGACTTTGTCTATGTACGTGCTCTGGCTTAGCCATATCAGGTGCTTGGATCTATCTCGATAGATCTTTATGACCAATATATATGATGCCTCATGTTCCCAACAAAGCCTTAACATTCTTAAGTGTTGGAACATCGTTTCCTATGAGTAGTATGTCATCGACATATTTCCTCAGTAATGATTTCTCTTCCATTGTATACGTTATTGTGTCTTTGTTTTTTTGGTTTCTAATGGGAGTATGTGTGTGTTTGTGTGTGCGTGTAATGTTGAGTTGGGATGGATGAAAATGGGAAGGAGAGGAAACTCGGAAATAGAGCTTGAACAGCGATTACAGCTACTAAAACACTAAAACCAAGCTACAAACTACATATTTACATGAATTTAAGGTGAAAAAACTCCGAAAACGTCCATGGGCAAGTTCATCCGAAGTTCGGATGTGCAAGTTCATCCGAAGTTCGGATGGACAAGTTCATCCGAAGTTCGGATAGAGCATGTCATCCGAAAGACAGATGGGCAAGTTCATCCGAAGGTCGGATGGATGATTTATGCTCGTTGAAATTCAACCCCGGTTTGAATCTTACGCCTTTTCTACCCACTTATCGACGTCGGCGGCATTATAAAATCGAGATCTTCTTTCTTCAAAATATCTTTCTCCTTTTCCAGATGATAAGATCGATCCTTTTTGTATCTGACTAGATCCGAAAAGAAAATTTTTACCTATTTGCGACCTAAATATTTTGATTTTGGGAGAAACTTATTCGCTAAATTAATCTGCACCATAAACTCGCTCATTTCATTATGTCTTTGTTTATTACCAGAGTGACATGTGAATAGCGGTGTTGGTGTTGGTGTTGGATGCCATCTAAAAAGAAAGGCAAAGTACACGAATTAGTTAGATTTCAATATTTTATCCTTGTCGAAATAATTCCCCAATATACATAGACATAATGAACTGAGTGAGTCTATGGTGCAGATCAAAATAGCGAATTTCTCTCAAAATCAAAATATATAGGTCTCAAATAGGTCAAAATTTTGCTTTTCGTTTATCATGTTTTTTTTTCATTTTTAAACTTCTTTTTTTTAATTTAATTTTTTTCTTTTTTTATTAGTTTTTTTTTGTTTCATTGTTTTACTTTTTTCGTTGTTTTTTTTCCTTTTTTTATTTATTTTGCTCTGTTATGTTAGAAATGGCTATTTCAGGAAAACATGGCGAGAAAATGGATAAAACAGGCCAACAACAGAAAAGATCGCGAAAAAAACGAAGAAAGGTGGAAAAACCACCTGACGCGGCGCGTTGGCATGTCGGCGGTCAGAAAGCGCGTTTTCAGCGGCGAAATGCATTGGGGAGAGAACGCGGCGCGGTGCGTTAGTATTTTTTAACGCGGTGCGTCTTCGTATATTTCAAACAAATACACGTATGTCGGCAACGAAAAGTCAGCCGGCGCCGAAATCATCCTCCGGATGCTAACGCGGCGCGGTGTTCTTGGCTTGACTTTGAAGGAGGAATTCATTGGAGGCCATCAAGATTAAATCTTTGTTGTTGTAATTCAGATTCTAAACCGTTCTTGTGTTCTATCTTCATTATCTCCACTCTTCCTTGTAAGTTTTCTTCCATGAATCTCCAAGTTTCTTCATGTTCTCCATTCTTGACTTTTTAGGTCAAATTTGCAAATTGATTTCTATAATTGAAATCAATGATTTCAATATGTTTCTACATCGATTCTAAGTGTTTATCAATCAAATTATTAAATTAAAGTTGTGTTTTTGATTTAATTTGGTTAGAAAGCTTAAATGGGTCAAAAATAGTGATTTTGGTCCCAATCTTTGAATTCGATGTTAAAGTAAGAATTAAGAGTTGTTTTTAGCTTAGTTTAAATGACCATTTCATATGTGAACACTGGAAATTGGATTGGAATCGTTTGGTTGAGTTTTGGGGTTGAAAATGGCCAGAACAGTGGCTGGAAATCGCACAGGTCTGCACAGCAGTACTTGCAGGCGCAAGGAAAATCCCTTGTGGCCGCAAGGGATACCTTGCTTACGGCTGTAAGTCCTACCCTTGTGGGTGCAAGGGTCTGTCAGCCTTTGTGGGCGCAAGCTTTTCTGCTTGTGGCCGCAAGGAGCTCTCTTTGAGCGAATAGTTTGTTGTTTCGCATTGTTTTGACATTCGGGGTGTTTGTTTAGGTGAACCAATTGATAAAGAAACATCTGTGCTTTAGCTCTTACCTGTTATAACTTCATAGGTGAGTAATAGTTAACCTAAGTATGATATTGATAGTGTTATATAAATGTTTGTATGTTACAAATCGAGAAATTGTTAGTTATGCATGTTTAGAGGTTTTATGAACCAACTGTGTTGTTCAATTGTTATGTACGCATGTTTAAAAGCCTTTGTAGGTCATTGTTGATATGCTAAGGCCGGAGTAGGCCAATTATGTTTGTGCTAAGGCCGGAGTAGGTCATTGTATGTTGTACCGGTACTTTGTTAGACATTGGGGCCAGATTTGTCTGGGTCTTGAGTTGGGGCCTAGTGTCGCAAGCTAGGATGTGCAGAGATTCGATGATCACGAATCTTGGTTCTTGCAAAACCTCCGCCCCTCAATACTATATGGGCTCTCAGTTCCCGCTGATCCCGAATGGGATATGTTTCCCGATAACGCAATGGTGGACCGCTACCCGCTTCTCCACCGGCGCGGAGGAAGTATCAGTTTCCCAGTGAGGATCACTGAGCCGGGCTCATTACCCTGCAAGACGTGATTCCTGCTGACTAACCGGTGCTTCACCATGTGCTAGGGTAGACTTGAATGATGTTATGTGATGCATGTAATATGTATATGATACTGTTGATATAATGCTTCCGCTTAATTGTTATTCACTAGCTATTTATAGCTAACCCTCTCATGAACATTCCATATGCAGGTAAATAGATTGCTGGTGAGGATGGGTACGTGCTGGGAGTTCATGTTTGTTAAACACTTTGATAAGCTTTGTTATGTAATATGTAGTGTAATGGTCGAACGAATTTGGTAACGCTTAGAATGTTTTAATAGTACTTTTGTATTACAACTTATATATATAAGTTGTAAAATGTTAAATAAATATAAGCTTCCGCACGCGTTTTAATAAAAAAATATACTCCTGAAATTTAAGGATCGGCGTTACAAGTTGGTATCAGAGCCTTGGTTTGAGTGAATTGATTACTTTAAATAGTATTCCGTCTCAAACTTAGGCTCGGCCATTACTATGTGTTCCCTGGGTGGTATTGGGGTGTGAAGAGTGATTATGTGATATGTTATGTGTTAAGAAAGTATAAGAGATGATAAGATAAGAGTTATATATGAAGTATACTAAATATTCTACTCTGATATATACAGAAATCTAACTCGAAATGGCGGGTTCTTCTGGTGATGGTGACAAGGATCCTTACATCCTGAAATTGGAGGCTCAGCTCAAGCAAGCAAATGAGCGTGAGTTTACACGAATGGAGAAGGATACTCACAAGCCCACGACCTTTAAAACTTTCTTAAGTTGTCAGCCTCCTACTTTTGCTGGCGCAACTAATGATCCCTCTGCAGTAGAAACCTGGATCCGGGAAATATAGAATACTTTTGAATCCAGTGAATGTGATGAGAACAAGAAGGTAAACTATGCTAAAAGGATGTTTAGAGGGCGTGCTTTGGCCTTGTGGGATACAGTAATTGTTATTACTCCACCACCCACTTTGGAGGCAATGACTTGGGATGCTTTCAAAGAAAAGATAAGGGGTAAGTATTGTTCTGACTATGATATGCTGAGGATTGATAACGAGTTCAAAGTACTACAGAAGGGTGACAAGCCTTTGGATGATCTGATATCCAAATTTACTGATAAAATGAGGTTTGTTCCTCACTTGTTGCCCAATGAAAAGGCAAAGATCACTTACTTTGCCAATACTTTGCCCCTAGAATACCGATCTGCTGTGAGATCTGCAGCAACTCTTGATGAAGCATTTGATAGTGCTAGAACGACAGATGATGATTACAAACAGAGGGCAAGATCTCAACAACTGCAGCAACAACTCTCTGGTAGGGGTAAAAGAAAGTTTGATCAGCAACCTAGTCAGAAGGGAGGTGATAGTGGATCTGGTGGTAAGCAGCGTGTGAATACATCCAAGAAGTCTGAAGACTGGGATTTGTTGAGGTGTGGAAGGTGCGGAAAGAAGGGGCACCAAATTAATGAATATAGGTACAAGGAGAATGTGTGCTATAAGATCACTGAGTGGGAGTTCGAGAACTTAACGTGAGTGGATGTTTACTCACAAATGATGTTAGTTTTAACTTGTTTGGTTGCAACTATTTATGGATTGACGCATGGATAGACTTATTTGTCTGATAATTGATTAACTGGTTGTTTGTTAATTGATTTTTGCGTCAGTGATATGTATACATGATTATTGGGAAGTCAATTACGGCTTGGCACATGGGCTGGGTTCGTTTGCTATCGGCTAATCAGTATTTGGATCTTTTGATGCATTCGTTGAAACTTAAGGGTAATACTGTGTGAGAATAGCAAATGGACTATGGGTAAACCTTTGCTTTGGCCGGCATTGGTTGTAGGTTCCTGCAGAACCGCCGGTTTTCCTGGGACACGATTATTTGTTGTTGTTGATATCATGTGGTTGTGACTGATGTATCTGTTGTGGTTTAACTCCATTCACTTAGCTTTGTGCTAATCCCCCACCTGTCACTCGTTTTACAGGTTTTGGTAAGTCAGCGGCTCGGCTGAGAGTGGTTAGCTTTGGGAGTAATTGCCTAGGCCTCTAATATTTATATTTGTGACGAGCCATACTTTTTGTAACACTGATATTTGAATCATGGTTGATTTTGAAAACTGTTGTATGTTTATGGTTGTAAATACTTGTGGTATTTGTGTTCGCTTCCACAGTGTTTTAAAAATGAAAATTTTGGGTTGAAAATACGGTGTTACAAGTTTGGTATCAGAGCCTTGGTTTGGCGATGTAAGCACCGTTGGAAGTGTTACATTCCCAAATCTTGGCTCGTGATAGGTCAATTACTCCTTGGGTGTGGGATTGGGGTGAATGGGAGTGTTGTGGAGTTTAGTATGTTATGTACTAACGGATTTATCTAATAAATCGTGAGATGATGTGATTGTTACAGAAAACAATGGCTGACAATGAAATCTCAACCGGTGCCCCTACTGTCCCCTCTACTGCAAAATTTCCTACTATAGCAGCAGAAATCCTTCAACATGTGGGTATGTCTAGTATGGTTGAGGATGAAAGGGATGAATACATCTTTTAGTTAGAAGGTCAACTATAGGATTTGAGAAAGGAATTAGATTTACCCACAAAGACAAGTTCCTGCAACATAACCACCGGTTATCACTGTAGCTTCAACAACACCTGAGATACTACCAATTTTCCCCGCTATTACTACTCTTGCAGAAATTCCTCCCGTGTCGATACCACTACCAGTAGTATCTCAACCAACGTCCCAACCGTTCATCTACCCTCTGTTTCCTCAGGGATCTTATTCATATCCTTACATGGGATTTTCTCCAAACATGGGATACAGGCAACCATGCACTTATAAGCAGTTTTTGGATTGCAAACCTGCAAAATATCATGGAAGTACGGATCCTAATATTACACTGAATTGGTTGAGGGATACCGTGAGAATCTTGGATGCTTGCAATTGTGAGGATGAGATGAGAGTCCGTTTCGCTACACGGATACAGAAAGGGAAAGCGATGGTTTGGTGCGATTCCATTACCACACATCTTCCTAGAACTCAAATGGATGCGATTACATGGGATCAATTTCGACACAAACTGTGTGAGCAGTATTGTAATGTGTTTGAGTTGAACAAGATTAGGAAAGATTTCATAGATTTGCAGATGACAGAGAAAATGTCTATTGACGAGTTAATTGAGCAATTTAATGAGAAGCTGAGTTTTGTGACTCAGTGGGTACCTGATGAACCTTCCCAGGTTCAACATTTTATTGGAGCATTACTTCCAGAGTACAGGAGTACAACCCGATTGGTTGGATCGTTGTCCCAAGCCTTCACCTTAGCTAAGTCTGCTGAGGAGGACATCCAGGCGAGAGAGAAACTGAACCGAGACAAGGTAGCTTTGCAGAAACCGAAGAATGAAGACTAGTAACCAACAGAAGAAGAAATGGAAGGGTAATCAGTCTTAGGGAGGTCAGAGTTGTAAGACGACAACAGGGGGCTCAAATGTGAACTCGCAGTGGTGTCCACGATGTAGATCTACCCATACTAGGCAATGTACTGCTCAACCCATGCGATGTGTACGTTGTGGAGCTCATGGGCACGAGGTGAACGATTGTAGGAAGGAAGGGAACCGAGCGGGTGAATGTCCTTCAGGAAGGAAGACAGGGACGGGGACAGGGGCAGGAACAGTTGGGGGATCATCCTCAGTGGGTCAAAAGAGAAAGAACCCTCCGACACCTGAGGGTAGGGCGTTTCAAATGATAGTAGATGATGCTACTGCCACCGATGAGGTTATCACTTATCACCGGTATGTTTCTTATAAACTCCCTACCTGCTCTTGTGTTGTTTGATTCTGGACCGAATCGCTCTTTTATTTCTTTGGCATTTTGTAATAGATTAAAATTTCCTACTTCTGTTATTTCTTTACCACTTGAGATAGAAGTAGCAGATGGTAAGATAGTTCCTGTTACAACTTCTGTGACAGGGGATGAAATTGATATTGATGGTAGATGCTTTCTAGTGTCATTCCTTTTAATGCCTTTATCTGGCTTTGACGTGGTTTTAGGGATTAACTGGATGAGTAAGCATAAAGCGAGTATTAAATGCTAGAGGAAGTTGATTTCTTTTTTGTTGTCTAATGGGTCGTATGTGGTGGCTCGAGGGGAAAGGAACAAGCCTACATTTCCTATAATTTCCTTATTAAAAGCTAGAAAATCCTTGAGTAAGGGTTGTGAATGTTTTCTGGCATATGCTATTGATGCGAGAAAGGAAAAACGGGTAGTTACAGATGTGCGTGTTGTATTTGATTATCCTGAAGTATTTCCAGATGAGTTACGTACCTCCAATTCATGAGGTGGAGTACAAGATTGATTTGATTCCAGGTTCGAATCCGGTAGCGAAATCCCCTTATAGATTGGCTCCTTGAGAGATTAGGGAGATGATGACGCAGATTCAGGATCTTCTAGATCGGGGTTTTATTCATCCGAGTTCATCGCCGTGGGGTGCACTGGTTCTATTTGTGAAAAAGAAAGATGGCACGCTACGGATGTGTATTGATTACCGAGAACTGAACAAGAGGACAGTCAAGAATAAATACCCTCTGCCCAGGAATGATGATTTGTTTGATCAGTTGCGGGGTGCTTCTTATTTTTCGAAAATTGATCTGCGGTCGGGTTATCACTAGGTGCGAGTTTCTGACAAATATATTGCCAAAACTTCTTTCCGTACCCGGTATGGCCATTATGAATTCTTAGTCATGCCATTCAGCTTGACTAATGCCCCTGTTGTCTTTATGGATTTGATGAATCGGGTTTGTCGGCCATTTTCGGATGGGGAACAACGGGCTAGCAAGGCCCTAAATACCTATACAGGTACAGCTGATGCTATCAATGATCCGCAGACCTCAAGCAATCCCAGGCCATCGCTGGCCTCGATGTAGGACTAGTCAGTCCTCAATTGGATCATTCACAAACACATAACTGATCCAATCGGACCTTCAACACGTGCATATAATCATATATAAGTAGTATGAAATATAACACACACTTAATCAAATGCATATCATAACATGGCAATAGCATTTCATGCATAACAACGCATTCTAATTTGCGATAATACATTAAGTTCATCTGTTAATATATGTTATAGGTATATTAATTGCTATGATATCCAGCACTCACCTTATAAGGTAGAATAAGCTAAGACCTTGCTTTGGCACTCACGGTTTGTCGACTTGACCTATAATGCCAATACTTACGCGTTAATCACTTAAACACACAAAGAATATCTAGGATACTTGAAACAATACCCTAATGGTGTTATTTAACTCTTTATTAACTTATTATAATATCCCAAGCACCAACATGCGAAAACACAAACACAAAACAGCAAATCATGCTGAAACATGTTGGACGCGTCGCGTCCAAGAGGATTGACGCGTCGCGTATTGTGCAGCAGTGCACAAATACTTGCTTTTGCATAGTAGTGCCAATTTATCCCATTTCAACTCCAAATCAACTTTAGCAAAATTTTAGTGCTTCATATGACCATTTGACACATGTGGAACTTATTTCAATCATAAATTTCAGTTCTTGATTGCTAAATCAAAGAACCCACTTGAAACCTAGAATTTCAAGACTTGAAGAGCACCAACAAGAACAAGGATGAATATGAACTTTCAATGATCAATTGATGATAAAGAACAACTTGTGGGACTATTATGAAGCTTGTTATGCTACTGGAACAAAGATTTGTGAGTTTTCTTTCAAAACCCAAAAATCAAGAATGAAGAACAAGAGATGGAAACATGGAAGATGAAGCTTACAATGAAGAAGATGATGATTTAGGGTTGCTTTAATCTTCAATTTGCAGCTGGAATTAAGCTTGAATGATCTCTTGATGATTCCTTGAAGTTTTTCTTCTTCACTTTGTAAGAATAGAGAACACAATTGAGTGTGTTTGTGTGTTTACGTGTGTGAATATGTCTGTGTGAGGAGACCGACTTGTGGGTAAATATTATCCACAAGTGGGTATTTTGTTCCCCTTTTCAACTTACAAGTCGTCTCTTATTTAACCGTTTCAACTAACGAGAATATTTTTGAAATCTTCGTTTGAAACCGTTCTATATTTTATAATTTTTATCTATTTTTATTAATATTTTAATAACCTATATATTTATCATTGTCATACTTTATAACATTTTCTAAAATATATGTATTTTATTTAATTTAATTAAATATTTGGCGTACTACGTTCGCACACGTTTAGGCCCGTTTTGAGGATGTTACACTTTGTGTATTATGTCCAAATGTAAGTAATGTGTTATAGGTGAACCCGACGACCAAGAAGAGCCGGAACACTGTATTTGCCTATTGTAGCTATACAGGTGAGTGTATAAAATATTAAATATAACTGTATTAAATATAACTGTATTAAATATTACGTCCAGAAGTAAATTAATGAAAGATAAACCATATTATTATTGAATGTATAAAATACCTACTAAATGATATGATATGCACTTGAATAGTGTAAGTTTTGAATCATGATTATGATATGTATTTGTAAGCGCGCTGTGAGACCTTGAACAGGTCAACTATTTGTTTGTGATTGGATCCGGACATGAGGCCTATTTATAGTTGAATATCGAGGCCAACACGAAGACTAGGATGACTTGACGCCTACGGTCCAATGATGACGTCAACCTAGATAGGTATATAGGGTTTTGCAAGCCTAATATTCCTCGAATGATTATGCGGATCAGCTGCTCGTTGTACCCCATGGAGTCTTTGACTTCATAACGCAATGGTGGACCGATATAAGCTCACCCACCAGCATAATTGATGTGTCAGGTACCCTAGTTAGGAACATTGAGCCGGGTTAGCTACCGTACAAGATTATGTTGCTTTCTGATTACGTAAGCTCATCGTGAGATTCTAGGTTGGCTCTATCCGATGACTTTTGTTGATATGTGATATGGTTATGTTGATCTTTATGCTATCTTATGCTCACTAGTTTAAATTAGCTAACAGATACTCTCTCCATTGTACAGGTGACACTTAGGCATGAGGGCTTGGGTGCATGTTGGATGTTTGTTTTGGAGGAACACTTGTTATGCTACTTTATGTTTCTATATATTTTGTAATGGTCGGTTTTTTGGTTACGGTAACACCAAGAGTTTTAGTATGATGTGGTAGGTTTTGTTTGTAAATTATTAGCCACTTTATTTTCCCCTACTTATGTAATATTTTAAAACAGGTTTCCAATATAAATTATGTTTACAGATGAACCCACACAGTTTGGAAACTTAAATAATTTAAATGACTGTTTAAAAAAATCTAGTTTTCGAAATGGCGGTGTTACAAGTTGGTATCAGAGCCTAGGTTTAAGTGAATTAGGTAGTTGGAAGAGTATTAAGTCTCAAACCCGGGCCCGACCATTATTTAGTGCTCCTCGGGAGTTCATGGGGTGTGTGAAAGAGTATTATGCTTCTGATATGGTATTGCTTATTTTCTTATTATGCTAGTTAAGTATAATAAGAATACTAAGTATGATTATATATGTTATTTGACCAGAAAACTTAAAAGGGTAATATGGCTGCTAACGAAGATAGGGAAGCTTACATACAACAGTTAGAGGCACGACTAAAGACATCTAAGGAACAATTACCATTTTACCAATCCGTGGAACACAGACAACTAGCAAGTCTTAAAAATTCTTGTCTTGCCAACCTCCTACTTTTGAGGGTACTATGGATCCGACTGTGAAGAATCCAAGAAGGTACCCTATGCACGGAAAATGCTGAGAGTCTGAGGCATACCACGGAACTCACCTCATATGGTTCTTGATACTCTTATGTAGGAACATTTATATGCTAAATTTTCTAAGTGTGAATTTTTGCTCAGAAAAGTATGTTTCCTTGGTCATGTGATATGCAAGAAAGGTGTAATGGTCGACCCATCCGGTCGATGTCGTGATGAATTGGGGAATTCCCAAGACCCCATCCGAGATCAAAAGTTTCTTAGGAGTTTCTAGTTATTATTGGCGATTCATTCAAAATTTCTCTAAGATAGCAGGTCCTTTAACCAAACATACATGAAAGGACGTTGCTTATGCGTGGTATAATGATCAAGATAAGGCATTTCAAATTTTGAAACAATTATTACGTCAAGCTCCAATTCTGGCCCTATCCAACGGGTCGGAAGGATTTATTGTTTATTGTGATGCCTCTTATACAGGTTTGGGATGTGTCCTAATGCAGAGGGACAAGGTGATTGCTTATGCTTCCCACCAACTAAATCCTCATGAGAAGAACTACCCGACCCATGATCTTGAACTGGCGGTCGTATTCTTTGCTTTAAAGCTATGGCGTCATTATCTTAATGGCACCAAGTGTGTGGTGTACACAAGAGCCTTCAATACGTCTTCACCCAGAAGAAACTTAATATGAGGCAACGAAGATGGTTAGAGTTGATCAAGGACTATGAATGTGAAATCAAATATCACTTGGGAAAGGCGAACATCGTAGCAGATGCATTAAGCCGAAGGGGCTCCTATGAGAACATTAAACTCATGAAACTCACTATTGTATCTTATATCACTACTCAGCTTAAAGAGGCGCAACAAAAGGCCTTGTTAGAAGCTAATGTGAAAGCTGAAACCATGTATAAACTGAATGATCAATTAGAGGATGACAGTCGGAGATTAAAGACCTTAAGATCCCGAATCTGGGTACCTAACCTTGGAGGGAACCATGATCTAATCATACAAGAGACTCATAAGTCAAGATTGTCTATTCATCCTTGATGCGCCAAAATGTATCAGGATCTCAAAGCACTTTATTGGTGTCCCACGTTGAAGCGTGATATAGCTTCATATGTTGAGATTTGTCAAATATGTGCACAGGTTAAAACTGAACATCAAAAACCTTATGGTAATTTGCAATAATTGGCAATATCGGAATGGAAGTGTGACAATATTACCATGGACTATGTAACTAAATTTTCTAGGACTTCTAAAGGGCATTATATGATATGGGTAGTAGTTAATCGACTCACAAAGAGTATATTTTTTCTTGCACCAGTGAATCTCTACGTGTAACAACCCAAAATGGGCCTAGTTGTACCCCTTGTATTTAGGGATGAACCCTTGTGATATAAATAAGAATTCTAATTTTATAGGAGGACGATATGTATATTGTTATTACTAAATGAGGTGTTGATAAAAGTTGATGAAAGCGAATAATAGTTATTAATTATTGAATGATTTGAAATAAGGATTCCGAATATATCCTCGTTAGAATTTACGGATAGCGTTTGGATGAGTTGTAAGTTGAAAAGAGGAGCGAGATACCCGTCAAAAAGGGCCACCACCAAAGAGGCGGCAGCCCCTTTTCCTTCCCATTTGGTTTTGCTTTTTGTTTCTTTTCTTCATTCTTTCTTCTTCTTTATTTCTTTCTTTCTTTTTCTTTCTTTCCTCACTTGAACAAACACACACACACGTAGCTCAAACAAATTGAAGGATTAATCAAGTTTGAAGCTAGAGATTAGGAAGAGAAGATTACAACTATCATTTGGAGACAAGTAAGTATTCTTATCTACTTTTGTTTATTGTTTTAGAAGGTTTGGAGTGTTAATGGGTAATTAACCCAAATCTTGAAAGGATTGTTAAAATAAGTTTTAATATATGTTAGTAGACTCCTTAAGAGGATAAGAGAGTGTACAAATGATTAAGTTTCAATTATAAACTGGTTTGTAGTTCTTAATCAAATCTTGATTTTTGCAATTAAGTGATGTTAGGAGGTCTCCTATTGGTCCATATAACTTAGATAGACTATCTTTATGTAAATAAGTGAATATAAGATCAAAACTGATGTTTTGAGTCTAAACTATTTTAATGGGATTATTTTATTTTAATATAATAAAGTGCCTAAATAGTCCCAAACAAGCTTTGTAAGTGTTAGGAGATGTTTGGGATTGATTTAGATGATATTTGATCGAGTTTTAATCTGTAGAAAAATAATGGCGCTTTGTAACTATTTTAGCAACGCGATGCGTCGAAATAAAGATTGCGGTGCGTCCGGCTATTTAAGCGTGACATGACGCGTCCGGGACGTTAGTTAGTAGTTTTGCTGTTTTACGCATATTAATGCGTGGGCCATTATTATAGGTTAATATACGGATTAAAGGCATCGTTAGAAGATTAATACGAGCATCCTGCACTCAGGTGAGTACCGACTTAATTCATAATCATTATACAATATATATGGATTAATTGTTTGCCATTAAGTAGATACAAGACATGATAATTATGATTATGATCAGCAAGTTGGTAGAGTTGAGTTTAGACTTGTGTTTATAGAAACACGAAGTATAGATGTTTATATGGTTTATGTTTATAATAATAATGAACGAATACTTGTTATATGATATGTATGCATGTTGATGGATCCGGATTGCATCCGCCTCGTTAAAGTTATTAGTTATTGTAGAGTACATGCCAGCGGATCCAAGTTGGACCCGCCTAGTTAAACTTAATGATATGTATGTTATGTTGGATTGTGATTAGTTTGCAAATGTATAGATCCTGATTAGATCACCCATGTTGTGCTTATGAATTTTACTTATTGAATGTAAGTAGAACTTATTGTTATGCCTGCTATGGATCCTGATTGGATCAACCATGTGGAATTATTGATATGCTAGACATGTATTTAAGTACATGTGCATATATTGGGATATATAAATGAATACAAGTTATATGTAAATGCAAGCATGCTATTGTCCCTACAAAGGGTTATTGATGAGCTATGTGAGTGTCCGGACATATATGTGTATGAAAGGTCAGCTTCGGCTGGGTCTCAGGGGCCTTCGGGCAATTTTTGGGGACCAATGGTACTCGAGTGCCATTCCTTCAAACTCTTGAGGTGATTGCCTTAACTGGCTGAGCCTAATGAGCCTTTGGCTCCTTAACGAGCAGGTAGATTCACTTATGTGATGAAACCAGCACGGATGGTAGTGTCTGATTCCTCGGTGGAAAATTATTGAGATGGATTAGCTACCCGGCAAGATATGATGCCTGCCGGTTGGGTCAGCACTACGCTATGTGATAGGATAGCATTGTTTGCTAAATCCTGTGTTATATGACTCGCATGTATCTATGTTGCCATGTTGCTATGCTTATGATATGAAGTATATGATGCCCTATGTGCTGCATGATGCTTAGGGTTAAGTTTGTATTCACTAGCTTTTAAAGCTAACCTAATGCAGGTATCATGGTCGGTCGGTATTTTATTGGTAACACCTGTTTGTAAATAAAGAAAATGTTTTTTTAAGACTTCCGCTGTTTTGTTATCAAACTAAAATAATGTTTGACTTTTAGTTTTAAAAAGACTAAAATTGACTCTGAAATAGCGGTGTTACACTACCCATGCCTCGTTTAGCTCAATTGTTTATCAACGAGATTGTATCTCGTTATTCCTTTATCTATAGTCTATGATCGAGATACACATTTTGTGTCAAACTTCTGGACCAGTCTTCAGCATGAATTTGGTATTCATGCTCATCTGAGTACCGCATACCATCCCCAAACCGATGGACAATCTGAAAGGAGTATTCAAACTCTTGAAGACATGTTGCGTGCATGTGTGCTTGAATTTGGTGCTTCATGGGATTCTCATCTACCTTTGATCGAATTTGCTTATAATAATTCGTATCACTCTAGCATCAGTATGCCACCGTATGAGATGCTTTATTGTAGGAGTTGTCGTACCCCTACTTGTTGGCTTCAGTTGAGAGAGAAACAATATGCATGACCTGATCTAGTCTAAATTACGACTGACAAATTCAAAGTCGCACGTGAGAAGTTAAAAGTGGCCCGTGATAGACAAAAGTTGTATGCTGATCTGAAATGCCGACCGGTTATCCTTGAAATAGGTGACCGAGTATTGTTGAAGGTCTCTTCGTGGTAAGGAGTGATTCAGTTTGGTAGAAAGGCAAGTTGAGCCCACGTTACATTGGTCCTTTCAAATTCATCAAGAAGGTCAATGAGCAAACCGTATGCTTAGAATTACCTCTAGAAATTGTCATGCATTCATAATACTTTCAATGTCCGTTACATGCATAAATGCAAAGTGGAGGAATATCAAACTCTACCTCTGCAAGATCTAAAGATGGATTCTACTAAACGGTTGGTGGAGGAACCCATTGAAATCTAGGACACGAAGGTCAAATGGTTGAGAAAGAAGAACATTCCATTGGTCTTAATAAAATGGAAACAAAACCTCGAGTCAAACTTGACATGGGAGACCGAGTAAGATATGAATGCCCGCTATCCCCACTTGTTTGTAGAAGAGCAGATTCCGAGGACGGAATCATCTTAAGTGGGTAGATTTGTAATATCCTCAAATGGGTCTGGCCGTTTACACACTCGGTATGTGCGAAACTTGAATTTAATAATGAATATAAGAATTCTATCTAATTTATTTAAGATGGAATTATTATGAAAATAGTTAAGAAATGAGGTTATAAAAATAATAATAAAATTGATAAAATATTAAACAGTTTTAAATAAGGATTCCAAAGATATCTCCGTTAGTTGAAACGGGTAAACGAGTGCTGAGTTGCAAGTTGAAAAGGGGAACAAAATACCCACTTGTGGATATTATTGAACCAAAGTTGTTTATTCCCCTATTTTTATACGCAGACACACAAATACACATACTAACACACACTTCATCTTTGTTCTTGACTCTTGAAGGAGAAATCAATAGGAGAGATCATTCAAGCTTCCATTCTAACAACTGATTCAAGAATAAAATCAGTTCCTAATCCCTTCTTCATCATCTTCATTCCACTTGTAAGTGTTCTTCCTCCATGTTCCTCATTTTTGAAGTTTTTAGGTTGAAATGGGTCAAAACCAAAATAGCATTAAGAACTGAATTCTAATGTTATAATCTGTTCCTAAATCATATGTAAGTAGTTTTAGATCAAATTCATGGATTAAAGTGTTAATTTTGATTGAATTTAGAGATTTTGTTCAAATGAGTCAAAATTGGTGAATTTGATCCCAAATCTTGCATTGCTTGTTAGAATTGGTAAATTGTATGTTTTTAGACTCATATTGGTATCTCATATGTTATACAAACACCAAAAGTTGATTAGAAATAATTGGGATTGAGTTTGGATTGAGAATGGATAGAACAGGGAATGAAATTCGTCACTTGTATGCTTGCGGGCGCAAGGATAGTCCTTGCGGCCGCAAGGGAGGTGCTAAGATTACTTACGGGCGCAAGTAGTTTTCCTTACGGGCGCAAGCAAGAAGGCTTGTGGCTACAAGGTGGTGGTGTCTAGTGACAACAAGCAGTTTGTTGTTTTCTTTGTATTGATGTATGAAAAGTTTGATTAGGTCAATAAATGGATTAAGGACATCATTAAGGGATTAATACTAGTATTCTACTAGTTGTAATTTGTGTGTTATGTGTAACGTCCCAATTTTTTTTGAGATATATAACAGATCGATTCACAAAGCTACCACATATTAAAACTGAGTAATTAAGGTACTAAATTTAATAAATATCCGCGGAAGTCTTTTCACGATGAGCCATCTCTAAGGTGCTGGAGCCCTGCCATGGTTGTTTCCTGGAACAAGTTAAAACAATAATAGTAAGCATGAAGCTTAGAGAGTACACTATTTACAACCCCAACCAGTTCATCAATTAACACGTAGCTCATACCCACTACCGTAATAAGTGGTCTCATCATACCCGCCTGCTTGGATGGTATTATCGTACCCGTTGCCTCGTAACAGTCTAACATACCCGACACCGAAGTGTTGGTCTCATACCCGACACCGAAGTGTTGGTCTCATACATGTTACCGAAGTAAATCGTCTAAACATACCCGTTACTGAATTAAACGATCTAAACATACCCGTTACCGAAGTAAACAATCTAATATATCTTTCACGTATCTCATAGCTTTATCACTTATTGCACGTGACTAATCGTACAAGAGATCTATTTAGAGTCTAAGTAAGAATACTCACATGTCTGCAGTCTCAATTTCAATTAACGGGGATCACATCATTACTTAGTCACGAGTCCGTGGCACGAACCTACAATGCAATTAACTAGGTTACTTCTCGGAAAAACTTTTAATTCAAGTCGGACCCCTACTAAGTCGGGCCCTTCATTAGGTCGGACGCCTCACTAAGTCGGACCCCTCATTAGGTCGGACTTATGTACTTAAGTCAGACAAAACCAAGTCGGACCTAGTTAGGTCGGACCTCAACTAAGTCGGATAGCAAGTGGCATGCACAAAGTCCGACCAACCTATCTTGTCACTTTAAGTATAAGTCGGACCATGCACGCTTTCTAAGTCAGACAAAGATGGGGCATCAAGGCCCAAGTCAGACCAATCTAATTTTGTTTCACAAGTCGCGCAGATTGGGGTCAGACACAACCAAGCCGTATGAATTAAGTCGGATCAGCCTAAGGTCAGACTAAGTCATCTTGGTCGGACCTAATACTGGTTCATGCCATTCGAAACCCCCATGATCATAACTTATCAAAACTCGACCAAATCGATTAAAATCAGTTGTAGAGCGTTTCTAACTTCATTTAAGAAATTCCTTTCCTTTTTATTTAGGTTTTATATCAAGATTAAACCCAAAACCACTCTTCTTTCTCCCTCAGTTCTCTCTATCTCTCTCTCTAACACATACTCAGGCTTCAAAACCCCATTGAATCATGTCTACTCCCAAAAAGAAATATACCCACATGATCAGAATGAGTTTAGGAACATTACCTCAAGCTCTTCTTCCCAATTCTTTGACGGTTGAAGTGAGAATGAAGATCCTTGTTCTTCCTCTACTTGGCCTTCGACACACACACACAACACACACAACGGTCACTGAGTTTGAATGGAACAGTGGAATAATCCTTGGGGGCTGAGCCCTAATTCCTATTTATATGGTTTCTTACAAGGCTTGGCCCCTCATAATAACTCAAGCCCGTCAACAACTAACCAACTTGCAATAACTTTGCTTTAATAACCATCAGGCCCAATAATTATGCCTTGCATACTATGAATATATATATATATATATATATATATATAGACAAAAGTTCAAACGAGAACTGTTTTTCGTACGAGAAACGCGAGAACCAATCTTAGCCATCCAATTCCCAATCCTTCAATTGAATTGCCCACCCATGAATCCTTACATGCACCATACCACACTCAATCCCCCCACACACTTCATCCATGAATTTCATTATCCAAAATGAACGGCCAAGATTGGTTCTAGCAGTTCTCGTACATAAAACAGTTCTCATTTGAACCCTCCCCTATATAGACAAATATATATATATATATATATATATATATATATATATATATATATATATATCAAGCCCAAGACTATTTCTTTAATTAAGACCACAATTAAATTTAAAACTCAAGGTAATAATAACAACTAACACTCCTAAAAATATTCTTTTATTAAATTAGGAAATTTGGATATTACAGTATTTCTAAATGTAATATATCAAGCCCAAGACTATTTCTTTAATTAAGACCACAATTAAATTTAAAACTCAAGGAAATAATAACAACTAACACTCCTAAAAATATTCTTTTTATTAAATTAGGAAATTTGGATATTACATTATGTCTAAAGGTAAGTAATGTGTTATAGGTGAACCCGACGACCAAGAAGAACCGGAACACTATATTTGCACTTGAATAGTGTAAGTTTTGAATTATGATTATGATATGAATTTGTATGCTCACTGTGAGACCCTCAACACGTGAACTATTTGTTTGTGATCGGATCTGGACATGAGGACTATTTATAGTCCATTATCAAGGCTAGCACGAGGACTAGGATGACTTGAGGCCTACGGGCCAATGATGGCGTCAACAGTACCTGGATAAGTATTTAGGGTTTTGCAAGCACAATGTTCCTCGAATGATTATGGGGATCAGCTGCTCGTTGATGTGACTGGTACCCAGTTAGGAATATTAAGCCGGGTTAGCTACACAACAAGATTATGTTGCTTTCTGATTACGCCAGCTCATCACGAGATGTTATAGGTGAAACTTAGGCGTGAGCGCTCGGGTGCATGCCGGATGTTTGTTTTGGAGGAACACTTGTTGTGCTACTTTATGTTTGTATATATTTTAGTATGATGTGGCTGGTTTTGTTTGTAAATTATTAACCACTTTATTTTCCACTACTTATGTAATATTTGAAAACAGGTTTTCAGTATAAGTTATGATTACGATGAACCCACGCAGTTTAGAAACTTAAATAATTTAAATGACTGTTTAAAAAAATCTAGTTTTCAAAATGGTGGTGTTACATATATTCACCTTAGTAAATATTTATTAAAAGAATATTATAAAAATGATTATATTTTCCCACGTATTTTTGTAAAAAGATCCGGATCCAAATATATTATGATTGCTATGTATATTGATGATTGAAATATATATGGTGATGTTCAAAAGGCAATTGAATAATCGAAAAGTATTTGAAATGAAAGATTTTGAAAAGAAAGTTTATCTTGAGTTATAAATGGAACACCTTAAAGTTGAAACCTATTGCACCATCAAAAAAAATATATAAAAAAGATGTTTAAGATTTATATGGATAAATCACATCACTAAGCACTCAAATGGTTGTGAGATCATTTGATATTGAAAATGACCATTTTCCGACTTTTAAGAAGTGGCAAAAAGCTTATTGGTCCAGAATTATCATATTTAAACGTTACTTGGGTCATTAATATTTTTTTGCTAGTCATAGATGACATTAAATGTTATTTTTATTAAATTTATCATGCGAGATATAGTTAGTGTACTACAAAAAGACATCGCAATGAAATAAGTAAATATTTCAATACATTTAAGGTATCAAGAACACTGGTTTATATTTTATTAACCTGTCAAAACAAGATTTGTTACTTTTGTAAATGTAGGATATATGTTAGATCCCTGCATCGATCCGTTTCAGATTAGATACGACTTTACAACTCGTGATACCACAAGTCGATAGCATTCTACAAAGCAAATAAGTATAGCCACATCACTAATATTGTAGAGATCTTAATAATTTATGAAAGCAAGCAAAGTACGTTATTTCACTAAGAATGC
Source organism: Dittrichia graveolens (assembly GCA_038502395.1). Taxonomy (NCBI): domain Eukaryota; kingdom Viridiplantae; phylum Streptophyta; class Magnoliopsida; order Asterales; family Asteraceae; genus Dittrichia; species Dittrichia graveolens. Next base: position 71,245,904 of record JARJIL010000004.1, on the reverse strand, counting down.
AATATGATACATTCAAGAAGTTCATTCAAGTAAGGACGAAGCTGATTTATCTACCAACAAAGTTTCGGCTTGTTTTGGCTTTAACATTTGAGAATATAGTTTATGATGTTAGTCATTGAGCTACACCAACTTAAAGAGCTCAAGTAGGAGGAGAAAATAGGCATTGTACTCTTTCTTCCTTATTCATGGTTTTATCCCACTGAGTTTTCCTAAGAAGTGTTCTTACGAGGCAACATACCTAAACGTTTTGAAGTATTTATGACTCTTTTTTCTTCACTAAGCTTTTTTCTAATTGGGTTTTACCTAGTAAGGTTTTAACGAGACATTATACTTTTAATGTACATTTAAGAGGAGTGTTATGGATAATTATAGAATAAATGTCCTTATCCCCTAATAGATAAAAGATTTGAATCTTAAATACTGATCTATTGTATACCTATAAATATAAAATTACTTAATAAATAATAAAATTTCTTTCTCTTTATTCTGTTTCTCTTGCTATCTTGAGCGAAAATAATTAGACTAGTTAATAAACCTAAATTACACTCCTAGATAATTTGAATACCAGGTTAAATTAATATGTAAATATAAAATCACTAACTAAAATTACAACACAGATCACTTTTCTAAAAATAAAATCTAGAAAACATCTTCTTGTATGATTTACCACTCCTCTATGAAAAAACACTATTTTTTTATTATTAAAAAAGAAGAAATAATTTATTTAAATAGTTTATGAAAGTAACAATGATATAAGTTAATTAAAGTTAACATCATAAATCATTTCTCCTCTTAATATCACTTATATCGTTACTTAAAATATGGGTTTAGTTTACTAAAATGTATACAACTTGTTATGTTTTGTTATTGTATATATCAGACTTTAAAAAGTTTATTGGGTGTATCAACCATTTAATTTATCGCTATTTTGTGTATTAAACTTTCTATTGTATGTATTAAACTTATAAATTTTTTCTTTTTTTATGCAACAAAAATACATACAATAGGAATAAATTAAAAGTTTATACACATAGAAGAATGTTCAATATAGTCCATAATTAATTCATAGTCATACGGGACTAATTTTAGCCTTTGAATCAATGTCATCAATGGTCCACATTAAATTTTAAAAACTTGGACTGAGTGGTATTTTTCGTAATTCACATGTGATACTTTTACAAATCACATGTGATTGTATACTGAATCACTTATAATTTAATATTAAAATTTTATAACTATGTTTTTTTAAATTGACTTTATTGAACACAACTCTATACACATAATAGAAACTTTATAAAGTTTCATACATAAAATAAAAAGGTGTGACAAATACTTAGTCCACCCATAGCAGGCAGCCCGAACCCTATCGGCTTCTTCTAGTGAGGCTGGTAACACTGGTACTTCCCTCCTGTAACCGATGGGTAACCTTTCGGCATGCCACACCCGACAGTTAAACTTTTTTTTCTAAATATAGTATAGGGTTTTGTTCAATATAGTCCTTATTAAAATCATAGTCCTGATTGACAATTTTTAGTCATTAGATTTCAATATTAATGGTCTAGATTTAATCTTAAATAATAATTAAAATTGATATAAGGAAGGATAATTTTGACTTTTTGCATATTGGTCCCCACGATCTCTTTCCTCTAATTCATTTAAAATTAATTTCTCACAAACTGTTAATCGTTAGACGAAACCAATTATACCGTTGCGATCCTCGTGTTCCCCTCTTTTATTAGAGAGGTCACTTGATATACTTTTGACAAACTTTTTTTTTTCAATTTGTTAGTTTGAACTTAAATTTTATTAATGTATAATCACATGCGATTCATAACAATATTACATGTGTTGTTTTATTAATTTTTATCTTCGTAAATCGTATATCATTTAACGTTTATTAATTTTGAATCTTTGCTTAAAAAAATCAACATTTGCTTAAAACCGTTTATACATGTATGTACATATTCAATTCCACTCAATCCAATTGCATTGTCTACCCATGAATGCATATATTGTGTACTAGCAACACCCTATCCCCTCTATTAAAGGTCCAAATGTGTTCTCCTTCGAATTTCTATGTCTTTTATATTGGTTCTCGTAATAAGAATGGTTCTCGTTTGAACAATCCCCTATGCAATCATATATGATTGAATACCAAATCTCATGTTTTTTGCTATTCAATCACATGTGAATCTGTACAAACTCTCGTGTGATTCTGTACAAAATCACATGTGATTAAATATGCAATCATATGTGATTGAATACCAAATCTTATGTTTTTTGTATTCAATCACATGTGATTCTGTACAAAATCACATGTGATTGAATAAGCAATCACATGTGATTGAATACGCAATTACATGTGATTGATTCTGTCAAATATGTGACATAAAAATGCTACATTTAATCAAATCACATGTAATTATGTGCATGTATAAGAGATAGATAATCACATGTGTTATGAAACAACTAATAACTTAGAATCACTTTCAATTGTTGATTTTTTGTTACTAAACCATAGAACTTCGCCAGATTATCAAACACCAAACTATAATTTTATAAAGATTATATTGATCACACCTCTATGAATCACATGTGATTATATTTTAATAAAATTTAACTCCAATATAATAAAATGAGAAAAAAATTGTCGAAAGTATATCAAGTGACCTCTCTAATAAAAAAGGGGAACACGAGGATCGCAACAGTATAATTCGTTTCGTCTAACGATTAACGGTTTGTGAGATAGTTAATTTTAAATAAATTAGAGCAGAGAGAAAGTGGAGACCGATAGTTAAAAAGTCATAAATGCACTATTTCATACAAATATATTAATTTTGATTATAATTTAAGATTAAATCTTGACTATTGAATTTTAAAATCTAATAACTATAAATTATCACTCAGGACTATAAATTAAATTATAATATAATAGGTAAAACAGAGAAAATTAGTTAGTTTAAGTTATGCTATATATTAAGGGGGTGTTTGGTTGGATGGAATTCTTAGGTATTTGTAGGAATTGGAATCCAATTCTTAAAGAATCCCATGTTTGGTTCATCATTTATCATGGAATTGGAATTTTTAGTATGGAAAACATTCCCTTAACCAAGGGAATTCAAATTCCTTCTATTTTGCTCAAGAATTCAAATTACATTCTTACATGCTCGTTACCTACGACCTGCAACAAACAATCTGTGACCTGCGACCGGCGACTAGCGATCGGCGACTATCGATCAAAGCTGTGACCAGCGGCTGGCGACCGGCGACTGAAGCTACGACCGGCGTGTGGAGATTGAAGCTTCGACCGGCGACTGAAGCTTCGATTGGCGATCGAAGCTACAACGTGTGGCGATCGAAGCTACGACCGGACGACTGGACATCGAGCGACTCAATCTTCTACGGTGACGTTCGATGGTGGCGATTAGGGCTTTGACCTTCAACAGGCGATCTAAGCTCGCGACCTACGACAGACGACGTTCGATGGTGGCGATTAGGACTTTGACCATCGAGCAACCAACGACGACCTCCGTCGAGCAACCGGCGACGTTCAATGGTGGCGGTGATTATGGATAGTGGTGGTAGGATCTGTGGTTGTGGTGTGAATTCTAATTCCAAGGTATAGTTAACCAAACACAATAAGCCAGGATTTAGATTCCAATTTCAAATCCTTCAAATTCCAATTCCTTCCTACATTTCAATTCCTTCAAAAAAAACAATCCATAAACCAAACGCTATCTAAGTATTTGTGTCAGAAAGAAAAAAAAAGGAAAAAATGATATTGCGATTAAGGGTTAACTTATAATGTTACAACTAATTACCAAATTTTCCCATTTTCAAACCTTTCCGTCTGCTCTGCCCTCTTTTCTACACTTTTTGACCTTTTCATCTTTGATCTGTTCTACCCACTTCAGTTCCAACGCCGGCAGTAATCGATCTCTTCTCCTTCGATCGTATGTAATTCCGCACTTCCGATCTGTATTCCGTCGGCTGTAATCGCTCAAATCCAAGCATCGCATTTATTTTTAAACGCATGTGAGTCCTACGAGGCCTTCTTCTTCTTCTTCGACGCCAAGCAGGTCAGTGTCAGTCCTTCTAAGTCTTTTCCTTCGTCTACAACCGCATAACTTAGATTTTTCCTCCATCAATACACAGATGTTTTGTTGAATAGGGTCGATTGATAGACCAGTTAGCTATAAAATCATAACTGAATTTATAATCGCATATTTCCTGTATGAATTCAGATAGGATTCAACTTTTTGATGTTTTTGTTGCTTCTTTGAAATCAGTTGGTACTGTAATAGTTAATAACAATTTAGGAGGATTTATTAACAATATCATAGTATTCTGAACTTGATGAACTAGGTTGAATATTACGCTAAAGTATCCATACAATGCAATGGAATTGGTAACTCAGTCAATTTTGTGCCCTAGTCGCTGAGTTAGACCCAGTCTTAGTAAGTCAAGGTCCTAAAAAGGCCAAGTTACCAAGTTCAGGTGCTATATGGTACCTTTATATGACAATCAAATGAAAATATGAAAGTTGTATTGATTTGGTATATAGATTATGTAACTACTTGTAGAAACAAAATTACTCCTGTGTTTAATTCTAAAATTTCATTATTAATTCTTATATTGCACTGTAGTTCTTGTTGGTTGATTTAATTGAATCAATTTGATCTAAACTAGCAGGTCTAATAGGATACATGGATTTTTGGACTTCTTGGAAATTGGGTATGGATGTCACACAAAGAACTCAGTTATATAAGCATCTGGGTAGTTTTGCAAGAAAATGTATATTTAGCATTCTTTCTGTAGCTACATTACCTAATCACATTGCCTTCATTATGGATGGTAATAGAAGATACTCCAAGCAACACAATTTGATTGATGGGGAAGGACATAGAGTTGGGTTTACATCATTAATGTCAATGCTTATGTACTGCTATGAGCTACGGGTGAATTGCGTGACAATTTACGCTTTCAGCATAGAAAATTTTAAGCGAGGTCCTGAAGAAGTTCAATCTTTAATGGACTTGATGGAGGAAAAGATTCAAGGGTTGATAGAAGAGGAGAGCATAGTTAACCAATATGGAGTAAGGGTTTACTTTATAGGAAACCTTCAACTTTTAAGTAAACCCGTGAGGTTAGCAGCACAGAGGGCTATGAATGCAACTGCTAAAAACTCGAAAGCAGTGTTACTGGTTTGCATTGCATATACTTCTACTGATGAGATTTTGCATGCTGTTCAAGAATCTTGTGAAGAAAAATGGGATGACATCAAAGAATGTGGCGGGAATGAGAGAATACTAGAAAAGAATACTATCGATGTTTCGGATATTGAGAGACATTTGTATATGGCAGTTGCTCCGGACCCTGATATCATAATCCGTTCATCTGGTGAGACTCGTTTAAGCAATTTTCTTTTGTGGCAGAGCACCAACTGCATGTTGTACTCGCCATCTGTTCTGTGGCCAGAGATTGGTTTCTGGCACCTGGTTCAGGCTATTTTGGTCTTCCAAAATCATATATATTATTTAAAAAAACAGAAACAGTCATGAATTTCTAGGATTCCTAGCAGTAGTTGTTTCCTAACTTCTGTATCTTGTTGTATTCTAGTTCAGATATCGATTTTGAACATGAGTTGAGATGTTTTTATTAGTATGCTTGGCCTTGGTTCAAGATCATGTGCTCAGTATATTAGCCTTTACTTCTGATTCGGATTCAGTTATTTATGGTTGCACAAAAATTTTAGTCTTGTAATTTACAAATATTTTAGTTTCTTATTCAAGTTTCTAATGTGACTTTTTCGATATAGATAAGTAATGTAGTTAAATAACTCTGTGCAGTATATTAGTCGTTGTTTGTATTCATAGGATTAAGTTTCACATTAGCTATGAAAGTTTTTGTTAGATACTATTAAATTTGTTGGACTAGCAGCCCGAAAGAACTAACCACATCTTCTTGGAGCTTGGAGTTGCCGAATTGAAGGTTAGTATCATGCTTTATTTCATGCTGGTAAGTCTCATCTTTGGATACAGTTATTAAGCCTGTGTCAAATTCTTTTGATCTTTCTGTGATCAATACATGTTTTGGTAGATTTTACGCTATCAAACATGGATTCTTGTGTGACCACTAAATTGACGTAGAGATTACAGAATGCATCTATTATTTGTATATATACAAGTTAACTATTAATCATAAAATACAACTCAGCTATAAATGATTGGAAGTTCTACAGGTAATACCCGTTTATTTCTGTTGGTCGGGCAACGGCCAGGGCCATGGGATTAGGGGGCCAGGAAAATTTCTGCATTCTATAATCTATATGTATATGTAGTAAGCCCAGGTCCAAATTCAAAAAAATGTTTGGGGGACCGAGGCGGTGATCGAAGAAGGCGGCAAAATAAAATTTCAGGAGTCATGCCTCAATTGCGTCGGGAAATCAAACGACAAAAATCGAAATCAAATGACACTTTCGTGCTTCACTTTTGCCAATTTGCACAACAAATATTGATTCAAAAAACGATTTAGTGCTTCACTCTTGTCGATATGCACTCTAAATCAAATAAACGCAATGGCTGACGTTGTCGGGAAGGGTAATTTGGTAGGTTGATTGAGTTTGGGTTTCTGTGGATTTAAGTGACTCAATGTCTTAGGCTAGAAGTGACAATTGAGTTTCTGTTTTGGATCGGAAGGTTTGGAAGTTGGTGGATAAGTGTCAAAGTTTTGGTTAACGGTAAGAATGGCTTTTAGGATTTGGCTTGAGGTTTCTGGTTAAGGTGGTGGAGTGGGCATAGGAGTGGATAGAGGCAAAGAAGCAATCAAGGGAATTGTTTGTGGTCCCTCACTTGAAGTTTGGTTGCTAACTCCTAGATCATGGGGAACATAGTGGTAGTCCTATGTTGGTGATTGTCTTGTACGGCCAACATTGGCAGACACTTTAGTGTGTGTAAGAATAAAATAAATATGAGGTGCGGAGACTGTGATTGGAGTATGGGATGCACTCCATTGGGTATCTGATAGATTTATATATGTATGCTTTGAGTTTGTATTTTGAATATTAATGTAAAGTGTATTTTGATGGTTGTCAGATAATGGGTGAGCTTACTCGGTCCATGAGGACTTAAACCTTGTGTAAAGACTCACCTATAAATAGTCAATCCAGCCGACTTGTGGCTGTGTATCTCTCATATTGCAATATCAATAGTGAGTTTACACCCTTGTGTGTGTGTGTTGATAGAATACCAAGTTCATCTAGATCTATAATCTTCGTCTCACTTCTTAATCAAAAGGACATTCATTTGGTATCGGAGCCAATCCTTAATTGAATTGGTTCTTTATCAGTGTGATTTGATCCATTTTTGTTGAAAATCAGAGGTTTGTGTGTGTTCTTCGAAAAAAGCGAGAGCTGTTCTAAGTTTTCTTCAAATTTCAATCGAGAAATCATTGCTTTCATTAGTGTTATGGCTCGATGAGTGTGCAAAAATAGCTTTCGAATAATTTGGGATTGATTCTCTCAAATTGGTTAACATTTGATAGATCAATTGTGGTAGTTTTTGAGTTCATCGTGTTCTTCACAAAAATTGCCAAATTCATCTTGATTCGATCTGTTTTTTATAAGAAAATGGATTAGGAGTTGTTTATAATCGTAGGCGAATTGATTGGGATTGAATTTATGTACTTTGGAACAACTTTGTTTGAGATTTAAATCTTGTTCATTGACCGTAAGAACAGCCGAATTTGGGTTTTCAAGCACTTGGGAGAATCTGAGATTTTAATCAACCGAATTCGGTCATCAACCGAATTTCGGTCATTACTGCAAAAGATAACCGAGTTTGATTTTTAAACCTAAGTCATACTCAACCAATTTTTGTTATTCCTGTGAGAAAGATCTAACCGAAATCCAACATCAAAAATTCAGACCCAAGTTCAATCAACTGAATTCTATCAATTTAACAACCGAATTTTTAAAGCATCAACAGAATTCCAACTCAGTCATGCGAATATCAAGCCCAACAGAATTCTAAAGTAACCGAATTCGGTCATCACAACAAACCTAAATAATCAGTTCAACCGAATTCGAACACCTAAATTCATTCTAGTCAAATCCAACTGAATTTCAAACCCAATAAGAGATTTCTTGAAGTCTTTTACCAACTTAATTATGATAATACACAACCGATTTTGAACACCAAACTCGATTGAAACAACCGACTTTCTGTCACTCTTTGAACCGAATTTGAACCCGATAAGAACTATCGAATTTATGTCAATCTTCAAACCCGATAAACTTTAACTAAATTTCAACAAAACCCAATTCAATCAAAGGAAGATCATTAACAAGAAGTAAAGATGTCTAAGAAATACTTGCTATTGGTACAGATACCAAATCTCTAGTCATATATCATGGAGAGTATAATGTCTGGAAAGGCAAATTCTTGGATATCAAGACCGCCTTCGTTAATGGATATCAAGGCCACCTTTCTTAATGGAACACTTTCAGGTGAAGTGTATATGGCATAGCGTGAAAGTTTTGTGCATCCACAGTATCGAGACAAAGTCCACAAGCTAAAGAAGTATTCAGGGGAGGTGTATATGGACTTAAGCAAGCATCTCGCAGCTTGAACCTATGCTTTAATGAGAAAGTCAAATAGTTTGGCTTTTCAAAAAGCAAGGATGAGTCATGCGTATGTGTCAAGGCTAGTGGGAGTACTATTGTAGTCCTACTTCTATATGTTGATGACATACTTCTTATTGGAAACGATGTCCCAACTTTGCAAGGTGTAAAAATCTGGCTTGGGAATTGTTTTTCAATGAAAGATCTAGGGGATGTGACATATATTCTTAGGATCAAGATCTAATAGAGATAGATCCAAGAGGATTATTGGGCTTAGCCAGAGTACCTACATAGACAAAGTTCTTAAACGGTTCCGGATAGAGTACTCCAAGAAGATTTTCCTCCCTATGTTGCATGGAGTGATACTGAGTAAGACTTGGTGTCCTAATTCCCGTGAGGAACGTGAAGTAATGAGGCGGGTTACATATGCTTCGGTAGTAGGCTCGATCATGTATGCCATGCTTTGTACAAGGCCTAATGTATCGTGTGCTTTGTACGACACTTGATGTATAGTGTGCTTTTTGAAAATCAGGGTGATAATATCATTTCATCCTTTGACCGCATATACATGTGTTTCTACGACATTGGTCTAATTGCTTTCAAACGCAGACCATAACTTGCTGTTATAAAGGAAACTTTTGGGCAAAGTATTGCTAATGTAATGGGGCAATGTAGTCGAAGTAATTAGTTTGTTTGTTTAGAGAGATATCACTTGCCCCTCGATGATTGGGCGCTAACACCAAAATGCATGACCATGCTCAAGTTTGCAATGTTAGTTGATGAATCGCAACTTGTATGTTTTGGTCACCTCCAATCTTGATCGAGAAACATAATTGTGAACGATGGGAGAATGACTTTGTACCATGTCTCATGTTCACTTTGATATCGCGAACAAAAGGATAATTGATCACTTATCTGTAGGTCCATATCAAACCAATTGGGTTGTGATTAAGTCCTTTTCAGGGATGGCATGCCCCGTACCGACTTAGGGTAAGGATGTCTTACTAGAAGCCGCTCCTTGTCTATGATACCTATAGTTATGATGTGCCATGTGCAAGTGGGAGTTTATTGATTTTTGCCCAATGACACATGTAGCTGCTATAACTGCACATGATATCCGGGCCTATTGGGTCACACGTCAAGTTTCGATCCCGACAGTCCACTGTAGGAGAAATAGGTCAAAATTGGTTTGGTTCGGGTCAAAATTGGTTTGGTTCGGGCTTCAGGATTGTGAAGGGTGCTCCACGGGTCGTGAAGCTCACTGTCCCATAAATCAGGAGTCGTGATACCTATGGGCTTCACGGACCGTGAGAAGGTTGTGAGAGGTTGTGAATGACGAAAATGAAGTGTCACTTTAATTTTATTGGACCAAATTGTTGGTCCAATGAAAATACATAATACTAGCCATCTTTGGGAGAGCTAGGGTCACTTCGTGGTCTTTAAAAGAGACACTTCATCCTCTTTCACTGCTCTTGGTTAATTGTACTCTTGTAGTCTTGTATACATACATTCACGTGAGTTGTGAGTGTTCTTGTGAGAAGTGGCACAGAGTTCAAGGGTTGTTCTTGCTTTGTTACATAGGCAATGTGAATCAAACAAGAGTGCTAGTACATTGGGGTTTATTTGAGCTTGGTGTGGACTTTCAAGAGGAATGAGGCCACTTGTCTTGCATCTATTTCATCCCTACAACTCTTGCACAACAGATTTTGTGCTCTTGGAGGGTATACTTTTCTTACTCTTCTCTTTTCTTTTGTTGCATGTCATGTTTGTAGAGTACAACCACCATTGGAACATGGTTTGGCTTTGTTTCATGCTTGAATATGAATATTTGTTTCCTTCCGTTGCATATGTGGCCCGAATCATGTTCCAATATATATATATATATATATATATATATATATATATATATATATAGTTTGTTTTGATCAAGTTACTATAAAAAGTTAGAGTTATAATAAAGTTTTATTATATATTATTATGTCTTACTTAAAACATGATAAAGGTTGTAATAAAACCAAAACTTGATCTAAACACATTTTATTTCATTAAGTCATATAAAGGTTTATACGGTTTAACGAATAAAAAGGATATGTATATATATGTATTATATTAGTTTATGGATATGTGTTTTAAGTTTTAGTTTAAAACTTAAGGTTTATGGTTTGAAACCCATGAAAGTTATGAACATATACATTTAGTAAAGTGATAAATAAGGAGAGTAGTAGATTTAGTTGTTTTTCCGACCAATTTTGTGTTTTTGGATAAATCAGTTTTAATGAAATAAGTGATTAAGTATAAAAGGTTTATATTTAAATCAAGTTTATCTTTCATTTAAAAGTTTTGGTCAAAACGAGACAAATGTAACTTTAAATTTCCTGTCTTGATTAATTGTTATTAATTAAGAGTAAATGGGAATAGTTGAATAGATCAAGTTGTTTCCTTTCTTGTTTTTATCTATTTATTTGTGTGGTTGATTTATATATTTTTATATATTGCTTGCTGAGAATTGTTTAACTTTAGTATATGTTGCATTTAATATATATTACATCGTATTTGCGTTTTTTCATTTAAAACCTCTCACTCCGTTCCATCCTTGAAAGGGACAAGCTCACCGAATCTAACTCTCTTGACTGGGAGTGCAATATTAGGATTGTGCTAAAAAAGAGAGAAAGTGGTACGTTCTAGAGGAACGTCTAGGAGAGGTTGTGCCTGCTAATGCAATTGCAGTAGTTAGGAATGCTCATAAAAAACAATCCAATGATATGCTAGATGACGATTGCTTGATGCTCGCTACCTTGAGTCCTGAGTTGCAAACCAGCATGATGGACGTTGATGCTTATGACACGATCTGCTAGTTGAGGGACATGTTTCGGGAACAAGCTAGCAGAGAGTGTTATGATGCCACTCAGGCTCTAAATGCGTGCAAGATGGCTAAGGGGTCATCGGTTAGTACCCACGTCATGAAAATAACGGGGCACATTGAACACCTAGAAAGACTTGGTCACTTGATACTATTGCAGATGGAAACATATATCATTCTCATCTCATTGTCAAATGATTACGAGTAGTTTGTAATCAACTACAACATGAACAATATGGATAAATCCATAGTGGAGTTGCATTCTGCTTAAGACGGCTAAGTTAAGCATTGGGAGTAAATCCACGGATGGGAGTAATAAGAAGAGGAAGGAGTGTAGCGGAAAAGGCAAGGATCATACCCGGTCAAACCAAAATGCACGCACCCTAGCCAAGGTAAATGAGAAGGGAAAGAAAGGAAAGCTGAACAAGGCATGATTTGATAACCGGTGTTTCAAGTGTGGTGATATTGGCCACTAGAAATCGGATTGCCTGAAGTGTCACGAGGGAGGTGGCAAGACCAGCACCTCAGGTATTTAGTGACTTGCTTCAGTTTTTTACTTTCCACTTGTATTTCAATATGAGTGTGTTGACTTGTAGCTATTTTAATTGCAGGAAGTCAAGGAAAGTGAAGCAGCTCGGCATTGGGAAGGATCTACGTGCAGCCCTAGATATTTTAAGTATTAATTCCCAAGTTTCTAGTTTGTTAAAACAATTTCCAATTTCGAATAATTTGTTTTGGTGATTCTTTTGGAATTTTATGAATTAATAGCTTACATCTATGCATGTGTTTTTGATTTTAACTTGTCAAGATGTGACTAGAGTCTTGATAAATAAGTCAAGAGGTGACTTATTATAGATCCATCATGATTTTAATGCTTGTCCTATATACCTTGTATATTAATGTTGATTATCCCACTAAATTTTATTACTTAAAACAAGGCTTGTAGTATGGTTAGAAAGTTTTTCTAAAAAGTTACTGAAGTAGATCAAATGGAGACTTTATAAAAACTAATCGTTCTAAGTTAGGAACGGATAGAAACACATGAGATAATAGATACATCCAGCTTGTCATGTTTTGCTATTATGTGTATCGGACTTTAAGAACTTCTATTGTGTGTATTAAACTTTCTATTGTATGTACTAAACTTATACATTTTTTTTCTTTGTTATGTAACCAAAATACATGAAATTGCAACAATTTAAAAGTTTGATACACACGATAGAAACTTTTAAAGTTCAATACACACAATAACAAAACATGGCAAGTTGGATACATTTTGGTAAACTAAACCCAACAATGAATTATATCCAATATCTCCATGTTTAAGGAATTATATAAAATAAAAGCTAGAAATGTTTTTAAGGTTTGCAAAAACAATTTTCTAGCAAAAACCAAGTAAGAGTATTCTTAATATACTAGAGTTGTGTTTTTCTGATTTATAGAAATTTCAATTTTTCAACTAAAATGGTTTACTGGTATCATAATTGGTGATAGTTACGATTAAGAAACCAAGAAAGTAATTTGGATAAATGCCGTGAATTGTAATAAAGAAACATAAACAATCTTGTATTTATCCAGGATGGAATATAGATAATACAAAATTACTCTCATTATTTTTCACATTTTACGTGTTTTAGAATCTCTAGGAATGAATTCAATTTTGTTCAAAATCTTTCCGTGACGACTTATCTGGGTGGGAACTTGGATAGGGCTGTAACGTTGTCCTAATTTTGGTGGAGATTTTTTAATATAGCTACAAAGTTTTGTGACCAAAATTGACGAATATTTATTGGGGCAACAAATATTGGATCGACCCACATGAGAAATACTTTGTGGATTGAGTCAAGATTATTTATCACATATGTTATCCTTTAACCTGTGGTATTTGGTTTGGGATGTGGGGAAGTCTGTTTACTTAGTGTATTCTACCGCCATACCGTAGCAGAGTGGTCATAACGGGCGTATCTAGATATGGAGGAAGCCGTATTGCCAAATGCAAATATGCAAGATCAGATTTGCACGTCTTCTTATAAAGATAGATATTCTAGCCCCTTGACTGATTAAGACTCGTGAAGTGAATGGTCATTCCTAAACGAACTGATTTATTCTTTGTCGTTATATCACCAAGTCAAGAATCAGATAGTCAAGAAACATAAACTTTATGTCTTTAGAGTTGTCTCTATCCATGCTCATACTCAAAATTGAAATATAGTGTTGTAAAGGAAAGACCTAAATCATACCCTTTTTCATGAACATTTGTTTCATGAAAGGTTGTTTGTTTGTTTTATTTATCATCACCTACCTGGGTATAAGAGTTGTTATGGTATGGTTATCCCAAATATCTATGTAGGGGCATCCTTGGGCTAGCTAGTGCCATCAAGGGCAATGTTGCTAACTTGCACAAATGGGAGTTTATTAGATTTGTGTGCACGGTTAGCAAACTAGTTATGTCACGTCCAACGTCATATGATGTAACGACCGAAATTTTAAGAAAATATTGTAATATTATTTTAAAGAGAAATAAATAATATTATGGGTTTATTTAATTATGATAATAATTGAGGAATATTATTATTAGTTAAATAAATTAATTAAAGTTGGATAAGAAAGGAAAAGAAAAGAAAAGAAAAGGAAGAGAAAAGAAGAAAAATAAAATAAAAATGAAAATTCGGATTTTATTGGATCGCGGCGCGACACATAGAAGTGTCGCGGCGCGACGCATAGCTGGTGTTAGACCTTGCGTGTGTCAGCAGGTTTTCGTGTGTCAGAAGTTATAGGGTACAGACGTCAGAGTTTGCATGTCCCGCGATTGGTCAATTTGGAGGCGGTCGCGGCGTGACGCATTTCAGGTCGCGGTGCGACGCGTGAATCAGCTTCTATATATACGAGTTTTTGGCAGCCATTTCCACACACAAACTTTGAGAGTCGTTATTCTGCCAAATTTAAGAGTTTTCCCGAGATTCTTGAGCCTACAATAGTGTCGGATTTCGTTCGTTAGCGTATCTTTAGTTACGGGAGTTCGGAGAAACCGTCAAGAGCGTAGTTTTAACCGTAGTTTCGCGTGGGTGAACCCTAAAGGTACATTTCTCTAATCTTATGCTTCCATTTCGGTTATTTGGTGTTTTGGACCGCATGCATGTCGCTTATATGCATTTTTATGAAGTTTCTAAGCTCGTGACGCGTAAATCTTTAATCGGGGTTTATTCGTTGCCGTGTTTTGGGCAAGATCCGACTTGTTTAAGATTATGAGATCGTGTTTCTCATGTAGTAACCTTCGTAGGTTGTTTGCAGTGCTTCGGTTCGCGGTTTGGTTGATTCGTGAGCGTTGTTTGTCATTTTGAGATCGTGCATTTCGTTTTTCAGACTAAGGTGAGTTCAGTTGTTTTACAAAACCGAGCATATAGACAAAATCTGTTTTGATATTATTAACGGGGTTTAGGATGATATAGCTGTATAAATGTTTATGGTAGATTTATGATCTTTCCTAATGCATGCTCGTTTATTAAATGATGATATACGATTGATTTATGCGATGAATATGATGCATGCATATATGCTTATAGATATATGATATGATGTTTATGATGTACATGACGATTTGGGAAGGGGTAGCTATACTCAGAGATGAAATAATTATGCCTAGTAGGAAAAGTGTGTCTTATAGGATATGCTAGCAATGAGATGTTGGGTTGCCGGGTTTCTAGATAACTTTGGTAGTACATGGTGTAATTATACACTAGAGTGATGTATTGACCACAGAGATAGGGTCATGTGCAAAACGTCACGTGGGTGAGAGGAGGGCCCAGTGGTTGGGGGCACCGTTTGTACTTTTGTCTGAACGACTTGTGTCGGAGTAACTATAGCGGACGGATTACGGGAGTGTGTGTACAAGTGGGAGTCGCGCCCTTCCTTGTACCATACTTGCTGGACACGCTTAGTGAACTTTTGCCAATGCGGACGGACCTTGGACTTAGTAGTTGCTAGGCACGCATATTGTATCTTTTGCGGACGGATCTTGGAACCTTAGCGGTTGTCAGGCACGCATGCGATGTTTGGGGTAGTGATGTTAATGATAGGCTTGATAGACCCCAATAGGATGATTTGTGATGCTTAAGATGCTAACGAAGTTAAAAGATGACCATGATGATTTAAAAGATGTTATATGATGTTTATGATGACACTTGACCGTGCGGGGATTTATGATGCTATGCGGGTGGGTCAAGTTACGGTTTGGGATTTATATGCCTTAACCTAAATATGTTTGCGAATGTTTTAAATGATGATTTTGAGATGATAACTAAATTGACTCACGAGGCGAAAGCTGACACTTGTTTCCTTGAAATACGTCTTGTGCTCGTGCAGGTTGCTTAGGTGCGTGGCCTTGTGAGACGGGGGCTTTTGGGTAGTTTTCTTTTGTTATGATGATACTCAGTATCAACTTGTGGTTGTGTAATGAACAAAGTTAAAACAATGATGTGATTGTGACGTAACAGTGGTTTTGTTTAATGAATGTTTAAAATGGTTTATCTGTTTTATTCAATATGATGTTTTAAAAGTCTTCCGTTGCGATGAATCTGATTGAGTGGAAAAAGTTTTTTTGTAAATCTAAATTTCTAGAAACCATGACTGTTCCATATGACACACAAAAGTCACAATTGTGAGTGCCGATAAATTGTAACATCCTCAAATCGGGCCTATTCGTGCGCTGCATTTGGTATGTGAATTTAATTTAAAAGAATTAAATGAATATATATGTTAAGTATTAATAGAAAATATGTAATTGGCTAGTTAAATGTGAATATGAAAATAGTAATAAAAATAGATAATAATGATAAAATATTAACTGGTTTCAAACGAGGTTTACAAAAATATCCTCGTTAGTTGAAACGGTTATTCGGGTGTTGTGTTGTATGTTGAAAAGGGGAACAAAATACCTTTTAAAAGATAAATGAGAACCTTGGGTCGGTTCTCACTTATCCCCCATCTCAGACAACTCAACCCACACACACGTTTACACACATTCACACTCTCATCTCTTGCATTTTGAAATTGAAGAACAAATCCAATCCAAGATCAATTGACGCTGGAATCAAGCTTGAAACAAGTACACAATCTGTTCTTGATCCTTCCTTGATCATCATCTTCTTCCTAGTAAGTCTTCTTCTTTCTTGCTCTTCATCCCAAGCTTTAGGTCAAAAATGGGTAAAACCAAATTAGCTAACAAAGCTTGAGTTTTTGAATTGAAATCTGTTCTAGGATCATCTAAAGGTTGTTAGGAACCGATTTTATGAATTAAAGATACCATCTTGAAGGAATTTCATGAATTTGACCAAATGGGTCTTTAATGGTGATTTGATGATTCAAACTTGAATCAAATGTTAAAAGTATGATATGTTGATGTTTATAGACTCCAAATGATGCCCCAAACTTAGTGTATAACCTGGAAACAATTAAGAAAAGCTTGAACTTGAGTTTTGATGGAAACACAGCAAACAGGGCTGCTGTTCGACTGTCTGGAAGCAGTTCACGCCGTGAAGTGCTGGGCAGTGGCCTGTTTCGCTGTTGTTCGATGCTTTGGGTACATGGGTTATAGTTGGATCGTTTTTGGCACTTTAGGGGTGTAATTGGGGTATTAAAACTAGTGTAAGAATACATGTACTTGTTGTGTGGTAATCTAAATGAATTGAATGTATATGTAATAGGTAATTAAGCCATCAAGGAGAGCCGAGTCCATATTGTGTTGTTTATAAACACACGAGGTGAGTACTGACTCTTATGACTTCAATTTAGGAAGTTTTGAATGCAAGAACAGTTATATGATTATAACATGCCACAACTTGTATTATGAAAGCCATATGTATGCTAGTATGATAAAGAATCCATTATATGCGTTGATAATTGATGTGCAAGACATGTATTTAAGTACATGTGCACACTTGATGAATATATGTTATATGAATGAAGCATGCATGCACTTGTCCCTGCAAAGGGTGATTGATGAAACTATTTGTATGTACGGACTTGTATGTAATTAAGGTCGGCTTCGGCTGGGTCCTGGGCCTACGGGCATAATGTTCTGGACTAACGGTACTCGAGTACCTTTCCTTTCAACAATTGAGGTGAGTGTCTTAAGTGGCTAAGCCTACTGAGCCTTGGCTCCTTAACGAGCATGGTGATTCACTTAGGTGATGAAACCCACACGGATGGTAGTGTCTGATTCCCCCGGTGGTAGTGGTTTGAGCTGGTTTTGCAACCCGGCAATACAATACACTCGCTGGACATGTCAACACTCCGCTATATGTTAGGATTGCATTGATTGCTTATTCAGCTATATGACTTGTTATATTGCTAAGGACTTGCCTACTTGTTATGCATGATTGTTAGTATTCACTAGCTATATTTATATAGCTAATGTTGTTAATGTTTAACCTTTTACAGATAAGGAATAGGCGGGCTTGGTGAGTTGGGGACACTCATGGCTGTTATACAAGCCTTTTTGAAGGAACACTGCTTTTGGTATTATTAAACAATGGTCGGTTTAGGTTAAAGTAACACCGGTTGGCATGTTTGGCAATTTTTGTATTGTATATTTGCATATACGCCAAACATGTGTTTTTAAATTGTAATAACTACTTGGGTTGTTTGTTTGTTATTTAAAATTCCGCTGCAATGTTTTTTTGAAATTCGGTTAAGTTAACTAACATGTAAATGTTCAATTTACAAACGTACCCATGCAGTTTGAAAACTCGAATTTATATGTATTTTTAATATAGCAAAGGCGGTGTTACAAGTTAGGTATCAGAGCCTAAGTTTGAGGGAATTGGGTACTTGAAAGAGTATTCAATCTCAAACTCGGGCCCGACCATTATGAAGTGTTCCTTATTGGGTAAAGAGGATTGAGTATGAGAGTGATATGATAAGTACTTGTTAATATCTAGTTTATATGTTAATATGTAAGTATAAGTGCTATAATGAATGATCCTTCTTTCATATAGCAAAGGTTGAAATATGTCTGCACCGCATGATGCTACTGAGCAAGCTCTAAAAGAAATGGAGGACGAAGCCTCCCATATTCCACAATATGCTGGAGACGCGCAGTCTCAGCACCATACTGAGGGTGCTCCAGCCGATGATATACAGCAGGAATACATACGACGCCTCGAGGAGGAGCTCCGTGTTGCAAAGGAGCTATTATTCAACTCGGCTTTGGGTAAACCACCTCGCAAGCCGTGTTCTTTTAAGAAATTCCTGACATGTAAACCACCTACTTTCGAGGGGAGTGATGACCCCGTAGTTACCATGAGGTGGCTTCGTGAGACAAAGCATGCTTTTGAGTCATGTGAATGTGAATCCAAGTACCGCGTCAGGTATGCAGTTCGGATGCTAAAGGGCCGTACCATATTCTGGTGGGACACGGTCAAGGCCTCAGTCAGAAAGGAGGTACTAGAAGCTCTGTCTTGGGAGCAGTTTTTGGAGAAGGTCCAGAAGAAGTACTGCACTGAATATGATATGGAACGGCTAGAACGTGAGTTCAACAATCTCCGAAAAGGAGATAAATCCATGGAGCAACATATATGTGCTTTCTCTGATAAAATGAGGTTTGTACCTCATTTACTAACCGATGAGAATCTGAAGATCTGGAAGTTTGTAGCTACCCTACCACTTGAATTTCAGGCACATGTTCGAGCAGCTGCTGATTTGGATCGAGCTTTTGAGATAGCTCGACAGATGGATGGGGATCGCATCCAGTGTAGGGGTGAAGCTGCAGGGGAAAGCAACAAGAGGAAATTTCAATCCTCTTCTAACCCGAGTCCTTTAAAAGGACAATCTTCTGCAGGTACCAAAGGAGGCGATTCTAAGAGGCCCAGATCTGATAGTCAATGGTGCTATCAATGCCGGACCTACCATTATGGTGATTGTTCTAAGGCAACCAAAAGGTGTGCCAGATGTGGAACCAAGGGGCATTCTGTGGAGGAGTGCGGGTACAAGGATGATGTCTACTTCAGATGTCATCAGTCAGGACATAAAATAGCCCAATGCCCAAAAAGCCCGAGTACCCGAGCTGGTGGATCATCTACTGAGTAGAAGAAAGACGGCGCCCCACGTGCAAAAGGGCGTGCGTTCCAGATGACGGACGAAGAGGCCAAAGCTGCAGGTGATGTGATAACGGGTACTTTTCTTATTGAATCTACCCCAGCATGTATATTGTTTGATACTGGAGCTACTTACTCTTTTATTTCCATATCTTGTCGTAAGAAGCTGCAATTACCTGTTTCCCCATTAATTGATCCAATCAAAGTAGAAGTAGCTGACGGTAAAGTAGTTCATGTTACCGAGAAAGTCCCGGTAGCACTCATTTATATCGATGGGCATAGCTTTTCAATTTCATTCCTTATTATGCCTATCGCGGGATTTGATGCTTTGATCGGGATGGATTGGCTCAGCAGTCGAGATGCTGAGATTATATGTTCTAACAAGATTATCCAATTTCCTCTAAATGACGGGTCTTATGCAATCACGAGGGGAGAAGGACGGGAGTCTGGTATTCCTATCATTTCAATGATTCAAGCTCAGAAATCCGTTACAAAAGGTTGTGTCTCCTACTTTGCTTATGTTATTAATACCCAAATGGAGAAACAACTAGTAGAAAATATCAGGGTAGTGTCAGAATATCCTGAAGTCTTTCAAGATGAATTACCCGGACAGGGATGTAGATTATAAAATTGATCTTGTTCCCGGAGCTACTCCAGTGGCTAAAGCTCCGTATCGTCTCGCTCCTTCTAAAGTCCGCGAGATGATGAATCAAATTCAAGAATTGCTTGACAAGGGCTTTATTCGCCCGAGCTCTTCTCCTTGGGGAGCTCCAGTTCTTTTCGTCAAGAAGAAGGATGGGACTATGCGAATGTGCATAGATTATAGGGAGCTTAACAAGCGAACTATAAAGAATAAATACCCACTTCCGCGCATAGATGACTTATTTGATCAATTGCAAGGAGCAACGTGCTTTTCTAAGATTGATCTCCGATCAGGGTACCATCAGGTACGGGTTCAAGCTGAAGATATTCCGAAGACGGCCTTCCGTACGCACTACGGCCACTATGAATTCTTGATGATGCCATTCGGCTCTACCATTGCACCAGCTATCTTTATGGATCTTATGAATCGAATTTGTCGTCCATTTCTGGACAAGTTCGTGATAGTATTTATTGATGATATTTTGATCTATTCAAAGACCGAAGCTAAACATGAATCACATCTTCGTCAAGTTCTCGAAACTCTTAAGAGAGAACAACTCTATGCCAAGCTTTCTAAATGTGAGTTTTGGCTTCGGGAGGTGCATTTTCTTGGTCATGTTATCTGCAGGGAAGGTGTAAAAGTAGACCCTGCTAAAGTAGAGGCAGTGATGAATTGGGAGGTTCCTAAAACTCCTACAGAGATCAAGAGTTTCCTTGGTCTTGCTGCCTATTATCGGCGATTTATTCGCGATTTTTCTAAACTCGCTGGTCCTCTTACTAAATTGACACGGAAGGATGTTGCTTATGTGTGGTCTGATGCACAGGAGCAGTCCTTTCAAACTTTAAAACGGCTACTCTGTGAAGCTCCGATTCTTACTCTGCTAAACGGGTCGGAGGATTTCATAGTATATTGTGATGCTGCTTATTCTAGTTTGGGATGTGTCCTAATGCAACGCGACAAGGTGATTGCCTATGCTTCAAGGCAATTAAAACCACATGAAAAGAACTACCCAACACACGATCTTGAACTCGCAGCAGTTGTATTTGCATTGAAGTTGTGGAGGCATTACTTATATGGCACAAAATGTGTTATATGCACGGATCATAAAAGCTTGCAATATGTCTTTTCTCAAAAAGAACTCAATATGAGGCAACGAAGTTGGATTGAGTTGATTAAAGACTATGATTGTGAGATCCGTTATCATCCAGGCAAAGCTAATGTAGTAGCTGATGCCTTGAGCAGAAAAGAGGGTTTCAACTGAAGCCAAGTTCATGAAGCTTACTGTGCTTCCTGGTATTATTTCCAAATTGTTGGAAGCACAACAATTGGCTCTACAGGAGGAGAATTTGAAGGCAGAGACTATGAGAAAGCTGAAAGATCAGCTTGTTGATGACAGCCAGGGTTTGAAGACTTTTCAATCCCGAATCTGGGTACTATTCATTGGAGGCAACCGTGATCTGATATTACAGGAAGCACATAATTCCAGGTTGTCTATTCACCCAGGTATAACCAAGATGTATTATGATCTCAAAAGGCTGTATTGGTGGCCTACACTTAAAAGAGACATTGCTTCATTCGTGGAGAAGTGTCAAATATGTGCACAAGTCAAAACCGAGCACCAAAGGCCTTATGGCAATCTACAACAACTTAATATTCCAGAGTGGAAATGGGATCATATAACCATGGATTTTGTTACAAAGTTACCAAAGACACTGAAGGGGCACAACATGATTTGGGTCATCGTTGACCGATTGACCAAAAGTGCTCATTTTCTTGCTACAAACGAATCTGCATCATTGACACGCCTAGCTCAACTGTATATCAACGAGATTGTCACACGTCACGGTTTACCTTGTTCTATTGTTTCTGACCGTGACTCTCGTTTCGTGTCTAACTTCTAGCAAAGCTTGCAACGTGAGCTTGGTACACGGATTCATCTGAGTACTTCTTATCATCCATAAACGGATGGTCAGTCTGAAAGAACAATTCAGACTCTTGAAGACATGCTAAGGGCATGTGTACTTGAATATGGTGGTTCTTGGGATTCTCATCTCCCGTTGATAGAATTTGCTTATAATAACTCTTATCATTCTAGTATCGGGATGCCACCATATGAAATGTTATACGGGAGGCGTTGTCGCACTCCCACTTGTTGGCTTGAACCGGGTGAGAAGCAGTATGCCGGACCCGAAATTGTGCAGATCACTTTTGATAAAGTCAAAATAGCTCTGGAGAAATTAAAAGCAGCTCGTGATCGTCAAAAGATTTATGCAGACCCAAAGCGCCGACAAGTGGAATTCTGTGAAGGCGATAGGGTATTCTTGAAGGTATCTCCTTGGAAGGGGGTAATTCGGTTTAGACGCAAGGGCAAGCTGAGTCCATTATATTGGTCCATTCAGGATTATCCGAAAGGTCAACGAGCAAATTGTATCTCTTGAATTACCTCCTGAGCTATCTAGTGTTCACAACACTTTCAATGTATGTTATCCAAGAAAGTGTAAAGTTGATGAAGATCAAGTTCTACCTCTGCAAGAGCTGAAGGTTAATTCAGCTAAACGTCTTGTAGAGGAGCCAGTTGAAATTCTTAACGCAAAGACAAAGAAGTTGCGTAAGAAGCTGATCAGACTGGTTCTTGTCAAGTGGAAGCACAACTTAGGTCCCAACATGACATGGGAAACTGTGGATGACATGAAGGCACGCTACCCTCATTTATTTCCAGCTAAGCAGATTCCGAGGACGGAATCTTCTTAAGGGGGTAGAGTTGTAACACCCTCAAATCGGGCCTATTCATGCGCTCTATTTGGTATGTGAATTTAATTTAAAAGAATTAAATGAATATATATGTTAAGTATTAATAGAAAATATGTAATTGGCTAGTTAAATGTGAATATGAAAATAGTAATAAAAATAGATAATAATGATAAAATATTAACGGGTTTCAAACGAGGTTTCCAAAAATATCTGTAAAACCCGAAATTTTGTAAATTATAAAATATATATATAATGCAAGTTAAGTAAGAATTGGTAAAAGTATGTGTTATTAACATTACTTATATGATGCATGGAGTATTTTGTGGGTCATAAATTAAAATTGGTAATAAAGTGTCAATGGGAAGAAAGCTTAAGGACCTAATGTGTAAATGTGTATATATATGTGTGTGTGACCTCAATAATTGAGGTGAAGTTCCCATTTTCTGGAGAGAGAGATCGTGAGAGCAGAGAAGAGAGTTCTAGAATCAAGAACTCAAGAAGGAAAGGAAGATCAAAAGGGGATTTGGTGTTTGGTATTGGTACTAGTTCAAAATAGAAGAGGGATTGCATTCTTGGTCTTTTGAGCTTGGGCTTTGGTAAGGAAGCATCAACACAAGTTGGGGAAAACTTGATTCAAGTAAGTCTCCTTCTTAAATAATGTTTGATTCTAAGATTTGATAGTTGTTTATGGGAGATTATAGTTGAGATTGTTGAAAACTTGTTTAATGGGTCGAAATGGGGAAATTTCTTGTGGCTAAAGTTTTGATGATTAAGAGTATGTTAAATGTTGTTATTATGATGTTTTGAAGTGTTATTGAGAGTGGTACATGCTGCAAACAAGTTTATTATGGAAGAAATGTAGTTTTTGAGTCCAATTGGTGGTTAAAGAAGCTGCAAGATACTGCTCACGCGGGCTCGTGGCGCGAGCCCTATACCTTGCGGCGCGAGGATCAGTTTGGTCGAAGGCCACTTTTCCAGAGATTTCTTCCCGGCACGAGGCTTCTTGTCTCGCGGCGCGAGGACACCTGAAATGTCCAAAAACTTGTTTTTGACCCCATTTGACCTTGTAATTGATTGGGGTTTGTTTCTAATGGTTTTAGGGAGTCCAAAGAGAGTCCGTAAGGCCCGAAAGGGTGCCTAAGTCTATATTTGAGTCTAGAAATTTTGTTTTGGGTTAACTTATGTTAGTTAACCTTGTGTTTTATGATCATAGGCTTGTGATCAAGAGTTTGAGCTATGGTTTGGATGGGGTTGTGATCCACATCACACCCTCAGGTGAGTACACCCTGCGGATACCCAACTGTTGTTAAGGATTACAAGTCATCATGTTATGATTTGGAGTGTTTGGCAATTGTTTGGTGATTCTTGATGAATTCAAAGAAAGTGGATTATGAAATTGTTTTATAACATGGATTAAACAATTGGAGATTGTTTATGAGCTTTTGGAATTTAAAGAATATGGGAACCATGTATTGTTCATGATATGGTTCACATGAATTGTTTTATGATGTGGGTAATTTGAGTTGCAACTGTTTATGTGGTTTTGAACTTAAAGAATGTGTAAACCATGAGTTGTTTTATAATATGGTTGCTTGAGTTACATATGTTTTATGAAACCTTTGGGTTTAAGAATGAGGAATTGTGTATTTGATTTAAGATGTGTTTTAAATGATGGTTTTCAAAATAAGACCATTGCTTCATGTTGGAGATGGTCTATGTTTAAATAGTGATTAAACTAATGGTTTTGAAACAAGATACTCCATGTTGGAGTAAACTTCGATTTTGAAACAAAAGACCTGGTTTTGAGTAATGAATTTCATGTTTTCAATTAAGAAGTACCTTGGGCATTGGGATGCCAACTATGAAACGATTTTGGATAATGAAAGATAAACTTTCACCAATAATGTTTTGGGCATTGAGATGCCAAAAGTGGTTTTATAACCCTTCGGGGTATGTAATTATATGACCCTTCGGGGTATGAGACTTTATGACCCTCCGGGGTATGTGGTTTTATGACCCTTCGGGGTAAATGATTTTATGACCCATCGGGGTAAGTGATTATGTGACCCTTCGGGGTATGTGCCTATGTGACCCCTCGGGGTATGTGCTTATGTGACCCTTCGGGGTATATGTGCTTCGGTCCGGACCACTGTGTGATATAACTCTGTACCATAGGGTTCCTAGTCATTGAGACGTACACAGCGGTTCCTGTGGCTTCGGCAATTGGGGGGACCCCGAGGTATAGGTGGCTGAGGGATCGGTGCAGAGAGTGGAGGGGTATGTCAGTAGACCATCATGACCGTGTGGGTTCACTGGGCTGACGAGTTACCGAACCCGTGGAAACACGAGTGGATTTGGTGAACAGGGCTTACACTCCATATAACCGTTGTATGGTGGATTGCTTCGTGCATCCCCCACCTTGACGGGGTGATGTGGTTATCCCCCATGTGGGCACGTGTTGACCGTGGCTAGCTACCACGTGGATACATTGTGACCCAATGGACAGACCCGCATCCTTATGTGCTATTATATGGGATTTTTAAAAGGATTTTGATTGCCAAACTGATGTTTTCAAAAGTGAAAAAGGATGACTTGGTTTTAATAAAACAAATGTTTTTGGTTGTACTCACTAGCTATATTTATAGCTAATTGGTGTATATAAATGTTTTGTATCCGCAGGTTGTATTGATGCCTTGGTGAGGCAGGTAGTTGATGTGGGCTTGGCTTTGACTTGGTTACAATTCCGGTAATTCTGGATTTCCTACTCTTTTAGTATGGTCGTGAGATTGACTGGGTAACACCAAGGATTTTGGAATTTAATTATTGATAAGATTTTTGATGAAAGGTTTCATATCTTGTATAGATATTTAATGGAGATTAAAATGCTTCCGCGAATATGTATAAAATATGTTTCAAAGTGAGTTTTGGAAAATTTAAATTTGGGCTGAAAATCAGGGTGTTACAAGTTGGTATCAGAGCCTGGGTTTGGTGAATCATGCACTCGAGTTAGTGTTTGGTCTCAAACCAGGCCGACCAGTACATGAAATCCATTTGATCTGGAAGGGGTAACTTGGGTTAGGATGAGAGTTGCTTGAGTGTTAGGTAACTCAAGTGTGTTGCTAGCCCTATGTTACTAAGTTTGACTTTAGTGGTGAGTTAAGCCTGATGTTTTAGCCTACCTTGGGTAGCAGTTTGGAAGTTAATTGTACTGTTGAGTACTAAGAATAGATGTCCTGGTTCACTTAGAACCTCGGATAGAGACAGAAAACTGTTTGAGCTTGTGTTTAGAATCCTGTATTACGGATAAGTCATTGATGAATCCTTTGTAAGGATAGCCTGGTTTAGAAGGAAATGTTTCCTTGATGATATATGAGATTCTTTGAGCACTAGAATAAGAAACTGAATCTTGATTAAGACTAGTTTCGCCAATAGAAACATGAGATTATGATATTGAAGGCCTTGTTTAGTATGCCTTAATGCTAAGGCGAGTAAGTGATGAACTCCATGAAATGGAGTTAGATCAGAAAAGTGTCATTATCCTTGGTTCAAGGAGGGAGGCATCCTATGAGAAGTGGTATAAAAGACGATTTGGTCTATAGAATGAACCCTTTATGCGACTACGGTTGTGGGTTCGGATCCTTTATGGATAATTGTTAGAGTCGTCCGTTAGTGACACTCTATGTGTTTTGACTTGAGAGTTGCTTCTCTAACTAAGTATAAATCGTATTGGGATTAGTGGTTAAGTTGAAATTGAAATTGAAGTTATTGTTTCGTGCATAATGGACTTACTCTTATGAGTTATGTTGTAAATGAAATAGTGTTTGTGGTTAGTTGAAATGGTTATTCGGGTGTTGTGTTGTATGTTGAAAAGGGGAACAAAATACCTTTTAAAAGATAAATCAGAACCTTGGGTCGGTTCTCACTTATCCCCCATCTCAAACAACTCAACCCACACACACGTTTACACACATTCACACTCTCATCTCTTGCACTTTGAAATTGAAGAACAAATCCAATCCAAGATTAATTGAAGCTGGAATCAAGCTTGAAACAAGTCCACAATCTGTTCTTGATCCTTCCTTGATCATCATCTTCTTCCTAGTAAGTCTTCTTCTTTCTTGCTCTTCATCCCAAGCTTTAGGTCAAAAATGGGTAAAACCAAATTAGCTAACAAAGCTTGAGTTTTTGAATTGAAATCTGTTCTAGGATCATCTATAGGTTGTTAGGAACTGATTTTATGAATTAAAGAAACCATCTTGAAGGAATTTCATGAATTTGACCAAATGGGTCGTTAATGGTGATTTGATGATTCAAACTTGAATCATATGTTAAAAGTATGATATGTTGATGTTTATAGACTCCAAATGATGCCCCAAACTTAGTGTATAACCTGGAAACAATTAAGAAAAGCTTGAACTTGAGTTTGGATGGAAAACACAGCAAACAGGGCTGTTGTTCGACTGTCTGGAAGCAGTTCACGCCGTGAACTACCCCCTAGTTCACGCCGTGAAGTGCTGGGCAGTGGCCTGTTTCGCTGTTGTTCGATGCTTTAGGTACATGGGTTATAGTTGGATCGTTTTTGGCACTTTAGGGGTATAATTGGGGTATTAAAACTAGTGTAAGAATACATGTACTTGTTGTGTGGTAATCTAAATGAATTGAATGTATATGTAATAGGTAATTAAGCCATCAAGGAGAGCCGAGTCCATATTGTGTTCTTTATAAACACACGAGGTGGGTACTGACTCTTATGACTTCAATTTAGGAAGATTTGAATGCAAGAACAGTTATATGATTATGACATGCCACAACTTGTATTATGAAAGCCATATGTATGCTAGTATGTTAAAGAATCCATGATATGCCTTGATAATTGATGTGCAAGACATGTATTTAAGTACTTGTGCACACTTGATGAATATATGTTATATGAATGAAGCATGCATGCACTTGTCCCTGCAAAGGGTGATTGATGAAACTATTTGTATGTACGGACTTGTATGTAATTAAGGTTGGCTTCGGCTGGGTCCTGGGCCTACGGGCATAATGTTCTGGACTAACGGTACTCGAGTACCGTTCCTTTCAGCAATTGATGTGAGTGCCTTAAGTGGCTAA
This sequence comes from Dittrichia graveolens, assembly GCA_038502395.1. Lineage (NCBI taxonomy): Eukaryota > Viridiplantae > Streptophyta > Magnoliopsida > Asterales > Asteraceae > Dittrichia > Dittrichia graveolens. Next base: position 71,217,822 of record JARJIL010000004.1, on the reverse strand, counting down.
GCCTACTGAGCCTTGGCTCCTTAACGAGCATGATGATTCACTTAGGTGATGAAACCCGCACGGATGGTAGTGTCTGATTCCCCCGGTGGTAGTGGTTTGAGCTGGTTTTGCAAACCCGGCAATACAATACACTCGCTGGACATGTCAACACTCCGCTATATGTTAGGATAGCGTCGATTGCTTATTCTGCTATATGACTTGTTATATTGCTAAGGACTTGCCTAATTGTTATGCGTGATTGTTAGTATTCACTAGCTATATTTATATAGCTAATGTTGTTGATGTTTAACCTTTTACAGATAAGGAATAGGCGGGCTTGGTGAGTTGGGGACACTCATGGCTGTTATACAAGCCTTTTTGAAGGAACACTGCTTTTGGTATTATTAAACAATGGTCGGTTTAGGTTAAAGTAACACCGGTTGGCATGTTTGGCAATTTTTGTATTGTATATTTGTATACGTCAAACATGTGTTTTTAAACTGTAATAACTACTTGGGTTGTTTGTTTGTTATTTAAAATTCCGCTGCAATGTTTTTTTGAAATTCGGTTAAGTTAACTAACAGGTAAATGTTCAATTTACAAACGTACCCATGCAGTTTGAAAACTCGAATTTATATGTATTTTTAATATAGCAAAGGCGATGTTACATAAATCGAGTAGTAAATACAACCATATTGGAAGAAAGATTTATAATAGTTATTATAAATGAGTATTTCACAGTGTTTCACTAAGTATTAATTAATGAGTATATATTGATTAACTAATATATATATATACACACACACACACACACATAATTAACCAAGGGACTCGAAAACAGATTAAATATTTTAGTTTAAATGTTTAAGTTTTCGAATTGGTATGATATCATTATTACAGGCCGGCCAATACCTATGTAGCCCGTGTGTAGGCCGAGGGCAGAAGTGGGCTTAGGGCATCATAGGGTCAGTCATTACATGTATACCTAGCATCATTTATTAAAAAATTAAAAAAATAATAATCGGTAGAAACCGAAGAAGCGAAAATAACCAAGGGGTGGCGCCGCGGAGGAAACCGAAGAGGCGAAGAGTAGACCTGTCAATTGGCATGGCTGAATCCCCGGTCCCAATGGCTACTCGTTCCTATGTTGAAAGATTGATACTCAACCGCCATACCCCTATTTCAAAATATCGAAAATCAGCTTTGAGTTTTCAAGTTTCAACCTGCAACCTTGAGTTCTTCTAGTCGTCGACTTCCATAGTTCCATCCTTTAGTCACTTTAGCAATGCTCTCCTACTCATCAGTCACCGCCTTAGTGCTCGCCGGTCTTTAGTCACCGGTCGTCAGTTGTCACTCGCCAGTCGACAGTCGCCGACTTCAATCCTTCAAGTTTCATCGGCGATAAGGATTAAGGACATAAAGTTAGCTCTTAGTTTCTACTTTTTTTTTTGAACTGCAGGTCTGCTTTCTCCTTTTAAGTTTTAATATGATATTTTTAATCTTATTTTATTTATTTATTATTTTATTGATGATATACTAATATGAGTGATAATTGATGAATGACACATTGACACCTAACACAATAACACCTTGACACTAATCCACTGATCACTATGACTCTATGAATCTATTTAATCCTTCAATTTCTAATTTCTTATAATTTTACTTAATCCGATTTTTCATATTTTATCTGATTTTGTAACCGTGTTTTGTATATTGAAATGTTGTAGAATTGATCAAACTACATTTGCCTAATTGCCTCAAGAGTCAAAGAATAATACAACACAAGCTTTGAAGGCTTGAAGTTTATTAGCTTAATCATGTTTTATCCTTCTAAACTAGTTATTTACTTTGTATTATTTGCTTTATTGCTTAGTTGCATGATTGATTGATTGATTACTTAGTTGCTTGATTTAAGTATTAACATGTCTCGTCGATCACAACTATTAGGTGCTCAAAATAGAGAACATAAAAAAAGAACAAGAACTTGTTAATTCATTACAAGGATCATTAAATAAATTTATTGTTAGATAAGAAAATTAACATGTTCTTGTTAGAAAAACAAATGTAGAAAAAGATTCACAAGCACCTATACATAATTCTTATGAATTTGTTGAAAGTGATGTTGAAGATCCGATAGAAACGTCTAATGATGTTGAAGATACAATAAGTAAATCTAATAATGTAGAAGATCCAATAGGTAATTCTAATAATGTTGAAGACCCAATACATAAGTGTAAAGAGTTTGTTGATAAACCAAGTGATTTGAACATTTTTGATCCAAGGGTTTGGGATGGTTTAAATGGTAAAATGAAAGACTTACTTGTGGAAAAAGAAACTATTAGGGAAATAGATACTAATTTTCATTTTCGTGAAGATCCAACTCGTAGGCATTTTTCTTATGATTTTTACTCCCTTAAATTAAGAAATGGTGATGCGGTTGATAGGAAATGGTTGGTTTATTCAAAAGCGCTTGATAAAGTTTTTTGTTTTTGTTGTAAGTTATTTAAAACTGTTCGGTCTAGGATTAATTTGGCAAGTGAAGGGATAAAAGATTGGAGACATCTAAGTGAAACTTTACACCAACGTGAAAATAGTTCTGAGCATTTGATTAATTTAAGAACTTGGAATGAAACAAGAGTCGGTCTTAATACAAATCAAATCATTGATAAAGAATTACAATAAATGATTAAAAAGGATACTAAACATTGGAAATATGTTATGGTAAGAATTATTGTTGTTGTCAATTCTCTAGCACAATATAATTTGGCTTTTCGTGGAACAAATGAAAAAATTTATGAAAATTCAAATAGTAACTTTTTAGGTTTACTTCAAATGGTTGCAGAGTTTGATCACGTAATGAAACAACACTTTCGGCTAATATAAGATAAAAAACTCATAATCACTATCTTAGTTATAAAATTCAAAATGAGCTAATTGAAATGCTTGCGCCTGAAGTAAAAAATTCAATCATTAGAAAAATCAAAGAAGCAAAATATTTTTCTATAATTCTTGATTGTATTCCGGATGTGAGTCATAAAGAACAAATGACTTTGATCATAAGATGTGATGATATGGTAAGAAGTACAATAAAAGTAGAAGAGTTTTTTCTTGAGTTTTTTTGGTGTGGAAGATACATCTGATTTAGGTCTATTTAATGTGTTACAAAAAGCTTTAGAAGATCTTCATTTAGATATAAAATGTGTATGTGGCCAAGGATATGATATGGATCTAATATGAAAGGAAACATCAAGGTGTACAAAAACAATTTATATAAATCCTAAAGCCTTTTATATGCCATGTGGGTGTCATAGTCTTAACTTAGTTATATGTGACATGGCAAATTCTTGTCGCAAAGTAAAAACATTTTTGGTACATGTCAAACATTATATAATGTGTTTTCTAGTTCTACAAAAAGATGGAGTTTGTTACTTGAAGATATAGATGAATTAACATTAAGATCATTGTCTTCTACTCGTTGGGAAAGTCGTATTGAAAGTGTTAAAGCTATAAGGAGTCAAATTGCCCAAGTAAAAGATGCCTTAATACAATTAGCACAAGTGATGATGGAAAGGTTTGTAGAGATGCCGAATCTTTAGTAAATGGTGAACTTTCAAGCTTTAAATTTGTTTTAAGTTTGGTCATATGGTATGAAGTTTTATATAGAATTAATTTGGTAAGTAAAAATCTACAATCTAAAGATATGCTTCTTAATGTTTCAATAAGAAATTTTGGATGGATTAGTTAATTTTTTTTGAAAAATATAAGGAGAATGGGTTTGACGCGGCTATTAGTGAGGCTAAAGATATTGCATATACAATTGGAGTGGAACCTAAATTTCCTATGAAACACATTTCTTATAGAAAAAGACAATTTGATGAAATCCCAAATACCAATAGAGAACAACAATATTCTCAAGAGGCTTTTAGAGCAAATTATTTTCTTGTTTTAGTGGATATGGCACTTTTGAATTGAAAAGTAGGTTTGAACAAATGAAACATTTTGAATCTATTTTTGGATTTATGTTTGATGGATCAAAGTTGGTTTCTTTATTTTATGATGAATTAAAAAAATGTTGTTTGAATCTTGAATTAGCTTTAACAAATTGTGATGAATGCGATATTGATGGAAATTATTTGTTTATGGAATAACAGAGTTTACAGAATAAGTTCCCTGATGAAGCATCTGATGTAGATAGCCCTCGGACATCTATTCAGATTATGGAGTTTTCTAAAAAGATGAATATGTTTCTGAATGTCTTACTTGCGTATAAAATCTTGTTAACCGTACTAGTTAAAATTGCATCTAAAAGAAGTTTTTCCAAGCTTAAACTATTGATGTCGTATCTTCGAAGTTACATGACTCAAGAAAGATCGAATGGTTTAGCAATTTTGAGTATCGAAAATCAATTTTAAAGAGTATTAATTGTGACAATATTATTGATGAATTTGCTTCAAAGAATGCACGTAGGCTTCGTTTAGGTAGTTTGTAACTTTCTTGTAACATTTTACACTTTTTACGTAACATTATGTTACATTTTTATTTATACATTTATGTTATATATTTTGTTTGTGCGTGGTAAATTCTATACATAAAGGCATTAGTAACTCCCTTTGCACACGGCATCAAAACTCTTTGGACCGGTCCTGCATGTATGTATGTATGTATGTATGTATATATATATACAGGGGAAGGTTCATTTGAGAACCATTTTTATTGCGAGAACCGCGAGAACCAATCTTAGCCATTTATTTTGGATAATGAAATTCATAGATAAGGAGCGTGTGGGGATTGAGTGTGGAGGTGCATATAAGGAATTCATGGGTGGGCAATCCAATTGAAAGAGAGGGAATTGGACGGTTAAGATTGGTTCTCGCGGTTCTCGCAATAAAAACGGTTCTCAAATGAACTTTTCAATATATATATATATATATGTGTGTGTGTGTGTGTATACTAGCACAGTACTTGCGCAATGCAGCGTCAACAAATAATTCCTAGTTGAAATATGTTTGCTTTCAATAACGTAGGGGTATAATATTCACAATCTATATTGAAATTGAATAATTTTCAAGTTATATGTCGATTTACAATCCATGATATTTTCAAGTTTCTGATTTTGGAACTCAAACCATATATATGATATTGATTGCATTATAGTTTCCAAATTAATTTATACTCTAATTATGGCATTACTATTAAATATATTTAGTGATGTTGGTGTAATAAGTAATTTCAAACTTACTTAAAATTAAGAGATTTAAACTGTGTAAATGCTTTATATATATAAATATATGTATATATATGTATGCAAAAGTTCAAACGAGCCATCCAATTCACCCTTCTTTAATTGGATTGTCCACCAATTAATTCTTTACATACACCTTGCGACACTCAATCCCCTCTCACTCTTCATTTATGAATTGCATTATCCAAAATGAACTGCTATGATTGATTCTCGCAATAAAAACGGTTCTCAAATGAACCCTCCCCTATATATATATATAGGGGAGGGTTCAAATGAGAACTGTTTTCCGTACTAGAATTGCGAGAACCAATATTGGTCGTTCATTTTGGATAATGAAATTCATGGATGAAGAGCGTGGGAGGATTGAGTGTGGCAGGATTGGTTCTTGCGGTTCTCGTACGAAAAACAGTTCTCGTTTGAACTTTTGCCTATATATATATATATATATATATATATATATATATATAGGGGAAGGTTCATTTGAGAACCATTTTTATTGTTAGAACCGCGAGAACCATTTATGACCATCGATCTTAATTAATCAAAGGTTATTATTAATTGTGATAAAATTGTAAATATTAACAAGTCCAGCCGCTATTAATTGTTTCCTATAACTGTGGAGGGGTATTTTAGACAATTTATCACACCGAACAATACATCCCCATCGACATCTTCAGCTTTACCCACCAGCGACAACCACTTAACGCAATCTTCTCCGACGTCGCAACCTTTTCCCCGCAGCCATCTCCATCATCGAACCATTGTGTTCCGTTCTTCCTTCTCCATTTATATTGTTATTGCTGCCATTAAAAGCTTCACCCTCAGACTTTACCCGGTGAGCCGTGAGCTCTCAATCTCTGACCAGAGCGCAGATCTGATGCCCACCATAGTCGCTGGCAAGCACAACAACCACGGTTGACCACCATCTCAGTCCTCTCTCTCCTTCCATAACTCTATTCTTGTTACATGCAAATTGCGATGATGATACAGACAAGACATTACTTTTGAAATGGGTTAGTCTTTTTCCAAAGCTTAAATGTGCATATCCAGAATCAAGTGTACAATTATTATAACCCTTTTATATGAGTTACTTTTTTATTTGAATTTAGAAAATTTGATTTTCAAACATAGAAGTTGTTGTACCATTCATTTGTTTTTAATAAATATAATTAAGTTAAGGAATTATTCATTTATATGAAATACTGTTATAATTAATATTGAACATAATATGATGGATTTAGTTATAGCTTAAAAGATTATTACAAAATTGATTTGGTGTGTTTTGATGACTTTTTTATGATTCTTTTATTTCTTAAAACATGATTATTACATATATCTATCTGCACATGTGCAACTAAGTGGGTACATGCATGCGCAGATGTGCTAAAGAAAATTCTTAATAATTTACACATTTGCACATATATGTGTAAAAGACTAGCAAACCGAATTTTTATTAATCGAACCAAAACTCATGAGGTTTTATCAACGTACGTGCACATATAAATATGCACAAGTGCACACATGCATATGCGCACGTGCATACAGGTGCACATGTGCGCGCATATGCATAAGTACGGTGTTAAAATAACAAGAAATCACAAACAACATAAGCAAGAAATTGCTTAACAAGTTCTGAAATCAAACTAGCAAGCTAAGAATTTCCAAATTCATATCTAATTAAAAATCCATGTCATAGATACTACAATTCTACTTAAAATTGTAGGATAGTAATGTCAAACCAAATACCTTTTGTGTTGGATTCCGATTCTTATATTGTGCTTTTCAAGAGATACGAATACACATTACTAATTTGAATTTTTACACCAAAAAGTTATGATAAACAACCAAATCAAATCTTCAAATTTGAAACCACTAGCAACCTTTTAATGTCAATAAATTCTTATACGTGCATATTACACTAGCTTTTTCCCCGCACGGGTACACCTATGCATATGCACACGTGCTCCTATACTTATGTTTATCTTTATACTTGTTTTTATTATTAAACCTTAATCTTAGGCCATGCGTAACACATACATCTAACCCAAATGACATATCACTGTCACATCAGTTTTTTTTACTTTTTCATTCTCAACCCAAAACCCAAGTAACACCCTTCCCAAATCAACCCAAACATTTTCTCTCTGCTACTCTCTCTATAAAACAAAAAAAACAAAAAAAAACGTACCCAGGTTACTCAAGTTGGTAAAACCGAAAACGAAAAACGAGGCGGAACCAGAAGGCACCCATAGCGGTGCTCCCGAAAGCCGCCACCCAACCCAATGTTACCCCGAACCATTCGGGGTATCCCGCTACGCTTAGTCTTATTATGAGAAAATATTTTTAGATTACAGTGCCCTTATTTAATAACATGGAAAATTGAATAAGACTACTAATTGAATATTAATAAAATGACTACTAGAATACTTGAATTTATTGTATATTTATATAACAATTTAATAATAAAGAATTACTAAGTACTTGAAAAGTGCATGAGTTTACTTTTACAAATGCTTAAGAAATGCCTGTACATTAAATGTGGAAAACCAAAAGATTAAAAAAACTTGTACTCGTGCTTCCGAGGAAAACAACAATCAAGGCATTAATATAAACAATAACTCCAAAAACATTTACATTAAATACATTTATTAAGAAATAATTAATAATATAGGCGGTAAATTAGTGAAGGACAAAAGGCTTTTGAAAATTCATTTGATATCTTATCTTGCAACTCCATATTTTTACCTTCCGACCGACTAACAAACCCGACGTCGGCGATGTATGACATAAACTCAGCAAACTCGTCACCGTCTAACTTAGATCAACATCTCAGCAAACTCAGTCTTAGCAATCTATATATAAATAGAGATCAGATTCAGATCTAATTTTTGTGTTGAGTGGGTGAATTTTGACCTCGATTTTCAGGTGGAATGACTAAAAATATCACGACCAGATCACTAAATCGAACACATTGGGATGCCCGGTGTTCGTTGGTTGTTGACGGAAAACTTTGGGGTGGGATGGCCGGCGGTCGTTGATGGTTCACGGGAACACAGGCGATCGTCCTTGTTTAATCTCCACCTCCACATGTGAGAGAATATGAGATGAAATGCACAACACGCCATGAGACAAATTTATATATATATATAGAGGAGCATTTATTTAAGAACCGTTTTTAAAGCGAGAACCATTATGAATCAATTAATTTAGATAATGTTTTACTAACCTTATTTATATCAAAAGGACAAAATTATAATTAAAAAATATATATATTTGTGTGCTTTGGTGTAGCTTTGCTATGCTTTTTTTAGTGTTTAAAATATTTTAATTTTTGTTTCTTTTTTTCTTCAATTTTTGTAAGCTACAGTAATTACTTTTTTTATTTATTTTTTTCATTTATCTTCTTCTCTATTTATTAATCACAACCATTTATATTTTTATTGAATTTTAGTAATATATTAGATACTTATACCTCACCGATCTTTTTTGTTAGAATTTTTTAAGTTAGAAATAAGTTTGACTAAACAAACTTTGAGTTGGACGTGCACTAGAGTTCTAAACGAAAACAAACCGGGGCTTGTTCGTGTTCGTTCATTTAACTTTAGCCGAACAAAAAAACGAACACGGACAACATTTTCCTTTCGTTTAATTAAACGAACGAACACAAATAGAGCTCTCGTTCATTCATTTATGTTCATGAACGTTCGGTTATCCATTATTTATGTTCGTTTATATTTTTTATTATATATATACATATATTTATATTATATGTGTGATATCGCGCTAAATATATATAAATATTATGCGATATCGGGTTGGTTTTACCCGAAAAATGTTTATTTAATTGTAAAAAGATACGTTTACCGTTTCTTTTATGTTTTGCAGGTTAAAAAGGCGAAATATCCAAATAGTCGAGAAAGTAAAGAGAAATCGAGAAAAATAATTGGGCCAAAGAAAGAAGAGAAAAGAGAAAAAGAAAGAGCCCAAGAAAGAGAAATAATAAAAGAAAAGAATATAAAGCTAAGCCCAATAGGCCCAGCCCAAGAAAAAATGGATCCGGGCGACAAAGGAAGCATCGCGGCGCGACGCCTTGCTTGTCACGGCGCGACGAGGTCTTCCGGATAAGGTCTATCTTTTAGCCACGTATCGTCGTGGCGCGACCAAGAACCTTGTCGCGGCGCGATGCGATGGGATGACGGCAGCTTTGAAATTTGAAAGAAGTGGGATCGGGCTAAAGACTCCGTCGCGTCGCGACACTTGGCCGTCGCGGCGCGACACCCCTGTTTTCAGAAATCTATTTAAACGAACTTACAGATCTGAAAAAGGGTGAACCACCCCTCATATTCCACCATAATACGGCATTCTAAGTACAAAAACATCCCAGAAGCTGTGGAGCACGGATTTGGAGTATTTAAGCTTGAAGATTGAAGATTGTGGCTTGTTTAGCTTTGATTCATACGGTTCTATCATTCTACTCTTTTCTAAATGTTATTTTATGATTTCCAGAATGTTAGTATGTTGATTTTAGGCTAGACTTCTCAGTGTTCCTCCCTAGAGGAGACGATTTCTTGGATGGTTGATTAATTTATGTTTAAAGGATCCAATTTACCATGTATTTGTCTTGCAAGTTTTATCAAAGATCCACATGTGTTCTAGTTTCTGTTTTCTAATGCTTATAATCTGAGTTTTTACAAATTGGAAGACCAATCCATTTGTAGGCTTGAATCTTGATTAATTAGGACCATTAATTAATCTTGAATAGTGGAAGAACAAACCCTAGGCTTAGGCATAAAAAGATTGAAACTTTAATGTGTGTGATTGACACATGATGACCTTTGTGTGTTGATTTAATGGTAAATTGATCTAATTAATCATTAAAAGATAAAATCTTGTTTGATTCGAACTAAACATGTTAATTGTGCTTTTTGTTAATCTCATGACCAAGGGATAAGTAATTGGCATAATTATAAAGATAAGAACTCGGACCAAGATTCTAATCTCTATAGAAATCGGTACATGGTGAATTGGTATCAATTGCACTTATTTAATTAAAAAAATCAACTTGACAAGAAAGAATCGAATTTAGAGGTGACACGTCTTCATTTAATAGTTTTATCTCATCAATCTTAGTGCTTTGCAATTATATTGGTTTGTTTCGGTAATTTAGTAGTGTTAGTAGTCATTTAAGTTTATAAATATTGGATTTGTGCAAGAACACCACTTCTAATGCACCAATTGAGTTCTAATTAATCCTAACAAGTTATAGGATCATTTAGAACACTAAATTTCAGTTCTTGAAGGTCAAAATCAGTTTGACCCGTATTTGACCAATTTTGACCCATTTGAGCCAAAATTCAAAACTCATCAAGAACACTATTTTAATTCATGGAATTGATTCCTATACACTTATAAATGATATTAGAACATATTTCAATCATAAATTTCAGTTCTTGATTGCTAAATCAAAGAACCCACTTGAAACCTAAAATTTCAAGTCTTGAAAGATCAAAATCAAGAACAAAGATGAATTGGAACTTACAATGATCAAAGGATGATTAGGAACTACTTGTAAGACCAATTAGAAGCTTAATTCTCTGTTGGAACAAAGGTTTGTGAGTTTTCTTTCAAAAACCCAAATTCAAGAATATGAAGAAAAAGCCATGAATGAAGCTTACAAGGTTAGAGATGAAGAAGATGATGTTCTTGGACAGATTAGGACTTGAATTTGTGGCTGGAACTTGAACTTGGTTAATCTCCCTTGACTTCTTCTTCTTGAATTTGCAAGAACAGGAAGAAAAGTAAGGGTGTGTGTGTGTATACGTATGTGTGTGTAGTCTGTGTATTCAAAAAGCACAAAACCGACTTGTGGGTATTATTATCCACAAGTAGGTATTTTGTTTCCCTTTTCAACTTACAATTCATCTCCCGTTTAACCGTTTCAACTAACGAGGATATTTCTGGAATCCTCATTTGAAACCGTTCGATATTTTATAACCTTTATCTATTTTTATTAATATTTTTAATAACCCATTTATCTATTATTTTCATATTTTTTATCATTTTCTAAAATATATATATTTTATTTAATTCAATTAAATACTCGACGTATCACAATCGCACACGTTTAGGCCCGTTTTGAGGATGTTACAAATCTACCCCCCTTAAAAAGATCCCGTCCTCGGAATCTGCTTTTCAGAAGAAAAAAACAAATGGGGATAGCATGCCTTCATATCCTCCTCGGTCTCCCACGTAAGGTTCGATCCGAGATTGTGCTTCCATTTGACTAAGACTAGCTGAATTGTCTCCTTCCTCCGCCGCTTAGTCTTTGTGTTCAAGATTTCAATTGGTTCTTCCACGAGCCGTGCAGAAGAATCCACTTTCAAGTCTTATAGAGGTAAAATACAATCTTCATCCACCTTGCACTTTCGAAGATAGCAAACATTGAAGGTATTATGAATACTCGTTAACTCTGGAGGTAATTCTAAAGATACTGTCTGTTCATTGACTTTTTGAATAATTCTGAAAAGATCAATGTGTCATGGGCTCAACTTGCCCTTTCTGCCAAATCTGATAACACCCTTTCCATGTAGAAACCTTCAAGAATATCCGATCACCTATTTCAAAGGTAACCGGCCTGCGTTTCGGATCTGCATACTGTTTCTCCCCTGATTCAAACCAACAGGTAGGTGTACGACAACGCCTACCATAAAGCATCTCATACGGTGGCATACCAATACTGGAATGATATGAGTTATTATAAGCAAACTCATTCATAGGCAATTGAGAATCCCACGAGCCACCGTATTCGAGTACACATGCGCGCAGCATGTCTTTTAAGAGTTTGGATAGTCCTTTCGGACAGTCCATCTGTCTGTGGATGATATGCGGTACTCAAATGAACACGAGTACCAAGCTCCCATTGAACACTACTCCAGAATTGTGAAACAAAGCGTGTATCTCTATCAAAGGCAATAAATAATGGAACACCGTGTCAAGCAACAATTTCATCGATATAAATCTGAGCAAGTCTAGGCATAGAAAATGATTCATTCACAGCTAGGAAGTGTGCACTCTTGGTGAGTCTATCAATAATCACCCAGATCATGTCATGCCCTTTTGAGGTCATGGGCAATTTAGTAACAAAATCCATAGTGATGTTGTCCCATTTCCATTCAGGAATTGGTAATTGTTGCAAATTACCATAGGGTCTTTGGTGCTCGGTCTTCACCAGTGCACATATCTGACATTTCTCCACATAGGAAGCAATGTCACGTTTCAATGTAGGCCACCAGTATTGTGCCTTAAGACCATGGTACATGTTAGTGCACCAAGGTTGAGTAGATAAACAAAAACTGTGTGCCTCCTTCAAGATTGACTCCCGGTTCCCTCCGATGCTAGGTACCCAGATTTGGGACCTGTACATCTTCAATCCCCTACTGTCATCTTGTAGCTGCTCCTTCATCTTGGACATAACTTCAGCCTTCAGGTTAACTTTTGCTAAGGCTTCATGCTGAGCCTCCTTCAATCGAGTAATAAGATCAGAAACAATAATGATCTTCATGAATTTGATGGTATCTGTGGAGCCATTCCGGCTTAATGCATCAGCCACCACATTAGCCTTGCCCGGGTGGTATTTGATTTCACAATCATAATCTTTAATCGACTCGATCCACCTGCGTTGCCTCATATTGAGCTCCTTCTGTGTATAAACATACTGTAGGCTCTTATGATCAGTGAATACCACGCATTTGGTGCCATACAAGTAGTGGCGCCATAGTTCTAGAGCAAAGACAACAGCTGCCAACTCCAGATCATGAGTCGGATAGCTCTTCTCATGTGGCGTCAGTTGACGGGAAGCATAAGCTATAACCTTGTCCTTGTGCATAAGGACACTTCCCAAACCTGCGTAAGAAGCATCACAATAAACGATAGAATCTTCTGACCCATTTGGCAGAGTCAGAATTTGAGCTTGACATAGTAATTGCTTCAATGTCTGAAAGACATTATCTTGTTCATCAAACCACGAATAGGCAACATCCTTTCGTGTAAGCTTCGTCATAAAACCTACTATTTTTAGAAAAATTCAGAATGAACCGCCGATAGCAACTGGCAAGTCCTAGAAAACTGCGAATCTCTAATGGAGTTTTGGGAATTCCCCAATTCATTAACGCCTCGACCTTTACTACATCAACCATAACACTATCCTTGCATATTACATGACCAGGGAAGTGTATTTCTTCAAGTCAGACTCGTATTTAGAGAATTTTGCATATAAGCGTTCTCGTGTTCTACTTCAAATCTAGAATAAATCAGAATGTCATCAATGAATACAATGACATATTCGTCAAGAAACGCACGACAAACACGGTTCATAAGATCCATGAATATAGCTGGAGCATTCATCAATCCGAAAGGCATCACAAGAAACTCATAATGCCCATATCTCGTTCTAAAAGCCGTCTTTGGAATATCTTCATCGCGTACATGGACTTGATGATAACTAGTACGAATATCTATCTTTGAAAAGCAAGTAGCACCCTAAAGTTGATCAAACAGATCATCAATACATGGGAGAGGGTACTTGTTCTTTACAATTCGCTTATTCAGCTCCCTGTAATCAATGCACATCTGCATCGTCCCGTCTTTCTTTTCGACAAGCAAGACTGGAGCTCCCAAAGGTGAAGAGCTGGGACGAAGGAAACCTCTATCAAGAAATTCTTCCCTCACCACGAGCCACAGCATATGACCCGTCGGACAGAGGAATTTTAACCATCTTTTCAAATAAAGAATCTCAGCATTTCAGTTGCTGAGCCAATCCCTTCAAATTACAACATCAAATCCCGCACTGGGCATAACAAGAAACGAAATGGGAAAAACTATTCCCGTCAATATCAATTACAGCCATGGGAACACTATCCGTGACAGAAACTACTTTACCGCTAACAACTTCCACATTCAGTAGATCAATCAACGCGAGAACAGGTGATTGCTATTAAGCACGAAAAGACGCAGAGACAAAAGAATACATAACTCCTTGCTTTCACCGGTTTCGAATACTAACTCTATATCCAGTATCCATCTCTCGATCACCGCCGGATTCGTTGTGCCCTCAAAGGTATATATGATTCACATGACTGAAAAATCCTTAAGACATGTGGTCATTCTGTGCTATGGAATAGGAACAACTAGCATATGTTCCTCAATAGTCATTAATCGTTTTAGATTCCATCATTTACTATATGCTACTTTCATAGGAATTGAGGATAGTTCCCTTGTTTATCTTAATACTAGTAGTCCACAAGACTACTATTACTTCAGCTATTCTTTTGGCATCAATTCTTATCTAACATTATCAATCTGATTACATCAGATTGATCTAAACATCTCTTGATTCTATTAGACCATTAAAGTCTTAATATACTTAGTATACTTATTATACTTAATCAGTCATGTTAAGCAAATAAGGAATTAAGCAACAATCATGTCAGTCATATTAATCTCTCTCACACCCCAATACCTCCCAAGGAACACTTTAAATAATGGTCGAGCCTGAATTTGAGACTGAGTACTCTTTCAAATACCCAATTCACTAAAACTTAGGCTCTGATACCAGCTTGTAACACCGTGCTTTTGAGAACCAAATTTTTCTTTTTAAAATACTAATTAAGTTTTCAAACCGCGTGGGTTTGACTGTAAATAGAATATTTAAACCTGTCTTATAATTTAAAAATGTAGCGGAATTAAAAACACGTGGCAAACTGTATAAACAGTCAAAACGTTGCCACATACGACATTTGGTGTTACGGACACATAACCGGCCGACCATTATCTTTAAACAAACTTAAATATATTATAACAGAGTTAAACAAAATCCAGTATTCCTCCTAAAAACATGCAACTACCCGCAGGCACTCGAGCTCACAGCCTAAGGAACACCTGCACATGTGGAGAGTAGTATCTGTTAGCTATAATAGCTAGTGAGTACACGATAGCATGCAATCAATATAAACATACCACATATCATCAATCATGCTCAAATAGTTCTATCCTAGCATCTCGCGATGAGCTGGCGTAGTCAGGAGGTAGCATATCTCGCAGGGTAGCGAACCCGGCTCAATGCACCAAACTGGGGTACCAGACACATCAACCGCTCCGGTGGGGGAGCTGTTAAGCGTCCACCGTTGCGTTTTGGAATCAACCGATTCCTCTGTTGTACAGCCGCAGCTATACCCGAAAAGGACAGCTTTGTCCGGGCAAACCTTGCCCAACAGGTAGGACAGCTTTGTCCGGGAAAACCTTGCCCCACAGGTAGGACAGCTTTGTCCGGGCAAACCTTGCCCAATCACAAACACATAATCTGATTCAACCGAATCATCAATCAATCCATAATCATGTCCACATAACATACACCTAAACAGATGCATATTATTTATACCAATCAAATATCTAGCATCATCATGCCATTCATTACCTCATTGCGCGCACACAATAATGTATATATATCTATCATCATAACATACACCTAATCAAGTGCATACTATTATGTATATCAGTAAGTTAAGCCTAGCATCATCATGCTATACAATCTACACTTAAACAAGTGCGTATCATACTGTGTCAACATGTTAAGTCTAGCATCGTCATGCTTTACAAACTACACTTAATCAAGTGCGTATAATATCCTGATAATCATTTATCATACATACTACAAGGTATACAACCTTTCAACAACATATTCAAACGCTTAATCAATTGCTTACAAGTCCGGGTATTCAATTCAATTCATTGTTAATATATGTTATAGATATATTAATCGTTATGTTATCAGGCACTCACCTGTTAGGCTAGAATAAGCAAAGACCTTGCTTTGGCGCTCACGGATTGTCAATTCAACCTATAATACCAAGACTTACGCATCAATCATTTGAACACGCGAGGAACGTCTAGGATACTTGAAACAATACCCTAATGGTGTTTTAAACCATTTATTAACTAACTATAGCAGCCCAAGCAACAACACGCGAACACGTGACACAAAACAGCAAAGAAAGCTGTGTGCAGGGGTGTCGCGCCGCGACCAGTGTGCAGAGGCTGCAGCAGCTGTTGTTTTGTGCACAACAAGCCCATTTTGGCTCATTTCAACTCCAAATCAATTTTAGTAAAATTCTAGTGTTTCATAGGACCATTTTACACTTGTGGAAGCTTTCTAACATCAAAAACTCCTATCCAATTAATTCATACGAAAATCCCATTTAAATGGACAAAGACGTGCGCATAATGGCCAAAACTTGGTGTAGACCAATTCCAACACTTGCAACACACCATATACACCTAATATGATGTATTGAAGGTGTTGCAACTGACCAAAACCTTTAAACTCCTTGTTTGGTATCATTTTCCAATTTCTTGCCTATTTAAGGCCTATTTTTCACTATTTTAGCCAATTCAAGCAAAACAACCATTCCCATTCAAAACCAATGTTCTAATCAATTCATACAAGTCATATGAACCTATTAGAACCTTAAAAATCAGTTCTTGATGTGTAAAAACATATTTAGGCCATTTTGACCCATTTAGGCTAAATATTGGATTTGTGCAAGAACACCACTTTTAATGCACCAATTGAGTTCTAATCAATCCTAACAAGTTATAGGATCATTTAGAACACTAAATTTCAGTTCTTGAAGGTCAAAATCAGTTTGATCCGTATTTGACCAATTTTGACCCATTTGAGCCAAAATTCAAAACTCATCAAGAACACTATTTTAATTCATGGAATTGATTCCTATACACTTATAAATGATATTAGAACCTATTTCAATCATAAATTTCAGTTCTTGATTGCTAATCAAAGAACCCACTTGAAACCTAAAATTTCAAGTCTTGAAAGATCAAAATCAAGAACAAAGATGAATTGGAACTTACAATGATCAAAGGATGATTAGGAACTACTTGTAAGACCAATTAGAAGCTTAATTCTCTGCTGGAACAAAGGTTTGTGACTTTTCTTTCAAAAACCCAAATTCAAGAATATGAAGAAAAAGCCATGAATGAAGCTTACAAGGTTAGAGATGAAGAAGATGATGTTCTTGGACAGATTAGGACTTGAATTTTTAGCTGGAACTTGAACTTGGTTAATCTCCCTTGACTTCTTCTTCTTGAATTTGCAAGAACAGGAAGAAAAGTAAGGGTGTGTGTGTATACGTATGTGTGTGTAGTCTCTGTATTCAAAAAGCCCAAAACCGACTTGTGGGTATTATTATCCAAAAGTGGGTATTTTGTTCCCCTTTTCAACTTACAACTCATCTCCCGTTTAACCGTTTCAACTAACGAGGATATTTCTGGAATCTTCGTTTGAAACCGTTCGATATTTTATAACCTTTATCTATTTTTATTAATATTTTTAATAACCCATTTATCTATTATTTTCATATTTTATATCATTTTCTAAAATATATATATTTTATTTAATTCAATTAAATACTCGACGTATCACAATCGCACACGTTTAGGCCGTTTTGAGGATGTTACACAAACTCTTAGACGCCGATTTATCCTATTTCAGACAGCCCGTGGGTTAGTCCAATCCACGTGGTTCCTAAAAAGGGAGGGATGACAGTGGTAACTAACGAAAAGAATGAACTTATTCCTGCCAGAACTGTCACTGGTTAGCGAGTGTGCATTGATTACCGAAGATTAAATGATGCCACTCGTAAGGACCACTTTCCCCTCCCATTCATAGATCAAATGCTCGAACGTCTTTCTGGTAATGCATTCTATTGCTTCCTAGATGGGTTCTCTGGTTACTTCCAGATTCCCATTACACCTGAGGACCAGGAAAAGACGACCTTCACATGTCCATACGGGACGTTTGCTTACCGGAGGATGCCGTTTGGTCTGTGTAATGCCCTAGCAACCTTCCAATGATGCATGACCGCCATATTCCACGATATGGTGGAAGATTTCATGGAAGTATTCATGGACGATTTCTCGGTATTTGGAAATTCTTTCGACTCGTACTTATCTAATCTGGACAAAATGCTCGCCCGTTATGAAGAAACCAACCTTGTGCTAAACTGGGAAAAGTGCCATTTCATGGTACTTGAAGGCATAGTGTTGGGACACAAAGTTTCACAAGCAGGCATAGAGGTGGATAGAGCTAAGATAGACACTATCTCTAAGTTACCACCGCCTACTAATGTGAAAGGGGTAAGGAGTTTCCTAGGCCACGCGGGATTCTATCACCGCTTCATCAAAGATTTCTCAAAAATCACAAGGCCTCTGACACAACTCCTATTAAAAGACGTTAAATTCAAGTTCTCCGACGAGTGTTTAACAGCTTTTAATACATTAAAGGAGAAACTCACTACTGCCCCGATCATGATTTCTCCAGACTGGACCCTGCCGTTTGAACTAATGTGTGATGCCAGCGTTTACGCGGTAGGGGCAGTTCTAGGCCAAAGGGTTAACAATCTCTTCCAACCGATTCATGACGTGAGTAAAACCCTGAACCCAGCTCAGGAGAACTACACTACTACTGAGAAAGAACTCCTAGCTGTGGTTTATGCCTTTGATAAATTCCGATCTTATCTGATTTTATCCAAAACTATTGTCTTCACTGATCATTCTGCTTTGAAGTACTTGTTTGACAAACAAGACTCCAAGCCTAGGCTTATCCGATGGGTCTTGCTTCTGCAAGAATTTGACATCGAAATCAGGGACAAGAAAGGAGCAGAAAACGTGGCAGCCGACCATTTGTCTAGATTAGAAAACCCACCTCTTGACGAATTACGAGAGTTGGACATCGTTGACCACTTCCCAGACGAGCATCTCATGAAGGTCAGCGATGAGCCTCCCTGGTTTGCAGACTTCGTGAACTATCTGGCTGCAGGGGTTCTCCTGAAAGGTATGACACATCAGCAAAAGAAAAAATTCATGACAGATGTGAAGTACTATTTATGGGATGAACCCTATCTATTTCGACACTGCGCAGACAACATCATCCGGAGATGCGTTTCGGGAGATGAGGCGAGGGAAATACTGAGGGATTGCCATAGTGGGCCCACCGGGGGACACCACGGTGTGGTCTACACTGCAAAGAAGGTATTTGAAGTCGGATTTTATTGGCCCACCATCTTTAAAGACGCACACACCCTCGTAAAGGAGTGTGATGCCTGTCAGAGGGCCGGTAATATATCTTCCCGAAACGAGATGCCCCAACACAACATCCAAGTCTGTGAAATCTTCGATGTGTGGGGTATAGACTTTATGGGTCCATTTCCTTCATCCCGCAGAAATAAATATATCCTAGTAGCTGTCGACTATGTGTCGAAGTGGGCCGAGGCACAAGCCTTACCCACTAACGATGCCCGAGTCGTAGTGAAATTCCTAAAGAAGCTATTCTCTCGGTTTGGTATCCCTAAAGCCTTGATCAGTGATAGGGGTACGCATTTCGCTAACAGCCTAATGGAGAAAGCGCTGCAGAAATATGGTGTGAACCATAGATTTGCAACGCCTTATCATTCGCAAACAAGCGGGCAAACCGAGGTTACCAATCGCGCGCTGAAAAGACTCCTATAAGAAATCAAACACTCTGGGATAAACTCGTAAGGAATGGGCAGATAAACTCGATGACGCACTCTGGGCGTTTAGGACTGCCTATAAGACTCCTTTAGGTACTACTCCCTTTAGGTTAGTCTACAGAAAGACATGTCACCTTCCAGTTGAGATAGAGCATAAGGCATACTGGGCATTGAAGGCATGCGATCCTGATCTAGATAAGGCACGTGCCAACCGTTTCTTACAGCTAAACGAGTTAGATGAATTACGAAATGAAGCATACGAGAATTCATTGATCTATAAATATCGTATGAAAAAATGGCACGATGCACGTCTGAAAGAAATCAAACACTTCGAACCTGGCGATAAAGTTCTTCTATTTAATTCTAGGTTGAAGTTGCTTACTGGAAAACTCAAAACCCGATGGTACGGCCAATACGTGGTTAGTAAGGTATTCCCATACGGCACTATCGAACTACTTGATTCCAAGGGAATTACCTTCAAAGTCAACGGGCACCGAGTAAAGCATTACTTGGAAGCAATGCCCGAAGAAAGGGAAGGTGAGGATATCAACCTCGCTGTACTAAAGCCCTAAGTGTGGGGTGGAGTCCAGCTAAAGACTCGTTTAAAGAAGAGCTTTCGGGAGGCACCCCGTATTCCAGCTTTGTGGGTGTGTTGCCTAAAACCCTCACGAGACTATAACTCGTCCACTCGGGCTACCGAGGGGTTTAAAGGCTTGTTGCATACGCTAAATGCAACCGTGATTCCTACGAAAGTGAGTTAGGATTTCCTTTGTTTTCGTTTCTCGTTCGTTTTGTCGTTTTTCGAGATTCCTAGCCTTAGCCGATCTTCATACACACTCATATCTGATATTTTGAGCCGTAGGAACTATCCGCTGTCGAATCCCGCGCGCGAGATCTCTATACGAACAAATGTGGAAAAGAGCCCTGTAGCGGCGCGACAACCTTTTTGGCCCGTCACTCCATTATCTGCCACGCGTCGTCGTGGCGCTACAACCCTATATGTCGCGGCGCTACGTAGAAGATTGTCGCGGCGCGACATGCCTTGCCAGAATGTGCCACGTAACAATTTTTTAGTGATTTATATTTTTGCGTGTCTGACAAATATTCTTTAAGTGATTTATATTTCAGCTTCTCTTTTAATTTATGGAGCGCGCGTATATGCTAGCATCTATCTGCTCCGTTCGCCTAATGATACCCAGGGAGTTTTTTTAATCTTTTTCTACCTTAGTTATATTTTATTGTGTACAATGGGAACATTTTACAATTTAAGTGTGGGGTAGGGGGTTAGAAAAAGATTCCTCGCTTGAAATTTATTTGTCCTCGTAGTAAATTATTGATTGTATTTGGGCGTTAAATTTTAAATTTTTAGTATCATTCGAGTTAAAAGTTAGATATTATTTAAGATTGTCAAGATTGATTATTTATAAACATTTCATAGTTATATATTTAGCTTTTATGCGTAGTACTTGTGGCTTTTCGCCAATTCTTTAGAAATATGAGTCTATAGTATCCAATCTTTAATTTTTGAATTGCTGCAATAAAATATAAGGTTAAGCCCTTTTTGAGTCTAAGCTTGACAAAAATAAACTGAGTTAAATTTTCAATTTTTATAAGCATATGTTAGAAAAAAAGAGAGTGAAAAAAGCCAATGTGCATAAAAATAAAAAAAATACAAAAGAGCTAGAAAAAATATATAAGTCAAATAAATGGCCTTTGGAACTCGAATTAGTAAACTCTGAGGGGTGTTCTACACCTAATCACCTAAAGCCAACTGGTTTGGGATCGGTTGAGTTGAGAATTCGCTACATGGGTTCCATAGAAAGTCATAGGCTTATATAAAAAAAGAGCAGAAAAGAGAGAAAACATATGTGCAAATAAAGTTGGAAATCTGCAATAAGTCTTGAGGTCAGGGGATTTTTAAAGGGTAAATTAACCAAATTAAATATAAATGCAATTTTTAAATTAAGGATTGGATGTGTATAGATAGGAATATTCTTTAGGATTGGTTAAAAGTAAATAAGGATCTAATCATGGGTATATGCATAATTCTAGGTATAGTTTATGTTTTGTTTTCAA
The DNA here is from genome assembly GCA_038502395.1 of Dittrichia graveolens. Lineage (NCBI taxonomy): Eukaryota > Viridiplantae > Streptophyta > Magnoliopsida > Asterales > Asteraceae > Dittrichia > Dittrichia graveolens. The sequence continues at coordinate 71,195,940 of JARJIL010000004.1, read as the reverse complement.
TCAACCTTTTTGACATTCGTAAGTTATATTTAATTTTTCAAGAATGGTGTTATTATTTAAAGTTTAAGCCTGGATAGAGTTGTGATTTGCTTGAGGACAAGCAAAGTTCAAGTGTGGGGTATTTTGATATCGCGCTAAATATATATAAATATTATGCGATATCGGGTTGGTTTTAGCCGAAAAATGTTTATTTAATTGTAAAAAAATACGTTTACCGTTTCTTTTATGTTTTGCAGGTTAAAAAGGCGAAATATCCAAATAGTCGAGAAAGTAAAGAGAAATCGAGAAAATAAATCGAGAAAAATAATTGGGCCAAAGAAAGAAGAGAAAAGAGAAAAAGAAAGAGCCCAAGAAAGAGAAATAATAAAAGAAAAGAATATAAAGCTAAGCCCAATAGGCCCAGCCCAAGAAAAAATGGATCCGGGCGCCAAAAGAAGCATCGCGGCGCGACGCCTTGCTTGTCACGGCGCGACGAGGTCTTCCGGATAAGGTCTATCTTTTAGCCACGTATCGTCGCGGCGCGACGCGATGGGATGACGGCAGCTTTGAAATTTGAAAGAAGTGGGATCGGGCTAAAAGACTCCGTCGCGGCACGACACTTGGCCGTCGCGGCGCGACACCCCTGTTTTCAGAAATCTATTTAAACGAACTTACAGATCTGAAAAAGGGTGAACCACCCCTCATATTCCACCATAATACGGCATTCTAAGTACAAAAACATCCCAGAAGCTGTGGAGCACGGATTTGGAGTATTTAAGCTTGAAGATTGAAGATTGTGGCTTGTTTAGCTTTGATTCATACGGTTCTATCATTCTACTCTTTTCTAAATGTTATTTTATGATTTCCAGAATGTTAGTATGTTGATTTTAGGCTAGACTTCTTAGTGTTCCTCCCTAGAGGAGATTATTTCTTGGATGGTTGATTAATTTATGTTTAAAAGATCCAATTTACCATGTATTTGTCTTGCAAGTTTTATCAAAGATCCACATGTGTTCTAGTTTCTGTTTTCTAATGCTTATAATCTGAGTTTTTACAAATTGGAAGACCAATCCATTTGTAGGCTTGAATCTTGATTAATTAGGACCATTAATTAATCTTGAATAGTGGAAGAACAAACCCTAGGCTTAGGCATAAAAAGATTGAAACTTTAATGTGTGTGATTGACACATGATGACCTTTGTGTGTTGATTTAATGGTAAATTGATCTAATTAATCATTAAAAGATAAAATCTTGTTTGATTCGAACTAAACATGTTAATTGTGTTTTTTGTTAATCTCTTGACCAAGGGATAAGTAATTGGCATAATTATGAAGATAAGAACTCGGACCAAGATTCTAATCACTATAGAAATCGGTACATGGTGAATTGGTATCCATTGCACTTATTTAATTAAAAAAATCAACTTGACAAGAAAGAATCGAATTTAGGGGGGGACACGTCTTCATTTAATAGTTTTATCTCATCAATCTTAGTGCTTTGCAATTATATTGGTTTGTTTTGGTAATTTAGTAGTGTTAGTAGTCATTTAAGTTGATAAAGTTTGAATCTTGATAACAAATTCCCTTAATTTAGGTTAATTGCATTTATTTTATATTTACTTGCTTTATTTGCAATTATATTAGTTTATTTTAGTTAATTCTTAGTTAATTTGATAAAATCAGTTTAGCTCTCGTTCCCCAAGAGTTCGACACCCGACTTACTAACTTGACAAGTTTGGCTAAGCCAAGTTTGAGTTGCACGTGCACACATGCATCTAGGTATACATATGCATGTTCATATATGCACATGTGCACGGTGCATATATGCACCTAGACACACCCATGCAAAAATAAAACCTAGTAGTATGAACAGGTTGTGCATATATGCACCGCGCATATGTGACTTTATTCTATGTGTTGAAAAAATACAGTGGAATATGCACATGTGCACCTACTGTAATTTGCACATATGCACCTGTGCTCGAAAAAAAGACAGTGATATATGCACATGTGCACGATGCATATATGCACCTAGACACACCCGTGCAAAAATAAAACCTAGTAGTATGAACAGGTTGTGCATATATGCACCGCGCATATGTGACTTTATTCTATGTGTTGAAAAAATGCAGTGGTATATGCACATGTGCACCTACTTAATTTGCACATATGCACCTGTGCTCGAAAAAAAGACAGTGATATATGCACATGTGCAAATATCTAATGCTGTGTTGGAAAAAAAACCCGGCAAAAATGAAAAAAATTTCTTTGAAAAAGTATAGCAATATGGATGTCATATTAAAGAACACAATTTTCTCGTTAATTTGGTATAATTTTCGTATTTTAATACAATTTTCCCTATTCGACACAAGGCAAGGAAATGGCCACCCATAGTGTTGGTGGCAAGTTTATTGATATGTAGAAGGGACTTAGAAGACCGAGAAGGTACATAGGAGCATTGTCTTACATCACATTTTACAATATTATACATATATCCCTAACTGAAAACAGGAATAAACAGTTGATTGAAAACAATATAAATATTAGAATACAAGTAAAAAGCGAGGAAAGAAAGACAACAAACAACTATGTATGTGCAACCCTTTGCATTTTTGTAATGAAAACCACCTCCTTCAGATGAACCCAATTTTCATGGCTATCTTGAAAGTGAGAGAAAGAGCAGTCCAAAATCCAATAGCAAAACCAGTGGCCCCACCAATATAAAACCATTTTTGAAGTTCATCTGCGTCTTCTACATCATCATTACCACTTTCACCTATCACTCGTGGTACTTCTAAATCTTCATCTCTAGGACATTTTTTTTCCAAGGGAAGTCCACATAGTCCTGCATTTCCAACGTACCTTGAAGATTCAAAGGATTGGAGTTGAGTGCCATATGGAATCCTCCCGGACAAGTTATTATATGACACATCCAAATAATTTAGTGAAGTCACTTGAGATAAGCTTGATGGTATACCTCCTGAAAGATTGTTTCGTGATAAATCCAACGTTAAAAGTTTTTTCATCTCACCGATTTGTTGTGAAATCATCCCATGCAGAGCATTATGAGACAAATTTAGCACAAGTAGTTGGTGAAGTTTGGTAACTTCATATGGAATTTGTCCTGTGAGGTTATTGTTTGATAAATCAATGATCTTCACTAATCCTAGGTTGCTCGTAAATTCACGTACACTTCCTTGCCACATCATCATTGCATGGTCAAGATACCAATTCCCAAAACCAAGAAAATGCATATTTTGATTTGGTGAAGATCCCTCTTGAACCATGGCAGTGAGATTAGTGACACATGAAGGGATGGTTCCATTGATGTTGTTCATTGACAAGTCTAGAATTTGAAGATTTACTAATTGACATAATTGTACATTGATGGCTCCAAAGAAGTTGTTTGATGCCAGGTTAAGAGCATACAACTTTGATAAATTTTCCCCAATCCAAAAAGGCACATTACCAGAAAACCTATTATTGCCCAAATGCATAAAACTTAAGCTTGTGCAATTCTTTAAAGATAAAGGCAGTTCTCTAGAGAAGAAGTTGTTGTTTATGTACAACACCTCAAGACTGATCAAATATGAGGGTGGAAGGCTTCCAAAAAAAATTGTTGTATCCTAAATTAAGAACAGATAGATTTTTGAAATTCGACAAACAATTTGGAATCTGTCCTATCAATGAATTGTTTGAGAGATCAAGATAAGATAATAACCCATCGTTGATTTGGCATAAAAAGGAGAGTGCCCCATAGAATTTGTTTTTAGAAAGGTCCAATTGTACCAAAGTGGAGGGAACATCAGGTATAAGACCGTAAAAGTTGTTGGAACTCAAATCTATTACTGAATAGTTATCAAAATTTGATAACAAATCCGGTACCATGCCGGTAATGTTGTTGGAAGACAGATTCAAATACACCAATCGGGAAGGCCACATGTTCCAAAATTCCATAGGAATTGTGTCTGAAATTCCAGTATTAGAAATATCAAGATGGGTAAGATTTTTGAGCGTTTGAATCCATTCGGGGAAGTGAGGCCCTAACTGCTTACAAGAGCTTAAGTCAATATATTCTATATTAGAAAGGTTTGACATGTAAGCATCGGGACGAACTCCTTGGAATGAGTTGTTTGAAGCGTAAAGAGTATGAAGCTTAGGTAGTTCCAACACCTTTTCCCTTATAGTTCCATTTAACTGATTATGAGATAGGTCTAAACCAATTAAAGATGTAAACATTTGTATCTCCTCAGTCAATGACCCTGTAAATTGGCTGGATGTAGCGATTAAAAATTGTAATGAGGCTGATGTGCATCCAGACAAGTTTCTTAGAAAATCAGGAAATTCAACTACAGCTGAATTGTAGGATAGATCTAAATATTCTAAACTACAGAGATTTCCAAGGTACTTTGGTATCCCATCTAACATGTTTCCACTGAGATAAAGAGCCTCAAGTTTCTTGCTAGTTAGTGGGAGCAACCATTCATACATGGATGAGTTCAAATTGTTGTGTCCGAGATCAAGTTCAACAATAGAAGTTGATGAAGAAGAGTTGAGAGATGAAGAATACAAATGCATGACACGCCAGAGGTCACATTTGTATAAACTTAACTTTGACAATTTATGAAGACCTGAAATCACATTTACCCAGTGATTTGCTTTTGCTAGAGAAACAAAGTCCATGGAAGGGACCTCCAACTGAGACACATGAGACAACCAATCTAGGGTTTCAACTCTACAACTTTCTAGGTATGCAAGTGAAAGGTATTCTAAGTTGGTGAGGTTTCCAAGTTCCGTACGAATGATTCCATTTAAAAGAATGTTTCTAGAAAGGTCAAGATGACTTAATTTGATCAAGAAACCAATGGACATCGGAATTGTTCCAGTAAAATTATTAGACTGAAGGTAAATATGCCTTAATTCAGTCAAAGAAGCAATGGACATCAGAATTGTTCCAGTAAAATTATTAGACTGAAGGTAAAGATGCCTTAATTCAGTCAAAGAAGCAATGGACATCGGAATTGTTCCAGTAAAATTATTAAACTGAAGGTAAAGATGCCTTAATTCAGTCAAAGAACCGATGGACATCGGAATGGTTCCAGTAAAATCATTCAACTGCAGGTAAAGATACCTTAATTCGGTCAAAGAACCAATGGACATCGGAATTGTTCCGGTAAATCTGTTGCTAGAAAGGTTAACAAGATTCAAGTGGGTTAAGTTAAGCAATGAATGGCTTATCTCACCTCTAAGAAAAGAATAGGATAGGTTGAGCTTTGTGACATGACCTGTTTGTTTATCGCATGCGACTACTTTCCATTTACAGCAATCTTCATTTTCTTCAGGTTTCCATGTATAGAGTTTGCCATGGGGGTCTTCTTGAAGGTGAGCTTTAAAATCAAGAAGAGCTTGTCTCTCCTTATCAATGCACTTATAACTCGAACCTCCACCTCGTGGAGCTACATGTCAACGGAAGCGGCAGTTGTTGTAGTCATTAGCCATACCAACACAACTACCGACAAATTAAACGACAAAACATGAAGATTCAATAAACTTTTATAGCAAAGATTATTAGCCATTATGTTGGTAGTATCAAAATGTGTTTGATCTTTCTTAATGCCACTATGATCGAAGCTTTATTTATAGAAATTCATATTAAAATAGATGGTCTTTAATATGATGTCGACGTTCAACACAATGTCTTGGTCAACTTGTATGCATTAGAGGACTTTTGCTATCTCATGACTTTTTTTTATTTTCAACCATATTGTATGATCCACAAAATAAAATTAAATACATAGAAATTGAACATCTGTCACGGTTTAATTAAATTTAATTTGGAAGTGTCAAACAAATTAATATTATTTCTAGCTTCCTTGTCCACATGTGTAGAAAAATGGTGTTGATTTTCTACGTACATACAAAACTAAAAAGAGGGGTTTAAGGTACCAAAATGTATTTAATTTTTAAAATATTGTAATTGTGTGTGAAACAACTTGATATTCTTTCTAATTTGTTGATGTTGTGTGTAAACTAAGAAAATTGATATTTTTTCCTACTTCATCCTCTTACTTATCACAAGATGATATGTATAGTCCACTAATTCTCTTTTTCACATTCTCCATTGATTTTGACACTAATTCTTGTGACTAGGAGGATAAGCAAGAAGAAAAATTAGAATGATATATCACCTCTTGTGTAAACTAAACTCTAATTAAAGGACTATGAAACACAAGACGGAATTTATATAGAGTTGGAGTTTATGGTTTTGGATCTTGATCTTTACTACAAGCGCACTTATCTTTATAGTGGAAACGAGTATTATCTACTTCTTTTTTTATTAGGGTAAAATGCGTGAAAATACAAAAAAAATTATTGATATTGTTATTGTATACAATTAACTTTATTTTGTAACTAAAAATACATACAACTTACAAATTTGGTTCATTGTATACAATTGGTAACCTGATCGATTGTATACAATGAACAAAATTTGTTGTATACAATGAACAAAATTTGAAAGTTGTTTGTATTTTTAGGTACCAAAGTTCTTTTATCTTTTGCTAGACCGGTAAGTTACGTGGAGCTGGTTGAAACTGGCGTTGATCTCCTCCTTCTCTTCTTCTCTCTATCTCGCTTCTCTCCCTCTATATATATATATTTATTTATTTATTTTAAATAGATAATAGTTAAGGGGGATGGATGTAAGGGTTAGTGGGATGAAAGGGAAAAATGATATGGTACTAATGTGACAAGGGAATGAAAGGGGGATGATTGCACATGATCTAAGACTAGCATTTTGATTGTCCGATATACCCGAAAACAATATGTTTGTTCTTTTATAATATCTCAATTTAATCTATTGCCTTTGAACTATCATGGAGTGAGAATAGTTTGGTTTCTACTTAATTACTTTAGTTTACTAATAATTAATTGGATGTCAACTTATTGTATTTTTAATCTGAATTTCAAAAGTTATTCTTCAATAAAAAAAGGTAAAAAACACATTAAAACTAAAATAAATATATAATTCTTAATAAGTTATTTTAATAATATATATATATATAGAGAGAGAGATTTTTATAGTTGAATCTAATATACTAATACTTTAAAGATATATATATTTCATATACGATTTGGTGAATTTTTTAATTCAGTTAAAAAATACTTATGTATATGAGTATTAAACATAAGTAATAAATCATTAAAATTTAAATAAATATATAATATTATATATTATTGCATATTAAATTCTAGTAGTAGTTAAAATCTTGACCGTTAATGGTTAGACCTGGCTGGTTGATGTTTGTTAAAGTAAGTTTCTTTCTTTTTTTCTCTACTCCTACCCATGCTTGAACCAACCAATAAACTTATTAAACTAGTGCCAAATAACAATTTAACTATTTAAGTCCCTATTTACATGAAATACTTACCAAAAGCAAATTTAATTAAGAATAATTCATGGGTATGGGTACATATTGTACCTAGAGTTTTTGATGAAAAAAACTTATTTATTAAAATGGTATAGTTTCAAACATATCTACCAAACTAGTGGACTAGTTATATGAAAAACTAATATTATAACAACATGTACCTAATATTAACTTATTAAGTAATTACTCAAATTTTATTAATACCTTAATAACACCCCACATCCATCTCCATCCCTTCACCCCTCAACTCATTTCATCTTCTTCAACTTTCAGAGCCGACCAGGAGAGATGACGGCAACCATCCATTACTCACTGCTTAGTAAAAAATACTAAGGATGGCTCGATTTTCTTCTTCTTCTATGCTTGCAGTCGAGAAGGACACCAGCCGCCTTTTATATAATTTTTTTCTTTTATGTTAATATTAACCCTTGCTAACTCCCTTAATAATCCTATTAACTTCCATCTTTACAACTTAGTCCTTAAGCCCAATACATTTTATTTAGAGCTCGCTTAGTTCTATTAAATTAAAGATATATCATAACCCACTAGCACAAATAATGAGCTTCATTAATATCGTAATCTGTTCAAGAAATGGTTACAACTGTTTTCTAACCAAAACAATATTAATAATAATAAATTTCCGGTCGTTACATGGAGAATTCACATCCCAAGGAGATTCTCATATTTTAAAGCACAAAGGAAACTAAAGAGGAAACAAACGAGATGGAATGGAACAAGATGCATCCAGCCAAGCTAATAATAGGGAACTTTTAGTCACATTTAATTTTGTTTGTGTGACCATTGCATAGTAAATAAATATCTTTAGTCACACTTAAATAAAAAAAACGTGGCAATTGCATAGTAAGTAAATACCTTTAGTCACACCGAAACATAAGAACATTACAATTACTAGCCACACTCGTAAAAAGTGTCACCAAATGTCACGTTATGCCACTGATATGTGAATAAAATTTGTGATGGATTTTATAAGAGACCATAGATATATATACGGTCACATGAAGTAATTGCTTATGTGTTTTAATCATGTAGCGGGTTTAGTCACACTTTTTTCAATGTAGCTAAAAGCTAATACATATGGTCACATTAATTATTTGTTTATGTGTTTATATTAGTCACATAGTAAAAGAAGCAAATGATGTCACCTTAAGTATTTTATGGTCATGTTGTATTTCATTATGCGTGAATAAAGATGACTACTTTTCATCATAATAAAAACAAGTTGTGAGTGTAAGCATTATATGGTGACGATTTAATTTACTATGAGTGACTAAAGGTATATCACGTTCTTGATAAAATGCAACAAGTGTGGCTATAATTATATTATGGTCATGTTTTAGGTTCTCATGTGTGTCTATAGTTAAATAATAGTCATCATAAGAGAAAATTATGTGACTGTAAGTAGTTAATGGTCAATTATTCAACAATTATGTTTTTTTTTTAAATATGACTATTAGTATTTGATGGTCACACTTAAATTATTATGTGTGTCTAAAAAGCAAACATATGACTGTTATTGTTTTACGGATAGAGTTATTTTTATGTATGACTAAACACCCTTCCAATTGAATGGGTTGACCATGTACAAAGCAATTGGTACAAGATGCTAATCAATGATTTGAAGGCCAATGAGAAGGGAGAGAACAAAGCTCCAAACCGGGTGCCCCAACATTAGTTTTATTGTTAAGGTGATTATAATGTTAACCATAATGGTTGTACTGATGTTTTATTTGATGAGGATTTAAGAAAGTGGGTCTACACGTTGCAATATATTATTATTGTGAGAAAGAAGCACGGTACTAAATTCCTCATCGATATCGTCATACTCGCAATGTGTAATTTTTGACAGATGTCATGAAGACAATAGACAATTTTTTATCGAGCTAGTCTGTCACAGTAAACACTTGTACCATTAAATATTACAATCATGAAATTAAAGACAAAAGTTAAACACCTATGATCTGATGTCTAATAAGAAAAGTCTAATACAAAATAATCTATTAATTAATCAAACAAAACACATAAAAAGTAAAATAACTTAAGTTTAGAATGATAAAACCTAATCTAAATAGCTTAACTAATGTCCTTTGTGATGATTACCTATGATTATAATTCATCAATTAGATCTGCGATGGCGATCTACATTTAAATAAGCATACATAATTTAGGTTACAAATTCCATTTGTGATTAGTGATTTCTTAGATAACGCTTAGAAATGAAGAAAACATAAACAAGACTATATAATGGTTAGAAGCAATCAAACCTATTGTGTTTCACTTCGTAAATCAAGCCTAGTGGATGATGTGTCACGTCGACGTCAAATGACTCAAATCCTTCACTTTGTATAAAAACCTGTTGAATTAACACATATATTCAGTTTTTGTGTGTGTATGTGTGAAAAGCATAGAATATTATTGACTAAATAAAGTCTCAAAGTTTGAGATTTTAATAAATATTTGCATAATGAAGATTTGGTGTTTAGATGGAAATATGCACGAGGAAGATGTTGATGAAGGAAGTAGTTATTGTTGATGGGTCTACACATATTCCCAAGGTGCAACAAATGCTTATGGAACTTTTTGATGGGAAACCACTTTGCAAGAGCATTAAGGCGGATGAAGCTGTTGCTTAGGGTGCAGCAGTGTTTGCTGCAAACTTAAGTGATAATGGATAAGTAGTGTGTGTATAAGAATACCCGGTGTATGTGAGAGAGAGACATAAAGAGAGGGAGAAGGAACTTGGGAGACCTGCATCGTGGACCAATATATTTTGTGTTCCAAACTCGTCAATTGTCTATAATGATTATAAATGCAATATACAATTTAATCAGTTATGAAACATATAATTAAAGACAACATCATTAACTCTAAGTTATTGTACCAATGCTTTAACTTAACGCTGATGTTTCCCGAGAACTTGAAGTCGAAGCATTGATGCCAGAAGTAAGATATAGTCTTGTCATCTTTGATTATGTTTTGATGACGGATTTAAAATTGTAATTATATTGTGTTTATAATCGTCTTCTTTCTTTAATATGCAAATTTGGGTTTAATCTGTAAATTTGGGTTTAATCTGTAAATGGTGGTGACGTTTTTCGACTAATGGAAATTCATTTTGGGTAGGTGTATGGATATGATGGCGGGCTTTGGGGATCCACTAAATGGTAAATTTACTAACAAAACTTGTGGGACCATTATCACAGCCCTTTCAGACTGTGTAATGAATTCAAAGGAATATTCTGGCTAGAATCAAATAAAGATGCAATAGTTGCTAGTAGGAGAGAAGCAAATAGATCTGGCTGGCAATGGAGTTGGGTTAGAGATCCATGAGGAAGGGAAGCTGATGAACTGTCAAACCTTCTTGAGCCGCTACAAGGATGTACTAATTAATCGATAAATGCCGATGATTTTAGATGGTGGTTAAGCAATGGTGAGCCTTTTTCTATGGCTAATCTAAGAACAATAATTGATAGTAAATTTTTGTGTAATAATGAGGGGACGGAAAAACTTCGATTAGTTCTGTAAAGAGTTCAGATTTTCTTTTGGAGATTAACACATGGCAAAGTTCCTGTTAGATCAAGTTTAGACAACATGGGCATTGATCTCCGCTCTCTTCTTTGTCCTCTATGCGATGATGAAGTTTAGACAACATGGGCATTAACTTTAATTGGTTGATTTGTGAACGCCGCCTGACCGGGGAGCCCGTTGCCGTTCATAAACAATTGGGTCATGGAGATGAGAAAGAACCATTTAAAAGGTCATTAACTATAAAGGACCAAGGGTAGAATAGTCATTTTAAAAGATTTAACAGAAGTTAACGGTTAAAGATAGTGTGCAAAAAACTCATTTAAAGGATTAATACCGCAACTTTTTGAAAGAAAGGACTAAAAGTGAAATAAGTGGTATACTGAAAGGATCAATTTTGTAATTAACTCTTTATTTTTATTTTTTTCAGTTTTGTTATTTTATTTATTGCAATAAGATTCTCAAATGAATAATTTAATATATATATATATATATATATATCTATACTATTATATAAACCATTTAACATTCTCTCTCCTCTTAAATTTTAAGACTTCTTAAAATTCAATCAATATAAAATCTTGACCCTTCATTTAATCTAAATTAATCTTATCCACTCAATTTTTAACTATTTTATTATCTCCTAATTTACTTTAACTTTTTATTCAAAATATATTCTCTCATACTAACACAATTATCCACCTACATCAACATAGTTTATAAAATCTTATTAACTCTTCTTTTTATTTCATCAATATAAATCTTTTTTCTTATTTTATTGTTTTTTATAATTTATTTTTAAAATTAATAAAATAGTTAGATGTAAATAAAAGAAATTTTGAAAAAAAAACGGAAATGTTGATGTAGAAAACTTTTTCGTGACATTGAATCGCGAGAATAACATATCATTACAATATTTGCCGCCGCAGCATTGCGCGGATATGATGCTAGTATATAAATCATTTAATATTCTCTCTTCTCTTAAATTTTAAGACTTCTTAAAATTTAATCAATATAAAATCTTGACCCTTCATTTAATCTAAATTAATCTCATCCACTCAATATTTAACTATTTTATTCTCTCCTAATTTACTTTAACTTTTTATTCAAAATATATTTTCTAATACTAACACAATTATCCACCTACATCAACATAATTTTTAAAATCTTATTAATTCTTTTTTCTTATTTTATTGTGATTTAGAATTTATTTTTAAAATTAATAAAATAGTTAGATGTAAATAAAAGAAATTTTAAAAAAAAATGGACATGTTGTTGTAGAAAACTTTTTCGTGACATTGAATCGCGCGAATAACATATCATTACATTCTTGAAAGCGACATAATGTAAACTAAAAACTATTTGCCGCTGCAGTATTGCGCGGGTATGATGCTAGTATATATATATATATATATAGGTAAAAGTTCAAACGAGAACTGTTTTTCGTAGGAGAATCACGAGAACCAATCTTAGCCATTCAATTCACCCTTCTTTAATTGGATTGTCCATCCATGAATTTCTTACATGCACCCTGCCACACTCAATCCCCACGCTCTTCATCCATAAGTTCCCTTATCCAAAATGAACGGTCAAGATTGGTTCTTACAGTTCTTGTACGAAAAACAGTTCTCGTTTGAACTATATATATATATATATATATATATATATATACTTATGTAATAAAAGAATTTTCCCATGTCTAGTTTTCCCACCTACTAACTCAATCTAAGCTACTAACATATGTGTCCACTTCTTTGAAATTGTCGCTTACCTTTATATCACATGTTCAATCTAAGTTACTAAATGTAATGTTTTTAAATAAGACGCAGTAATTTATGTAAGATGAGATGTAGTGTTTTTAGATAAGATTCAATTATTTTAGGCTAGATGCACCATCTTCGATTAAACTAAAAAAGTTAGTAGCATGAAAATATATATTGAAAACTAATAGTTAAAAACCTTAAATTTACTTTAAAAAAACACTTTATATCTTTTAATATCATCTTGGCTTTTTCTTTTCAACTAGATGTTATATAATATAGTTGATGGAATGATAGCCTCTACAAGATCACTGTATCCATCTTCAAATCACCGTATCTCGTCCAAACAAACTTAGAATTCAATTATTCTTATTTATAAGTCACTGCATCTTGTTTAAAACCACTATATGCGACCTAAAATGACCGCATCTAAAAAGTAAAAATCTAATTAATACATTTGACTATAATTTCTAGAAATAAGTCCATCGCAAATGAAATATATAAATCAAAGTATAATGCAAATGAAATAAATAAATCCATTCTAGAAGAAATAAATCAAAGTTTTGTATTGGAAGAAATTATCTAAATACAACTCTACATAGATAATTACTAACAAACTATATTAATGAGCATCGAACTACGGTCCACAAAAATTCACCGCCGCAGCCAAAACAAATGTCCCCATATATCTATTTCGCATGACCGTTCATTTGAATTGCGTTCGCAGTGTTCGCACCAAAACTGCATTCGCAATCGATCTCTTCTCCCCCTCTCTCTCTCCACATATATATATATATATATATATATATATATATTTTGTTAGAGACCCGTATAATATACGGGTTGATTTAATAAAAAATAAATAATAAAAAACAAAAAATAATAACTTTTCCCACAATAAAATAACTCATTTAATACATGATTTGGTTAAAAAAGAATAAGCATTAAGAGAAATCAAATGTATTTTCAAGTACAGTAAGATCATTATATAAATGTAAGGCTGCAAGCCACTTATAATCACATTTTCATTTTCATAGTCCTAATAAAGATATAAATAAAAGTTCATAAATTGCATAAGCATTTCTTAGATCTTTAAACTTTGTTTTCATTCAAATGTTATGTAATGCATTGGAGATGTCTTAAAAAAATACCAATGCGTTGGAGAAATATGACTACATAAAAAAATTAAAACTACTATATTAAAGAAAAATTATTACTTATCACTTGCGTATAGACTGATAGACAATCTTCATATACAACATTATTACTCAAACATAAAAAAAAATTTAATAATACAAATAATTGCAAGTACATAAAAACCAAGCCTCTCGACAGCACTCGTTCATTTCATAAAGTTAATAAATAATCACAAGCCCCCATAAGTCCATAACTCACTCATAAAACATTCAAATAATTAATAAACACCACCAAAACAAACAAATCAATAAATAAGATAGAATCTCAACTAAAAGGAAAAACATGATGGGCTATCCTTAATTACATGTTAGCAAGTTTTCCTTGTTAGCGTTCTTTGATGTATAGATGTATGTAAGCCTCCTAAATTGTACTCATATGTGGTACCACTTCAACTCCTCCTGTTTTATGATGATAACATCTAAGCTCGATGTCTAAGTCATAAACACTGCTAGTCTTTAAGCAAGGCATAATATTATAACATGTACCCAATCCTGATTTATAATTGTGTTCATGGTGAAAGTACTTGTGCAACCAAACATCAGAATATTGAAATAACAAAGATAAAGATTGCCTGTTAATTTCATACATCACCTACTTATTTCAAGTAAGGTGCCAGACATTAAAGATAAAAAATAACTGAGAATAGACTATTGAATTATTATATTACAAAAACAGAAAATAACCTCAGCATTGAGCAATATGAATAATATTGGAAATCCAATGGATAGAATAATACCATCATGTTGAGCTTAAATATTGATATTTGAGACAACATGCTCATTGTCGTGCTTGACTTTGACCAAATTGGGTTGTAGAATGGCTTCCCATCCCTAGGAAACCATGAAAATGTGTAACTATTGAAAGTACTGTAAATGTGTAATTTTCTGAAGGTAAATTATGGTAACTTCTATCAAAATAATATCTAAATGACTTGTGGTGACTTGCTTAAAACTGGTTAAGTATATGCCTAGTGAATAAGAGTAACCAAACATGGGGATCGCAACCTGAACTTGGTAATGTTAATTTAAAAATTAACATCAAAATGATCCTTGGGTATCTAAATAGATGCTTGGATGTGTGTTTCCACTTACTTAAGGCTATGAACACTCACATAACTTTTATTTAAATTATGTTGGGTTGATCACCTAGTTTATTGTAACATCCTGTGTTCGGGCCTAGTATTTGTGTAGGCTTCAGTAAGTTATTGTGTGGATCATTATTTGTTTATGTTTACTTGATTATTAATTAAGTAATTGATTTAATTGTTAAATGTGTGTATATATATATATATATATATATGTTAGTTTAACATATATATATATATATATACTTACGGATTTGTGTGTGTGTGCATGTTTTTGAACTTGACACCTCATGCTACAATTTTTGAGAAGAGCATACGTGGGTTATATAGGAATTAATTCTGATGATTAATTCTCACCTTGAACTCTTTGCTAAGTGTGTGTAACTTGTGTGAAAAACCGAGAGCAAGAAAGAAGAAGAACAAACAATCAGATTTTTGGTGTTTTGAATTCGTGAATTCAAAGTTAAGGGTTTGTTGATTCTTGTTTGATTCTTGTTAGCATGCTATGATTCTGATTAATAACATTTTGGATTTTGTTGATGAACACCATGTGTAAACTTGATGCAAACTTGCTATATGGGTTTGATGGGATTGGTGTTGTTCTTGGGTGTTAAGGTGTTTCTAATGCATGATTGCATGTTTAAACATGTTTTTGTATGTTTTGGCAAGCTTTTATATGAATTGTATGAACTGGTAATATGATTCATGGGAGATTTGAAGTTATCGGATTGTGGACGATGAATTTGGCGGATTCTCATTGAAGAAGATGATGAAATCCGATGATCTTGGAAAACCGAGTGTTGAAATCTGATTATATCAAAACCGGTACTTAGAATCCGGAACATGTTGAAATCCGAAGGAAGTGTCGGATTTCCTCGAAAACCGACAAGTGTTGTGGATTCCTTCAAAATTCGACAGAAGTATCGGATTCTTAGAAATCCGATGGTTTTAGCGGAATCTGATGGTAGTATCGGATTTCCCTTGAAATCTGATAGTTTGGCTGTTTGTTTGCATTGTTTAATGCTATGTGTTATATGTGAATCTTACATGATTATGTTTGATTAAAGATGATACAAATATATGTTTGATATATATTTATGAATCAGATATTGATTTTCAGTTTGTTGCGTTCTCAGGAACAGACAAGGCTCAGTAAAATTAGATCACTGAGTGGAGAAGCTGAGATCCTGAGGTGAGTGGATGTTTACTCACAGGTGATATTAGTTGTACTAGTTTGGTTGCAACTATTGATGGTTTGATTCATGGATAGATTGTATATCTGATAATTGATTAACAGTTGATTGTTAATTAATTGTTGCGTCAGTGATATGTATACATGATGGTTGGGATGTCAATTTTCGACTGGGCTTATGGGCTGGGTTTGTTTGCTATCGGCTAATCAGTATTGGGATCTTTTGATGCATTTGTTGCAACATAAGATAATACTGTGTGAGAATAGCAAATGAACTATCGGTAAACCTTTGCTTTGGCCGGCATTGGTTGTAGGTTCCTGTAGAACCGCCGGTCTTCCCAGGGTGCTTATTTGTGGTTGTTGATATCATGCGGTTCTGGCTGATATATCTGTTGTGATTGTACTCCATTCACTTAGCTTTGTGCTAATCCCCCACCTCTCACTCTTTTTACAGGTTTTGGTAAGTCAGTGGCTCGGCTGAGAATGGTTAGCTTGGGGAGTAATCACCTAGGACTCTGATGTGTTATTTGTGATGAACCGTGTTTTGTAATACTGATATTTTGAACAAGTTGTTTTGTAAACTGTGGTTTGTGATTAGTTGTAAATACTTCTGTTATTTAATCACTTCCGCAATATAATTAAAGTGAAAATTTTTGGTATGAAAATACGGTGTTACAAGTTTGGTATTAGAGCCTTGGTTTGGCGATGTAGGCACAGTGGAAGTGTTACATTCCCAAATCTTGGCTCGTGGTAGGTCGATTACTCCTTGGGTGCGGGATTAGGGTAAATTGGAGTGTGGTGGAGTTTAGTATGTTATGTACTAACGGATTTATCTAATAAATCGTGAGGTGATGTGATTGTTACAGAAAACAATGGCTGGACGTGATTACTCAACCGGTGCCCCTACTGTCCCATCTACTGTTGAAGTCCCTGCTACTGTAGTGGAAGTTCCAACTAATGCTGGTACATCTGGTACAACTGGGGATAAGAGAGATGAATATATCTTCCAGCTTGAGGGTCAACTTCAAGATTTGAGAAAGGAACTGGAGCAGCAGAGGCAAGTTCCTGCAACACAACCACCGGTCATTCCTACGGTGATTCCAACTACAATTGAGATACCACCAATTTTTCCGGCAGTTACTACTTCGGCAGAAGTTCCTCCGATGTCAATGCCGATACCACCATTGTCTCAACCGATGTCTCAACCTGTAACGCCGGTCCTTAAATATCAGAGTATTTTTTTTTAAAAAACAAGTGCATAAGCTAAATATTTAATTCACATTATACAACTTATATAAATATAAGTTGTAATACAAAAGTATTGTTAAACAAACATTCCAAGCGTTACCAACTCGTTCGACCATTACTCTAATTATTACATAACATTGTCGTTACATAGTGTTCCCAAAAGACCTAACATGACATCCCTGCAGGTACCCGTACTCACCTTCAATCTATTTACCTTCATATGGAATGTACATGAGAGGGTTAGCTATAAATAGCTAGTGAATAACAATTAAAGCGGAAGCAGTATATTAACAGTATCAAAAACACATTTCATGCATCATATAATCTCATTCAAGTCTATCCTAACACATGGTGAAGCACCAGTTAGTTAGCAGGCATCACGTCTTGCAGGGTTATAAGCCCAGCTCAATTATCCTCACTGGGAAACCGATACTTCCTCCGCGCCGGTGGAGAAGCGGGTAGCGGTCCACCATTGCGTTATTGGGAACATATCCCATTTGGGATCAATGGGAACTGAGAGCCCCCAGTTAGTATCAAGGGGCGGCGGTTTAGCAAGAACCAAGATTCGTGATCATCGAATCTCCGCACATCCTAGCTGGCGACACAAGGCCCCAACTCAAGACCCAGATAATCTGGCCCCAATCTCTACAAAGTAGTACCGGCACTCAAACAATGGCCTTCTCCGGCCTTAGCACAAACACGAATGGCCTACTCCGGCCCTTACATATCAAGATTGACCTACTCAGGTCTGTAAGCATACATACATATCCTTTAATTAACACAATAGATTCATGAAACCTCTAAACATGCATATCTTCAATTTCTCAGTTTATAACATACAAAACATCTTTGTAATACTATTAATATCATGCTCGAGTTAACTGTTACTCACCCGTGTAGTTATTACAGGTAAGCACTAAGTGACAGGTGATTCTTGATCAACTGGTACACCCTAAACAAACATCCCGAATATCAAAACAATGCGAGACAGCAAATTTTATGCTGAAACAGAGTTCCTTGTGGCCACAAGCATAAATGCTTGCACCCACAAAGACTAAAGGTCCCTTGTGCCGAATTGCAGCAACAAAATTGAACCTTGATGATCTCCTCTTGAATTCTTCTTTGAAAGGCTATGAACACACAAGAACAAACATATGAAATGAGTTGTCTGTGTGTTTGAACGTGGGTAAAAAAAAGGAGACCGGCTTGTCGGTAATATTTATCCACAAGTGGGTATTTTGTTCCCCTTTCCAACTTACAACTTAACGCACGAATACCCGTTTCAACTAATAGTGATATTTTTGGAAACCTCATTCTAAATCATTTAATATACTTTTATTCTTTTATATTTTTATCAATATTTTATATTTAATCATTTAATAACTAATTTAGTTATTTTTCTTTAATATCTTTAAATATATATATATTTTATTCAATTTATCTAATTTATTACACGTACCACGTCAGCGTGCGTCTAGGCCCTTTGTGAGGATGTTACAAATCTACCCCCCTTAAGAAGATTCCGTCCTCGGAATCTACTCAGCAGTGAACAAGTGCGGGTAGCGTGCTTTCATCTCATCCTCAGTCTCCCATGTTAAGTTAGGACCCAGATTATGCTTCCATTTGACGAGTACTAACTTGATCATCTTTTTACGCAGCTTCTTGATTTTGGATTCCAAAATCACAACAGGTTCCTCCACAAAGCGTTTAGCTGAATCAACTTTCAACTCTTGCAGAGGTAGGATCTAATCATCATCAACCTTGCACTTCCTCAAATAGCACACATTGAATGTGTTATGAATACCAGATCTGGAGGAAGTTCAAGTGATACAGTCTGTTCATTGACCCGTTGTAGAATTTTAAACGGACCAATATATCTCGGGCTTAGCTTACCCTTACGACCAAATCGAATCACCCCTTTCCAGGGTGAAACCTTCAAGAAAACCCGGTCACCCTCTTCAAAAGTAATGGGCCTCCATTTTGGATCCGAGTACATTTTCTGCCTGTCTCGTGCAGTTTTCAGCTTTTCATGTGCCATCTTGACCTTATCAGCTGTCATCTGCACAATGTCAGGACCTGCGTACTTCTTTTCGCCAGGTTCTAACCAACATGTAGGTGTACGACATCGCCTACCGTACATAATCTCATATGGTGGCATGCCTATACTTGAATGATAGGAGTTGTTATAGGCAAATTCAATCAAAGGAAGATGTGAATCCCAAGAACCACCAAATTCCAAAATACAAGCTCTCAGCATATCTTCAAGAGTTTGAATAGTTCTTTCGGACTGTCCGTCAGTTTGGCGAGGGTATGCTGTGCTAAGATTCACCCGCATACCAAGTTCACGTTGAAGACTATGCCAAAAGTTAGATGTGAACCGTGAATCATGATCAGAGATGATAGATAGAGGTATGCCATGTCGTGACACCACCTCATTGATATACAATTGAGCCAAACGATTCGTAGGTGCAGATTCATTAGTCGCTAGAAAATGTGCACTTTTCGTGAGGCGATCAACCACAACCCAAATCATATCATGCCCCTTTGCAGTTCGGGGTAGCTTAGTGACAAAGTCCATGGTAATATGATCCCATTTCCACTCTGGGATATCTAGTTGTTGTAGATTACCATAGGGCTTTTGGTGTTCAATTTTAACTTGTGCGCAGACTTGGCATTTTTCTACATATGAAGCTATGTTACGCTTCAATGTAGGCCACCAATACAAAGACTTCAAGTCTTGATACATTTTCGTGCTTCCGGGATGAATAGACAATCTAGATTTGTGTGCCTCGTGTAAGATTGTCTCCCGATTGCCACCAAGACTCGGTACCCAAATTCGGGATTGAAATGTCTTCAGACCCCGACTGTCTTCTCCCAATTGCTTTGATATCTTAGTCATTGTCTCATCTTTCAAGTTGTTTTCTTGTAAAGCTTCTTGTTGTGCTACTTTCAATTGGGCAATGATATCAGATTTAACAGTCATCTTCATGAATTTAGCTATTGCAGGTGAGTTCTTTCGACTCAGTGCGTCAGTGACTATGTTTGCCTTGCCCGGATGATACTTGATCTCACAATCATAATCCTTGATCAGCTCCAACCAACGTCTTTGTCTCATGTTTAGCTCTTTCTGCGTGAAGACATACTGCAGACTCTTATGATCTGTGCATACAATACATTTGGTGCCATACAGGTAATGACGCCATATCTTCAATGCAAATACCACAGCTGCAAGCTCCAGATCATGTGTAGGATAATTCTTCTCGTGTATCTTCAATTGACGAGAAGCATATGCATTCACCTTGTCTCATTACATCAAAACACAACCTAGACCTGCATATGAAGCATCACAATAGATAATAAAGTCTTCAAACCCATTAGGCAATGTTAGTATTGGTGCTTGGCATAAAAATTGCTTCAGAGTCTGGAATGCTTTCTCCTGATCTTCACTCCATACATATGCAACATCTTTGCGGGTCAATTTGGTCAATGGACCAGCAAGTTTAGAAAAATTCTGGATAAAACTTGTGTAGTATCCAGCAAGACCTAAGAAACCCTTTATCTCAGAAGGATCCTGAGGAGTCTCCCAGTTCATCACAGCTTCAATCTTCATTTGATCAACTTTAACACCTTCCTTGCATATAACATGGCCCAAGAAATGGACCTCCTTAAGCCAGAACTCACATTTAGATAGCTTTGCATAGAGTTGTTCTCACTTAAGTGTCTCCAAAATAAGACGAAGGTGTTGCTCGTGTTCCGCCTCGGATTTAGAATAGATGAGAATATCATCAATGGCACGAACACAAATTTATCAAGAAAAGGGCGACATACGCGATTCATCATATCCATAAAGATAGCAAGAGCATTGGTTAAGCCGAATGGCATAACCAAGAATTCTTAGTGCCCATATCGTGTTCTGAATGCAGTCTTTGTGATATCATCTTCCCGAAATCGGACTTGATGATAGCCAGAACGTAAATCAATCTTTGAAAAGCACGTGGCACCTTGCAATTGATCAAACAGATCATCTATGCGAGGTAACTGATATTTGTTCTTTACAGTTCGCTTGTTAAGCTCCCTGTAATCAATACACATTCTGAGAGTCTCGTCCTTCTTCTTAACAAACAGAACAGGAGCTCCCCATGGTGAAGTACTAGGGCGAATAAAGCCCTTATCAAGTAGTTCCTGGATTTGGGACATCATCTCCCGGATTTCAGATGGAGCGAGACGATAGGGAGACTTTGCTACTGGTGTAGCTCCAGGAACAAGATCAATCCGGTATTCTACATCCCTGACAGGAGGCAAACCCGATAAGTCTTCAGGAAAGACATCAGGGTATTCAGAAACAACCCTGATATCATCAACAGTCTTTGCTCCTATCTCAGCATTAATCACATATGCAAAGTAGGAGATACAATCTTTTGAAATCAATTTCTGAGCTTTAATCATAGAAATCACAGGAATGGCAGACTCCCTCTTCTCCCCTCGAGCTATAACATAGGAACCATCGGATAAAGGGAATCTGATCAACTTCTTAGAACACAAGATCTCAGCACCTCGACTACTGAGCCAATCCATACCAATAACATCATCGAAGCCCGCTATCGGCATGACAAGTAAGGAAATAGTGAAACTATTCCCATTGTCATACAAAATTGCTGTTGGAACTTTTTCATTAACATGTACTACCTTACCATCAGCTACTTCAACTTTAATAGGATCAGATAATAGAGAAACAGGCAGTTACAGCTTTTCACGATAAGACATAGAGATAAAGGAGTATGTAGCTCCCGAATCAAACAAAATGCATGCAGGAATATTATTAAGGAGATAAGTGCCTGTAATCACATCACATACATCCTTGGCTTCATCAGCCGTCATTTGGAAAACTCTCCCTGGTGCACGAGGAGCGCCTCCTGGGTTCGGAGCCGTAGCTACCGATGAACCCCCAGCACCCATGGCTGGCCATGTCGGGCATACTGCAATTCGGTGCCCAGGTTTATGGCACCTGTAACACACGTTTTCCTTGTACCTACATTCATTAAATTGATGCCCCTTCTTCCCACACTTTGCACACCTCGAATCCCAGTCTTCAGACTTCTGGGATGTATTACCATGCGATTTACCACCATATCCACTCTCACCTCCCTTCTGACTCGGCTGCTGATCAAATTTCCTCTTACCTCCACCAGATTGCTGATGTTGCTATTGTGATCTAGCCCTCTGCTTATAATCATCATCAGTAGTTCTAGCATTGTTGAATGCTTCATCAAGAGTTGCTGCATATCTCACAACTGATCGATATTCCAAAGGCAAAGTATTGGCAAAGTGTGTGATCTTTGCCTTTTCATTAGGCAACAAGTGAGTAACAAACCTCATCTTATCGGTAAATTTGGATATCAACTCATCCAAAGGCTTGTCACCCTTCTGAAGTGCCCTGAATTCGTTATCGATCCTCAACATGTCATAGTCAGAACAATACTTTCCCTGAATCTTCTCCTTGAACCCTTCCCAAGTCATAGCCCCCAGTGTGGCTGGTGGTGTGATAGCAATCATAGTGTCCCACCATGCCAAAGCACGACCTCTGAACATACGTTTGGCAAAATTCACCTTCTTGTCTTCATCACATTCACT
This sequence comes from Dittrichia graveolens, assembly GCA_038502395.1. Classification (NCBI taxonomy): domain Eukaryota; kingdom Viridiplantae; phylum Streptophyta; class Magnoliopsida; order Asterales; family Asteraceae; genus Dittrichia; species Dittrichia graveolens. The sequence goes on along the minus strand of JARJIL010000004.1, from coordinate 71,172,876 downwards.
AGACTCGAAGGTATTTTGCATCTCTCTAATCCAAGTCTCAATAGCTGAAGGATCATTAGTTGCCCCAGTGAAAGTAGGAGGCTGACAGTTTAGAAAAGTCTTGAATTTCGTGGGCTTGTGAATTTCCTTACCCGATCTAGTAGACTCGCGCTCATTAGCTTGCTTGAGCTGAGCCTCTAACTTAAGGATATAAACATCCTTATCACCAGAAGATCCTTCCATATTGAGTTAGACTTCTATACACATTCAAAATAAAAATCTTTAGTATACTTCATATATATAACTCTTATCTTATCTTTCACTTTCTTAACACATAGCAATAAGCACATAAATCACTCTTCACACCCCAATACCACCCTGGGAACACATAGTAATGGTCGAGTTTGAACCCGAGTTTGAGACAGAATACTATTTATAGTACTCAATTCACTTAAACTAAGGCTCTGATACCAACTTGTAACGCCGGTCTTTTCAAATATCAGAGTATATATATTTTTATTTTAAACACGTGCAGAAGCTAATATTTAATTCACATTATACAACTTATATAAATATAAGTTGTAATACAAAAGTATTGTTAAACAAACATTCCAAGCGTTACCAACTCGTTCGACCATTACTCTAATTATTACATAACATTGTCTTTACATAGTGTTCCCAAAAGACCTAACATGACATCCCTGCAGGTACCCGTACTCACCTTCAATCTATTTACCTGCATATGGAATGTACATGAGAGGGTTAGCTATAAATAGCTAGTGAATAACAATTAAAGCGGAAGCAGTATATTAACAGTATCAAAAACACATTTCATGCATCATATAATCTCATTCAAGTATATCCTAACACATGGTGAAGCACCGGTTAGTCAGCAGGCATCACGTCTTGCAGGGTTATAAGCCCGGCTCAATGATCCTCACTGGGAAACTGTAACATCGGAAAACTCAAGCCATTTTTTTTAGATTACGCTGCAGAATCTTTTAAACAAACAAACTATTTACATACAAATCAATATTAACAATTGTACAAACATTGTTCACAAAATCAGTATCATTGTTGTGTTACAAAAGCTACTGGCTCGTTTCATTCAAAAAATAATATCAGAGTCAGGTCATCTCTTTCCTTCTGCCAAACTCACAAACACGAACCTGCAAAAGCAACAACTGAGGGGAATTAACACAAAGCTAAGTGAGTTGAGGCTAAACACCAAAAGCAAACATTCACGATCAATATCAAAGCATGTAACCACGTATCCCGAGAAGACCGGCGGTTCGGCGCATAACCTACAACCAATGCCGGCCAAAACAAAGGTTTACCGATAGCTCTCCACTGAATTGGCACAATGCACTCCCCCTCTGGTGCAACATATGCACCAGTAAGGCTAACACTGTTCAACCAATCAGTGAATGAGCCCAACCGAATTCTACGTATAGCTGACTTCACAACGCAACTCGAATTCATACTAAGAGTGCGTATCGACCAAATATTCATGCAACATATATCAACAATCAATATCACAATCAGCAATTCAATCAATTCAATCCAATCACAATCATGCATCACACCAATAACATTAACCGAAATCTTTACCATCCGCGATCAACGCCCACTCACCTCCAAATCAACACGGGCTCAGAAGTCTAATCTTACCGAGTCTTTGGATTGCCTGAAAACACAACAACAATCAAATCAGTCACAAATATATAAATATATCTTCTCATATATATATATATATATATATTTATATCTCAAATTTATCAAAACATCTCAATTAAATCACATAATAAATAAACTAACTCAAACCAAGCAAAATATATAAAAAGTAAGAAAACAATCGGATTTGGGCCTGTCGCGCCGCGACATACACCTTGTCGCGCCGCGATGAGCTTCGGATTTCAAAACCGGGAACTACATTCGGATTTCACTTTCGGATTACATTAGGACCGGATTTAGGAATCGGATTTAGCCATTCTTCGGATTCTAAAGTCGGATTCCGCAACACTAATCGGATTTCCCATGTCTATGTATAACAATCGGATTTCTTAAAACCGAAACCCCAAATCCCGATTCTTTTGAATGTCGCGCCGCGACCAAAGGGCGTAACGCTGCTACGTTCGTATTTCCAGATTCTTCTTCTTCCTCAATGTGTCGGATTTACAGCCAAACTTCTCCAAATCTCATTCTAACTTCGTATTACTTCCACCAAAACACATATTTAACATTTACCAAGCATATAGATCATTAAAAACATGTGTTTTACTCCTTCATAACATCAAATCATTCAAAACCCATTTACCAAGCTTCTTTCAAACTTAAAAATGGTGTAACCACATAAATTCATGCTTTTCAATATGTAAACACACCAACATGAATTATAACAAGATACACATACTTCCTCACCTTCCTTTTGAATTAAAACTTACAAAATCTTGATTCTAGGATTTCAAGTTGGCAACTTTCTTCTCTCTTGGTTTTGCTTTCAAAAACACACACTAACACCTTTTACACCTTGCAATTGTGAGCAGACAAAGTATACACGTACACATATATTTGTAAAACTTCAAGCTGGAGGTGGCAAGGATTTGAAATCCTATTCTTCTATTTTTCTTATACATGCCTACATACATACATATTAACATACATACATACACACTTGTACTTTCTTTTCCTTTTTAATTCCATCAGTAATATTTATATATCTATAAACTCATATTCATTTTAATTTTACTTAACATTTAATAAACACACAATCAAATAAAACAAACCAATCACGTACCGCCAACCCGCTAATCTCCTAGCCCAGGGTTGCGGGTGTTACAGAAACCGATCTTCCTCCGCGCCAGTGGAGAAGCGGGTAGCGGTCCACCATTGCGTTATCGGGAACATGTCCCATTTGGGATCGGTAGGAACTGAGAGCCCCGAGTTAGTATCGATGGTCTGGTGGGATTCCATTACCACCCATTTATCGAAAGCACAGATGGATTCAATCACCTGGAATCAATTCAGAGATAAACTGTGCGAACAATACTGTAATGCCTTTGAGTTGAACAAGATAAGGCAGGAATTCATGGAATTGAGGATGACAAAGAAGATGAATGTGGATGAGCTGATAGAGCAGTTTAATGCGAAGCTGAGGTTTGTGACTCAGTGGGTGCCTGATGAACCTTCCCAGGTTCAGCACTTTATTGGAGCATTGCTGCCAGAGTACAGGAGCACCACTCGTTTAGCTGGATCGTTGTCCCAGGCCTTCACCTTGGCAAAATCTGCTGAGGGGGACATTTAGGCTAAGGATAAACAGAATAAAGATGAGGCGGCTTTGCAGAAGCCAAGGTATGATCAGGCTGGGGGTAGCCAGCAGAAAAAGGATGGCAGGGTAACCAGTCCCAGGGCAACCAGAATAGGAAGGTATCTTCAGGGGATTCGGGTGTGAAATTGCAGTGGTGTGTGCGATGTAGAGCTACTCATACTGGGTAGTGTACTGCTCAGACGATGCGTTGTGTGCGATGTGGAACGCACGGGCATGAATCCAAGGATTGTCGATACCCTCGGAATGTCTGCTGGAATTGTAAAAAGGAAGGACACGGGGTTGGGGATTGTCTGAGAGGAAGGAGAGCAGGGACCGGGACAGGGTCAGGGACTGGGGCAGGGGCTGTTGGGGGATCGTCGTCAGTAGGGGAAAAAGAGGAAGAATCCTCCGACGCCGGAGGGTAGGGCGTTTCGCATGACAGTCGATGATGCGACTGCTACCAATGAAGTGATCACCGTTATGTTTCTTATAAACTCACTACTTGTGCGTGTATTATTTGATTCAGGAGCGAATCGCTCCTTTATTTCTATGGCATTTTGTGCTAGATTAAATTTGCCTACTACTGTTATTTCTGTACCGCTTGAAATAGAAGTAGTAGATGTTAAGATAGTGTCTGTTACGACTTCTGTGATGGGTGCTGAGATTGACATAGATGGTAAGTGCTTTCCCGTATCATTCCTATTAATGCCATTAGCGGGTTTTGATGTGGTTTTGGGGATGGATTGGCTGAGTAAGCACAGGGAAAGCATTAAATGTCACATGAAGCTGATTTCTTTTCCGTTGTCTGGTGGGTCGCATGTGGTGGCTCGAGGGGAAGGAATAAGTCTGCGTTTCCTATCATTTCCATGCTGAAAGCTAAGAAATCCTTGAGTAAGGGATGTGAGTGTTTTCTAGCATATGCTATTGATGCTAGAAAGGAGAAGTGGGCAGTTACTGATGTGCGGGTCGTATCAGAATATCCTGAAGTGTTTCCGGATGAGTTACCTGGACTACCTCCCGTTCGAGAGGTAGAGTATAAGATTGATTTGATACCAGGTTCTAATCCCGTGGCGAGGTCTCCTTACAGGTTGGATCCTTCTGAGATTAGGGAGATGATGACTCAGATTCAGGATTTGTTGGATCAGGGATTTATTCGTCCGAGTTCTTCACCGTGGGGTGCACCAGTCTTATTTGTGAAAAAGAAAGATGGTACTCTACGTATGTGTATTGATTACAGAGAATTGAATAAGAGGACGATAAAGAATAAATACCCTCTGCCCAGGATTGATGATTTATTTGATTAGTTGCAGAGTGCTTCGTATTTCTCGAAGATTGATCTGAGATCAGTTTATCACTACGTTCGAGTTTCTGACGGAGATGTTGCTAAAACTGCTTTCCGTACCCGGTATGGCCATTATGAGTTTTTAGTCATGCCGTTCGGTTTGACTAACACACGTGCAGTGTTTATGGATTTGATGAACCGGGTTTTTCAACCGTTTCTGGATAAATATGTGATAATATTTATTGACGACATACTGGTTTATTCGAAATCTGAAGATGATCACGAGATTCATTTGAGAAAGGTTCTTGAAACTCTGAAGCGGGAGCAATTGTATGCCAAGTACTCAAGGTGTGAATTCTGGATGCGGGAAGTTCACTTTCTGGGGCATGTCATTTGCAGTGATGGAGTCAAGGTCGATTCGGCAAAGATAGAAGCAGTAATGAATTGGGAGGCTCCGAAATCGCCTTCTAAGATTAAAAGCTTCTTGGGATTGGTAGAGTATTACAGGCGGTTTATCAAAGTTTTTTCTAAGATTGCGAATCCCATGACTAAGTTGACTCGCAAGGAGGTTCCATTTAAATGGAGTGATGAACAGGAGAAAGCTTTTTCAGACGTTGAAACGACTCTTGTGCTAGGCTCCTATTCTTGCCTTACCGGATAGGTCAGATGACTTCATAGTTTACTGTGACGCGTCATTAGCAGGGTTGGGTTGTGTGTTGATGCAACGGGATAGGGTTATTGTGTATGCTTCTCGTCAGTTGAAACCTAATGAGAAGAACTATCCAACCCATGATCTAGAATTGGCAGCTGTGGTTTTTGTGTTAAAATTATGGAGACATTATCTTTATGGTACAAAGTGCGTCATTTGTATGGATCACAAAAACCTACAGTATGTGTTTTCGCAGAAGGAACTCAATATGCGACAGAGACTATGGTTGGAACTTGTTAAAGACTATGATTGCGAGATTCGCTATCATCCAGGGAAAGCCAACGTGGTAGCCGATGCTTTGAGTCGCAAGGGAGTTAGTGAACATATCAAATTCATGCGAATTGAAATAGTTTCCGACTTGATTGACAGATTAAAGGCAGCTCAGTTGGAAGCCTTGAGGGATGAAAATTTGAAGTCAGGGATTATGATAAAGAAGAAGAATGATTTAACTGATGATTATGGGGGATTGAAGATTTACCCATCTCATGTTTGGGTGCCCTTGCTTGGAGGTCTCCGGGGTTTGATTTTGACTGAGGCTCACAAATCTAGACTATCTATTCATCCAGGTAGCACAAAAATGTATAACGATCTAAAGGTGCTTTATTGGTGGCCTACAATGAAGACTGATGTTGCACAGTTTGTGGAGTCTTGCCATATTTGTGCACAGGTTAAGGTAGAGCACCAGAAACCCTATGGATCGCTGAAACAATTGTAGATTCCAGAGTGGAAGTGGGAGCACATAACAATGGATTTCGTAACTAAACTTCCACATACGCAGAGGAATAATGATATGATTTGAGTGATCGGTGACAGATTGACCAAGAGTGCTCACTTCTTGGCTACCAGTGAGACGGCATCACTCGGTAAGTTGGCTCAGTTGTATATAGATGAAGTTGTTTCCCGACATGGTATACCGCTTTCGATCGTATCAGATAGAGATTCCAGGTTTGTGTCGAATTTCGGGAACAGTTTACAGCGGGAGTTGGGTAAACGTGTTAATCTGAGTACAGACGGGCAATCTGAGCGAACTATTCAGACACTTGAGGATATGTTGCGGGCATGTGTGTTAGAATATGGAGGTTCTTGGGATTCCCATCTGCCGTTGATTGAATTCGCGTACAACAATTCTTATCATTCGAGTATCGGTATGCCACCTTATGAGATGCTATATGGTCGTCGCTGCCGTACTCCTACGTGTTGGTTAGAGGTGGGTGAAAAACAGTATGTAGGGCCGGATATTGTGTAGATCACCGCAGACAAAGTGGCTATTGCGCGAGAAAAGTTGAAAGCTGCGAGGGATCGACAGAAGATGTATGCTGATCCACGTCGTAGATCCGTTGAGTTTGTTGAGGGTGGATTGGTTTATCTGAAGGTTTCTCCGTGGAAGGGGGTTATCCGTTTTGGGAAGCGGGGAAAGCTAGCTCCTCGTTATATTGGGCCGTTTCGTGTCCAACGGGTGGTTAATGATCAAACGGTTACTCTCGATCTTCCAACAGAATTGTCAGGTATTCACAATACATTCAACGTTTGTTACTTGCGGAAATGTAGAGTCAAGGATGAGAGTCAGATTCTACCTCTACATGATCTTAAAGTGGATTCCAGCAAGAAGTTAGTGGAAGAACCCAATGAACTATTAGATCGGAAAGTGACAAAACTGCGTAATAAATAGATTCCGATGGTTCTAGTTAAGTGGAGGCACAGTTTGGGTTCAGACTTGACGTGGGAAACTGTGGCCGATATGAGAGCTCGTTACCCTCATCTGTTTGAAAGTGAAAAGATTCCGAGGACGGAATCCAATTTAAGGAAGGAGGATTTGTAACATCCTGTGTTCGGGCCTAGTATTTGTGTAGGCTTCGGTAAGTTATTGTGTGGATCATTATTTGTTTATGTTTACTTGATTATTAATTAAGTAATTGATTTAATTGTTAAATGTATATATATGTTAGTTTAACATATATATATATATATCCTTACGGATTAGTGTGTGTGTATGTGTGTGCATGTTTTTGAACTTGACACCTCATGCTACAATTTTTGAGAAGAGCATACATGGGTTATATAGGAATTAATTCTATGATTAATTCTCACCTTGAACTCTTTGCTATGTATGTGTAACTTGTTTGAAAAGCCGAGAGCAAGAAAGAAGAAGAACAAACAATCGGATTTTTGGTGTTTTAAATTCGTGCATTCAAAGTTAAAGGTTTGTTGATTCATGTTTGATTCTTGTTAGCATGCTATGATTCTGATTAATAACATGCTGGATTTTGTTGATGAACACCATGTGTAAACTTGATGCAAACTTGCTATATGGGTTTGGTGTTGTTCTTGGGTGTGAAGGTGTTTCTAATGCATGATTGCATGTTTAAACATGTTTTTGTATGTTTTGGCAAGCTTTTATATGAATTGTATGAACTGGTAATATGATTCATGGGAGACTTGAAGTTATCGGATTGTGGAAGATGAAGTTGGCGGATTCTCATTGAAGAAGATGATGAAATCCGATGATCTTGGAAAATCGAGTGTTGAAATCCGATTATATCAAAACCGGTACTTAGAATCCGGAACATGTTGAAATCCGAAGGAAGTGTTGGATTTCCTTGAAAACCAGCAAGTGTTGCGGTTTCCTTCAAAATCCGACAGAAGTATCGGATTCTTAGAAATCCGATGGTTTTAGCGGAATCCGATGGAAGTATCGTATTTCCCTTGAAATCCGATAGTTTGGCTGTTTGTTTGCATTGTTTAATGCTATGTGTTATATGTGAATCTTACATGCTTATGTTTGATCAAAGATGCTACAAATATATGTTTGATATATATATATGAATCAGATACTGATTTCAGTTTGTTGTGTCCTCGATTTGGGCCTAGCTGTTAATTATATCTAAGTGTATTTAAGTTAGTAATCTTGTAAGGAATCCGAGTTGTAAGTTAATCATATTAATGAGGAGAGTTAATTGTACATATATGTTTTTGTGTATATGTATGCTTAATGTGCTTAATATATATATATTACAAAGTTAAGAAAAGAAAGGAAAAAGAAATTAATTGAAATCCAGAGGCGGTGCCTCTGGATATGAAAATGTATATATGTGTGAAATGTTGACTATGGTCAACATGTTAAAAGCAAACCCAAGTACAAACTCTCGGATTCTCTCTACTTTCTCTCGGTTTTCTCTCTTGGTTTTCTTGAAGTTTTGAAGGATTGTTGTTTTGATTCCAAGCAAAGGTAAACACTTGTTTGTTGTTAAGATTTAACATATGTGAAACTGTTTTATGATTAAAACATGATAAAATACTAATATCTCTACAAAACACCATTTAGAACATTCAAGGCTTACTTTGCAAGTGGGTTTTGGTTGTTTGGTGTTATTGGTTAGGTTTGATGTGTTTTCAAAGTCATACTAACGAAAATAAGTGTTTTCAGAATGTATGAATGTCAATACAAACAAGAACGAATTCTGGTAATAAGCCAAAATGAAGTTGGTGGATTTCCAGCTATAAAGCTATCGGATTCCGAGACTTGATAGTGTCGGAATCTGCAAGTTGTTCAAATCCGCATGTGGCGTAAATCCGCATAATTGTTCTAAATCCGATAGAATATCGGATTTCCTAAGTTTACATGTTATCCAAGTCCACAAATCCGAAAGTGTCGGATTACGACAAAAGTGTCGGATTCCGATAAAAGTATCGGATTCCGATTGAAGGTCGGGTTTCCAATTGTGTGTCTAAGTTTCCGAGTTCATAAGTCTTGAAATCTGATAAGTGTCGGATTTCGCAATGTATCGGATTTCCTTGGACATGTCGGATTTCATGTAATCCGACAGATTGTGTCAGATTTCCCACAATCCGACAGTTTGTCGGATTTATGTGGAATCCGGGTTTTGGGATTTCCTTTGTTGATTTTAAGCCATTCTAAGTATGTTAAGATAATTGATGCAAGTCCTACTGTTCTAGGTGAACTTGACACCCTAGACAAGGCAGAAATAAAATAGCTATCTGTTTTAAGCCACTCAGGTGAGTACCGACTTCCATAAGCCTCAGTAGAGGAAGAGTTAGGTGTTAAGTGATTTAAGTGCACTTGTGCTCATGAGTAAATGACTAAGAATTGCCATGCTACTTTAAGTACAATGCCATGCTAAATAATTGCCGTACGTAAGATTAAGTGCATGCCAGCGGGATCCAGAATTGGAACCGCCTAGTTAAGTAAATGATATGTATGCCAGGGATCCAGATTGGATCCATCATGAAGTAAGTAAATGTAAATGCATGCTAAAAGAAGTAAATGAATCTGCATGCTAAATGAATAGCAAAGATTGAATCAGTATGTGTATGTGTTCGCGGACATCTTCAAGCATGGTTAAGGTCAGCTGGATAGCTGGATCCCAGGGACCCTTGATCAGGAGATTCGGTATTTAACGGTGATTCGAGGTAACATTCTGGATCGTAGGTTCTGCAAAACCGCCGTACCTTACATCATGAGGGGTAATCAGCCGGTTGTAGCTGAATTGCCTAAGGAGCCTCTGGTTCCGTTAACGATGCTTGGTGGACTGCTTTATGCTCCCCCACCAGCACGGATGGTCGTGTTTGATCCCCCGGTGTATTGGTGTTGAGTGGGACTAGCTATCCTGCAAGAAACAACTTATACCGATCGTGTGAGCACACCAATATGTGATAGGATAGCATTGTATGCTAATTCCTAATACGCATGACTTACTCTAATGATGCTTACAGTAAGTTTGTGTAACACCGGAAAATCACAAGCCATTTTTTTTAAATTGCATTGCGGAAGCTAATTAAAACCAACTTGATTACATATAATCAATAATTACAAATGTACATTCGTTTGTTCAAAAGACAACAACATCATTATCAAATGTTTGGTGTTACAAAATAATTGGCTCGTCTCCTTTTCAAAATAAGTATGAGAGTGTGGTCAACTCTTCCTTCTTCAAATCTAACACGAACCTGCAAAACATCAATTGGGGGGAATTAGCACAAATCTAAGTGAGTAGAGGCTAAAACAACAAATGCAAACATTCATAATCAATCATCAATCATGTAATCACATATCCAGAGAAGATCGGCGGTTCGGCGCAAAACCTACAACCAATGCCGGCCAAAGCAAAGGTTTAGCGATAGCTTTCCACTGAATTGGCACAGTAAACTCCCCTTTGATCAACAAATGCAACAAAAAGGCTACTACTGTTCAACCAACCAGATAGACAAGCCCAGCCCAAGTCCACGTATAGCTGACTTCTCAACGCAACTCAAAATCATCCTAAGAGCGCATAATCGACCAAATAGTCATGCAGCAGTTATCAATAATCATTATCACAATCAACAGTTCAATCAATCCAATCTTAATCCACAATCATGCTTCACATCAATAAAATTAACTGCAATCTTTACCATCCGTGTTTAGCGTCCACTCACCTCAGTTTCAGCTTGAACTCAGATATCTAGTTTTACTGAGCTTTTGGATTGCCTGAAAACACACCAATAACCAAATCAGTTTCAATCTCATAAATATATCTTTTCCATATATTTATAAATCATTCATCAAACAAACATCAAATACTAAACAAATACAAATTCAAAACACAAAGTATCGGATTCTACAAAAACTGTCGGATTCTTAAATCCGCTACCTAGTGTCGGATTCTTGCCAAATGTCGGATTCCCCTTGGATTCTGAGGTCCGGATTTGAGACCATCGGATTCTCATCATTCGGATTTAGGAGTTTAGGATTTTTGGTGTCGGTTTCTCAAAGTGTCGGATTCTTTAATCCGGATTTCAAGTCTATCGGTTTTAGAGTACTTGGATTCTAAGTTTCGGATCTCATACATAACAATCGGATTTGGGTCAAAGTTTCCAGATTATAAGTACTTGGTTTCTAAATCATTATTTCCCAAGTATAGGATTTCATATTTGAAGTATCGGATTTATAGGTTCCGGTTTGCAAACAATCGGATTATGGTTTCGGATTACAAGTATCGGTTTTTAGCCTTCTTCCCAAACAAATCCGCCAACATCATACTTCTTCAAATCCGCCATCTTCATACTCAAACCCGGAATTATAAATTCATCTAAACATTTCAAAAAAATGCTTTAAACATATTTAAACATGTATTCATATACTATTTTATCATATAACATGTATTTCATATGAACACTCATAAACTCATCAAGATTCATGTTTTAAAATCCGATCATATTGTTCTTCAAGGATTCCATGTTTAAACAATTCAAAGTTTATATTCAAACTATCATGTAATCATAATATATAAAACTTCTAACCTTGAACTTGATTTAAATCACACAATAGATAAATCGATGCTTTCTTCGGTTTTCTTCTTTGGCCGAGAGAACAATACACCAACACACACTTTCACTTTCTTGATTTTGAGATTATGCATGTGTTTCCTACCAACCCCACGTATAACACCTAAAAATAAGAGGTGGCAATCCCACCTCACATACACGTGCATACCCATATACCCATATACATGCATTCATACGGTGACATACATACATATATACACTAAATTCATGCTAATTGATTAAAAATGATTAACCACTTAATTATAAAATAATTAAACCCAACTCACAAACCTGCTAATCTCCTAGCCCAGGTTTGAGGGTGTTACAAATCTCTCCCCGTTAAGAGGATTCCGTCCTCGGAATCCTTTCTTGCTCAAACAAGTGGGCATATCTTTCTTTTATCTCTGATTCAGTCTTCCAAGTTAGGTCAGAACCTAAACTGTGTTTCCATTTGACCAACACCATCGGTATCTGCTTCTTTCGGAGCTTGGTCACTTTGCGATCCAACAGTTCTACAGGTTCCTCTATCAACCTTTTCTTTGTATCAACTTTCAGCTCTTGTACTGGGAGAATCTGACTTTCATCATCAATCTTGCATTTTCTCAGATAACAGACGTTGAATGTATCGTGAATTCCTGCAAGCTCTGCTGGAAGATCTAGTGTAACCGTCTGGTCATTCACAATCTGACGTATGCAGAAGGGACCAATGTAACGGGGAGCTAACTTCCCGTGTTTACCGAATCGAATCACACCCTTCCAAGGAGAAACCTTCAAGTACACTAACTCTCCCACATCAAACTTAACTGGGCGATGACGTGGATCTGCGTACATTTTTTGCCTATCTCTGGCAGCTTTCAACTTATCTCTGGCGATAGAAACCTTATCAGCTGTTATCTGAACTATCTCAGGTCCTGCAAATTGTTTCTCACCCGCCTCTAACCAACACATCGGAGTATGGCAACGACGATCGTATAACATTTCATACAGAGGCATCCCTATACTAGAGTGGTAAGAATTATTGTATGCAAACTCTATCAATGGCAGGTGTGAATCCCAAGCTCCACCATACTCAATTACACAAGCTCACAACATATCTTCAAGTGTTTGTATGGTACGTTCAGTCTGGGGATGATAAGCAGTACTCAGGTTAATCCTCGTCCCCAATTCTCTTTGTAAACTCCTCCAGAAGTTAGAAACGAATCTGGAGTCTCTGTCAGATACTATTGATAATGTCATGCCATGCCTCGCAACAATCTCGTTAACATAAAGTTGAGCCAACTTACTCAAAGAAGCCGTTTCACATGTTGCTAGAAAGTGAGTGCTCTTGGTCAGCCGATCCACAATCACCCAAATCATATCATTATTCTTCTGAGTTATGTGTTCCCACATCTACTCAGGGATTTCCAACTGTTTTAAAGATCCGTAGGGTTTCTGATGGTCCGCCTTCAACTGTGCACAAATATGGCATGATTCCACAAACTGTGCCACATCTGTTTTCATAGTAGGCCACCAGTAAAGCACTTTCAGGTCGTTATACATTTTAGTGCTTCACTGACAATCTGGACTTGTGTGCTTCTGTCAAAATCAGCTTCCTCAAATCTCCGAGCATAGGCACCCACACACGAGTCTTATATATTTTTAATCCACAAGAGTCATCAGCAAGTTCGTCCTTACGTTTCTTTATTAGTTCATTCTTCAAATTTTCTTCCTTCAGAGCCTCCAACTGTGCAGACTTTAGTCTATCCACTAGATCAGATACAATCTCAATACGCATAAATTGGATAAAACTTCCCGCTCCCTTGCAGCTTAAGGCATCTGCTACCACGTTTGCTTTCCCCGGATGATATCTGATTTCGCAATCATAATCTTTAATCAATTCAACCCAGTGTCTCTGTCTCATATTCAATTCTTTCTGAGTAAACACATACTGCAGGCTCTTATGATCTGTACATATTCGCACTTGGTACCATACAAGTAGTGTCTCCACAGCTTCAGGGCAAATACAACTGCTGCCAATTCTAAGTCATGTGTCGGGTAATTCTTCTCATGGGGTTTCAATTGCCTTGAAGCATACGCAATCACTCGATCCCTCTGCATAAGTACACAACCCAATCCAGCAAACGATGCATCGCAATAAACTATAAAATCCTCTGAACCACTTGGCAATGCAAGAATAAGAGCCTGACATAATAACTGTTTCAACATCTGGAATGCTTGATCCTGTTCACTGCCCCATCCAAACTTCATATCTTTTCGAGTCAATTTAGTCAACGGACCCGCAATCTTGGAGAAGTCTTTAATAAACCTGCGATAGTATCCAGCTAACCCCAGAAAACTCTTAATCTCGGACAGTGTCTTCGGAGCGTTCCAATTCATAACTGCCTCCACTTTCGAAGGATCCACTTTTACTCCTTTGTCACAGATCACATGCCCTAAGAACTGTACCTCTCTCAACCAGACTTCGCATTTTGAGAACTTAGCAAACAGATGCTCTTTCTTCAGTGTCTCCAAAATCTATCTCAAATGCTGCTCGTGCTCTACCTCAGTCTTTGAATATACCAGAATGTCATCGATAAAAACTATTACAAAATTATCCAAGAATGGTCGACAGACCCTGTTCATTAAATCCATGAAAACTGCAGGTGCATTGGTTAAGCCGAACGGCATAACCAAAAACTCGTTGTGCCCGTAGCGTGTACGAAAAACCGTTTTTGACACGTCTTCCTCTGAAACACGCACCTGGTGATACCCCGATCTCAAATCTATCTTAAAAAAGAACAAAGCTCCCTGTAGTTGATCAAACAGATCATCAATACTTGGCAGTGGTTACTTATTCTTTATGGTTCTCTTATTCAGCTCACAATAGTCGATACACATTCGCAATGTACCGTCTTTCTTCTTTACAAACAACACTGGTGCACCCCACGGAGATGAACTTGGACGAATAAAACCCTTGTCTGACAGATCTTGTATCTGAGTCATCATCTCCCGGATCTCTGACGGTGCCAACCTGTACGGTGCCTTTGCCACTGGTCGGGAACCAGGAATCAGGTCTATCTTGAACTCTACCTCACGAACTGGAGGTAGCCCTAGTAACTCCTCTGGAAACACCTCCGGGTGTACCGTTACCACCCGGATGTCGTTCACTGTCTGCTTCTCTTTCTTTCCATCAATAACATAGGCCAGATACGATTCACAACCTTTATCCAACGCCTTTCTAGCCTTCAAACATGAGATAATCGGGATTACAGACCCAGCCTTCTCACCCCTTGCTACCACTCTTGTGCCATCAGCCAATGGGAATGAAATTAACTTCTCGTGACACTTGATACTGGCCTGATTCAGACTCAGCCAATCCATCCCAAGCACCACATCGAACCCAGATAATGGCATTACAAGAAAATATACAGGAAAGCAAATACCATCTATATCTATCTTGGCTCCAGCCACAGCAGTCGTGACCGGAACCATCATACCATCAGCTACCTCAATTTATAAAGCATTAGCTAGATCAGTTAAAGGCACATTCAACCTACCACAAAATTCTACAGATACAAAGGAGCGAGTTGTCCCTGAATCAAATAACACTCTAGCAGGAATAGAGTTTATTAGAAACATACCGGTTATCACATCATCTGTGGTAGTAGCATCATCCACAGTCATCCTGAATGCCCGACCCTCGGCAGTGGGCGGGTTCTTTCTTTTCTGCCCTGCTGAAGATGATCCCCCAGCTCTTCCCCCTCCTGACCCTGACCCCGCTTTCTTGTTCAATGGGCAATCACCAACTCGGTGCCCCTCCTTTTGACAATTCCAGCAGACGCTCCTCGGAAGCCTGCAATTCTTTAAATCATGGCCAAACTAGCCACACTTCACGCATCTCATGGATTGGGGCGTACATTGCCCGTGATGATAAGACTTGCACCAGTTGCACCAAGGTGCCCTCTGAGCAGACCCACCTACAGAAGACGTCCTATTCTGACCACCTTGACGGTTACCACTGCCCTGCCCTTCTTGCCTCTGTTAAGTATTATAATGTTTAAACTTTGATTTCTGTTGGGAAATTCTTTCCCCACTCAACTTATTTCTAGCTATCAAATCCCCTTCAGCCGACTTGGCCAAAGTGAATGCTTGGGATAGTGTAGTAGTCCACCTGGTTGCACTACGGAGATCCGGATGCAACACTCCAACGAAATGGGCAATCTTTGACTCTTCATCAGGAACCCAATGCTTCGCAAATTTCATCTTTTCATTGAATTGATTGATGAGTTGATCCACAGTCATATTACCGGTCATTTGCAACTCCATAAATTCCCTTTTTATCTTTGCAATCTCAAAAGTTCCACAATACTGCTTGCAAAGTTTCTCCTGAAATTGACTCCGGGTAATACTATCTTGTTGCTGCTCCGTGAAATGGCCGGTGATTGAATCCCACCAGACCATAGCATCTCCTTTTAACATTCTCGAGGCATATTTTACTTTCAGTTCATTCTCACAATTGCAGGCGTCCAAGGTCTTTGCCATTCCCCTAAGCCAGTTCAAGGTGATACTGGGGTCAAAACTCCCCCGGTATTCAGATGGTTTACAATCAAGGAATTTCTTGTAAGTGCACGGTTGTTTGTATCCCGGAAAATGCAAAGGGGTAACCTCCAGGTTGTGGATACGGATAGAAGAAAGGTTGTTGCATCATTTGTGTCATTGGTGGTAGAGGTGCTCACACTTGTGGTACTGTTGCTTGTGTGGTTATCCCAATTGGTACAGGTGTTGGTTCAGGTTGGCTCAATTTCTGTTTCAAGTTAAGGACTTTATTGCTGAGATCCATCAATTCATTCTCCAGTTTAAAGATATATTCACTCTGATCTTCCTCTTGTTCTTGACTAGATGTTCCTGCTTGATTCACATCTTCAGTAACCGGTGCCTCTATAGATTGGGTCACAGGAGGTAGGATGGGAGTCTCTCTATCAGCCACAATCTGTTACAATCAAATCACCTCATAGCTCATTAGCATAAACCGTTAGTATCCAAAATACTAACTACTGCAGACATCTCTATCTCACCCTAATTCCCCCGAAGGAAAGCTTGACCCGTCACGAGCCAAGATTTGGGAATGCAACACTCTAGCCGTACATGCATCGCCAAACCTAGGCTCTGATACCAAATTGTAATACCGTAAAATCAAAAGCCATTTTTTTTAAATTACACTGCGGAAGCTAATTAAAACAAACTTGATTACATATAATCAATAATTACAAATGTACATTCGTTTGTTCAAAAGACAACAACATCATTATCAAATGTTTGGTGTTACAAAATAATTGGCTCGTCTCTTTTTCAAAATAAGTATCAGAGTATGGTCAACTCTTCCTTCTTCAAATCTAACACGAACCTGCAAAACATCAATTGAGGGGAATTAGCACAAAGCTAAGTGAGTAGAGGCTAAAACAACAAATGCAAACATTCACAATCAATCATCAATCTTGTAATCAACAAAAGCAAAGGTTTACCGATAGCTTTCCACTAAATTGGCACAGTAAACTCCCCTTTGAGCAACAAATGCAACAGAAAGGCTACTACTGTTCAACCAACCAGATAGACAAGCCCAGCCCAAGTCCACGTATAGCTGACTTCTCAACGCAACTCAAAATCATCCGAAGAGCGCATAATCGACCAAATAGTCATGCACCAGTTATCAATAATCATTATCACAATCAACAGTTCAATCAATCCAATCTCAATCCACAATCATGCTTCACATCAATAAAATTAACTGCAATCTTTACCATCCGTGTTTAGCGTCCACTCACCTCAGTTTCAGCTTGAACTCAGATATCTAGTTTTACTGAGCTTTTGGATTGCCTGAAAACACACCAATAACCAAATCAGTTTCAATCTCATAAATATATCTTTTCCATATATTTATAAATCATTCATCAAACAAACATCAAATAATAAACAAATACAAATTCAAAACACAAAGTATCGGATTCTACAAAAACTGTCGGATTCTTAAATCCGCTACCTAGTGTCGGATTCTTGCCAAATGTCGGATTCCCCTTGGATTCTGAGGTCCGGATTTGAGACCATCGGATTCTCATCATTCGGATTTAGGAGTTTAGGATATTGGGTGTCGGTTTCTCAAAGTGTCGGATTCTTTAATCCGGATTTTAAGTCTATGGGTTTTAGAGTACTTGGATTCTAAGTTTCGGATCTCATACATAACAATCGGATTTGGGTCAAAGTTTCCGGGTTATAAGTACTTGGTTTCTAAATCATTATTTCCCAAGTATAGGATTTCATATTTGAAGTATCGGATTTATAGGTCCCGGTTTGCAAACAATCGGATTATGGTTTCGGATTACAAGTATCGGTTTTTAGCCTTCTTCCCAAACAAATCCGCCAACATCATACTTCTTCAAATCCGCCATCTTCATACTCAAACCCGGAATTATAAATTCATCTAAACATTTCAAAAAAAATGCTTTAAACATATTTAAACATGTATTCATATACTATTTTATCATATAACATGTATTTCATATGAACACTCATAAACTCATCAAGATTCATGTTTTAAAATCCGATCATATTGTTCTTCAAGGATTCCATGTTTAAACAATTCAAAGTTTATATTCAAACTATCATGTAATCATAATATATAAAACTTCTAACCTTGAACTTGATTTAAATCACACAATAGATAAATCGATGGTTTCTTCGGTTTTCTTCTTTGGCCGAGAGAACAATACACCAACACACACTTTCACTTTCTTGATTTTGAGATTATGCATGTGTTTCCTACCAACCCCACGTATAACACCTAAAAATAAGAGGTAGCAATCCCACCTCACATACACGTGCACACCCATATACCCATATACATGCATTCATACGGTGACATACATACATACATACACTAAATTCATGCAATAAAACATTTAACACCTAATTGATTAAAAATGATTAACCACTTAATTATAAAATAATTAAACCCAACTCACAAACCTGCTAATCTCCTAGCCCAGGTTTGAGGGTGTTACAGTTTGTGCTCATTAGCTAAGTGTAGCTAACGGTGCCATGTTAACTGCTTTTGCAAATCGAAGTTAGATTGCCTGGTCAGCCAGGTCCCCTGCCTCTGGATATTTTGCTGGAACACTTATGTTGTAATAAATACTTTATGGTCGGTTATTTTGTAGAGTAACACCAGATACAACTACAAGTTCAATGTAAATAATCCCGCTTCTTAATGTTATATGATCGTGATTAAGTTCACGTTTGTTTAAAAACGCAAATATTTGCTAAAATCTAGTAATTGCAAAGCTGGTGTTACAGGTAAACCTTTGCTTTGGCCGGTATTGGTTATAGGTTCCTGCAGAACCGCCGGTCTTCCTAAGGTGCTTATTGGTGGTTGTTGATATCATGCGGTTCTGGTAGATATATCTGTTGTGATTGTACTCCATTCACTTAGCTTTGTGCTAATCCCCCACCTCTCACTCTTTTTACAGGTTTTGGTAAGTCAGCGCTCAGCTGAGAGTGGTTAGCTTGGGGAGTAATCACCTAGTACTCCGATGTGTTATTTGTGCTGATCCGTGTTTTGTAATACTGATATTTTGTACAAGTTGTTTTGTAAACTGTGGTTTGTGATTAGTTGTAAATACTTCTGGTATTTAATCGCTTCTGCAATATAATTAAAGTGAAAATTTTTGGTATGAAAATACGGTGTTACATTTATGTAGATAAGTTAGTAATTAAGTTCAAGAAATATATATACAAAAGCAACATCATACAAACTTACTTGGAAAGTGGCACATAGTAGAGCATTAATTCCTTGTAGGTTCTCTTCGGAATCATGAGAAGCTCAAACAATCTACTTTCATCCTATAAGTACAAAAACCAAATGTATATTAAGACACTCATAACATGTTTGCTCTTTATCTTTGTGGTTGAAAAACTGTTGCAAGTGAACTAAATAAAACAATAAATACCGATAGAAAATATATTAGCAAAAAAAAGGGCTCCATGTACCAACTAAATTCCCTTTTAGTCACCAACCAAGTGATTTCACCAAAGGCCCTGCTTCTTACCCCATAAGTTTCCTCACCAATTTTGACATCATCAATAATCCCAATTTGTAGATTATGGATCTCATCAATAATACCATGCAGCTGCAACAACAAAGTCAAAGGGCTGCACTGATTCTTCATAACAAAAGTCTTCATCACTGTCATAGAATGTAATTATAAAATAGTTAGTTATTCAAGTTTGTTATACTTTTACAGCCTTGTTAGGCTTCTTTCTTATGTATAAATAGCAGTAGTTCAGTTTAACACAAGTAACGAAAATATCCTCTTATTACCCAAAGGTTTCTCTCAATCTTCTCTCTTTGAATACTTTAAACTCTCCACTGAGAAATTTCTGTTCAAAGCTCTTCAAGCAACAATAAAAATTATGTCAAGGCATAGTTGAGGAATCAACATCATAATATTTATCAAATCGTAATTAGAGACATTGCTTATCAGCCTATTTCAAAACAAAGATGGAAAAGTGTAAGGTAGTATTAAATATATATGACAGATTAAACAAACAGCCACATCAGTATATGATATCCAAATCTTACGCTTTAAGATTATCATAGGTAAACCTGATATTTGACAGAGTTCAGTTACCCACAAGTGTGTTAAATGTGAATCTATGTACTTCTTGAATAGACACCAAAGTCGAGTTACAGACATTGGGTGGTTCATAAATAACAATGAACACATAAAATCAAAATCCTAAATAGATGAAAAAACAAAATCCAGAAAATGTATGGTGACAACAGAAATTAGGGTTTTGTTGAAGAATATCATGTCAGATGTGTAAAACCGGAAAACTCAAGCCATTTTTTTTAAATACGCTGCGAAAGCTTTTAATAAACAAACTTAATTACATACAAACCAATAATTAGAAAATGTACAAACATCGTTCACAAATATAAGTATCATTGTTGTGTTCCAAAAGCTACTAGCTCGTTTCATTTCAAAAACTATATCAGAGACAGGTCATTCCTTTCCTTCAGCTACCACAAAAACACGAACATGCAAAAGCAACAACTGAGGGGAATTAGCACAAAGCTAAGTGAGTAGAGGCTAAACACCAAAAAGCAAACATCAACAGTCAATATCAAAGCATGTAATCACGTATCCCGAGAAGACCGGCGGTTCGGCGCAGAACCTACAACCAATGCCGGCCAAAGCAAAGGTTTACCGATAGCCCTCCACTGAATTGGCACAGGAAAATCCCCCTCTGATGCAACATATGCACCAATAAGGCTAACACTGTTCAACCAATAAGTGAACGAGCCCAGCCCAATCCTACGTATAGCTGACTTCCCAACGCAACTCAAATTCATACTAAGAGTGTGTATCAACCAAATAATCATGCAGCAGATATCAATCAACAATAATCACAATCAACAGTTCAATCAATCCAATCCAATCTCAATCACAATCATGCATCACACCAATAACATTAACCGTAATCTTTACCATCCGCGATTAACGTCCACTCACCTCAAAACTTGCACGGGCTCAAAAATCTAATTTTACGGAGTCTTTTGATTGTTTGAAACACAGCAACAATCAAATCAGTCGCCAATATATAAATATATCTTCTCATATATATTTATATCTCAAACTTATAAAAACAACTCAATTACATCCCATAAATATTACTTACTAACTTAAACCAAGCAACATAAAAAAATAAACAATTAATCGGATTTGGGTCCTGTCACGCCACGACATACCCCTTGTCGCACCGCGACCAGGGTCGGATTTCGAATCCGAGAACAAGTATCGGATTTCAATGCGGATTTCACTTAGAATCGGATTTTTGGTGTCGGTTTTGTCATGGTTCCGGATTTCAAGGTCGGATTTGCCATCTTTCGGATTTCCAATGTTAGTTTAGTAGTATCAATCGGATTCCCAAGGCTCGGTTTTTTTATGAATGCCGCGCCGCGACACCTTAGCGTAGCGCCGCTACGCGCATTTTTCCATATCATTTTCTTCATTTAAAGTGTCGAATTTTCAGCCAAGATTTCATATAATCACTTCTAACTTCATTTTTTTCTTCTAACAAAGCATATATCTAACATCTAACATGCATATAGATCATAAAAAAAACACCTTTTTACTCATTCTAAACAACAAAATCTACAAACCCATTTACCAAGCTTTCTTTCAACTTCAACAATGGTGTAACAACATAAATTCATGCCTTTCAATATATAAGCATACCAACATGTACTATAACATGCCATAAACATTTCCTCACCTTCTTGTAGAATTAAACAACACCAAATCTGAATTTTAGGATTTCAAGTTTATAGCTTTTGAAGGTTTCTTCACTTAGAGGTTTTTCTTTCAAACAAACACACACTACACCTTGAACACTTTTGAAGAAATGAACAGATGTACCACCACGTATACATACACAATAGTTTAAAGCAAGCAGGAGGTGGCAAGATATTTATTTTGAAATCCTATTCTTTTGTTTAACTCATGCACACTTACATACATGCATATTAAACTTGTACTTTCTTTTCATTTAATTAACGAGTAACATATATATATATTTTAATTTTCACATTTAAGCAATTGACTTAACAAAACACATAATCAATTAAAACAAACCAATCACATACCGCTAACCCGCTAATCTCCTAGCCCAGGGTTGCGGGTGTTACAAATCTCCACCCCTTAGGAGGATTCCGTCCTCGGAATCCTTTCTTGCTCAAACAAATGAGGGTATCTATCCTTCATTTCTGCCTCAGTCTCCCATGTCAAATCAGAACCTAAACTGTGTTTCCACTTGACCAATACCATCGGTATCTGCTTCTTTCGGAGCTTGATCACTTTGCGATCTAACAGTTCAACGGGTTCCTCAATCAATCTCTTCTTTGAATCCACTTTCATTCGTGTACTGGGAGAATCTGACTCTCGTCTTCAACCTTGCATTTTCTCAAATAGCAGACATTGAATGTGTTATGAATACCTGCAAGCTCTGCTGGGAGATCTAATGTAACTGTCTGGTCATTTACAATCTGACGAATCCTGAAAGGACCAATGTAGCGGGGAGCTAACTTCCCGCGTTTGCCAAATCGAATCACGCCCTTCCACGGAGAGACCTTCAAATACACTAACTCCCCCACATCAAACGATACTGGACGACAACGCGGATCCGCATACATTTTCTATCTATCTTTTGCCGCTTTCAACTTTTCTCTGGCTATAGCAACCTTGTCAGCAGTCATCTGAACAATCTCAGGCCCTGCAAATTGTTTCTCACTAGCCTCTAACCAACACGTCGGAGTATGGCAGCGACGACCGTACAACATTTCATACGGAGGCATTCCGATATTGGAGTGGTAAGAATTATTATACGCAAACTCTATCAACGGCAGGTGCGAATCCCAAGATCCACCATACTCAATTACACAGGCACGTAGCATATCTTCGAGTGTCTATATGGTTCGTTCAGTTTGACCGTCAGTCTGGGGATGATAAGCAGTACTCAAATTAATTCTCGTCCCTAACTCCCTCTGTAGACTCCTTCAGAAGTTAGAAACAAACCTGGAGTCTCTGTCAGATACTATCGACAATGGTATACCATGCCTTGCAACAATCTCATCAATGTACAATTGTGCCAACTTGCTAAGAGAAGTCGTCTCGCAGGTAGCCAGAAAATGTGCACTCTTCATCAGTCGATCCACGATCACCCAAATCATATCATGATTCTTTTGAGTTCGCAGAAGTTTAGTCACAAAATCCATCGTTATATGTTCCCATTTCCACTTAGGAATCTCTAACTGTTTCAGGGATCCATAGGGCTTCTGATGCTCTGCCTTCACTTGCGCACAGATATGGCATGACTCCACAAAATGAGCTACATCTACCTTCATAGTAAGCCACCAGTAAAGCACTTTCAAATCGTGGTACATTTTAGTGCTTCCTGGGTGAACAGACAGTCTCAACTTGTGTGCTTCAGTTAAAATCAACTTTCTCAATTCTCCAAGCATAGGCACCCACACACGAGTCTTATACATTTTCAATCCGCGAGAATCATCAGTAAGCTCGTCCTTACGTTTTCTCATCAATTCATTCTTCAAATTTTCCTCCTTGAGGGCTTCAAACTGAGCAGACTTCAATATATCCACTAAATCAGATACAATCTCCATACGCATGAATTGAATAGAACTTCCCGCTCCCTTGCGGCTCAAGGCGTCTTCTACCACATTTGCTTTCCCAGGGTGGTATCTAATCTCGCGATCATAATCTTTTATCAGCTCCACCCATCGCCTCTGTCTCATGTTCAATTCTTTCTGTGTAAACACATATTGAAGACTCTTATGATCAGTACAAATTACACACTTGGTGCCATACAAATAGTGCCTCCACAGTTTTAGAGCAAATACAACAGCTGCCAGTTCTAGATCATGAGTTGGGTAATTCTTTTTATGTGGTTTCAATTGTCTTGAAGCATATGCAATTACCCGATCTCTCTGCATAAGCACACATCCCAATCCCGCACACGACGCATCGCAATAAACAGTAAAATCATCCGTTCCACTTGGCAATGCAAGAATGGGAGCCTGGCACAACAACTGCTTCAAAGTCTGGAAAGCCTTGTCTTATTCACTACCCCAAACAAACTTCACGTCTTTCCGAGTTAACTTAGTTAACGGACCCACAAGCTTCGAGAAATCCTTAATAAACCTGCGGTAGTATCCTGCCAAACCTAGAAAACTCTTTATTTCAGACGGCGTCTTTGGAGCATTCCCGTTCATCACAGCTTCCACTTTTGAAGGATCTACTTTCACTCCTTCATTACATATAACATGCCCCAAGAATTGAACTTAACTTAGCAAACAGATGTTCTTTCTTCAAAGTTTCCAAAACATGTCTCAAATGTTGTTCGTGCTCCTGTTCAGTCTTTGAATAAATTAGAATATCATCAATGAAGACTATCACAAAATCATCCAATAATGGTCGACAGATTCTGTTCATTAAATCCATAAAAATCGCAGGTGCATTGGTTAAGCCGAACGGCATAACCAAAAACTCGTAGTGCCCGTAGCGCGTACGAAAGGCCGTCTTCGACACATCTTCCTCAGATACTCGTACCTGATGATATCCCGATCTCAAATCGATTTTAGAAAAGAACGAAGCTCCTTGCAGTTGATCAAACAAATCATCGATTCTCGAAAACGGATACTTGTTCTTTATTGTTCTCTTATTCAACTCACGGTAGTCGATACACATACATAACGTACCATCTTTCTTCTTTACAAACAATACCGGTGCCCCCCACGGGGACGAACTCGGACGAATAAACCCCTTATCGAGCAGATCTTGAATCTGCGTCATCATTTCCCGGATCTCTGAAGGTGCTAACCTGTACGGAGCCTTTGCTACTGGTGTAGATCCAGGTATTAAATCTATTTTGAATTCCACTTCACGAACCGGAGGCAATCCTAGCAACTCTTCTGGAAACACTTCCGGGTATTCCGTTACCACCCGGATATCAGTCATTGCTTGCTTTTCTTTCTTTCCATCAATCACGTATGCCAAGTAAGATTCACACCCCTTACCCAATGCCTTCTTTGCTTTCAAACATGAAATCATAGGAATCACAGATCCAGCCTTCTCTCCTCTTGCTATTACCCGTGTACCATCAGCTAGCGGAAAAGAAATCAACTTCATATGACACATGATACTGGCTTGAGTCAAACTCAGCCAATCCATCCCAAGCACCACATCAAACCCAGACAATGGCATAACAAGAAATAAATAGGAAAACACACGCCATCTATATCAATTTTAGCCCCAGCCACAGCGGTCGTGACCGGAACCATCATACCATCAGCTACTTCTATCTCTAAAGCAGTAGCAAGTTCAATCACAGGCACATTTAATCTATCACAGAATTCCACAGAAACAAAGGAGCGATTTGCTCCTGAATCAAACAATACTCTAGCAGGAGTAGAGTTTATTAGAAACATACCTGTGATCACGTCGTCAATGGTGGTGGCATCATCCACCGTCATCTTAAACGCCCGACCCTCAGCAGTGGGTGGGTTCTTTCGCTTCTGGCCAGCTGAAGACGATCCTCCAGCTCCTCCTCCCCCAGACCCTGACCCTGTCATTTTTCCCATCGGGCAATCACCAACACGGTGCCCCTCCCTCTTGCAATTCCAACATATACTCCTCGGGAATCTGCAGCTCTTTAAATCATGGCTAAACTGGCCACAGTTCACGCATCTCCTCATCTGGGTCGTACACTGCCCGTTATGATAAGATTTGCATCTACTACACCAAGGTGCTCGTTGAGTAGACTCACCCGAGGTAGGTCTTCTATTCTGCTCCCCCGTCCTGCCCCTGCTGCTCTGCCCTCCCTGTCTCTGTTGAGCATTATAATGTTCAAACCTCGATTTTTGTTGGGAAAGTTTCTCCCCGCTCAACTTGTTTCTCGCAACAATGTCCCCTTCAGCCAATTTGGCTAAAGTGAAAACCTGGGACAATGTGGTAGCCCACCTGGTGGCGCCTCGGTAATTTGGGTGTAGTGCCCCCACAAAATGGGCAATCTTTGATTCTTCATCCGGTACCCAGTGTTTGGCAAATCTCATGTTTTCATTAAATTGTTTAATCAGTTGGTCTACAGTCATGTTCCCGGTCATCTGTAGATCAATGAATTCCTTTTTAATCTTGGCCATCTCAAACGTTCCACAGTATTGTTCGCACAACTTTTCCTGGAATTGACTCCAGGTGATACTCTTCTGCTGTTGTTCAGTAAAATGGCCGGTAATGGAGTCCCACCAGACCAATGCATCTCCTCTCAACATTCTTGACGCATACTTAACCTTCAATTCGTTCTCGCAATTACAGGCATCAAGTGCCTTTGACATCTCCCTCAACCAGTTCAATGTAGCATTGGGATCAGAACTCCCATGATACTCAGGTGGTTTACAGTCAAGAAATTGCTTGTAGGTGCAGGGTTGTTTATATCCAGGGAACGCAAACGGATAGGCTCCTGGTTGTGGATATGGGTAGAAGAAAGGTTGCTGCATCATTTTAGTCATTGGTGGCAGCGGTGTTGTAACTGGTGCGGTTGTTGCCTGTGTAAGAATCGCAGTCGGCACAGGGGTTGGTTCAGGTTGCTGTTGTTGTTGTTGTTCCATTCTCTGAACTTTATCTCTAAGCTCGTTTTCTAACTGATATACATAATCACTATGCTCTTCTTCACGGGCTTGACCCGATGTTCCTGCAATACCTGGGTTTCCCAAGTATTCAGTCGCTGGCGCTTTAGTTGTAGCTTGGGTCATAGGAGGAAGGATAGGAGTATCTCTGTCAGCCATTATCTGTTACAATCACATCACCTCATAACTCATTAGCATAAACCGTTAGTATCCAAAATACTAACTACAACCGACAACTCTAACTCACTCTAATTCCCCCGAAGGAAAGCTTGACCCGTCACGAGCCAAGATTTGGGAATGCAACACTCTAGCCGTGCATGCATCGCCAAACCTAGGCTCTGATACCAAACTGTAACACCGGAAAACTCAAGACATTTTTTTTAAATACGCTGCCGAAGCTCTTAATAAACAAACTTAATTACATACAAACCAATAATTACAAAATGTACAAACATCGTTCACAAATATAAGCATCATTGTCGTGTTACAAAAGCTATTGACTCGTTTCATTTCAAAAACTATATCAGAGTCGGGTCATTCCTTTCCTTCAGCTACCACACAAACACGAACCTGCAAAAGCAACAACTGAGGGGAATTAGCACAAAGCTAAGTGAGTAGAGGCTAAACACCAAAAGCAAACAACAACAGTCAATATCAAAGCATGTAATCACGTATCCCGAGAAGACCGGCGGTTCGGCGCAGAACCTACAACCAATGCCGGCCAAAGCAAAGGTTTACCGATAGCCCTCCACTGAATTGGCACAGGAAAATCCCCCTCTGATCCAACATATGCACCAGTAAGGCTAACACTGTTCAACCAATCAGTGAACGAGCCCAGCCCAATCCTACGTATAGCTGACTTCCCAACGCAACTCAAATTCATACTAAGAGTGCGTAACGACCAAATATTCATGCAGCAGATATCAATCAACAATAATCACAATCAACAGTTCAATCAATCCAATCCAATCTCAATCACAATCATGCATCACACCAATAACATTAACCGTAATCTTTACCATCCGCGATTAATGTCCACTCACCTCAAAACTTGCACGGGCTCAGAAATCTAATTTTACTGAGTCTTTTGATTGCCTGAAACACAGCAACAATCAAATCAGTCGTGAATATATAAATATATCTTCTCATATATATTTATATCTCAAACTTATAAAAACAACTCAATTACATCCCATAAATATTACTTACTAACTTAAACCAAGCAACATAAAATCTAAAACAATTAATCGGATTTGGGGCCTGTCGCGCCGCGACCGGGATCGGATTTCGAATCCGAGAACAAGTATCAGATTTCAATGCGGATTTCACTTAGAATCAGATTTTTGGTGTCGGTTTTGTCACGGTTCCGGATTTCAAGGTCAGATTTGCCATCTTTCGGATTTCCAATGTTAGTTTAGTAGTATCAATCCGATTCCCAAGGCTCGGTTTTTTTATGAATGTCGCGCCGCGACACCTTAGCGTATTTTCCAGATCATCTTCTTCATTTAAAGTGTCAGATTTTCAGCCAAGATTTCATATAATCACTTCTAACTTCATTTTTTTTCCTCTAACAAAGCATATATCTAACATCTAACATGCAAATAGATCATAAAAAAACACCTTTGTACTCATTCTAAAGAACAAAATCTACAAACCCATTTACCAAGCTTTCTTTCAACTTCAACAATGGTGTAACAACATAAATTCATGCCTTTCAATATATAAGCATACCAACATGTACTATAACATGCCATAAACATTTCCTCACCTTCTTGTAGAATTAAACAACACCAAATCTGAATTTTAGGATTTCAAGTTTATAGCTTTTGAAGGTTTCTTCACTTAGAGGTTTTTCTTTCAAACAAACACACACTACACCTTGTACACTTTTGAAGAAATGAACAGATGTACCACCACGTATACATACACAATAGTTTAAAGCAAGCAGGAGGTGGCAAGATATTTATTTTGAAATCCTATTCTTTTGTTTAACTCATGCACACTTACATACATACCAACATACATGCATATTAAACTTGTACTTTCTTTTCTTTTAATTAACGAGTAACATATATATATTTTAATTTTCACATTTAAGCAATTGACTTAACAAAACACATAATCGATTAAAACAAACCAATAACATACCGCTAACCTGCTAATCTCCTAGCCCAGGGTTGCGGGTGTTACAAGATGTCCCATTATAGTCGAGGCGAAAATGTTCTATCGTCATAATTAGGTAAGGAACTTACGAGTTTTCTTGCATTGTCTCGCTGATTCATAAGAAAAATGAGTGAACAAACCTCGCCTTCATTTACTTCCTTGATTAGACTCATCATTGATGTCATTGTTTCATTGATGTCATTGTTTCATTGATTCATAATGAAAAAATGATGGATAACATAAGAGGGAAAGAGCGACGAGGTAACATCTTCATCTCCATATATAATTAGGGTTTAGATTGAGAAATCGCTTTACAAAATTAGTAGAGAGGTGAGATGGAACTGATCGATGAAAAGCTGTAAATTTGGGATCCTTCATATTCAAAGAGAAGAACCATAATTTAGGGAAGTTTTAAAACTAAAAAAGAGCGATAGAGAAGCAGTAAAGGATGGGATAGACACGCGTCACTATTTAAGAAAAAGTTAATGAGCGGGAAAAGTAAAGAACAATGAGCTAGAAAAGGGACACATGTCCTCCCATTTACTTAATTATTAGAGAAGGTAGATATAGGGGAGGGTTCAAACGAGAATTGTTTTTCGTACGAGAACCGTGAGAATCAATCTTGGCCATTCAAGTGGTAAGTGGAATTCATGGATGAAGAGCGTGGTGGGATTGAGTATGGCAATGTGCGTGTACGGAATTCATGGGTGACAATCCAATTGAAAGAGGGGGAATTGGACGACTAAGATTGGTTCTCGCGGTTCTCGCAATAAAAGCGGTTCTTATATATATATAATCTCCATCTGCATTCTCTAATAAAAGAGTAAATGGAGGACACTTGGCTAATTTCTACATTATCTATGTCTATTTTTCCCGCTCATTATCCCTATCTGTGCTATTGCCACGTGTCTGATTCTATTATCGTCGTGCCTCCCTTGATATCAACCGTATAATTCCCGATTTATGAATCCTTCCCAATATTTTGAAATCCTTCCCAACTTTTCTAAATCATGTAAATGTGTGTTCGATTTTATAATGTTCGAAGCCCTAATTTTGACGTCTAATCCGAGTATACCGGTGGTTGTACGAAGCCCTATCTTCGATGTTTGAACAATGCTTCACGATTTCTAAGATTTTCAACCTATAGTTCGCTCTCTTATTGATGTTCGATTGGAACAAGATACCTCTGTCAGTTAACTGGATTTGAGATCCATGTTAGGTCGGTGAATTTCTTTCTCATTCTTAATGCTTGACTGTTTTTTCTATTTATTAAGGATATATCGAATATATCCTTTCCTTTGTCATAGGAATATTGTTAATATTTGTATAGTATTTTTTGTTATCTTTTCCTTCTTTGTTGTATCCCTTGTTTATATATT
Source organism: Dittrichia graveolens (assembly GCA_038502395.1). Taxonomy (NCBI): domain Eukaryota; kingdom Viridiplantae; phylum Streptophyta; class Magnoliopsida; order Asterales; family Asteraceae; genus Dittrichia; species Dittrichia graveolens. Next base: position 71,142,507 of record JARJIL010000004.1, on the reverse strand, counting down.
GTCTATAGTAGAGTGCCCAATGTGTGGCTATTTTCTAAACCTTACATGGTATCAGCCTAACTTCCAGATCCTACTTCTTCATGCCACTTCCATGGCTGCATGCAACAAGAATGATTCCCCCCTCTCTCTCTCCACTCTTCTTCATATGATCACCATTAAACTCTCCTCTACCAACTATCTACTTTGGCGACATCAACTTCTTCCCCTCTTCTCGTACCAAAAGCTTCATGGTTATATTGATGGCTCTATTTCCTCTCCGCCATCAACCCTTGACATTGATGGTACCTCTTCTCCAAATCCTGCCTATCTCTCGTGGCAAGAGGATGATCAACGGGCCCTTATTATTCTTCAGTCATCTCTCTCTAAAGAGGCCATGGCTGAAACTCTTGGTTTGAAAACTGCCAAAGAAGTAGAGAAGTTTGGTGTGCTCTTGAAGATGCTTACAGTCATGTCAGTTTCTGAATATAGTCGCAAGTTTAAAGCTTTATGCGATCAACTATCTGCCATTGGACATCCCGTGGACGATATCGACAAGTCTCATTGGTTCTTGTGTGGGCTTGGTCCTTCTTTTGAAACCTTTTTTACTGCTCAGCGTGCCATTAAGCCGCGCCCATCTTTTCGTGACTTAATTTCTCAAGCCGAAGGACATGATTTATTTCTTCAATCTATGCATGGATCTACTGTTTCACAGGCCGCTTTTGTTACTCAGCAATCAAATAGTTTTTCTAATTCCTCAAATCGTGGTCGGAGTCGTGGTCACCAAAACAGTGGCCGTGGTGGTTATTCTGGAGGTCGTGGGCGTGGTCGCCGGCCACCTCATTGTCAACTTTGTCGGAACGATGAACATTATGCTTATAAGTGTCCTGATCTTGCTACATATGCCAGTCAAACCCCAACCCTTGATGCAAACCTTGCTACTGCCTTTCACTCTCAATCTCATATTACTAAAAACACACCTGACTGGTATGTCGACTCCGGAGCCACCGCTCATATGACACCGTCACCCTCGAATCTTGATTCGGCTAAATCTTACTCTGGTAATGATCATGTCACCTTTGGTAATGGTAACACACTTCCTATTTCTCATATAGGTCAATCTTTTTTATCAAAAGATCTTCATCTTCTTGATGTTCTTGTTGTTCCACATCTCACAAAAAACCTTCTTTCAATTAGTAAATTAACCAGTGATCAACCTGTTGATATTACTAATTCTTCCTTTTCTATTCAGAATCGTCTCACAAAGGACATCCTAGCTCGGGGTCGGGTTGATCGCGGTCTTTATGTTCTTGAGCATGGCACTAAGGCGTTCTTGGCAAATCTCTCTTCAAGTCAACTTACTGCCTCTTTTGAAACGTGTCACTCTCGTTTGGGACATGTTTCGTTTGATGTTCTCTGTAATTTATCTAGACTAGGTCTTTTGTCGGTTTCCTCTATTTTACCTAAACCTACACTTTGTGTTTCTTGTCAACTCTCTAAGAGTAAACGCTTGCCTTTTGAAATTAATTCTAAACGTTCGTCACATGCTTTAGATTTGATTCATTGTGATTTGTGGGGACCATCTCCGATTATGTCTATAGATGGTTATCGTTGTTATATTATTTTTATTGATGACTTCTCTCGCTTTTACATGGTTTTATCCTCTAAAAAATAAAACGGAGGTTGCCACTGTGTTACCAGTTTTTTTCAAGTTCGTTGAGGCACAATTCTCATGCAAAATAAAAACCTTTCAAAGTGATGGTGGCATGGAATTTTTAAATCACCGATTACGTAATTTTTTTGTTGAGAATGGTACTCACCATCGTATTTCTTGCCCTTATACGCCTCAACAGAATGGCCGGGTCGAACGCAAACACCGTCATCTAACAGAGACGGGTCTTGCCATGCTTTTCAATGCCCACGTGCCGGCGTCCTTCTGGTTTGATGCCTTTGCTTCCGCTACATATATAATCAACCGGCTTCCCTCCAAAGTTCTTGACTTTAAAAGCCCATTTGAAGTCCTTTTTGGTGTTGTACCAACTTACAATACCTTTCGTATTTTCGGGTGCCGGGTGTTTCCTTATCTACGGGATTATTCACCACATAAATTGGCTCCAAGAAGCATCTCGTGCATCTTCATTGGTTATGATACTCATTACAAAGGCTATCGGTGTTTAGATCCCACAACCTCTCGCATATATACCACTCGACATGCCCGGTTTGATGAAACTTCATTTCCACTTGCTAGCCAAATGTCTGAAGTGGATCTAGCCTCTTTGTCGCCTTCAACATTTTGTGAAGTTTTTCCTAGCCAAACTCCATCTCCACCACTTCAGCCAACTGTCCAGCCTTCACCAATGCCCACTGCCACCTCACCAGCCCAGCCTTCGTCCCTCATTGATAATCATCTGCCTGTCCCTACATCAGCACCTGAACCTGCCCCACCACATCTCCCTCAATCCTCTTCGGTTCATCCTATGACCACTTGATCTAGAGCCGGTATTTTCAAGCCTCGCCATTTTGTTGACTTAGCTCATCTAAAACATAGCTCTCTTCACTCAGCTCTTTTTGCGAGCAAAGAACCCAAGGGTTTTAAATCTGCACTTAAATAACCAGAGTGGGTTGCCGCTATGAATGAAGAGATGCAGGCTTTGATATCTAACAACACTTGGACTCTTGTGCCACGTCCAAATTATCACTCTGATGGTTCTATTGACAGGTTAAAGGCTCGTCTTGTGGCTCAAGGCTTTACTCAAGTACCTGGACTAGATTATTCTCTCACTTTTAGTCCGGTTGTAAAGGCATCCACGGTTCGTATTATTTTGTCTCTTGCTGTCTTAAACAAATGGCCATTGCATCAGTGGGACGTCAAAAATGCCTTTTTGAACGGGCATTTATCAGAGACTGTATTCATGGAGCAACCACTAGGTTATATTGATACTAAATTCCCCAATCATGTGTGCAAACTCCAGAAGACCCTATATGGGTTAAACAAGCTCCACGGGCATGGTTTCAACGGCTGAGCACTTTCCTTATTGGCTTGGGTTTTGTGTGTAGTCGTGCCGACACATCTCTCTTCGTGTTTAAAAAAGGGTCATGCACTCTTTATTTATTAGTGTATGTTGATGATCTTATTCTCACAGGCAATCAGTCAGAATCTATTACTAAGATAATCTCTTCTCTAGGCAAGGAGTTTGCCATTAAAGACTTGGGCCGTCTTAGCTATTTTCTTGGTCTTAAGGTGATTTATACTAATGCTGGATTATTTTTAAGCCAAGCAAAGTATGCCAATGACATACTCACCCGAGCTCGCCTTCTTGATTCTAAACCTGTAGTACACCACGCTCCACATCTGATGCGCTTAGTAGTCACGGAACTCCTTTTGCCGATCCCACTATGTATCGGTCTCTTGTTGGGGCTCTTCAATACCTTACCATTACACGGACCGACTTATCCTATGCTATGAATCAGGTGAGCCAATTCCTTCATGCTCCTACTACAGACCACTTTCAATCTGTTAAACGGATCTTGCGTTATGTCAAAGGCAGGATCTCTTATGGCTTATCATTTCGACATTCATCCTCTCCGTCTTTAGTTGGTTATTTTGATGTGGATTGGGCCCGATGCCTTGAGACTCGTCGATCCACTTATGGTTATTCTATTTTTCTTGGTGGCAATCTAGTTTCATGGAGTGCAAAGAAACAACCCACGGTTTCTCGGTCCAGTTGTGAATCTGAATATCGTGCAATGGCTAACACTACTGCTGAAATAGTTTGGGTTACTCATCTTTTACGCAAGCTTCATGTATTACCTCCTGACCGACCTACTATTATTTGTGATAATCGCAGTGCCCTCTTCCTAAGTCAGAATCCTATAGCTCACAAACGAGCGAAACATATTGATATTGATTATCACTTTACTCGGGAGCTCGTGTCTTCAGGAAAACTCTACACTCGCTTTGTTCCGACCAAGCTTCAATTGGCGGACATCTTCACCAAAAGTCTTCCAAGACCTTTGTTCGAGCACTTTCGTGGTCAATTACGTGTTGGACCTCCGCCTATTCGCTTGAGGGGGGTATTAAGGATATATCGAATATATCCTTTCCTTTGTCATAGGGATATTGTTAATATTTGTATAGTATTTTTTGTTATCTTTTCCTTCTTTGTTGTATCCCTTGTTTATATATTGTCTATAGTAGAGTGCCCAATGTGTGGCTATTTTCTAAACCTTGCACTATTACATAATCATTTATCGTTCTAAAGATTTGGTCTTGTTGGGTTGAACCAAGTTGCGAAAGTTTTGTATTTTTCTGTTTAGGGTATTCTAAATTTGGTGATAAGTATAGTTTTGTTTTGATTTTTCATCTCTGCTTAATGGGCTCAAAATGTTTAATTGTATTATAGTGTAGTCATGTTGGTTTAAGGGGGTGTTTGTGTTAGCTTATTTTTTTGACTTATTAGCTTATGAGCTTATGTTTTGAGCTTATTATATTTTATGTGTTTGGATAAGCTTATTAGCTTAAGCTAGGGAAATTGTAGTTCGTTTGTTTAATTTGATTGCTATAATGATTGCATATAAGCTTTTCGATGAAATTCTCAAGTCATAAATCAACTTCAATACGTATCCAATAATCTGTAATTAGTTTTTTATAATTTGTGATTTGAAGCTTTGTTGATCTGTCCATTTTCATATATGTCATATATGAAGTATGTATTGGTTACTTTGAGGGTGAAAGGAGTTTGCTTTTTTGAATGGTTTAGAGTGTAGGATAATGGTTGCAAAGAGACACTACATTATGGTTACTAATTCATTAACGTGTCTATGTCCACATGATAAATATAGTCACAGTTCAGATTATTCAAACATCAATCCTTTTATTTTTTAGTTTCAAGCCACTTTATTAACTGCATCATGTGTATTCTTTTTTCTATAAGCTCTTCAAAACCATAAGAATTTGATTTTGCAATTCAGTTTGATTTACCTTGTGGAATTTCTTTATTTCTGTACCAGATTAGCATTTTTTTCCCAATTTGAAATAAGAATTTGCTATTCAAAATCTTCACTAGATAAAGTATTCAAATACCCCATTTGTAGGTTGAATATGCACGACACTTCTGATGTATCTATCACTTGCTATAGTTCCTCAATTCTGAATTTCACTAAGGCTCTTATTAGATATGCATGACTCTTTTGAACGGTAATAGCCATAAGGTCCATAACCCAAAAAGTGGTTCGTTCTTTAAAATTAACTACCTTGCGATTAGAATGACTTAACCTTGATCTATTTTGAATGGTAATAGCCAAAACCCGATAAGTATGACACTTTTTTAGTCACTAAATGACATACATTTTGTTGTGTTAATTTTGCTATCGTTATGCTTGTGAAATATTCAGGAAGAAGACGAGAGTCCATATCTTGAGACTATAAGCGTATATAAAGCATTTGATGAGATCAAGGAGTCTACAACCAAGGTAAACCAGTATTAAGCTTATTTATTGGTAAAAGGAAAGAGCTTAGAAAAAAATAAGCTAACCCCTTCTATGCTCATATATATCATGAAAGGCAATGATGTCACTTTCTCCTTGTAATCCAAGCAGGTTTATATTCATTTAAATTGCTCTCCTCATCTCATAAATAAGGTGGAACAAAGTTTGTGGCTTTGTGTTCCATGTACCTTTGCTTCACTACGAGAAACAATGGTCTAATTCTGTCCCTTAATTCAAATTGTTTCACAAAACGCATCGTAATAGACCTATAACGAACTCAAGATTCCAACTCATAACTCAAGATTCTCTTTTTTTGGATTGAGTTCGGCTACTAAATCACTGGTATATAAATATGGTATAAAGAAGAGTTTTATAACAAGTTTGGGCTTTTTGTTTGTTTAAAAACAATTTGGACGTGGAAAAGGAGAAATTCGATCTCCGAAGGCAAATGGCTCGTAATTCGATCTTTTTGCTGAAATTCAAGTGCGTTCGTTTGCTTGGTTAATGGCTTGTAATCGTAATTGTAGAGCGATGTCGTGGGATCTTGCTATCAAGGGTGGAGTGTGGTAGTTTGTTCTGGTGTTGCTTATTTCAGTTTTAGTTAGAGATCTAGGTTGATATAGTGTTTTGTTATAAAACTAACACATGTACTACAATATATAAGAAATAAATTAATTTCAAATTTAAGAAATAAATCAATTGTTTGTTGCAAATTAATGTGTTCAGATGAAAACTTTGACTTTTATTTCATCTCCTCCACTAATTCTCTACGGTGAAATTGGGGATGCAAAACTATTCGCACATTTCACTCCGAAGAGAAACCTCAAATATTGTATAGATCGTTTAAAATCAAGTTTGATTTTTTGATTAAAGATCTAAAAGAAACTAAAGATTTATATTTTTTTATTTATTATAATCATTTAATTTATTTTTTCCAAGTTTTTATTATTAATAAATTACTTAAAACAAACCCGTGTTATACACGGGTCACTAACCTAGTTTATCTAATAAAAGAGTAAATATAAAGCGACGTGGCTTGGCTTTTTACTAAAACATCATTTCTAAGTTTCCACTCCTCTTTCAATCTGAAACGCGGTAGATTAGGGGCTTTGTTGAAGGAAGTTGTATGTCACCTGTTCTTGTGTTTTTTCCTTCTATCGCTTAACTAGGGCAACCTTAACGCTCCTTCTCAATTGCTCCAAATCTATTTCTCCTACCGTCTCTCCTTCATCTTCATATCTCATACTATCGAGAGCCCCAATCTACTAAATCGCATACTTTCACGTGTAGATGATGATCTCGATAGCTACTAGGATCCCACCATCGACCATCCCAACATATATTGAAATACTCCAAATCAAAAGCTGCTTCAGAATCTTCTAAGCCTTTTCAATCGATTATACCATTTTGGGTTTCTTATTTGAACACGGTAATTCACCGTTTTAGGCTGTCTGTATCTTCTCCACTCAATGATTCACCACTACGATGTTTCTTTTTCTGGTTTGTGTAAGTTTCTTTATCTAATCTGGTTCAATTTTTTTAGGTTAATGTAATTTGCCTTCATAAAATGATGTATTATGGTCTTAGTAGCTTTATAGCTTGTGATTTTGTTTACAGATTTAACTTGCACAACAAGTGTTTGACAAAATGCTTCAACTAAATAATATGCTCCCCTTATTTAGCGTTTTATGTATTGCATCAATCACTTGCCTTTAATGTATTGTTTGGATTTTCATTGAATTAACATTAGGTGTATGTGTTTGTACCAAGTTACTAGAAACCAATATAGAATAATTTTGTTCATAAAACTAAACATAACTTGATGACTTGAGCTACCACTTAAATTTGTGCACTTCGTTAACCGTATGGTATCTTCTTTCATTTGTTTTATGGACGAGGCTATCACTCTGTCAGTATCAATCACCATTTGAACTCGAATTTTCATCTTCTATCAACATCAAACAATTTCAAGTCGAGATTCTGCATGTGTTGAAGATATATCACGATATATTAGTAAACTGTAGGTACTCTTCTCTTGGTCTCCTTTTTTGTTCAATATATGATAAATAGCAGCTTCAGATGTCCCTCTTCATGTCTTTAAATGTTGCAACGTGTATCTTTTGCACTCCATTTTTGTTGGTAAAAGAGCAACATTATGATATATGGTGTCAAAGTTAGTAGCTTTTAATGCAATAATTATATATGTATTGTGTTTCACGCTTAACATCAACATTATTATATTTGAAGTACATGCAATCAACTATAAATGGTTTGCAATTTTCTCAAGAAATTAAATACTAATATCGCATTATGATTTGAGAGCTAACATGTGACTAATGCATAAGGTTCTGATTAAGATCGATCAGGATTCTATGTATTCAATAGGTAGTCGATCACACGACTATGGAAGGATTAGCTAGACATTGGGAAAATGTACATGGTTGTGCTTAAATTGATTGGTCTGAACTACATATTTGTTTAAACGGTTTGTTGGACAGGGGCTATGAGATAACCGGTTCTGTGTGTAATGTATCTAATGTAATTTAATAGTGAAAAACTTGATGGATGATGCTTCTTGAGCGTGTTAATGAGATAACATGTATTTCAAAAAAAAAAAAAGGAATAAATTGTAGGGTTTTTTCTTCAGTCTTAATAAACCTGAAATTCTTGTTAATATGAATGCTTAATTGTTCCAATATTTATGGAGTGGTTCAGTCTATGTGTGATATATCTGCCAATTTCGTAATGGAAAGTTTTGACAATGTAGATTATATATGCGTAATGTAGAGTTGAATTAGTATGTGTAGGAATTCAAAGTTAGTAGCTTTACCACATATCTATTCTCTTGCTCCCCTGAATCTTTCATTTGTGGCCGGCTATCTTGCGGGAGAAATGAGCAAACCCGTGTCTCCAATCATGTCTAGACTATGAAGCAGTTTTCTTGTCTTTTAAAAGTAAAAGATATACGGTGTCTCCAATCATGTCTAGACTAGACAAAACAAGACATTTGAGATGATGCTTATATGGGGAAGACATGTTACCATATTAGAATATTATTTCTCTTTTTTTTTAATATGTATTTCATAAATTTCGTTACTCTTGGAAGATATTATTTTTTGAAACTTTACTATCAATATTTTTATTCCATTAACCCGTGTAGTACACGGGTCACTAACCTAGTATATATACATATATATATATATACATATATATATATATATAGTGAAAAGTTAATTTAAGAACCGTTTTTATTGCGAGAACCGCGAGAACCAATCTTAGCCATCCAATTTCCCCTCATTCAATTGGATTGCTCACCCATGAATTCCTTACATGCACCTTGCCACACTCAATCCTCCCACGCTCCTCATTCATGAATTCCATTATCTAAAATGAACGGCTAAGATTGGCTCTCGTAGTTCTCGTAATAAAAACGGTTCTAAAATGGAGCTTCCCCTATATACATATATATATATATAGGGTAGAGATCAAGTAAAAAGAAAATTAAAGTAAAAAGGGTAAAAGGGATGATTATTTGATCATTTTTCGGTATATATATCAACTGATAATCGTTAGTTAATCATCTTTATTGATTAAAACTAGTTCTTTATCAATTTCTTTTTGATGAATTCAACATATTCATCACTTTTTAAATGAAAGCATTTTGTTCATCAATAAATTATTCCAAAATTTTGTTTTCAAAATCTGTATTTGAAATCAAAAATAAATTGATGAAGAACTAGTTTTAATCAATAAAGATGATGAACTAACGATTATCAGTTGATATATATACCGAAAAATGATCAAATAATCATCCTTTTTACACTTTTTACTTTAATTTTCTTTTTATTTGATCTCATCTCTATATATATATATAATATTAATGTGGACCAAAAAAACATAAAAAATATGGGCTTAAGCCAATACCATTGAGTTGAGATATAAAAACAAAGAAACACAATTCCATCAAATTATATTAGCAAAATTTACAACCGCATAGATATATTCAACAATTACGACGGCCGAGTTTTTTCATCGAGGGAGAGCATAATACGGAGCAGTAAGCCATGATGTTTTAAAGGAGATTAAGGGGAGTAGTTTATGAGTCAGTATTTAAAGAGTGAGTATAACTTTTATAGGATTAACTCGGTTTGTTTATCGTCAGTCTATAATTATTTATAAACTTTGTTTTTTTCTTTATATTTGTTATTTTCTAGCTTTTTTATGAGTTAGATTCCTGTTTTACCTACATTAGATGAAACTTATGGATTGATCTTTTTTGATTCGTGAATTATGTGTTGGGTTCTTGTAAGTTACAACTAGTTAAAGATCCACTCGTTTAATATTTTTACTTTTAATTAATTATTCTATGGATTGTTATGTGTTTTTAATGAGAGTTAATTATTCATGTCATCCATATTAGTAATTTATTTGTTTGATTACTAGTTAAACATTAAGGATAATGTTTAGAAATAATTAAATAATACCTTAGGCATTAAGTTGATATTAACCTATCATTCAGAAGTTAGTAAGTTAAGAAGGTTAAACTAATCTTGAAAAAGAAAATGGAAGTCTTTATTTATATTACAAAAAAGGGTATTCAAAGCAAGAAATAGGAAATATATTAGAAATCAAAAAAATCAAATTCAAAGCTTAATTTGTAGGTTTCTTCATTGCAAATAAGAATTTTACCCTATTTATTTTTTACTCAAGTAGCCGTAACATATAACTAGTCATGAGAGAAACAGGACGTCTCAAAAACATTTTGATACTCCTGCGTTGCTCGGGTCATGTGTATTAAGAAAGGGCAAATTGCACGAAAATACAACAAACTATGTCAATATTGTCATTGTATATAACAAACTTTATTTTATATCTAAAAATACACACAACTTACAAATTTTGTTCATTGTTTGCAAGTTACCGGTAACCTGGTAACTTGACAAAAATAAAAAAACTTTAGTATCTAAAAATATAAAAAACTTTCAAATTTGGTATACAATGGAGGTAACCTTGTAATCAAGTTACCAATCCTACACAATGAATAAAATTTGTAAGTTGTATGTATTTTTAGATATAAAACAAAATTAATTACATACAACGACAATATTGACAAAGTTTTTCATATATTCGCTCATTTTACCCTTATTACCCAGATTTTTTAGCCACTTTACGAATTTATATTCCACATGTAGATTCGATAGGTTTCTTTGATTATATTGATTGTCAATTTGTATATACGAATTCCATATGAATCTGCATATGTTCCGAAACAACATGAGATTATGCAGGCATAATCACATAGACGTTCGTGTATTTATATATGGGGTTAACAAATCAAAATGTATCTAAGTTGTTATGTCTTGCTATTGTATGTATTGGGCTTAAAAATTTTCTATTGTGTGTATTAAACTTTTATTTTGTCGCTATTATACGTATTAAATTTTCTATTGTAAGTTATTTACTTTTTTATGTAACGAAATTAATACATACAATAGCAACAAATTAAAAGTTTAATATACACAATAGATTCTTTTAAATTTTAATACACACAATATTAAAACGTGACAACTTGGATACATTTTAGTGAATTAAACCCTTTATATATCAATAGTTATGAATTTACAATAGATGCAATATACATCTTCATAAATTACATTGGCACAAATTTACGAATTGAAAAAGTTAAAAAAGAAGATATTCTATGATACAAATTATATGTATTGGATTAAAGCATTTATGAAACATGAGTCAAATAGAATTTTGACTTCTTGTAAAAATCATTGAATATGATATCGATAGTCAACCCAATATCTTGGTCAACTTGTATGCATTAGGGGACTTTTGCCATCTAATGATTTTTTTTTCAACCATATTTTGTGATCCATAAAAAAGAAAAGATACATAGAAATTGAACTTCAGTCATAGTCTAATTAAATTTAAGAGGAAATTTCTGAAATGGTCTTGTGGTTTATCAAAAGTTACTGGTTTGCACATCAATCAAGGTCTAATTAAATTTAAGTTAGAAGTGTCAAACAAGTTGATATTATTTCTAACTTCATTGTCCATATGTGTAGAAAATATGTACAAAACTAAAAAGAAGGGTTTATGGTCTCAAAATGTATTTGATTAATTTTTATAATATTGTAATTTTGAGTGTCAAACAAGTTGATATTCTTTCTAATTGGTTGATGTTGTGTGTAAACTAAGAAAAATGATATATTCTCCTACTTCGTCCTCCTACTCCATGCTCTTACTTATCACAAGATGATATGTATAGTCTACTAATTCTCTTTCTTCACCTCCTCCATTAATTTTGACACTTGTGTTAATTTTGTGAGTAAGAGGATAAGTATGAAAAAAAATTAGAATGATATATCACCTCTTGTGTAAACTAAACTCTAATTAAAGGACTATGAAACGCAAGATGGAATTTATATAGAGTTGAAGTTTATGGTTTTGGATCTCAATGTTTACTACAAGCGCACTTATCTTTATAGCGGAAACGACTATTATTTGCTTCTACTTTTTTATTAGAGTAAAATGTGTGAAAATACAAAAACTTTGTCAATATTGCTATTGTATGCAATTAAATTTATTTTATACCTAAAAATACATACAATTTACAAATTTGGTTTAATGTATATAATTTGGGGGTTTGAAGAAATGTTCTTTATGTGGACCATATTTATTTGATGATGCATAATCCCAATTCAGTCATAGTGTGATTCATACGTTCTTAATTTGTAACCAATGGTGTTATTTTCTGGACATTAAATTTCTAATTTTGAATGCAATTAAGAACAAGATTCCTTTCTCCATTAAATGACAAGGAATTATTCTTCTATACCTTCTAAGGCCAGGCTCATCCATCCCTCGGGATATAGCCTGACCGGGTTCCACACCATCGTCCCAACTACCCAAACTCTAAAGCAGGTTGAAACTCACGTTGATTTCCTCCTTCTCAGTCTTGTTCTCTCTATCTCTCTCTTCTCTCTCTACATTTATTTTTTAATTTTTTTAAAATAGAGAATAGTTAAGTGGGATGGATGTGAGGGTTAGTGGGAAATGAGGTTAAAGGAAAAAATGACGTGGTGCTAATGTTGCATACGGAAGAAAGGGGATGGTTGCACATGGTCTAAGACTAGCATTTTGCTTGTACGATATAGCCGAAAACAATATGTTTGCTCTTTTATAATATCTCAATTTAATCTATTGCTTTTGAACTAACATGGAGTGGGAATAGTTTATGTGTAAGATGTGGACTTTATACAAATTTAAAATTTAAAAAACACTTAAGTTTGATGAACGACGTCAATTTTTTTTACTTATATTGTTAATTGTTGGTTTCTACTGAATTACTTTAGTTTACTAATAATTAATTGGATGTCAACTTATTATATTTTTAATCTGAATTTCAAAAGTTATTCGTCTATATACAAATGTAAAAAATGAATTAAAACTTAAATAAATATATAATTCTAATTAGGTATTTTAATAATTTATAGATTTTTATAGTTGAATCTAATAAATTAATACTTAAAAGATATATTTTTCATATACAATTTAGTGAATTTTCTTATTCAGTTAAAAAAAATACTTATGTATATTAGTATTAAACATAAGTAATATATCATTAAAATTAAAATAAAAATATAATACTATATATTATTGCATAATGTAGTAATTAACGGTCGAATCGAGTTTCATTTATGCTTTCTTCTTCTATAAAAAGAAGTTAAATACTTTATGATTGGTGTTTTAAATACTTTATGATTGGTGTTTGTTAAAGTAAGTTTCTTCCTTTTATTCTCTACTCCTACCCATCCTTGAACCTAAGGTTGACAAATTTAGAGTCGACCCGAACCCGAAATGGGTCAAGAGCCTGTTGATACGAAATCGACACGAAAATAAATTGATTGGGTTAGGGTCAACTCGACAAGCCGAAAATGACTCTTCTAAGGGTAAAATATAACATTTTAAAATTTTCTTTAATACTTGAAATCTAAATTTTAAAAACAAGATTATGAATTCAAATAAGAGAGTGATATCTTAACGCAATAAAACCCGCCAAACAAAAATACAAAGCACTTAAACATAAAAAACTCAAAATAAATAATAAAATATTTATAGTTAAAACAATAATACGTTATTTTGGTATTTGCTATTTTTATTATATGATTTTATTATTTTTACATTTGATTATTTGATAGGTGATACTTTAGTATTTTGAATCGATTTATAATTCTATTTAATGATGAATAATTTTAAATTATTCGATTGTTTAATAACATTATTTATTGGTACTTGATAGAATATTAATACATCATAGTTTTTATTATATTTATTTAGATAAGTGAATAAAAAATAAAATCAAATTTTGAATCAAACTAAAATTAATACCGAATTTGAAGTTTGAATACAATCGAAACGAACATTGATTATTGAACTTAGAATATAAATGAAAATTATTTTAGAAATTCTTACCAAAAGTTGGAAAACAAATATGGAATTTGAAATATTGATAAAGAAAATTGTAGTTGAAATAGAAAACCATACTCAAAAACCATATTCGAAAACAAAAAAAAAGTTCTCCGATGACATTTGGCCTAAATGGGTCGACCCGAAGATCAACACAAACATGACACGAAAAAATTTGACACAACCAGAACCTCACACGAAAATAAATAGGTCGAAATTGGGTCAACACGAAACTAACCTGAACTCAAATGACACAAACCCGACCCGAATTGACAATCTTACTTGATCCAACCAAGATATTTATGAAACCAGTGCCAATTTAAACAAGAAGATAATATTTTAAGTCCCTATTTATATGAAATACATACCAAAAGCAAATTTAATTAAGAATAATTTATGAGTATGGATACATATTGTATCCAGAGTTTTTGACGAAACAAATGTATTTGAAAACCTTATTTATTAAAAGGGTTTATTTAGTAACCAAGTTTGAAACGGTTTAACCAAAGTCACTCATGGGTTATTTTATAATGTGAAATAAAGGGGGAAGTAACCTTAGTTGAACAGTTTTTAAACTTGGTTACTATTATGTGATTTTTCCCTAAAAAAGATATAGTTTCAAACGTATTTACTAAACAAGTGTAGTTTTTTAATAGGGTAGTTATAAAAAAACTAATATTATAACTGTAATACCCGAATTTCGAAAAATAAATAAAAAGAATAATTTATTGAGAAAATGATAGTTGTGTTGGATGATGAAGTTAACTGTGAAATTAATTCAATTTTTGTGGGCTTAGATGAATAGTTGGTTAAATGGACTATATATTTGTATAGGAATGAATAAATGGATTTAAGTGAATAAGCCATTTGGGCTTACTTAATTGAAAATGGGCTTAGGCCTTTTGAGGAGGAATTATATAAGGGGGTTTAGGGCACAGCCCCTAACATTTTTGGCTACTGTTCCATTCATTCAAAACTAGTGTGTGTTTGTGTGTGTTGCTCACGAGAAGTAGAGAAAAGAAGAAACCAAGAATCATGGTGAACTCAAGAATTGTTGGAAGAATCATCAAGTAATGTTTCCTACCTCAGTATGATGTTATAGGTATCAATTTTAGCTTGTCTGAATGATTATAAGAGAAGTTAGAATCTGGGTTTTGGGGTTTTGGGTTTATCAAGAACTAGTGGAAAAGAAATTGAGATTTGAGCTTTAAATACTTGATGAAATGTATTTAAATCTTGAAGGAAGTATTTAAATAAGTGGAGAAATATTTTGTAACAAAAATGAAACAATTTGGTTAGGTTTTGAAAGAGTTTGATTCTTGCTATGAAGGTTGGGTTTTGAGAAAAACGGACTCACAAGGATGACCCGTGTGCTATGCGACTTTCGCATGGCCACATTTGGTTCCATGCGACTTCCCGATGAACTTGTATATTTGTTCATGCGACTTCCTTATGACTCATGCGACTTTTGTGTTTATTCCATCCGACTTTCAGTTGAGTATGTGTTATTCCATGTGACTTTCACTTAGTGTATGCGGGTCATGCGACTTTCAGCTAGCACAGATATGCATTCATGCGACTTTCACTTAATGTATGTGGGTCATGCAACTTTCAGCTAGCATGGATATGCATTCATACGACTTTCACCTAGTGTAAATATGTTCATGCGACAGTCACCTAGCATGTACATAACCATGCGACTTTCACATGGCCAGAGGGTCCATGCGACCTTCAGATGGGGTGAAACTCCTATGCGACCTTTATTTATATGTATGCACACCCCTCCGACCTCTAGGAGTGGTGTAAGTGTAACGACCGAAATATTTTAATAATATTTATCGATAAATTAATATTATTTTTGAAGTTCAACTTGATAATAATAATAAAGGAATATTATTATTTAAAAGAAAAGAAAAGAAGGGAAATTAAATTAAAAAGAAAAATGAAAATTCTGAAAAATAATAGGTCGCGACGCGACGCATTTAGGGTCGCGACGCGACGCGTCTGGGCGGCAAAGACACGTGTCGATTGCGTGTGATAGGCGGTAGCGTGTGTCAGTACGGTTGCGTGTGTCAGCACGTCGCGACGCGATGCGTCCGGGGGTCTCGACGCGGCGCGTCGGCCAGGTTCGAAGGGCTATAAATTCAAGCTCATTTCAGCTGATTTTTACACACACACAATTCAAGCTCAGTTCAACTTGCATTGCGTGATAGTGGTTAAGGTCCGCCATGTCTAAGAACGAACTAACCCTGTAGGTTTGGTAATCTAACATGCCTCTCATGTTATATAGCTCCAGAGACATGTGGTGGAATCTCATCTTTTCCTCATCGGTCATCCCGGATGAAGGCATCATCGGGATTCCCGTGAGGACGGGGGTTCTTACCGGATCGTTCACCTGCCGGGAAGGTTCTCCCACGGTAGGCTGAGGTGGTGCTACGGTTGCTCGTACTGGAATGTCCACCCTCTTTCGGGCAGTTTGTCTAACCTAAGGTCCGGTTGTTCCGGGGTTTGGGTTTTGGTTTGATTGGGAGGAGGGAATGTCAAAGATTCTTACGGGTCTACGTAGGGGTTCTAAGAACCCTTCAGGCAGCTGGTATTGTGGGGATTGGTTACTATCGGTGGAAGATCTTTGGCCGTTCTCGGTAGGTTCACTTTCGCTTGACATGATCTGCAAGGTTTGAATAGACTTATTCACTAAATTCATAACTTAAATTGTCTATATATGAATGTTATGCTCATGCACACACACAATGATCATGATCTAGAAAGAAAATAAATAAAATTTTGTTTCTAAGTATATTTTTATTATAACTAACCTAAGTGTCATATCGTACATAGCTAAATTAGACATAGGTGATCAAGCTTTGTTTAATTGAGGTATAACAATGTGGTACTTAGCTTAATTATATTATCAATACACTTGATGCATTTTAAACAAAATTATTTTGAAAATCATTTTTATAAACCTTTGGTTATAGTTGGTGTTTTCCCCCCATAAAGAAAACAACATTATCTATAACCTTAGGCTCTGATACCAAATCTGTCACACCCCGCTAAAGCGGAAACACGAGGTGTCACGGCACAAGATATCATCGCACAAGGTAAATAGACAATAACCATTATATTAACTTAACAAAAATAAGTAGTTCGGGTAAAACATAAATAAAAGTTACACAACCGAATAATAATTAAATGACATTGTCTTGTACGATTTATAAATAAAATAAATATTGTTTTTATAAAACGTGACGATGAAGATGAAGATATCACACATCATGTTTCTATGCATAAGGTACCTAACGACGATCACCTGAAAGCACGGGTAAAAGAAAGAAAACGGTCAACTACTAGAGTTGGTGAGTTCATAGGTTTTTAATATATGCACAAAATATCTTTTAAATGAGAAAAGTTTAAATAATTGATGGAAGTTTTTGAATAAAATCCAAGTATGAAATAATTATAGAAGATGTATTATATTGCCCAATACGTTGCAAATGGTAGTAATATACTATGATGATTATTGCTTGAGCCATTATCCAACCTAGCCGACAACCAATTGCCCATGATAAACCTAACGCCTATATTAAATGACGTTAGTAGTGGTAAAGTACATCTATAGTTCGTCAACCATAAATGGGAGACGTCGGAATCTCCAAATAGCGCTACTTACAAATACCATCGGCTCACTAGCGGAGTTAAGGGATAATGTCCAACGAAGGGCCTTACAACGATAACCCAAGCACATCAAAGAATAATACCATAAGTGCTCAAAATAATATTTGAAATAAATAAAAAGATAGGCAATAAACTTTTCATTAAATATATACACATGCTTTCACCCCAAAAAAAATATGAAATACGGTAAAAAGGGGCTATGATACTCACTCGGTATGCAAATGTGTTCACTCGTAAGGATTTCTTGTTCCTACCGAAGCTCCTTTCCTAATATAAGAGGTATGTAGCTCTATTAGACTTATTATATTTATTATTTTGTATTATATATTTATTGTTAACTTATTTATTAAATAGTTAAAGGTTGTCTCTATTTTTCCATAAATCATAAGTGTTCACTAAAATTTTCAGTTCTTTAAGTTGAACTTTAAAAATTAAAAACTGTATTTTAGGAGTCATATTAAGGCTTGATATTTTAATATAATCTTAATACATATTTCTAGAATGTCCAGTAAAAATATAGGAATTTATAATCCATGTTTAATATTTTTAATAATTAAAAGTGTATAAGATGTCCACTGATCAGTGTCTGGATGACATGTTACTAAAACGTCTGTTTAGGGCCCATACGACCTCGTTTTTACATGATTCAAAATGGGAATTAACCACGGTTCAAAGATGAAATTTTTAAAAAAAACGAGACATTTTTTGACCCAAGAATGAGTAAGTTACACGCGTTTAAAGTGTACCCTTCTAAATCTGTCAGATTTCCAGATTCAACATATGTGTCTTTTTAAATATTTTTGAAGGATCAAACGTTGATGAAAATTAGTGAATCCAGGTTTAAATGAAAGGTAACACTTTAAACTAAGATTAGAAAAAAAGAATCAACTGATTTTGATACCTAGAACTCCAGATATAACAAAAATAAATGCGGAGTTCTAGCATCAGAATCTGTCAGATTGTTAGTCTTTTTGTTTATGGGTCATAACTTTAATATAACATGTTTATATTCATGATTAATCATATTGTATGAGTATAAGCTTTGATAATCCATGTGTTCTTACAACAATGGTAGGATGATACACATTTTATGTGTTCCTTACAACATTTGTTAAGATGAAACACATGCATGATCAAAGTCTTATTTTCTTGATTTTTAGTTGATTAAGTTCCATACAACAATGGTAGGATGATGCACATTTCATGTGCTCCTTACAACATTGGTAGGATGTTTATATTTACATGATATATATATATATATATATATATGAAGGAAACAAGATGAACAACAAAGAAAATAAATAAAAGAAAGAAGAAAGAAGAAAGAAGAAAGAAGAAGAGTAGAAGAATAGAGTTGAGTGTTATATGATCATCTTACCAGCTCTTGCCTTTGATTTGGTGTTGGATCTTCACAAGATGAACAATCTTTGTTGTTCTTGGAAGATTTTTTGGTGGTGAAAGAGAAGACAGAAAAGAGAAGAGAGAAGAGATTGAGTGTGGTGGTAAAGGAAATGATGAGGAGAGGAAATGGGGATTATATAGGACATGGGGGAGATCAAGAGGTGTTTCTTGGGAAGAGAAGTAGGCAAGAAAATTATGAGGGGGGGGGGGGTAGGGTGGCCGGCCTCAGGGGGGATTTTCTTTTATTTTTTTTGAATAATTAAGTGTAATTTATTTAAATAAATTTTGTATAATTGATGATTTTGTTTAAATCTTTTAATTACAAAGTTTTAATTCATTTTATGAGTTTATATATATATATGTTATATATTTTAACTTATTTATATTTATTATCATGTATTTAATTATTTTTATTGATATTATTTTTATTATTGAACATGATTTGTAATTCTTGACTTTTAATAATTCGATTTTTTGAGCTCGGAAAGGTTCTATCCATATAGGCGGGATTTCTATGAAATCTAATATTATTATGGATGTATTTGAATCATAAATACTATTTTTAGTCATACTAGGCTTAAAATTAGAATTTCTAATGGCTAACCTGGGAAATTTGTTGCCGAATGTCACAGTCAAACGGGTGGGACCCGAGATGCTGCAGAGGGCGAGTCCCTAGTTATGTGTTATTTGATGAGACCGTCTAAAAGACGGGTATGTTGAGACCATGTACTACGGTAGTGGGTACGGAGAATGCATTTGATGAACTGTTTGGTTTGTAAGTGTAACACCGGAAAATCACAAGCCATTTTTTTAATTTGCACTGCGGAAGCTTTAATTAAACAAACTTAATTACATATAAACCAATATTAACAAATGTACAATACATGTTCCAAAACCAACAATAATTACATCTGTTTGGTGTTACAAAAATAACTGACTCGTCTTTCTTTTAAAACAAAGTATCAGAGTGAGGTCAACTCTTCCTTCTACTATCACAAACACGAACCTGCAAAACATCAACTGAGGGGAATTAGCACAAAGCTAAGTGAGTAGAGGCTAAACACCAGAAGCAAACATTCACAATCAATATCAAAGCATGTAATCACATATCCAAGAAGACCGGCGGTTCGGCGCAGAACCTACAACCAATGCCGGCCAAAGCAAAGGTTTACCGATAGCTCTCTAGTGAAGCAACATATGCAACAGAAAGGCTACCACTGTTCAACCAACCAGTAGACGAGCCCAGCCCAAGTCCACGTATAGCTGAATTTTCAAACGCAACTGAAAATCATCCTAAGAGCGCATTTCGACCAAATAGTCATGCAGCAGATATCAACAATCTATTCCACAATCAACAGTTCAATCAATACAATATCAATCACAATCATGCATCGCATCAATAACATTAACTGTAATCTTTACCATCCGCGATTAACGTGCATTCACCAGCCTCTAACCCACACGTCGGAGTACGGCGTCGTCGCGGATCTGCGTGCATTTTCTGTCTATCTCTGGCAGCTTTCAATCTCGGGCCCTGCAAACTGCTTCTCACCGGCCTCTCACCAACACGTCGGAGTACGGCAGGGACGGCCGTATAACATTTCGTATGGAGGCATCCCAATACTAGAGTGATAAGAATTAATATACGCAAACTCTAGGCAGGTGCGAATCCCAAGATCCACCATACTCAATCACACAAGTACGCAACATATCCTCGAATGTTTGTATGGTTCGTTCAGTCTTACCGTCAGTCTGGGGATGATAAGCTGTACTCAAGTTAATTCTCGTCCCCAATTCTCTCTGTAAACTCCTCCAGAAGTTAGAAACAAACCTGGAGTCTCTTTCAGATACAATTGACAATGGGGTGTAAACGAGTCGAATATATAGTTGAGCCAACTTACTCAGAGAAGCCGTTTCACACTCTCACATGTAGCCAAAAAGTGAGCACTCTTCGTCAGTCGATCCACGATCACCCATATCATATCATGATTCCTCTGAGTTCGCAGAATTTTAGTCACGAAATCCATCGTTATATGTTCCCACTACCACTAAGGAATCTCCAACTGCTTCAAAGATCTGTAAGGCTTCTGATGTTCTGCCTTCACCCGAGCACAAATATGACATGACTCTACAAAATGTGCCACATCTGCCTTCATCGTCAGCCACTAGTAAAGCACTTTCAAATCGTTATACATTTTAGTGCTTCCTGGGTGTATAGATAGTCTTGACTTGTATGCTTCTGTCAAAATCAACTTTCTCAATTCTCCAAGCATAGGCACCTACACACGAGTCTTGTATAACTTTAGTCCACAAGAATTATCAGTAAGTTCATCCTTACGCTTCCTCATTAGTTCAGTCTTCAAGTTTTCCTCCTTAAGAGCTTCGAGTTGGGCAGACTTCAGTCTATCCACTAAGTCAGATACAATCTCCATACGCATAAACTGGATAGAACTCCCAGCTCCCTTGCGACTCAGGGCATCTGCTACCACATTCGCTTTCCCGGGGTGATATCTGATTTCGGAATCATAATCCTTTATCAACTCCACCCATCGTCTCTGTCTCATATTCAGCTCTTTCTGTGTAAACACATACTGAAGACTCTTATGATCAGTACAAATCACGCACTTGGTGCCATACAGGTAGTGTCTCCACAGCTCAAGGGCAAATACAACTGCTGCCAGTTCCAAGTCATGAGTCGGGTTATTCTTTTCATGTGGTTTCAATTGTCTTGAAGCATACGCAATCACCCGATCCCTTTGCATAAGTACACAGCCCAATCCAGCAAATGATGCATCTCAATAGACAATAAAGTCATTTGATCCACTTGGCAATGCAAGAATGGGGGTCTGACACAACAACTATTTCAACATCTGGAAAGCTTTATCTTGCTCATTACCCCATACAAACTTCACGTCTTTTTGAGTCAACTTAGTCAACGGACCCGCAATCTTGGAGAAATCTTTAATAAACCTGCGGTAGTATCCAGCCAACCCAAGAAAGCTTTTTATCTCAGACGGTGTCTTTGGAGCATTCCAGTTCATCACTGCCTCTACCTTTGAAGGATCCACTTTCACTCCTTTATTGCAAATAACATGCCCCAAGAACTGTACCTCTCTTAACCAGAATCCGCATTTTGAGAACTTGGCAAACAAATGTTCTTTCTTCAAAGTCTCTAGAACCTGTCTCAAAAGCTGTTCATTTTCCAATTCAGTCTTCGAATAAATCATAATATCATCGATGAAGACTATCACAACTTCATCCAAGAATGGTCGACAGACCCTGTTCATCAAATCCATAAAGATCACAGGTGCATTGGTTAAGCCGAACGGAATAACCAAGAACTCATATTGCCCGTAGTGCGTACGAAAGGCTGTCTTTAACACATCTTCCTCTGAGACACGCACCTGATGATAACCCGATCTCAAGTCAATCTTTGAAAAGAACGAAGCTCCCTGTAGCTTATCAAACAAATCATCGATTCTTGGCAACGGATACTTGTTCTTTATCGTTCTCTTATTCAGCTCACGGTAGTCGATACACATACGCAACGTACCGTCTTTCTTCTTCACAAACAAAACCGGTGCTCCCCACAGAGATGAACTTAGACGAATGAAGCCTTTGTCTAATAGATCCTGTATCTGAGTCATCATCTCCCGAATCTCTAAAGGTGCCAATATGTACGGAGCCTTCGCTACTGGTCGAGAACCAGGAATCAGATCAATCTTGAACTCTACCTCACGAACCGGAGGCAGTCCTGGTAATTCCTCTAGAAACACATCCGGGTATTCCGTTACCACCCGAATATCATTCATTGCCTGTTTTTCTTTCTTCTCGTCAATGACGTATGCCAAGTAAGATTCACATCCCCTATCCAACGCTTTTTTTGATTTCAAACATAAGATAATAGGAATTACAGACCCAACTTTCTCTCCCCTTGCTACTATTCTTGTGCCATCAGCCAACGGAAAGGAGATCAACTTCTTGTGGCACTTGATACTAGCTTGATTCAAACTCAGCCAATCCATCCCGAGCACCACATTAAACCCAGATAGAGGCATAACCAAAAAAATAAACAGGAAAACATGTACCATCTATATCAATTTTAGCTCCATCCACAACAGTCATGACCGGAACCATCATACCATCAGCTACCTCTATCTCTAAAGCAGTAGCAAGTTCAATTACAGACACATTTAATCTACCACGAAATTTTATAGATACAAAGGAGCGGTTTGCCCCTAAGTCAACTAACACTCTAGTAGGAATAGAGTTTATCAAAAACATACCAGTTATGACATCATCTGTGGTAGTGACATCATCCACAGTCATCTTGAATGCCCGACCGTCAGCAGTGGGTAGGTTCTTCCTTTTCTGACCAGCTGAAGATGATCCCCCAGCTCCTCCCCCTCCTGACCCCGACCCTGTCTTTTTACTCAACGGGCAATCGCCCACTCTATGCCCCTCTTTATGGTAGTTCCAGCAGACACTCCTTGGTAGTCTACAATTCTTCAAATCATGGCCAAACTGGCCACACTTTACGCATCGCATTGTCTAGGGCGTACACTGCCCGTGGTGATAAGATTTGCACCTATTACACCAAGGTGCCCTCTGAGTAGACCCACATGAAGTAGGCCTCCTATTCTGCTCCCCCTGCCTACTACCATCACTCTGCCCTCCCTGTCTCTGCTGCGTATTGTAATGTTCAAACCTTGACTTTTGTTGGGAAATTTTCTCCCCGCTCAGTCTGTTCCTCGCAATAATATCCCCTTCAGCCGATTTGGCTAAAGTGAAGGCCTGGGATAGTGTGGTAGCCCACCTAGTGGCACTACGGAGATCCGGATGTAGAGCCCCAACAAAATGGGCAATCTTTGATTCTTCATCTGGCACCCAATGTTTAACAAATCGCATTTTCTCATTGAACTGCCTGATCAAATCATCGACGGTCATGCTCCCTGTCATCTGCAAACCCATGAATTCCTTCTTGATTTTGGCAATCTCGAAGGTACCACAGTATTTCTCGCATAGTTTCTCCTGGAATTGACTCCAAGTGATGCTTTTCTGCTGTTGTTCTGTGAAATGGCCGGTAATTGAATCCCACCAGACCATGGCATCTCCTTTTAGCATCCTCGATTCATATTTCACTTTCAGTTCGTTCACGCAATTACAGGCATCAAGTGCCTTCACCATCTCTCTCAACCAGTTCAGGGTAATGTTGGGATCACAACTCCCTCGGTATTCAGAAGGTTTACAATCCAAAAATTGTTTATGTAATACCCTGTTTCCATATAATAAATAAAGGAATATTTTATTGGATGATGTGAGTTTTGTATATTGTGGAGTTGCTAATTATTTATAGAATTGGAGTTGTTATTGGATTTGATGGGTTACTTGGTTATCTAATCAACAAGCTTTGGGCTAAGTGTTATAAGAAGTAAATATATATAAGTATGAAAGAATGGGCCTGGTGGGCTTAGGGATTTTGCAAACTATGTGGCCCAAGGCCTTATTAGAAACAAGTATATAAGGAAGATTAGGGTGCAACCTCCAAGGTTCACTGTTACATTGAGAGTTCTAGAGTGTGTGTCTGTGTGTGCAAAACTCACGAGAAAGCAAGGAGTAAGGTGTCAAGGATCATCTGCAAACTCAAGGTTTTAGCAAAGGAATTATCAGGTAATGTTTCCTATATCTCTATGATGTTGTAGATACAATTTACCTTGGTTGGATGGTTATTAAGCTAGATAAGGTCTGGGTTTTATGGGTTTTGGGTTTATGAAGAACATAGTAAAGAATCTGAGCTAGAAACTTGTATACTTGTTGTGTTGTGTTTAAATTTGGAAGGAAGTGCCTAAATGGATGGAGAAATGTTTTGAAACAAAAATCTTGTGATTTGGTTAAGTTTTGAGAGAGTTTGATTTTGATTATGGAGGCTGAGTTTTGAGAAAAGCGTACTGACAGGGAAGATGAAGGCCTCATGCGACTTTCAGACGGTCCATGCGACCTTCAGATAGCCTCATGCGACTTTCATGTTAACTGTCATGCGACTTTTAGCACATGGTTGGCTTCATGCGACTTTCAGGCTGTTTCCATGTGACTTTTAGTGTAAGTCCATGCGACAGTCGGATGTAGGATTGGTACCATGCGACAGTCGGATAGGGGGTGTTTGTTTCCATGCGACTTTTAGTGTAAGTCCATGCGACAGTCGGATGTAGGATTGGTACCATGCGACAGTCGGATAGGGGGTGTTTGTTTCCATGCGACTTTTAGTGTAAGTCCATGCGACAGTCGAATGTAGGATTGGTACCATGCGACAGTCGGATAGGGGGGTGTTTGTATCCATGTGACTTTCAGTGAAAGTCCATACGACTTTCAGCTAGGGTGAGACTTCATGCGACTTTCGGATGGATGGGGTGTATGTCCATGCGACTTTCACAAGTCCATGCGACTTTCAGTGAGAGTCCATGCGACTTTCAGCTGGGGACTTAGTGCCATGCGACTCTCAGTGTTAGGTCTGGCCTAGGGTGGTCCGACTTAGGGTCTGTAGTATACCCAAGAGCTAATCAGTGGAGATATCTGTATCGTAGGTCCTTGCGACTGGAATTGTTAACTTACAGCTTGTGAAACTTGTTGCTTTTATCTGTGCTGCAATCAGGTGAGTTACCCTAACTTATACATGATATTAGTGTGGAATGTATATGTTATATTTTATGTGATGTTTAGCTGATGTGATTTATGTGAAGTGAAAGGTTACGTTATATTGTGGTGAAAACGTAACTCGGGCACAATCAGACATAGTATGAAATCCTTGATACGGCTTGGATAGTCAACTGTGACCCAAAGTGTGAAATTGTCGTCAGTGCACTGCGTCGATAGTATGTGTTATTATATGTAATCATGGATTTGTTTGATGTGACATGTACATGCCTAGTGTGGTGTGTAAGTTAGAGTGCTCACTAAGCTTTATGCTTACCGTTGTTGAACTTATTCTTTTCAGGACCTGATCACGGGGAGGCTCCAGCAATGTGAAGATGGCTCATCACTTATTTAAATCGTTTCCGCTGTCTTGATACTTAAACATTTTGCTAGAACAATATCTGTAATATTACTTAAATACATTTTTCTCCGGGTAGTTCCGGGTGCGGGACCTCGTGGAACCTTATGTTGAATGCCTTTACATTTCTAAATTCATTTGTTTTAAAAAAAAATTTGGGACTTTACAGTTTATACGTGTACGGTTGCTTGTACCCTGGAAAAGCAAAGGGATAAGCTCCCGGTTGTGGATACGGATAATAGAATGGTTGTTGCATCATTTGTGTCATTTGTGGTAAAGGTGTTGTCACTGGTGGTATGGTTGTCTGTGTGGAAATCGCAGTTGGTACAGGGGTTGGTCCAGGTTGATTAAATCTTTGTTCCATGTTATGAACCTTATTTCTAAGATCCAGTAGTTCATTTTCCAATTTGAAGATGTATTCACTTTGATCCTCCTCTTGCTCTTGGCTAGACGTTCCGGCTTGATTCACATTATCCAAATCTTCAATTACTCGTGCCTCTGCTGCAGCTTGGGTCACAGGAGGTAGGATGGGAGTCTCTGTGTTAGCCATAATTTGTTACAATCACATCACCTCATAGCTCATTAGCATAAACCGTTAGTATCCAAAATACTAACTACTACAAACAACTCTAACTCACCCTAATTCCCCCGAAGGAAAGCTTGACCCGACATGAGCCAAGATTTGGGAATGCAACACTCTAGCCATGCATGCATCGCCAAACCTAGGCTCTGATACCAAACTGTAACACCGGAAAATCACAAGCCATTTTTTTTAATTTGCACCGCGGAAGCTTTAATTAAACAAACTTAATTACATATAAACCAATATTAACAAATGTACAATACATGTTCCAAAACCAACAACTACATCTGTTTGGTGTTACAAAAATAACTGGCTCGTCTCTTTTAAAACAAAGTATCAGAGTAAGGTCAACTCTTCCTTCTACTATCACAAACACGAACCTGCAAACCATCAACTGAAGAGAATTAGCACAAAGCTAAGTAAGTAGAGGCTAAACACCAAAAGCAAACATTCACAATCAATATTAAAGCATGTAATCACATATCCAAGAAGACCGGCGGTTCGGCGTAGAACCTACAACCAATGCCGGCCAAAGCAAAGGTTTACTGATAGCTCTCTACTGAATTGGCAATGTGAACTCCTCCTTTGAAGCAACATATGCAACAGAAGGGCTACCACTGTTCAACCAACCAGTAGACGAGCCCAGCCCAAGTCCACGTATAGCTGACTTCTCAAACGCAACTCAAAATCATCCTAAGAGCGCGTATCCACCAAATAGTCATGCAGCAGATATCAACAATCAATATCACAATCAACAGTTCAATCAATCCAATCTCAATCACAATCATGCATCACATCAATAACATTAACTGTAATCTTTACCATCCGCGATTAACGTGCACTCACCTCAATATCAGCACGAACTCAGATGTCTAATATTACTGAGCTTTTGGATTGCCTGAAAACACATCAATAATCAAATCAATCTCAATCTCATAAATATATTTGACCACATATATTTATAATTCATTCATGAAAACAAACAAACAATAAACAAATACAAGTCCAAACACCAAAATGTCGGATTTCCAAGAATTCGCAAATCACAAGTATCGGATTCTTCAAAGTATCGGATTTGGGTCACGGATTTCAATCTGTCGGATTTCACTATGTTCCGGATTTCACATGTATCGGATTCTAGTAGTTCCGGATTTAATGCTCTCGGTTTTGGGTATCGGTTTCTCAAAGTGTCGGATTTAAGGTTTACTTGTCTCGGATTTATAGTTGGTATTTGGGTTCCGGATATCATTCTCGGATTTCATAAGTATCGGAATTTGAGTATCGGATTTAGGCTTTGTAGGATTTTAAAGTGTTGGTTTCTTATATATCAGATTTGGATATACCGGATTTCAATCTCTCGGTTTAAGGAAATCGGATTTCAACTCTATCGGTTTTACATGTATCGGATTTCCTACATTCAGATTTCAAGACTTCCGATTTTAAGTGTATCGGTTTTCACCTTCTTCTTCATTCCATCAAATCCGACAACTTCATCAATCATAAATAATCAAACCCAGAATTCATAACAATCATCAAAACATACCAGAAGCATGTTTAAACACATTTAAACATATATTCATGCATCATAACATCATATAAACATATACTTCATGAGAACACATCAAAACCCACCAAAACTCATGTTTTCTTCAAAAACCGATCATTGTTTTCTTCATGTTATTCAATCATAGATCATACCACACTAACAATTAAACATCTTAGAAATAACATCTGACCTTGAATGAACTAAAACACACAATCCTTGAAAAACCGATTGTTTTCTTGTTCTTCTTTTCTTCCTTCGGCCGAGAAAAAACACAAAACACACACAACACTTTTCTTTGCTTTGAAGATAATGAATAATTACCCACACATTTCCACACGTATACACGCATAAAAGCAGGAGGTGGCATCCAACTACCAATTCCTATTATACATACTAACACGTATACATATACATACATACATACATACATACGATTTCTAACATACATACACAAATATCATGCATAATATTAACACAAACCTACATTAATTAATTAACATAACCACTTAATCACATTGAATCAAATAAGCACATACCACAAACCTGCTAATCTCTTAGCCCAGGTTTGCGGGTGTTACAGTAAGTAAAGTACTCGCCAAGCTTTGTGCTTACGGTTGTTGTTTAACCATCTTTTCAGGTGATAACCACGCGGGGCCCCAGCTCGTGTTTGATAGCTCATCCCCAGCAAGCTTCCGCAACGTTTTCACTCTCATGAGTTTTCTAATGTATTTCAAAATGATTGTACTTGAACTTAAGATTTTTATGGGTTTTCACCCGGGATGTAATTGGTCTTATACAGTGTTCCAATTATCGTAGACTTTTAATCGTATGATTTAGTATTAAAAATAAATAAATTTTTGGGACGTTACAATAACTACTTATACCTAATATTAACTTATTAAGTAATTACTCAAATTTTATTAGTACATTAATAACACCCCACACCCATCTGCATCCCGTCACCCCTCGACTCATTTCATCTTCTTCAAGTTTCAAAGCCGAGCACGGGAGATGACGGCAACCACCCATTACCCACCCCATCTGCTTCATCCGTCGTTTTACGCACCGCCCTTCATCTACTTCGATCTTCATTCACCACATCGCCCTTCCCGCCACATCCTAACGCCAACCACTCTGGCTATCTTTGGTACATCCGAGGTTTCCATCGCAACCAATCTACCATCGGCTGCCAGTTTGGGTTCTTGATTTGTAGAACAGATCTGGGTTATGTTCGAGGCACGTCCGATTCTCTATCTAAAGTATATGATGAATGTAAATTTGGAAATCTGGGTGATGTTTGTCTTTGTTCATCTCGTGGCGACCCCTTAAAGTTTAAAGACTTCTTCTTCATCTACGCATGTGTCGTCGAAAAAGTGAGGTCGAGTTTTGGGATAAGAAAAGATACGCCGGAGAAATTATATTGAGGAGTGAGGAGAAGGATATGGGGTGAAGTTATACTAAGAATTAAATATATTTTGATTAATTATTTAATAGGTATAATTAATTATAATATAATTTTTAATCATATTATATATATATATATATATAACATTTAGGAGGAGTTATGAACAGTAAAGTTTTTGTCCTTTTCTACAAAAGGATTAATTATCATATATAAATTTGTGGCACATATTTGAAATCAAAATTATTTCGATACTGCTGGTTAGTCACATAACTTTCAGGCTTAAGGCCCAAGTTCAAGTCTTGGCTCCCATTTAATGTTTTTTTTTACTATACAATCTATCCATATGAACAGCATTAAAAATATTTTATTTTTCTTTTTTGTTTTTTAAAGACACATTCCTATCTTAGGTTTTAATTTAATTTCATTATGATTAATTAAACAATCAATTTTATATGTTTATTATGTTTTGTTATAATTTTTAATATAAAATGTCCCAATGTAAAATGAATATGCATATTCAAGCGTGTTATTTTAATATCAATTTTATAGTAATTAATAATTTATATGAAAAACATATCTTTTAATATTATAATTTCCAAATTTAATATTTACGTTTTAGATGAAAAAATAAAATTAGTTCTATGACAATTCACTTTTGGTCATAGTTCTAAAACGCTCGCCTTGATCTCGTCATGGCTCCATCATGACTTGAGGCAACCATGTTGTCACGACATGGTCTAAGGTTTGGCCGTAAAGCTTGGCATACGCTAAGGTCCTGCTTGACATGTCTTTACTTGTTATAAGCCATGTTTTTTAAGTGTGTTAGAGGTATTGAGCCATATGAGTCAAGTATATATAGTTATTCGGTTATAAGAATGACTGAATATACCGAAAACAAAGAAAAAGATTGATGAACCACGTTATAAATCTATAATTATGTGTTTTAATATTTGTTTGTATAGTTTTATATACATAATTAGAATTTATATACAAAATTGCTGCATTAAGTCACGCCTTGTGAAATGCCGTGACCTTGCCATGGCTTCTAAGACTTGAGACTTGACCATTCCGCCACGTCACGTCTCACGTTATTTAGAACATTGCTTTGGTCTTTTAGGCTAACTAGTGTTAACTTTAACCTAGTTATAGGGTATTATGGTCATTTTCCTTTCTATTCCTGTTACCAAACAACTTTTTAAGCCTTTTTACCCTTTCTGTTAAGATTAATTAATAAACCTATAATCAAAATTAATAATGATCAATTAAACATTAATAATGTTAACTAATACTTTTATACATATTAATTACTGTTTAGTTTTTTAAAAAAATCTAAAATTTAATAATATTCTTCAAATTATTCCTTAGTGTTCTTGGTGTTCATCCAAAAAAATCTTCAAATTTCAAAACACTAATTTGGATTCAAACACATACACATATTAGATCTTGATTACAACACAAACAAAAAAACATACACGTATTAGATCTTGATGGAAGATTAAAAAGAACCAGAATCTTGATGTAACAACCTCAAAATGGGCCTAGTCGTGTTCGAATCTGGTACGTCTAGAATTTCTAATAAATATTGAATAAAAGGGGATTAAATATATATATTTGATTAAATAAGAAAATAAAGGAAAATAATAAAGAAATGATAATATTAAAAATATTATTGAAAATAGATAATAATAATGAATTATTAAATAGTTTAGAACGAGGTTTCCAAAAATATCCCCGTTGGTTAAAACGGGTACTCGTGCGTTAAGTTGTAAGTTGGAAAGGGGAACAAGATACCCACTTGTGGATATGCACAACCCACAAGTAGACACCTCTTGTTGTAACTCACGTGAGCATCCCCTTTATGCAAACACAGACTTTGGTTTTGACTTCGTGTATGTTCTTGTGTGTGTCAAGCTAAACAAGGAGAAGAAATCAATTGAAGACATCAAGCAATCTGATTCTTGCTACCAATTTCTAGTTCCAATCTACTGTTGATTCTTTCCCAATCCTCTCCATCTTTGTGGTAAGTTCTTATCCTTGTTTCTAAGTTTCATCAAGTTGGGTGTCAATTGGGTTTAATCTGATTTGGACTCAATAAATGTTTATGATGTTACCAATCTATTCTTAGATGATTTCTAAGTTCAAAGGAATTGAATTCTGTAATTAAATGATGGTTTGGATGAAATTTGAAAATAAAGTGTCAAATGGGTCAAAAAGAGGATTTTGGTCCCAATCTCTGAATTGGTTGTTTTGGTATGTAAAGATGTTGTTTTTAAGTTGTTTTAGATGTGTATTTTCACATATGAACCTTAGAAACCGATTGGTAATGCTCTGGTTGAGTTTTGGTATGTTTTTGTATGGAACACAGCAGTTTCTGCACAAACCTGCTGCTGTACATTGAAGGGCACGGGCGTGTCTCTCAAGAACAGACCGTACCTTAGGGCGTACCTAGGAGGCACGGCCGTACCTCCCAAGGGTACGGGGCGTGCCTAACCCTAGCTAGCCCGGGGGTACCCTGAAGTCATGGGGTGTACCTGAGACCCAGGTACGGGGCGTACCCGGGGAGTGCCACGCCAGGCACGGGCGTGCCCTGCCCCTGGCAGAATCTGTTTTACAAGGTTTTAATAGCTGTAAACCTTGTTTAGGTATTCCGATTGATCCAGAAGCTACAGTATCGTAGAGAGAAGTATTCTAACTCGACAGGTGAGTGTCTGATAACATAACGATTAATATACCTATAACATATATTAACAATGATTACAGAATTGTAAACCATGATTTGTACACGCACTTGTTCAAGTGTAGGATTGCATGATGATGCTAGAATATACCATGTTGACACAGTATAGTATGCACTTGATTAGGTGTATGCTATGATGAGTATTGAATATATATGCGCGCATTGACTGATGATTCGATTGAATCAATTGTTTGTTTGTGGTTGATCCGGATCCTATGGACAAAGCTGTCCTACGAGAACAAAG
Source organism: Dittrichia graveolens (assembly GCA_038502395.1). Classification (NCBI taxonomy): domain Eukaryota; kingdom Viridiplantae; phylum Streptophyta; class Magnoliopsida; order Asterales; family Asteraceae; genus Dittrichia; species Dittrichia graveolens. The sequence continues at coordinate 71,109,927 of JARJIL010000004.1, read as the reverse complement.
CTGTTCTAATTAAGGACAAAGCTGTCCTCTTTGGGTATAGCTGCGGCTGTACAATAGAGGAATCTGCGGATTCCAAAACGCAACGGTGGACGCTGTATAGCTCCCCCACCGGGGCGGTTGATGTGTTTGGTACCCCAGTTTGGCGCATTGAGCCGGGTTAGCTCCCCTGCAAGATATGTTACCTCCTGACTACGCCAACTCATCGCGAGATGCTAGGATAGAACTATCTGAGCATGATTGGTGATATGTGATGTATTTATGTTAATCATATGCTATTTGAGTACTCACCAGCTATTATAGCTAACAGATGCTACACCCTACATGTGCAGGTGATCCTCAGTGAGCTTGGGACCCTGCGGGTAGTTTGTTTTCATAGGAGGAACACTTTGTCCGTAATAACTCTGATATAATGTTTCTTTGTATTTAATAATGGTCGACCGGATAAGTAACAGTAACACCGAACTTGTATGTGGCATCTTTTGGTTTGTAATATATTTGCCACGTGTTTTCTATTTCCGCTGCGTGTTTTCAAATGAATAAGATAATTAAATGTTTTAAAAAGAAAAATCTGGTTCTCGAAATGGCGGTGTTACACTTGATTACAACACAAACATAAAACATACACATACACTTGGATCTTGATTTACAATACAAAAAGATAAAACATACAAATAGAGAAGCCTAGATCTAGATTTCATCACACTCAATACACACGCAAATCTGTAACTAGATGGAAAATTACAAAAATCGAAATCTCTAAAGCCCCTTACCCAAAGAAAACACAAGGATCTGTCGAAGAACACACACCTGGATCTATCACTCTTGTCGAAGAACACACACATCCCCGAAGAACCCTAGCGAAAAACTCTAAATCGGAACTTGTGAAGGTGTAGGTGAAGATGAAAGCGTAACGGAACTTGTGAAGATGTAGATCTAAAACCACTGCTGGCTATGGTGGTTATGTCGGTGGCGGCATTGGGAACCACGGTGGCAATGGCGGATGTCCGCAAGAGAGTCGCTTGAGACAAGTGAGAGAGAGACGAGGGAGAGATAAAGTCGGTGGTAAGAGTGAGATGGTGATGGCGTCAGGCGGTGAGATAGGATGGTGGTGACGTCAGTGGTAAGAGTGAGATGGTGGTGGTGGCCAGTGACTGGAGTGGTGGTGGTGCCCGGCGAATCGAACGGAGATGATAGTGATGTGTTTGGTGGCGGCGAATTTGCGGTGGTGGTGACCGGCAAATTGAAGGTAGATGTCTGCTAATCGAATATATATAGAGAGAGAGAGTTTGGTAGATTATCTATATCTATACTAATATATAAAGCATTTAACACTCTCTCTCCTAAATGTCTTAATCTCTTAAATTTTAAGTCATTTGATATTACTAACTTACCCCTTATTTAAATCTTAAAAGGAAACCATTGAATATCATTTTAATAACTAAACTTTCTATAAAAATAATGTTTAAAAATATCAACTCAATACAAATTAAATTTCAACCTATAAGATATTACACAAATTAAAAATGGAATAAAAAAACCTCCATAGAAATATTATTTTAAATATTATATCATATACCAAATAATTTAATTGAAGTATTAGAAAATTCGTATAACTAAAACTCATAAACTTGATAACATGTAACTTAATTTATAAACACTCATATAAGTAACATAAAAAGTTTAATTTATAATATATTTAATATTATTTTATTTGAACTCTTAAATTTTAAGTAATAGAAAATTACCAATATAGTCTTAAATATATTTACATTTGTTAAAATACACTAACCCAACCACTAATATATTATCTCATACCTACACAATTTTTCATTCAAATCAACACAATTCACCACGTCATTGATATGTTTTTATCATCTTATTTTATAAGTAGATATTTTTTTTCTTATTTTATTGTTTTTCAAATGTTTTTTAAAAATTAACGAAAGAGTTGATAGATAATAAAGAAACAAGTAAAATGGAAAAGAAGGAAACAAAATGGACATACTGCAAATGGAAATTATTTGACGTCATCATAGTATGTGTATACCATACCCTACGTTACCGAAAACAGACATGTTATCGAGAATGAATTAGTTATCGTCGCCATATTGCGTCAGAAACATACTCGTGTATATATATAAAATAAGGGTATGCAGTGGATCTAAGAGAGAGAGAGAGATATTTAATAAGGCTGTTTGTTAATAGACATATTTGAACGGAAAATAGTGTTTGGCAACAGGAATAGAAAGGAAAATAATCATAATATCCTTTGACTAACGGTCAAAGTTAACAACGGTTAGTCTAAAAGAACCAAAGTGAAACAAATTTTCGTAATTTTTAAAATTAAAGGACTAAAAGTGAAATTAGTAACAACCACATGAACCATTTTTAAAATTAACTCCTTTTCTTTTATTTGGATGTTACTTTTCTATTTAAAGTATGAATATGACATTATTTTTTCTTTAACTCACGAACATAAGTTTTTTCTTCTCTATGTCTTCTTTCTCTTTTGCTTACGTTCTTAATTTGTAACAAATGGTGTCATTTTCTAGATTTATTCGACATTAAATTTCTAATTTTGAATGCAATTAAGAACATAATTCCTACCTGCATTAAATGACCAAGGAATTATTCTTCTATACCTTCTAAGGCCGGGCGCATTCATCTCTCGGGATGTAGCGTGACCGGGTTCCACACCATCATCCTAACCACCCAAACTCTAAAGATGGTCGAAACATACGCCGATCTCTTCCTTCTCTTTCTCTTCTTCTCTCTATCTCTCTCTCTCTTCTCTCTATACATTTATTTGTTAATTTTTTAAAATAGAGAATAGTCAAGGGGGATGGATGTGAGGGTTAGTGGGATGTCAACAGTCAACCCAATGTCTTGGTTACCTTGTATGCATTAGAGGACTTTTACCATCTAATGACTTTTTGTTTTATTTTCAACCATATTTTGTGATCCACAAAAAAGAAAAAATACATAGATATTCAACTTCCTAGTTAAATTTAAGAGTAAATTATTAAAATGGTCCATATGATTTATCAAAAGTTACTGATTTGCACATCAATCACGGTGTAATTAAATTTAACTTGGAAGTGTCAAAAAAGTTGATATTATTTCTAACTTCCTTGTCCATATGTGTAGAAAATTGGTGTTGATTTTCTACTTATGTACAAAACTAAAAAGAAGGGTTTATGGTACCAAAATGTATTTAATTTATATAATATTGTAATTGTGTGTGTCAAACAAGTTGATATTATTTCTAATTGTTGATGTTGTGTGTAAACTAAGAAAAATGATATATTCTTCTACTTCGTCCTCCTACTTCATGCTCTTACTCAGCAGAAGATGATATGTATAGTCCACTAATTCTTTTTCTTCACCTCCTCCATTGATTGTGACACTTATGTTAATCTTTTAAGTAGGAGGATAAGTAGGAAGAAAAATTAGAATAGTATATCACCTCTTGTGTAAACTAAACTCTAATTAAAGGACTATGAAACACAAGATGGAATTTATATAGAGTTGGAGTTTATGGTTTTGGATCTCGATGTTTACTACAAGTGCACTTATCTTTATAGTGGAAATGATTATTATTTACTTCTTCTTTTTTATTAGGTAAAATGCGTGAAAAGACAAAAACTGTTTATACCTAAAAATATATACAACTTACAAATTTGGTTCATTGTATACAAGTGGTAACCCGATTACCTGGTTACCGGTTATCGATTGTATACAATAAATAAAATTTGAAAGTTGTTTGTATTTTTAGATACCAAAGTTTTTTTTATTTTTGGCCAGGTTACCGATAAGTTGCATATTATAATAGGTAACTTGAATACAATGAACTAAATTTGTAAGTTGTGAGTATTTTTATGTACAAAATAAAGTTAATTACATACAATAATAATATTGACATAGTTTATTGTATTTTAATATAATTTGCTCTTTTTATTATTAAAAAGTTTGCAATTTTTTGGTTGATTCTTAACAATTATGGACTTGTTTATCTACTTATTTTATGCTGACTTCACTTCATTGTTCTTTTATTTGGATGTTACTTTTCTATTTAAAGTATGAATATGACATCATCTTTTCTTCTCTTTGTCTTCTTTCTCTTTTGCTTATTTATTTGAAGATGCATAATCACAATTCAGTCATAGTGTGATTCCCTATGTTCTTAATTTGTAACCAATGGTATCATCTTCTTCACTTATTCCACATTAAATTTCTAATTTTGAATGCAATTAAGAACATGATTCCTACATGCATTAAATGACCAAGGAATTATTCTACTATACCTTCTAAGACCGGGCGCATCTATCCCTCGCGATGTAACGTGACCGGGTTCCACACCATCGTCCCTACCACCCAAACTCTAAAGCTGGTTGAAACTCATGCTGATCTTTTCCCTTTCTCTCTCTTCTTCTCTCTATCACTCTCTTCTCTCTACATTTATTTGTTAATTTTTTTAAAATAGAGAATAGTTAAGCGGGATGAATGTGAGGGTTAGTGGGATGAATGCACATGGTCTAAGACTAGCATTTTGCTTGTCCGATATAGCCCAAAACAATATGTTTGCTCTTTTATAATATCTTAATTTAATCTATTGCTTTTGAACTAACATGGGGTGGGAATAGTTTGGTTATGGGTAAGATGTGGACTTTATACAAATTTAAAATTTTAAAAACACTTAAGTTTGATGAACTACGTCAATTTTTGCTTATATGATTAATTGTTGGTTTCTACTTAATTACTTTAGTTTACTAATAATTAATTGGATGTCAACTTATTGTATTTTTAATATGAATTTCAAAAGTTATTCTTCAATATACAAACGTAAAAAATGCATTAAAACTTAAATAAATATATAATTCTAATTAGTTATTTTAATAATATATATAGATTTTTATAGTTGAATCTAATATATTAATTACTTAAAAGATATATTTTTCATATACGACTTAGTGAATTTTGTAATTTAGCTAAATAATACTTATGTATATGAGTATTAAACATAAGTAATAAATCATTAAAATTTAAATAAATATATAATACTATATATATTATTGCATAATAGTAGCTAAATACTTTATGATTGGTGTTTGTTAAAGTAAGTTTATTCTTTTTTTTCTGTACTCCTACCCATGCTTGAACCTGAGGTTGGCAATTTTAGAGTCGACCCGAACCCGACCCGAAGAAAGTGACACGAACCCGAAATGGGTCAAAAGCGGGTTGAGACGAAATTGACGCGAAAATAAATGGGTTGGGTTAGGGTCAACCCGACAACCCGAAAATGACTCGTTTAAGGGTAAAATTATAACATCTTAAAATTTTGTTTAATACTTGAAATTTAAATTTTAAAAAGAAGTTTGTGAATTCAAATAAGAGAGTGACATCTTTGCGCAATAAAAGCCGCCAATAAAAAGGACAAAGCTCTTAAACGTTAAAAACTCAAAATAAACAAAAAAAATATTTATAGTTAAAACAATAGTATGTTATTTTGGTATTTGTTATTTTCATTATATGCTTTTAGTACTTTTACATTTGATAGGTGATACTTTAGTATTTTGAATCGATTCATAATTCTATTTAATGATGAATAATTTTAAATTATTCGATTGTTCAATAACATTATTTATTGGTACTTGATAGAAATTAAGACATCATACTTTTTAGGGAGAATTTCATTCATATCCTTAGAAACGTTAATAATTACATGTATATCCTTACAAACTTCTATATTACATATATATCCTTTTAAAACCTAAAAACTCACATATATACCCAATAACTTACTTTGAATATATTTAAACCATTTAAAAATTAAAAAGTTATCTTTATATTTAATCTATTTTATTTAAAAACATCTAAAATATTGTATTACAAATCTGCCCTCCCCATTTTGAATATTTACACACACCTATATTACGTATATATACAAACATATGTATATATGTGTGTTGACGGACAAACATAAGAAAACAGACGGGACGACGCACGACACCTTGGAGTCGGCAGCAACGCACGGTGATGGCAACCATGCCAACGGCAGGGTGGTCGATGGTGGTGATCAGACGTCGGTCATCGGCAACAGAGATGGGTGGCGGGGGTCACCGGCGGCGACGTTGATTGGAGACAGCGACGGTTTATAGATGGCGGTGGGATTTATGGCAGTGGTTGGTTTCGGTGGCGAAGGTTGTTGGCTGCAATGGTCGGCTACGTAGGTAAGTGGGGTCGGCGGTGGCGACGACCGGGGCGACCACCGATGGGGAACGCCGACGGAGGTGACGGTGTTTGTACGAATCTCGCAAAGTTGTTATAAGATGTGGATGACTGGATGCAATCAAGGAAGAATTCAAGGTCTGTGCATGTAATGGTGCTGGTATGACTTTTGGATGGTGGTAATTCAAAGGGAGAGGGCAAGTGATGAAGACGATGGGATGTCTAGGATGAAAGATCTTTCCTTTCCTTTTTTTTGAAAAGCAGATCTGTGATTAATATTACATGGGAAGGATAATTTTGTAATATTATATTTTAAATATTTTTAGATAAAGATAAATCAAATATAAAGATAACTTTTTGATTTTTAAATGGTTTAAATATATTCAAAATAAGTTATTGGATATATATGAGAGTTTTTAGGTTTTAGAAGGATATATATGTAATATAGAAGTTTGTAAGGATATACATGTAATTATTAAGTTTCTAAGGATATGAATGAAATTCTTCCTAGTTTTTATTATATTCATTTAGATAAATGCATACAAAATAAAATCAAATTTTGAATCAAACCAAAATAAATACCGAATTTGAAGTTCGAATACAATAGAAACGAACATTGATTATTGAAGTTAGAATATAAATGAAAATTATTTTAGAAATTCTTACCGAAAGTTGTAAAACAAACATGTAATTTGAAATATTGATAAAGAAAATTGTAGTTGAAATAGAAAACCTTACTTGAAAACAAAAAAAATTTGCGCCTATGACATCTGGCCTAAATGAGTCGACCCAATGGTCGATATAAACGTGACACGAAAAAAATTGACACAACCCGAACCTGGTATAAAAATAAATTAGTCGAAATTGGGTTAACACGAACTAACCCGAACCGAACAACACAAACCCGACCCGAATTGAAAGTATTACTTAAACCAACCAAGAAACTTATGAAACCAGTGCCAATTTAAACAAGAAGATAATAATTTAAGTCCCTATTTACATGAAATATGTACCAAAAGCAAATTTAATTAAGAATAATTCATGGATATGGATACATATTGTAATAGAGTTTTTGACGAAACAAATGTATTTGAAAACCTTATTTATTAAAATGATATAGTTTCAAACGTATTTACTAAATGATATCCCTTCACCCCTCGACTCATTTCATCTTCTTCAACTTTTAGAGCCGAGAACGGGAGATGACGGCAACCACCCATTACCCACCCCATCTGCTTCATCCGTCGTTTTATGCACCGCCCTTCATCTACTTCAATCTTCATTCACCACACCTCCCTACCCGACCACCGGGGATGACGGCACCCAAACGCCGGCCACTCTAGCTATCTTTGGCACGTCCGAGGTTTCTATCGCAACCAATCTATCATCGCTGCCAGTTGGGTTCTTGATTTATAGAACATATTTGGGTTATGTTCGAGGCACGTCCGATTCTCTATCTAAAGTATATGATTAATGTCGATTTGGAAATCTGGGTTATGTTTGTCTTTGTTCATCTCCCGGCGACCCTTTAAAGGTTTCTTCTTCATCTGCGTGTGTGTCGTCAAAAAAGTGAGGTCGAGGTTTGGGATAAGAAAAGATAAGCCATAGAAATTATATTGAGGGGGTGAGGAGAAGGATATGGGGTGAAGTTATACTAAGAATTAAATATATTTTGATTAATTATTTAGTATGTATAACTAGACTAAATGCCCGTGTGATATACGGGTTGGTTTAAACGATAATAAATATTAAACATTAATAAAAACGAATTAAATAATAATAAAACGCGAATTAATTGAGAATTTAAAAAATGACAACGTATGACCTCAACACTCTAAACAGCAGTGGAAACATCGACGTGAGTGGGAGGACAGACTTGACGGCAGAAACGTGGTATCATGATATGTTGAGACGTGATTGTATTTGTTGTATAAATCATCAATCATTATTGTTACAATTAATGGTAATAAAGTTAAACGTTATTGGTTATAATTAAAAAGGAATTTAAAATGATTGTAAAATATTTTATAATGATAAAACTAAGAATTTAGTTAATTATGATAAAACGTCGAAACAAATTCAAGAATTTCATTTTTTGATTATTTTAGGTGCTATTTGGTTCGCAGAATATTTGTGAGGGAATTAGAATTTGCGAAGGAGTTTGATGATAGAACCGAGGACACTTAACCCCTGCAGCTTACATTTCAAGGTTCTTTTGTAAACTAAAATGTCAGGACACGATAATGATGTTAAGATCTTAGGGCCCGTTTGGTTCGTGGAATGAATATGAAGGAATTGGAATTTGACCAAGGAATTGGAATTCACAGGAATTGGAATTCATAGGAATTGGAATTTGTGAAAAACTATATCTTGTTTGGTTAGTAAAATCCGGAATTGGAATCTAACCAAAAATAAATTAATTCAATATGTATAAACCAAAATAAATTATATTTTGGCGGCGGTGGTAGTGGTGACGGTGGAGGTGGCGATGTCGCCGGTGGTGGCGGTAGCGTTGGTGGTGGTGGTGTCGGCGGCGGCGACGATGGTGGTGACGGGTGGCGACGGCCGTATTGGGGTGGCGGGGGGTGGTAATGACGGCATCCGTGACGTTGGTGGCGGGGACGGGTGGTGAGGGAGATAACGGGTGGCGGCGGCAGTTGGTAGATGGCGGTGGCGATAGCGATGGCGGTCGATGGTAGGGGTAGGGTGGTGGTGAGGGTGAATAGGGGTCAGGTAGGGTAGGGTGGAGTAGGGTGGGTGGGTGGGGTCGGGTAGGGTAAGGGTGGGGTGGTGGTAGGGGGTGGGGTTGGAGACAACAATTATGTTTTGAGATTCCTTATGAATTTGACGAATTCCATCCATTTGGAGAAGGAATTCTCAATTCCTTGATTTAAAGAATTCATTGGAATGGTCAAATTCCATTCCATGAATTCCGCGAACCAAACACAAACAAGATTTAGGAATGCTCAATTCCAATTCCGTCCAATTCCATCCAATTCCAGCGAACCAAACGCTCCCTTAGCATGTGACCTGTAGTTATTGTCAGATAAGTTCCTACCTGTCAACATATTAAAATAAATAATTATGGCTATACATTATGTCGTTTGTTGATTATTTCTTCCACACATACACAACAATAGCTTCAAGTTTTGTGAGAGCAGTTGGAGGAATGGGTATGTACAAAGTAAAGAATAATAATATATAACTTAGATAATTTTGCGGATTATGTTTAATGCATTTTCTGTAATCTGTATATTCGACCCTTTTGTCTGGGGTATCACGAATTCAGATATAGGATAATCCAAGAAACTTGATGTGAATTACAGGCTTTATTCAAATCCAAATACAGAATATTTTTGCTTTGTTTTCCGTTTATCAAAGACTATTTCGATGGTATATCGACTGAAATCGATCCTTCGTTTTCTCGTATATTGATCGTTCGTGTATCACGTGTTTTTCGTTGTACAAAACACCAAGGCCGAATGGCCTTTATATAGGCCACACATAAGGCGGTTACCGGCGGTTGAGGGGGCCGCGGACGCCCGCGGCGGCTAAGCAGTGGTTGGTTGCGGTTGGGCGGTTATTTCATATATAAAATATATAAATAATTTTTGCTACGGGACGCTGCCCCTCGGACCCCGCAAAGGGGCGATGCCCCTTGGAACCCCGCAAGGGGCTCCGGACCCCGTACCGTATTCCGGATACTAACATAGTTTATTCGAGTGTGCACTCCACATCTCCAAACTAGAATTATAACTAAGTCTAGAATCGGCTAGTCTCAAAGTCAATCCCAATTTGACTAAATAGCTTGATGACACTAAAATAACCAACAAGAGCTGCAATGCAGGGAAAAGACCGGATCATCACTAAAGTCACGACAATACACATGCGAGTTTTGAAGCAGGCATGTATAGCTCTTGTCTTTATCTTGAAGCAGGAGGAATTCCTTTTCTACAAATTTCTTAAATAGGCTGAATGAGACCTGTATTTAAAACCAAAATTAAAGTGATTCGGATACAATTCACTATAAAGATCACAAAATATGAAAACACCACGTTATTATCTCTTCACAAAAATATATAGTATAATACCCATCCTTTGCCATTTTCTCAAAACTACTTATCAACAACATTTCTTAAAAGTCAAAACTATTTATATCTATACAAATTTATCATCAATTCCCTTTTAAGATCATAAAAGATTACAAGCATATACTTATATGGTAATCAAAATACTAAATATGTCGAACAATCATTGAGAAATAATGAATCTATACTAAAGATTAAGAGGCACCAAGACCCATAATCGATAGCAACCAAAGCATTTACAACTCTTCCTAGACTAGTATGACATGCTCTAAAATATACAAGTTGAAAGTAGTGCATCAGCATCTTGTGCTCTTCAAACATGTTTTACATAGATCCCTTTTTGTAATACTCACCTCCATTTCCACCTACACCACTACCAAAGCCATCATTAGAGTAGTTGCAACCCTCACCTTCTATCACTCCCATCACACTGTCACGTCAGCTTTACACTCTCACCACTTAACCTACCACCCAGCCACATAGTGATCACTCCCAAACACATCAAATTCTAGGATCCACATTATATATTAATTTCAAATCAGCTGCCATACATAAAAATTTATAAATAAAAAGGAAATGTGCATGGACCCACTTTAGACTACTACCTAGCGTGAAGATCACCCCAAAAATTGGAGACCACGGCGCGAAGGACGGTAGACTGCCGGAAGGTGTCCACCCCCTACCGACCACATAAACCATTCCGTATGCTCTTATAGGGTTTGAAACTACCCCATGACATGAGCAGTTCAGCACTGCCTTATTTTAGCTCAACTCTCTACGTTCACATAATATCATTAAACATCTCATCAACTCATCTATTCATAAGAAAATTATTTTTGTGGAAAAAAATTGAAAGAAAATTGTAGGGATATTGATTCACTTGTATGCCTCCAAGTTCATGTAGTTGACCGTTAACAAATATCTTATACAGAACTTCTTCATGTTCTTCCTATGACATTATGTAGCAAGCATAATGTAGTATTTTGATGCTCAATTATATCTCTAAAACCGCGGAAATGCTCCATTAATTCATTTGCACACCAAAGTTACAAACTTATATCGTCTAAAGTCCTTTATTTTAATTCATCATTAGACTATAACATCAACAATATGTAATATCATACCTTCCATTTAAGTCAATGGTATACCACCGAGAAGGATTTACTTTGTTCTATATACTCCTCTACTACTCCACATATCCTCTATGGAATGATTCAAAACACATTAAAAGTAATAAAAGGTGCCAATCAAATGTGTCAAATCTGCTAGAAGCAACAACTTTGATTAAATAGCCTTATAAAAGAGTCAATTTTGGTATATATTAACTCTAACGTGTCAAATAGATTAAAGAAGAAAGAAGAAATAGGTGTTGGAGGAAAGGGTTTGTAGGAAGTAAGAATAACAATAATAACTTGGATAATTTCGTGGATCGTGTTCAATATATTATCCGTAATCTGTAATTCGACCCTTTTGCATGAGGTATCACGAATTCAAATATAGGATAATCCAAGAAACTCGATTTGAATTACAGGCTTATTCAAATCCAAACATAGAATATCTTTTGCTTTATCTCTTGTTTATTTAAGACTATTTCGTCAGAATAACGACTTATAAATCGTATTCTTTTGTATGTATATCGTATTGTATACTACACCGCTTCCGAACTTCGTACCAAACACAAATGGCCGAACACGCCTTTATATAGGTGTCAAAAAGGTGGTTACCGGCGGTTGAGGGGGCGGAGGCCGCTGGCGGTTGACGGCGGTTATTCATATACAAATATATAAATAATTTTGCTACGGGGCGCTGCCCCACTCTCCGCCCGCGAGTGACTCTGCCCTCTGACCCCGCCTGGGGCGATGCCCCTTGGAACCCCTCAGGGCCAGCCCTCGGACTCTGTACCGTATCCCGATATTAACTTAGTTTATTCGAGTGTGTGCTCCGCACCTCCAAACCCGAATTATAACTAAGTCTAGAATCGGCTAGTCTCAAAGTCAATCCCAATTATACTAAATGACTTGATGACACTAAAATCACCAACAATGGGTTGAAACTCAAAAGTCATCTAAAAATGCTTGCAAACGCCAAAGCTGGTGAATTCCAAAAATTACTTACCATAGATTTGGATTTCATATTTAATAGCCTAACTACTGAAATAAAAAAAGATTATCAAAAGTCCCATTGTATCAACCCAATATGATCCAACCCGTTTTATGTATTCCAGGATCTTAACTAATATTAAGTATATATGCATTACTTGAGAAGATCACAAGTAATGAGTGCAGATATCAAACTTCCTCAGCAAAGTGTCTGATAGCAGAAAGTCCATGTATCCACTTCGATCAGTAGAATCAGGATATATCCTCTAATATATTAACAAACTTAAGCTTCATATCACCTATACAAAAGGAATTAATAAGATTTATAGGAACTACTTTATGTACTAATGATGATTTATTGGATCAAAATGCTATCTAATCACCATAGGAGCAATTTCAACCCAATTGAGATATGAAAATGGATAATTGTAGTTATGTTTTATTAATAACTAAATGATGAATCAGGTAAAAAATTTAGCTAAGAAAGAAACGGGTCAAATGATCAAACCATTTAAAAAGTGGCCCAAACTATACTCAAAGGCTGATTTTTAAGAGTGTTTTTTATTAAGTTTGTATTCTATATGCATGTCACAGAAAACAAACTGGGTTGTACTTTATAGGAGTCCAACATAGAGCTTGTAAAACTATACAATTTTGATTATTAATATAAATTTCCCAGAGGAACGGCCCTCCTTTACACACAAAAAAAAAACAACAAATTGCTTTACTCAAGAATTTGGATCATTATATTAGGTATACTTAAATTAATCATGTGTAATAATTTTTATGAAATTCAGAAAAATGAATAAAAAATTTTTGTTGGTCAATCTAACCTGACCCAATATGTTTTAACCCATTCTAAATATTTTGCATTTTGCCTCGTATAATAATTACAGGTAACAAAGAAAAGAAATAATAATCTATTTCTGAAATTGTGTCAATTCCATTGTTCTTAAGGAAAACCCTCAACATGTTTCAGTTTACTCAATCCTTCGGTCTAATCCATCTTGCAACCTTTTGGAGCACAACCCAAAACCTAAATAGTGAACACAATCAATTAAATTAGCAAGCTATCAAAGACATTATCCAGGGGAATATTGAAATATATAATAACAGTCTCTCATTCAAACTGTTATAGATGTAATTGTATATTTATAGGCTGTCATAGGGATTATATATATCCTTCAATTAGTTTCCTAGAATAGCTATGTCATCTTGAATAAATATCTTATTCTCTTGTTCAATGATAAACCCATACAATTACATTATTTCCAACATCTCCGGTTACATGGTATCTAGAACCTTAGTCTGCATCAAGTTCTGTTAAAAAATCAAACTGAAAAAATGAAAATAGGAGATTTTAAGCGAAGTCATAATCTGTTATTCAAGAATTGGTAAAAGATGTTGTTACCTTTAAATTTTCTAACTAAGATCTTCTTATAACTGAACCGGATAATGGAGGCTTCGACTACTCAATACTCATAGTTAGATCATCACCTAAGGTTGAACAGATCAAGGCTACCAACACTTACATCCCAAGATCTTAACTTGGAAATTAATCGAAGGGGAAAATAATCGAACACCTGGTGTGCAACATCAATTTGTGCGTAAGGAAATCAAAGCAAAGTTAATCTTGGCTTGAATGCTTTGACTATTGATCATAGTTTATGAACTTCATCCGCAAGATCGTTGATATGTACCGGCGAAATACTTGTCCTCTATTGAATTTAATTCACAATTAATATATTTTTTTAAAAAATTATCAAAACCAATCTTATTTTTTTTTTAACTTTCAAAACTAGTATACCTGAGATTTCAAAAGTCGGGAGGTTTGAATAATTGTACATATCCCGACTTTTGAAAAGTCAGTTTTTGTTTTTTCGTGTCCGTGGTAAATGATTGTACCATTCCCTACTTTTGAAAAGTCGGTTTTTGCTTCTCGATTAAAGGTTCTGTGTTGTGTTAGGTCCGTGGTAAATAATTGTACCATTCCCGACTTTTGAAAAGTCGGGTTACTCATTAGTATGATTGTTGTGTGTAGGTGTGTATTTATTGTACCTGCTATTTACTCATTAGTATTATTGTACCTACTGTACTATCCCGACTTTTCAAAAGTCGGGTTATGCTTTATGGTCCGATCGTTTATATGTAATGTTCTAGCTCACACAATTTCACACAATTTCACAGGTTTCTTTTCTTCCATTTGAATCTTCTTTCTTTCTTTCTTCTTTATAGCAGTTTTCTTTGATTTTCATAACACAACTTTCCTCGCTCAATTTCCTACAACTTTCTTTCTTCCTTAACTATTTCTTTTTATTTTGAAAAATAAAAAACATAAGTATTACTTCTGGCCCAGCTAATCCAGAGTTGTTATTTTTAGAGAATGAACACAGAGCATATCATTTATTTCACAAAAATTTAAGTGATACTGCTACCTTCAAAATTACAAAAGCGGACCAGAAATTTTGGCACATTATAAAAAATAACCCAATCCATCCGACGGTGATGGATCATATTCGTGCAGCCGGCTTTGGGGGTGTATTTGACTGTGGTTACAAGTTAGTTGACCACAGTCTTGTAACCGCGCTTGTTGAAAGATGGGGTCCGAGACGAACACCTTTCACTTACCTTTTGGAGAGGTTACTGTCACCTTGAAAGACGTACAGGTATTAGAATTCTTTTAAGTAATAGTTCCTCGCGGGATTCCAAAAAAATTAGTTTAGTTAATTTTTTTAAATTTTGTATTAATTGTGAAAAAAATTTTAGGTTTTGTGGGGTTTATGAGTTGAAGGAGAAGCAGTAACGGGGAAAGAAGAGAAGTGGACTTACGAAAAGTCCTATGAGATGTGCGTTCGGTTGCTCGGGTTTGCGCCAGAATCTAGTTCTTTTCGATGCGGTCAGATGAAAGCGAGATATTTAAGAGATCATTTAGAGACCGCATTACCAGAGAATGCACCTGATTATATATATATACAAAGAGCCCGAGTATATATACTTCTTCTAATAAGTGGTGTTCTTTTCCCCGACACATCGGACACCACTATACAAATGTTTTTATTACGTTTAATAGAAGATTTAGATAGATGTAGTAGAATAAGTTGGGGGAGTGTTGTACTAGCCTGTGTGTACAGAAAACTCTTCAAAGCTACTTCACCGGAAGCAATTGAAATTTCCGGTCCTCTTACTCTTTTGCAGCTATGGGTTTTGTGTAGGTTGCTAGCCACTTCCCCAAATGTACATAATGTTGATATTGATTGTAATCCCTATGGTGCTAGGTATGTTAAACTTATTTATTTATTGATTAAATAATTTAACCTTCAAATTTTATTTTTATAAAATTAGTAATAAATAATTTTTACAAAATTGTAAAGGTGGAACTGCCCTCTTAATTTTGGACAAACACCTTCGCACATGTTAGTGGGGTTTCGTTTTGTCATGCATTCATTACAAGATAATGATGTACTCTTAATTTATATAATATAATATGAGTACTTAATTTTTAACATGGTAGCTAACAATATTAAACTATTATTTTGCAATTTATATGGACTCCTCACGACGGTGTTCTCGGATCACTACCGGAAATTTGTAGGAGTGATCAGAGAAATTGGGTGTGTGATACATATATAATATTTTGGGAAGTTGTTGAAGAGTGTCTACCCAGTAGGGTAATGAGGCAATTTAATTTACTCCAACCAATTCCTAACCACCCAATCTCAAGTGTAGCTAAGCACAGAAAGCTACACAATGTCTCACGTCGAGGGAGCATAACAAAGGACTGGAGGACTGTTCATCATACCCAAATAAACCGATGGAATAATCGTGTACTATTTTCCCTTCACGGGAAATACTATCATGTTTCATCAACGGTTGACGGGTATATGGATTGGTACTGGTGCGTGAGAGTATCTAAAAGAGATCGGAACCGCTATATAGACGCTTCTGCATGATACAAAGTATCGTCGTTGGGGAAACCTAACGACAAATATTGCAGAAAGTTTGAACAATGTCTTCCAAGGTCCTAGGATTCCTCCAATTAAAGCTTTAATTGATTTCACATTCAATAAAACTGTGCAATATTTTAGAAAGCACAGGGAAATTGCAATGAGTTGTGAGACTCCGCTACCCCCCGTATGTGGCGTCTTTTCATCCTCCGTGACCAGTATGCACAACAACATGATATTACCAAGTTCGATTACACCTCTACTGTATACAGGGTCGTATCAAGGTTTCAAATTGACGGCACCGGTGGAAATGACTACACAGTTGAGTATGGTGTACATGCTTGTACGTGTGGGAAGTGACAAATGCAATGCTTCCCGTGTTCACATGCTATTGCTGTTTGCCGTCATAGGGGAGAAAACCCACACACACTTGTCAATAAAGTGTACACAACACGTACATATAAGCGGTAATACTGTAGTGACTTTTCACCACTTCCTCATGTTGCCTACTGGAATGACCCACGTTGGAGAATTAGAGCCAACACATCAAGATTATCAACCGGTAGAGGTAGGAGACGTTCACGCAGAATACGTAACGAGATGGACGTTTGTGATCCTAACGAGCCCGTTGTAAGAAGAGGTGGATTATGCAAACAAACCGGACATAATCGAACCACTTGTCCAAACTCCCATCCTTAAAATTTAATAACAATCATGTCTAAGATTTATTTAAAAAAAATTTCGTCATTCGTATGTAACAATTTTATTTATCCATATATTTTATGTATACCTTTTTAAATTATATAAAACCAGCTAGTTTATATGAATAATTATATAAAATCAGCTAGTTTATATGAATAATTTCGTATCCCCATTACTCCCCACCAACCCACACAACCACCCAATTCAATTATTCTATACCATTTTTTATTTATACTTTCCACTCATCTTTATTAAAAACACACCTACCCGTAATTCAAACCTCCCGACTTTTGAAGTCCCAAATATACTACTTTTCAAAGTTAAAAAAAATATGATTAGTTTTGATAATTTTTTAAAAAATGTATTAATTCTGAAAAAAATTCTCATTAAACCGTAACTCGCAAGTACATCTTAATATACACACACCTAATATCTTAAGTAAAAAAAAAATTCTCATAAACACACACCTAATATCTTAAGTCAAAAAAAAATTCTCATAAACACACACCTAATATCTTAAGTCAAAAAAATTCTCATAAACACACAACTACCCTCATTAACACACAACAACCATACTAATGAGTAACCCGACTTTTCAAAAGTCGGGAATGGTACAATTATTTACCACGGACCTAACACAACTAACACAACACACAACCATTAATCGAGAAGCAAAAACCGACTTTTCAAAAGTCGGGAATGGTACAATCATTTACCACGGACCTAACACAACACATAACCATTAATCGAGAACAGTACGGTGTACGAAAAAGCAAAAACCAACTTTTCAAAAGTCGGGATATGTACAATTATTCAATCCTCCCGACTTTTGAAATCCCAAGTATACTAGTTTTGAAAGTTAAAAAAATAAGATTAGTTTTGATAATTTTTTTAAAAAAATGTATTAATTCTCAAAAAAATTCTCCTTTGGTGTCAACCAAATCTTAGGTTCTTCTTTTTGAAAAGTGGAAGAAAGGATTTTGTAGTTTTAATGGGAGAGACGGTTTAATTATATCAGGCGAAGAAATGGTTATGTAGTTTTCTTTAAACGGAGAGACGGTTTGAGATGGCAGTTCCCGATGAAGGGGGAGATGGGAGTGTGATTTATGGGTGTCGAAAATAACCGTTACCCGAATAAACCGACCCATTATGTTGGGTTTCGGTTAATTCGGGTAGGTTATTTTGGGTTTCGGGTAACTAAATTCGGGTATTCGGTTTACCCGTTATAAATTTGGTTCGGGTAGCGGGTTGGTTATTTAAAAATTCGGGTATACCCGAATACCCGGTTAATTTTTTTTAGATGTTTTAGCTTTGATTGAAAATGACCGAATTGATGTTTTATTTTATTAAGAAATATATTTTTCTTAATGTTTTTTTAAATTGATTACGTTTTATTCATTTCAACACAATGTATGTTTATATCTTCTAAAATGGTTCAAAGTATAATTTACACCCAAGATTGGGATACAATAAATGAGATTGATAAATGTATTAGTTTTTCATAAATAATTTAAGGTATGTTATGTTACATATTACTTTTAAATTTTTTTTCTCTTTTTTATGTATAGTTGAAAGAAGATATATCTAACTAAATCTCGGATTGGAGTACATGATTTAATTATGTTTTAGTACTATACGTGTTGAAGTTAATACATTAATATTTTTTTGAAGTAAATGAAGATAACATCTACTTAGGTAATGTTCTTTTGTTATGTTAACTTAATATCCGAGTTAATGCATTAATATTTGTGAAGTTTAACTCGGTTTTATTGCAATTTTAAGGAAAACTAGATTTGATTCTTGATTAGGTAATGTTTCTTTTGTTGGGTTTTCGTGGTCTAAAATCGCAACGGAAGCAAAACTAGTAGAAAATGAGTTTCAAATTTGACCACGAATACGCCTACCAAATGGACCAAAACTCTAAACATGATTAAACTAGTAGAAAATGAGTTTCAAATTTATATCTTCTTTGTACGCGCGGGTTTGGAGTTTGGAAGTCTCGTGCACTAACGTGTACACCTCTATCGAAGTCCACAACAAGTTACTATCGCCTCCCACTTGCTAGAGTGTTAGATAAGTCTATCTAAACACCACCAAGATGACCAACACAAAAGAACCAAAGCCTTGGATGTCTTTTGTGTGCTTGAGAGAGAGAAGTGTGCAATATGTATTTGTATGCCTTTCAAAAGCTAGCAACCTCACAATGGAATCATGCACCACATTATATAGACTCCACAAAAGAGAATAAAAACGTGCATGCATTGATAATCCATCAGTTACCTATTAAAATATCATAATCTCCTTCATAAACAGCCTTGAAAGCTGTTTAAGAAGACTGTAACTGCACGGGGCATGGCCGTGCCTCACAAGGCACGGGCGTACCAGCCCAAAAGGCCACGCCCAAGTCACGTCTGACTTGGGCTCGTGCCTGTCCATTGGGCACAGGGCACGGGCGTGCCTCCCAGAGGCACGGGCGTACCTAGCCACATGCCACGCCCAAGTCACGCCCGAATTGGGCTCGTGACTACCCGTAGGGCACGACCGTACCTCATAGACGCACGGGCGTGCCTCGGCCCACCAGAACCAGTTTCTAGTTTTCTCTCTCATTAGACCATCCGTGATGCCGGAATCGATACTTGGTGTGTGACCCAATAGGCCCTTGCTTCATCAGCCATGATGCCAACTCGTGTGTGTGTCAGTGGGCATAATCCAACAGACTCCCACTTACACATGACAAACTCACGAAAGGCGTCACCGACATAGAGCGGCCTCTAGCAAGGCATCTATGCCCCCAAGTCAGCATAGGGTTTGTCTTCCCAAACAAATACCTAACCAAAAGGAAAGGTCCTATAGATAAGTGATTATATATCCCTTCGTTCACGATATCCGTTGTGAATGCAGGTCATGGAACATGATCAACCCCAAATCATTCACGATTATGTTTCTCGATATAGACTAACTATGACTAACAAAACAAGTTGCACAATTGATCCACTATCATTTCAACTTGAGCACGGCCATGCATTTTGATTTGTCATCAGCTTAGTCAACGAGGGGCCCAAGGATATCTCTCAAAAGATGAACGAATACCTTCAACTACATTGTCCTATCACAATAACAAGTTCTTGCCTGAAAACTTCCCTTATAACAGCCAGTTACGAACTGCGTTAGAAAGCAATCTAAACAAGTCCAAGTTAATAATCAAGCAACGCGTGCATCTCCAGTAGAAGGATAAATAATATTATCATCGTGATTTACTCGTGATAATATCCATGAAGTAAACTCAGGTACGGGTCCTCCAATTACTTAATCACCATTAAGTACAAGCTAGTGTTGCATAAACAAGTATTCAATCCAAGATGAAAACTTTACCAACCACTCGCCTCAATCTTAATTCACTTCTTCCTTCCAATGAAGAACGACCGATCGTGGAGCATTTAGAATAAACAAGTTTATTCATGGAAGTATTAAACATGCAAAGATAGAACACAATAATGTTTCATAAAGTAATCGCACCATGCGTATATTAAATCCCCATTTAATAGTCATTACAATAAGAAATACATTATTGCTTTAATGTTCTCAATAATAAATACAACTAAAATATTTAAACCAAGTCACTAGCAAATCTAATACCAATAGACTTAGCATGAGAATCATGCTTAACTTGTGACAAAGGTTTGTTGAGTGGATCTGCCAAGTTCCCCTCAGTCGGTACTCTACTAACCACCATGTCTCCATTCTCGATAATATCACGAATAAAATGATATTTCCGAGCAATGTGTCTTGTACGTCGATGCGCTCTTGGTTCCTTAGCTAGAGCTACTGCACCCTCATTGTCACAGAAGATCTCAATAGGGTTAGCGATGCTAGGAACAACTCCAAGGTCTTGAATGAATTTCTTCATCCAGACGGCTTCCTTAGCAGCCTCGCTTGCAGCAATATACT
Source organism: Dittrichia graveolens (assembly GCA_038502395.1). Taxonomy (NCBI): domain Eukaryota; kingdom Viridiplantae; phylum Streptophyta; class Magnoliopsida; order Asterales; family Asteraceae; genus Dittrichia; species Dittrichia graveolens. Next base: position 71,088,918 of record JARJIL010000004.1, on the reverse strand, counting down.
CTGACTCCGTGGTTGAATCGGCTACGGTATCTTGCTTGGAACTTCTCCAACTTATTGCTCCACCATTTAAGAAGAATACAAATCCCGATTGAGACCGGCAATCATACTTTTCCGTTTGGAAGCTAGCATCAGAATATCCAGTTACTCTGAGCTCCTCCGATCCACCGAACACTAAAAACATTTCCTTAGTTCTCCGAAGATATTTAAGGATGTTTTTAACCGCAACCCAATGACTTTGACCAGGGTTAGCCTGATATCGGCTCGTCGTGTTCAAGGCATACGACACATCAGGCCGAGTACAAAGCATAGCATACATGATCGATCCCACTGTTGGAATATGCCCGCTGACACGAACGAGTTAATGGCACTACCGCTGAGGTATAGGCCTATTGGGTCACACACCAAGTATTGATTCCGGCAACACGATCAAGCAATAGAGAGGAAAAGGCCAAAAAGGGTTTTGGCACGATGGTACACGGGCCGTGTTCCTGAACACGGGCCGTGTCCAGTCCAACATACACGAGGCGTATTGGCCCAATTCAAGGTCGTGTAGTTTGGGCCTAGACGGGCCGTGTAGTGCTTGTTAGACACGGGCCGTCTTAGCCCAATTGGGGCCGTGGACTTTGGGCCTACACGGTCGTGTAGACCTACACGGGCCGTGTACGTTCATTGTAACAGCAGAATTAACAGCCTTAAACACTTGGTTTAATGGGGTTAACTTCTCATAATGATGGTAGACAAAGAGACCACTAGTTATCTGCTCTAGTAGAGGCTTTTGGCTATCACTTTGTCCCTTGGTTGACATTAGAACTCTCTCTCTCTTGTTCTTGGTGTTCTTGGTGTTCTTGAGCACAAGAAGCAAACATACACACACTTGATTGTTGTTTTGATGGTTGTGCATCAACAAACTAGCATTTGGGAATCAAGGAAGCTTGGGGTGGACAACACTAGAGAAGTTCTTTGTTGGATTCTAAGCTACTTGACAAGGAAGGTTAACTTGTGTTTTGATCAATTGAGGTATAACCTTTCTTCTTATCTTGTTCATATTAGTTGCAATGTCATTGTTAGATTTTGGTCCATGGGAGTGTATTCTCTAGTTTGGCGATATATTTTTGTTATACATATTGCTTCCGTTGCTACTTGTTTTGCCAAATGAATACCTTCACCCACTGCCGAAGCATACGGGACTTGACTCATTTCCTCTAGTTCCTTTTGAGAACTAGGACATTGAGACTTTCTCAACGCCATACCATGCAACATAGGCAAATTCCCTTTCTTGGAATCTTGCATCTTGAACCTCTTCAAGACTTTATCTATGTACGTTCTCTGGCTCAAACCAATGAGTCTTTTAGATCTATCTCGATAGATCTTTATCCCAAAAATATATGCTGCTTCTCCCATGTCTTTCATAGAGAAGCAACTCCCAAGCCAGGTTTTCACTTCCTGCAAGGTAGTCACGTCACTTCCTATGAGTAGTATGTCATCTACATACAAGACTAGAAAAACTACAACACTCCCACTAGCCCTGACATATACACAAGGTTCATCCTTACTTTTAGAAAAGCCAAACTCTTTGACGTTTTCATCAAAGAAAATGTTCCAATTCTGAGATGCTTGCTTAAGTCCATAAATGGACCTCTTAAGCTTGCAGAATTTATTAGCATATTTGGGGTTTACGTAACCATCAGGTTGTGCCATGTAAACCTCCTCTGCCAACTTCCCGTTAAGGAAGGCAGTCTTGACATCCATCTGCCATATTTCGTAATCGTAATATGCAGCAATAGCCATTAATATCCTTTTAGACTTCAACATAGCCACCGGAGAAAAGGTTTCATCATAGTCTACACCATGAGTTAAGTGAAACCCTTTGCTACCAGTTGGGCTTTGAAGGTGTCTACCTTTCCTTCCATGTTAGTCTTCTTCCTGAAGACCCATTTGCACCCTACTGGCTTGTGGCCGGGTACCGTATCAACCAAGTCCTAGACTTGATTATCCGCCATGGATTGCATCTCACTGTCCATTGCCTCCTTCCACCTAGCAGACTCAGGGCCCGCTACGGCTTCCCGGTAGTTGGTTGGTTCACTATGATCCACCAATAGTTCGTCGCCCTCGGATATGAGAAACCCATATCTTTCCGGCTCATTACGAACTCTACCAGATATACGGAGCTCTAATGGTTGTGTATCAGGCGCCTCATCCACAAATGGTTGAGGTTCCACTTTCCGGTGCACCGACCTCAGAAGCGGTACTAGTGCCAACATCAGGTTGATCATTGGTGTCACCTAGAATTTCTTCTAGATCGACTTGCCTCCCACTGGCTTCCGCAGATATCAGCTCCCTTTCAAGGAAGACCGCCCTTCGAGCAACAAACACCTTGTTCTCCGAAGGTTTGTAAAACAAATATCCCATAGAACCAGCTGGGCAGCCAATGAAAATACACTTTTCGGCTCTGGGTTCAAGTTTGTCTTGAGCTTCACGTCTTACGTAAGCCTCACAACCCCAGACCTTGAGATAGGCTAGTGAAGGAACCCTTCCATGCCACATCTCGAATGGTGTACTCGCAACCTTCTTTGTTGGTACAAGGTTTAAGGTCCTAGTAGTAGTTTCCAAAGCATAACCCCAAAAACTTGCGGGTAGCTTTGTACGACTCATCATGGGCTGAACCATATCCAATAAAGTTCGGTTCCTCCTCTCGGAGACCCCATTTAATTGTGGTGTCCTGGGTGGAGTAAATTGTGAAATAATTCCACAACCCCTAAGATGATCAAGAAACTCGGTACTAAGATACTCACCACCCCTATCGGATCTGAGAATCTTAATCCGCTTGCCCAATTAATTCTCCACTTCGTTTTGGTATGTCTTAAACACCTCAAAGGTTTCAGATTTATGCTTAATCAAATAAACATAACCATACCTACTAAAATCATCAGTAAAAGTAACGAAGTACCTACAGTTGTTTCTTGTAGCAGACCTGAACGGACCACACACATCCGTGTGAACAATGTCCAACAAGTCTTTGCCCCTTTCACTAACGCCGGTGAAGGGCGCTTTAGTCATTTTTCCTAATAAACAAGAATCACATACTTCGCTTGACCCGTGGTTAAAATTAAACTCATAACCATCGTCAAACAAAGCATGAAAGGAAATAATGTTTCGTGCCACGCAGGGCGAAAAGCAAACATTTAATAAGGTAATAGCAAGTCCTGAAGGAAAGGCGAGATCAACACTCCCTATCCGCTCCACGGGAACCACATCCTTGTTTCTCATGATCAGGTCAAGCTCTCCAGCACCCAGCGCCCTACTTCTTTTTAGCACCTACACATTATTACAAATATGAGTGCCACAACCGGTATCAAGTACCCAGCCGTTAGAAGTAGCGGTATTGTGGAGTTCAATCATAAACGTACCTGAGTTACCTGCTCCCTTCGGTTTAACCCGCTTGAGCTCCTCAAGGTACTTTGGGCAAGAACGCCGCCGAATGCCCCTTTTCCTTGCAGTGGAAGCACTCGGCTTCCGCAGGGTCCTCGGCCGGTGGAACCATCACGGCTTTCCCCTTGCCCTTCGGAGCCGGATTCGGGTAAGGTTTTGCAACCTTCCCCTTACCCTTTCCCTTAGAGGGGGGGAGCGCCTTTCCTTTTGGTTCCGCCTGCCTGGATAGCTAGGACGGGTTTGGACGAGGAGGGCTTCTTGGACATGTCGGACTCGACGGTCTTTCACATTCCGTGAAGCTCCATTAGGGACTTGTCCATGCCATGGACATGATAGTTCCACACAAATTGTGAAAAGGAACTAGGAAGAGAACGGAGGATCACATCCACCGCCAACTCCCTCCCCAACGGGAATCCCAACCTCTCCAAGAGATCAACCAATGCTTTCATTTTAAGCATGTGAACGCTCACATTTCCGCCCTCCTGCATATGGCAATCGAAAAGGGACTTTAGGCACTCGAAGCGCTCTAGATTAGCCTGCTGTTGGAACATTTCCTTCAGCTAGTTAAGCATGTCATATGCCCCTAAATGTTCCATTTGCTTTTGAAGCTCAGGAATCATTGACGAGAGCATAATGCAAGCCACTTCGTTCGTTTCCTTGACGCGCTTATCATACGTGTCTCGGACCACCCTAGTCGCATTCGCGGTAGGTGCTTCCGGCAAAGGCTCCTCGATGGCCCACATCTTTTGTTCATACCTAAGGGCTATCCTTAGTTGCATGAACCAATCCATTGAGTTTGGCCTTTTCGAGGAACAATTTTAGGGAAATAGAGTTCGATGAAGATGTAGAAGCGTTGTTGGATGCCATCTACAAAATTAGAGTACCAATTTTAGTTGTCAAATCCTTGTAGAAATAATTACTCAATAGTTATAAAAATTATTTGAGCAAGGCTAAGAACCATATTTCACTCTATCTCATGATGGGTTTACCGCGGATCACGAAATAAGTTATTTAGGCCGGTAGACAAATCACCGATTGCAACCATTGCAACTCTTAGATCCTTGCGGGATCCTTTCGACATCAAATGTCTAAGGCATGTTTGATCCCTTCATACACCAATCCTTTTATTATTCTTAAATGACTCGGCTAGAGATCGACATCATTTAAGCGTCATAAAAGAATTTGTAAGTCGCCCGTCAAGACACATGTTGATACCCTTGCCCAATTATTGGTTCGTGCTTAAGCTCGACTACCAATATTGCGGGTTGCCACACTCACCTTCCACACAACTCCACAAGGCATGACTCGTGCTAATGCTCGACAATCATCCAAGTTTCATTAGATTTGGGTGGTGTCGTCTTACGGGTGGCGCGTGACTTACTTTTCGAAAAACGGGTTTTTGTTTTTCCGGTTAAAATAATATTTTAACAATTTTGACGAATTAGCAATTTAAGTGACAAAAACTCCTTTTTAATCACCGTTTAATATAAACACCTTTATATTAATGTTTGCCGATTCTTATGCGCGTAGAAATATAAACTCATTTATAAATCTCTTTGTTTTATATATTTTTCCAAAAAATTCTCTAGCATGCAAATCTTAAAGAATTAAAATATTAAACAACCACGCATAAATATAAATAAAGACCCGGTAACATGCCCAAATCCTAACTGTTTTCCCCGTGAGCCAAAACGGGAAAAACATAGTCAATCTAGGGACAACACCAAAGGATGCTCCGTCACGATCTCCACACCGGCGAATCTTCCGGATTTGGTTCGTCAAGACGCCAACACCGTGTCTCCCGGTTGGTATGAAGCAATATTTACATATTTGAAATAATCTAAGTACGAGTACATAATAATAAGAAAACGACATGCAAGTCGCGATCCTAATAATCTATTACGAGTACAAAGATTTAAATAAATGACATGCAAGTCGCACCAAATATAAATATTACAACATTACGGCACGCAGGCCAAAACCAAAACCAATCCACAAACATCACAAAGCCTATGGGCATATCAAGTTAACGGGCTACCACAACAAACACAACCAAACGAAAGCAATGGTGTGCCACAAAACCATGTCCACCAAAGATATATTTTGATCAAGATTGCAAAACAACACTTAAGGCACAACAAGCAATCCTTGTACATATGCATTAGCAATTTTAATACATCTTTAAAATTGCATATTCATATATACACCTAAAAATATATGATTTTGTGAACTTCATGCCAAGTCACACAAAACATATAGAATTAGGAACCAAAATATAGTGGGGATCAACAGAATCAAGACTAGTCTAAAACCCGGATTTTAATATATTTAAACATATTGTTTCAAAAACCAATTCTGACCAAAAAACCAGAAGGCACGGGCGTACCCCAGAAGGTACGGGCGTGCCTACCCTTTTTGTCAGTGTACAGTTTAAACAATTTTAAACAGTTTACGAATTCTGCCGGCACGGCCCGTACCCCCACTGGTACGCCCGTGCCCCAGACGCCGGCACGGCCCGTACCCCTAGAGGTACGACCGTGCCCGGTCACCGGAAAACCATTTTTTTGACAGAAAACTCAGAAAATCCGTTTTAACTCCAAAAGTGCAAAGCCATGTTAGAGATAGCTCTAATACCACTATTGGGTTTTCGTGGTCTAAAATCGCAACGGAAGCAAAACGAGTAGAAAATGAGTTTCAAAATTTGACCACGAATACGCCCACCAAATGGACCAAAACTCTAAACATGATTAAGCAACAAAATAAAGATACAAAGAAATAGAGTCATACCCTTGATGCTATCTTCTTTGTGCGAGCGGGTTTGGAGTTTGGAAGTCTCGTGCACTAACGTGTACACCTCTATCGAAGTCCACACCAAGTTACTATCGCCTCCCACTTGCTAGAGTGTTAGATAAGCCTATCTAAACACCACCAAGATGACCAACACAAAAGAACCAAAGCCTTGGATGTCTTTTGTGTGCTTGAGAGAGAGAAGTGTGCAATATGTATTTGTATGCCTTTCAAAAGCTAGCAACCTCACAATGGAATAATGCACCACATTATATTGACTCCACAAAAGAGAATAAAAACGTGCATGTATTGATAATCCATCAGTTACCAATTAAAATATCATAATCTCCTTCATAACCAGCCTTGAAAGTTGTTTAAGAAGACTATAACTGCACGGGGCACGGCCGTGCCTCACAAGGCACGGGCGTACCAACCCAAAAGGCCATGCCCAAGTCATGCCTGACTTGGGCTCGTGCCTGTCCATTGGGCACAGGGCACGGGTGTGCCTCCTAGAGGCACGGGCGTGCCTCCCAGAGGCACGGGCGTACCTAGCCACAGGCCACGCCCAAGTCACACCCGACTTGAGCTCGTGCCTGCCCGTAGGGCACGGCCGTACCTCATAGAGGCACGGGCGTGCCTTGGCCCACCAGAACCAGTTTCTTGTTTTCTCTCTCATTAGACCATCCGTGATGCCGGAATCGATACTTGGTGTGTAACCCAATAGGCCCTTTCTTCATCAGCCATGATGCCAACTCGTGTGTGTGTCAGTGGGCATAATCCAACATCTTTGTCACGGTGACTTGTACGTTATGTTTTGACACTTGTTTATTACTATCAATGTTTGGCCTAAATATGTAATAAAAAAGGCTATATAAATATACCATTTAAATACTTGGTCTAAAAAATCTAACAAAAAAGGCTCTAAATCGGTGATACCCGAAATTAACCGACCCGAACCGTACCCGAATTCTAATCATACCCGATACCCGTAAAGTAGAACGGCTCGGTTATCGGTTATATTATCTATACCATAATAACCATTCTACCCGACCTGATATACCCGAAACCCAAAAAATATACCCGAAGAACACCCCTTGTGTGATTGACATGGTGAACGTGCCTAGTGAAGGGGAGATGGGAGTGTGATTGACATGGTGAACGTGGCTAGGAGGTTTTCATCTGGGTGCGTAGTAATAGATCCAACGACGGAGACTTGATATAATTTTGATCGAGCGGTCACTTAAATTCAGGACTTTAAATGGTCAGGATTTAAAGTTGAGAGATCACACGGTCATAATTTGATGGTTGCCTCACTCACCGGCAGCCGTATTATATAATATAATTTTTAATCATATTTAACATATTAAAAAGGAAATTACACTATTTAGATAAAATATTTTGAAACTACCCCATTTTCATAAATAAGTTTTTCAAATACACTGAATTACCAAGAACCCTAAAGATGAAAACCTTTTTGATTTCCCACATGGATCTAGATAAGATTATGGACACCGAAAGATTGGTGTTTGAAAAGATAACCGAACAAACCACGTCTTCTTGGAGCTTTAAGTTGCCGAATTGAAGGTTGGTATCATGCTGGTAAGTCTCATCTTTGGTCACGGTTAGTAAGCCTATGTATTCGACCTTTCTAGGATCAAAACATATTTTGGTAGATTTTACGCTATCAAACTTGGATCCTTGTGTGACCACTAAATTGACGTCAAGATTACATAATGCATCTATTATTTGTATAGAGGAGGGTTCATGCGAAAAATGTCCTATTTGAGAAAATTGCGAGAAGCGATCTGGACCACTGAATAAGATGATCTAAGGCTATAATTAAGGTGTCATTTTTCTAATTAAGTGATTAAGTTTTTTAAATTAAAAATAAAACATAAGGGCAAACATGTCATATCGTATATTTACAAAATCTTTTAAAAATCAAAAAAAGATTGTGTAATCCCTTATTTTTCTCTATAGATTTCATATTCACTTTCAAATTCCCCCGTAGAAACCCACGTACAAAACAACCCTCTACTCTCTACTCCGTTCCCTCTCAGGCTTTTTTTTTTAAAGTTTCCAGCTACGTTGCTGTATATTGGTGAGTTTTCTGTTACACGGCACCGACTAATAGAATCTTTATGAAGACGAAGTAAAACAAGATGAATGCAGGAAACCACCACCATTTCGCCTTGACAACACCAACACCGTCGTTTCACCTTGACGACACCATCACCGCCGATTCATCTCGCCGACACCATCACCCCCGTTGCATCCATCACCGTGTAGTGTTTTACCTCGCCGTTTTCATCTCACCTGCATCCACGATTTTTGCTACCAGATCTGCGACTCCGACACCATTGCTACCGCCGGTCGTTCTCGTCACTACTGCAGCTCCTGCTGGTCGCTTTTTACGCTGATACTCCTGCTTCCGCTGGTTGTTTATCATCGGCGGCTACTAGGGTTTTGGGTATCATAAATCTTTTTTTTTTACATTTTTTGCAAGATTAATGTTTACCGAACAGACTACTTTTTACTGATCCATCTAGAATTAATTTTGAAATATTTGATGTTTAGTGTTGATCATTATGATTATTTATTACTTTTTGTTTTAGTTTGTAATTAGAAGAAAGTTAGTTTTAAATTTAATTTTTTTGTTTTAGTTTGTAATTACTTACTTACGGCGAGGTTGATATCGTCAAATTTAGATATATATATTTTAAGCGATATCTGTTTTATTTTAGTCTGTTATTGTTTATAAATAAGTAAAAGATACTTTAATTTTCTTCATTTATTGAATTTTAGGTTAAAGGACAGATGATGAAAAGTTTTGAGCAAAAACTGGAAAAACCGAAAAAATAAGAAAAGTTGTCGGCGTCAACACACCTCCACTGTTTTGATCATATCTCACTTATACGAACTCGGATTGAGGTAATTCAAAAGGCCATAGAAACTAGACTCAGAGGGCTACAATTTCACTTTTAAGTCCATATAGTTAAAAACCAAGATTGCGGCGCGAAAATTAAATAGATCGCGACGCGACGCGACTATCAGATCAAAATTTAAAATTTTAAAAGAGTTTTGGATCGCGTCAAACTCACCGTCGCGACGCGACACTTACCCATAACGACGCGACGCCCCTATTTTCAGTTTTTTATATAAACGCAACTTGATATTAGTTTTGGGGTTAAAACCCAACTTATACAACCCAAACGCTGTCAAAACTCGTCCAAAAGCATTCCACGGGCTGTGGAGCTTAACTTTTAAGGATTGATGTAATACCCGAACTTTCAAAAATGGATAAATAAATAAAAGAATATTTTATTGAGAGATGATTATTAATTGTAGCGATTTGGGTGATAGATTTCATTGTGGACTAAATTTAATTATTTGGGCTTGGATGAATAGTTGGTTAAATGAACTAATGTAAAGATTCATGTGGATTAGGCACTATTGGGCTTGTTGATTTAAGTGGGCTTAGGCCTTATTGAGAAGATATATATATATATATATATATATATATATATATATATATATATATATATATATATATATATATATATATATATATATATATATATATATAGAAGAATAGGTCACAGCCCTCAAAAACCTTGTTACTGTTTCATTAGTTCAAAAGAAAACAGTGTGTGTTTCTGTGTGTAAAAACCCTCTCGAGGAAACACCAAGAATCGTTTGTGGACTTGAGGAATTGTGAAGAGAAGCATCAGGTAATGTTTTCTACCTCATTATGATATTGTAGCTACCAATTTTAGCTTGTTTGAATGATAATAGAACAAGTTAGAATCTGGGTTTTGGGGTTTTGGGTTTATGAAAGAACAAGAGAAAAGAAATTTGATATGAGCCTCTAATACTTGTTGAAACACAAATATATCTTGAAGAAAGTGTTCAAATGTATGGAGAAATGTTTTGTGACAAAAATAAAATGAATTGGTTGACTTTTGAAAGAACTTGATTTTGGCCATGGAGCTTGTAAGATGAAAATAATGAACTGACATGGATGACTCCCTACCATGCGACACTCATTTGAACCCCATGCGACCTTCACTTTATCACCCCATGCGACTTTCATGCTTATACCCCATGCGACCTTCACCCAAACACCCATGCAACTTTCAGTAGCCTTCCATGCGACTTTCATACTAAAACCACCATGCGACTTATACCAAAAAATACCCTATGCGACTTATGCTAAAAACACCCATACGACTTATACCAAAAACACTCATGCGACTTTCATATATAATACCCCATGCGACTTTCATGCTAAAAACACCCATGCGACTTATACCGAAAACACTCATGCGACTTTCATATATAATACCCCATGCGACTTTCATGCTAAAAACACCCATGCGACTTATACCAAAAACACTCATGTGACTTTCATATATAATACCCCATGCGACTTATTTGCCAGAACCCTCATGCGACCTTCATACCAAACAACCTTCCATGCGACTTTATATATATACATACCCACGCGACATATGTATAAATAGGGGTTCTATGCGACTTAACATGAATAAGAACTAGTCCGACCTTTGGAACCTTTGTAGTGGTCCGACCTTTAGTTGAGAATGTAAGGTCCGACATTCAGACGAGGTATATGGTCCGACTTTGGATATTTGAAATTTGATACGACTACGTGCATTGTAGGTTGTACCTTGGACTCGTAGCCAAGCGATTCGTTACTAGCTGTTAATTGAGAAACTAAGAGTGCAAACATGTGAGTATTCTTACTTACTATCTAAACCTAATGATGTACGTGATTGATGTGTTTTATGTTTTATGATTTGATGAACCTATGAATTGATGAATTGACGAATTGATGATGTGTTATGCTATGCTTAATGATGGGACTGTTCACTTCGGTGACGGGAATGATTGGACCGTTCACTTCGGTGACGGGAATGATGGGAAGTGAAGTTCACTTCGGTGACGGGAATGATTGGACGGTTCACTTCGGTGACTGGAATGATTGGACCGTTCACTTGGGTGACGGGAATGTGGGACCGACTACTACGGTAGCGGGAATGAAAGATGTAGCATGATGATGGAAAAAAATGATTTGATGGCATATGGTTGATTATAAGTAAAAGTACTCGCTAAGCTTCGTGCTTACGGTTATTGTTTAACCTCTTTTCAAGTGATGGCTATGGCGGGGCTCCAGCACGTGTTTGATAGCTCATCTTCAACCAGCTTCCGCAATGTTTTAACTATTTTGAATTTCCTGATGTATCCGAAACTACTATAATTAAATTTATGATTTTATGGGTTTTCACCCGGGGTTGTAATTAACTTATACAATGTCTTAATTATGGTAGATTATTAATCGTACGCTTTGGTAATTGCTTTAAAAAAAATTTGGGATGTTACAACTTGGTATCTGAGCCTTGGTTTAAGAGATTCGAATACGTCTCCGCGTGTTTGAACTTAAACCTTGGTTCGTGAAGGATTTTAGACAACGTTTTGAAACCTTTTCAAATGTTAGATGTGACGATGAGTTATCGGCTGGAGCTAGTCCGAGTGGTCACACGCGAGTACAAGGTATGAAATTATGATATGACGACTATGATAACTGAGATTTTAAAATTGAACTGCTCTAGTAGAATCAAAACAGGATGACATGGTAATGCTTACGTGATAACAGACTATATGCTTAGTGAGATGATTAATACATGGCCTAAGCCAGTGAATCGGGATTCCTAGTGGTAATGACCATATCCAATACGTGTAGCGTGTTTGTAATAATAGGGCTCATATTATTATCTGCACACGACACTTGTTGAAACTTGTCAAAATCCAGGGAATCTTGTGAATCCGGTGAGGGGTACTTGTAGAGATAAGAGGCCTGTAGCTAGGGTGCCTTAGAATGCCTAGGGTTGCCTGATAGCTGTACTTATGACTTGAAATATGTGAAACATGAACTAATATAGTGATGAGGACTGTGTGGCAATACCGCCTATTAATTAAGGGCATTGTCTATACATCCAGTATGGTGACTACAAGAAACCGATCAGTGATACCAACGGGTTTTGAAAACCCACCTGATGGGGAAAATGCTAGCGTGACGGGAGAGAGTGACCCCCGTGCACAGCCAATCTTGAATCAAACTGAAAATATGACTCCGGAAAATGTTGTACCGGAGAATGTAATGAATGAGGAAGAATACAGAAATGAGGCAATGACTGAACTAGTGACCATTGTGGTTACCAACACGTTGAAAGAACTGCTGCCCAAAATTGTGGAGCACTTGAAGCAAGATATGGGCACTATGATTGATCAGAAATTGGGAGCCCTATGGGCTGCGAAAGAAGCTTCTGCGGCTGTTGTGGTCGCCCAGCAGGTAACACCAACTGCTAATCAAGTGACCCCTGGAGGAACTTTCCAGGATTTCTCGGCTTGTCAGCCACCTGCTTTTGATAGAGTACCAGACCCGGTGCAGAGCACTAGATGGGTCTCTGCGATAGAGGGAGCTTTCTTTACCAGCCGCTGTGCTGAGGACTCGAAGGTTTGGTTTGCTTCATATTTCCTTAGGGGAGCGGGGTGGAATTTGTTGAGAAAGATAAAGCGCGAAGCGATTACGAGGATGTCATGGGAAGAATTCACAACGCTGTTCTATGAAGAGTATGCTCCCAAAGTTGAGGTAGAGCGTGTGATGGATGAATTTATGAAGCTCAAGCAAACCACTGAGATTGTTAATTAGATGACCGCGGTATTTAAGGAGAAATTACTGTATTGCCCAGCATACGCAAGCGACGAGAGGTTGCAAATTCAAAGGTATACGCAAATGCTGAGGGAGGATATTCAGGAATTTGTGGCGAATGGCCAGTATGCTACACTGGACCAACTGATTGAGGGAGCAAGGAAAATAGAATTGTACTTGTGGGAAAGGAACAAGAAAAGGTCGGTAGAGTGAGCGGCCTTAGGTAGTAATGCTGGGAGACCACAATTCAAGAAGCCAAAGGCTGGGAATTTCAAGCCCGCCATTAGAAACCCGGGGGCAAGGTGCGGAAAATGTGGTAAGGGGCATGCTGGGGAGTGACGGGTTGGAACCATAAACTATTTTGTATGCGGGAAAAGTGGGCACTATGGGAAAGATTGTAGAGTTCACCTGAATGTAAGCTTCAAGTGCAACAAGCCAGGGCATCGTATGGCCGAGTGCCCAGAAAGGCCCGCATGGCAACCACCGCTCTAGATCACCGACGGAGAGAAGGGAAAGAAACCCGAGGTTCCAAAGTCTCGGGGGCGTGCATTCCAAATGACAGTAGAGGAGGCCAAGAAAGAACCAGATGTTATTGCAGGTACCTTTATTGTTAACTATCTGCCTGCGCTTGTATTATTTGATTGTGGGGCGAGTAAGTCCTTTGTATCTTCCACTTTTTGTAATAAATTTGTAATAGCACCGGTGAAGTTAGAGACACCGTTAGAGGTAGAGATAGCCGATGATAAGGCTTTATGTGTTACCACGATCAATAGGGATAATGTATTAGTGATAGATGATATACAGTTCACTATAGATCTTCCGGCGACTCCTATGAGAGAGTTCCAAGTAATAGTGGGAATGGATCGGTTGGGGTGTCAGTAGGCCAACATCTTGTGTAGGCAAGGGATTATACGGATTTAGAGCCCAAGTCGGGGAGAAATCTCCATCTACGGTAAACGGCAGAATGGATTGACGGCATGCTGCACCTTGACCAAGGCGGCAAAGTACCTACGCAAGGGTTGCACGACCTTTATAGCTCATGTGGTCGACTCGAGAATGGAAAAGAAGAAATTGATAGAGTGTCCGATGTACCAGTGGTATGTGATTATCCGGAGGTATTTCCGGAGGAATTACCGGGGATCTCGCCAGACAAACAGGTGGAGTTTCGTATAGACTTGGCACCCGGGGTTGCACCTATCTCCAAGGCACCATACCGGCTAGCACCGCCAGAGATGCAAGAACTGATGTCACAACTACAGGAACTGCTTGATAAGGGCTTCATACGCCTAAGAAGCTCCCCTTGGGGAGCACCGATCATTTTTGTGAAAAAGAAAGAAGAAACCTTCAGGATGTGCATAGACTACCACGAGCTCAATAAGGTGACAAGTAAGAATCGTTACCCGTTGCCAAGGATCGACGACCTGTTTGATCAACTGCAAGGAGTGTCCTGTTTCTCAAAGATAGACTTACGGTCGGATATCATCAACTCAAGGTTCGAGAGGTCATAGCCAAGACGGCTTTTCGCACACGCTATGGGCACTCCGAGTTTGTCGTCATGCCTTTCGATCTCACAAACGCGCCGGCAGCATTCAGGGATCTAATGAACCGAGTCTGCAGACCAATGCTTGACAAGTCCGTGATAGTGTTCATCGATGACATCTTGGTTTACTCAAAGACGGAGGCCGAGCACGAACTACACCTACGGGAAGTACTCAAGACCTTGAAGAGGGAGAAGTTGTACGCGAAGTTTTCTAAGTGCGTGTTTTGGTTGCCGGAAGTTCAGTTTCTCGGGCACCTGGTTGAACGAGAGGGGATCAAGGTCGTTTCCGCAAAGATAGAGGTTGTAATGAAATGGGAGACGCCGAAGAATGCTACGGAGATCCGAAGTTTTTTAGGGTTGGCTGGCAACTGCAGGAGGTTTATTAAGGATTTCTTGAAGATAGCGGTACCCCTGACCAAGTTAACAAAGAAAAGTGTTCGTTTTGATTGGGAAAAAGAACAGCAGGCAGCATTAGAAATCCTCCGAGGCAAGTTGTGTGAAGCCCCGATTTTGACTTTACCGGAGGGGATGGAGGACCTAGTTGTTTATTGCGATGCGTCCCATGTGGGACTCGACTGCGTGCTAATGCACAGAGGAAAAGTGATTGTCTACGCCTCGCGACAACTGAAACCGCATGAATGCAACTACCCGACTCATGACCTGGAGCTAGCGACCGTGGTGTTCGCGCTCAAACTATGGAGACATTATTTGTACAGAGTCAAGTGCATGATATACACGGATCATAAAAGTTTAAAGTATTTTGCTAATCAAAAGAATCTGAACATGCGCCAGTGGAGATGGCTAGACCTAGTCAAGGACTACAACTGTGAAATTTTGTATCATCCGGGGAAAGCTAACGTTGCAATAGAAGCGCTAAGCCGCAAGGCGAGCCATGTGCAATTGAATGTAAATTGTTTAAGGATGACGGTTACAACTTCGCTATTCGATTCGATTTTAACAGCCCAAAGAGAAGCAATCAAAGAAGAAAACCAAAAAACCAAGAGGATCAAGGTCCAGATGACGTTGATGGTAAAGATAGCCGTGGGTTGTGGACCCAATATGGACGAATTTGGGTACCGAAAATCACAGAAAATCTCATTCTTGATGAGGCGCATAAGTCAAAATTTTCTATACATCCGGGTGCCACGAAAATGTACAGAGGCTTGAAAATGGACTACTGGTGGCCGGGGATGAAAAGGGACGTGGCTAAGTACGTCGAAAAGTGCCTCACATGTCTATGAGTGAAAGCTGAGCACGAGCGACCACATGGTAAATTGCAACCGCTGGAAATACCCGTGTGGAAATGGGAGCACATAACTATGGATTTGGTAACAAAGCTACCTAAAACACCAAGGAACTATGATGCAATTTAGGTAGTGGTTGACCGATTAACAAAAAGCGCTCACTTCATACCAATCCAAGAAGCTAGTTTAGCTAAAAGATTGGCTAATATATACGTTAAAGAAATAGTCTCGAGGCATGGAGTGCTGGTAACTATCATTTCTGACAGGGATGTACGATTCACATCCAGATTTTGGAGCAAGTTTCATGAGGATTTGGGCACAAGGGTTAACTTGAGTACAGCATATCACCCCCAAACTGAAGGGCAAAGTGAACGAACGATCCAAACGCTAGAAGATATGCTAAGAGATTGTGTAATCGACTTCGGGGGAAGCTGGGATTTGTACTTACCCCTAGTGGAATTTTCATATAACAATGGTTACCATGCGAGTATCGGTATGCCACCATACGAGATTTTGTACGGTAGGAAGTGTAGGACCCCAATCTGCTGGGGTGAGGTTGGAGAGAAAGAACTTGGCAACGCGGAAATAGTACAAAAAACCTTGGAGTATGTGCAACAAGTTTGTGAATGGCTTAAAGCGGCACAAAGCCGGCAGAAGAGCTATGCAGATAAACGTAGATCACTACTGGAATTCCAAGTTGGTGACTATGTATTGCTAAAAGTATCTCCATGGAAATGAATAATACGATTCAGAAAACGAGGAAAGCTAAACCCAAGATTCATTGGGCCCTTCAAGGTCATCGCAAGAATTGGTAAGGTGGCTTATCGTTTGGAGCTATCAAAGATACACGACACATTTCATGCATCTCGTCTAAGAAAATGTTTAGCCGATGACTCGGCGTTTGTACTATTAGACGACATCACCATAGATGAACGGCTGAACTACATCGAGAGGCCAGTTGCGATTATCGAAAGGAGGATCAAACAACTATGCAACAAACAAGTTGGGATGGTTAAGGTGCAGTGGGAGCACCGCAAGGATTCGGAGTGGATGTGGGAATCCGAAATGGAAATGAGAAAGAACTACCCCACAATGTTCGAATGAAGATTTCGAGGACGAAATCGTGTTTAAGTGGGGGAGAGTTGTAATACCCGAACATTCAAAAATGGATAAATAAATAAAAGAATATTTTATTGAGAGATGATTATTAATTGGATGAATTGTTGTTAATGAACTAATGTAAATATTCATGTGGATTAGGCACTATTGGGCTTGTTGATTTAAGTGGACTTAGGCCTTACTGAGAAGATATATATATATATATATATAGAAGAATAAGGCATACCCCCAAAAAACCTTGTTACTGTTTCATTAGTTCAAAAGAAAACAGTGTGTGTTTGTGTGTGTAAAAACCCTCTCGAGGAACAGAGAAAGAAGACACCAAGAATCGTTTGTGGACTTGAGGAATTGTGAAGAGAAGCATCAGGTAATGTTTCCTACCTCATTATGGTATTGTAGCTACCAATTTTAGTTTGTTTGAATGATAATAGAACAAGTTAGAATCTGGATTTTGGGGTTTTGGGTTTATGGAAGAACCAGAGAAAACAAATTTGATGTGAGTCTCTAATACTTGTTGAAACACAAATATATCTTGAAGGAAGTGTTCAAATGTATGGAGAAATGTTTTGTGACAAAAATAAAATGAATTGATTGAGTTTTGAAAGAACTTGATTTTGGCCATAGAGCCTGTAAGATGAAAATAATGAACTGATAGGGATGACTCCTGTAACACCACTTTTTCCATTCTTCAGTTTATAGTAGTAAAACCATTAAAACTATATTTACATTAACATAGTTTACCAAAAACATATTTGTTATTTACATACTGCTACTAGTTTTCCAAGCGTGAATTGTTAACATTGTTTTTCAAAGTCTTGAAGTTACCCACCCGATCAGAGTGCTGGGGCCTTGCCCTTGCTGGAGCCTACCTCATCTGCAATCAACATAAACTGAATATAAGCAAACCCTTAATGAGCATACTAACTAAACAAAACAAATATTTAATACAACTTTACCCTTTCTAGGATATTTCATATCCCAATCGCAATACCTGCAAGCTGTTACACTAATGTGTTTCCCTAGGGTATGACTACACATTGGGTATAGCCAAGCCCCTAAGACCTTTCTGTGGGTATAAGGAGCTCAATATATATCACTGCTATCTTTAGATATAAGCTACACCTACGTATAGCTAAGTACCCTCTTTACTTGGTACACAAATGTTTGTATACCATACTCTGTTCTGTACATAGCTACACCTATGGCATAACTATACATCTATTCTCATATCATAGTATCATGTCATAGATTATATCTTTCCATACATATCTGACTATTGATATTGTACATGCATACCGGTAAATCATATTAAAGGTAAGCACACTCACCTGGGTTAATTATAATGGTAACAGGTCTATGTGAATGATGTCGTATCCCAAATAACTTTCCTATACAGTAACATAACAAAGTATTAAAATCTGAGATTCTGTTCTGAAATGGGGCTGGTGTGTAGGATTCGTTCGGGTTTTTGTATGGTAAAAAGCTTTGATACACACTTGATTTAAATTTATAAAAACGATATTACTAAGCAGACAGTACACACGACACAGGCAAGTATGACCTGGTCAAAGAGTAGTATAGACTTGGCAAGACCGGATGTCGAACCACAGAGACAGGGAGCTATCAATATTTTAACATCATTGTTGTTTGATCGGCAGAAAAATTAGCATGCGAGTAATAAGTAAACTAATTAAACAAAGCAAGACAAGTTAGATTAAACACCGAAGAAGCAGAGAGGCAGAACAAATAGATACAGATTCACTCAGGCTTTCGAATCATCCTAACTAGTTATGACAATAACTATAACGAACCAGATAATGAAGACTTGACGAATATAACACATTAAGCACAGAGCATGTTGTTCTACTATTTATTATAACCATATCATCATGCAACGAATCATCACTCGAGTTATCAAGACTCAGACTCAACAATCAAACATGATCAGACAAACAGTAGCATATCCGAGTTTTCACAAAGGACATGTAGACTTGTATTTAACTACAGATTCACCAAATCGCGTCCAAATCAGACTACAACGAACGTACATCTTTTCAAATGACAGATTCAGTAATCCTCAGAACCCAAAAAGGTGTTAAAGTGGTCAAACACAGTCAAAACAATGAAAAACAGCATATTGGTATAAAAGAGGGCCTTACGGGCGCAAGGAGTTATCCTTGTGGCCGCAAGGGTGTATGTGCTTGCGCCCGCAAGCAATAATGCTTGTGGCCGCAAGGGCTATCTGACAGAACACCTCATTTTTGCACAAAGAGATTCAACAACAAATACAATCTAGATTTTCATCTAAGATCATAAACACATGTAAATAGGTACAATTAAGTCATAAACTCAGCAAAACTCAAACCACACATTGGATTTAAGATTAAGCCACATGCATTTCTAAGATATAATCATATTAACATGCCATTTCTAGCAAGATTAATATATTTAAAGCATATGCATGTGAATATGTACAATGAACACTTCAAACGGATCATTCATGGCATATATGTGAGCTTATTTCGACACTTAACATACCAATAAACATATCATGAATTCTCTATGCATATAAATAGCACATTTAACTCATTAATGCACCAAAATACCTAAATTTGCATTTAAAGTACTAAGACATGCATAAAATCACAACATAACTGATACAACCAACATGGACAGATATGAAATATTTCAAAACATGTTCCAAAAGTGTTTCCAATAGTCAATCATGCACAATGTACCATTTCTAGTAACAGAGTAACATGAAATCTTTGTAAAATCAACATACATTCTTGAATATCCACATAATGTGACATATGGTATTACACCAACACATCATCAAACATGGATATGATTGTATCAGACACATTAACATGATTAAATACACTTGTATTGAGGATCAAACATAGTTGTTCATATCAAGTTAACATAAAAGTCAAACTAAACATTATATTGCCATAACTAGCCAATAATCATCTTGGCCCAAGTGAAATGTGTTTAGCTACTCATATACATCAGTTTAAGCATAAATACGTCTGGATTACATGAATACATGGTCACAAATCAATGTTAGAAAGAGAATACCAAACTAATTACACTTTGACTTTGTGATTCCATGCTTCTAAATGTTAATCCAAGCCTCCTAGCAAGCTCTCCCTTCTTTGATATCACCAAAATATGCTTCTGGACTGATTAGGGTCGTGCGAGAGTGTTTGGGTGGTGAAAATTCCTAATTGGTGCTCCTTTTCTCTCTTAGACAGGATGCAGTCTTTATAACTCTGGAACAACGGTCCTTGTGGCCGCAAGCAATCCTTTACGGCCGTAAGATGGGCGGTGGATTTGACGTTTGCTAGGTGCAAGTTGTCAAGTGGGCAGATTTTAGAAGATTGGCCCTTGCGGCCGCAAAGGATAACCTTTGCGGCCATAAGGAGCCTTTTTTCACTATGTCTTCATTTTTCTGCTATTTTGCACCGGATTTCTCCATATATCTTGCGTTAGGTCTTTTTAATCTGCATGGTAAATTATAAGCAATTTAGATCATTAAACAAACGATTCACCTTGGAAATGGGCTAATAACGAGGCATTTTGGCATGTAAAACATGCATAAAAACGCAAATATCAGGGGCCTACACGGGCCGTGTCCCCTGCACCACAAACGACCTGGTCTTGGCTATATGGCTTGTGTTTGACCAACACTCTACACGGGCCGTGTACCTTACAGATGCAGCCGACTGTGTTTCCTCATAGTCGCTGTTTTGGCTAAAACTCCGACTCAAAGTCGATTGAGATCATCTTGGGGTGTTTCCTACACCCCTTACACCTAAATTCATCTACCAAATCAATAGAAAACATCCATAACATGCTAAGGACATTGATTCTACCATAGAATCATGTTCTTGATCTAAAAACACATAAATCAACAACAAAATCATACCTTGCTGATCTAGGCTAGCAAAGGAACAATCAAGGATGCTAAACTTTACTATATTTAGCTCCAAATGAAGTGTATCAACTGAATTTCTGCTGTGTTTCTAAGTGCATTGGTGAAAATGAGAACCATTTGACTATTCAAGTCAAATGGCCACATATATACATTCATACTTTCAAAGAATGACTAATTAGTCCCTGAACTTAATTAACTTTCAAACTAACAGCTTTGGTCCCTGAATTATAAAACATACACACAAACAATTACACAAAATAAACTATTTTGCTAACACGAAATACTTAACAGTTAATAATTGATTTCTGAACCTTGGGGCGTTACAACTCCCTACCATGCGACACTCATTTGAACCCCATGCGTCCTTCACTTTATCACGTCCCCATGTGACTTTCATGCTTATACCCCATGCGACCTTCACCCAAACACCCATGCGACTTTCACTTTGGTCTCATGCGACTTTCATACTAAAACCACCATGCGACTTATACCAAAAAATACCCCATGCGACTTATGCTAAAAACACCCATGCGACTTATACCAAAAACACGCATGCGATTTTCATATATAATACCCCATGTGACTTTCATGCTAAAAACACCCATGCGACTTATACCGAAAACACTCATGCGACTTTCATATATAATATCCCATGCGACTTTCATGCTAAAAACACCAATGCGACTTATATCAAAAACACTCATGCGACTTTCATATATAATACCCCGTGCGACTTATTTGCCCGAACCCTCATGCGACCTTCATACCAAACAACCTTCCATGCGACTCTATATATATACATACCCATGTGACATATGTATAAATAGGGGTTCTATGTGACTTAACATGAATAACAGCTAGTCCGACCTTTGGAACCTTTGTAGTGGTCCGACCTTTAGTTGAGAATGTGAGGTCCGACCTTCAGACGAGGTATATGATCCGAATTTGGATATTTGAGATTTGATACGACTACATGCACTGTTGGTTGTACCGTGGACTCGTAGCCAAGCGATTCATTACTAGCTGCTAATTGAGAAACTAAGACTGCAAACAGGTGAGTATTCTTACTTACTATCTAAACCTAATGATGTACGTGATTGATGTGTTGTATGTTATATGATTTGATGAACCTATGAATTGATGAATTGACGAATTGATGATGTGTTATGCTATGCTTAATGATGGGACCGTTCACTTCGGTGACGGGAATGATTGGACCGTTCACTTCGGTGACGGGAATGCGAAACCGACTACTACGGTAGCGGGAATGTGGGACCGACTACTACGATAGCGGGAATGAAAGATGTAGCATGATGATGGAAACAAATGATTTGATGTCATATGGTTGTTTGTAAGTAAAAGTACTCACTAAGCTTCATACTTACGGTTGTTGTTTAACCTCTTTTCATGTGATGGCCACGGCGGGGCTCCAACACATGTTTGATAGCTCATCTTCAACCAGCTTCCGCAATGTTTTAACTACTTTGAATTTCCTGATGTATTCCGAAACTACTAAAATTGAATTTATGATTTTTGGGTTTTCACCCGGGGTTGTAATTAACTTATACAATGTCTTAATTATGGTAGATTATTAATCGTACGATTTAGTAATTGCTTTAAAAAAAACTTGGAACGTTACAAATGAAGCTTGTTTATTGAAGATTTCGGCTTTGGATCATTTCGGTTCTATCATTCTATCCATTTATCTTCTGTTCACAGATGTTTCTTGATTTCCAGAAGTATTTTATAATGTTTCTTGGCTGATTTTTCATGTATTCCTCCCTAGAGGAGATGAATTCTTTGAAAGTTAATCGCTTTTTGTGTTTATGATGCTTAATTTCATATATTTATCAATTTGAGTTCTACCAAAGATTCACATGTGTTTTAGATCTTGTTTTTGCATGTTTATATTCTGAGTTTGCATGAGTAGGAGGACTAATCCGCTTGTGTGGCTTTTATCATGACTATTTAGGGCCAATAAGTAGTTTTGACTAGTGATTGACCAAATCCTAAGCTTAAACATGAAAAGATAAGAACTTTAATGTGTATGCAATTGCATATGATGACCTTTATATGCTAATTGAATGGTTTGTTGATTTAGACAATCATTAAAGGTATTATCTTGATTGATACGAACTAAAAGGACTAAAATTGCTTTAAATTAACTCGTTGACCATACGGTTAGTTAATTTCATGATTATAGGGTTAGATAATCGGACCAAGAGTCTAACTAATAAAGGAATTGGTATATGATATTTAGTTGTCGGGGCACTTAATTGATTGACTTGAAGAGAATTTCATTGAATCTAGGGAGGGAATCATTATTTCATAAGCTTAATCCAATAAAGTTGGTTGCTTTTCACTTCCTTTGGCTTGTTCTTGGTTCTAGCTATTATTATTAGGTGAGTTTGGTTATAAAGTTTGAATCTTTATTGTTAAAATTCTGAATTCCCCCCTTTTACTTCTTTAAATTAGTTTAATATTTAATTAGTATAGTTATATTCAAAATCATACACGTTCTCCTTGTGTTCGACACCCGTACTTATTTACTATACTATGATACGATTAGGTTCTCTTGCCTATTTGTGTTGTAGTCATGCTAAATAACTCGGTTCCATAAATTTAAAACTGGTACGCTACACGTACATCAGGGTCGACATTATTGTATAGATTGTTCAATATTGAATCGGGGTTCTGTGTGTTTGTTTATTAGGTTGATCATTGATAAATGTTCAATATTGATTCTTCAACTCAGAGGTGTAGCGTTTGGGTTTATTTTTGTGCTGTTCATGATTGGATTTGTTTAAATTTTTGTGTTGTTCATGTGTAACATCACGATTTCAGGGTCAACTCTTTACTTTTTAAAACCTAAATTCAAACATATTTTAGTTTGATAAACAAAACAGCGGAAGTCTTAACAAAGTATTTTCTTTATTTAAAACAACCCAACCGGGTTTTCATTTTACAAACGGGTGTTACTAGTAAATACCAAACGACCATCATACCTGTCAACAAGTAACAAGTGTCCCAGCACCACAAAAGCAACCCTAGGCACAAACAAACATAAGCATCTACAAAAGCATACATACTAGAAGGAGGTTAGCTTTAAAAGCTAGTGAGTACAAACATAACCATAAGCATCATGTAGCACATAGGCCATCACATACTTTAAATCATGTCGCATGGTAACACAAATATCACATAGTTAGAGTGCTGACAAGATCGGTAAGAGTCATATCTTGCGATAGCTAGCCCAGCTCAACGACCAAATCGGGAGATCAGACACAATCATCTGCACCGGTGGGAAAGCATATAGCGGTCCATCGTATACGTTACGGAGCCAAAGGATCAATTGGGCTCGGCGGGTAGCCGAATACCCCATATGCTAAGGAATGGTAGTCCCAAAGTACTTATGACTCGGAATTGCCCATCAAATCACCGTTGATCCCGAACTATGCCCGAAGGCCCATAGGATCCAGCCATAGGCTGACCTTAATAGATAGTCAACAAAATGTCCGGACATTCACATACCACATCAATAACCCGTTTCGGGTTCAATAGCATGCATGCATTAAGTTCTACTCATGTTTAAATAAGTAGAATACATAAGTACAATATGGGTGATCCAATCAGGATCCATAGTATGCCTGCATTTGCAACATAATCACAATTCAACATAGCTGATCCAAACAGGATCCAATAGCATGCATGCATATCATACAACAAGTATTCGTTCACTATTATTGTGAACTTAAACAATACAGTCATCATATCGATCATATCATTATTATCCTAAACATATTAGGCATTTAGGTATACACCAGCATAAAGTATTTCTGAACTACCTTCTTATCTTTTGTCGGCATTTATGTTCTGTGTTTCTATAAACACACGTTCTTGAATTATCGTCACTTGCACATTCAATGGAATAACACACCGTTATTGGTAATATTAGCTCTTTATAGTTGAGAGCATTTTTAGTTATCTTTAGTAATTATCTCTGGGGGTATTGGTTAAATTCTAACCAATCCTCAATACTAACTCATATTCAAGTGAACGGTCTAACAATAATACAACTAGCTTACACATGTTCATATTCAATATTACAATTATGATAATCATAATCATAACTATCACGTCTCATACATATCTAATGGCAATCAACAAGTCCATACATACTACATAATGTTTACGAGTTAAGTTGGTACTCACCTAAGTCCAGGACGTTTATATTAATCTTCTAACGATGCCTTTAGTCCTTATATAAACCTATAATAATTATCCAAGCATCAATACGTGAAAAATAGCAAAACTGGTACCTGACACCCGGACGCATCGCGTAATACCGGTCGCGACGCAATCCCTTTATGTGTCGCGGCGCGACGCAGAGTTTTCAGTTGCGCCTAAAATAGCTCATCGCTGCGCGATCTTATGGTGTCGCAACGCGACACATGAACAGCAAGAAACCGCCATTATTTTTGCAGATTGAAACTTGACCAAATACCAACTAAATTAATCTCAAACATCTCCTAACACTTACAAAGCATGTTTGGGACCTTTTAAATACTTTATAAACATTAAATCTTCAATTATAACTCCAAAATCTATAGATTAAACCGATAATATATTAAACCCAATAACAATTTAAACTTCAAAATAATAATATTTACTTGTCCCCAAATGATAGATGCAATCTTCTCTTCCTAATCTCCACTTAAAACTTGATTAAACCTCCAAATATTTGAGCTATGTGTGTGTTTTTGTTCAAGTCAAGAAAGAAAAGGAAAGAAAAGAAGAAGTAAAGAATGAAGAAAAGAAAAGAAAAGAAAAGAAAGATACACACAAGGGGGCTGCCGCCTCTTTTGGTGGTGGTCCTTTTTGGCGGGTATTTCGCTTCATTTTTCAACTTACAATTCATCCAAACGTTATCCGTAAATTCTAACAAGAATATATTTGGAATCCTTATTTCAAACCATTCAATAATTAATAACCATTATTCGTTTTCATCAACTTTTGCAACACCTCATTTATTAATAAAAATATATATATCGTCCTCCTATAAACTTGGAATTCTTATTTATTTCACAAGAGTAAAACCCTTAATACAAAGGGCACAACTAGACCCATTTTAGGATGTTACATCATGGTTGTAATTTTAGATGTTATTTGTGTATTTCATTATTGAACATATTGTATTAAAATTATTAATTTCTTAATACTTATGATATAGGGTCATTAACTAATTATAGAAAAATTCATATATTTTATACTTGTGTTCAATATTGGACATTGTAAAAATATATTTTAAAACTCGTATGCTTGTTGGGTTTGTTTATTATTGTAATAATATGTTTTTTTCTTTTTAAATGGTTAAAATAATTTATCTTACATACATCTAGAAGGACTGTATTAGGATGGGCCTTAGCGGTTACGCATGCAGGTGGTGTTTACCGGTGAATATAGCATCGACGATAAATAGCATCGACGATAAAAAAAACTAGTTAACATTTGATTGTGTTCACCGGTGCATACCGTAAAATTAATAAAATACTGAATTTTTTGTTAATTTATTGTTTAATTTAAAATTTAGGAGAGAGAAAAACATGAGAAAGAAATATTAATAGATTGGAAAGAGAAAATGATTAATAAGAGATAGAAGAGATAAAATTTTTATGTTTACTAATTTACCTTTTTAAATTAAATAAAAATATTAATTATAATTAATGTGAACCACAAGATCAAAAACCAATCAATAGCTGAAATCGCTTCTCGCAATTTTCACAAATAAAACAATTTTCGCATGAACGCTCCCCTCCCTATTTGTATATGTACAAGTTAAATATTAATCATGAAATACAACTCAGCAATAAATGATTCGAAGTTTTACAGGTAATGACCGGTTTATTTCTGTTGTTGCGCTCCCTTTATCGATACTAAAGCTACATTTGTCTTGGGCCGTGAATGAATTGTTTATCAATACTTTTCTTTACCAGCATTTGCAATGGTGATTTCGATAAACCAACAACAGCCCATGAAATAGGTTTTCGTCATCATGTTGTTTCTTAATTCTTTTAGCCAACGCCCCTCGTCATTCACTGCAACCGAGGAATCCTTACTTTCTGTTCCAATTAGATAGACTTTAGCTACATGTTTCATACTGAAGTCTCTTTTCTTGAACTTTACTCTTGTGTGATGATCAATTGAGTGAGAATTAGTTAAGATCCAGTGCATCATCTAACATCCTCTTCATGTTTGCTGATTTAAATTCAATAATCCCATTTCATTTAATTATGTTCGTATTTAATTTCAATTATATTAGTTCAGAACTTCAAATGGGTTCATCTTGCCAGAAAAACAGAGTCACCAGCGCATTATCCATTTCTATGTATCACAGATGATTAGACTATCATGGGT
The DNA here is from genome assembly GCA_038502395.1 of Dittrichia graveolens. Taxonomy (NCBI): domain Eukaryota; kingdom Viridiplantae; phylum Streptophyta; class Magnoliopsida; order Asterales; family Asteraceae; genus Dittrichia; species Dittrichia graveolens. The sequence goes on along the minus strand of JARJIL010000004.1, from coordinate 71,061,715 downwards.
TAATCTGTTTATCTCCGGAAACCGTCTTCCGATTGGTATCTAGAGACAACCTAACATTATTGTAAGTTTGATTTGCCTTATTATTCATTTGTAATTGTCGTATTATCATAAGATTATCTGTCTATGTAGAGAATAGGCTGTTTTCATTGATCTCCTCAAGTTCATATAAATCTGTATTATATATGTTAGGATGGCAACCAAGGAACCGACCAATGATATTGTCCGCTTTGGGTTTCCCTCACGACCAATGTTTTTGTTTTTAATTAAAAGCATATATTTCTATTGTGGAAAATGGAAAGAAAAGAAACAAGTAATGTAACTTAGGTGCAGGGGGGTATGACACTCTTGAAGAGCTTCTTGAACTGATAACATGGGCTCAACTTCGCATTCCTGATAACTCAATCAAATTTCTAAAATACTTTTTCTCAGATTTCACAACCGAAATTCATCGACAACAATCCAAATGGTTAGAAATCTTGCAGATTAGTTTGCTAAACGTGGATGAAGACCATTAGTGCTTATTTTTAGTTTATCAACCAAACTATTGGAATGAAGCTTGATTAGCCCAAGTGCACACCGTATCGTTGTCTACTTGTCTCGGCTCCAACAACTAACGAATCAGTCAGACTTCTGAAGACAAGGCACACAGTATATTCCCACTCTTTGACTTTCTAGGTCAAACATATGACTTAAAAAAATAAAAAGTTGGTACATTCAGCAAGTCAAATGACCATTGCTTTAATAAACAAGAAAATGGAACAATGTCAGTGTTTACAGGGATTTAAGCTAGTACATATTACAATTCTATGATTTTCTTGGGTCTTTGATCTTTTTCATTGTTTGTTCTCTTATGTATTTTGCAAGTTCTTACTAAATTTTAATGCTTTTCTACAATATTCATGTTCATTATGTGGAGTAATGGGTGTCTTTAATTTTGATTGAACTACATGAGAATTGTGTCAATCAAACCAATGATATATAAACCTAATAAATATGTCTAATCTATTCATTGTTTGACACGTGGGTTATGTTATTATGTATAACTTTAGTCACATATTTTAGGCATATGAATCATTTTTCTTTCACTAATTCAGGTTTCTAGAATCTTTATGCTGACTATTAGCGTTTATATCAAAGACACGTTTTATGACGTATTCTCTCTTATTATTTATGTCCTTGTGTGTATCCTTCTTTTACCTATGTGCATCCATTTTATTTTATAAATTGAAGCCGATATCATCACCCAATTAACCTTTATTTATTAAAAAAAAAGAGAGAACGTGAGGAGCATATCTCCACCGAGATTCATAACAACCATGTCGTGGGCAAGCATTTCTACACCAAAGGGCACTGGGGTGGTGTGCGGGCCGGCCCCAATGTCCGCATCATCTCCATCCTGATGAGCGGGTTTATATACTCTCCCAATCCCCCACCATTAGACAGATTTCCCTTGTTTAGTACAAACTCATTAAATTCCCTTGTTTGGGCCGGCCCCAATGCCTAAAACACCATGCTTGGTACAAACTCATGAGATTTCCCTTAGCTATGATGGGTCAGTTTATAAATTAGTTATTGTACGTTGTCGGGATACAAGTGGTTGAAGTGAACTTGACTAAATTCTTGCATGGATCAGCACGGTTAGTCAGTGCTTAAATGCATGCTTGCGAAATTGGGAGAACAGTTTAATATGCTTCGGGATGATGGATTATTGTTGTTTTTGTTACTTTTTCTATACATGGTGTTTTAGGCATTGTTTGGAAGAGATATGAGAGTAGTTTCTATGTGATTTTATTCATGTGTGTATATATATATATGGGAGGATTCATGTGAAAAGTGATTTATTTGCGAAAAGTGCAATAAGCAATCTCAGCCACTTATTTATATTTGATCTAGTGGTCTAAATTAATCATATTTTTAATTTATTTTTAATTTAAAAGGGTATTATGGTAAACAAAACTTTTCTCTCTCCAATCTATTTTTCTCACTTATTTCTCTCATAAATTCTGAATAAAAACAAAAATAAATTAAAAATTATTTACGAGTAGATTATTTAATTTTATGAAATTCACCGGTGAACACAACCCAAAATATGTACGATTTTTTTATCATTATTGTGTTCAACAATAAACACAGCCAAAAGTATACAAGTTTAATATGAAATTTACATTATTCAATACTGAACATAGCTAAAAAATATGCGGGTTTTTTCGTCATTACTCTTTTAAGTCAATTATCCTCTCATTGTTCACTAATGAATTTAAGCTTTTTCCTCACAAACAACTATTGAAAAACTATATTTTTTATTTTAGTGAATAATAATCTAAAAATTTTGTAGAGTTCAATTTAGAAAGTGTTTTCAAATGTGTTTTTTGTATTCAGTGATGAACGCATAAGTATACTTAACCAACAACTAAACACAATATTTTTTATATCTAAATAATCAGATGTTTATTAATGAACAAGGAGAGAAATAACATGAATATAATTCTCTGCTATCTAATCAGATGTTCTTTCAATAGATATTTGCTAATGAACCTTTTAAAAATTCCTAAAAAACATAATTCATTTTCTTAATAGACATAACTAAAAATAAAACCTACATAAATTGCAAACCCAAACTAATTAACAATGTAGCCGTTTGAAAAAAAAACAAACAAAAAAAATTAAGAAAAAATGACATAGGGATTGTTGTGGTTTCTTCATTAACAGCCTTCGATGGACAACCAAAACAAGAAAAATATTATCTTATTAAACCCCACATCTTAAAAGAGCAGACTACTTGATGGAGTATATTATATACACAAGAAAAAGAAAGTCAAAAAAGAAAAGTAAAAAGGAAACAAGATGATGAAGGCTCTGAACAGCGATGGTACTAAGTTTTGACGGAAAACCAACCGGTGGCGGAACCCTAGATCTGGTTGGCGGCCATGAACTCGCAAAAAGCATCATAAATCCGGAATCACATCTAGAGTTTGTTGGAACACAGATCTGGAATAGTATCTGGAATCACATTTGAAATTCAACTTCGAAAGAGATGCATGGTGATTTACGAGGGAGGAGGAGAGCGGCGATGGCGGTGATGAGATGCGTGAGGGCAGTAGTGAGGGCAGGGCTTGAAGGCGGCGGCTGTGATGCGGTGCTTGAGGGCGGAGGAGAGAAACGATGGCGGTGGTGAGATGCATGGTGATTGACGGTGGTGGCGGTAGAGATCTGGCGCCGGCCGCTGGTGATGGTTACGTAAGCGACGTTGGGCTGCAACTAGAGAAAGATAGTCTAGGTTTTTGTTTTCTTTTTTGTTTGAGAAAATGAAATAGAATGTGTTATATGGGTTATGGGTAAGAGAGAGATGATTGAGGGAGTGACAAGGCTAATTAAATGGAGAAAAATAAGGGGCTGTTTGGTTGGATGGATTCCTTATGAATTCTAAGGAATTGGAATCCAATTCCCATACATTCCCTAGTTTGGTTCACTTTTGATGGAAGGAATTGAAATTTGGGATGGGAAAACTTTCCCTCAAATAAAGGAAAGTAAATTCCTTCTCATTATCAATGGAATTGAGATTCCATCTACCTCACCAAGCCTCCAACGACTCAACCCATGTGGTGACCGGCGATTAGACTGAAGTGGTGACCGGCGATGGTGACTGACATGGTGACCAGCGATGGCGACTGACATGGTGACCGGCGATGGCGACAGAGGTGTCCTGACCAGCGATTAGAGCATCGATGGTGATGGAGTCCCGATGATTAGCGATTCCATCTGCTTCGTCTTCATTATATTGACCGGTGATTCCATCTACTTCGTCTTCGTTTGTCCCAACGAATGACGACTAGAAACTGACAATTAGGGCTCGTATGTTGGGGGCGGTGTTGGGACAGTGGTGGTGTCCGACGACCGGTGACAGCGATGGTTGTAGTGTTGGGGCCGTGTGCGGGGACAGAGACGTTGGGGGTGGCGAGGATGGTGGTGGCAGGCGGTAGCGATGAAGGTAGTGGTGGTGTTGCTTTCCTTTTGCTTTTGCTTTCTTCTTTTCCTTTTTGAATTCCATTCTTTTGCCAAACACAAAAAGGAAAGAATTACTTTCCAATTCAAATTCCTTCAAATTCCAATTCCTTCCAAGATTTCAATTCCAATGAAAAATAATCCGCGAAACAAACGCCACCTAAGGGTTTATATTTTTTAATTTGGATTTCCTTTTTTTAATGTATAAAATGAACTTTTTATCCTCTATTTATTAATTATCATTATGTTTTAAATTAATTACTAAAATGTCACAATAAATATTAGTCATTGATTTAATCATCTAATGATCTAGATCGCTTCTCGCACTTTTCACAAATAAAACACTTTTCGTATGAACCCCCCCTCTCTCTCTATATATATATAGAGTTGAGGGTTCAAACGAGAACTATTTTCGTACGAGAACTGGAAGAATCAATCTTAGCCTTTCATTTTGCATAATGGAATCCATGGATGAAGAGGGTGGGAGGATTGAGTGTGGCAAGGTGCATATAAGGAATTCATGGGTGGACAATCCAATTGAAGCAGGGGGAATTGGAAGGCTAAGATTGATTCTCACGGTTCTCGTACGAAAAACAATTCTCGTTTGAACTTTTGCTTATATATATACATATATATATAGAGAGAGAAAGGTTCATGCGAAAAGCTCCTTATTTGCGAAAAGTGCGAGAAGCTTTATAGACCATTAGATCATTTAATAAATGGTTAAGATTAGTTATGGCATTTCTGTAATTAGTTTTAAAATCAAGGAAATTTAAATAAAAAAGAAAATGATATAATTGTCTTTTACACCTTAAACAAATCTCCTATTTAATTCAAATACACATATCCTTTTTATAGAGAATATAAAAATTCAATGTCTCTCTCCTCATTCTCTCCCACGTAACATACCCCACTACTAAACCTAAACACATTTGCTTCTATCTTCCTCATATTTGCCGCCATCGCCGCCGCCGTCGCCGTCGCCGGTAGCGGTCACAACGAAGGGAACACTATCTCGTCGCAACTATTCAACTAATGATAACCACAACCGCACCACTGCCGCCGCCGCCTCCATGAAGCACCACCACAACAAAACCCTAGATCTTCGCCACCGTTATTGCTTCACTGTACCACTGTCATCAGACCCTTACAACCTCCATAATCACCGACTAAGAAGCCCATCTGGCCACCACCGCCGTCAGTCCATGTAACATCATTTAATCACCACCCAAGAAACATATCCGGACACCACCGCCATCTCCCCAACCCACCTGTCGGTGGTTCCCATCATTAAAGTCGCCATCACCGCCGCCGAACCCCTTATTGATGATCCACCGCTGTTCAACAGATCTATGTTAAAACAGTGCACGACAACCCTTTACCCTTCGATGTCTTCGCCTGTGATCTCACCTTCGTCTACGGCTGCGACTCCACGGTGGAGAAAAGGTCAAGAACTGGTTATTGTGTTCTCCGATGATACCGATGATGTCTCTCTATTGAATTTTTCCTTTTCTGTTTCTTCTCTGTCGGCCGATATTTGTTCAATCCTCTAATACGAAAAGCATATCAAAAGCCTCAATCTTCTTATGTTGCTTAATGATGTGCTTTTCGTGTATGAAGCTCAAAAGCCACAATCCTTCTTTATCTTTCCTTTTATCTAATTTGTTTTTCTTGCATTGAACAATGCATATTTTTCCTTTTTTCTGATTTTTTTTTGTTGTATTCAATGATGTATGTTATTCTTCTGTAGCATAGCACTGTATTGAAAAACTGGCATTGGATTATATATGTTTTTATTTTAAAACATTTATTTTTTTAGTAGAAAGTGTTACATAATGAATGGAAAATAAAATGTTATATGGTAAATAAGTACAAATTATTGTAGATTATAAAAACTATATATTTATTGGTTAAATTCAATGGTGAACATGTAGAAATTAATTACTTAAAATAGTGATAATGAAAAACTCATATATCTTTAAAGGTGTTCAGTATTGAATATTATAAAATCTATTTTAAAACTCATATACTTTTGACAATATTCAATGTTGAACATAGTCAAAATTACTAAATATTCATTTTTAAAACTCGTATACTTTTAAAATTTATTTTAATTGATTGGTTATGTTCATAGATGTACACTGTCAAATTAATAAAAATACTAGAAAATCTTTTTTATTATTGTTTTAATTTAAAATTTAGGAGAGAAAAATATTAATAGATTAGAAAGAGAAAAAATTAATTAGAGAGAGGAGAGAGAAAATATTTATGTTTACTAATTACTCTTTTGAGTTAAATAAAAATATTAATTATGATTAATGTAAACCACAAGATCAAAATCCAATCGGTGGCTGAAATTGCTTCTCGCACTTTTCGCAAATAAGAAGCTTTTCGCATGAACTCTCCCCTATATATATATATACTACTATATAAACCATTTAACATTCTCTCTTCTCTTAAATTTTAAGACTTCTTAAAATTCAATCAATATAAAATCTTGACCCTTCATTTAATCTAAATTAATCTCATCCACTCAATTTTTAACTATTTTATTCTCTCCTTATTTACTTTAACTTTTTATTCAAAATATATTATCTCATACTAACACAATTATCCACCCACATCAACATAAGTTTTAAAATGTTATTAACTCTTCTCTTTATTTCATCAATATAAATCTTTTTTCTTATTTTATTGTCTTTTAGAATTTATTTTTAAAATTAATAAAATAGTTAAATGTAAATAAAAGAAAATTTGAAAAAAACGGTTTATTCGTGACATTGAATCGCGCGAATAACATATCATTATATTCTTGAAAACGACATATTGTAAACCAAAAACTATTTGGCATCGCAGCATTGCGCGGGTATGATGCTAGTATATATATATATATATATATATATATTTCAAAATTTTAAATGTTGCATAGCTTCTTGATTGCTTAAGGATAGCAATTAGTGACATAAAAACTAAATATCCGGATTTCAAAATGAAATAAATATAAAGTTTTTTCTGTCAATTATTGGAAAATAATAATGAGGGAAACTAAATATATGGTTATGTTAGGAAGTTTAGTCCTAAACATAAAGAATGGCAAAGTGGAGGGGGCTTTTTGGCAACTAGCCAAACCCACGTTAGTATAAAAAGGAATAATATGGCATTCATTAGCCATTTCTAACTTTGTGTTCTCTAGATGTCGTAAGGATATGAAAGTCAATCTAACATCTTGATTTTGGACCTAGTTGTTACGTAGGTTAAGACACGTTTATACGTGATTTATGTTTGATTATTTGCTTGTTTAGCATTTAATTAAATGATTTTAATTAATGGTATTAATTAAAGTTAGTAAATTAATTAAAATTGATTTTATATGTATATATGTGTGTGAACGAATATATATTTATATATATATATATATATTCATTTGTATGTACGTAACTATGTGTATATGTATTGCATGTGTAGGAATTGTGTGATACTTGGTTACACCTCCTGCTTGGTTTTGTGAGAAGGTATACGTGGGTGATAATTGAAGTGTCTGCTCATATGTGTTTCAAAAGTGAAAAGTGTGTTGGGTGTGTTTTGAAAGAAAAGCAAAGAAAGAACACAAACTTGAAAAGTGAAAGATTGAATTTGTGGGTGTTAATTCTAAATAAAGGTATGGTGATGTTCTTTGTATAATTCTGATCATATTGGTATGTTTTTTCTGATGTTATATGTGTATATATGATGAAACACCATGAATGGAGCTTGAAGCTCTATACTTGACAAATGGGTTTTGTGTATATTGGTGTTTTAAATGGCTATGATGTGTTATTGATGTTGCTTACATGTTATAACATGTTTATCCATGTTTTAGAAGTGTTCTTATGGGATTTCAAGTGTTTAAATCGGATTTTGAAAATTGTGAGTCGGCTGGAAATCCGACAAGAAAAGAGGAAGATGATCTGAAATCTGACGCGTCGCGGCGCGACGCTTGAGGGTCACGGCGCGACCCCGAGAATCCGGGTCTTGTAAGAATCCGACAAAAAGAAAATCCAAAACCCAAGAATCCGCAACCCAAAATCCGATACTCAGAATCCGGAACTCAAATCCGACAGTGTCGCGGCGCGACACAAGGGTTGGTCGGGGCGCGACAGGGCAATTTGAGGAAATTTGATTGTTTTGCTTGTCACTTGTTTGGGATGTGATGGATTACCATTTATATGGTTATTTTATGTTGTTTACAAGTTATATATAGATATAAATATATGTGTGGTATATATTTATGAATCGGTAACTGATTTCAGTTTATTCTGATCTCAGGAAAGGACAAGGCTCAGTAACATTAGACCACTGAGTGGGAGTTCGAGAACTCGAGGTGAGTGGATGTTTACTCATGGGTGTTATTAGTTGTAACTAGTTTGGTTGCAACTGTATGTGAATTGATGCATGGATAGACTGTTTGTCTGCTAATTGATTAACTGTGATATGTTAATTGATTGTTACGCCTATTGTGAAGTCAGATTCCGGCTGGGCATATTGGGCTGGGTTTGTTTGCTATCGGCTAATTAGTATTGTGGTCTTTTGATGCATTTGTTGCAACTTAAGATAATACTGTGTGAGAATAGCAAATAGACTATCGGTAAACCTTTGCTTTGACCGGCATTGGTTGTAGGTTCCTGCAGAACCGCCGATCTTCTCGTGAGGCAAAGGGTGATTATGTGTTTACTGTTGTTGATATCATGCGGTTATTTGCTAGTATATCTGTGATGGTTTACTTCCATTCACTTAGCTTTGTGCTAATCCCCCACATCTCACTACTTTTACAGGTGGCTGGTGAGTTCTGCGGTTTTGTTGTGAGGGGGTGTAGCCTAGGGAATAATTGACGGGCACTCTGATTGGAATTGTGACGAGCCGTAGTTTTTGTAATACTGTGTTTTAAACTGATTGGTTTAGTTAAGCAGTGGTTTAACTTCAGTTGTAAATACTTTTATGTTTTGATAAACGCTTCCGCAGTGTAATTAAAAGTGAAAATTTTTGGGTTAAAAATACGGTGTTACAAGTTTGGTATCAGAGCCTTGGTTTGGCGATGTAGGCTCAGTGGAAGTGTTGCATTCCCAAATCTTGGCTCGAGTTGGTGGTCAATTATTCCTTGAGTGTGGGGATTAGGGTGAATGTGAGTATTGCTTGGGTAGTTAGTATGTGTTATACTAACGGTTTTAAGCTAATCAGTTGGTGAGATGTTGTGATTGTACAGATATGGCTGACAGAGATACCCTTGCTAATACTTCTGTGACCCAAGGAGTGGCTGGAACTTGAACAGTCAAGGATTTGGATATAACAAATCAAACCGGTACTTCAGGGTGTGAACTGGAAGATGAAAGGAGTAAGTACATTAATAAGTTAGAAAAAGAGATGCAAGATCTTAGAGATACTGTTCAACGTTTGGGACTAGAGAGGATTACCCAAAATGTTCGAATGCAGACTTATCCGGTAAATTCAACTATTTCTACCATATCAGAGATACCACCGACCATTTCGGCTGGTATTATACCAACAGAAATGCTTCCTGTGACGATACCATTTCCACGGATGCCTCAACCGATGTCTCAACCAATTTTCTACCTAGTGTTTCCTGAGGGATCATTTTCATATCCTTACATGGTATATAGACAACCATATTACTATCCTGTTAATCCTCAGGGAACTGTGCTTCCGGCTTATCAAGATACTACCAGATGGGATGGTGTTTCCTCCCAAGCCTTTACTTTAACTGAGTTGAATAAGAGGAATGTGGAAGCTAATGATATAATGGCTCGAGATTGGATTTCTTCATAGAAATCCAGGTTTGAACAAAATAATACCCAAAATCAAATAGAGCAAGGAAATCTGAATTATAGACCTACATTTGGTGGATTAAATCAGCAAGTGTCACTATGTGAAAAATGTAAATCCACCATACAGGATTTTGTACAGCCCAGACCATGCGATGTTTTAAATGTGGCCAGTTTGGTCATGAAATGAAAGTCTGTGGCTCCCCTCGGAATGTTCATTGGAATTGCTATGGGGAAGATCACAGATCAATGGATTGTGGGGTTAAAAGAAAACACAAGTCTGGATCAGAAGTGGGGACGATTGGAGAGCCTTCGTCAGTGAAAAGTTAGAAAGGAAAGAAACAACGCTCTAAGTTAGTTATGGATGAATTAAACAAAAGTTTCAGTGGTGTTGTCAATGCAAATCTTCTCATTTGGGGCCTTGCACACTTGAGACCTTGCGTTGTATTCGATGTGGATTGTTTGGTCATAAAAGTAATGAATGCGGTTTTCCTCGACAAGTTTGTTGGAATTGCCAGAAAGAGGGTCATAAAGTAGGCGACTGTTGTGAAAAAAAGGGATCGGGGTCAGGGTCAGGAGTAGAGGCAAGTGGGGGATCCTCGTCAGTAAGAGGGTATAAGAGAAAGATCCCTACTGTGCGAGAGGGTGGGGTGTACAATATGATGGCTAGTGATAATGCCACCGCCGACAAAGATAAAACGGGTATGTTTTGATAAAACTTTATATCTGTATATGAGTGTTAATTTACTTTCAAGTTAATTGTGGATATTTTATGCATAGTATGTGCTAAAATGTTTGAGTTTATTTCAGATGAGATTGATTCTCTAGAAATAGAACTAAATGATAATAGATGATTTTCTATTATGAGTTATGTGTTATATATCAAGAAATGGTATGATGATAAGTATGTGTGATACTTGATTAAATGCTAAATGAGCATGATATACCATAGAGATATATGTTCAGATTAATTGAATTGCATGATATAATGTGTATCTTATGATTTATATACATTATGTGTTTATGTGAATTCAATTGTGCAAAGAAAGAAGACAGAGATGAATTACTGCATATTGGCCAAGTCTGGGGTGTGCAGTATTGTGCAGGTATAAGGAGTGCTGAAGATTATAAGTGGATGTATAATCTACTGAGTACAGTTGATTCATGAGGATGAATAATGATTTTAAATGAATTCCGTAGTATGACGGGAAATCGTATTTGTTGGTTTGAAATGTGATGCTATGCTTTGAGATTGGATGTATAGTGGATATCTTGTGTTATTTGAGATATCACTGAAGGTATTCGTTTGGCAAAACAAGTAGCAACGGAAGCAATATGTATAACAAAATAAAATGATGCCAAACTAATGAATACACTCCCATGGACCAAAATCTAACAATGAAATTGCAACTAATATAAACAAGATAAGAAGAAAGGTTATACCTCAATAGTGCAAAACTCAAATCAACCTTCCTTGTCAAGTAGCTTAGAATCCAACAAAGAACTCCTCCAATGAAGTCCACCCCAAGCTTGTTTGATTCCCAGGTGCTAGCAAGTTGATGTGCAACCGCCAAAACAACAATCAAGTGTGTGTATGTCTTGCTTCTTGTGCTCAAGAACACCAAGAACAAGATGAACAAGAGAGAGAGTTCTAGTATCAACCAAGAGACAAAGTGTTAGCCAAAAGGCTCTTTTAGAGCAGATAACTCGTGGTCTCTTTGTCTACCACAATTATGAGAAGTTAACCCCATTAAACCAAGTGTTTAAGGCTGTTAATTCTGCTGTTACAACGAACGTACACGGCCCGTGTTGATCAACACGGCCGTGTAGGCCCAAAGTTCACGACCCCAATTGGGCTAAGACGGCCCGTGTCTAACAAGCACTACACGGCCCGTGTTCATCTACACAGCCCGTGTAGGCCCAAACTACACGACCTTGAACTGGGCCAATACGCCTCATGTATGTTGGACTGGACACGGCCCGTGTTCTAGAACACGGCCCATGTACCATCCTGCCAAAACCCATTTTGGCCTTTTCCTCTCTTTTGCTTGATCGTGTTGCCGGAATCAATACTTGGTGTGTGACCCAATAGGCCTATACCTCATCGGTAGTGCCATTAACTCGTTCGTGTCAGCGGGCATATTCCAACAGACTCCCACTTGCACGTGACACGACTACGAAAAATAACACAAACATAGAGTGGCCTCTAGCAAGACATCTATGCTCCGAAGTTAGTATAGGGTATGGCACTCTTGAGAAGATCCCCAATCATGACATGATTGTCCTAAAGATAAATGAACATGTACATCCCTTTGTTCGCGATATCCAATGTGAACACAAGGCATGGAATATAGTCAACCTTCAGATCGTTCACGATTATGTTTCTCGATTCTAGATTAGTGATGACCAACAAATCAAGTCAACATTGATCCATCATCAATAGAACTTGAGCACGGCCATGCATATGAACGTCAGTACTCAAACATCGAGGGGCCCATGGATATTCTCTCTATACATAGAGGAACAAATACCTTTCGACTACATAGTCCCGCCACATGGATAATACTCTACCCAATCATCTCCCTTATAACGACCAGTTACGGACCGCGTTAGGAAACGACCAAAGCAAAGCAAACCTATGCTTTGAGATCACATGTATCTCTAGTTTAAGGATGAAATGTCATTACCATCCCGAGTTACTTGTGACTAAAACCATGAAGTAAACTCGGGTGCGGGTCTTCCAATCACTTGAAACCCCTTTCAAGTATAGGCAAGAATCACGTTTTATCAAAACCAATTCTTTACCTCAATCTTAATTCATACTTCCTTCCCACAAAGTATGACCGATTGTGGAGACTTAAAGATTGTAAAACAATCTAGGGAATAAATTAAACATGCAAAGATAGAGCACAATAAAGACTAAATGTATGTAACCGCAACACGCGCATATATAGATCTCCACTATATAAATCGAAACAAACATTAGTAACATTATTGCTTAATGTTCCCAAATACATAATGGTCCAAACATAAATTAAAACTAAATCTAAACCAAGTCATGAGCAAATCTAACACCTATCGCCATAGTGTGAGAATCATGAGAAGCTTGTGACAATGGTTTAGTAAACGGATCGGCCAAATTGCCTTCCGAGGTTACTCTACTAATAGCGACTTCACCACTTTCAATCATCTCTCTAATCAAGTGGTACTTACGAGGTATATGCCTCGTTCTATTGTGAGCTCTCGGTTCCATCACTAAGGCTACCTCACCCTCATTGTCACAAAAGATCTCAATAGGGTCGGATATGCTAGGAACCACTCCAAGGTCTCGGACGAACTTCCTTATCCACACAGCTTCTTTAGCAGCTTCACTTGCCGCAATGTATTCTGACTCTGTAGTAGAATCAGCTACTGTGTCTTGCTTTGAACTTCTCCAAGTAATAGCCCCACCATTCAATAGGAACACAAACCCCGATTGTGATCGGCAGTCATCCCTATAAGTTTGGAAGCTAGCATCAGAGTAACCCTTTACTTTGAGCTCTTCCTCACCAGCAAAGATCAAGAACATTTCTTTAGTCCTCCTAAGATACTTAAGAATGTTCTTTACCGTAACCCAATGGGCTTGCCCCGGGTTTCCCTGATATCTACTAGTCAAGCTCAAAGCGCATGACACATCAAGACGAGTACATAACATGGCGTACATGATCGAGCCCACGGCCGAAGCATATGGTACTCGCTTCATTACTTCTAGTTCCTCTTGAGAACTAGGACATTGAGTTTTACTCAATATCACTCCATGCAACATAGGAAGATTTCCTTTCTTGGAGTCCTCCATCTTGAACCGCTTCAAGTCTTTGTCAATGTATGTACTTTGACTCAACCCGAGAAGTTTTCTAGATCTATCTCTATAGATCTTGATACCCAAAATGTATGCCGCCTCTCCCAAGTCTTTCATTGAAAAGCATTTTCCAAGCCAAGTTTTAACACTTTGCAAGGTTGGAATATCTTTACCGATGAGCAGGATATCATCCACATATAAGACCAAGAAAACAACGGCGCTCCCACTAGCCCTGACGTATACACATGGCTCGTCTACACTTTTCGAAAAACCAAACTCTTTGATTTTCTCATCAAAGCATAGATTCTAACTACGAGATGCTTGTTTAAGTCCATAAATGGACTTCTTTAGTCTACACACTTTATTAGGATGCTCCGGATGTACAAAACCCTCAGGCTGCGTCATATACACCTCTTCGAAGAGCTTCCCATTAAGGAAGGCGGTTTTGACATCCATTTGCCATATTTCGTAATCATGAAATGCGGCGATTGCCAAAAGTATCCTAATAGATTTCAACATGGCCACTGGGGAGAAAGTTTCGTCATAATCGACACCATGTGTCTGGGTGAAACCTTTAGCCACCAGTCGGGCTTTGAAAGTGTTGACTTTTCCATCCATGTCGGTCTTATTCTTGAAGACCCACTTACACCCTATTGGTTTACAACAGGGTGTGGGATCAACCAGTTCCCAAACCTGGTTATCCTCCATGGATTGCATCCCGTTATCCATTGCCTCCTTCCATTTAGCAGACTCGTGCCCCGCTGCCGCTTCCCGATAGTTGGTGGGCTCATTAAGATCCACCAATAACTCGTCGCCCTCATATATGAGAAACCCATATCTCTCTTGCTCATGGCGAGTTCTACCGGATCTACGGGGAGGTAACGGATTTACGTTAGTCTCCGCATTGTCATGCTCAGACTCAACCTCACTAGGTTGTTGGCTAGTGCCAACGTCAGGTCTTTCATCCATTGACTCTTGAATTTCTTCAAGATCAATCTTAGTCCCGCCTTGCTGATTGGATAGTAATTCTCTTTCTAAAAAGACCGCCCTCCGAGCAACAAATACCTTGTTCTAGGAAGGTTTATAGAATATATATCCAATACCCGTAGCTGGATATCCGATGAAATAACACTTTTCGGATCGGGGCTCCAACTTGTCATCTACCTCACGTCGTACGTAGGCTTGACAACCCCAAACCTTTAGATAGGCAAGAACGGGAGGTTTCCCATGCCACATCTCGAAAGGTGTTTTATCGACCTTCTTCGTTGGAACGAGATTAAGGATTCTTGTTTCCGTTTCAAGAGCATAACCCCAAAGGCTCATAGGCACTTGGGTGTGACTCATCATAGACCGAACCATATCTAACAATGTTCGGTTCTTCCTCTCGGCGACACCATTTAATTGTGGCGTCCTAGGAGATGTAAGTTGTGAGATAATTCCACAACCCTTAAGATGATCACGAAACTCTTGACTAAGATACTCACCACCCCTATCGGATCTAAGTATCTTAATCTTTTTGCCCAATTGATTCTCTACTTCGTTTTGGAAAGTCTTAAAGACCTCAAAAGTCTCAGACTTTTGTCTAACCAAGTAGACATACCCATACCTACTATAATCATCTATAAAGGTAACGAAGTATCTAGAATTGTCTCTTGTGATATGCTTAAACGGACCACACACATCGGAATGTATAATGTCCAATAAGTCTTTACCCCTCTCATTCACGCCGGAAAATGGTGCTTTAGTCATCTTGCCTAATAAACAAGATTCGCATACTTCATTTGACTCGTCGTCAAATGATTCCAAGATCCCATCCACTTGGAGCTTGGCGATACGAGTCTTGTTTATATGGCCAAGTCGACCATGCCACAAAGACAATTTGTCTAAACCATTTTTAGACGTTGAATCAATATTCATGATTGAACGATTATCACTAACGTACGCATCTACTTCATAAATACCACGACAAGGATAAGCTTTAAAATAACAAATATTATTTTTAAAACAAACAATAACTCCATTGTCAAAAGAAAAACCAAAACCATTGTCGTGTAATGCATGAAAAGAAATAATGTTTCGCGCCACAAGCGGCGAATAGCATACGTTCAATAATAATATGGAAAAACCGGAATTAAAAGATAATTCAACTTCTGCTCGAGCCTTGACCGGGACAATCTCCTTGTTTCCCATTATCAAGTCAAGCTCGCCACTCTCCATCCTTCTACTTGTCATTAGCACCTGCACAATATTACAAACGTGAGTGCCACAGCCGGTATCTAATACCCAACTACCAGATGTAGAAGTATGACGGAGTTCAATCATGTACGTACCTGAATCGGAAGTCCCTCCAATGCTCAACCCCTTGAGCTTCTTAAGAACTTCTAGGTACCCCGGGCAATTACGGCGCCAATGGCCCTTCTTCCCGCAGAAGAAGCATTCCGCTTCATTCGGAGTTTTAGCTTGGGGAACCATCTTCCCCTTGCCTTTACCCTCCGAAGCGGGGCTAGACTTGGCAGCGCCAATCTTCCCCTTCCCCTTACCCTTAGGGGTATACGCGGATCTCTTCTTCTTCTGGATTCGCCCCTCCTTTATAGCAAGACGGGATTTGGAACGGCGGGCTTGTTTTTGGTCATGCTAGACTCCGTTGTCTTAAGCATACCATGAAGCTCCATAATGGACTTATCCATACTATGCATATGATAACTCATAACAAATTGATCATATGCGGTGGGCAGGGATCATAGGATCAAATTCACGGCTAGCTCCCTCCCTATGGTAAATCCGAGCCGTTCCATGCGCTCCACGTTTGCTTTCATGCGTAACACGTGAGCACTCACATTCCCGCCATCGGCCATCTTACTACCAAGTACCGTCTTAAGACCCTCAAACCTCTCTTGTCTCGCTTGCTACTGGAACATTTCCTTAAGCTGAGTGATCAAGTCAAAAGCACTCAAATGATCCATTTGCTTTTGGAGCTCGGGGATCATAGTACTTAGGATGAGGCAAGTAATGTCCTCGGTATCCTTGACACGCTTCTCATAAGCGTCTCGGATAGCCCGAGTGGCATTGGTAGCAGGAGCCTCGGGTAGGGCCTCCTCTATGGTAACCATCTTCCCTTCTTGGCGTAGGACAAGTTAAGTTGCCTAAACCAATCCAAGAAGTTGTTACCATTGAGTTTCTCCTTTGCAAGGAAAACTCTAAGCGAAAAATGGTTGGCGGTGTTGGTGTTGCTTGAAGACGCCATCTAAAATAGCAAAGTAGTTTTAGTTAGTTTGGAAATCCTTGTTAAAATAAGTACCCATAGTTGTAAACAAAACAATTTATTTGTAACAAGGGCTAAGAACCTTATTTCACCTCGCACCGTGACGGGTTTACCGCGGATCACGTGACGAAGCTATTTAGGCCGGCAACCATTTTACCAATTGTAATCTCTATTACAACTCTTAGACACTTGCGGGATCCGTTGACATCCATTATGTCGGTTGGCATGTTTGATCCCTATCTTACACCAATCTTAATATATAATTTTTGTTTAGCTCGTGCTTAGCTCGACAACTAACCAAGAATTATATACTAAAATTGTAACTCGTCCGACAAGACACACGGGTGGCACTCTCGACCATTAAATGGCTCGTGCTTAGCTCGACAACCAATCATGCGAGTTACCCCACTCACCTTCCACACAACTACACAAGGAATGACTCGTGCTTAGCTCGACAATCATCCTTGCTTCGTTAGATTCGGGTGGTGTCATCTTACGGATGATGCATGATTTACATTTTGAAAAACGAGATTTTGTTTCCGGTTTATAAAAACCCTTTTGTGAATTAACAAAGTAAGTGTCAAAACGATTTTAAGCACTTTTAATATAATACCATCTTTATATTTTCTTTGTCAATTCTATTCGCGCGCAATTGTTAACAAATTTAACAAACTTGTATTTTATTTAATTTTATAGAAAAATTGTCTAGCATGCGAATCCTAATCCATGCATAGAAAATAAAATACAACCACGCAAACATATATATATATATATATATGATTCGGTAACATGCCTAAAAATCCTATGCGTTTTCCCCGTGAGCCACAACGGGGAAAACGAGGCCAAAAATCTAAGGACAAGATGTGGTCTCGTTGGGTGAGCTCCCACTGAATCCAACACCTCCAATAGCGTGTTGATTCCTTCTCGCCAAGATGTCATCACCATGACTCCCGTTGACTATTCCGGTTTTAATTCTATACTATATACAAATACATAGAATATATATAAATGACACGCAGGTCGCAATCCTATACTATTTATACAAATACATAGAATACAAGAAACGGCGTGCAAGCCGCACCAATAAATACATAAACAAATATTGTTACAACAATACAGCACGCAGACCGCCAAAACCCAAAAATAATCAATCACCATAACACATAGGTCTAGGGCATATCTTGTTACCGAATCAAACCAAATATATCAAATAGAAACATGGTGTGCCACACATAACCATGATATATTAAATATATATCTATATTTTAGTTAAGATTGTCAAAGCATCAAAGGCACCAAAAGGACAATCCTTGTACATATGCATTAGTGTACCAAACCATTTTTGAGACACATATTCATATATACATTTATAAGTATATATTTGTGTACACTTCATGCCAAGTTACAACAAATATATAAATATAAAAACTAAAATATATTAACACGTCTACGAATAAATCTATTCTAGCACAACAAGAGTCTCAATGGAAAAACCAATTTTAAGGAAACACTTTTCTTATCCAAAAACGCTTTTATGGTTTTCCTAGACTCAATAGTGCAAAGCCATGTTAGACCTGGCTCTGATACCACTGAAGGTATTCGTTTGGCAAAACAAGTAGCAACGGAAACAATATGTATAACAAAAACAATGATGCCAAACTAATGAATACACTCCCATGGACCAAAATCTAACAATGAAATTGCAACTAATATAAACAAGATAAGAAGAAAGGTTATACCTCAATAGTGCAAAACTCAAATCAACCTTCCTTGTCAAGTAGCTTAGAATCCAACAAAGAACTCCTCCAATGAAGTCCACCCCAAGCTTGTTTGATTCCCAGGTGCTAGCAAGTTGATGTGCAACCACCAAAACAACAATCAAGTGTGTGTATGTCTTGCTTCTTGTGCTCAAGAACACCAAGAAAAAGATGAAAAAGAGAGAGAGAGAGTTCTAGTATCAACCAAGAGACAAAGTGTTAGCTAAAAGCCTCTACTAGAGCAGATAACTCGTGGTCTCTTTGTCTACCACAATTATGAGAAGTAAACCTCATTAAACCAAGTGTTTAAGGCTATTAATTCTGCTGTTACAGCGAACGTACACGGCCCGTGTTGATCAACACGGCCGTGTAGGCCCAAAGTCCATGGCCCCAATTGGGCTAAGACGGCCCGTGTCTAACAGGCACTACACGGCCCGTGTTCATCTACACGACCCGTGTAGGCCCAAACTACACGACCTTGAACTGGTCCAATACGCCTCGTGTATGTTGGACTGGACACGGCCTGTGTTCTAGAACACGGCCCATGTACCATCCTGCCAAAACCCATTTTGGCCTTTTCCTTTCTTTTTCTTGATCGTGTTGCCGGAATCAATACTTGGTGTGTGACCCAATAGGCCTATACCTCATCGGTAGTGCCATTAACTCGTTCGTGTCAATAGGCCTATTCCAACAATCACGAGATGAAATTTTACCATGACTTGGAAGTTGCAGCTGATATAAGTAAAGTGATGTTATATTAACTATAAGAGAAGACATGTGTGATTGACTTGGTCAATGAGAGATATATTAAATGGCTAACTAGATGAAGTTATCCGAAAGATTGAGACGGTGATCGGATTAAATCAGAGAAAGTGATAGTGGAATTTGATGTTATCTTGAAAGACAACATGATGACATATGTGTTGATCTGTGAAAGAGCTAGTGATGGTAACATCCTGAATATGTGAGTTGGAAGTATCTAAATCAAGATTTCCTTTGCGAGAAAGTCTTGAAGAATGAAACGGTTGAAACCTTTGAGATAGAGAAAGAGAGAAGAGGATTGCAATGGCCTGAATTTATGGAGTGACATTTTGTAACACCACTTTTCTAGTTTTAATTTAAAAACATTATCTTTCGAGTTAGCACTAAGAAGATATCAGAGTTTCTCAAAAATACAGTTTCTAATCATATACGTGCTAATATTTACCAAAGTAGTGTCAAAATTTGCTTCTTGAACCAGGAGCTATCCGACTGATTATCACGCTGGGGCCTTACCCTTGCTGGAACCTGCAACAAGCAACACTGAAGCATATGCTACCGCTTAGTGAGCATACTAACTGAACATAAACAACGTAAGGATGTCCTGCATCCTGTCTGTGTTGTCGGGAGTAAAGTCTCCTCAGGATGTCTTGTATCCCAGCTGTATTACCTGCAACCTGCAAATCTGTTACTATGTTGGGGTTTATCTACACTATAGTGTAGGATATCCCCGGTGCTTTCTTTGGGTATAAAGAGCTCGATATACCCCTTTCTATTATCTTGGATACAAAGCTACGTTTGCACGTGCTGAGTATCCTCTGTGCCGGGCTTATCTACACCTCACGGGTGTAGCCTATCCCCGCTACTATTGGTATACAACTCACTGTATACCCTGTCTCTGTTCCTGTGCATAGTTATGCTCGCGGCATACTATACACCTGTATTAGTATCACATATCATATCTGGGCATAACATAACCTATCATACTTGGTCTCATCATAACATATCATATCTGATCACGTATGTATAGCATATCTGGTCATAACATAACTTATCATATCTAATCATGTATGCATAGCATATTTGGTCATAACATAACATATCGTGTCTGATTATATCTTCTAGTGTACAACTACATATACTGACTCATAATTACTTATACCCCTTTGGTGTACAATTACACCATCTGAGTGGCTGTATATCATAATACTGTTCTTTGTACAAGATTACACCTCGCATATATATTCTGTAACACGCTTACTTTCATTGTATATATATAGCATTCATATCTCATAATACAGGTATCATGTTGTTCATCTATATCATAGCCATATGCTAAACATGCAAAAGGGCTAGTACACTCACCTGGTGATCGTGTAACATGCTAAGCTTTGCTAACTCGGCCGCACTTCGCCATAAGTACGCCATCACTTATTGCCTACAAGCAATATATAATCATTGCATCAATGTTTAGGACTCTGCTGAAGGAATAAAGCTAAACAGGGACAGGCACGCCCGTGCCTCCCTCAAGGTACACCCGTGCCTTTCATTCTGGGCCCAAACATGGCCTACTCCAACTTGGGCGTACTGGGCCAGGCACGCCCGTACCCTTCATAGGTACGCCCGTGCCCAGGTACGCCCGGACCTGAAGAACAATAGCGGTCATGCCCACTTGGCACGGCCGTACCCCCCAAGGGCACGCCCGTGCCCTATGAACTGCAGCAGCAGTTCTCGCGACTGCTTTGCTGGAAATCGAACAAACTCACTATAAAACTTATTGCAAGTGTTTTCCAGCACCTGCAAACTATACTATAACTTCTAAAACTACTAAACAACATCTAGAAACACATTAACATGCATCTATCAAGGATTTCACCATTGAAATCACTTTCTTGACTCAAAACTCACAAAACATAATCAAGAACACTTACCTTGCTATAAGAACTACTTGGATGAGTTGCTATACTCTAGATCTGCTGCACTTGGTCAAAAGGAACTAAGGAAATGGTCTGCTATGAATGTGGCTGGAGCAAAAGAATGGTTTGACTTACACAAGTCAAACTACTAGAACTTATATATAAATATATATATATATATATATATATATATACTTTCCAAGAATTACCAATCAGCCCCCAAACTTATCATCTTTTAAAATGACAATTTTAGCCCCTCTAGTTTTATAAACACCCCTAATGTTTTATAATGCTTAGCCATAACAACTTTTAAACTTTGGGGTGTTACACATTTTGTGGATCTTGTGTGTGAAGATGCCTATGCTTGGAGATTGCCTTTGCTAAGAAGTGCCTTTGCTAAAACTTTGGAGTTGAATTTTTACCTAGATTTATAAATTTTATTGCCAATACTATATTGTGGAGTAATAACCTGAGGGTGGAGTACTGATGGTATACTATGTGAATAGAGATATTATGTGATATGAGATGTGACTTATGGAGTGAAAATTGAAGTGGTATACTAGAAATTATGTAACCTTGAGATATTTGAGATATCTGAGGGGTGATGATAATAAAATGGGATGGAAATTGTATTTGATTTGATCAAATAAAGAGAAAGCAGGATATGTAACGAGTGGTTATTGATTGTTCAGTATTTTATTATAGTGAGACCGTATTGGTTAGACAGATGAACTTGATTAAATGATTTGAAGATATGATGATTCATATTTGATGACTTGTGATGGAAAGTGAATATTTGTTTAAACTTATGAAGAGTTTACAAACGAAGATTGAAACGAGAGTTAGACGATGTGACAGGATTTTCCTGATGGATAATGGAGTGTGTGAGTGAAATACGACGATTTGTGGCACTCATATCTATTATGCTTGTGAGGGTGAACTAATTTCTGACAGTGAGATATCAGAATACCTTGTGTGAAGGGATGAGACTGTGGTAATGATACTTCAACCTGTTGACTTGAAGTGAATGATAAAGTATATGTGAATACTTTGGCATGACAGATGATAAATGATTGGAAGCTATTGGGATTTATGACTGAGTTAGACATAAATTCAGAAAACGCTTGAAGACAGGACTTATGAACTAATTGTTGGTATGAAATGAGTTCAAAAGGATAAGCTGTAAGGCTTGTGTGGTTATTTATATTAACAGTTGAAAGTGCGATGGAGTTAATCTGGTTAAAACTATTAGAAGAGGACATGAAGAGTTGACATCGTGATTGATGTGTGTGTAGTGAGATTCCAAGGACGGAATCCTTTTAAGGAGGGAGGATTTGTAACATCTTGATTTTGGGCCTAGTCGTTACGTAGGCCAAGGTATGTTTATACGTGATTTATGTTTGATTATTTGCTTTTTTAGCATTTCAATAAATGATTTTAATTAATGGTATTAATTAAAGTTAGTAAATTAATTAGAATTGATTTATATGTATATATGTGTGTGAACGAATATATATATATATATATATATATATATTCATTTGTATGTACGCAAGTATGTGTATATGTATTGCATGTGTAAGAATTGTGTGATACTTGGTTACACCTCCTGCTTGGTTTTGTGAGAAGGTATACGTGGGTGATAATTGAAGTGTCTGCTCATATGTGTTTCAAAAGTGAAAAGTGTGATGTGTGTGTTTTGGCAAAAAAGCAAAGAAAGAACACAAACTTGAAAAGTGAAAGATTGAATTTGTGGGTGTTAATTCTAAATAAAGGTATGGTGATGTTCTTTGTATAATTCTGATCATATTGGTATGTTTTTTCTGATGTTATATGTGTATATATGTTGAAACACCATGAATGGAGCTTGAAGCTCCATACTTGACAAATGGGTTTTGTGTATATTGGTGTTTTAAATGGCTATGATGTGTTCTTGATGTTGCTTACATGTTATAACATGTTTATACATGTTTTAGAAGTGTTCTTATGGGATTTCAAGTGTTTAAATCGGATATTGAAAATTGTGAGTCGGCTGGAAATCCGACAAGAAAAGAGGAAGATGATCTGAAATCCGACGCGTCACGGCGCGACCCCGAGAATCCAGGTCTTGTGAGAATCCGACAAAAGGCAAATCCGAAACCCAAGAATCCGCAACCTAAAATCCGATACTCAAAATCCGGAACTCAAATCCGATAGTGTCGCGGCGCGACAAGGCAATTTGAGGAAATTTGATTGTTTTGCTTGTCACTTGTTTGGGATGTGATGGATTATCATTTATATTGTTATTTTATGTTGTTTACAAGTTATATATAGATATAAATATATGTGTGGTATATATTTATGAATCGCTTACTGATTTCAGTTTATTCTGATCTCAGGAAAGGACAAGGCTTAGTAATATTAGACCATTGAGTGGGAGTTCGAGAACTCGAGGTGATTGGATGTTTACTCACGGGTGTTATTAGTTGTAACTAGTTTGGTTGCAACTGTATGTGAATTGATGCATGGATAGACTGTTTGTCTGCTAATTGATTAACTGTGATATGTTAATTGATTGTTGCGCCTATTGTGAAGTCATCTTCCGGCTGGGCATATTGGGCTGGGTTTGTTTGTTATCGTCTAATCAGTAATGTGGTCTTTTGATGCATTTGTTGCAACTTAAGATAATACTGTGTGAGAATAGCAAATAGACTATCAGTAAACCTTTGCTTTGGCCGGCATTGGTTGTAGGTTCCTGCAGAACCGCCGATCTTCTCGTGAGGCAAAGGGTGATTATGTGTTTACTGTTGTTGATATCATGCGGTTATTTGCTAGTATATCTGTGATGGTTTACTTCCATTCACTTAGCTTTGTGCTAATCCCCCACCTCTCACTACTTTTACAGGTGGCTGGTGAGTTCTGCGGTTTTGTTGTGAGGGGGTGTAGCCTGGGGAATAATTGACGGGCACTTTGATTGGAATTGTGACGAGCCGTAGTTTTTGTAATACTGTGTTTTAAACTGATTGGTTTAATTAAATAGTGGTTTAACTTCAGTTGTAAATACTTTTATGTTTTGATAAACGCTTCCGCAGTGTAATTAAAAGTGAAAATTTTTGGGTTAAAAATACGGTGTTACAATAAAATCCTGTAAGCTTTGATTATTGAAGATCAAAAGTATGCTTCCTATAATCATTGGGATGAAATTACATAATTAATTGATGGTTTTGGTGGTTTCAAGGCCATTTTACCCGGGGGAAATCACATTTGTTAATAGTTTTTGATTGTTTAATGAATTAGAGAATGATTTGGACCCAAATCCACAAAGATAAACTAAGATCCTGTTTAGTTCGTAGTAAAACGCGGGATTTTCTGTGATTGAGATTTCAAATCCCGAAAAATTCTTTGTTTGTTTGAAAAAAAGAAAAGAGATTTTACATGAAAGGATTTCTCATCAAATCCTTTACACAACTTGGGATTTTAAAATCCTTAAACAAAAAAAAGTATTTTAAAATCCTTAAATAAAGAATTCACCCATTTGCCTTTTTACCCATCTAACCTAACTATAACACCAAAAATCACAAGCCATTTTTTTTAATTTGCACTGCGGAAGCTAAATCAAGCCAACTTAATTATAATAAACTCAATAATTACAAAGGTACATCATTTTTTCAAAACCAACATCAACTACATATGTTTTAGTGTTACAAAATGACTGGCTCGTCTCTTTAAAAACTCAGTATCAGAGTAATGGTCAACTCTTCCTTCTACAACTCAAACACGAACCTGCAAAACATCAACTGAGGGGAATTAGCACAAAGTTAAGTGAGTAGAGGCTAAACATCAAATGCAAACATTCACAATCAAAATCATAGCATGTAATCACATATCCGAGAAGACCGACGGTTCGGCGCAGAACCTACAACCAATGTCGGCCAAAGCAAAGGTTTACGGATAGCTCTCCACTGAGTTGGCACAGTAAACTCCAGCTCTGAAGCAACATATGAAACAGAAGGGCTACTACTGTTCAGCCAACCAGTAGACGAGCCCAGCCCAAGTCCACGTATAGCTGACTTCTCAACGCAACTCAAAATCATCCTAAGAGCGCGTATCGACCAAATAGTCATGCAGCAGATATCAACAATCAATATCACAATCAACAGTTCAATCAATCCAATCTCATTCCACAATCATGCATCACATCAATAATATTAACAGCAATTTTTACCATCCGCGATTAACGTCCACTCACCTCTATTTCAGCACGAACTCAGATGTCTAATATTACTGAGTTTTTGGATTGTCTGAAAACACAGCAATAACCAAATCAGTCTCAATCTCATAAATATATCTATCCATATATTTATAATTTATTCATGAAATTAAACAAACAATAAAAAAATACAAATCCAAACACAAAGTGTCGGATTACCCAAAACTATCGGATTTTAGTCTATCGGATTTAGAAATCCGCCAATCACAAATACCGGGTTTCACAAACTGTCGGATTTCACCTTAGTCGGATTCTAACAATCGGATTTCACTATTTCCGGATTTAGGAATCCGATGGA
Organism: Dittrichia graveolens; assembly: GCA_038502395.1. Classification (NCBI taxonomy): domain Eukaryota; kingdom Viridiplantae; phylum Streptophyta; class Magnoliopsida; order Asterales; family Asteraceae; genus Dittrichia; species Dittrichia graveolens. The sequence goes on along the minus strand of JARJIL010000004.1, from coordinate 71,035,818 downwards.
TTCCAAAACGGTCGGATTTCCTCCTTATAGGATTCTATCAATCGGATTACCACTTTATCGGATTAGGGTCTCGGATATCAAACTTCCGGATTCTAGCATTTATCGGATTTCACCAATGTTTCGGATTTTAGGATGAATCGGATTCTAAGTTACATATTTGAAGTATCGGATTTATGTCTCGGTTTTGAATATAGAATTCTCAAGTGTCGGATTTCTATTTATAGGATTTGAGTGTCGGTTTTGCATACAATCAGATTTGGGTTCCGGATTCAATCTCTCGGTTTTAAGGTAAACGGATTTCCTACATTAGGATTTCATAAGTATCGGTTTTACCATCTTCTTCCACCAAATCCGAGAACTTCATATCTTCATAATAACTAAAAACCCAGAACTTATAACATTTATCAAATAATTTCAAAAACATGTTTAAACACTTCTTAAACACATATTCATGCCTTGAAACATCATATAAACATGTTATTCATATGAACACATAAAAAAACACCAAAATCATATTTCTTCATAAAACCGATCATGATAACTCTTCATATAAACATGTTACTTATTCCTCAATCTAATTAAGCTAAAATGTATACATAAATAAGAACAAATCTAACCTTTACTTGGATTAAATCTCCCAAAAACTGAAAATCTGATTCTTTCTAGTTCTTCTTGTTCTTCTTCGGCTGAGAGAAACACAAAGCACACACAACACCTTTCTCAATTTTTGGTAAAATGATCACTAATTAATCTTATGTTAGCATATACACACCCACGTATACCCTCACACAAACCAAAGTAAGAGGTGGCAAAACCCACCTCCTAAACATACACACATACACACACATGCAAATACATACATGCATACATACATACGGTTCTATACATACATACAATACATGCATATTAATATTAACACATAATAGAATTAAATCAATTAACCATTTAATCATATTAAAACAATTAAGCATGTACCACAAACCGCTAATCTCCTAGCCCATGTTTGCGGGTGTTACACTAACCTAAAACTAAAACTACTCCTCAAACCCACTACCGCCTCATCCTCATCATCCCCCTTCCTCATCGTCGCCCCCTCATCCCTCCACATCTCTCTTTCGATTTTATCTCTCCGGTAACACTTTTCCCTCCAATAACGATTTTATCTCACAATTTTAAAACTGATGTACATAACTACTTCACATATAATGTTCGATCGTATTGTTCTCTTTGAGTTTGTGGCCGATTTATCACTCAATTATACCACTGATTTACTTCTCATGCAAGAACATTATATTCATCACTCGATTATCCCACTGATTTATCACTTGATTATATCAATAATTTGCTTGACTATACCTAGCTGAAGGGTAATTCTGTAGTTTATCATAGAAACAATCCAAATCCTGTGACTGAATTACAAAACAAACACGACTAGATTCATAATCCTGCCAAATGCAAATCCCACGAAATGCATATACTTTGACAGAATGCAAATCCCATGAAAAAAATCCTGCAAACAAAACGCCCCCTAATAATTGATGAATTTAGGGTTGCACGACTCATTTATTCTACCAAATGTGGTAAACCTTCGTTGAAGGGCCAATGGTATATCTAGAGGGTGTGAATCGATGTTAAACTAGCAAGCGGATGTTTATAAATGTTAAACGCGTGTCTAAAACATCAATTGGAGTGTAAAAGTTGGATATAATGAGTTTTGAGAAACCGCGTACATTCAATATCACAACGCAAGTATACGTCGTATAAAGGGGGAAAGATAAGGGTTGCATGCGATGTCACATACACAAATCTTGTATGAGATGCGATATCTCGTGTATATTGTGACAAAGGGCTTTATTAGGTGCGATAGGAGAGAAATCTACTACATCACATAGTGAAAGGTAAACTTTGTCCATTATCATGTGACATACTAGTGAGAGAGTAGTGAAAAGGTTATGTGTCATGGAATGAGAAATTGTTGGTAACGGAAATAAACAATCAAGCAACAAATTCACACAGATCAATTTTATGATCTGTTCTTGTTGATTGGAACAACATAGAAGGGGTTCAAGAACGTTTTCTTAGAGCATGGGGTGTACCCTATTTTGGGCATCTCATGCTTCAAGTCACGTCTGCGCCACCTAATCTATGCTTCAAGAATGCTTAAACCTCCGTACTACACACGCTTCGACGCTTCAAATTTTTTTATTTAAAAAAATACTCTATCTCCTCTCACCTCTCACCTCTTCCCTTTCTCCTCTTTTCTATCTCTCTCATCTCTCTCTTCGCCATTCAAATGTTGATTCTTCTCATTTTTTTCGGTACCACTCTAAGGGGGATGGTGTGCCCCTTGATACCGCCCCTCCACCTAGACAATACCGAGCCTTTGTCATTACCACACCCAATGCTGTTATAATTACTTCCAAAATCCCCACACAAAAGCTTCCGAATACATTCCTATCTATACATATGGAGAGGGACTTAACTGCCCTCTATACCGCCCCCTTTTCCTATATATTAACCGTCAATCTACTATTAACTAACATTAACTACCAAATATAATTACAATTATCATTCTAAAGTTTAGTTTATATTTCTAACAGAAATCATATATGTTGTACGTGTAGGTACTTCTTGATTGTCATCAAATTAAGAGTTACAATGATTTGTTCATTAAATTAGTAGGAATATGGCATGGTTATATGTACGCAAGTGTAAGTGCATTTGAAAGAAAAGATAGGAATATGTGAAGCCAGTGCTTATTATATGTGACACGTAGCCTGCAAATGAAGGTAGTTCTATAAGCTCGGTACCGATATGAAAATATGGTAAGGCACCATCCTTAACTCACATAGATTATTATCAAACATCAAACATAAGTAATAAAAGAGAATAGTTCATAGATTAAGAATGTAAAGAACTCAAAGTTTAGACAGTTAGCACTAAGGTTCTAAAAAATGTAAGGCATGGTGTCGCGCCGAGATCAAGCCTCAAGATTTAGGAGCCATGACGAGCTATGACGTTTTTTAAGTTGGCAATTTTGTATATATTTTATAAATATTTATATCCAATTTATTATTATTAATATACAAATTACACAAAGTTGCACAAATTAGAAGCAAAGTAACAAATACAAATTACAAAATACAAATTTATAGAAGTTCAATACGCGCAATCGCAAAATATATATAAAAAAGCTAAAATTTAAAAAAAAGATATTTTCTGCGCTCCACATCTTAAAAAACTCGTTATTTGGCACGTAAAGACACGCCTTATGCCGCCTTGTCTTACGCCACGCTAACCCACCGCCAAGGACTATTTTCTAATGTCGAAATCGCGTCTCGCCTTTTGATGCTGCTATAACTCGTTTTTTAGAACCTAGGTTAGCACGTACTCTAGTTATGGAGGGCGTATGTTTATTGATTCACTTAAACTATATTTACTTTTACCAAGATGCCCTCCTTTTTTTAGTTTACATGGATGTTCCATTAATGAAGAGAGAGAAAAATGGGTCTTCTCCACCACCCACGAAATTGAAACAATTTGACGTTTAATCAATGGGAAAGCAGCTGGAAAAATCATGTTTGCTGCCCATCTTAATTGTGGTTTCTTTGAAAAGTAATTATTGTTACAGATTTACGTCCTGTTCTCGAGTTTTTTTTAAGGTGAAAATGAAAGGATTTGAAAGAAAATCTATCTAAAAGGTGTTCTTGAGTTTCATTTAAGGAAGAAAAGGAAAGGAAATGTAGGAATTTGGAGGGAAAGTTTAGGCTTATTTTGGTCATATATCTTTCCTCCTAATTTTGGGATGATTTGGAAGGAAAGGATGTTGAAGATATGTTTTCAGATTAACAATAAATATATATATGTAAGATGATATGAACAAACGTATTATATCAAATATGATATTAACAACAATCCGTTTGTTCGTATCTCAATAATAAGTCCGATTTAATTAATAGTTACCAAATGATTGCCAACTACTGATTGATCCTACTCGATCAAAGCAGTAAAAGAAAGGTAGAAGGAGAGTGTCCCGTTATCGGACTATTTAAAGCAATATGCAAAAATTACACCAACCTGATTCGTAGAACAAGAAGAAATCGAAACCTCAGAAACTGCACGGAAGAAACTCCTGCCCTTAAAGGTGTTTACGTTGCCCTTCTCGCTGTAAGCCTCAAACGTAATTAAACCCAGGATTTATGCAGCCTCAAACAAGAACTCGACAGCCCGGGATCTTGTTTCTTCAGAAGAACGATGGCAGAAAGAAGCAAAAAACGTAGAGGGAGAGTGGAGCAGCTTTCAGATTTTCGCAGGGCACAACTGAGGAGGCTGCAGGTGGCTTAAATAGCCAACCTGCAGTCTGAGTTGGTTGAGGAGAACGTGGGGGAGAGGGCTGCGAATTCGGAAGTGCAAAGTGCGCCTACACGCGCCACTCGCGGGCACGCGGCTCACGGCTAGGCGCGCGTGTGGGGAATCCCCTTCTAGACCCCACCATTTGGTTTGAATGATAAGGAAGTGAAACCCCTTATAAACACACCCAAATCCTTTCCCTCCTCCTATGTGGGACACTAAACTTGACAACATTCAACTTAAGTAATTTGCTATCAAATTCCAACAATCCCCCACCATGTTGGAAAGTTTTCTGTAATTCACATACATGATATCACATAGGTATCGCGAAGATTAAACCCAGTTTGATGCACATGAACAAAGAGAAATCGATTCAATGGTATCCTATGGATTTAAACCAAAAACCTGATGATATCTCCGGCTCACATACACATACAATATAATTCCTTCCTGTTTTCACTGAGCGCTATTATGGCCATGCGCTATAAATCCTTTTCATGACCCTCTAGAAGATAAATCACTAATCTTCATTCAAGGCGGCACCTTCTTTAGGTCATATAGGCAAAGTTTTACAACACCTTCATTGCTTAGATGCCTCCAAAACATTGTTAAGAGATTGAACTCAACCTAGGCAAGGACGTACTATCTTTACCACACATGAGTCTATCAAAATGATAGTACCTTCTATCAGTTAAGTGACTCGTTGTTACCCTTTAAACTTGAAAGATAGGAGCACTAAATTCAAGTTGGGTTTCCGTCACTAACCGATTCTACTGTGGTTTTAGACCCATGTCTCTCGTGGTAGTTCCAACCAAATCTCTCGTTTGGTGAGGGGATCTGCCAAGTTCTTACTCGACTTGACAAAGACAACTTTGATGGTACCATTATCAAGAAGTTGTCTTACAAAATTGTGTCGGAGACCTTCGTGTCTCGACTTCCCATTATACACAACATTGTATACTTTAGACAGTGTGGCCTCACTGTCACAGAACATGGGAATATAAGGCATTGGAACATCCCACAGACGGATGTCCAAAAGTAGATCTCTAATCCACTCTGCCTCTTTGCCAGCCGCAGCTAAAGCAATTAACTCGGCTTCCATAGTCGAGTGAGCTATACACGTATGTTTCTTGCTCGCCCAAGAAATAGCTCCTCCAGCTAAAGTAAAAATCCAACCACTTGTGGATTTTGAATCACTAGTCTGATCAATCCAGCTAGCATCGGAATACCCTTCTAGTATACCCGAAGATGACGTGTATGTCAGTTCCAGAGCACTAGTCCTTTTTAGGTACCCCAACACTCTGCTCACTGCTTTCCAGTGTTCTACACCAGGGTTGACAGTATACTGACTCAATTTGCTTACAGCGAATGTAATGTCAGGTCGAGTGCAATGCATAGCATACATCATGCTACCAATTGCACTCGCATATTCCAGCTGAGCCACTGCTCTACCAGAGTTCACATTAAGTTCACACTCAAGTCAAAAGGAGTGTTAAATTCCTTTATATTCAGATGCTGAAACTTTGCCAGAATTTTCTCTATGTAGTGAGACTGACTTAGAGAAATCTGATTGCCTATTCGTTTCACCTTAATACCAAGAATGGTATCCACTTCTCCAAGATCTTTCATCTTAAAGTTCGAGGATAGATATTTCTTCGTCTCAGAAATACCTTCTAGGTGATTGCTAATGATCAACATATCATCAACATATAGGCAAATGACGACTGTGTAGTCAGATCTGCACTTAGAATAAATGCATCTATCAGCACCGTTGTGCTGAAACTCGAAAACAGTCATAGTGGTATCAAATCTCTCATGCCACTGTTTAGGAGCTTGCTTAAGCCCGTACAAGGATTTAATAAGTCTACACACTTTATTTTCCTGTCCGGGAATCACAAACCCTTCGGGTTGCTCCAAATAAATCGCCTAATTTAAGTATCCGTTAAGAAAGGCTGTCTTCACATCCATTTGATGAATGTACAATCCTTTCAAAGCAGAAATTGCTATAAGAGTTCTAATAGAACTAATCCTAGCAACTGGAGCATATGTATCAAAATAATCAATACCTTCTCTCTGCCTATATACCTTAGCAACTAATCTTGCTTTATAGGCAGATATGGATCCATCTGGGTGGTATTTCTTCTTAAATATCCACTTGGATCCAATAGGTTTCCTTCCCTTGGGAAGATCAGCTAACTCCCAGGTTCCATTACCTAAGATTGAATCCATCTCATCATTGACTGCTTCCTTCCATAAAGGAGCATCTCTAGATGACATGGCTTCAGTAAAGGTCTTAGGGTCATATTCCAAATTAATGGCGAAAATGACCTGTCTCGTCACTTTCTTTTGTGTCCCTTCAACCAGATAAGACAAGAAATCATTTCCAAGATTTCTTTCTTTTCTAACTCTAGTACTCCTCCTTGGCTCTTCTACATATCTAGAAGATTCGGGAATATCTCGAGAAGTACTTGGAGTTAAGTGGGGTTCGAGTTTTCATCATCTCTTGAAAACTTGTCTTCGAAGAATTCCACATCTCTGGATTCCACTATGACACCTGATTCTTTATCCAAAAGTCTGTAGGCTTTGCTATTAATTGCATTACCAACAAATATGCTCTTAATAGCTCTGTCTCCCAATTTGGATCTCTTAGGATCAGGAGTTCTGTAGTAAGCCAAATACCCCCAGACTCTCATGTAGTCGATGTTTGGTTTTCTTCCTTTCCACAACTCATATGGACTCGTAGGAATCACACGACTAGTGATCCTATTGTGGACATGGCATGCCGTTAAAAGTGCCTCACCCCACAGATTAGTTGGCAAACCCGATTGGTTCAAAGTATAGTTGACCATCTCAACAAGGGTTCTATTCTTTCTTTCAGCCAAACCATTCTGTTGGGGAGTGAATGGTGAGGTTCGTTCATGTTTAATGCCATTTTCTTCGCAGAAAGCATCAAATTCTCTCGTGAAGTATTCTCCACCTCTATCTGAACGAAGAATTTTAGTTCATTTCTCCTTTTGATTCTCGACTTCTGCCTTATATATTTTAAATGCATCAAAAGCCTCATCTTTTGATCTCAGCAAATAAACATATAAATATCGGCTCGAGTCGTCACAAAATGTGATGAAATATCTTCTTCCTCCTCGAGTAAGTGTTCCATTAAGTTCACATATGTCTGTATGAATCAATTCAAGTAATGATGTATTTCTTTTAACAGAAGGAAATGGTTTCTTTGTAAATTTTGATTTAACACAAGTTTCACATTTCCCAAAATCCTCTTTGTCAAATTTTAACAATCCTTTAGTTTGCATTTTTTTCAATATTTTTGATATTTGTGTGTGCTAAACGTTTATGCCATAAAGAAATAGAACAAACAATATAACCGGAATAATCAACTTCATTAGCAAACGGGAAAGTTACATCATTGCTTCCAACACTGGAAGTTACATCATTACTACCAACACCAGAAACGATTACATTATTAACTTCACTATCACTAGCTAAACTCAAACGATACATACCCCCCACAGACATTGCCTTCCCAACATACATTCCACTCTTGCTGATCTCAATGCGGCCATTTTCAACCACCATCTTGAAACCACCCTGGTCAAACTTGTGTGCAGAAAAAAGCCCTTTGGGGATAGTAGGAACATGAAGAACCTTGCTGAGAGTAACCGTGCGACCCCTTTTAAACCTCATCGTTATGTCGCCGAAACCCAACACCTCAGCCCGATGACCATCCGCGCAAACCACGTGGGTTCTCGGAGGTGCCGGAGTGTAGGTGTGGAAGTCACCCCTCTGTCCGCTAACATGAATAGTGGCCCCAGAGTCCACGAACCAATCCCTAGCCGCTCTTGCCCGGGTCATTGAGGAAATCATAAAGATTTCTCCAAAGTTCACATTAGCTAACAGATTTTCCCCACCATCAACCGAATTCGCAGCAGGCCCGGACTTTCGATCTTTGCACTCCCTTGCATAGTGGCCAGTCTCTCCACAGACATGACACGGTCCAGTCTTCTTCGGCTGTTTGGCGAAGTTGGTCTTGTTCTGCTGATTGGCCGGTTTCTTGAAGTTAGGCTTGTTAGGCCCAAGATTCTTTCCTTTATTCCGTCCCTACGGCTTCTTGTTCTTAGCCCCAGACCCTCCAGCAACATGATGCACACTCGAACTAGCCTTATTACGCTTGTCCATGTTGCGCGTTTCCTCCTCAATACGGAGGTGCTTCAACAGGTCATCCAAGCTGTAATCCTCAGACTTGTGCATCATGCATTTGGAAAAGTCTTTCCAAGAAGGTGGCAACTTCGCAATAACTGCTCCAACTTGGAACAGCTCTGGGAGGGCAATTGAAAGCGCGTTCATCTTGTTGACTAGAACTTGGAGCTCATGCACTTGCTCCAAGATCGGTTTGTCGTCAACCATATGAAAGTCTAGGTATTTGGACACAAGATACTTTTAGTACCTTCTTCATGTGCCTTATACTTCAACTCTAGCGCTTTCCACAAGTCCCTCGGATCTGTAACCTGCGCGTACAGATCGAACAAGCGGTCAGAGAGTGAGTTCTTGATGTACCCCTGGCACATATCCTCATCCTCCTTCCTCCTCATCCTCTGCTTTTCCAGATCAGAAATTACTTTCTGATCCGGTTCACTCCCGTGCGCGGGAGTGGGATTCCTAGGAATGGGAGGCAGAGTTAGGTCCAGAATGTAGTAAAGTTTCAAGACCATCAGCATGAACTTGACCTTCTCCACCCAACGGGTGTAGTTTTGCCCATCAAAGCGGTCAAGTTTGACGAATTCTTGATTCATCAAGCGGAAGTTGGCAGACGGAAATTCAGAGTCCATTTGTGCTTGTTAATCTGATTCAACAAAGAAAAAATAGTTTTACTAATAAAACTATTGAGATAAACACCTTTAAGAATGTTGAAGATATGTTTTCAGATTAACAATAAATGTATATGTAAGCTGATACGAACAAACGTATTATATCAAATATGATATTAACAACAATCCGTTTGTTCGTTTCTCAATAATAAGTCCGATTTAATTAATAGTTATCAAACGATTGCCAACTACTGATTGATCCTACTCGATCAAAGCAGTAAAAGAAAGGTAGAAGGAGAGTGTCCCATTATCGGACTATTTAAAGCAATACGCAAAAATAACACCAACCTGATTCGTAGAACAAGAAGAAATCAAAACCTCAGAAACTGCACGGAAGAATCTCCTGCCCTTAAAGGTGTTTACGTTGCCCTTCTCGCTATAAGCCTCAAACGTAAATAAACCCAGGATTTATGCAGCCTCAAACAAGAACTCGACAGCCCGGGATCTTGTTTCTTCAGAAGAACGATGGCAGAAAGAAGCAAAAAACACAGAGGGAGAGTGGAGCAGCTTTCAGATTTTCGCAGGGCACAACTGAGGAGCCTGCAGGTGGCTTAAATAGCCAACCTACAGTCTGAGTTGGTTGAGGAGAACGTGGGGGAGAGGGCTGCGAATTCGGGGGAGCAGCTCCACATTTTGTGGGGCTGACTCTATCCCACGAATTTGAATTCCGGCTGGGTCAAACCCGAACAAACCGACCCGTCTCACACGGATCAAGTAACCGCAACCGAACCACGAACCCATCCTGTAAAAATGAAAGCTCCTTAGCTCCTAGCGACGATGCCTACATGCGCCTACACGCGCCACTCGCGGGCACGCGGCTTACGGCTAGGCGCGCGTGTGGGGAATCCCCTTCTAGACCCCCACCATTTGATGTGAATGATAAGGAAGTGAAACCCCTTATAAACACACCCAAATCCTTTCCCTCCTCCTATGTGGGACACTAAACTTGACAACATTCAAGTTAAGTAATTTGCTATCAAATTCCGACAAAGGATTTCCTTCCCTCTCCTTTCCTCTCCTCCCCTAATTAAACTCAAGAACAGGGCATTAAGGTGAGCTCCTCGTGGGTTTGATTTTGTTACAACTTTTAGATCTATCAAGCATTTCATGAATGGTCGTTAGCGAAAGATTTCAGAAGCGGTGGTCTTTATTATTTTACGTTTCAACAACAATATTTCTGGCATGGTTCCTCTAGATTTTGCGACGGATCAAAGTCCCAATAAATGAGACGATTGATTTGTCATTCCGTAATCTGATGATAGTGGTTTCCTCTCCTCCAGTTCTACTGTTCGCCACTGGCCACCACTACTTCCGGAACTAGTCGCCGCCCGTTATTTCCTCCTCCGGTTTCGCCGTTCGCCACTGTTCTTCCTATACCAATCTCCGCCAATCATATGTAACACCGTGATTTTGAGAACCAAATTTTTCTTTTTAAAATACAATTTAAGATTTCAAACTGCGTGGGTTTGACCGTAAATAGAACAATCAAACCTGTCTTATAATTAAAAAATGCAGCGGAAGTAAAAACACGTGGCAACTATATAAACATTCGAAATGATGCCACAAACGACAGTTGGTGTTACGGAATACACAACCGGCTGACCATTATCTTAAACAGACATAAACATAGTTCAACAGAGTTTAAACATAAAAGCAGTGTTCCTCCCAAAGCAATTAACTACCCGCAGGCTCCCGAGCTCACTGAGGATTACCTGCACATGTGGAGTGTAGCATCTATTAGCTATAATAGCTAGTGAGTACCAAATAGCATGCAATCAATATAAGTACATGTAACGACCGAAATTTTAAGAAAATATTGTAATATTATTTTATGGAGAAATAAATAATATTATATGGAGTTTATTTAATTATAATGATAATTAAGGAGCATTATTGTTAGTTAAATAAAATATTAAAATTGGAAAAGAAAGGAAAAGAAAAGACAAGAAAACTTGGAAAAGAAAAGAAAGAGAAAAAAATGAAAATTCGGGTTTCTTATGGATCGCGGCGCGACGAGTCGAAGTGTCGCGGCGCGACGCGTAGCTGGTGTCAGACCTTGCGTGTGTCAGCCAGCTTTCGTGTGTCAGAAGTTATAGGGTACAGACGTCAGATTTTGCATGTCCCGCGATTGGTCAAGTTGGAGGCGGTCGCGGCGCGACGCATTTCTGGTCACGGCGCGACGCGTGGATCAGCTTCTATATTTACGCGTCAAGGGCGTTGTTTTGACCATATTTATGCGTGGGTGAACCCGAGAGGTACATTTCTCTAATCTTATGATTCCATTTCGGTTAATTGGCGTTTTGGACCGCATGCATGTCGCTTATATGCATTTTTATGAAGTTTCTAAGCTCGTGACGCGTAAATCTTTAATCGCGGTTTATTCGTTGCCGTGTTTTGGTGTTTTGGGCGAGATCCGACTTGTTTAAGATTATGAGATCGTGTTTCTCATGTAGTAACCTTCGTAGGTTGTTCGCGGTGTTTCGGTTCGCGGTTTGGTTGATTCGTGAGCGTTGTTTGTCGTTTTAAGATCGTACGTTTCATTGTTCAGACTAAGGTGAGTTCAGTTGTTTCACAAAACCGAGCATATAGACAAAATTTGTTTTGATAATATTAACGGTTTTTAAGACGATATATCTATATATATATGATGTTTGTGATAGATTAACGATTGATTGCTATGCATGCTCCTTTATTAATGATGAAATACGATTGACTTATACAATGTTTGTGACGCATGCATATATACTTATAGATACATGTTCTGATGTTAAGATTGATATGATGATATGGGAAGGGGTAGTTATACTCAGAGATGTAAAGATGATGCCTAGTAGGAATATTGTGCGTGCTAAGGATATGCTAGCCAAGTGAAGATTAGTTGCCGGGTTTCTAGATAACTTTGGCAACACATGGTGTACTTGTACACTGGAGTGATGTATGGACCATAGAGATGGGTCATGTGCAAACATCACGAGTTTGAAAGGAGGGTCCATCGGTAATTGGGGCACCATTTGTACTTTCACCTAAACGACTTTTAGTCGGAGTAACTATAGCGGACGGATCTTAGAAGTGTGTGTACAAGTGGGAGTCGCGCCCTACATTGTACCATACTTGCTCGACACGCTTAGTGAACTTGTACCAAATGCGGACGGACCTAGAACCTAGCAGTTGCTGGGCACGCATATGGTATTATCGCGGACGGACCTTGGAACCCTAGTGGTTGCCGGGCACGCACTTGGTATTTGTGGTAGTGATGATAGCAAAGCAAAAGATAGACCCCAATAAGATGATTTAAGACGTATATGATGTTAATGAAGTTAAAGGATGATTATGATGATTTAAAGGATGTTATATGATTGTTTTATGATGATACTTGACCAGGTGGGGATTTACGATACTATGTGGGTCGGTCAAGTTACGGTTTGGGATTTAATGCCTTAACCTAAATATGTTGCGAATGTTTTTAAATGATGATTTTGAAATGTTAACTAAGCTGACTCACGAGGCGAAAGCTGACACTTGTTTCTTTGAAATGCGTCTTGTGCTCGTGCAGGTTGCTTAGGTGCGTGGCTTTGTGAGACGGGGGCTTATGGGTAGTTTTCGTTTGTTATGATGATACTCAGTATCAACTTGTGGTTGTGTAATGAACAAAGTTAAAACAATGATGTGTTTGAGACGTAACGGTGGTTTTGTTTAATGAATGTTTAAAATGGTTTATCTGTTTTAATCAATATGATGTTTAAAAAAGTCTTCCGTTGCGATGAATCTGATTGAGTAGAAAAAGGTTTTGTAAATCTCAATTTCTGGAAACCACGGCCGTTACAAGTTGGTATCAGAGCTGTGTTGTGAGAGATCTGAGTACTGAGTCCGGTGCTTAGACTCACAACTTAGCTCTTATAGGATGACTGGGTGGGGATGTGTGAGAGAGTTGCTTGTTAGGTAGCTCTTTTCCTTGTGATGATTATAGATGTTTACTTTTACTCGACTTCCTTACGTATAGAATGGTGGAAACGAGGAGAGGTAACGGGAAGCAAGTGATGAATCAAGGGGAGCAGGCCAACGCGGAGGGATCATTCAGAATTCTGGGTGAAGGAGAAGCGGAAAGTGAGCGAGTTCCGTCACCTCCAAGAACTGCGTCGGTGCATAGCAGTCGTACTGCGCACAGCACCAGCAGTATGATCCGCGTGGCTGAGTTGGAAAGAGTGTTGAAGGAAAGGAATGAGGCTCTGAGAAAGCAAACGGAGGAGCTAAACGAAATGAAGCAAGCAATGCGTGAGGCGGGAATTCTAGGGAAAAAACCAATCACGCCTGAGGAAGGAGATGACGACGAGGATGATCAAGCGGGTTTAGGTGGCCGGAATGAAGGTGCAATGTACCGAGTGGGAAGCACCTACAGGATGTTCAGGGAGTGCAAACCACCTAAGTATGCGGGAGGGACTGATCCCCTCGACTGCATACGCTGGATCCGTAAGATGGAACAAACATACAACTCGGGTGTGTTTACTGAGGAACAGTGGGTCAGTTATGCGATCCGTGTGTTGGAGAAAGAAGCTTTAGAGTGGTGGGATTCTATTGAAGGTTCACTATCAACAGTAACAAGGAGGAACCTTACTTGGGAAATGTTCAAATAAAAGTTACAGAACCGTTTCTATAATTTGGGGGCTAGACAACGCGTGGAAAGAGAGTTTTTGGATCTGAGAAAGGGCAACATGACGATTGCCAAGTACAACTCTACTTTTTCTGAAAGGATGCAGTTTGCCAAGAGGTACTGCTATGATGATGCTTCGACGGTAAACCAGTATGTGGAGGGTTTGCCATATGAATACCGTGGGACGGTGAGATTGAGATCCAATTTGGGTGATGCGATGGCTGAGGCGGAAAGAATCGAGCATGATTTGAAACTGAGAGAGAAGAGTGATGGGGTGGTGGGAGAAAAGAGAAAGTGGGAAGGGCCATCTGGGTCCTCCAACAAGAAGAAGTTCTCGAGTGGCAACAACAAGAAAGGGGAGAAACAAGGGAAGACAGGGTATTGTACAACATGCCACTCAAGCCACGGTGGTCCGTGCACTACAGAGACGATGAGTTGCCGTCGATGCGGAAAGATGGGGCATAAGGCAGTGAACTGCAAAAGCGAGAAGCCCGTGTGCTACAACTGTAGGGAAATGGGGCATATCAGTACGCAATGCCCAAACCCGAAGAAGAAGATCGAGGAAGCAGGAAAGAAGCCAGCCCCGAAAGCAACCGGCCGTGCTTATCAGATGACAACCAAGGAGGCACGCCAAGATGATGAGGTGATTTTCGGAACTTTTATGATTAACTCTTTACCTGCTGTTGTATTATTCGATTCGGGTGCTAGTAGGTCTGTAGTGTCCCTTAGATTCTGTGATCAGTTGAATGTGCCTCGTAGTTCCTTAGAACATGCTTTAGAGATCGAAATAGTGGTCGGGGAACCGATTACAGTAAGTGAGAAATACGACGATTGTACGATTGATATTTATGGCACTATTTTCCCTTTGACGCTTATTCCGTTAGGAATCGAGGGATTCGATGTAGTGATTGGAATGGATTGGATGTCCACGCATGGAGCTGAAATCGTGTGCTCAAAGAAGTTGGTCTGAGTTCCTCTTCTATTAGGTGGTCATGCTATTGCCTATAGAGAACGATGTACGGGGAACATAGCGATGATATCAGTCCTTAAGGCACGAAAGTGTCTAGCGAAGGGGTGCGCTGCATTCTTAGCTCATGTGGTGGATTCGGCGAAGAAAAAGAGTGTGTTGGCGGAGGTAGAGGTGGTGAACGAATATCCCGATGTCTTTCCAGATGATCTTCCGGGATTACCGCCGCCAAGAGTGGTGGACTTTCAGATTGATTTGGTTCCAGGTGCTGCACCAGTTGCTAAAGCACCATATCGATTGGCTCCCTCTGAGATGAAAGAGATAATGACGCAATTGAAGGAGTTGCTAGAAAAGGGATTCATTAGGCCGAGTTCTTCACCTTGGGGAGCTCCGGTCCTATTTGTAAAGAAGAAGGATGGGTCGATGAGGATGTGTATCGACTATAGAGAATTGAATAAGTTGACGATGAAGAACAAGTACCCACTTCCAAGAATAGATGACTTGTTCGATCAATTGCAGTGTGCTAGTCACTTTTCAAAGATAGATTTGCGTTCGGGTTATCACCAAGTGCGAGTGAAGGAAGGTGACGTACCAAAGACGGCTTTTCGTACTCGTTACGGTCATTACGAATTTCTAGTTATGTCGTTCGGTTTGGCAAATGCACCAGCAGTTTTCATGGATTTGATGAATCGGGTGTGTAGGCCGTATCTTGACAAATCAGTGATAGTGTTTATTGATGATATCTTGGTGTACTCCAAGAGTGCGGATGACCATAGGTGAAATTTGAGAGAGGTATTGGAGACTTTGCGTGAAGAGAAGCTTTACGCCAAATTCTCAAAGTGTGAGTTTTGGCTAAAAGAAGTACACTTTTTGGGTCACATCGTGGGAATGGACGGAATAAAGGTAGACCCAGCAAAGATCGAGTCGATAAAGAAGTGGGAAATTCCTAAAACCCCAACCGAGATTCGTAGTTTTCTTGGCTTAGCAGGCTATTATAGAAGGTTCATAAAGGATTTCTCGAAGATAGCATCGCCAATGACGAAGTTGACTCGAAAGACGGAATCGTTTGTGTGGACGGAGAAGCAAGAGAGTGCTTTCCAAACTATGAAGAAGTGTCTATGTGAAGCGCCGATACTCTCCTTACCAGAGGGCAACGAGGATTTTGTGGTGTACAGCGATGCGTCTTACTCTGGTTTAGGATGTGTACTCATGCAGCGAGGGAAGGTTATTGCGTATGCCTCTAGACAACTAAAGGATGCGGAAAAGAATTATCCCATACACGACTTAGAGCTAGCGGCGGTTATCTTCGCTCTTAAGTTGTGGCGGCATTACTTGTATTGTACTCATTGTACGATCTTTACCGATCACAAGAGCTTGCAACATATTCGAGATCAAAAGGAATTGAATATGAGACAGCGACGATGGATGGAGTTGTTGACCGACTATGACTGTGAAATCAGTTATCATCCGGGAAAGGCCAATGTAGTGGCCGATGCCTTGAGTCGGAAGGAACCTAGATCTGCTTACCGATTGAAATATATGAGTATGGTAGTTGTACCGGATTGGGTTGATGAGATTCGGGCGGCTCAAATCGAGGGTTTGAAAGAGGAAAACTTAAAGGGGGAAATGATAGGGAAGCAACAAGCAAGACTTGGTGAGAATAGCCATGGTCTCAAGACTTTCCAGGGACGTATTTGGGTTCCCAAAGTTGGGGGAGTCCGTGAAGTGTTGCTACGAGAGGCCCATAGATCAAAGTATTCGATACACCCTAGGAGTACAAAGATGTACTTGGACCTAAAACTGAGATACTGGTGGCCAGGTATGAAGACGGACGTGGCTACTTATGTGTCGAAGTGCGTCACTTGTTCGCAAGTTAAGGCGGAACATCAAAAGCCCTACGGAGAATTGCAACAATTGGAGATACCCGAGTGGAAATGGGATAAGATCACAATGGATTTTGTTACGAAACTGCCCAGGACTACGAAGGGCAATGATATGATTTGGGTTATTGTCGATCGTCTAACCAAGAGTGCACATTTCCTTGCAACCAAAGAGACGGAAAAGCTAGAAAACCTAGCAAAGTTGTATGTGCGTGAGGTGGTTACGAGACATGGAGTCCCATTATCCATTGTTTCGGACCGTGATAGGCGATTTGTTTCAAGATTCTGGAAGAAGTTGCAAGAGGAATTAGGAACGAAAGTGCATTTGAGCACAGCCTATTACCCGCAGACAGATGGGCAAAGTGAGAGAACTATTCAGACGCTCCAAGACATGTTGAGAGCATGTGTGATTGAATACGGTGGGAGTTGGGATGCTCACCTTCCATTGGTGGAGTTTGCGTATAACAACACGTATCACTCAAGTATTGACATGGCTCCGTATGAGATGTTATATGGAAGGAAGTGTCGCACGCCGACTTGTTGGTTGGAAGCCGGAGGGAAACAATTCGCGGATTCAGAAATTGTGTAGTTGACAGCAGAGAAAGTGGCGGTAGCACGGAATCGACTCCGAATAGCGAGAGAAAGACAAAAGAAGTATTCGGATCGAAAGCACCGACCGAAAGTGTTTGAGGTTGGTGAAAAGGTAATGCTAAAAGTCTCGCCATGGAAAGGGATCATACGTTTTGGTAAGCGAGGCAAGCTTGGTCTACGGTTCATTGGTCCGTTGACGATTGTGGAGAAAGTTGGAGACCAAGCCTACAAGTTGGAGTTACCACCGACTTTGGAGGGAATACATGATGTGTTTCATGTATGTTATCTACGTAAATGTTTGGCTGAGGAACCAAGCATTTTGCCGATAGAGGAGTTACGAGTAGACAATAGCAAGAGGTTAATTGAAGAACCAGTGGCAATCTTGGACCGCAAGGTCAAGCAGTTAAGAAAGAAACGAGTCAAGCTCGTGAAGGTTCAGTGGAAGAACAAGCATGGAGGGGATATGACATGGGAGACCGAAGAAGAAATGAAGATTAGATATCCCCAGCTTTTTGTTTAGCAGATTCCGAGGACGGAATCTTTTTAAGGAAAGCAGAATTGTAACGACCGAAATTTTAAGAAAATATTGTAATATTATTTTATGGAGAAATAAATAATATTGTATGGAGTTTATTTAATTATAATGATAATTAAGGAGCATTATTGTTAGTTAAATAAAATATTAAAGTTGGAAAAGAAAGGAAAAGAAAAGACAAGAAAAGTTGGAAAAGAAAAGAAAGAAAAAAAAATGAAAATTCGGGTTTCTTATGGATCGCGGCGCGACGAGTCCAAGTGTCGCGGCGCGACGCATAATTGGTGTCAGACCTTGCGTGTGTCAGCCAGCTTTCGTGTGTCAGAAGTTATAGGGTACAGACGTCAAAGTTTGCATGTCCCGCGATTGGTCAAGTTGGAGGCGGTCGCAGCGCGACGCATTTCTGGTCGCGGCGCGACGCGTGGATCAGCTTCTATATATACGGGTTTTTGGCAGCCATTTCCACACACAAACTTTGAGAGTCGTTACTCTGCCAAATTTACGAATTTTCCCGAGATTCTTGAGCCTACAATAGTGTCGGGTTTCGTTCGTAAACGTATCTTTAGTTACGGGAGTTCGGAGAAACCGTCAAGGGCGTTGTTTTGACCATATTTATGCGTGGGTGAACCCGAGAGGTACATTTCTCTAATCTTATGATTCCATTTCGGTTATTTGCCGTTTTGGACCGCATCATGTCGCTTATATGCATTTTTATGAAGTTTCTAAGCTCGTGACGCGTAAATCTTTAATCGGGGTTTATTCGTTGCCGTGTTTTGGTGTTTTGGGCGAGATCCGACTTGTTTAAGATTATGAGATCATGTTTCTCATGTAGTAACCTTCGTAGGTTGTTCGCGGTGTTTCGGTTCGCGGTTTGGTTGATTCGTGAGCGTTGTTTGTCGTTTTAAGATCGTACGTTTCATTGTTCAGACTAAGGTGAGTTCAGTTGTTTCACAAAACCGAGCATATAGACAAAATCTGTTTTGATAATATTAACGGTTTTTAAGACGATATATCTATATATATATATATGATGTTTGTGATAGATTAACGATTGATTGCTATGCATGCTCCTTTATTAATGATGAAATACGATTGACTTATACAATGTTTGTGACGCATGCATATATACTTATAGATACATGTTCTGATGTTAAGATTGATATGATGATATGGGAAGGGGTAGTTATACTCAGAGATGTAAAGATGATGCCTAGTAGGAATATTGTGCCTGCTAAGGATATGCTAGCCAAGTGAAGATTAGTTGTCGGGTTTCTAGATAACTTTGGCAACACATGGTGTACTTGTACACTGGAGTGATGTATTGACCACAGAGATGGGTCATGTGCAAACATCACGAGGGTGAAAGGAGGGTCCATCGGTAATTGGGGCACCATTTGTACTTTCACCTAAACAACTTTTAGTCGGAGTAACTATAGCGGACGGATCTTAGAAGTGTGTGTACAAGTGGGAGTCGCACCCTACATTGTACCATACTTGCTCGACACGCTTAGTGAACTTGTACCAAATGCGGACGGACCTAGAACCTAGCAGTTGCTGGGCACGCATATGGTATTATCGCGGACGGACCTTGGAACCCTAGTGGTTGCCGGGCACGCACTTGGTATTTGTGGTAGTGATGATAGCAAAGCAAAAGATAGACCCCAATAAGATGATTTAAGACGTATATGATGTTAATGAAGTTAAAGGATGATTATGATGATTTAAAGGATGTTATATGATTGTTTTATGATGATACTTGACCAGGTGGGGATTTACGATACTATGTGGGTCGGTCAAGTTACGGTTTGGGATTTAATGCCTTAACCTAAATATGTTGCGAATGTTTTTAAATGATGATTTTGAAATGTTAACTAAGCTGACTCACGAGGCGAAAGCTGACACTTGTTTCTTTGAAATGCGTCTTGTGCTCGTGCAGGTTGCTTAGGTGCGTGGCTTTGTGAGACGGGGGCTTATGGGTAGTTTTCGTTTGTTATGATGATACTCAGTATCAACTTGTGGTTGTGTAATGAACAAAGTTAAAACAATGATGTGTTTGAGACGTAACGGTGGTTTTGTTTAATGAATGTTTAAAATGGTTTATCTGTTTTAATCAATATGATGTTTAAAAAAGTCTTCCGTTGCGATGAATCTGATTGAGTAGAAAAAGTTTTTGTAAATCTCAATTTCTGGAAACCACGGCCGTTACAGTACATCACATATCATCAATCATGCTCAGATAGTTCTATCCTAGCATCTCGCGATGAGCTGGCGTAGTCAGGAGGTAGCATATCTTGCGGGGGAGCTAGCCCGGCTCAATGCTCCAAACTGGGGTACCAGACACATCAACCGCGCCGGTGGGGGAGCTGTTAAGCGTCCACCGTTGCGTTTTGGAATCAACAGATTCCTCTGTTGTACAGCCGCAGCTATACCCGAAGAGGACAAACCTTGTCCGGGGCAAACCTTTCCCAATAAGTAGTACAACTTGGTCCGGGGCAAACCTTGCCCAATAGATCCGTACCGATCACAAACAGATAGTATGATTCAAACGAATCATCAAACAATCAATCATCAATGCGCGCATATATTCATTTATCATCATAGCATACCCCTAAACAAGTGCATACTACATTGTGTCAACATGGTAAGTTCTAGCATTATCATGAAATCCTACTTAAACAAGTGCGTGTACAAATCATGGTATACAGTTCCGTGATCATTGTTAATATATGTTATAGGTATATTGATTGTTATGTCATTCGTCACTCACCTGATTGGCTAGAATAAGCAAAGACCTTGCTTTGGCACACACGGATTGTCAATTCAACCTATAATACCAAGACTTATGCATCAATCATTTGAATACGCGAGGAACGTCTAGGATACTTGAAACATACCCTAATGATGTTATTTTACCATTTATTAACTAACTATAGCAGCCCAAGCAACAACACGCGAATACGTGGCACAAAACAGCACATTAGGCTGGGTGCAGGGGTGTCGCGCCGCAACACAGCCTTGTGTCGCGCCGCGACCAGTCTGCAGAACTGCAGCTAGTGCTTGTTTTGTGCACAGCAGGCTCATTTTAGCTCATTTCAATTCCAAATCAATTTTGGTAAAATTCTAGTCTTTCATAGGACCATTTGACACTTGTGGAAGCTTTCTAACATCAAAAACTCCTATCTAATTAATTCATACGAAAATCACAATTAAATGGACAAAGACGTGCGCATAATGGCCAAAACTTGGTGTAGACCAATTCCAACACTTGCAACACACCATATACACCTAATATGATGTATTGAAGGTGTTGCAACTGACCAAAACTTTTAAACTCTTTGTTTGGTATCATTTTCCAATTTCTTGCCTATTTATGGCCTATTTTTCACTATTTTAGCCAATTCAAGCAAAACAACCATTCCAATTCAAAACCAATGTTCTAATCAATTCATACAAGTCATATGAACCTATTAGAACCTTAAAAATCAGTTCTTGATGTGTAAAAACAGATTTAGGCCATTTTGACCCATTTAGGCTAAATATTGGATTTGTGCATAAACACCACTTCTTATGCACCAATTGAGTTCTAATCAATCCTAACAAGTTATAAGATCAATTAGAACACTAAATTTCAGTTCTTGAAGGCCAAAATCAGTTTGACCCGTATTTGACCAATTTTGACCCATTTGAGCCAAAATTCAAAACTCATCAAGAACACTACTTTAATTCATGGAATTGGTTCCTATACACTTATAAATGATATTAGAACTTATTTCAATCATAAATTTCAGTTCTTGATTGCTAAATCAAAGAACCCACTTGTAAACCTAGAATTTCAAGTCTTGAAAGGCATAATCAATAACAAGGATTAATTGGCACTTACAATGATCAAAGAATGATTAGAAACAACTTATGGGATGATTTTGATCCTTATTTATCTGCTGGAACAAGAGTTTTATGAGTTTTCTTCAAAATTCAAAACTCATCAAGAACACTACTTTAATTCATGGAATTGGTTCCTATACACTTATAAATGATATTAGAACTTATTTCAATCATAAATTTCAGTTCTTGATTGCTAAATCAAAGAACCCACTTGTAAACCTAGAATTTCAAGTCTTGAAAGGCATAATCAATAACAAGGATTAATTGGCACTTACAATGATCAAAGAATGATTAGAAACAACTTATGGGATGATTTTGATCCTTATTTATCTGCTGGAACAAGAGTTTTATGAGTTTTCTTCAAAAACCCAAAATTCAAGAATGAAGAAAAAGCTATGGAGATGAAGCTTACTATGGTAGAGATGAAGAAGATGATGTTCTAGGATGGATTTAGCATTCAGTTTGCTACTGGAACTTGTCTCAATCGATTCCTTCTTGATCTCCTTCTTCAAATTTGCAAGAACTGAAGATAAGTTTGAGGTGTATGTGTGTATACGTATGAGAGTAAGAGTCTGTGTTTGTAAAAAGGGGTTCCCACGTGAAGAAGCTGCCATATGCCCACTTGTGGGTTATTATTATCCACAAGTGGGTATTTTGTTCCCCTTTCTAACTTACAACTCATCTCTCGTTTAACCGTTTCAACTAACGAGGATATTTTTGGAATCCTGGTTTGAAACCGTTCGATATTTTATAATCTTTATCTATATTTATTAATATTTTTAATAACCCTTATTATTTTTCATATTTTATATCATTTCCTAGAATATATATTTATATTATTTAATTAAATTAAATAATTGACGTACCATATTCGGACACGTCTAGGCCCGTTTTGAGGATGTTACATCATGGCTTTCTCCTCTAGTTCTATTTCTTTCTTTTTTCACCGTTGCATTAGGTGGATAATTAAGTTTAAAAGTCATAGAATTGAAACCTGCAAAGTTAAAAAGAATGGTACGCAAGTGAAAAGAAAAAAAAAAGTGGGAGTAGTTATCTCTAATCACACTCACCACACTGTCATTTCAGCTTTCCACTTTAACTACTCAATCCATCACACATACCTATAGTAGTTATTCCTTATCATACGAAATTCTGTGAGCCACATAATAACCTATATAAACAATCAAAATCACAAAAAAGAAAAAAAAAGAGAAAGAATTACAAGCTTTTATGCATGATGTATAAGTTGTAAAACCATATATGCTCATCGCCCCACCTAATAAAAATCACAACAAAAAAAAAAAAAAGATTTCATGCTTTTATGCGGTACAAGTTATAAAACCCTATATACTCATTTGTCGCCTTTCCTTCCCATACATATCAGAGTTTCAAACCTTCCATTTTTTTTGCATAAAACCCGCGCTGCCTCTGTCACACCAAAAAGGCGACCATTGTCGGCACCAGGTTTCTCCTTCCAACAACTTCGAGAACCAAACGTATTGCCGTTGATTCGTGCGGCGGAAACAAAAACGGCCGTCGGTACGTGCGGAGGAAACAATGCCCCATCTTCTTCACCACACCTTCTTCCCTTGCACGATGGCCACCACCTAGCACGATGACCACGGCACGATGGTGTGACTCCGACGTTGGTCACGGCGCGATGGCTTCCACCCCCTTCGCACTCCATTCAGTCTAAGTCTTAAATTAAAGGCAAGGGTATGTAAGTAAAATCACTATTTTTTTAAGTGAATGGATAAAAATAATATTTTAATAATGATTAAGAAGATAAGAAATTAAGAAAATTAAGTAGTTTAAATCGAGCAAACAATGATAGTAATCATGTAAAGAATGGTAACTTGTTAAGCTAAGCAGAGTCGTTAGTAAGGGTTAAAGGGTTTTACATCGTAGGTTAAAACCTACTAATGGGAAGTGTTAGGTTTTGAAAACTAAATCTTCATAAGGGAGTTGTAACATTTTAAAATTTAAACACATATGTATCTATACTTCTATACTATATTATAAAGCATTTAAATCATTTGCTTAAGTTTTGAAAGTACTAAATTACTCCTTATATAAACTAAATTGAATAACTATTAGATATAGTTAATAAGATTCTTATATTCTATTAATAGTTAAACTTTACATATTTAAGAAAATCAAAGTCAATATATACAATTTATTTGAAAGTCAAAGCTAATACAAATTAACTTAATTTCATTACCTTTTTTTTCAATTATGGAGAACAAAAAAGTAAAGAAAATGGAAAAAAAATATAAAGAAAATAGATATGTCACCAAATGAAAACTATTCGTCGTCACCGTATTATATGAATACCATTCTCCGTACGTCTTGAAAACGGAAATGTTAACGAGTAAAAATTATTCGTTTCCGCCGCATCGCGCTGGTATCATGCTAGTTTACTTAAAAGGCACACTTGTAGTGACATTGTATACTTAGATGTGTTTTCTTGAAACGGGTTGTCAAACACATTTGGTGAAATGTCAAATAAGGCACATATTAATAGATAGATTGGCATTTAGGTTAACCATTGAACCTAAGAAGGTATATAAATGGAAAGTATAAGAAAAGGACATATAAGTCATATATGGGACAAAATGATGAAAAATCCCAAAATTTTAATACGTTTGACTTTTCTTGACAGTTGTATATTCGAGTTATTACCTATTTGTAATACCCATTTTCGAATTATATAAATGTATTTTTTAAAGTGAAATTAATCGATAAGAATGATATATTTTTTTTTAGGTGAGTGATGATTTAAGTCTAATAAGTAATTAAAGAAGTGTAAACAAGTGAGTTTATTAGACCAAGTGTTTATAGACAATACACGTTTCCGGATTTCTATGATATTATTCATTTAACTTTACGGTCCTTATTTATTTATATTATTGTTGATAAAAATAGTATTTTTAGTTTTATTAATTATTTATAAATTGAAGATTAGATGTTACGTGTATTAATTAGACTTTTAACCCAAGTGTTAGTAGTTGGTAATTGAATTGTTGGGCTTGGGTTAATAGCTTATAGGCTCAAGGGAGTAAGATTTTGGGTTAGTGGACTAAGCTAAGGACATTTAGGTGTGTTGGGCCATAGGCTAAATAGGAGAGGCATCCCTAAGCCCATGTATACGCTAGAACTCCTCTAGGGGTGTTCAAAATCCGATATCCGAAATTTCGGATAGTTGGTTTTTAATATCCAAATCCGAATATGAAATTTTGGATATCTAAAATATCTCATAATTTCAAAATATATATTTTTATATAATTTTTTTGAAAATATAATTACTAAATCATCATATTTTAAACTTTAATTATAAAAAATAGCTCAAGTGTGCTTCAAAATGAAAAATACATGTATATAAAATTATATATGTTAAAAAAATTAAATAAATAAGCAATGTAAAAATAAAAAAATAAAAAATATTTTTCGGATATTGGATATAAATTCAAAAATTACTATCCGAATCCGAATCCGAAAATTCAAATATCCAAATTTCGGGTATCCGAAATTTCGGATGTATTCGGATAATTTTGGATAATTGATTCGGATGTTCGGATTCGGATTATTTTGAACACCCCTACCTCTAGCCGACCCCTTCTCTGAAAATACTTGTTCGTGGATGGTGGCTTACGGTCGAGAGCACAAAAAAGAACAAGAATCGAATCCTCGTCATACCCTTGGAGCAACACTCGATGGATATCACAGGTTAGTAACCCTCCTCTTTGAAATCGATTTTGAGTATTTATATTGAAGAATCATCGAGCTGTTGAGGGATTATTGGGCTGTCGAGCTGCACTTTAAAACCGAGAACAAAGGTGTATAAACCTTATTGAAAATTGAATTAATTTTGAGGAAGTGATTATTTGGATGCTAGGAACTTGATGGATAAGAATGGGTTGAAAGGATTTATTAGTTGTTGAGATTCAATTTGTTTTGTAGGCAGTGAGCGTGAGCATGTGTGTGTGTTGTGAATCTACGGAGGCCAAGAAGGGGCTGAATTTTTTTCATTATTGCTTCAAGTGATCAAGGAATTGTTAGGTAAGATCCCTAGAATTGTTTTGTATAGTTTTCGGCCATTCCTTTCATTAAATAGTCGATATACACTTGAATTTTCGGGCTATGAGAGTTGCAAAGTTAGGCAGAAAATCGAGAGGAAACAAAACAAATTTTGGAGGTGATAATCTTGATTAAAATGCAATTGATTGGTAGGGTTTCAGCTAGAGCCTAAAAGGGATTAGGAGTCCGTATGAATTCCTTACATGCATCAATCTTAGCCGTCTAATTCTCTCTTCTTCAATTAGACTGCTCACCCATGAATTCCTTACATGCACCCTGTCACACTCAATCCTCCACGCTCTTCATCCATAAATTCCATTATCCAAAATGAACGGCCAAGATTGGTTCTCGCAATTCTCGTACGAAAAACAGTTCTCATTTGAACCCTCATCTATACTAATACATAAAGCATTTAAAACACTCTCTCTACTAAATATCTTAATCTCTTAAATTTTAAGTTATTTGGTATTACTAACTTACCACTTATTTAAATCTTAAAAGGAAAACATTGAATACCATTTTAATAACTAAACTTTCTATAAAAATAATGTTTAAAAATATCAACTCAATACAAATTAAATTTCAACCTATAGGATATTACACAAATTAAAAATTGAATAAAAAAACCTCCATAAAAATATTACTTTAAATATTATATCATATACCAAATAATTTAATTGAAGTACTAGAAAATTAGTATAACTAAAACTCATGAACTCACTAACATATAACCGAATTTATAAACACTAATATAAGTAAAATAAAAAATTTAAAATATAATATATTTAATATTATTTTACTTAAACTTTTAAATTTTAAGTAATAGAAAATTATCAATATAGTCTTAAATATCTTTACATTTTTTAAAATACACTAACCCAGCGACTAATATATTATCTCATACCTACATAATTTCCCATTCAAATCAACACAATTCACCAAGTCATTGATATGTTTTTATCATCTTATTTTATAAGTAGAGATTGTTTTTTTCTAATTTTATTATTTTTCAAAGGTTATTTTAGAAATTAACGAAAAGAGTTGATAGATAATAAATAAATAAGTAAAATGGAAAAGAAGGAAACAAAATGGACATGCTGCAAATGGAAATTATTCGACGTCATCATAGTGTGTGTATACCATACCCTACGTTACCGAAAACGGACATGTTATCGAGAATGAATTAGTTATCGTCGCCGTATTGCGCGGGTAACATGCTAGTATATATAGGGAGAGAGAGAGAAGGGTTCATGCAAAAAAGTGCGAGAAGTGATTCTAGCCCTTAGATCATTTTAATCAATGGCTATTAATATTTATGTCATTTTCGTAATTTTTACAAAATAAAATGGTATTAGTTTAAACAAAAAAGGGGTAAACAAGTAATTACACATCAACTCTCTTCTCTCTCCTCTCCTCTCTCTCTGTCTCTTCATTGAAACCGTGTATATACCCTAACCATATTCATTTTACTTTTCAAAAGATATCATCTCTCCCCTCTCTCTCTCTCGTTTCATCCACTCCGGCCGCCATCTTTGGCTGAGTCTCCAAGAAAACGAGAAACCATCAGCAACAGCAACATCGAGAACCCCATCGCTACCAGATCTCCGGTCGCGTCTCCAGCCACCATTTTGACCCTCCACCGCCGTCGACCGCATATTCCAACCTCAACCTCGCTGCCGAGCATCATAACAACCACCGCCGTTATCACCCTTACTTCGTCTGCCGCCTTTCTCACCCTGTCCAACCATCAGCGCCACTGCCAACCACCGTCGCAAGACAGCCCTTTCTCACACTCGTGTCACCCCCATCCTTAGATCTGTCATGATGCATGGTGGAAACCTAGCCACCAACTCTAACCCCAACCGCCGCTATTGTGAGCCTCCTACTTTACCATTGAACATGGTGGAACCTGTAACACCGTAGTTTCAACCCAAAAATTTTCATTTTAATACACCGCGGAAGCGATCACAAATACGAAAAGTATTTACAACTGTAACATACAACAGTTTTTAAAGTCAACCAAGGTTCAAATATCAGAATTACAAAAACTACGGCTCGTCACAAATATAATATCATAGGCCCAGACAATTACTCCCCAAGCTAACCACTCTCAGCCGAGCTGCTGACTTACCAAAACCTATAAAAAGAGTGAGAGGTGGGGGATTAGCACAAAGCTAAGTGAATGGAGTTAAACCACAACAGAAACATCAGCCATAACCGCATAATATCAATAACAACAAATAACAAATAATCGTGTCCCGAGAAGATCGGCGGTTCTGTAGGAACCTGCAACCAATGTCGGTCAAAGCAAAGGTTTACCGATAGTTCATTTACTATTCTCACACATTATTATCCTTAAGTTGCAACAAATGCATCAAAAGGTCCCAATACTGATTAGCCGATAGCAAACAAACCCAACCCATGTGCCCAGCCGAAACTGACTTCCCAAAATCATGTATACATATCACTGACACAACAATTAATTAACAAATAAACAGTTAATCAATTATCAGACAATAAGTCTATCCATGCGTTAAACCATAAACAGTTACAACCAAACCAGTTACAACTAACATCATCTGTGAGTAAAAATCCACCCACCTTGAGTTCTCGAACTCCCACTCAGTGATCTAATGTCACTGAGCCTTGTCTGTTCCTAAGAACACAATAAACTGAAATCAGTATCCAGTTTATAAATATATATATATCAAACATATATTTATACCTTCTTTAGTCATAAACATCAAACTAAAGTCACATATACATGAACACTTAGCATATAGCATCAAATGATCAACAAACATCACAACCATTAGATTTCAATGAAATCCGCTAAAAATCGTCGGATTTGAGGAAATCCGATACATAGTGTCGGATTCCTCCTCATCGAAATTTGCAATACCCGTAATTTTGGTAAAATTATAAAATTTATATATATGCAAGTTTAGATGGGTATTTAGTAAAAAAAATTATGTGTTTATGATGCTATTTAAATGTTATATGTTGTGTATGTATAATTACTTCCTAAATTGATAATAAAATGAAAGAGTTAGGAAGTGTAGGGACTATATGTGTAAATATGGGTATATAAGTCAAGTGACCACCAATAATTTCTGGTGAAAAACGTGGGTTAGAGTGAGAGAGATAGTTCTAGAGTGTTATATCAAGGAGAAGAAGAAGAATCAAAGACAAATTGGTGGCTTGTGAGCTTGAAATCAAGGTTGGTAGTGTTTGGACTCTAATTTCTTCATCTAAGCTCGGGATTTTGAAGCTAGAAGAATGTAATCAAGTTAGGATTTGCAAATCAAGTAAGTCTAAGCTTGAACTTGTGTTTGATTTTAGTATTGGTTGTTGTTTATGATGATTTATGGTTGGTTATGTTGAAAGATTTGGCAAAAGGGTCAAATTTGGGGTTATTGTTGAAGTTAGGGTTTTGATGATCAAAATTATGTAAAGTGTTGATGTTTTGTTGTTATGAAGTGCTAAATGAGTCTTTGGTATGTTGAATGTAAGTTGGAATTGGTAAAAATTGGATTTTGGTCGGATTGATGTTAAAAAACAAGGTGTAGAACACTGTTCACGCGGGCTCGCGGCGTGAGCCATGTGGGTCGCGGCGCGAGCCATGTCGGCGAGAACATGATGTTTTTCCAGAGATTTTCTCGCGGCGCGTTTGACCATGTATTTGTTTGGGGATTGTTTCTAATGTTTTATAAGGGATATATGAAGTCTTTTAGACCCGAAAGAGTGTCTAAGGCTAGAATTGGGTTTTAGAAACCTTGTCTTTGGTTAACTTATGTTAGTTGACCTTGCATTTTGTGATCATGGGCTTATGATCAAGTGTGTGAGTTTCGGATTGGATAGGGTTGTGAACCTCATCACACCCTCAGGTGAGTACACCCTGCGGATACCAAGTTTTGTTGAAATTACAAGTCATCATGATTATGTTTTGAATTTTTGGCAAATGTTTGACGAAATTGTTGAATCAAAGGATGTGGAAACTATGGATTTGTTTTATAATGTGGTTTATATGATTTGCAAATGTTTTATGAAACTCTTGGGTTTAATGAATGTGGAAATTGTGAATTCGTATGAGATGTGTTTTAATAATGGTTTTCAAAATAAGACCATTGCTCCATGTTGGAGATGGTCTATGTTTATGTTGTGCCTTGCTTGATGATTTTGAAACATGTTACTCCATATTGGAGTGAGCTCTGATTTCACAATAATAAATATGGTTTCGAGTTAATAAAAATCATGTTATCACTTTGTATGTATTTTGGGCATTGAGATGCCAAATGTGGTTTTGTTTGTTGAGCATTTATGCTCAAGAGATATGAATTGTGAAACTTATGTGTTTGTGATAAGCTTATATGCTTGGATTATTTGGCCTTTTTGGCAGGTGATTTATGTGACCCTTTAGGGTATATGATTTGGTCCGGACCACTGTGTGATATGAACTCTGTACCATAGGGTTCCTAGCCATTGAGATGTGTACAGGTTCATGTGGCTTTGGCAATTGAGGAACCACGATACACGGGTGGTTGACGAATCGGTGTAGAGAGTGGAGGGGTATGTCGGTAGCCATCATGACCGTGTGGGTTCACTGGGCTGACGAGCCACCGAACCTGGGTAACACGAGTGGATTTGGTGAATAGGGCATGCACTCCAGATAACCGTTGTATGGTGGACTGCTTCCTGCATCCCCTACCTTGACGGGGAGATGTGGTTATCCCCCATGTGGGCACGTGTTGATCATGGCTAGCTACCACGTGGAGACATTGTGGCCCAATGGACAGACCCGCATCCTTATGTGCTTATGTGTATGATTTTAAAGTATTTTTAATGCCAAACTCATGTTTTCAAAGAGATGATGACTTGGTTTGAAAAAATAAATGTTTTTAGTTGTACTCACTAGCTATGTTTATAGCTAACTCTGTGTGTCAAATGTTTTGTATCCGCAGGATGTCTATAGACCTTGGTGAGGCGGGTAGATGCCTTGGGTATAGTATTGAATTGGTTGCATTTCCGGTAATTCTGGATTTCCTACTCTTTTGATTATGGTCGTGAGATTGACTGTGGTAACACCAACAATTTTGGATTATCCTTATTGATAATGTTTACTGTTGAAAGGTTTTGTATTTTGTTGAAATATTTACAGATGATTAAAATGCTTCCGCAAATATGTATAAAGAATGTTTTAAACTGAGATTTCGAAAAGTTTAAATTTGTATTGAAAATCAGGGTGTTACAAGTTGGTATTACAGCCTGGGTTTGAGTGAATCATACACTCGAGTTAGTGTTTGGTCTCAAACCAAGCCGGCCATTAAAGAAAATCCATTTGAGCTAGAAGGGGTAACTTGGGTTAGGATGAGAGTTGCCTGAGTGTTAGGTAACTCAAGTGTGTTGCTAGCCCTATGTTACTAAGTTTGACTTCAGGGATGCGTTAAGTTTTATGTAATAGCCTACCTTGGGTAGCAGTTTAGAAGTTAATTGTACTGTTGGGGTACTAAGAATAGTGGTCCTGGTTCAGATAGAACCTTGGACATTGATAGAAAGCTGTTTAAGCTTGTATATTGAGACATTTAGTATTGTTAAGTCCTTGGTGGACTCCTTGGTAATGATGTATTAGATTTGAAGGAAAGATTTCCTTGATGATGTATAAGATGCCTTGAGCACTAGAACGAGAAACTAAGTCTTGATTAAGATTAGTTTCGTGAATAGAAATATGGGATTATATTATCAAAGTCTTGTTTAGTTGACCTTTGCTAATAAAGTGTAGAAGTGATGAACTTCATAGAATGGAGTTGGATCAGAAAAGTGTCATTTATCCTTGGTTTAAGGAGGGAGGCACCTTATGTGAAGTTATATAAAAGATGATTTAGTTATTAGAATGAACCTTTTATGAGACTACGGTTGCGGGTTTGGATCATTAGTGGATTATGGATAGAATTATCTACAAGTGTTATCCTATGAGTTTTGACTTGAGAATTGAGTCTCTATCTACTTATGAACCTTATTGAGATTATTGGTTAAGACGAAATTGGAACTAAAGTTATAGTTCCACGTGTGACAAACTCACTTTGATGAGTTATGATTATAAGTGAATTAGTGTTTGTGTGTTTCTTCAAAAGAAATAAAGATCCTCTTTTGGATTGTAGCATTTGTGATAAAATAATAGATATACTGTCACCATTGTAATGGTGTGGATTAGTTTAAATAAGTTTAAATTCTTATTGAAATCATTAATGGATCTTGAGATCTAACGAGTCTCATGTTGAGATGAGATGTAGAATGATTAAGTTTGAGTTGAAAATCTTTTAGTCAAATAAGCTCTCAAGTGATTGAAAGCTATAAACCGCTCTTAGCACTTATTAGGTGCTTAGAGGAGATAAGAAGTATAAAGTCAGTTGGGAGATTCCAATTGTATTTTGTGATTGGGATAATGTAATGAAAATGTTTAAGTAAGGTGGTACATTGAGTAATCTTGTGATTAAGTTGTTAAATAATCTTAAAGATTATAACTCTCTAGTGTTTGAGACTTTTCTGAAATTAAGATACAGTGTTATTGATTAGTGATATGTTTACTTAAGAATCTGTGTAACCAAATTTCTTTGTTTTGATGACTAAGAGAGTTGTGTAAAGGAAAGATAATTATTAGTATGTTAAGCCTCTTATGAGGAGGGGCCAATTACAAGGTCAGTCTTGTGGCATGAAAATTTGAATTATCATTTGATGTGATCTTATGTATCAGTTAAACCTAAATGGTGGAAGTGAAATGATTGTAAGTTTATTGTAAGTTCATTAGACTTGTGATAAGTGTTAATGATTGAGAATTTGATAAGTTGACTTAGTGGCCCGTTTTGGGTAGTGTTGAAAAGAGTTTCTTAGTGACTACATTTATATATGGTCTACTCAAAGATCATGATGGTTTATGAAGGTGAAGTATATTAAGATCATAAAAATAATAGACGAAATTGTAATGAAAAGTCTATAAACCTTTCTCTGAGAAGGAGAACCTTTAGAACCTAATGGTCATTCCCAGCATAATCAAATATGATCATTTGAGTTCAATTGTTGTTTGTGTTGCTATAGAATAACGTGTGATTGGATACCGAAAGGAGATTTAGAGATTTGAGGAGTTGATCCGGAAAGTGAAGCTCCTATGTATAAATTGAGATATGTCTCCAGATAATGAGATATAGTTAAGACTCTTCTATCTTGATGATAGATGTCCTTACGACAAGTAGTTAGTTTATATGTGTTAGACATAGTGTGGTGCCTTTAGACCACAAGAGATGACTGGGTATTTGACCATCGGGAGCATGCGGTGATGCCGGTAGCTCGAGTTGGTCGATCGCTTCGACCATGAGATCTGTTTTATCTGGGCATGGTAAAGGTTGTGACCTAAGTTTGGTGTTGCAAGGTTATAGTCCTTATAGTGATATTTTGGGTCTTTTAGACCAAGAGATGTTTTGGGACTTTATGAGGCGACTTAGGGGTGCACGACGAAAGACCTTGCGGGATAAAGATCTCTAGATAAAGTTGTGCTTGTGGATGCGAGTGTCTAGAGGATAATATCTGTGATATCTATTGTTGTCGGGCCGATACGAGCATCGAAGTTTGTTATGAATTATGAGTTATTTGTGTTTAATGTATACCGAACCATTCTTTGGTATTGTGTAGAGACTTGAACTTGTGCACTAGTTATTGATTGTTAGTGGCAAGTATAGTCATTGAATTAAGGTATGATGTTTTGAACATCTAAGTTATGTGAAGTGCTATGGTGTAATCAGTAATTATTTACCATTAGAAAATTTTGAAACAGAAGTTAGTTTATATACTTTTGGTTATGTGTCAATATTGTTAAGAATCTTGAGAGGAGATATTATGATTTGGGTCTTTGTTGACCAATTGATGAAAGAATGAATTCAATCTAGTGATATTTCTTAGCTTATTTACCCAATCACGTGAGCAAGATTTGTATGATTATGATTATGTCAAAGCATGGAATTATGGTATTCCTTTATGGATAAACACTTTGTGTTATTTCTAGTGTTGGAGAAATGCTTATAAGGAACACTTATGCTCATGTGTGGAGTATTTCCCATTGGGTTGATGAAGAGGTGATGCAACTATCATTCGATGACTTAGATTTCCAAAGAATAATTGGAAAATGAGATATACTGTAAAGAACCTTTATGAGCTCATTTTGGGTAATTGAGAATTGAAAAGTGATTGGTATATCACTATTTAGTGCAATCAATAGCTAGCCATAAGGCTATATGACTTGAGAGTCGTAAAGATTGGGTTAACGATGTTAAATTCCTAATAGTCCAATGGGGAGTTATTCATGAACCATTTAGTGGTGAGATACTAGGCTCTTCTAAAAGGTCTAGTAAAGAAATTGATTTTGAGTTTTGATTTAGAAAAGCTGTATAGGCAGGCTATATTGGTGATTCAGTGTCTTAATTGATGATTAAGAACTTGAGACTAGATAAGAATAATGATTGCACTTGTAGAAAGAAAGATTAAGAGATTATGAAAAGGTCGATATCATGAGTTAAGTTATGTGATCCTGTCTAGGATCCTAGCAAATGATGTATTATTGAGTGAACTTGTGGATTGATTCGATTCCGAGGACGGAATCTTTGTAAGGAGGGAGGAAATGTAGTACCCGTAATTTTGGTAAATTATAAAATTTATATATATGCAAGTTTAGATGGGTATTTAGTAAATAAATATTATGTGTTTATGATGCTATTTAAATGTTATATGTTGTGTATGTATAATTACTTCCTAAATTGATAATAAAATGCAAGAGAGAGGATGTGTAGGGACTATATGTGTAAATATGGGTATATAAGTCAAGTGACCACCAATAATTGAGGTCAAGACCTCAAAATTTCTGGTGAAAATCGTGGGTTAGAGAGAGAGATAGTTCTAGAGTGTTAGATCAAGGAGAAGAAGAAGAATCAAAGACAAATTGGTGGTTTGTGAGCTTGGAATCAAAGTTGGTAGTGTTTGGACTCTAATTTCTTCATCTAAGCTCGGGATTTTGAAGCTAGAAGAAAGTAATCAAGTTGGGATTTGCAAATCAAGTAAGTCTAAGCTTGAACTTGTGTTTGATTTTAGTATTGGTTGTTGTTTATCATGATTTATGGTTGATTATGTTGAAAGATTTGGCAAAAGGGTCAAATTTGGGGTTATTGTTGAAGTTAGGATTTTGATGATCAAAATTATGTAAAGTGTTGATGTTTTGTTGTTATGAAGTGCAAAATGAGCCTTTGGTATTGTAACATCCTATAGTTGGGCTTAGTAGATACGTAGGCTTGGGTATGTTACACGTGAATTATTAATTAATTATAAATGTTAATTATTCAATTAAGTATTATATGTATATATGTGTTGATATGTATATATCTATATATATACGGATTATGCATTTGTGTGAGAGTGCATGTGATTAAATTATATCAAGCATGACACCTCCTGCTTAGGATTGTATATACGTGGGTTTAAGTGATCATTACTTCACTTTGAAGTTTGCATGTGTGTGTAATATTGTGTGTAAAACCAAGAGCAAGAAAGCAAGGAAGAAGAAGCAATCGGATTTGTTGGTTTCTTGATTTTGTGATTCAAGCTAACAAGGTTTGTTGATTCTTATTTGATTCTTGTTAACATGCTACACTTCTTGAAACATGATGCGCATGTTACGGTTTTAATCATGCTGGGTTTTGATATGAACATCATGTGAAATTGATTTATGGGTTTGTCGGATTTTGGTGTTCTTGGGTGTTAAGGTGTTTTGATGCATGATTGCATGTTTAAACATGTTTATTATGTGTTTTGATAAACTTGTTTATGAAGTGTATATACTGGGTATGAAATTTATACAAGTTTTGAACTTGTCGGATTCTTGAAAGATGAATGTGGCGGATTGTGGAGATGATGGAAATCCGAGACTTGGGAAACCGAGAGGTGAAATCCGGAACTTAGAATCCGGAGCATGATTGAATCCGATACTCTTGAATCCGGTGCTTTAAATCCGGAACTGGTGAAATCCGATTGTTTGAATCCGATGGTGGATTCCAAGTATGAAATCCGATCATAAGTGTAATCCGATGATAAATCCGACAGTGGAAGTTTGAAGGGTGAAATCCGATGGTAGTATCGGATTTCATTGGAAAACCGACAAGTATTGCGGATTGACTTCAAATCCGACAGATGTATCGGATTTCCTAGAATCTGATGGTTTTTAGCGGATTTTGCATAAATCCGATGGTAGTGTCGGATTTCCTTTAAAATCCGATAGTTTTGGCTGTTGATTGCATTGTTTAATGCTATGTGTTATATGTGCCTACGTATGTGAATCTTACATGTTTATGTTTGATTAAATGGATATAAATATATGTTTGATATATATTTATGAGTTGAATACTGATGGTTGGTTGTTGTGTTCTCAGGAACAGACAAGGCTCAGTAACATTAGATCACTAAGTGGAAAAGCTGAGAACCAGAGGTGAGTGGATGTTTACTCACGGGTGATATTAGTTGTACTGGTTTGGTTGCAACTATTGTTGGTTTGATGCATGAATAGATTGTATATCTGATGATTGATTAACTGTTGAATGTTAATTGTTGCATCTGTGATATGTATACATGATGGAAGGGAAGTCAGTTTTTGACTGGGCTTATGGGTTGGGTTCATTTGCTATTGGCTAAGCAGTATTAGGACCTTGGAATGCATTTGTTGCTACTAGAGGATAATAATGTGTGAGAATAGCAAATGGACTATCGGTAAACCTTTGCTTTGGCCGACATTGGTTGTAGGTTCCTGCAGAACCGCCGGTCTTCCCAGGGTGCTTATTTGTGGTTGTTGATATTATGCGGTTCAGGCTGTTATATCTGTTGTGATTGTACTCTATTCACTTAACTTTGTGCTAATCCCCCACATCTCACTCTTTTTACAGGTTTTGATAAGTCAGCAGTTCGGCTGAGAGTGGTTAGCTTAGGGAGTAATCTCCTAGGATTCTGATAGATTATTTGTGACTAGCCGTGTTTTGCAATACTGATATTTTAAACAGGATGGATTATGTACAGATGTAAATACTTTTGTTATTTAATTCGCTTCCGCAGTGGTTGTTTTAAATGAAAATTTTTTGGGTTGAAAATACGGTGTTACAAGTTTGGTATCAGAGCCTTGGTTTGGCAGCGTAGGCAAAGTGAAAGTGTTACATTCCCAAATCTTGGGCTCGTGGTAGGTCAATTACTCCTTGTGTGTGGGATTGGGGTGAATTGGAGTGTGGTGGAGTTAGTATGTTATGTACTTACGGATTTATCTAATAAATCGTGAGGGGATGTGATTGTTACAGATAACAATGGCTTGACGTGATTTCTCAGCCGGTGCCCCTACTGTCCCATCTTCTGCTAAGGTCCCTACTGCAACAGTTGAAGTTCCAACCAATGCAGGTACATCTGGTACAACAGGTGATAAGAGGGATGAGTATATTTTCCAACTTGAAGGTCAACTTCAAGATCTAAGAAAGGAGCTAGAGCAGCAGAGGTAGGCTCCTGCAGCACAACCACCGGTTATTCCTGTTACTTCAACTACAGTTGAGATACCAGCTATCTTCCCGGCAGTCACTACATTGGCAGAGGTTCCTACGATGTCTATGCCAATACCACCATTATCACAACCGATGTCTCAACCCTTCTATTATCCATTGTTTCCTCAAGGACCTTATCCTCAGGGGTCTATGCCACAGGGATCTTATTCTTATCCGTTTATGGGATATCCACCTAACACAGGATACAGGAAGCCTTGTACCTACAAGCAATTCTTGGATTGTAAACCAGTGGAATATCATGGCAGTACGGATCCTAATGTCACACTGAACTGGTTGAGAGATACTGCAAGGATCCTGGATGCTTGCAACTGTGAGGAGGAAACACGAGTATGCTTTGCTACCCGAATGTTGAAGGGCAAAGCGATGGTCTAGTGGGATTCCATTACCACCCATTTATCAAGAGCATAGATGGATTCAATCACCTGGAATCAATTTAGAGATAAATTGTGTGAACAGTACTGCAACGCCTTTGAATTGAACAAGATAAGGCAGGAGTTCATGGAACTAAAGATGACCAGGAGAATGACCGTGGATGAGTTGATTGAACAATTCAACGCGAAACTGAGGTTTGTGACTCAGTGGGTGCCTGATGAATCTTCCCAGGTTCAGCACTTCATTGGGGCATTGTTGCTAGAATACAGGAGCACCACACGATTAGCTGGATCGTTGTCCCAGGACTTCACCTTGGCAAAAGATGCTGAGGGGGACATCCAGGCCAAGGATAGACAGACTTGTGATGAGGCGGCTTTACAGAAGCCTAAGTATGATGAGGCGGGGGGTAGCCAGCAGAAAAAGAAATGGTAGGGTAACCAATCCCAGGGCAACCAAAGCAGGAATGTATCTTCAGGGGATTCTGGAGTTAAATCTCAGTGGTGCACGAGGTGTAGAGCTACTCACACTGGGCAAACTATGAGTTGTGTGAGATGCGGAACCCATGGGCATGAATCGAAGGATTGTCGATACCCTCAGAATGTCTGTTGGAACTTTCAAAAGGAGGGGCATAGGGCAGGTGATTGCCCTACAGGGAGAAGACCAGGGTCAGGGACTAGGGCAGGGGCGGTTGGGGGATCGTCAGCGGCAGGATGGCAAAAGAGGAAGAATCCTCCGACTCCGGAGGGTAGGGCGTTCCGGATGACAGTAGATGATGCTACTGTCACTGATGATGTTATCACCGGTACGTTCTTTATAAACTCCCTACCTGCTCGTGTATTATTTGATTCTGGAGCGAATCACTTGTTCATTTCTGTAGCATTTTGTGCTAAGTTGAATTTGCCTACTATTGTTATTTCTGCACCGATCGAAATAGAAGTATCAGATGGTAAGATAGTGCCTGTTACGACTTCTGTGACGGGTGCTGAGATTGACATAGATGGTAAGTGCTTTCCCGTATCATTCCTATTGATGCCTGATGTGCGTGAATCAGATCAGGTTTTATATTTATAAACTGGAATCACCAAAATTCTAACTACAACACAAATAGGCAAGTGTACCTAATCGTATCGCAGTATAGTTATGGTAAGACCGAGTGTCGAACACTTGGGGAACGAGTATGATTTCAGATAAAGTTGAGAGCTTGGAATGGAAACAATCAATACGAAGTATTCTCACCTAGACTCGATTACCCCCTCATCTACCATCAATCTCATGGAAGTGCAATGGATATTATTCATTACATACCGATTTCTAAATTAGCTAGATCTCTTGGTCAGACTCACTAGCCCTATAATTATAGAAATATTAACCCAATGGTCATGGCATTAACTATCTCTATAATTAGTCAATAAATTCGTATCAAGCTAGACTTAATCTGTTGATTTGTATTGGTCACAAAATCAACCAATTATCACCGAATGGTCATCGCATGCAATTGTCAAACACATTAAAGTTAATTACTTTATAACCTAACCCTAGGATTTGGTCAATCACTAGTCATGAATCCTAATGGTCATAGAAACTCATGATTAAAGCAAACATAGATAGAATGGTCATCTCAACTATGAAATACTTAGCAATAGGCATAAAGATAAAAAATTTAACATGAATGGATCTTTAAAAAAGCTAAACATGATAAATTATACAATTACTAAACATCCGGGGTCCATAGAAATCAAACCAATAAACAAGGGTTCATCTAATCAAGGAGAAAAACAGAAAACTTAGCCCATAGACAGGCTAGAACACATCAAAAACGAAAAAGAACAGAACTTGAAAACCATTATAGACCGATGGTGGCAAACTCGAGTCAATCCCGTCAAAGTTGTGGTCTTCCTCTTCGTTATTGAGCTCCAAACCTTCTCTCAGGCCTTGAAATCATTTTTGGACGTCCTCAGCTGCCATATTGGAACCCTAGAATCGCATGTATGTTCCTTGGGTCGAAAATAGGGTTCTATTTATAGATTTCACGTTTCGGCGCGGACGCGTCGCATTTCCCTTTAAGACGTGTTGCGTCTGACAATCAATTCGCGACATTTTTGACCTTCCGCGCGGACGCGTCGCGTTGGACTTTATAACGTGTCGCGTTCTTGACTAATGCAATATTCTCTTTGGCATGATTGTAGCCCTCTGAGTCTAGTTTCCGTGGCCTTTTGAATCACCTCAATCCGAGCTCATGTGAGTGAGATATGATCAAAACATTGGAGGTGTGTCGAAGCTGACAACTTTTCTTATTTTCTTCAATTTCTTCTGTTTTTGCTCAAAACATTTCATCATCCGCCTTTTTAACCTAAAAACCAACAATTTAAGATATTAAGTATCTTTTGACTCATTTACGAACAATATTTGGTTAAATATAAATACGATATCGCATAAAATATATATCTAAATACGGCAATATCAAAATACCCCGCACTTGAACTTTGCTTGTCCCCAAGCAAATCATAATTTTATCCGGGATATAGAACCTAAATAAATAACATCATTATTTGAAAAATAAAATATCACTTACGAGTGTCAGAATGGTTGATTAAAAAACTTTTCACCTTCCCAAGTACTTTTTCTTTTTATAAAAACCAATCCCTAATTTTTTAATTACG
This sequence comes from Dittrichia graveolens, assembly GCA_038502395.1. Lineage (NCBI taxonomy): Eukaryota > Viridiplantae > Streptophyta > Magnoliopsida > Asterales > Asteraceae > Dittrichia > Dittrichia graveolens. The sequence goes on along the minus strand of JARJIL010000004.1, from coordinate 70,995,352 downwards.
TTTATTATTAAAGTGGTTAATTTAGCCTTTAAGAAATCCCCCCACCTCAAGACTTATTGTAGATTTTTCAACTTAATTCACATATGCATTTGATCTTTCCAGCTCTTTTTATAAGTCCATGACTTTCGATGGAACCCATGTAGCGAATATTCAACTCAACCGATCCCAAACCAGTTGGCTTTAGGTGATTAGGTGTAAAACACCCCTGAAAGTTTACTAATTCGAGTCCAAAGGCCATTTATTGACTTTTATATATTTTTCAGCTTTTTATATTTTTTTCATTTTTGCACATTGGCTTTTTTTTCTCTCTCTTTTTTCCTAAGCATATGTTTAGAAAAATTTAAAAATCATACTCAGCATATTTTTGTCAAGCTTAGATTCAAAAAGGGCTTAACCTTTTTATTTATGTAATAATTCAAAAATTAAAAACTGGTTACTGTAAATTGAAATTTCTAAGGAATGACGAAAAGTCACAAATACTATACATAAAAGCTAACAATAACCTATCAACTTGTTTACAAATCAATCATCTTGACACTTTTAACTAATACTTAATCTATACTAGAATGATATTATAAATTTAAAAATTATAGCCCAAATAAATAATAATTTAATCAAGGACTAAAGCTCAAATGCAATAGAGGAAATATTTTTCTAACCTCCCACCCCACACTTAAATCGTACAATGCCCCTAGAGGTGGCAAAATGGGCAGGTCGGGTCAATTCGGGTAACGGGTCGGAACGGGCTTAGGTCCAAACGGGTAATTTTGAAAAGAGTATCAAATGATTTCGGGTCAAAATGGGTTCGGGTTAAAGCGGGTTCGGGTCAAAATGGGTTCGGGTCAAAACGGGTCATTTTAAGAAAAAAAACTAACAATAACTTGACTTTCACTACAATTAAGAAGATATTATCATAAATCCCATAAAATTGACAATTATAAATATACTAAAACTCAATCATTGTCACTAATCATAAATCCCAACATTTGCACATCAATCTCATATCCCAAAATACCAAAATTGTAAGAACAACAATCAAAAGTTCAAGACTAATAACCCAAATATACCAAATACCACAAAACTATCTAATACAAACCTATTTTTTCCTTTTCTTCCTCCATTCTGTCCTCACCTAAATATGTAAAAGGACAAACAAAAACCTATCGATTAATATTATAAACATAAACGGAATAAATTTTTTTTAATTAATTTAAAAAACCTTAATAATTGCCGCTATTAAGTGTGGGAATCAACGCTTCAATGTCTTCTCCAATTTCTTCCTCAACTTCGTCCTCGTCTACAACATATTAAAAGAGTTGAAGACCCTTATATATATATATATGTGTGTGTGTGTGTGTGTTACAAAAAAGAACGAATATAATACCTTCTAAGTCAAACAACCAATCACACGTACATAACAATGCCTCAGCGCTTGATGATGATAGTGAACTTCGATCTTTGCTTATTATCCGACCTCCAACACTAAAATGATGATTCAGAAGCAACGGCAGTGATTGGAATGCTTAATATGTCACGAGCCATTAGAGCCAATTGGGGATATCTTCCTTGATTATCCTTCCAAAATTGTAAAATATCAAGATTTTGTCTTCTATCAACTTCAGGTTCCTCTAAATACATTTGTAGTTGGTTCCTAATTGGCTCAACCCTTCCAAATTGGCTTTAGAAAGACTCGAATCCGTCAAAATCATCCAATGGATCGTCAACACCATCATTTGAACTCGCCCCTAAGGAATCATGCATCATCTCAGAAATAATCTCGTACTCACTATATAACTTATTCAAGCTATCTCGAATATCTTCCAATTTCTTTTCACGTACTATATCCCCCATGGCAAGTTTTGAAAAGCAATACTCAACAAGTTTAAACTTATACCTTGGATCCAAAATGATGGCAAAAGATAGAATCATACTATAAGTTTCCCTGTATTTATCAAACTTCACTTTCATGTCTTTTGCCATCATACTTATAATGAGATCTTGATTGCGAATTTCTTGTTCAATCAACAATTGAATTTTCCATACTTTGTGAAAATACAAGTTTGAAGTAGGATAAGAACTTCCGGAAAACAACGTTGTGATATCATAAAAAGGTTTTAGAAGTCTCGTGATGTTTTCAATCCTTGTCCATTCCTGTTCCGATGGATTAGTCTTAAAACTTGAATCAACTAGTTCTAACCGGGCATAAGCACGACGATAACTCAATGCACAATCAAGCATGAGATACGTAGAGTTCCACCGTGTTGTGATATCTTTACGAACATGTTTTACACATTGTAATGATAGTTGTGCTATACACTCGGCAAACTTATATTTTCTTGTGAAACCTCCTCTAACATACTTTACCGATTCTCTAACCTTGCAGATAGCTTCCTCGATTACTTTTAATCCTGCTTGAACAATAAGATTTAATATATGTGCTCCACAACGCACATGCATAAAATCTCCATTACAAACAAGTGCACCACCCAAACGCAAATGACTTCTTAAGGAATCTACTAAACCATCATTATATTTTGCGTTATCCAAAGTGATGGTAAAAATCTTTTTCTCGATGCCCCAACCAGTCAAAAATTTGATCATGTACTCTCCCAAAACTGAACCACTGTGAGGAGGCGGTATAGCTCTAAAGCTTAAGACTTTTTTCCTCAAAACCCAATCATCATCAATGTAATGAGCTGTGAATGCCATGTATCCATCCGTTGTGATTGAACTCCACAAATCAGATGTGAGACAAATTCTACTCGTTATTTTTTCCAAATTCTGTTTGAGTGTCATTTTCTCCCTCTCGTGTATTTTTAGGATTGATGCCTTTGCCGTGTTTCTTGTTATAGGAGTGGCATCCCGATGTAAAAATTTATGTAGTTGTCTTGTTGCTTCATGCTCGACAAAACTATACAGATAGTTATGTTTGATGATGGCAATTGCCATTTTCTCTCTGTACATTTCTTGATCTAAAGGGGCTCGTTTTCGTGGCGGACCAGACTCACTAACTTCAAAACATTTAGGAATATGTCTCTTCCTATTATATGTTCCGGCACTAGGGTTGACACTATACACCTTCCCACAAGCGGTACAAATTGTTTTTTCAATCCCATTAGGTCCAACCGGTAACCTAATAAAGTAGTCCCACACTTGAGAACGTTGTTTAGTTGAAACCGACGAACTAACCTTTTCATTCTCTTCTCCTATATCTTTTCGTTGAGTGTTGCTCGACATATCAACATTACAATTAAAGACACGGGAGAATTGTTAGTCAATCAAAATTAGGATACAAATAATTAACCAATATGAAAAGTAGTAAGTCCAAATCAATTATATATGGAATTTCTAACAAACTTCATCCAATTCTAACAAATCAAAATTAGAATGTAGTGAACATTCCGAGGTGATATACATATGGTACCATTCTCAACTTATACAAAATTTAATAAAATACATTAGTGACTAAAATAAAAAACAGTAACTATTGTTGGGATACCTCAGATTATAATGCCTAATACAATCAACAAAAATTTGAAACTTAACTTCGTAAAGTGACTTGGTTGATGTGAAAACAAAAATCCATGTGGGTATAACAGATAAACAAACGGATAAATATAAGAACACGCACATAAACCACATAGGAATATTAATGGAAAAGAAGACAAGAATTTAAAAATAAACAAAAATAAACATATTTCTGAGAAATAGTCAGAAAAATAAACATATTAGGATTTAAAAATGCACTCTTCTGTCATGCTAATAAACCTTCTTTACTACTGTATATGTTGTCTTTACTACACAAAGAGAAAATTCACCAACCCTTCATATTTTTCATACAAAACAGTAAAAAATGGGTCTACCATCTTTGTCTTGGCTCTTTGTGTTTATCTCTTGTACTCCATATTTATGTGAAAACAAATTGTAGCATGGTAACATAAGCAGGAGGTTAAAAGAGCCTAGCTAATTGTTTTCCAGGTTTCTTAACATGTTTGGTAGCTCAGTTCAAGGAAACTATTTATGCATCGATTAATCAACAATTATGATACATATGGTTAGCTAGGATCCATGAGAAACAGTAACATAAATCTCTTAATTATATGGTTAGCCACATCACTGTCACTTGTTGCAGAGTAAGAACTATTGCTCAAAATTTGACACTAATATAAATCTATTATTTTTATAAAACAAAAGAAACTTTACACAAAACCAAAATATATAACTGAATTTTCTTGTTTTTAGCATTGATGCTGCAGATACCACTTCAGATATATATATATACATTGTAGACGACTTTCAACACTTTTTTTCTTATTTGTTAGCTTTATTTATCTTATCATTTTGACCCATTATACCTGATGTTGCCACCTTAAGTTACATCCCATCATACTTTTGAGTTTGAGTTTGATATTAAGACACAAAAGTTTGAGAATTACTTAGAAAGAAGCAACAAAAGTTTAAAGAAGCAACAGTCATAACCAAGATAAGAAGCAACAGAAGTTTAAAGAAGTAGTGTTAGCAGCCAAGTATTAGTCTCGAACTTACAGAGAGTAAAATTGGTTGTGTATCAATCAAGTGATTGAGGGTTCAACTAGCTGAGTATCAATCTGATTGATCAAGGGCTTCAATCGAGCAGTTGTTATCGAGGGCTTCAATCAAGTAGTCGTTATCAAGGGCTTCAATGAAGGAGTCGGTTATCAAGGGCTTCAATGGAGGAGTCGATTGTCGAGGGCTACAGTCAAACCGAGTATCAATCGAGGGTACAGAGGTCGTAATTTGTAATTGAGGCTTCAATCGAGCAGTCGTTATCAAGGGATTCAATGGAGGAGTCGATTGTCGAGGGCTTCAAAGGAGGAGTCGATTGTTGAGGGCTACAGTCCTACAGATGAACTGAGTCTCAATCGAGGCACAGAGGTTGTAATTTGTAATGGAGGCTTCAATCGATGCTTCAATCGAGGATTCGAGGCACAGAGGTCGTAATCTGTAAGTGTGGCAGCTCCATCGGTTGTATCAAGGCTTCAATCGACTTGCCAAATGCCAACCCGTCCCATCTTCGCCTGCCCAATACAACCTGTTCCCTTTTTACTTGCAGCCCAATACAACTCGTGAGTTTATGAATGAATCAGACATGTTACCCATTTTAACCCATGTAAAAGAAAAGTCATGACCCATTTAATCCAAACCTTTTTATTAATGGTTTAAATGGACCCAAAAATAAATTAATGGGCTATTTTTGGCAGCTCTAAATGCCCCCATTGTACATAAAGACAAAGCATAATAAAAATAAAGGATAGAAAGAGATTAGAAACGAACTCCCCTGGGTATATCTCTCATATGGCGATTGGAGTGATAATAATAAGGCGCTCAAGCATGCACTCCATACAATTTAAGCATATTTTGGAAAAATAGCGGCTCTCTTCGTGACGTAAAATGCTCCAACATGAAACCACAAAAATAAAAGACTCGAGCAACCATCATCGGTCTATAATAATAGAATAAAAATAAAATAAAATACCTAACTCACTTTCGTAGGAATCACGGTTGCATTTAGCGTATGCAACAAGCGTTTAAACCCCTTGGTAGCCCGAGTTGACGAGTTGTAGTCTCGTGAGGGTTTCTAGTAAACATACCCACAAAGTTTCGAACAAAAAAGGAAATAAAAAAATAGAAAAGAAAACCTAAACTAACCACGGGTTGCCTCCCGAGAAGCGCTTGTTTTTGTCCGAGTCTCTAGCTTGACTCCGTACTTATTTACTATGAATTAGGGCACCCCACCCCACACTTGCAATGAAGTGCGGTTGGTAATATTGATACGTACCTGATATAAGGGAATTACATACATAAATTGTAGGAGGTTGTACCAATTTACCTTCCGACCTATTTGTTTCCTCTTTTGTTTCCCTTGCATCATGAACCATGCCTCCTTCTTTTAATTTTAAATTTGGCTCATCCTCAAGCATAGACACCCAAAGTAGTTGTTTTGTTATGGATATTACATGACTCTGATCTACCTCCCCCAACGGAGATTCTGTTTGGCCGCTTTTTAACGGCTCGACGGGTGAAGTTTCCTCTGCCTGTTTCACCTCTTCATGAAACTCTTTGTTATTGCCTTGCAACTCCTCTATAGGTTTTTCTATGATGAGATTAGTTAGATTCTCAACTTTCCTCTCCAACTTCTGGATCGACTCTTGTTGATTTTTCTGAATTTGCTCATTGAGGGCTTATTGTTGAGCCAATTGAATTTTCAATAACTCATTACTTGCGGCTTGAGTCTGTATGAATTTCCATAACAATTTCTCGGTTTCTGATTTCGGCTCTACCTCCCCTAGATTTGATCGAGGATCCATATATCTGCACACGAAACACAAAAGGAAACAAAGAAGACTACCACACAAAACGCGTCGCGTTCAGAAATAAAATGCGTCGTGTTCTACGCGAACGGAAATAATAATAATCGCAAAATAGGAAAAAGTAACCTTCTTTGAGAAATTTCTCGCAGAAAGGATCGACTAACTAACAATATAATCAAATAAACTGAAATAAAACCGTTCCCCGGCAACGGCGCCAAAAATTTGATGTGCGTGAATCAGATCAGGTTTTATATTTATAAACTGAAATCACCAAAATTCTGACTACAACACAAATAGGCAAGTGTACCGAATCGTATCGCAGTATAGTTATGGTAATACCGAGTGTTGAACACTTGGGGAACGAGTATGATTTCAGATTTAAAAGATTTAATTATTAATTAGTCTAAAGAAAGCGAGTAAATGGGAAATATGGGAATGAATCAAAGAATGCGATAAAATATTAATTAGACGAAAGAAAACAACCCAAAATTCAGATAAAACTGAAAGCTTGGAATGGAAACAATCAATACGAAGTATTCTCACCTAGACTTGATTATCCCCTCGTCTACCGTCAATCTCATGGAAGTGCAATGGATATTATTCATTATATACCGATTTCTAAATTAGCTAGATCTCTTGGTCAGACTCACTAGCCATATAATTATAGAATTATTAACCCAATGGTCATGGCATTAACTATCCCTATAATTAGTCAATAAATTCGTATCAAGCTAGACTTAATCTATTGATTTTTATTGGTCACAAAATCAACCAATTAACACCGAATGGTCATCGCATTCAATTGTCAAACACATTAAAGTTAGTTACTTTATAACCTAACCCTAGGAGTTGATCAATCACTAGTCATGAATCCTAATGGTCATAGAAACTCATGATTAAATCAAACATAGATAGAATGGTCAACTCAACTATGAAATACTTAGCAATAGGCATAAAGATCAAAACTTTAACATGAATGGATCTTTGAAAAAGCTAAACATGATAAATTATACAATTACTAAACATCCGGGGTCCATAGAAATCAAACCAATAAACAAGGGTTCATCTAATCAAGGTGAAAAACAGAAAACCTAGCCCATAGACAGGCTAGAACACATTAAAAACAAAAAAGAACAGAACTTGCAAACCATTATAGACCGATGGTGGCAAACCCTAGTCAATCCCGTCAAAGTTGTTGTCTTCCTCTTCGTTATTGAGCTCCAAACCTTCTCTCAGGCCTTGAAATCACTTTTGGACGTCCTCAGCCGCCATATTGGAACCCTAGAATCGCATGTATGTTCCTTGGGTCGAAAATAGGGTTCTATTTATAGATTTCACGTTTCGGCGCGGACGCGTCGCGTTTCCCTTTAAGACGCGTCGTGTCGGACAATCACCTCAATCCGAGCTCATGTGAGTGAGATATGATCAAAACATTGGAGGTGTGTCGAAGCTGACAACTTTTCTTATTTTCTTCAATTTCTTCCGTTTTTGCTTAAAACATTTCATCATCCGCCTTTTTAACCTAAAAACCAACAATTTAAGATATTAAGTATCTTTTGACTCATTTACGAACAATATTTGGTTAAATATAAATACGATATCGCATAAAATATATATCTAAATACGGCAATATCAATGCCATTAGCGGGTTTTGATGTGGTTTTGGGGATGGATTGACTGAGTAAGCACAGGGCGAGTATTAAGTGTCATAGGAAGCTGATTTCTTTTCCGTTATCTGATGGGTCGCATGTGGTGGCTCGGGGGGAAAGAAACAAGTCTGCATTTCCTATTATATCCATGTTGAAGGCTAAGAAATCCTTGAGTAAGGGATGCGAGTGTTTTCTAGCATATGCTATTGATGCTAGAAAAGAGAAACGGGCAGTTACTGATGTGTGAGTCGTATCAGAGTATCCTGAAGTGTTTCCGGATGAGTTACCTAGGCTACCTCCCCTTCGAGAGGTAGAGTACAAGATTGATTTGATACGAGGTTCTAATACAGTGGCGAGGTCTCCTTACAGGTTGGCTCCTTCTAAGATTAGGGAGATGATGACGCAGATTAAGGATTTGTTGGATCGGGGATTTATTCGTCTGAGTTCTTCACCGTGGGGTGCACCAGTCTTATTTGTGAAAAAGAAAGATGGTACTCTATGTATGTGTATTGATTACAGAGAACTGAATAAGAGGACAGTAAATAATAAATACCCTCTGCCAAGGATTGATGATTTATTTGATCAATTGCAGGGTGCTTCGTATTTCTCGAAGATTGATTTGAGATCGGGTTATCACCAGGTACGAGTTTCTGACGGAGATGTTGCTAAGACTGCTTTCCGTACCCGGTATGGCCATTATGAGTTTTTAGTCATGTCGTTAAGTTTGACTAACACACTTGCAGTGTTTATGGATTTGATGAACCGGGTTTGTCGACCGTTTCTGGATAAATCTGTGATAGTATTTATTGACGACATAATGGTTTATTCTAAATCTGAAGCTGATCATGAGATTCATTTGAGACAGGTTCTTGAAACTCTGAAGCAGGAGCAATTGTATGCCAAGTACTCGAAGTGTGAATTCTGGATGCGACAAGTTTACTTTCTGGGGCATGTCATTTGTAGTGATGGAGTCAAGGTTGATCCGGCAAAGATAGAGCAGTGATGAATTGGGAGGCTCCGAAGTCTCCTTGTGAGATTAAAAGCTTCTCGGGATTGGCTGGTTATTACAGGCGATTTATTAAAGATTTTTCTAAGATTGCGAATCCCATGACTAAGTTGACTCGCAAGGAGGTTCCATTTAAATGGAGTGATGAACAAGAGAGATCTTTTCAGACGTTGAAAGGACTCTTGTGCCAGGCTCCTATTCTTGCTTTACCGGATGGGTCAGATGACTTCATAGTTTACTATGACGCGTCATTGACAGGGTTGGGTTGTGTGTTGAGCAACGGGATAGGGTTATTACATATGCTTCTCGTCAGTTAAAACCTAATGAGAAGAACTATCCAACCCATGATTTAGAACTAGCAGCTGTGGCTTTTGCGTTAAAATTGTGGAGACACTATCTTTATGGTACAAAGTGCGTCATTTGTACGGATCACAAAAACTTGCAGTATGTATTTTCGCAAAAAGAACTCAATATGTGACAGAGGCGATGGATGGAACTTGTTAAAGATTATGATTGCAAGATTCTCTATCATCCAGGGAAAGCCAACGTGGTAGCCGATGCTTTGAGTCACAAGGGAGTTAGTGAACATATCAAGTTTATGCGAATTGAAATAGTCTTCGACTTGATTGACAGATTAAAGGCAGCTCGGTTGGAAGCCTTGAAGGACGAAAACCTGAAGTCTGAGATTATGATTAAGAAGAAGAGTGACTTCAATGATGATTCTAGGGGATTGAAGATTTATCAATCCTGTGTTTGGGTGCCTTTGCTTGGAGGTCTCCGGAGTTTAATTATGACCGAGGCTCACAAGTCTAGACTATTTGTTCATCCAGGTAGCACAAAAATGTATAACGATCTAAAGGTGCTTTATTGGTGGCCTACAATGAAGACGGATGTTGCACAGTTTGTGGAGTCTTGCCATATATGTGCACAGGTTAAGGAAGAGCACCAGAAACCCTATGGATCACTGAAACAATTGCAGATTCCATAATGGAAGTGGGAGCACATAACAATGGATTTCATAACTAAACTTCCACGTACGCAGAGGAATCATGATATGATTTGGGTGATCGTTGACAGATTGACCAAGAGTGCTCACTTCTTGGCTACCTATGAGACGGCATCACTCAGTAAGTTGGCTCAGTTGTATATAGATGAAATTGTTTCCCGGCATGGTATACCGCTTTCGATCGTATCAGATATAGATTCCAGGTTTGTGTCAAACTTCTAGAACAGTTTATAGCAGGAGTTGGGTACACGTGTTAATCTGAGTACAGCTTACCATCCTCAGACAGACGGGCAATCTGATTGGACTATTGAGACACTTGGGGATATGCTACGGGCATGTTTGTTAGAATATGGAGGTTCTTGGGATTCCCATCTGCCATTAATCGAATTCGCGTACAACAATTCTTATCATTCGAGTATCGGTATGCCGCCTTATGAGATGCTTTATGGTCGTCGCTGCCGTACTCCTATGTGTTGGTTAGAGGCGGGTGAGAAACACTATGCAGGGCCTGATATTGTGCAGATCACCGCAGACAAAGTAGCTATTGTGCGAGAAAAGTTTAAAGCTGCGAGGGATCGACAGAAGATGTATGCTGATCCAAGTCGTAGGTCTGTTGTGTTGTGTAAGGGGGTTATCCGTTTTGGGAAGCGGGGAAAGTTGGCTCCTCATTATATCGGGCCGTTTTGTGTCCAACGGGTGGTTAATGATCAGGCGGTTACTCTCGATCTTCCGGAAGAATTGTCAGGTATTCACAATACCTTCAACATTTGTTACTTGCGGAAATGTAGAGTTGAGGATGAAAGTTAGATTATACCTCTACATGATCTTAAAGTGGATTTTAGCAAGAAGTTAGTAGAAGAACCTATTGAACTACTAGATCGGAAAGTGACGAAATTGCGTAAGAAACAGATTCCGATGGTTCTAGTTAAGTGGAGGCACAGTTTGGGTTCAGACTTGACGTGGGAAACTGAGGCCAACATGAAAGCTCGTTACCCTCATCTGTTTGAAGGTGAATAGATTCCGAGGACGGAATCCAGTTTAAGGGGGGAGGATTTGTAACATCCTGCAGTTGGGCCTAGTAGATACGTAGGCTTGGGTATGTTACACGTGAATTATTAATTGATTATAAATGTTAATTATTCAATTAAATATTATATGTATACATGTGTTGATGTATATATATATACGGATTATGCATGTGTGTGAGAGTGCATGTGATTAAATTAATTCAAGCATGACACCTCGTGCTTAGGTTTGTATATACGTGGGTTTAAGTGATCATTACTTCTCTTTGAAGTTTGCATGTGTGTGTAATATTGTGTGTAAAACCGTGAGCAAGAAAGCAAGGAAGAAGAAGCAATCGGATTTGTTGGTTTCTTGATTTTGTGATTCAAGCTAACAAGGTTTGTTGATTCTTATTTGATTCTTGTTAACATGCTATATTGTTAGTCCTATGTTCAGACAAGTTAGATTTGATGAGACAAACCATAGATATGTATAGATGATAGGTTAAACATTAGGAATTATGTAAGTCTGCTGTAGATTAACTAGTCAGCTTAGGCTGAGTAGTCAGCGTACAAACATATATAGAGTTTTCTATGTAAGTACTAGATAACTTAGTGACTTCTAAGCTGAGATAGGTTTCAAGAGTGAAGACTTGAAGAATTGAAGACTTGAAGATTCAAGAACCAAGGATTCAAGAATTCAGCTTGACAATGTCAAGCTGAGTAAGTCAGCTCAGCGCCAGAAGTCAGTTTAAAGAATTTAAGTAAGTTTTAAATTCTGCTATAAACTCTCAATATCTACGACATTTAAATTAGAGTATCTAAACCTAATTTAAACTATCTATTAGTTGGATAGAAATCTTAAACGGAATTAGTTAGATATGTTCTAATTAAGGAGTTTGTTACGGTTTTAAAGAAAAGATAAGTTCTATCTTTAAACTGCGATTTATTCGTAGATACATCAAGTATAAGTATAAACCTTTTATGGGTTTACACGATGGATGCGTGATACACAGAACAAGAACAGCATGAGTTGCGAAGCCTGTGTTCATACTTGATATGCGTGTGTTGCGATAACTTTGTGAGTTCAAAGTTAAAAGAGAGTTTTCCAGAATTCTTGTTAATCAATTTTAACAAGAAGTTCGATCATCAATTAGTTTGTGATTCAAGAGTGTTTAGAGAGAAGTTGAGTTTATAATCAGTGTAATATCAAATCATCCTGTTGATTTGATTAGAGAGTAAAAATTGTAATCAGTTCATTTGATTAGTCAATATACATTTGATTAAATTTAATTGGTTGTTTAAAGTGTATTCATCCCCCCCCCTTCTACACTGTATCGGTTACATGTTTACCCTCTTTGGGACCAACAACTGGTATCAGAGCAAGTTTCTTCGTAAGTTGAAGATCAAGATCCGCTGACAAGAAGTTAAGATGTCAACTAACAAGCAATCAAGTCATATCCCAACAATGGCGGCAAAAGGGTGTCCTATTTTTTATGGCACTGACTATCCTATGTGGAAGTTCAGGGCTATGCTATATCTGAAGTCCGTGGATCACAGGATGAGTATCGTGATTCAAGATGGCCCAATAATACCCAAGATCCATATTACTGCCCCTAACAAATCTGTTCCCTCTGGAGAAACTCCCAAGCCTGAAGCATCTTGGACTGAAGAGGATCGTAAACTATTCAACCTTGATGACAAGGCACAGAGCATTATAGCAAATGCTTTGACAAACCCTCTTCTGCATACTGTGGATGGGTGCCAAACTGCAAAAGAGATGTGGGATACTCTCAGTGTTACGTATGAAGGCACTGACTTGGACAAGCAACATAAGAAGACAAATCTGAGTCGTTCTTATGAGACTTTCTTTGCCAAAAGGAATGAAACTCTGGCTGATCTGTTTACCAGATTTTAATGCTTGATTAATGATCTGCTATGAGTTAGAAGATAGTTCCTTTGATGAGGATCTAGCAGAAGCGGCTAAGCTGAGTAAGCAAACCAACAACTGGGATCCTGCCTCAATGTATAAGGTAAATAACTTCAGCTCTTACACTGATGAACAAAAATGTTTAATGTTCAATTATTTGTTGAATGATTTCAAAACCTCTCTCAATGTTCTATCTGATTTAAAAACTGAAATATCAAAATTAAAAGATGAACTTAAACACTCTGAAACTCTCATAAATGTTGGTAAAAAGACTCAAAGTGATTATGAGTGTCAGCTTCATATTAACAAACTTCTAAGTGAAGAATTACAAGAATCAAAAGAACAAGTTGACAATCTAAGAAAGATCTGTGAATCTTGGTTGTCATCAAGGGAAGCAGAAAAATGTATCAACCAGCAGATACCAAATCAAGTAAAAGCAGTACTTGGGGGAGATTATAGTGCTGCAGCTGATGAGATCATCAAAGAACAAGTCAGTCTTGAAGACAAAAATGTGAAATCGGATGAAATACTTCCAAAGACATTTTTAAGGAACAAGGATGGAAAACAGGTCAAAACCAATAAGTTTGTGAGACCAATCCAAAGCCTCCAGGTTATTCATTCAAACCATCAAGCTGAATGTTCCAGATCTAACAGAAACTGTAAGTCAGTTTTCAAAAGATTGGATTACAATCCTGTTAAAACAACTGTCTTTGACAGAATAACTCCAAATAAGTCAAAGAGAAATAACTCTCTGGTCAGTTCTGAAAGAAGTTATAAAAACAGGAAGTTGTCTGTAAGTCAGACTAAACCAAATAAGGGTAACCATAAAGCTGACAAAGGTAAGTCCAAGGTCAGAGAAAATCAAGTAGACAATCTGTCTAGAAGGATTGAAAGGTTATCCACATCCTATGACCCTAAAACTGAATCCAAATTTAATGTTGGAAAACTTAAAGAAATCACCCAAACACCTATATTTAGAAGAAAATGCTATAAGTGTGGTGACAGAGGTCATGAAGCCAAAGATTGTGTAAGTACCAATCTTAGGCCTGAAAAAGTAAAGGATGATCAGTCTAAAACAGACTCAGAATCTGTTCAAGCTGATCAGTCAGCTTCCAATGGATTAGCTAAGTGCTCATCCTCAGAACCCACAAAACAGTGGGTTCCTAAAAGGAACTAATATGTTTAGTTAATCATGTGCAGGGCTCCTATAAGTGATACCTAGACAGTGGATGCTCAAGGCACATGACAGGAAGCAAGGAGATTCTAAGTGAATTCCAAAATAATGAAGGACCCAATGTGACATTTGGGGATAATTCTCAAGAAAGGACTAAAGGTTATGGGAAGATAACTGCTGGAACAGTCACTTTCAAAAATGTAGCATACGTTGAAGGCCTTAAACACAATCTGATAAGTATCAGTCAACTGTGTGATGAGGATTATGAAGTCACCTTCAGAAAGCATGCAGGAACAATTTATGATAAGAAAGGAAAGCCAATACTAATGGCACAAAGAGAGAGAGATATCTATTTGTTAGATATCAGCTCTGCAGATCCTTCAACTGATACCTGTTTGTATTCTGACTCAACCCCCAAGCTGAGTTGGTTGTGGCACAAAAGACTGTCACATCTAAATTTCAAATATATTAACAAATTGTCTAGCAAAGAATTAGTTTCTAGTCTACCAAAGATCACATTTGCTAAGGACAAACTTTGTTCAGCTTGTGAGATGGGAAAACATCATAAGGGATCTTTCAAGTCCAAGCAGAATTTTTCAATTACAGAACCATTGCATATGTTGCATTTGGACTTATTTGGACCTATAAGCACCCCAAGCCTATATGGCAAAAAGTATACCCTAGTGATTGTTGATGAGTTTACAAGATTTACTTGGGTAATCTTCTTAAAAGCCAAAAGTGAAGCTGCGTATGAGTTAATTAGCTTCATAAGACAAGAAGAGTTGCAGAAGGGTAAGTCTCTTAAGCAGCTCAGGAGTGATCATGGAACTGAGTTTAGAAACTCAGTTCTGAAAGGCTTTTGTGAAGAAAAGGGAATCATCCGGAATTTCTCATCTGTAAGAACTCCACAACAAAATGGAGTTGCTGAAAGGAGGAATAGAACTTTAATTGAAGCTGCCAGAACTATGTTATGTGGAGCAAAGCTTAAGCCGAGCTTCTGGGCAGAAGCTATAAGTACAGCCTGTTATACCCAGAATAGATCTATAATAGTTAAAAGACATGGTAAAACATCCTATGAGATGTATCATGGTAGAAAACCTAATATTGGATATTTCCATATTTTTGGTTCAACATGCTATGTGCTAAACCAAAGAGATCAGCTCCATAAGTTGGAACCCAAAGCTAATCAAGGCATATTTGTTGGATATTCTTCAATCTCCAAAGCTTACAGAGTCTATAATTTTAAAAGAAAGGTCATTGAAGAGTCAGTACATGTTACGTTTGATGAGACAAGTATTGATCGATCTGACAAAGCTCAAGCTGACCCAGTTAGTCTGAGTGGGCTTGAAAGAAGCAAAGAAGATCTCACATCAAATCCCATGTATGTTATGGATGATTCTGATGATGAGGATGGTGGCAAATCTGAAAAGGTAATATCAACTAAAGAAGCCACAAATATTGAAGATGATCACATCAATAATTCTGTTGAAACTGATCATTAGCCTGAGAATCTAGGTGAATCATCAGGTACAAGTCAGATTGAAAATCTAAGTGATCTCTCAATCCCTACTCAGACTGAAGAAGTAAGTCCTGTTCAGCCTGAGAGACACTGCTCAGATTCAGACCCAGAACCACAGTCTCCTAATACAACTTTCAAAGTATTAAAAGATCATCCACTTGATGACATTATCGGTAACATTGAAGATGGTGTGTTAACTAGATCTAAGGCAAATGCAAACTATGTTGCCTACTCTAGTTTTCTATCTCAAATGGAACCAAAGAAGACTGAGGAAGCATTGATAAAACTTTATTTATAAGAAAAAGCAGAGGACATGTCATTCTGGTTCAAATCTATGTGGATGACATTATCTTTGGTTAAACAAACCAAGGTCTATGTGATTGGTTTTCAAAGATAATGTCTAATCAATACAAAATGAGCATGATGGGTGAGATGACTTATTTTTTGGGACTTCAAATTAACCAGAAAGAAGATGGTATATTCATTAATCAGAGTAAGTATGTTTTTGATCTAATTAAGAAATATGGATTAGACTCAAGCCATCCTGCAAAGTCTCCAATGTTACACAATGTCAAGTTGCACAAGGACATTGATGGGAAATCTGTATGTCAGACTACTTATTGAGGAATGATCGGTTCATTACTCTACTTGACAGCAAGCAGACCTGATATAATGTTTGCTACATGTGTTTATGCACGATATCAGGCTGATCCAAAGGAATCACACTTGCTAGCTGTTAAACGAATTCTCATATAACTGAAGGGAACACCTAATTTAGGTTTGTGGTATCCCAAAGGATCAGGATTTGAGGTGATAGGGTACTCAGATTCAGACTTTGCATGTTGTGGTCTAGACAGAAAGAGTACTACTGGAGGATGCCAACTGTTGGGTGGTAAGTTAGTCAGCTGGACTAGTAAGAAACAAAACTCAGTGGCAATCTCCACAGCTGAAGCTGAGTATGTTGCAGCAGGGAGCTGTTGTGCTCAAATACTATGGATGCAACATCAACTAAGGGATGTTGATTTGCAATATTCGAAGACTCCCATATTCTGGGATAATCAAAGTGCTATTGCCATTACACTCAATCCAGTTTTCCACTCAAGAAAAAGCACATTGAGATAAGACATCACTTTATCAGAGACATAGTTGAAAAGGGAAAGATAGAGTTATTCTTCATTGAGACTGAAGATCAGCTTGCAGATATCTTCACTAAACCAATTGAAGGCACAAGATTCACGACTCTACTTGGCAAGCTTGGCATGCTCAACCCTTAATTTGGTATGTTCCATTAATTCTCTATCTCTGTTTAATATATGCTAAGTGCTAACCTTGACTAAGTGTCATTCTGAGCTGAGTGCTAAATCTGAGCTGAGCAATCAGTCTTGAAGTGTGGTCAGTTCCACACGCCTAGGTTAGTCCTAACAAATGGTTAGTCCGACCCTATGGTAAGTCCAAAATATTAACGGTATGTCCTATTTTAAAATAGACGTAAGTCGTTTATAATTTTTTAAAAGATTTGTTCTTAAAAGTAACTTCATTAATCTTGATAAAATTCGGATCAATGTAACAGTGTATGTTAAGGTAACCTATATCAAAGGAGCCGTTATAACCGAATCAGTAATCGGTTTTCACTGTAACGGCTATATTTATTACCATATGCTAACGGTAACTTTTCTCTCACATTGAAAAGGTATAAATAGAGATACTCTTCACCGTAATTAGTTTACGCTTCCAATTAATTTTTCCAAATCACTCTTTCCTCTCTACTTCTAAACCCTCATCTTGCTGTGTGCAGTGCCCATTGCTCAGTGCTAAACCTTACTACTGCTAAGTGCAATCCAATACGATAAATTCGCTTTCAATGGAGGGTTACACTCTAAATTTAACTGATCAGATGATCCGTGGTGGAAATTTCAAGAATAATACACTTCCCGTCTACAAACAAAACAATGTCGTAGCCTGTGTCGACATTCCCAAATCAAAGATCGGCAGGGGATACGAGGAGTTAGTCTCCTACATTCGACAGGTCCCCTGGCACGCGCTTTTCTTGCTGGTCCTACTGTGCTCATCCGACAACCCTTCACTGAGCTATGGTACACGTGCAGACTAGATGCAAATCAACAAGTAATAAGAGGTACAGTTCTAAGTGGACAAGTGGCGATCGACATAGATACTAATTGTCTCCGACGAATTCTTCATCTCCCTGTCCACAATCAGTATGAGGCAACGGTTTCGAGGGAAACATCACGGAGCGTCTTACCCTTAATGGGTCATCCTCAAGTCGTTGGAGTGATAAGGAAATCTATTTCCCAAACAGCATGGGGATTTATGGTGTCCATAGTGATTCGTTCACTTGGATACAAAGTGGGTGGACTTGATAATGTAAATGACTTTGAGATGCAACTTCTATACAACATATTTTATGATCGAAGATTGGACTTGAGTTAATCTTTGAGACACTCAAGTCCCTAGTGACCAAGAAATTAAGAGACACCATTGTGCCCTTTATAAGATTTTTATCGATGGTGATCGAGGACAGAATGGGTAGAAGATACACTGCCCAATATGAGTCAACCCCTACCCCTGTTCTCAGCTCAAGGATGTTTGCCCACAATATTTTCCTTGAGCACCCTACAATGAGTGCTTAGATAAGGGTATATGCACAGCTTCCGACCCTAGAGTCAAGTGAAGCTGAGGAAGTTACTAATGATGAGGAGAAAACAGAAAGCATCAATGCTTCTGAAGCTGAGTCCTCCACATCCAGCTCTGAGCAAGAGAGTATGTTCCCTAGCTCAGAGTCCCTGCTAATTGGTGCAGGTATAACTTCTCTTCCCTCCTCTCCTTCTTTCTCTCATATTTCTCCATCACCTAAACAAGGAGATGAGACTGAGTCAAGCCCAACTCGGTCTAACCCCTCTCCTCCACCACAAACTTCCCCATCTATCTTACACTCTAAAGCCCACCTTGGTCAGCCCACTGCTACCAAGGTTATATCTCACACCTATACCAGAAAAACTGCCAAAGGTGGTCCTTCACCTCAAAAGGACCTTGGAGCTGATGTCACATTGACACCTCTACCGGCAGGAGCTGAGGGGGAGACACCTTCTCTTAAGGTGCCAACCTCGAAGCTCAGTTCAACCAGTCAGCCTAAGCCGGGTATGGTGTCTACTCAGCCCATACCTATCCTAGCCATGGGAGAACCCGCTACTGTGCCTTCACAGAACCATGAAGGTTACATTGAACAATTGTTAATCAGTTTTAACAAGAAGTTCGATCATCAATTAGTTTGTGATTCAAGAGTGTTTAGAGAGAAGTTGAGTTTATAATCAGTGTAATATCAAATCATCCTGTTGATTTGATTAGAGAGTAAAAATTGTAATCAGTTCATTTGATTAGTCAATATACATTTGATTAAATTTAATTGGTTGTTTAAAGTGTATTCATCCCCCCTTCTACACTGTATCGGTTGCTTGTTTACCCTCTTTGGGACTAACATATACTTCTTGAAACATGATGAGCATGTTACGGTTTTAATCATGCTGGGTTTTGATATGAACATCATGTGAAATTGATTTATGGGTTTGTCAGATTTTGGTGTTCTTGGGTGTTAAGGTGTTTTGATACATGATTGCATGTTTAAACATGTTTCTATGTGTTTTGATAAATGGTGTGTTCTAAACATACCAGGATTTTTATTTAATAAAAGAGCTACCAAATTATATAATTAACACACATCTTAGGCAAGTGTACCTAATCGTATCAATAATATAGTTTTAGTAAGTCCGGATTGTCGATCTCTCGGGAGCAATTGTGTTTTAATGTAAATGACTTACTACAAGTTAATTATATAGAACAAAGAAATGGACTTTGGGGATTTCGGTTTAATAAATTAAATTTGCTTTAATCTACAAACTATAAATTATCAACTAAATCTAAGATATATTTCAAAGACACTAGATAGACTACTATTGATAAATATCGAAAGATAAAGTGTTTACACTTAGATTTGAATCCCCCTTGTTTGTTATTAATTTCTATTGCGTGCAATGGTTGTCTAGTTATCATGTACCGATTTCTAATGTAAGTTAGGTTTCTTGGTCCGGCCCCTAACTCTATGATGATAGAAGGTTAACTCAATGGTCACGCGGCTAACTTATCTATTATCATGCATTAAAGTCGTATCATAAAGGATTTAATTTTTGTTGATCTTACGGTTATAGGTATCAATCTAATTATGAACTTATGGTCATTGGAACATAATTATGGCACATCCATTAATATCATATAATCCATTTATTTTAATATAGGATTTGGTCCATCACTAGTCACAATCGTTTAATGGTCATAATTGATTATGATTCGAGTATACATAACATGAATGGTCATCTTAGCTATGCATACTTAGCAATAAAACAAACGGACTTAAACATTAACAAACATGGATCTTCAATTAAACAAACATGATAAAATACATAATGATATTAAACAACCGAATAATAAAAATCGAATCACATACAAGGGTTCATCGTTTCTAAGTGCAAACAAAAGGGTGATTAGCCCGTAATCATGATGTTACAACTAATGGAAATCAAACTAGGAATGGATAACATGATAGAAATCAAACCCGGATGATGATCGTTAAGTTGTACACTTGGATTCTTCGCCTCCCGTGCTTCCGCGTCGCTTTACGAGCCTTCTCATGCGCCTTAGAACGTACTATAACTATTATTTATAATCCCGTTTCTATTCTTTCTAGCCTCCCTAATCATCCGTGGAAGTCTCCACGTAAATTAGAAAGAACTAAAAGAAAATGAAGTGTGTTTCAAAGTGAAACTTTTGATGGCTATTTATAGAACATTAAATCGGCTACCGCACAGGAGAATGTTTGAAATCTGCTACCTTTTTGCGGCTTGTACTATACCAATTGCGTCGAGACTTCTTCTTTTTTCAATACTCACGTTTCTATTTTGTTGCTGGAAACTTCAACTGCATTTAATTCTGATCTTTGACTTTTGCTATCTTCACTTGAGTGTAAACGTTCCTAGTCTAGTTACTAGCTTCTTTTTTACTTGGCTATTTGGTTGCTACGTAGCCAACTTTATAGCCACACTTTACTGAAATCCAATTCTTTTAGAAGTCCAAATCGTGACAAGCTTGCATGGATATTTTATTTTGCATGATGTCCATCATTGTTGCATGGCTAGTTCTAAAAAATTGCATGGTGTCCAAGTTGTGGTTTTGCATGGTGAGCATGTTCAGCTACGTTACTACTTGGAGCCTGAATTGTGACACACTTATTTTTCTTATTTTGCATGGAATCCAATTTGTCATCTAGCTAGCTTCTTTTAGCAAGCTTTAACCTTACTTTATGACTTCGGTTAAGTTTGGAAAGCTTGTTGGTATCTTAGATGGTCTCGATGTTTCTTCCGATCATTGTGGCTTGTTTCAGAATCTGTTAACATGCATGAAATCACGACTTGAAAATATAGCTCTTTGTATTGCTTAACGTCGTCTTTCGAGCGTGTTTAGCACCGACTTCCATTTCTTGCTTCAAAAGCTCCATTTCACGTACTTTGGCATCGTTTTAATATCTTGGACCTGAAATGCTCAAATAAACAATTACGTAGCATTATAAAGGTAAAACGTGCCCAAAGCGAGTATAAAATATTGATATTGTAAAAGATAAACTTGTATAATTTAGACGATATCAATAAACTTGTTTATGAATTGTATATACTAGGTATGAAATTTATACATGCTTTGAACTTGTCGGATTCTTGAAAGATGAATGTGGCGGATTGTGGAGATGATGATGGAAATCCGAGACTTGGGAAACCGAGAGGTGAAATCCGGAACCTAGAATACGGAGCATGATTGAATCCGATACTCTTGAATCCGGTGCTAAAAATCCGGAACTGGTGAAATCCGATTGTTTGAATCCGATGGTGGATTCCAAGTATGAAATCTGATCATAAGTGTAATCCGATGATAAATCCGACAGTGGAAGTTTTAAGGGTGAAATCCGATGGTAGTATCGGATTTCATTGGAAAACCGACAAGTATTGCGAATTGACTTAAAATCCGACAGATGTATCGGATTTCCTAGAATCCGATGGTTTTTAGCGGATTTTGCATAAATCCAATGGTAGTGTCGGATTTCCTTTAAAATCCGATAGTTTTGGCTGTTGATTGCATTGTTTAATGCTATGTGTTATATGTGCATACATATGTGAATCTTACATGTTTATGTTTGATTAAATGGATAAAATATATGTTTGATATATATTTATGAGTTGAATACTGATGGTTGGTTGTTGTTTTCTCAGGAACAGACAAGGCTCAGTAACATTAGATCACTGAGTGGAAAAGCTGAGAACCAGAGATGAGTGGATGTTTACTCAGGGTGATATTAGTTGTACTGGTTTGGTTGCAACTATTGTTGGTTTGATGCATGAATAGATTGTATCTCTGATGATTGATTAACAGTTGAATGTTAATTGTTGCATCTGTGATATGTATACATGATGGAAAGGAAGTCAGTTTTCAACTTGGCTTATGGGCTGGGTTCATTTGCTATTGGCTAAGCAGTATTAGGACCTTGGGATGCATTTGTTGCTACTAGAGGATAATACTATGTGAAAATAGCAAATGGACTATCGATAAACCTTTGCTTTGGCCGGCATTGGTTGTAGGTTCCTACAGAACCGCCGGTCTTCCCAGGGTGTTTATTTGTGGTTGTTGATATCATGCGGTTCAGGCTGATATATCTATTGTGATTGTACTCTATTCACTTAGCTTTATGCTAATCCCCCACCTCTCACTCTTTTTACAGGTTTTGGTAAGTTAGCGGCTCGGCTGAGAGTGGTTAGCTTGGGGAGTAATCACCTAGGACTCTAATATATTATTTGTGACGAGCCGTGTTTTGTAATACTGATATTTTAAACAGGATGGATTATGTACAGATGTAAATACTTTTGTTATTTAATTTGCTTCCGCAGTGGTTGTTTTAAATGAAATTTTTTTGGGTTGAAAATACGGTGTTACAGGTAAGTTGAATGTAAGTTGGAATTGGTAAAAATTGGATTTTGGTCGGATTGATGTTAAAAAACAAGCTGCAGAACACTGTTCACGCGGGCTCGCGGCGCGAGCCATGTCGGCCAGAACTTGATGTTTTTCCTGAGATTTTCTCGCGGCGCGAGGCACCCTGAAACCTCCAAAAATCATTGTTTTGACCCCATTTGACCATGTATGTGTTTGGGGATTGTTTCTAATGTTTTATAAGGGATATATGAGGTCTTTTAGACCCAAAAGAGTGTCTAAGGCTAGAATGGGGTTTTAGAAACCTTTTCTTTGGTTAACTTATGTTAGTTGACCTTGTGTTTTGTGATCATAGGCTTATGATCAAGTGTGTGAGCTTTGTATTGGATGGGGTTGTGATCCTCATCACACCCTCAGGTGAGTACACCCTGCGGATACCCAGTTTTGTTGAAATTACAAGTCATCATGATTATGTTTTGAATGTTTGGCAAATGTTTGATGAAATTGTTGAATCAAAGGATGTGGAAACTATGGATTTGTTTTATAATGTGGTTTATATGATTTGAAAATGTTTTATGAAACTCTTGGTTTTAAAGAATGTGGAAATTGTGAATTCAGTATAAGATGTGTTTTAATAATGGTTTTCAAAATAAGACCATTGCTCTATGTTGGAGATGGTCTATGTTTATGTTGTGCCTTGCTTGATGATTTTGAAACATGTTACTCCATATTGGAGTAAGCTCTGATTTCACAATAATAAATATGGTTTCAAGTTAATGAAAATCATGTTTTCACTTTGTATGTATTTTGGGCATTGAGATGCCAAATGTGGTTTTGTTTGTTGAGCATTTATAATATGAATTGTGACACTTATGTGTTTTTGATAAGCTTATATGCATGGATTATTTTGACTTTTTGGCAGGTGATTTATGTGACCCTTTGGGGTATGTGATTTGGTCTGGACCACTGTGTGATATGAACTCTGTACCATAGGGTTCCTAGCCATTGATACGTATACAGGTTTATGTGGCTTCGACAATTGAGGAACCGCGATACACGGGTGGTTGAGGAATCGGTGCAGAGAGTGGAGGGGTATGTCAGTAGCCATCATGACCGTGTGGGTTCACTGGGCTGACGAGCCACCGAACCTGGGTAACACGAGTGGATTTGGTGAACAGGGCATGCACTCCAGATAACCGTTGTATGGTGGACTGCTTGGTGCATCCCCCACCTTGACGGGGAGATGTGGTTATCCCCCATGTGGGCACGTGTTGATCGTGGCTAGCTACCACGTGGAGACATTGTGGCCCAATGGACAGACCTGCATCCTTATGTGCTTATGTGTATGATTTTAAAGTATGTTTAATGCCAAAATCGTGTTTTCAAAGAGATGATGACTTGGTTTGAAAAGATAAATGTTTTTTGTTGTACTTACTAGCTATGTTTATAGCTAACTCTGTGTGTCAAATGTTTTGTATCTGCAGGATGTCTAGAGACCTTGGTGAGGCGGGTAGATGCCTTGGGCATAGTATTGAAGTGGTTGCATTTCTGGTAATTCTGGATTTCCTACTCTTTTGATTATGGTCGTGAGATTGACTGTGGTAACACCAACAGTTTTGGATTATATTTATTGATAATGTTTACTGTTGAAAGGTTTTGTATTTTGTTGAAATATTTACTGATGATTAAAATGTCTCCGCAAATATGTATAAAGAATGTTTTAAACTGAGATTTCAAAAAGTTTAAATTTGTACTGAAAATCAGGGTGTTACAAAATTCCACCGATTTCACTCTTGGAATCCACCATCGGATTCCTCTGTCGGAATCATCATTAGATTTCATAGATACCGGATTTTAACATTACCGGATTCAAAGTATCCGGATTTCCCAATTCTCGGATTTCAGAGTCGGATTCATCATTGTCGGTTTCCAAGTTGTAAGTATTCATCAATCCATCGGATTTCAACATATCGGTTTTATCATCTTCTTCCTCAACACAATCCGCTAACTTCAACCAATGATGAATCAAATATCCAGCAACATAAACTTACCAGAAATCATATCTAATCATGTTTAAACTATATATAACATGCTCATCATCAACAAGAACACCATAAAACCCAAGAACATAACAAAATCTACTAAACCCATCAAAGAAGGTTTCTACATGTTCTAACATGGCGATTAATATAAAACCCAGCATGTTATTAATCAAAACTATAGCATGATAACATGATTCAGGAATTAAACATATAGAAGAAGTTTATCAACCTAAACTTGAATTCAACAACTTCAAAAGTACCAAATCCGATTTTTGTTCTTCTTTTTCTCCCAATACACACACACAACACACACTTTAGATTTTCAAAGTGAGGAAGTTACCTCACCGTTACCCTCATAAAACCTACGCATGCATACACAAACTACAAAGCAGGAGGTGTATAAAATCCTACAATCCATGCTTAGTCATATAAATACACCATCTAAAACATGCATACGTACACAAATATACACATCTATATTTAATTATACAAACAACTACTTTACTTAATTAATATTGACAATTAAATTAAGCAAATTCATAATAAATAGATAAATAAACACTTAATAATTTAATAATCACGTGTAAACGTACCAAAGCCTAAGTCACTACTAGGCCCAAACTCAGGATGTTACAAATCCTCCCTTCTTAAAAGGATTCCGTCCCCGGAATCTATTCACTCTCAAACAATCGAGGGTAACGAGCCTTCATATCTGCCTCAGTTTCCCACATCAAATCTGAACCCAAACTCTGTCTCCATTTAACTAATACCATCGGAATTTATTTCTTACGCAGTTTAGTCACTTTCCGATCTAATAGTCCAATGGGTTCTTCCACTAATTTCTTGCTTAAATCCATTTTAAGATCATGTAAGGGAAGAATCTAACTCTCGTCCTCCACTTTACATTTCTGCAAGTAACAAACATTAAATGTGTTGTGAATACCTGACAATTCCGCAGGAATATCAAGTGTAACTGTCTGATCATTAACCACCCGTTGGACACGAAATGGCCCAATATAATGAGGAGCTAGCTTTCCCCACTTCCCAAAACGGATAACCTCCTTCCAAGGCAAAACTTTCAGATAAACCAGTTCACCCTCGACAAATACAACAGATCTATGACGTGGATCAGCATACATCTTTTGTCAATCTGTCGCAACTTTCAACTTTTCTCGTGCAATAGCCACCTTATCTGCAGTGATCTGACAATATCAGGCCCTGCATACTGTTTCTCACCCGCCTCTAACCAACACGTAGGAGTATGGCAGCGATGCCCATATAACATTTCATAAGGTGGCATACCGATACTCGAATGATAAGAATTATTATACGCAAATTCAATCAAAGGTAAGTGGAATCCCAAGAACCTCCATACTCCAACACAAATGCACGCAACATATCCTCAAGTGTTTGAATAGTTCGTTCTTTGCCCGTCTGTCTGAGGATGATAAGTTGTACTCAGATTAACACGCGTACCCAACTCCCGCTGTAAACTGTTCCAGAAATTAGACACAAACCTGGAATCTCTATCCGATACAATCGAAAGCGGTATATCATGTCGAGACACAACTTCACCAATATACAACTGAGCCAACTTACTGTGTGATGCTGTTTCACTGGTAGCCAAAAAGTGAGCATTCTTCGTCAATCTATCAACCACCACCCAAATCATATCATGATTTCTCTGCGTACGTGGATGTTTGGTTACGAAATCCATCATTATGTGCTCCCACTTCCATTCTGGAATCTGCAATTGTTTCAATGATCCATAGGGTTTCTGGTGCTCAGCCTTAACCTGTGCACAAATATGGCAAGACTCCACAAACTGTGCGACATCTGTCTTCATAGTAGGCCACCAATATAGCACCTTCAGATCGTTATACATTTTCGTGCTACCTGGATGAATAGATAATCTTGATTTATGAGCCTGAGTTAAAATCAAATCTCGTAGACCAATAAAAGCAATGGCACCCAAACACGAGATTGATATACTTTCAATCCCCTAGAATCATCATTCAAATCATTCTTTCTTTTAATCATAATTTATGTCTTTAGATTTTCATCCTTCAAGGCTTCCAACTGAGCTGCCTTCAGTTTATCAATCAAGTCAGAAATTATCTCAATTCTCATAAAATAAATACATTCCCGGTTCCTTTGCGACTTAAAGCATCTGCTACCACATTGGCTTTTCCCGGATGATAACGAATTTCACAATCATAGTCTTTGATAAGTTCTAGCCATCGTCTCTGTCACATATTTAGTTCCTTTTGTGAGAATACATAATGTAGGCTTTTGTGATCTGTACATACAACGCATTTTGTACCGTAAAGATAGCGTCTCCATAATTTCAACGCAAAAACCACACCTGCAAGCTCCAAATCATGGGTTGGATAGTTCTTCTCATGAGGTTTCAACTGACGAGAAGCATATGCAATAACCCTATCCCGCTGCATCAACACACAACCCAATCCGGCAAATGACGCAACACAATAAACAATGAAGTCATCTGAGCCCTCTGGTAAAGTTAGAATCGGAGCCTGACATAAAAGTCGTTTCAACGTTTGAAAAGCCATTTCTTGTTCATCAGTCCACTTCAATGGAACCTCCTTGCGGGTTAATTTAGTCATGGGATTCGCAATTTTAGAAAAACCTTTTATGAACCAACGATAATAACTTGCCAATCCCAAGATGCTCTTAATTTCAGAAGGCGACTTTGGAGCATTCCAATTCATTACAGCTTCTACCTTAGCCGGATCAACTTTAACCCCATCCCTGCAAATGACTTGCCCTAGAAAATGAACTTCTCTCATCCAGAGTTCATATTTCGAGTACTTGGCATACAATTGCTCCCATTTCAAAGTTTCAAGCACGATTTATCCCATTTCAACATTTGAAATGTCGTCAATGAACCTAATCACAGATTTATCCAAAAACGGTCGACAAACCCGATTCATCAAATCAATACAAACAACAGGGGCGTTAGTTAAACCGAATGGCATGACTAAGAATTCGTAATAGCCATACCGGGTATGGAAAGCAGTTTTGGCGACATCTTCGTCAGAAACTCGTACCTAGTGATAACCCGATCGTAGATCAATCTTAGAAAAATAAGAAGCACCCTGCAACTGATCAAAGAAATCAATCCTGGACAGAGGATATTTATTCCTAACTGTCCTCTTGTTCAGTTCTCGGTAATCAATACACATCCATAGCGTGCCATCTTTCTTTTTCAGAAACAGAACCGATGCACCCCACGACGATGAACTCGGACGAATAAAACCCCGATCTAAAAGATTCTGAATCTGCGTCATCATCTCCCTAATCTCAGAAGGAGCCAATCTGTAAGGAGATTTCACCACTGGATTAGAACCTGGTATTAAATCAATCTTGTATTCCACCTCTCGAACTGGAGGTAACACAGGTAATTCATCCGGAAATACTTTAGGATAATCAGATACTACTCGCACATCAGTAACTGCCCGCTTTTCCTTTCTAGCATCAATAGCATATGCCATAAAACATTCACAGCCCTTACTCAAGGATTTTCTAGCTTTCAACAAGGAAATGATAGGAAACGTAGACTTGTTCCTTTCCCCTCGAGCCACCACATGAGACCCATCAGATAACAGAAAAGAAATCAGCTTCCTATGGCATTTAATACTTGCTTTATGCTTACTCAACCAGTTCATCCCCAAAACCACGTCAAAACCAGACAAAGGCATTAAAAGTAACGACACTGGGAAGCATCTACCATCGATATCAATCTCAGGCCCCGTCACAGAAGTCGTAACAGGAACTATCTTACCATCTGCTACTTCTATCTCAAGTGGTACAGAAATAACAGTAGTAGGCAATTTTAATCTATCACAAAATGCCAAAGAAATAAAAGAGCGATTTGCTCCTGAATCAAACAACACAAGAGCAGGTAGAGACTTTATAAGAAACATACCGGTGATAACCTCAATGGTGACAGCAGCATCATCTACTGTCATTCGAAACGCTCTACCCTCAAGTGTCGGAGGGTTCTTTCTCTTTTGCCCCGCTGAGGATGATCCCCCAACTGCCACTGCCCCTGTCCCCGTCCCCGTCTTCCTTCCTGTAGGACACTCACCTGCTCGGTGCCCTTCCTTTTAACAGTTCCAACAAACGTTCCGAGGGAACCTACAATCTTTCGCCTCATGCCCATGAGTTCCACAACATAGACATCCCATAGTTTGAGCAGTAACCTGCCTAGTATGGGTAGATCTACATCTTGTACACCACTACGATTTTACATTCATACCCCCGTTGTTACCTTCCGGCTCTGACTTCCCTGCGACTGGTTACCTTGCCATTTCTTCTTCTGTTGATTACCAATCTAATCATACTTCGGCTTCTCCAAAGCCGCTTTATCTCGGTTCAATTTCTCTCTAGCTTGAATGTCCCCCTCAATAGACTTGGCTAAGGTGAAGGCCTGGGACAACGATCCAACTAATCGAGTTGTACTCCTATACTCAGGAAGTAACGCCCAGATAAAATGTTGAACCTGGGAAGATTCATCAGGCACCCACTGAGCCACAAACCTCAGCTTCTCATTGAACTATTCATTTAACTTATCAACAGACATCCTCTCCATCATGTGCAAATCTATAAACTCCTTCCTAATCTTGTTCAATTCAAATGCATTACAATACTGCTCACACAGTTTGTTTTGAAATTGATCCCATGTAATCGCATCCATCTGAGCTCTAGGAAGATGTGTAATGATATAATCCCACCAAACCATCGATTTCCCTTTCAGCATCCGTGTAGCGAAACGGACTCTCATTTCATCCTTACAATTGCAAGCATCCAAGATTCTAACTGTGCCTCACAACCAATTCAATGTGATATTAGGATCAGTGCTTCCATGATATTCTGCGGGTTTGCAATCCAGAAACTGCTTATAAGTACATGGTTTCCTGTATCCCATGTTCGGAGGAAATCCCATGTAGGGATATGAATAAGAACCTTGAGAAAATAGAGGATGGAAGAACGATTGAGATGTCGGTTGAGATACTTGTGGTAGCGGTATTGACACTGGAGGAATCTCTACTAAAGTTGTTAAGCCGGGAAGATTGGTGGTATCTCAGGTGTAGTTGATGCTATGGTAATAACCGGTGGTTGTGTTACTGGAACTTGTCTTTGTTGTTGTTCCAGTTCTTTCCTCAAATCTTGCAACTAACCTTCTAACTTGAAGATGTACTCGTCCCTTTCATCTTCGACTGTACCAGAAGTACCAGCTTGTTGCAGAATCTCTGCAGTTGTTGTAGGAATCTTTGCTGTGGACGGGACAGTAGGGGCACGAGTTGAGATTTCATTGTCATCCATTGTTTTCTGTAACAATCACATTATCTCACGATTTATTAGATAAATCCGTTAGTACATAACATATCAAACTCCACAACACTCACATTCACCCCAATCCCACAGCCAAGGAGTAATTAACCTAACACGAGCCAAGATTTGGGAATGTAACACTTCCAACTGTGCTCACATCGCCAAACCTAGGCTCTGATACCAAACTTGTAACACCGTATTTTCAACCCAAAAATTTTCATTTCAATACACTGCGGAAGCGATCACAAATACCAAAAGTATTTACAACTGTAACATACAATAGTTTGCAAAGTCAACCAAGGTTCAAATATCAGTATTACAAAAACTACGGCTCATCACAAATATAATATCATAGGCCCAGACAATTACTCCCCAAGCTAACCACTCTCAGCCGAGCTGCTAACTTACCAAAACCTGTAAAAAGAGTGAGAGGTGGGGTATTAGAACAAAGCTAACTGAATGGAGTTAAACCACAACAGATACATCAGCCACAACAACATGATATCAACAACAACAAATAACAAATAATCGTGTCCCGGGATGACCGGCGGTTCTATAGGAACCTGCAACCAATGTCGGCCAAAGCAAATGTTTACCGATAGTTTATTTGCTATTCTCACATAGTATTATCCTTAAGTTGCAACAAATGCATCAAAAGGTCCGAATACTGATTAGCCGATAGCAAACAAACCCAGCCCATGTGCCCAGCCGAAACTGACTTCCCAAAATCATGTATACATATCACTAACGCAACAATCAATTAACAAATAAACAGTTAATCAATTATCAGACAATAAGTCTATCCATGCATCAAACCATAAACAGTTGCAACCAAACCAGTTAGAACTAACATCATCTGTGAGTAAACATCCACTCACCTTGAGTTCTCGAACTCTGACTCGGTGATCTAATGTTACTGAGCCTTGTCTGTTCCTAAGAACACAATAAACTGAAATCAGTATCCAGTTTATAAATATATATATATATATATATCAAACATATATTTATATCTTCTTTAGTCATAAATATCAAACTAAAGTCACATATACATGAACACTTAGCATATAGCATCAAATGATCAACAAACATCACAACCATCGGATTTCAATGAAATCCGCTAAAAATCATCGGATTTGAGGAAATCCGATACATAGTGTCGGATTCCTCCTCATCGAAACTCCACCATCGGATTTCACTCTTGGAATCCACCATTGGATTCCTCTATCGGATTCATCATTGGATTTCATAGATACCGGATTTTAACATTACCGGATTCAAAGTATCTGGATTTCACAATTCTCGGATTTAAGAGTCAGATTCATCATTGTCGGTTTCCAAGTTGTCGATATTCATCAATCTATCGGATTTCAACATATCGGTTTTATCATCTTCTTCCTCAACACAATCCGCCAACTTCAACCAATGATGAATCAAATATCCAGCAACATAAACTTACCGGAAATCATATCTAATCATGTTTAAACTATATATAACATGCTCATCATCAACAAGAACACCATAAAACCCAAAAACATAACAAAATCCACTAAACCCATCAAAGAAGGTTTCTACATGTTCTAACATGGTGATTAATATAAAACCCATCATGTTATTAATCAAAACTATAGCATGATAACATGATTCGGGAATTAAACATATAGAAGAAGTTTACCAACCTAAACTTGAATTCAACAACTTCAAAAGTACCAAATCCGATTCTTTGTTCTTCTTTTTCTCCCACTACACACACACTTCAGATTTTCAAAGTGAGGAATTTACCTCACCGTTACCCTCATAAAATCCACGCATACATACACAAACTACAAAGCAGGAGGTGTATAAAATCCTACAATCCATGCTTAGTCATATAAATACACCATCTAAAACATGCATACATACACACATATACACATCTATATTAAATTATACAAACAACTACTTTACTTAATTAATATTGACAATTAAATTATGCAAATTTATAATAAATAGATAAATAAACACTTAATAAATTAATAATCACGTGTAAACGTACCAAAGCCTAAGCCACTACTAGGCTCAAACTCAGGATGTGACAGAACCCTAGACCAATTTTGCAGCAAGATAGACACGTAGGGTTGAAGATTTGGCTAACGCCAATTATTGAGACGGTGGCGGACTCGAACCCCAACCTTCGCCGTTCTTGTGTATTGTGTTTCAAATGTATCTTTAATTTTCTCTTACCTATCAATGGTGCACAAATTGGGGTTTTAAATTTTCTATTTTAAAAATGGGGGTTTTAATTTGTTTTTTTGTTTTCATTTTTGGGTTTTAGATTATATGTTTTTTTAATATGTTGTTTATTAATGAACAATGGATGGTAGTATTCGGTATTGAATATTGTAAAAATCATTATAGAATTCATATATCATTGATTGTTATGTATTGAATATTCTCAAAAATTATCCTAAAACTAATATAATGTTGGCCGATGGCTGTGTTCATCGTTGAATATTTAAAAATTATCCTAAAACTAGTATAATGTTGACTTTGTTCATTATTAAACACAAATAAGGATGAAAAAGTTGTAAATATTTGAGTTTGTTCATCGGTGAATTTCGTAAAAATAATTATTTACTAGTAAATTATTTTTAATTTATTTTGTTTATTTATTAAAAAATTAGGAGAGAGAAATAGATTGGAGAGAGAAAATTTTTAGTTTACCATCATGTCCTTTTAGATTAAATACAAAATAAGTAGCTGAGATTGCTTCTCGCTTTTTTCGCAAATAAAACACTTTTCGCAAAATAAGTGTTCATCGCAAATATAAAACGAGAATTGTTTTTCGTACAAGAAATGCGAGAACCAATCTTGGCCATTCAAGTGGTTAGTGGAATTCATGGATGAAGAGCGTGAGGGGATTGACTGTGGCAAGGTGCATGTAAGGAATTCATGGGTGGACAATCCAATTGAAAGAGAAAGAATTGGATGGCTAAGATTGGTTCTCGCAGTTCTTGTACGAAAAACAGTTCTCCTTTAAGGTAAAAAGAGATTTAAGGGGGAATTTGAACTTTTCCATATATATATATATATATATATATATATATATATAATGAGGATCAAATAAAAAGAGATTTAAGGTAAAAAAGGGTAAGGAGAAATCTGGAGATGATACGTGTCATAACTAACAAAAGGATAAAATAGGGACTTTTTAATTTTTTTTCTCTTTCTCCCACGTATTCTCTCTCCAGATAAACATATACCCTCTTTCTCTTTCATTTAACATCGTAGCTGTTTCTCCCACGTATTTTCTCTCTCTAGAACTCTCTCTCGAGAATTAGGGTTTTAGGCCGGCCGTTTCTTCAATTCCGGCGAGATCCACCGTTGGATCACCACCATTCTTGGTGGGGGAGGTCGGAATCCCCTCCTTATCCTTATTATGGAAGCTTGATCGTTCATTGGATCCTCCATTAACTTGAAATAGTGCAAAACGCAAAACTGCAAATACTAGGGGCCGGCCGCCGCAACCCTCAATTTAGGCGGTTGCCGGCGGTGTTGGAGGTGGAGATGCACATGAATCGACTAGAAATTATCCAACCAACGCAACCATGGTATCTGATTCGACATTGGATAATCCGAAAAAAGATTTTAGAGGGTCAAACCCCTGCGCTGCGTCGACAGTCCCGACATCGGGACTTCTTTCTTCAAATTCTCCCTCGGCAGTGGGAGTTAAGGGTCATGGTTTGGTGCTTAATGATTGTGGGACAATGGAGAATAACTCTATGGACTCAATTGACGGATCGCGTGTTATTCATCTTTTTTAATCAATATTTATTCTTATTCATTAGTTTTTTTTATGGTGATTGTTCATCATATTCAACTTTATGAATCTAATTTACATTATTTTATAGTTGTGAATCAATTTTAGTCGGAATTTGAATTTATAATTGATGATTTCTTGATATGCATCAATTTATAATTGATTATTCGTATTGTGCATCTAGGGGTGTACGTTCGGATGGATCGGTCTAATCCAATCCGATTGAGTAAATCCAATTGGATTTCGGTTTTGAAAAGTGAGATCCAATCCATCCAAACAATCTTAAGATCCGAACCAAACCATCCAAATTACAATTCGGTTGGATCGTTTTATACAATTCGGTTTTCATTCTTACACTAATGGAGATATTTTAAAAACTAGATTCGATACATATACTATTAAGATTAAAATATAGTTGTCCAAGTTACATTCACAAGCTAATTAATCCATCAAAATTTTTTTGATGCAATTCACTTTACAGTACAAAATAAAGTAGTTTGCAATTTCATCATCGGCACCATCTTCATCAAAAAGTCAAAATAGGTGCGTCTATTTCCACCTAAAACGAATATGAACGAAGAAAAGTTAGCATATGTAAGTATCATAATCTTGTATTCAATTAATCAATTTGATGGAACAACATACCTATATATATGTGTGTCTTAACGTCATCCTTGGCAACATTATCATCAAAAACTCAAAATATGTTCATCCATTACCAAACTAAAATAAATATCAATAAAGAAAAGTTAGAATATCTGTATGTCAAACATCTTGTATTCAACTAATCACCTTAATAAAACATACCTACATATCTGGAATGTAAGTTGGCTATTCTTAGTGACTTCATAAGTCAAGAATACTTGTATCTCCAGTCACCATCAGTTTAGACAATTCTAAAAAACAATAACATCAAACAATTACATATTTGAGTGAAAATAAATTAAAACAAGCCAAACAAAGCAATAGATATTAAAGTTACCTTCGTCAAGTTTCTCAATGTCTTGAAAGTCAACTTCAAAATTCAAATGATGATGAGATTTTCGGATCCAATCTTGAGAACATATAAGTGACTGAACCATTTTAGGACTCAAAGATGTCCTAAATGAATCAAGAACCCGGCCACCAGTGCTAAAGGATGATTCTGATGCAACAGTTGATATAGGAACAGCTAATATATCTCTTGCCATTTGTGAAAGAACAGGAAAACGATTGCTATTCAATTTCCACCAAGTCAATATACAAAAATCATTTACATCAACCTCACATTCTTCACTTAAATACTTCTCCAATTCTGATTTTCCGTCCACATTCCTTGATGAGCCCTTGAACTTTTTATATCTCTCTTTCATATCACTTATGAGAGGCTCTTGCACTTCTTTGTTCATTTCTTGGGTTTCCCGATTATTTGTAGGTTGAAACTTTTTCCGATATGCTTCAAAGAGTTCTTCAGTTGCATTCTTTATATTCTTACTCGTAATATTTTCAACTTCATATCCATAATTAACATCAGTTTCATCGACTAGTATTCGTAATTCAGATAAAACAAACTCCACATATTGTAGTTTATGACGAGGATCAAGGACAACTGAAACATAAATCAACATGTTCATTTTTCCAATGTCCCCCCAGTACTTATCATATTTTAACTTCATATTTTTTGCCATTTCAGAAAAATTAGCATCAGAACTTTTAACCCATTCTAACAAACGGCAATCAACTGCAGTAATCTCATGGAAAAAACTATTAGAAGTGACATACAACGAACCAGAAATTCTTAGAGTAAGTTCATAAAAACTCTTAAGAAAAGTGACAAACATCTCAACTTTTTCCCAATCTTCCTCTGTAGGAACTCCATGGATAGATTCCAATTCACACAAGTAATATGGATCTTCACTTTCAAACCTCATAAATGCTCTCTTAAATTTTAAGGCACTGCTTAACATCAGGTACGTCGAGTTCCATCTAGTGCAAACATCTAAACACAAAGAACACTTACTTTGTATTTTTTCAAATTCAATGCAAGACTTGAACTTTGCCAACCTAGATGGAGAATTTCTAACAAATTTCACAGTTGCTCTAACTCTATCAATCGAAACACTTCCTTCTTTCAAGCCACTAGTTACAACCAAATTGATGATATGTGCAATGCATCGCATATGAAGATGTTTCCCTTTCAAGACATCAGTACCCCAACACTCTATTCTTCTTCTCATATAAGCTACTGCAGTGTCATTAGAGCTTGCATTGTCGACAGTGATAGTCAAAAGTTTATCAATCCCCCAATCTAATAAACATTTTTCTATCATTTCACCTATTTGATTCCCTTTATGACTTAATATGGGGCAAAAATTCAGAATCTTCTTATGTAATTTCCAATCAGGATCAATAAAGTGTGCTGTGATACACATGTAATTGACCCTTTGCAGTGAAGTCCAAGTATCAGTGGTGAGAGAAACACGTTGTCCAGTACTGGCAAACCAATTTTGCAGCTTTCTCCTTTCATCCAAGTAAACCTAGTAAATATCTCTAGCAATAGTAACTCGAGAAGGAAACTGAAACTTGGGACAAGCAACTGACATGAAACTCCTAAAACCCTCTTTCTCAACAAATGTAAATGGAATCTCATCAATGATTAACATACGAGCCAAACTAAGTCTAATGGCATCCTGATCATATCTCCAACAAGAAATGGTACCCTCATCCTCATGTCCTTTAGATTGAATATTCAACAAAGATTGTTTAGTAACATGGGCAAGGATATTAGGACATACCTTAGTATGTTTAAGAAGATTGGAGGTTCCATTGTTAATGCTGTCACAAGCAAATGTTTTATTAGGGCAGTACTTACATCTTGCTCGCATAGAACCGTCTTTATCAACATACTTAAGAAAATGGTCCCAACAAGGAGATCTTGCTTGGATTCTCTTTCTTTTCACTGGTTGAGGAGCTTTCGATGGACCAGGTGTCGATGATTCTTTGTTTTGAGTTGTCGTTTCATTTTGTGTTGTTGTAGGAGTACCGTTCATCGTATTGCAAGACATCTAAAAAAACAATAAGCTGATAAGTAAACAAATCGAAGAAGGAAAATAATCCACAACCTGAGATAAAAATTATAGGTTTACCTTTCTGCTCGAATTTTTTATGCCAAGAAATTTTCAGCAACCTTTAATGGAGGATGGGGAAATCAGAGTAAAAATGGTGAGGAAGGAAAAGTGGATGGAAAGCTTTACATCAAGTACTACTATAGGGAGAAAATCCATCAAGTACAACTATAGGAAGTCAGAAAATTGAAAGAGCTAATATAGCTAGTATGTGGATTTTTTTCATCCATATATTTGTATTAAATAATAACTAGTGGAAAAAGCACAAATATATAATTAAAATAGGTTGTAAATAAACATATCTAGATATGATAGTGTTATATATATATATATATATATATATTTCGGTTTATTCGGTTTAAATTATAGTAACCAGAACTAAACCAAAATCCATAGTAATTATTCGGTTTTGATCCAATCCGATCCAAAAATCCGTAATATCCGAACCAAATAGTCCGATCCGAAATTTTCGGTTCGGTACTTCGGTTTTATCCGATGAGTGAACACCCCTATGTGCATCAATTGTTGTGTATCAAATTCGATTGCTTTGCATCAAATTTGATGATTGTGCATAAGACGTAGTTACTAAATTTGTTGTTTTACATCAGTAGTATTATGATGCCTACGTATCATGAAGATGATATTTTAAAACTTTAAAGGTCAATTATACCCTTAACCGTCTTTTTTTTAATTAATAAAAAAAGAAAAAAAGCCACTTTTTAAGGAACAAATTTTTTAAAAAATAAATGGCTGAGATTTCTCCTTACTTTTTGTAGTCTTTTTCTCTTTTTAGTAGATCCCTCCCCTATATATATATATATATATAATGTATCAATAAAGGTCCTATGCTTAAACATAGAACCCAAAAGTCAAATCTAGACCATTAGATTTTTTAAATCAATGGTCAAGATCTAATAATAATATTATTGTAATTAAGTAAACAATTATAAGATTTAATTATAAAAGGAAGGGTATTATGGGAA
Organism: Dittrichia graveolens; assembly: GCA_038502395.1. Classification (NCBI taxonomy): domain Eukaryota; kingdom Viridiplantae; phylum Streptophyta; class Magnoliopsida; order Asterales; family Asteraceae; genus Dittrichia; species Dittrichia graveolens. The sequence continues at coordinate 70,957,393 of JARJIL010000004.1, read as the reverse complement.
TCCTCCACCCCATAAATTTCTCCCCTTCCTCTCTTTTTAACTTCTAGCCCCGAAAATGATAACTTTTATCCTAAAATGATCTTTTAGCCACAGAAAACGATAACTTCTAACCACCCGGAAATAATAACTTTTATAGCCGAAAATGATAACAATAACAAATTGAAAATGATAACATTTTTCAACCACAAAAAATGATAACTTCTAGCTTTCGGCCACCACTTGAAAATGATAACATTTTCAGCCGAAAATGATAACTTTTGGCCACTGGTTGAAAATGATAACATTTTCCATCCATCGAAAATGATAACTTCGACTCACACTTTCCACCCACCCAAAATGATAACTTCTAGCCATCAATAATGATAACTTTTAGCCACCAAAAATGATAACTTTCCAGCTGAAAATGATAACAATATACAACATTTAAAATATAACACTATTCACATGAAAATGATAAAAATATACTAATTTTCGGCTGAAAAATGATATAAATACACATAGTTTAGCCGAAAATGATATAAATACACATGGTTACAGCCAAAAATGATAAAAAAAAATTCACATGTTTTTAGCCCAAAAATGATATAAATACATATGTTTTTAGCCAAAAATGATATAAATACACGTGTTTTAGACAAAATGATACAGATACACATAGTTACATCCGAAAATGATAAAAATTCATAAGGTTCAAAATGATAACATTTTGAAATCATTTTCATATGGTTTTCATTTTCGAAATAAAAATTTCAGAAATTTAAGAAGAGTGGTCTTGTTTGAAAGAAGATTAAAAAAATAGTAAATTGGTATAATTTTTGTGCTCAAATTCTCAAAATTGAAATAGTTTTGGTTATTTAAATATTTAATGGGTAAATAAAAAATAAAAAAAAGAAATTTTGGGGAGTCTTATGGAGATGCTTGTGTATATTTTTTTTCTCAATTCCTATTTTGTCCTTTTAAATGAGTGGCTAAGAATTGGTTTTTGAGTTTTATGTTTAAGGGTGTAACTATGTAGATCCTTACCTTAACTTTTGATTCATGAGATCACCATACTTATAACTGAATTAAGTCTAATCATATATGTTTAATATTAACGTTTGATTCAGAATATGAGATCACCTAAATTCCTATTTTCAATAATTCAAGTTTAGGAGATTTCACAAACACCAAACAAATGAAAGAGTCAAATAGTTGAAATTTATAAACATTGCATTCTAACTCAATTACATAATAATTGGAACTATGAAACATCACACACACACACATATACATACATATATATAATCAGCAACTTCATGATTCAACCATGCGACAAAATTCTTCCAACAAACTGAAAGACAAATAACTCAGAGTTAGCAATTTAATTCTTAATTTCAAAGTGGCTCTCGCAAAGAATCTTCACAAACTCATATTATCTTCATCTCGCAAGGAATCTTCACAAACTCATATTAGCTCTTTGTGATTATTCTGCACAAAACTCATCACAACCTCCTCTTTATTCGCCGTTGTCGCATTGCGCGGGTACCCCACTAGTGTGTGTATATATATATATATATATATATATATATATATATATATATATATATATATATATAAATATATATATATCTTACTTCTTTATAATACATTTACAACCTTAAAATCTATTAATTTTAAATAAGTTGAATGTACTAAAATACCCCTCACCATTAACCAACCAAACCCATAAAATTAATTCGGACTTCAATAACATCCATATCTTTGCAAGAAAAAGTAAAATTCCAGAAAATTAATTGAGGGAAAATTAATTTTAAGAAAATTCCAGAAAGAATTAAGGAAAATTCCAGAAAATATTGGAGTAATTATCTTTGTTCATATCTTTTCCCATAAAATTAATTTTATGAAAATTCCAGCGGAAAAGAGTAATTATCTTTTTTCATATCTTTGAAGAGAAATGTATTTATAAGCTAAACCAATGAAATTATATTTAAGAAAATTCCAAAAAATTAATTGATGTAAATAATTGAGGTAAAATTAATTTTAAGAAAATAAGTTGATGGGTTTTAAACAAGGAAAATTCCAGAAAATATTGGAGTAATTATCTTTGTTCATATCTTTACCCATGAAATTAATTTTAAGAAAATTCCTGCGGAAAATTCCAGAAAATATTGGAGTACCAGAAAAGGGAAAAAGGAAAATAAAACTTATCTTTGTTCATCTTGTGAAAGTTGCAAATATACACTTTCCATTCCACGAAGAATATATATTCTACTGTATCCATGTCATTCTTTTGCAGACTTATCTTTGTTCATCTTCTGGAAGTTGCAAATATACAGTTTCCATTCCACGCCATGTAATTCCTTTGCAATATCTAGAAAATATTGGAGTACCAGAAAAGGGAAAAAGGAAAATAAAACTCAATCTTTGTTCATCTTCTGGAAGTTGCAAATATACACTTTCCATTCCACGAAGAATAAATATTCTGCAGTATCCATATCATTCCTTTGTAGACTTATCTTTGTTCATCTACCGGAAGTTGCAAATATACAGTTTCCATTCCACGCCATGTAATTCCTTTGCAATATGCAGCAAACAAAAAAGGAAATTATTATAATTATTAAAAACATGGAAAAACTCAAACACTATATAAATATAAATTTTATGCTTCTGTTTCACATCTCTTCCATTTTCATACCTCATTGTCTCAACACGGAATAGATGGACAACAACACAGAAATTATAAAAAACTCGCAAACCAACATGGTGGAAACAAAAGATCATCATCAACCTGTTGTAGGAGAAAATATTGACCAAATAAGTATTTATATACGTTTCAGTAACACTTTTTCATGTTAACTTCGTCATATATTCTCATGTTATGTGTAAGCGAGAAAAATAAAGCAGTAAAGAACACATATGTTTTACGTGGTTCGGTTAACGGTGTGTCAACCTACGTCCACGGGCAAGAACCGGAGAGAATTTTATTACTGCTATCAGAGAGAGTTACAATTTTAGGATACCATGACTGAAACCTAACCCCTCTATTTATAATTACAACCAAAACCACAAATGATGCCCTAATCTATATTAAGGAATTAATATTAACCATAATAACCATTAATTCCATATTAAGGAGAATGTCAGCGCCGCCAAGCAACCAAGAGAACAAAACTCATTTTGCTGACCAACATGCTCCACGATGTGGACCTTTGTCCCACGCCATGTGACATCTCAATGGTGCACGCCGAGCTCCCATCTCCTACGCTGAGCAACAACATGTTTAGGTGTCATTTTTGGCTAATTTCAAGTCATTAATTAACAATCTCCACCTTGACTTGAAAATATCTTCAACCGCCAAAGGTTTCATCAGTCTCTCTCAGTCGTCTCCTTCCTACCAAATACCCCCAAGGGACTTTTACCTTCTGCGAATATTCACCAAGTCCAAGCAGTGCTTGAACTTCTCCACCGGTAACGCCTTTGTTAACATGTCTGCTGGGTTACGCTCGGTAGCGATTTTGTGATTAGAAAATCTATCTTCCTCCAAAACATCTCGTATGAAATTCAGTCTCACATTTATGTGTTTCGTCCTCTCGTGATACGCCGGATTTTTAGCCAGACTTAGAGCACTCTCACCTGTCACAGAAAGTCACCGATTTCTCCACCTTCAGACCAAGACTCTGCACCAGACCATGCAACCAGATACACTCCTTGATCCCTTCAGTCATCAACATGTATTCCACCTCAGTTGTCGACAAGACAATCGTAGGTTGTAAGGTAGCCTTCCAACTGACAACACATACAAACAAAGTGAAAATGAAACAAGTGAGCGATCTCTGTTTAACCAGGTCACCGCCATAGTCAGCATCCACATAGCCGGTCAACCCTTCATCCTGCTTTTTAGCATCAAACACTAAGCAAACATCAGAAGCACCATTTAGATATCGCAAGATCCATTTCACTACATTCCAATGAGTTTTCCCCGGATTACTCATAAATCTGCTCACCACACTAACCGCATGAGCCAAATCAGGCCTCGTACAAACCATGGCATACATGAGACTTCCAACTGCACTGGAGTATGGAACCATCTTCATGTAATCAACCTCCTCATCTGTACTTCGTATAGTACTCCGATCGATTTTAAAGTGTGCCGGAAAAGGAGTACATACCGGTTTCGATTGATCAATAGAAAACGCCTACACAACTTTCTTAATATATTTTTCTTGAGATACCTGCAACAACCCCGTTTTTCTATCTCGATAAATCTCCATACCCAGTATCTTCTTTGCTGCACCTAAATCTTTCATTTCAAACTCGTTGTTCAGCAATGCCTTTAATTCATTAATCACAACCATATCTTTTGTTGCAATTAACATATCATCCACATACAACAACAAATAAACATAGGAATCTTCAGAAACTTTCTTGGAGTAGACACAGTTATCAAACTGATTTCTCATATAACCATGAGACACCATAAATGAGTCGAACCTCTAGGACCGCTGCCTGGGGGACTGCTTCAGACCATATAGTGACTTTTTCAACACACCTAGCCTTCTTTGGAACATTCGAATCCCTTCGGTTGAGACATGTATATCCTTTCTTCTAGATTCCCATGAAGAAATGCAGTGTTCACATCTAGCTGCTCCAGCTCTAGATTGAAAGCACCCACCATAGCTAAAAGAACCCAGATAGTTTTGTGTTTCACAATAGAAGAGAAGACTTCATGATAGTCAATCCCTTCCTTTTGTGAAAATCCTTTCGCCACCGGTCTCACCTTGAACCTTGCAGGTTCAACACCAGGAATCCCCTCCTTCTGTTTATAGACCCACTTGCAACCCACCGGCTTCACACCCTTTGGTAATGTAACAAGTTCCCATGTTCTATTTTTCTCCGGGGAAAGCATTTCTTCATTCATAGCAACTATCTAGTTTTCTGCATCTTTGCTCCTTATGGCTTCTTTATACGATTTTGGTTCCTCGGATCCAATATCATCACCAACCGCCAAGGCATATGCCACGGAATCAATGTCACAGGTATTGACACATCCTGCATACCTTGCTGGTTTTTCAATATTCCTCTTTCCCCTTCTTGTTGCTATAGGATCATCAACCCCCGAATCACCACCACCAGCTTTCTCCTCAACCGGTTCCCCTTAAGGTTTTGACTGTTCTGGCTTATCAGGTTGATCCGTATTATTTTGCAATTCATCTTCAACCACAATTCTGTCAGAGCTTTCAAGCTCCACCTTTTGGTCAGCACCCTGATCTTTTGTACCTGCAACATTATCACCACCTCTACTCTGATGAAGCATAGCAGATTCACCAAAGGTTACATCTCTGCTAATAAGGAATTTACCAGAAGACTTACCTTTTGTACACCACAGTCGATAACTTTTCACTCCTGTTGCATACCCTAGAAATATGCATTTCACCGCCCGCGGCTCCAACTTACCATCATTAACATGAGCGTATGCAGGACAACCAAATATCGTTAGATTAGAGTAATCAGCAGGTTTACCGAACCAAACCTCTTGAGGAGTTTTTAAATCAATTGCAGTTGATGGAGATCTATTAACTAGATAACAAGCAGTATTAACTATTTCCACCCAGAATTTTTTTGAAAGACCTTCAAATATACACATGCATCTAGCACGCGCCATGAGTGTTGGGTTCATCCGTTCTGTAACTCCATTATGCTATGGTATGTGTCGTACATTGCAGTGCCTCACTATACCTTCTTTCTTGTAGAAGTCATCAAATGGAGTGTTGCAGAATTCCAACCCGTTATCCGTTCTCAGAGTCTACCCGTCCGTTTTTCAACCATTGTCTTCCACTATTTGAACTTCCCAAACACCTCTTCTTTAGTCTTCAGGAAATACAACCAAACTTTCCGGGAATAATCGTCAATAAACGTGACAAAATACAAACAACCACCTTGCGATTTCACCGGAGAGGGACCCCATAGATCTGAATGAACATATTCTAGGACTTCTTTGGAAGTGTACTGACCGGTACTGAAGTTCACCCTGCGTTGCTTCCCTTTAACACATGCTTCGTAGAATTGAATTTTACCCGTCACATTCCAGCAGAGTAATCCTTACTTGCTCAACACTGACAGCCCTTGCTCACTCATGTGACGAAATCGCCGATGCCACAAGTTCGTCCTATCATCAGTTTTATTAGAGGACTGGGATACCGCCGCCGTTCCCAAAATAGAGCTGTCCTGCAAGAAATAAATCCCATGCAGTTTCCCCTTCATTAGCACCAGAGCACCCTTCGAGACTTTCAACCACTTTCCTTCACCATAGTATTTTAAACCATTCTTGGCTAAGGTGCCAAGGGAAATAAGGTTAGACCAGGAACATACCAGCAGTCAAATTTTCTAACAATCCCATCTTGCATTTTAATCTGCACCACCCCGCTACCCTTTATGGCAAGAACCCTATCATCACCCAACTTTACCGTTCCGTTCCACTCCTTAAAAGAAACGAACAAATCATGAGAGAACGTCATGTGATGAGAAGCACCGGTATCCATAATCGAGGCATCAGCAATGCTTGCACTACAGACTGTCAAAACATCACCGCCATCTCCTTCATCAGAACTGTCTTGTACCACAGAGGCACTGCCGCTGCTACTATTCCCTTTCCTTCGTTGTGGACAGTCCTTTTTCATGTGGCCCTTCTCTTTGCAAAGATATCATTTGACTTTGCTTGCTGATTTAGATTTTGAGCGCGATCTCCCCTTCCCATTATTCCTTTCCTGCGATCCCCCTCTACCTGCAAATAAACCAAAACCAGATCCCTCTTCACCAGAAACCCGTCTTTTTAGTTCTTTGGACAAAAGAGCATCTTTCACAGAAATAGTGGTCCTACCATAGAGCATGGTATCCACAAGGTTCTCATATGATCCAGGCAGAGAACACAGTACTATCAAGGCTTGGTCTTCATAATCAATTTTAACCCCAACACCTTGCAGATCAAGAATAATACGGTTAAAAGTGTCCAAATGATCCTTTACCTAAGTACTTTCATCCATCCGGAGAGTGTACAGATGCTACTTTTGATACTGTATGTTCGTGAGAGAGTTATTTTGATACTTCTCACACAGTTTTGTGCATAACCAGCCGCCATCGTCTCATCCACCCCCTCCCGTAACACCTCATCAGTAACCGATAGCAGTATCGCGGAATGAGCCTTTGCCACCATCTCCCTCTTCGCCTCCTCTTTCATGTCTTCCGAGAAGCTATCTTCCCCCTCCAACACAATCGCACATCCCTGTTGAAACAGCAGTGCCCTCATCTTGACCTTCCAGAGAGTAAAGTCATTGGACCCGTTGAACTTCTTCATATCAAACTTCTAGGACGACATCTTCTTTCAACGATGTGAGCCACACAGTAAATAACTGTGGCTCTGATACCACTTGTATGCGTAAGCGGGAAAAATAAAGCAGCAAAGAACACGGAGATTTTACGTGGTTCAGTTAACGGTGTGTCAACCTACGTCTATGGGTAAGAACCGGAGAGACTTTTACTACTGATATCAGAGAGAGTTACAATTTTAGGATACCATGACTGAAACCTAGCCCCTCTATTTATAATTACAACCAAAACCACAAATGATGCCCTAATCTATATTAAGGAATTAATATTAACCATAATAAACATTAATTCCATATTAAGAGAACAAAAAACTCATTTTGTTGACCAACATGCTCCACGACGTGGACCTTTGTCCCACGCCATGTGACATCTCGATGGTGCACGCCGAGGTCCCATCTCCCATGCCGAGCAACAACATGTTTGGGCAATTGTCATTTTTGGCTAATTTCAAGTCATTAATTAACATCTAAGAAATATCTACTCGAACATGAGAATCAAAACGAGGCCAAATAGCCTTACATCACAAACTACACACGAAGTTGTGATTTTGGTCTCTTTTGACCGATAGTCAAACACCTTAATGAAAAAATGTAGCATCTTCCATATCTGATTTTGTCTAATAATTATATGGTGTTCACGGAGGTGGCAAAATGAGCAGCTATTGTAGAAGTTAAAACAGGTTCTTGCCAAAAACAAGTAATGTTTTGGTATGAAACACTTTTTACCAAATTCTTTTAAAAAAATACTAATAATAATTTGTTTGTTAATCTTACCAAGTTTCATACTCTATTAGCAAAAGTGGCAAAAAGGTGTGTTTGGAGGATTGGGCAAAGCGCCAAAAATAACTTTTTAGTATGAACACAAATGGGCTGGTTCCGGTGGCTAACCGAAATACATTATGGTCATTCGTTAAAAAATTTAAAGGAATAAAATGCCTTATATATGATTACAAATTTATATTAATACAATAATAATCTAATTATTTGAACAAGAGGTTTAGTAAATGGAGTAAAAATACACTTTCAAAGGCCTTTGACCCACTAGATCTGTTTCCCTTTTAGCTAATATGTTTGGTTCTACCCGGTTAGAACTTAGAAATAAAACAAGACCCAAATCAACCATTTCATAGTAAACGGATTGAAATTGTCACTTCTAGCTATTCTTAATTCTTTGTTCTTTTTTTCTATCATGTGTATATATAAGGTACAATTATCTCATGAACAAAACGATTAGTTGGACAAAATGATTTTTAAAAAAAAATATATGTACCTTGAAAGCAGCAGCATAGGCTGCTTGATGATTTGACATGCCCTCAAAGGGTAACTTATTGTGTATTAATAGCTCCCACAAGACAATTTCAAAGCTATAGGCATCAACCTTGTGATTATAATGCTTCTTTTCACCATGCCTCAGTGTTACGTGTTACAGTGCTGTAAAGCTACAATCACAAAACAAGTATTGGGTTTTTACTGAATGACTTCCATTAATTTTTCAATGAGAAAGCAATAGAAATTTAGTTATTTTATAAAATAACATTTGGAAGAGACTAATTACCTCTGGAGCCATCCAACGATAGGTTCCAGTTTCTGCAGTCATCATCTCTGTTAACGATTCTTCTCTTGCCAAACCAAAATTAGCAAGTTTCACAGTTTTGTGGTCTGCTGTCAGCAGCAACTTTTCTGGAATGGATAATGCAGTGTTATGAACTATATAGTGCTTATATGCATATACAACATTAGTATAAACATAAGCATTTGTTGACGTTTCCATACCAAATAAGGCTAACAATAGAACTCCCCCGTTTAAATGATCCCAACTCACCTGGTTTTAAGTCACGGTGAATGATCCCGTGTAAGTGTAGGCATTCCATAGCATGAGCTATATCAAGAGCAAAACCTATGGCAACATGTCTATCCAAGTTCCTTGGCCTCATATTCACTAAGTATTTCCTTAATGTTCCACCCATAAGAAGCTCAAGACAATATTAAAGGATTTTGACATTCAATATGCATTCTTTCTATTGTCTTGAGCTTTGATCATATCAGCATAATATTAAGTACCTTTACTAAGTTCTTGTGCTGCACTTTAGATAACATTGCAACTTCTCTCACAAATCCGCCTTCAACTTTTGCAACGTTCTCAGGCGTATCACCTTTGTTTACATTCTTAATTGCAACATTCTTGTTTTTATAACTGCGAAAATGCACAAAAATGCAACCAGAACAACTGAATGAGCTTCAACAACCCTAAAAGACTATATCTCAAGCCCTATACTCTACTGATCTATGCTAACAATGCAGTTGAGCAAATTAGAAGAAGACTGTTCATAAATATAAAAATAGATATAGGAATCTGGGTGTTGTTACCGCAGTTGTATGATGAGAAACTATCTACATACTTTGTATAAATAACCACATACAAAGTATTAAATTATAATGTTCTTACTAAACACTCATGTAAAGATATGTAATCATAAATTTCGGATATATGGTGGAATTACATGATACTAACCGCTTAATTCTCACGGTTCATACCAATATTTAGAAAAGTTAGAGTTGACAATTAACCTGTAATTTATTTTTGTCACTACAGCTACAATCAGATGTTACCTCCCTCAATGCTTCAATTGTTACACCTGCATCATACAGGTTAGCAACATAATTACATACAAAACCATAATACGTGAATCAATGAAATTATCTTTGCAACTATTTGTTACACTTTGTACTATTTTGACAATGGTTGGATTATTATGTGAATTTTATACAATGTTAAATCTAAATATGCACTTCTATTAAAAACCATATTCTAACAGTCTAACATCTACCCAAATTATTAACTATGTATCTTATAACAAACAGAATATCAACATCAAGTTGTAGCAACAGATTCACTAAAATAAAAAATATAACTATGTATCATATAACAAACATTATGTTAAATTGTTATATAGCATACTCTTCTCATATTAAACTGTAAAAAGTAATATATATACATAATCCCAAAATAACCATAACTTTAAAATAACAACTAATATTAAATATATTCTTTTGAACAGATTCCAAACAAACGAACAAAGGAAGAAAATTTGACCAATTGGAAATGGGATGACGTAATCAACATCGACACCTCTGATGATGAATATGGAATGATGGACAATTTCAAAAGAAGAAAAACAAATCAAATTTCTATTTTTAGCCGCAATAAAGTTTACTGGCTTATCGATGAATCGGATGAAGATTAGCATCAATTAATTTATATATTTATCTTATCTTTATTATGGATTTAAGTTTGACGATTTACTACTTCTAAAACAATGATTGAATTTTTAGTCTTTTACAAATAAATTAAATTTATGAGTGATGTTCTATATTTATCTTATGGTTCGTACAAAACTTATACATTAGTGAGATTTACAACTAAACTTGTCATAACCACTAAAAGCCATAAAAAGATAAACAACATGTCAACATTAGAATATGTTTTTCTATTCTTTTAAAATATATTATAGAAAAGATAAAAGATAAAATAAAAATAATTTTTGATGATCATTAGAATATGATTCAATCACTTAAATTTATCATAAACCTAAGACTATGAACATAAATATAAATCATAAGAAATAAGTACATGCAGCGAAGAAGAATGAACCAAGAGAATATTTTGTATTATGAAGACCTCTATTTCTAATTATGCCAATACTAGGGGTTCAACATTGACATTTTATCATTCTAATTCCTACAAAGTGACTGAAAATGTACTGGTTGAATACACTTGTGACACTTCTCATTATTATTATTATTTTTTTTTAAAAACGATTTCAAGACATGCATGTTCTATCCATATAACACCTTGATTCATGATTGTGTTTTTATTTTATCCACTTGGCCTGTTTAATTTTATGTCAGTTTTCAATTTGACTCATTACCAATAAAATCTAACCCACATTAATCAGTGTCAAGTAAATGGGTTAAAATGCCACTTTTAATTAAATGTACATAATTCAATCATCTTCCCTTCATACCTGATACACATTAAGTTCATGGGGAAGATGAACATCCATTAGTGGATATTTCGGCCAGTACCTGCAATCAAAGAACAACCATTAGTTCCATAGTGAAAAAGAAAACAAAAGGACAATAATATTGTTATTATTGTTTAGTCATCTTCATAATGCAGCTAACAATAATAAAACATACCCTGTTGTCAAGACATGAACGCTCATCTCAATTCCTGACGGGAGTTTCGTCCTAGCTTGAGATGATTGTTTGAAAGATTCATTTATCTCTTTGGATAACTCGATGTCCTACAAAAAACTTATATTAATAATCATAAATTTATGTTTTTATGCTTTATTTCAATGCCATCGGTCCTCTTATATCATAAATTATATCTATCCATATAACTCTAGTTTGAAAGCCAGAAATCAATTTGTTAAAAATGTGTAATATGAAGAAAGTGTGTTCCCAGAAGTTTTAGCACCTCAAAGTTATTAATGTAGGAACTTTTGTATTTAGAGCGTGTACTAATGTGTCATTTTTTTAACTCTGGAATATGAATGCTAATACCCAAGCCTGATTATTATAAAAATTTACATGTTGTTGGTTACATTTTCTGATACTAATACACTAATCTTAATATTCCGTACTTTCAAGTAATTGGCTAATTAAAAGAATTCACAACCTAATTTAACAGAAGCTTAATTATCATTATCTAAAATAGTAACCAAAACTTTATATGAAATCTCAGCATACTTAATCATTCAAATGCTTAACTCCAAAATTGCGACCGATTATGGTACATTAAGACTCAATCAATGCTGTGGTAATGTGATAAAATGTGACTGAACCAAAATAATTAAAAACACTTTAGATCAGGCCCATCGAATTGCAAAAAAACTAATTAGTAGATTACTAGCAATTAGTAATGATAATGAAACACTAATTAGCACTACCAGTAGATATCAACTTTAAATTTTCTAATAGTCTGTTGTCAATGAGTCACTTAATCAAATAGACAATGATCAATGAGTAAATTAAACATATCACAAATCATAAACACAATCACACAATCAGATTCAGATCAGCAATTAAATAGGCAATAAACTAAATAAGAAACTCATTAAACTTTATAGGATTAAAGAGTCTTATGCGCCTGATGGTTAATTTGATGAAATATGACTTCTTTCTCTTTTTTAAGTAGCAACAATCTTTATTAGAAAACCATATGTTATCTCAAAATACATCAACCCCTTGTTATTCTTAGGGCTCTTATAGATGGTTATACTACTTATTGCACACAGTACAACCATCCATTACCATCCATTACATGTACTACTACATTCAAAGCTTTCAATAGTCAAACACAACACTTGTGGCTACACATCCTCATAATCAATTTAGTCACCTAACCCCATTTTTCTAGATGTTTGTGTCTTCACTCTTCATATTCTTATGTTATGTTCACAACTATAAACTAAATTGTTTGACTTCCCAACCTCCCCAATTGAGATTCATCTTTTGATCAATTATTCTCATGTTTAACTTATCGAGCATTGCATCAAACCCCTCCCTTGTGTTTCCAATGATAACCAACGATTGGTAACCAACTCACACTTGGGTTTAGTTGACTCTCAATTTACCATGAACTAATGTATGTTTACCGATGTATGTTTATTTCTTGAAGCTTCATGATCGATTGGTAACCAACTCACACTTGGGTGTTCTCCCTATAATGATGACTCTCAAACCCCTCCCTTGCGTTACCAATATTTAACTTTTGATAACTGCATTTCCCTAATTTCCAGTATTTGAGTTCTGAGTGAGGAATCAAACCAATAATCAATGGATGAACTATGAAGCCCTAATTACAACATAAAAATTGAATCGATCAACGAATAACAAAATCTTATTCTGATTTATAATGGAAGAACCGAAAATACTAACCTAATCGATGAAACTTCTCAAAAGGCGAATTTGCGGTGAACAGAGACAATTGGAAGCGCTTCTCGCTTGTTATGATCTACTGATTTCAGAGACACACCAGATTTCAGACAGTCGGCCGGGAATAAGAAGCGCTTCTCGCTTCTTGATTTCAGATTTGCATCTTGATTTCGGAGTTACTTGTTCTTGATATCCCTTGTTCTTGAATCCATCATTTCCTTGTTATTCTTCGTTTTTTGGTGCTATAGCCAGGGGCAAGACGTTGATTCTCTCTCTCTCTCGGTTTGTTTAGACACGTCGAGCAGGCTAGGGCTTATCTATTCCATAAGGGCTTACATGGACTTAGTTTAACTTGATGGGCTTAGTTAAGTTGATGGGTTTTAAATTATTAATTAGATCATTACAAAATCTAACAAGCCCAAGTTATATTTAATTATTATTTTTTTAATTTATTTTCTATTCAGTTATGTGTATATATATATATATATGTATATATATATGTGTATATATATATATGTATATATGTATGTATATATATATATGTATATATATATTACGGATATTATACATTTACTTCAAAAGTAACCATTCTCTCATTACTCAAGCTCGTCAAGTTATTACCGTGAATTGCTATCATAGTGGTATTATTGCAAATTACACGTTCCCATGTTACTTAGGCGGCGAGATATACACACTTACGGATCTCGATATTACTAAGTGGAATATTTCATACTTTTTCGAGTTTATGCATCGGAGGTTCCATAAATTTGAAGATTTATATTACTGTGCCCCTTTTGACTTTACCAGTAGAGGAGGCTTGCTATTTGATGTGGATTTCGAGTCAATGATTGACCTTGCGGATAGATTTGAAAGTGTCGATGTTTATTTATCCTACTTAGAAATAGATAATTATATGTAACCCCATGAGCCAAAAGTAAAAAACTGGCACATTATCAACAAACAATCCAATATAGTTAAATTGGATAACTAATAAGTAGAGTTACTTCTTTTGAATACTAATGTTATGGTGATTTAAATGTTAAAAGTATTTGTTTTTTATTTAATTGTTTTTGTAGATTAAAAATCCAAATATCTATGAAGTAATTTCTGAATTCGAACCACGTCATGGGTTGTTCAAGATAAATGTTGTGAGAGTTTATTCAATATACAAGGACACGGTAGAAAATAAAATATATTTGTTTTTACTCGATAGGAATGTAAGTGATTATAAATGTTTACAAATTAATTATTAAGAAGCTAATATATGATTTCTAAATTATTAAATAATGTGCAGGTGTTAGAGAGATAGGGTTGTGGCTGTTGTTTCTCCTGATCTTGTTGAACAATATGATGCGCTTAATCTGGAGGGGCTTCTGTTTGCAATCGAGTGCTTTGAATTCAACGGACATGGTTATGATGATTTCCCAAGATACAATGGATTTGCAATACATCGTGTTGAATGGACACTATGGATTAATAAAAAAATAAATTCTCTCAGTTGGATATTACAAATGTAAAACTAGAGCTTCCAATGTATCCTGAACCTCCTACATTTGAAATGTTGCTGAATGATAAAACAAATCGAAAAATGTTGATAGGTATATGTATTTTGTGACTTGTTTTAGATGTGGTTGGAAAAATTGTGGGAGGAAAGCTTATAAGATTTATAGCACCATGGGATAAGCATAAACCGTCCTTTATTGAACTAACCTTGAAAGATATGACGTAAGTTTATATAATATGAGTATATATGTGCAACATTGTATGTATAGAGAAAGGCAATTATCTTTTTAATTGCTAATTATGATCGAATTATTACTAGGGGTGAAGAAATGATAATAAGGTTGCATGATCGTTGCTCGAAATATCCGGTACCTATTGCTCGAGGAATAAAGGAGAAACAAGTGATCTATGTTACTCGAGTTAAACTTATGCGTAGGAGAGAAAGTAAGTATAAGTACTACATGTTTTAACTATTTTACTATAATTTTTTGTGTATTTGTATACAGAACTTCAGTTTAATAGCAAAACTTGTAACGCCCCAAATTTTAAATAAAGTAAAACTCTAAAATAAAAATATTTAGAATAAAAAGAATTTACACAAAAGCGGAAGCTACAATAACACTGAACCTCTGGTTTATATAAAAGAGTGGTATTCAATATTTACAACAAAAGACTTGTTTTACAAAATACAGCCGGGCGTTAGGTTTCAAAATACAAATTTTCTCTCGCACAACAACCTCTGTCAAACTGGGGCCTTGCCTTTAGAGAAATCACGCCCTGCAAAACAACAGTAAGTAGTATCTGATAAGCCACGAGGGCTTAGTGAGGAAACTAAACTGTAAATCATATAAGCATGCGCATACACATATACGAATGCTGTAACAGTTCTTATGGACACAGTACTGCACCATCTTAGCATCCGCAAGAAGGCTAAAACGTTGTCCGTAGCACTACTGCACAAAGCAGCATGCCACAACTCTCTCTGTGTGATCCTCTGATCAATAATATATCACATTGCAATGTATCACACACATATCACAGATATGAATCAGAGCTTATACAACTCACCTCAGCAATAAATATCACACAGAGATATGTCACGAAAATTCAGAATACTTCAAATAGTAATCCCTACAATCATATACAGTTATAGTATCAAGATATGCTCAACTCAACACTTAAACAAACTGACAAGGGGCAGGGTACGCCCGTGCCCCCAGGCCCAAGGCCCAAAAGCAGGCCCTAACAAGCATCGGCGTACCGGGTCAGGCACACCCTGAACCGGACCCAAGCATGCCCGTACCCTACCTAGGTACGCCCGTGATTAGGTACGCCCGGACCTCAAGAACAGAGGTGGTCACGGCCACGAGGCATGGCCGTACCCCTCAAAGGCATGCCCGTGCCTTTCTACTTACAGCTCCAGTTCGACGACTGTCTGCTGTGAATCCGATTGAAACCTCAAAAATACTTACTAACAATTCATAAAAACACTACTGGAGTGTTTTCCTACACCCCAAACAACTTATAAACCAAAAAGAACAACCAAAACATGCTTTAATCTTGATTCACCATGAATCAATCTTAAAACCCAACTTAAACTTCAAGAACAACAAACAAGAACCTTAGCTCAGCTTGTGTCTAACTAGGAATGGATGGAAATCACTTGCTCTTTGCTGTTCTTGCTCAAAAACCTCAAAGAACTCTGTTCTAAACTCTCTCTCGTGAAAGAAAATGAAGAAAAATGAAAGGTTTGACTCCAACAAAGGCAAATCTGCATATTTATATATAATACTTTGAAAGTTGTCACAAATGGCCCCTGAACTTTTCTAGTTTCAAAATGACAACATAAGTCCCTCAAGTTTCTAAACACCTCCTAATCTCAATTAGGCAATACCAAAATACCTCATATCGAAATGTTACTAATTATAGGAATTTCCGAACCTTGGGTGTTACAACTCTTCCCCACTTGAAAACGATTTCGTCCCCGAAATCAACTGCTGAAGAGTTCTGGGTAGTTACGTATCATCTCATCCTCCGGTTCCCAAGTATAATCCGACCCTTTTCGGTGTTTCCACTGAACTTTAACCAACACAATCTGTTTATTACGTAGAGCTTTAACTTTTCTTTCCTGTATAGCAACATGTTGCTCGACATAATTCAACTTTTCATCAACGCATACATCCTCCAGTGGCACAAATGCAGACTCGTCTGCTAAACATTTCCAAAGATGAGACACGTGGAAGGTATTGTGTATCTTGGATAGCCGTTCTGGTAGTTCCAGTCTGTATGCAACTTTCCCCACACAGGCACTAACTCTGAACGGTCCAATAAACCTCGGATCCAGTTTACGTATCTTTCTGAATCTAATAACTCCCTTCCACGGTGACACCTTTAATAGCACATAATCACCCACTTGGAACTCTAGTGGTGATCTTCTTTTATCCGCATAACTCTTTTGTCTGCTCTGAGCTGCTAGTAATCTGTCTCTGATCTGCTGAATCTGCTCTGTCGTACGCTATACCACCTCAGTACTTCCCAACTCTCTTTGTCCCACTTCACCCCAACAAACTGGAGTCCGACACTTTCTACCATACAACATCTCGTAAGGCGGCATTCCCAAACTGGAATGATAACTATTATTATAAGAAAACTCTGCAAGTGGTAGATAAGAATCCCAACTCCCTCCAACATCAATAATACACGCACGTAACATATCCTCCGGGGTTTGATTCGTCCTCTCACTTTGACCATCAGTCTGTGGATGAAATGCGGTACTAAGATGAAGCTTAGTCCCCATTTCGCCATGAAATTTATTCCAAAACCTGGAAGTAAATCGAGTATCTCTATCTGACACAATAGACACTGGCACACCATGACGAGATACTATTTCTTTCATATACACCTCTTTCTCTGATGAGTAAGTCTCTTTAAAGGGAATAAAATGTGCGCTCTTAGTTAATCTATCCACAATTACCCAAATAGCATCGTAACCTCTAGGGGTCTTAGGTAATTTAGTGATTAGGTCCATAGTAATATTCTCTCACTTCCAGATCGGTATATCCAAAGGTTGTAACTTCCCATGCGGTTTCTGGTGTTCAGCTTTCACTTGCAAACACGTAAGACACCTCTCCACATACCTAGCCACATCTCGCTTCATACCTGGCCACCAATACTCTACCTTCAGATCTTTATACATTTTTGTCGCCCCCGGGTGAATAGAGAATTTAGATCTGTGAGCGTCACTCAAAAGAGTTTGTGTGACTTTTCCATGATCAGGTACCCACACTCGTCCACCGCATAAGAATAGATCACGACTATCCTTAACAAAATTAGTTACCTGCCCTTTATTTCGCTCTTTATTATGGTTTTCTTCTTTAATTGCTTCCAGCTGAGCATCTCTTATAACATCCAACAATGGTGTAATCACTGTCATCCGTAATGACTCATTCTTCCAAAGTACCGACCCCGACTTCCTGCTCAAAGCATCTGCCACAACATTGGCTTTCCCCGGGTGGTAAAGTATTTCACAATCATAATCCTTCAGAAGCTCTAACCACCTTCTCTGCCTCATATTAAGATTCTTCTGATCCACAAAATATTTCAGACT
The DNA here is from genome assembly GCA_038502395.1 of Dittrichia graveolens. NCBI lineage: Eukaryota > Viridiplantae > Streptophyta > Magnoliopsida > Asterales > Asteraceae > Dittrichia > Dittrichia graveolens. The sequence goes on along the minus strand of JARJIL010000004.1, from coordinate 70,938,979 downwards.
TTTGCCATCAGTATAAATAGTACACTTCACTCCATACAAATAATGTCTCCAGATCTTCAATGCAAAAACCACCGCTGCTAACTCCAAATCGTGAGTTGGGTAATTAATCTCATTCGGCTTAAGCTGTCGAGAAGCATAAGCAATCACTCAACCTCTCTACATCAAAACACATCCCAACCCCAAATAAAAAGCATCACTAAACACTATCATGTCTTCCACTCCTTCTTGAAAAGCAAGAATAGGTGCCTCACATATCCTTTGCTTAAGAGTTGAAAACGCAGCCTCTTGTTCATCTCCCCATACATACTCTGCATTCTTCCTGGTTAGCCTGGTTAATGGAACTGCAGTTTTTGAAAAATTCTGAATGAATCTCCTGTAATAACCTGCTAACCCTAAAAAGCTTCTGATTTCGGCAGGGTTCCTCGGAGGTTCCCACTTCATTACTGCATCAACCTTCGTAGGATCAACTTTAATTCCTTCCTTATTAATCAGATGACCCAAGAATTGCACCTCTTGAATCCAGAATTCACACTTGGAGAATTTAGCATACAACTTCTCTCTTCGCAGCGTCTCCAATACTTCTTTCAAATGTCTTTCGTGTTCTGTCGGGTTCCTTGAGTAAATGAGAATATCATCAATAAACACAATTACAGATTTGTCCAACATCGGACGGCAAACTCTATTCATAAGATCCATAAATGCTGCAGGTGCATTTGTAAGACCAAATGGCATAACCACAAATTCAAAATGCCCGTACCGCGTCTTAAACGCAGTTTTAGGAATATCTTCCTCCCGGACTTTCAACTGATGATAACCCGACCTTAAATCGATCTTCGAAAACCACGACACCCCTTGCAATTGATCAAACAAATCGTCTATTCTGGGTAAAGAATACTTATTCTTCACATCCACCTTGTTAAGTTCACGAAAATCAATACACATTCGAAACGTACCGTCTTTCTTCTTTACAAACAAAATGGGAGCGCCCCGCGGTGAACTACTAGGTCTAATAAAACCTTTATCTAACAACTCTTGCAACTGTTTCATCAATTCCTGCATCTCTAGCGGTGCAAGTCTGTACGGAGCTCTGGCAATCGGTGCAGCCCCCGGTACTAACTCAACCCTGAACTCTACTTGCCTGTCAGGCGGTATACCAGGCAGATCATCTAGAAAAACATCAGGATACTCATGTACCACTACTACATCATCCACACTTTCCTGTCACTTTTCTAATTTCGAATCAATAACATGAGCTAAAAAGGCTATGCACCCATGCTGAAGGTATTTTCGAGCTCTAGTCACTGAACACAAACACATTCCCTCACCTTTTCTATCACCAAAATTTGATAGTTCTTCCCCACTTGGGGTCTGAACTCGAATCAATTTTTGTCCACACAAAATGGTTGCTTGGTAAAACCCAAGCCAATCCATTCCCACTACCACTTGAAACTCTCTCATAGGCATAGGTATAAGCTCAATAGGAAATCTAACAGAGTCTATCTCTAGCACATTATCTCTATACACATCAGTCACGAGCACAGACTTATTATCAACTATTTCTACCTCGAGAGGGGGACTCAGTTTACCACATGCTTGCTTGAAATTTTTACAGAAAGAAACAGATACAAACGATTTGCTAGCACCCGAATCGAATAATACTAAAGCAAGCAGATAATTTACGAGATATGTACCTGCAACCACATCAGGTTTCCTCTGTGCTTCCTCTACAATTAATTGGAAGGCCCTCCCCTTGCTCTTGGAAATATCTTCTTTCTTTATCTCCTTATTCTCATTAATCCGCAGTGGTGGTAGAGATGGAGTATTTCTTAAACCGGTTGAACGGTTGGATGTAGCCAGTTGGGGACAGTTGGCTTTCTGGTGGCCTGTCTGATAACAGTGAAAACACACGCTCAATGAACTGTGACAATCTTTACCCGTATGGCCTGGCTTGCCACATTTAAAACAGTGAACAACATTTGTCTGGCAGTTCCCATAATGAATCTTCTTGCACCTCTGACACACCCTCGGTGCTTCCTTCTTCTCCCCATAGTCTACCCTCGGCCTCTTATTCTGTGGTGCTGATCCTTCCACGGGCCTTTTCTCCTTCACCTGTCTCTCTAGCTCCAACTCTCTAGCCCGCGCAGCGTCCATTATGGACTTCAAGGTCTGATGTTTGCTCGAATCAATAAACTCTCTAATACTCGGTTTCAAAATCATCATGTAACGATACATCTTCATCTTCTCGTTGGCTACATAGTTAGGCAGAATCGTGCCTTCTCGTGAAACTTGGCATTAATCTCAGGAACGGTCTCTGTAGTTTGCTTCAGTTTGTGGAATTCATCAACAATACGGTCAATCTCGGATTGCGGAACAAACTGCTCTGTAGTAATCTCTTTAAATTCCACCCAGGTCATGGCCTCAATCTGAGTCTCGCCCCTCATCTTCTTTTCTAGGTCCCACCAATCTTTGGCAGCACCTCTCAACTGGTTTGTAGCAAACCTCACTTTATTTTCCGGAGCACACGAACAAGTATGAAATGCTCCTTCTAACTCTGATATCCACCTCTGGCTAACAATTGGGTCAGTGGATCCATTAAACAACGGTGGCTGGCATGCAGCAAAATCTCTGAAAGTACACCCTTTCGATGCATCTCTGATAATCACCTACGGTTGAGGATTAACTCTTTCTTCCCTCCCAGCTAACGCATCTGCTACTTCCTATCGTACAGCCTCTCCTGTAGTCTCTTTCAAATGATCTACCACTTGGGTAATAATAAACGGTATAGCCTTCTCTAAAGCTTTGCCAATTTCCTCAGCAACAGTCACTCTGGGTTGTGTTTCAGGGAACGCCTGATTCAACTCTGGAGTCTCATCTGCTTGAGTATTACGGGCCACAGGTGGCCTCCTCCTACCACTTGCACTGGTATCTACCCCCTCTCATCTATTACTAGGACCATCCTCATGACGATCCGTAGCTCATGAACCTTTAGTATTCACCATCCTAGTAGCATAGATAAAACATTAAGACAAAAGGTAGCTTTACCACGCCATCCTCTATATCAAACAATCTCAAGTATAAACAATATCTCAGTACACTTATCCTCAGATCCAAAGTAGTTCTATACATACTAAGGCATCTAAAATCTCAAGTGCACTACCTCTTACAAGTACCCCTCACCCGATTCACAAGATTCATGATTCCGTCAAGTTCTAACATGTATCATGTGTCTGTAATAATATGGGCCCTTATATTACTCATAACACACTACACAGTTCGATCTTAACTTTATCACAAAAAGTCCCGATTCACAGGCTTAGTGCATGTATCACTAGCATATCATATCATAAAAAGCATCACGTATCTCACACTAATATCATTAATATCTCAGGTATCTCAATACCATGAATAGCAACATGAACAGTTAACATGTTCTCAATGCAACACTCTGTAGATCCACTAAGCTGCAAGCCTCCAGTTTGATTCAAAAATACTCAGAACCATGGTTTAAGTCTAGATGATGCATAACACAGCTCCAGATCTCTCAAACCTTGGCTCTGATACCAAGCTGTAACGCCCCAAATTCTTAAATAAAGTAAAACTCTAAAATAGAAATATTTAGAATAAAAAGAGTTACACAAAAGCGGAAGCTACAATAACACTGAACCCTCTAGTTCATATAAAAGAGTGGTATTCAATATTTACAACAAAAGACTTGTTTTACAAAATACAACCGGGTGTTAGGTTTCAAAATACAAATTTTCTCTCGCACAACAACCTTTGTCAAACTGGGGCCTTGCCTTTGGAGGAATCACGCCCTGCAAAACAACAGTAAGCAGTATCTGATAAGCCACGAGGGCTTAGTGAGGAAACTAAACTATAAATCATATAAGCATGCGCATACACATATACGAATGCTGTAACAGTTCTTATGGACACAGTACTTCACCATCTTAGCATCCGCCAAGAAGGCTAAAACGCTGTCCGTAGCACTACTGCACAAAGCAGCATGCCACAGCTCTCTCTCTGATCCTCTGATCAATAATATATCACATTGCAATGTATCACACACATATCACAGATATGAATCAGAGTTTAGAAAACTCACCTCAGCAATAAATATCACACAAAGATATGTAACTAAAACTCAGAATACTTTAAATAGTAATCCCTACAATCATATACAGTTATAGTATCAAGATATGCTCAACTCAGCACTTAAACAAACTAACCAGGGGCAGGGTACGCCCGTACCCCCAGGCCCAAGGCCCAAGGCCCAAAAGCAGGCCCTAACAAGCATGGGCGTACCGAGTCAGGCACACCCTGAACCGGACCTAGGCATGCCCGTACCCTACCCAGGTACGCCCGAACCTCAAGAACAGAGGCGGTCACGGCCACGAGGCACGGCCGTACCCCTCAAAGGCACGCCCGTGCCTTTCTACTTACAGCTCCAGTTCGCCGACTGTCTGCTATGAATCCGATTGAAACCTCAAAAATACTTACTAACAATTCATAAAAACACTACTGGGGTGTTTTCGTACACCCCAAACAACTTATAAACCAAAAAGAACAACCAAAACTTACTTTAATCTTGATTCACCATGAATCAATCTTAAAACCCAACTTAAACTTAAAGAACAACAAACAAGAAACTTACCTTAGCTTGTGTCTAACTAGGAATGGATGGAAATCACTTCCTCTCTGCTGTTCTTGCTTAAAAACCTCAAAGAACTCTGTTCTAAACTTTCTCTCGTGAAAGCAGATGAAGAAAAATGAAAGGTTTGACTCCAACAAAGTCAAATCTGCATATTTATATATAATACTTTGAAAGTTGTCACAAATGGCCCCTGAACTTTTCTAGTTTCAAAATGACAACATAAGTCCCTCAAGTTTCTAAACACCTCCTAATCTCAATTAGGCAATACCAAAATACCTCATATCGAAACGGTACTAATTATAGGAATTTCCGAACCTTGGGTGTTACAAAACTATATAGATTTTTTTAGAAAATATGTTGATGTGCACGGATTTGAACGAGATAAAGTATGAGCCGGACATGCAAGAAGCGGAGGAAATTAAATTACTAGATATTTAGTGAAACAATGTTTTAAGCCTTCTAAATTTTGACATGGGCAATAATTTGGATGTTTTTTAAGATATTTTAACATTTATGAAGTCTTTTTATATGGATTTTGATTATAATTGCTTGCTTTTGTATTATTTGTTTTTATTATGTATGCTAAATAAATGTTTTTGTTTATGTTATATTAACATATAAGAAAATTCAAAATCTAAAACTAAATGTGTAAAATAGATAACACTCCTGTCTCCTTATTCAACAAACCACAAACAAATAAAACACACAAAATTATTATTATTATTGAATACTATTATTCAAATGTATCACCTAAAACAAATCAATTACTTCAAAATAGTTATCCAATGAAAATGAAAATACCATGGTTAACAATATTTGCAAAGTATCTATCACCTAAACACCCACATACAAGTTGAATATGCAAATTTCTAATTCCACCTAAATGCCATATACACTACACAAAAGTCATACATATATACACACACTAATTATCTTGCAAGTGTTTGGTAACTGTTTAAAATGATATTAAAAAATAATAAGTTATTTTCAACAATAGGTCGGTTTAGTTTTACACAATTCATATATTGTTTTGTTTTTTTAGTATCAAATGATCGGATGTGATGAGAATGGGAACAACTATATAATTCAACGAGATTTGATTCGACAAAAGGGTATGTCTTTTCTATTCAACATAATATTATAAAAATCACAACTGTGTTTTTATTTTATAATGTGAAAGCTCATAATGGAAACTTCACCAATAACAGAAAAACGCAAAGAATACAATAAATCGTATTACACGCGAAGACAAGAGAATAATAAAAGGAGACAAAGTGATTTTGATATGTAAAAAGGTATGTGGCGTACATTATAAATATACGATTTAATATCACTGCAATTTAAATGTGTCTTATCATATAGTTCTAATATAAAATCATTGCGTAGAAATTAGAAAGATGCAAAACAAAGAATATTATGAACGACAAAAGGAGAACAAAAGAAGGAGACAAATAGCTAAAGGTGAAGGAAATATTCAATCTACGACACTTTTGACTAATATCACCCCGATAGAAATAAATATTCTCCATGAGGATCCTTTTGATTCTATCTACGAAGGTATTCCGAGAGAACATCGTATGTCAAAGAAACAAAACCCATGTGTGAAGTCCGGAGCAAAACGAATACAATTTGAGTTCCCTACATTTTGTTGTATGGCCGGAAAAAAAAAGTTGGCTGACTCACACGTTCCTGAAGAGTTAAAGAATCTCTTTACCACACATGATGACTTAGGAAAGCTATTCAAGAATAACATACGTGCATACAACACGAATTTCTCCTTTACGTCAATGGGTGTATCTTTAGATAATACGAGGAACAATATGTCATCTGGAGTTTATACTTTTCGAGTTCAAGGTGGAATTTATCATACAATTGACCTGTTAGTTTCAAGGGATGGTCTGCCGCGGTACTTACAGTTGTATTTTTCAAGGTTTTAAAACTCGAGGCAGTACTCGAGCGGCCGACTGGGGTGTAGGGAGTAATTGTCCTAGGCGGGGAGTACTCGGATTGAAACTTTTATATGTAACTTTCAAAATTATAGGGTATGGCACATTCATGGGACTATAAAATTACAAAATAAATACTCAAACAAGTTGTTAACTCATGATACGAGGAAACTGGTTATGTATTAATGGTTTTAATTAAGGAAACCAAGGAGACTAAGTATCTATAAAAAAATTTAAGACCTAATTATCCTAAGTTTGACCGAATTGGGGTCGAGTTTTGCATTACTCGGATTCACCTCAACTTGGCAAGGTTATCAACCTTGTCATGAGTACTCGGGGAGTAATCGGCCTTGGAAAAGGAGTTTTACAACACTGGTATTTTTACGACGCTAAATCTGAGGTTGCTAATAGGCTTCTATGGCCAAATCTAGATAAGAAGGTTGTTGAAATATTGAAACATGTTCTTTCTACAAACCCATATGTTTCAAATCTTCGAAGTCTTTCTGACCCCTTGACAACTATAAAGTTACTTTGAATGCATCAGTGGAGATTGAGCAAAGGGTGTACAATCGGCCAACAACATCTGAGGTCTGACAATGAATATTTTCACTAACAAAATTATATTTGAAAAATATTATAACTAATAGTTGATATAAACCATGTTTAAATTGTTATAACATGTAGGTTGCCGGTATATGGGTCGAAGGTAGTGATAATATCACTGCATACAAGAGAAGTATTGTTGTATACGGAAGGTCAGAATACGGTCAACAAATCCAACCTTACTTTGCTTGTTATGATCTATCATAGCCTCTGTTTTTCCTAATGGTGAACCTGGATGACATCCAAAAATACCAAGGGATGGTGTATCTATCAATGACATTGTCAATGATGATGAAAACAATGACAATGATTCAAAAGGTATGAACTCTATCCTATTACGAAATCTTCATTTTTAATAACCAAACCCGACCTATCTAAATATAACTTAATTATAATTTTTTCAACCCATCAACATCATGCAAATTTTGAAACAACAAGGGGCAGGAAGACTGTAACCATGCGAGAGTACTATTGCTACAAGTTCCAAATTCAGTCAAATGATAGCCTAATCAATGATAAGATCAGACTTGTACCAGGGGATTGTGGATTGTGTTAATGCCGGTGAGACACAACCAAGTAGAGTAGGTCAAAAGGTTATGTTGCTTGCATCTTTTATCGGAGGGCCACGTGATATGCGATGAAGGTACCTCGATGCCATGGCTTTAGTTCAGGATGATGGAAAGCATGACATCTTCCTTACCATGACATGCAATCCGAAGTGGCCCGAAATTGTTAATGACCTGCCTGGTCGATCATCACATGATCGACCTGATCTTGTTGCAAGAGTTTTTCGTGCGAAACTGGAGGATCTCAAGGACCAACTATTCAAGAGGCATGTACTCGGTGTGGTCGAGGCATACATTTATGTTATCGAGTTCCAGAAACGTGGTTTTCCGCATGCCTATTTCCTGCTAATAATGAGACCAGAACACAAGATGACTAATCCTGATCATTATTATAATATTGTAAGCGCTGAAATTCCCCACCCTGTCAAGTATCCTAAGTTGCATGAACTTGTCCTCACACACATGATGCACGGCCCATGTGGAAATTTGCGAGAGTCCAGTCCATCTATGCAGGGTGTGCCTAAAAAATGTCATTTTAGATTTCCTAAGCGGTTCAACGAAACTGCAACACAAGGAGATGACTCATATCCATTGTATCAAAGGAGAGACAATGGAATTGAAGCGAATGTACGCGAAAATACCCTGGATAACCGATCGTATAATCCAAAGTTGCTAATGATGTACAATTGTCACATCAATGTAGAGGTTTGCTCAAGTATAGTATCGGTGAAGTATGTGTTCAAATATGTGTACAAAGGTCATGACAAACAAGTTATCCATATTGACCCAGATGGAGAAGATGTGGTCATCAATGAGATAAAGAGATTTAAAGATGCACGTTATATCTTGCCACCCGAGGCAATGTGGAGGGTTTTCAGTTTCACGTCGTCTCAAATACATCCTTTTGTGATGTCATTGCAGCTTCATCTCCCAAATCAGCAATTAGTTAAGTTTAGAAACAACGATGTAATGACAGATATTGTTGCGAGAGAGATAAAAGATCGATGTTAATGGATTTTTTAAAGGAATAAAGTAGATGTGAGTGCAAGACAATATTTGTACAAAGACTTTCCGAAACATTTCACTTGGAATGCAAGTTCACGTACTTGGAGTCCTCGAAAAAAAGGAGCTATGAGAGGGCGATTGGTCTCTGCTAATCCAGCCGAAGGAGAGAGGTATTACCTGTGTCTTTTATTAATACATGTCACCGGACCTCAGGGTTTTGAAGATCTCTACAAGGATGATATCTTACCGAAGCCTCATTGTTTCAATTTCCAAATGCTCTTAGGAGGTTATTTGCAACAATATTGATTTATTATGAGCCGGGCGATATTCGGAAGTTATGGGATGACCATTATGATGCACTTTCTAAGGATTATAGGCGACACAATGAAAGTGTAGATGCAATCCAAAGTATGGTCCTTACAGACATCAAAGTCTTTCTCCAGTCTATGGGTAACAGTCTTGATGATTTTGATCTTCCAGAGTTAAACAATGATGTTAGCATACATGGTAGAGGTTTTCGTGAGGTACAGGAGGAGTACTCTATTGCTGTTGAACACGAGCACCTAACTGCTCGTAACATCTTAATATCGATCAGAAAGTCGCATATGATGAAATCATGAGACATGTTGACAATGATCGTCCGGGTGTGTTTTTCATAGATGGTCCTCGTGGAACCGGGAAAACATATCTTTACAAAGCATTGCTTGCAGAGGTTCGATCTCGTGCTTTTATTGCACTTGCAACTGCTTCGTCTGGTGCTGTAGCAAATAACATGCCGGGGGGGGGGGGGGGGGAGAACTGCACACTCCCGATTTAAGATTCCCATTAATCTTAACAACAACTCGGTATGCAATATTAAAAAACAAAATGGAGCTGCTCACCTCATCCGGGATGCAAAAATAATTATATGGGATGAAGCATCCATGGCTAAGAGGCGAGCGGTGGAGGAAGTCGATCGCACAATGCAAGACGGGGTACGCGAGCATAGATTGTAGACTCGAGTTTACGGATGTCACCGCTATGACATTCAATTAAAAAATGCGGTTAACCTGTAACATGAGAGCAATAACCGATCCTTGGTTTTCGGATTTTCTATTGCGGGTCGGTGATGGGGATGAAGAAGTGATTGAGAAAACTTTTATTCGCATACCTGATGACATGACTATTCCGTACACAAATAAAGCGAAGTCGGTAGATGCTCTTATCGATGCTATCTTTCCATTTATGAGATTCAATGAAAATTGTTCTGATAGTATTGTTTCTAGAGCAATATTATCAACTAAAAATGATAGTGTTGATGAGATTAATGATCAATTGATCGACCGTTTTGGTGGAGTTGAAAAAATATACTATAGTTTTGGCGAATGAGGGGATGATAAGAATACCTTCTACCCCGTAGAATTTTTAAACTCGCTAACTGTTAGTGGTTTGCCACCTCATTCTCTTCGTCTTAAAATTGGGTGTCTGATAATACTGTTGCGAAATATTGTTCCTTCAAATGGGCTGTGTAATGGTACAAGATTAATATGCGGAGGGTTTTAACAAAATGTCATTGATGCTGAGATAGTTGTTGGCCAACATTCTGGTAAAAGAGTATTTTTACCTAGAATTCCTCTTTGTCCATCTGAAGATTACATGTTTCTGTTCAAGCTGAAAAGAAAACAATTTTCCATTAGGCTTAGTTTTGCAATGATAATTAATAAAGCCCAGGGTCTATTCCACATGTTGGTGTATATTTACCGCAACCGGTATTCTCGCATGGCCAACTTTACGTGGCGCTTCCCAGAGGAACATCGCGTGGGAATACAAAGGTTTTGGTGAAACCTACCTAAACATTTACTCATGATGGTGTTTACACGTCTAATGTGGTATATCAAGAAGTTTTACGTCACGAATAAGGTACTCACAACTATTTGTTAGAAATTCATTTCCAATATATCTATATATTTAACCACTATATACATATACATTTTTTTAAAGATATAACAATAGATGGACGCTTCAGACTGTGTTTAATCATATTCCTACAACAATTTTCGTTCTTGCAATATATTGTAATTATTAATGGTAGTCAACATACATTTCAGTTTTTCAGTAATAAGTTACTATAAAATTTCATTATTGGTTGACAATCACAACAATGTATTATCTTATATTCATTTTAAGTTAAAGTGTATTATTGTTTGTATTGTTTTCTCCATCCTTTTGATTCATACTCACAAACAAAAGTCATTGACAACCTCCTCTTTATTCGCCGCCGCCGCATTGCGCGGGTACCCACTAGTGTGTGTGTGTATATATATATATAGTGAGGGGATCAATTACGAACCGAAGAAAACGTTCGCAAATTGCGAACAACACCAAAAGTGTTGCAAATGGAAATTCTTATACTACAAAAGTCAACTTTTGTTGGGTGAGTTTATATATATATATATATATATATATATATATATATATATAGGGGATGGTTCAAACGAGAACTGTTTTTCGTACGAGAACTAATCATAGCCGTTGATCAAAAAGATGGATAGTCAAGATTAAAAAGTTATTAATGTATAACCTTAAACTAATCAAACTTATCCTTAATTAATTAAGGGTAATTTAGACATTTTTACATTACCCTCACCTTTTTCAAACTAATATATCTCTCAAATGGAAAGGTGTTAAATTACGAAAATTATACCAAATTTACGAGAAAATTATGCTCTTTAATTTGAGACCGATCTAGTTATATTTTTTCAAAATATTTGCTAGGTTTTTTTTTTACAGTCAGCATTTGCTATGTGCAAATTTGCATATTTGCAAATATATGCACTTGTGTAAATGCACAGATTCACCTAGTTTTTTCAGCACAGATGTAGATATGCACATGTGCAAATTTTGCACATGTGCATATGTCGAGAGCTGTGTAAAAAAACCCAGCAAACGTGAATTTTTTTTCCCGAAAAAATATAGCAAGATTGGTCTCAAATTAAATAGCACAATTTTCTCGTTAATTTGGTATAATTTTCGTAATTTAACATCTTTCCATTTGAGAGATATACTAGTTTTAGAAAATAGGGAATGATGTAAAAAAGTTCATACTACCCTTTCGTATTTAAATTAAATAAAAAGACAAGTAATTAAATTATTGACTAGAAATGTTTCTCGCAGTTCTCGTACGAAAAACAGTTCTCGTTTGAACCGTCCCCTATATATATATTATGTGTAAATGTAACACCTTCTTAGCTATTATGAAAATCTGTGAAAATTTTAGTTTTTAAACTACATGGATCTATTTGTAACTAAAATGTTTACTTGTTTGATTAATTAACTAGTAATTTAAAACAATGCAACGGAATATTTTAAACCAAACAAACAAATCCTATTAACTGTTACAGTTTAAAACCACTATGATTTGCTGATTATATATACATGTCAAAAACTATGCCAAATCACAAAATACTGGTGTTACTATATCAACAACCGACCATTGTATCAAAGATACCGTTACAGTGTTCCTTCCCAAAAGATATAGACAACTCCCAGCATAGATCCCTTCTCACCAGGCACACCTAGTCCTTATCTGTAAAAAGGGAAACATCAATAATATTAGCTATATAAAATAGCTAATAAGTACTAACAGGCATGAATAGCAATAAAGCAAGTAATATATTAGAAATTAGCAAATAATGCTATCCTATCACATAGCGGCAGTGTTGACATGTCCGACAGTTGTTATCTTTTGCGGGATAGCTAATCCAGCTCAACAACTTCCACCAGGGAATCAGACACTGCCATCCGCGCTGGTTTCACCAGGCAAGTGAATCACCATGCTCGTTTAGGAGCCAAAGGCTCATAGGCTCAGCCATTTAAGGCAATCACCCCAGATAATCTAAGGAACGGCACTCGAGTACCGTTGATCCAGAACATTATGCCCCAAGGCCCAGGATCCAGCCGAAGCTGACCTTAATCAATAATTTGTCTGGACATACATATAGCTCATCAATAATACTTTTCAGGAACAATTGCATGCATGCATTTACACATAACTCATATACAATAATATATATATATATACAGATGTACTTAAATACATGTCTAACATATCATTTAATCATGGCATTACTTATTTCTTAATCTTACTTTCATACATATAACTGTATAATTCAATTTGCAGTTAAACCTCTCTTTATTGAACTCATGGAAGTCAATACTCACCTGACAGGCTAATATTAGGTAAACTACAGTGTTGGCACCCCCGGAACAGTCGGAGTACCTAGTTACAGATTACACATATCAAATTGTGTACAAAACAGAACTGTCACAGGGCAAGGCATGTAACATCGTAAATCTCAAGCCATTTTTTTAAACCGCTGCGGAAGCATTTTTTTAATTCCATTAACTTAAACATTTACAAAGTACTCTTTACAAATACAACGTCAACTTGTGTTACAAAATATTATTAAAACATGGCTCGTCACTTCTCAAAACACAATATCAGAGCGCTGGTCAAATTTCCCTTTCCACAAACAAAGCTAAACAGCTACTCACATAATCCTGCAAAAAGCAATCAATCGTGGGGAATTAGCACAAAGCTAAGTGAATGGAAGCAACAAACAAGCTAACCACAATCATAGTTCACAATTGATCCTCTGAACGACAATCACCGATCAATCCGTCAATTCAACAATCTCTTCAATCCCGAGGACCGGCGGTTCTGCCGAACCTACAACCAATGTCAGCCAAAGCAAAGGTTTACCGATAGCTCTCTGCCGATTGGCATAGTGAAATTCCCCTCTGATACAACATATGCATCAGAAGGACTACCACTGCTCAACCAACCGTAGACGAGCCTAGCTCTTTCAATAGTAGCTGACCCCAACCAGCCCTTTCACAGAAGCTGATCTCTACCAACCCGTTACAACAGAAGTTGGTTCTCAAACAATCCAGATACAAATCCAATCACAATCTCAATCATAACTCTAACACATAAAACATGTATACGAACATATAACTCTTGATCAACAATTAGCAGACTAACAATCTATCATGGCATATCCAAACAAAACAATCTATCCTTGCATACTAGACTTAACAGTCTATAATCGCATACCAGAAACAACAATCCATCATTGCATTCAAACATTCCTCAAATCAAACAATCCATAACATTACCACCAATACCACCTGTAAGTAAACTTCCACTCACCTCAGTCCTCGAATCACGCGTGCTCAGTTGTCTAATATCACTGAGTCTGTGGATTGCCTGAAAACACAGCAACAACAAAATCAATCTCGAATATATAAATATATCTTTCCACATATATTTATATCTTATATTCATGTAAATGACTCAATATAATCATACAATTAATAATCCAACTTATCCCAAACGAAACACAAACAAAACAAGCAATCTTCCTGAAACAGCCTTGGTCACGCCGTGACCTACCCTTGCGTCGCGCCGCGACACTATCGGATTTCAAATCCGGAATTCATCTATCGGATTCGAGTGTCGGATTTCAAAGGAATCGGATTTCAGGGTCGGATTTCAAAAGAATCGGATTTCCAAGGTCGGTTTTGGTATTTCTCGGATTTCCAAGAATCGGATTTTCCACAATCGGTTTTCAACTCTCGGATTCGAGAATCTGCCAAGGTCGTGCCGCGACCTTCAAACGTCGCGTTGCGATCTTCAACTCTGCACTTCATCTTCTTCCTTTTCTCGGATTTCAGCTATCTTAAATTTCTTATAAACATTATTAACATCATAAATCTTCGAACTAAACATATATATTTCATATAGCATGTATATAAAACATCATAAACACCTTTTTAATCAATCAAAACAACAAAACCATCAAAACCCATTTCATCAATCTTTCTTCAAAACCCATCAATGGTGTTTTCATGCTTAAACTCTTAAAAACTCAATCAGAAACATATCAATTTATTCAATAGCATGGTATTAATATGATTTTACCTTTTCCTTGAATTTAAGAACTCCAAATACATAAATCTAATATTCAAGTTCCTTCTTTTCTTTCTTATTCTTCTTTCTTCCAGGAAAAACACACACACACACACACTTGTCTTTCTTTCAAAAATGAGCAATTGTCATCTGATAATCACCTACACACACCCACGTGTATTTTTTCTAATAGCCTCACAAACATGAGGTGTCCTCACTTTCTTTTCTTTCTTTTTTTTAAAAAAACATTAACCATACATACCAACATACACACATACCCACATACACATATAAATGACATACATAACATTTTCCTTTTTAAATTAAATTTCAGTACACAAATATATATAAATTTATATATATTTATTCAGTGAATTAATTTAATTAATTCTAAATAACCACTTAGCCAATTAATTCCAAATAATCACGAGATAACATACCTCTTACTCGTAAATCAACTAAGCCGGATTTGCGGATGTTACAAGGCACGCCCGTGACTTTTGGGGCACGCCCGTACCCTAGTCACAGGTACGCCCCGTGACCAAAGAACTCCCCCGGACCCTCTAGGGTTAGGCATGCCTGTACCTTTTCGAGGTATGCCCGTGCCTACCCGGGTACGCCCTTAGGCACGGTTGGATCTTGAGAGGCACGCCCGTGCCTTTCAATACACAGCAGCAGGTTCGACCAAAACCTGCTTTGTTCCATTTCAAATTGCACCAAATCCATTTCCAGACCCAAGCTTTCATTCACATATGAACTAACACTGTAAAAACAACCTAAAAACACTAACTTTATGCATTTTAACAACATATATCAGATTTGGGACCAATTTCTATCTTTTGACCCATTTTCACAAAATCATCAAATGCAATCATAAACATCAAGTTAATTACACTAACTGATTTCTATACATCTGGAATAGGATTAGGAACAGATTGGTACCATTAACTTCAATTATAGAAGCCAATTTGGGTGTTGACCCATTTGGACCTAAAACTTGAAATTGGTAGAACTTGGAGAAGAATAGCTTACAATCAAGAGGAAGATTAGGATGATGATCTAGAGCAGATTAGAATTCAATTCCTAGCTTGATTTAAGCCTTGTTTTATTCCTTGCCTTGAGTTTCTTCAATCTTCAAGAGACAAAGGAGAGAGTTGAGTGTGTGTGTTTATGTGAAGTGTGTGTGTTAACTGGCATGGATAAACATGAGGACCAATATTAGGTTCTCATTTACCACCAGGGGTATTTTGTTCCCCTTTTCAATATACAACTCAACGCACGAGTACCCGTTTTAACTAACGAGGATATTTTTGGAAACCTCGTTTGAAACCATTTAATATTTTATTATTTTTAACTATTTTCTTTATTACTTTTAAATTCACATTTAATCAACCAATGACTTATTTTCTTTAAATACTTAATATATACTTTTAACTTAATTCTTTTAAATTAATTCACATACCAAATGGAGCGCACGAATAGGCCCGATTTGAGGATGTTACAACTCTACCCCCTTTAAGAAGATTCCGTCCTCGAAATCTGCTCAGCTAGAAATAAGTGAGAGTATCGTGTCTTCATGTCATCCTTAGTTTCCTATGTCATGTTGTGACCCAGGTTGTGCTTCCACGTGACAAGAACTAACCTGATCATCTTCTTACGCAACTTCTCTGTCTTGGTGTTAAGAATTTCAACAGGTTCCTCTACAAGACGTTTAGCTGAATCAACCTTCAGCTCTTGCAGAGGTAGAACTTGATCTTCATCAACTTTACACTTTCTCACATAGCATACAATGAAAGTGTTGTGAATACCAGATAGCTCAGGAGGTAAATCAAGAGATACAGTCTGCTCGTTGACCTTTCGGATAATCCTGAATGGACCAATATAACGTGGACTCAGCTTACCTTTACGTCCATACCGAATTACCCCCTTCCAAGGAGATACCTTCAAGAAAACCCGATCGCCCACACTGAGTTCAACAGGTTGGCGCTTTGGGTCTGCATAAATCTTTTGACGATCACGAGCTGCTCTTAGTTTCTCAAGAGCTATTTTGACTTTATCAGAAGTGATCTGCATAATTTCGGGTCCGGAATACTGCTTCTCACCCGGTTCAAGCCAACAAGTGGGAGTGCGACAACGCCTCCTGTATAGCATTTCGTAAGGTGGCATCCCAATACTAGAATGATAGGAGTTATTATAAGCAAACTCTATCAATGGGAGATGAGAATCCCAAGAACCACCATACTCAAGTACGCATGCTCTCAGCATATCTTCCAAAGTCTAAATTGTTCTTTCAGACTGACCATCCGTTTGTGGATGATAAGCAGTACCCAAATGAACCCGTGTACCAAGCTCACGTTGTAAGCTTTGCTAGAAATTTGACACGAAACGAGAGTCACGGTGAGAGACAATAGAACAAGGTAAACCGTGACGTGTGACAATCTCATTGATATAAAGTTGAGCTAGGCGTGTCAATGATGCAGATTCATTGGTAGCAAGAAAATGAGCACTCTTGGTCAATTGGTCGACAATGACCCAAATCATATTGTGCCCTCTAAGTGTTTTGGGTAGCTTGGTGAAAAAATCCATTGTAATATGATCCCACTTCCATTCTAGAATGTCAAGCTGTTTCAAATTGCCATAAGGCCTTTGGTGCTCGGTTTTGACTTGTGCACATATTTGACACCTCTCCACGAAGGAAGCGATGTCTCCTTTAAGAGCAGGCCACCAATATAGCTTTTTAAGATCATAGTACATCTTTGTAATACCTGGATGAATAGACAACCTCGAATTGTGAGCTTCCTGTAGTATCAACTCACGGTTGCCTCCAATAAATGGTACCCAGATTCGGGATTGAAAAGTCTTCAAACCCTGGCTGTCTTCAGTTAGCTGATCCTTTATCTTCCACATAGTCTCATCTTTTAGATTATCCTCCTGTAGAGCCACTTGTTGTGCTTCCTTCAATTTTGAAATAATATCAGAAATCATAGTAAGTTTCATGTATTTAGCTTCTGTTGAAACCCCTTTCCGACTTAAGGCATCAGCTACTACATTAGCTTTGCCCGGATGATAACGGATCTCACAATTATAATCTCTAATCAACTCAATCCAGCGTCGTTGCCTCATTTCAAGCTTTTGTGATCCGTGCATACAACACATTTTGTGCCATATAGACAATGCCTCCATAGCTTTAATGCAAACACAACTATTGTGAGTTCAAGATCATGTGTTGGGTAGTTCTTTTCATGCGGTTTTAATTGCCTTGAAGCATAGGCAATCACATTGTCACGTTGCATTAGAACACAACCCAATCCAGAGTAAGAGGCATCACAATAAACTATAAAATCCCCTGACCCGTTTGGCAAAGTAAGAATCGGAGCTTCACATAATAGCCGCTTCAAAGATTGAAAGGATTGCTCCTGTGCATCAGACCACACATAAGCAACATCCTTCCGTGTCAATTTAGTAAGAGGACCAGCGAGTTTAGAAAAATCGCGAATAAATTGCCGATAACTCCCAATTCATCACTGCCTCAACTTTAGAAAGGTCTACTTTCACACCATCCTTGCAGATAACGTGACCAAGAAAATGCACCTCACGAAGCCAAAACTCACATTTAGAAAGTTTGGCATAAAGTTGTTCTCTCTTAAGAGTATCGGGAACTTGGCGAAGATGTAATTCATGATCAGCTTCAGTCTTTGAGTATATCAAGATGTCATCAATAAAAACGATCACAAACCTGTCCAAAAATGGACAACAAACACGGTTCATGAGATCCATGAAGATAGCCGGTGCATTGGTTAAGCCGAATGGCATAACCAAGAATTCATAGTGGCCGTATCGGGTACAAAAAGAAGTCTTTGGAATGTCTTCAGCATGAACTTGTACCTGATAATACCCTGATTGGAGATCAATTTTTGAAAAACAAGTTGCCCCCTGCAATTGATCAAACAAGTCATCTATACGCGGGAATGGGTATTTGTTCTTTACAGTTCGCTTATTAAGCTCCCTGTAATCTATGCACATTCCCATAGTCCCATATTTCTTCTTGACAAATAGAACTGGAGCTCCCCAAGAAGAAGAGCTCGGGCGAATGAAGCCCTTGTCAAGTAACTCTTGTATCTGATTCATCATCTCGCGGATTTTAGAAGGAGCGAGACGATACGGAGCTCTAGCCACTGGTGTAGCTCCTGGAACAATATCAATCTTGTATTTATATCCCTGACTGGAGGCAGTCCGTGTAACTCATCTGGAAACACCTCAGGATATTCTAACACTACCTTGATATCTTCAACCGGTTGCTTCTCCATCTTAGCATCAATAACATATGCTAAGTAGGATGTACAACCTTTCTCCAATGATTTACGAGCTTTAATTACTGAAATGATAGGAATATCAGACTCCCGTCCTTCCCCCCTTGCTATTGCATATAAACCATTAGATAGAGGAAACTTGATTATCTTCTTAGAAATCAAAATCTCAACATTGTGATTGCTGAGCCAATCCATTCCAATCACAATATCAAACCCAGCAATAGGCATGATAAGGAATGAAATAGGAAAACTAACGCCATCGATGTAGTTAACCGCGATAGGAACTTTGTCAGCAACAAAAACTACTTTACTGTTAGTGGTCTCTACTGTAAGCGGATCAGTTAATGCAGATACAGGTAATTGCAGCTTACGACAAAAGATACCGAGACAAAAGAATAAGTAGCCCCGGAATCAAACAACACACATGCGGGAGTATAATTAACAAAGAAAGTACCGGTAATCACATCCCCCGCAGATTTGGCTTCTTCAGCCGTCATCTAAAACGCATGCCCTTTTGCACGTGGGGCGCCGTATTTCTTTGGCTCAGACGAAGATCCACCAGCTCGAGCATTTGGATTTTTAAGGCATTGGGCTATCTTATGCCCTGACTGATGACATCTAAAACAGACGCCATCTTTATGTCTGCATTCTTCCACCGGATGCCCTTTGTTTCCACACTTGTTACACCTGATTTGGTACCTGCAAATAATTGTCCTTTTGAAGCCCGAATGTGGTCCTCCATGGATTTATCTCCTTTTCGGAGATTGTTGAATTCTCGCTCTAGACGATCCATATCATAATCAGTGCAGTATTTCATCTAGACCTTTTCTGAGAATTGTTCCCAAGACAGAGCATCAATTACCTCCTTTTTAACCAGGGCCTTGACCGTGTCTCACCAGAATATGGCACGGCCCTTCAACATCCGTACTGCATACTTGACGCAGTACTCAGGTTCACACTCGCAGGACTCAAATGCCTGCTCCATCTCTTGAAGCCACCTTATAGTAACTATGGGGTTATCACTCCCCTCAAAGGTGGGTAGTTTGCAAGATAGGAATTTCTTGAATGAACACGGCTATCGGGGTGGTTTACCCAAAGCCGAATTGATTAAAAGCTCCTTTGCAAGGCGGATGTAACACCGTAAAAACTCAAGCCATTTTTTTAAAAAAAGGTTGCGGAAGCATTCACTTAATTAACTTAAACATTCACAAAGTATTCTTTACAAAATACAACGTCAACTTGTGTTACAAAAGATTATAAACATGGCTCGTCTCTTCTCAAACACAATATCAGAGTATTGGTCAAATTTCCCTTTCCACAACAAAGCTAAACAGCTACACAAAAAACCTGCAAAAAGCAACCAACTGTGGGGGATTAGCACACAGCTAAGTGAATGGAAGCTACAAACAAGCTAACACAATCACAGTTCCCAATGGAACCTCTAAACAACAATCAACAATCAACAATCAATCCATCAATTCAACAATCTCGTCAATCCCAAGGACCGGCGGTTCTGCCGAACCTAAAACCAATGCCGGCCAAAGCAAAGGTTTACCGATAGCTCCCTGCCGATCGGCACACTGAAATTTTCCTCTGATACAACGCATGCATCAGGAGGATTACCACTGCTCAACCAACAGCAGGCGAGCCCAGCTCTTGCAACAGCAGCTGACCCCAACCAGCCCTTACATAGAAGCTGATCTCTACCAACCCGTTACACAGAAGTTGGTTCTCAAACAATCCAAATACACTTCCAATCACGAACTCAATCAGAATTCTAACACATAAAACATGTATATGAACATTTAACTCTTGATCCACAATTAGCAGACTAACAGTCAATCATGGCATATCAAAACAAAGCAATCTATCCTCGCATACCAGACACAACAGTCTATACTCGCATACCCGAGACAACAATCCAACATTGCACATCAAAACATTCCTCAAATGAAACCAATTCAAACATTACCACCCATGAGTAAACTTCCACTCACCTCAGTCCTCGAATCCCGCGTGCTCAGTAGTCTAATATCACTGAGTCTGTGGTTTGCCTGAAAACACAGCAACAATCGAATCAGTCTCGAATATATAAATATATCTTTCCACATATATTTATATCTCATATTCATGTAAATAAATTAATTTAATCATAACATTGATAATCCAACTTATCCCAAACGAAACACAAACAAGATAAATAATATCCTAAAACAGGCCATGTCGCGCCGCAACATGCTTCCTCGGAAATGTTCCAGATTGCAAGTATCGGATTCTTAGGTTTCGGTTTTGTAACTTACGGATTCTCCACAAAACCGACTCAAATTGTCGGATTGCATGAAGGTCGCGCCGCGACCCTATTTTTAGCGCCGCGACAGGCATTCATTAGATTATCATCTTCCTTTTTGTTGGATTTCCAGCCACCCAATTCTCTTGTAAACATTACCAACATCATATTTATTCATTCTAAACTCATGTATATCATATATCATGTATATATAACATCAAAAACACCCTTTTAATCAATTAAAAACAACAAGATCATTAAAACCCATTTCATAACTTTCTTCAAAACTCATCAATGGTGAAATTCTAAATAACCATGTAATCAATCAGAAAAACACTTAATAATGAATCATAGCATGCTATAAACATATCATCACCTTCTATTTGAATTATCAACCACAAAACTTCAATTTCAAGAATTCAAGTTCTTTTCTTTCTTGCTCTTCTTTCTTCCAGAGAACACACACACACACTATTCACTTTTCTTTCTTTCCTTCTAAAATGAGCAGGTGAAAATCATCATATATACATACATGTGTACCTCCAAAGTTAACATGAGGTGTCCTCATTATACATGCATACACATGCATAAATTCTCATACATACATACTTTTCCTTTTCTTTCCATTTCCAGTAAACTAACATCCAATTTTATACACATAATAAACTTAACCAATTAATTAATTTAATTATTCTCAAATAACTTACTTAACCAAATAAATACAATTTAACACCAATACATACACACCGCTAACCCGCTAATTAACTAGCCCGGGTTTGCGGATGTTACAAATCTTCCCTCCTTGAGAGGATTCCGTCCTCGGAATCCTATGGCACATCTCAACTGGAATACCCATTCTTCCTATTAATTCATTACTGACTCTTAAATCCTTTGTGACGCATATATATATATATATATATATATATATATATCCATCTTACTGTCATTTACAGAAATTCATCTCTACTCATCTTTGTCGTCTTATGATCATCAGGGTTTAACAACTCTTCTTCAATTTAGTCATATAACTCATAAACCTGTCTTTCAATCATTTTCCTTCACACTTACACATTTAATAAATATTAAAACGTCTTTTGAATACTTGTTCACATCAATCTGTTTATCTCAATTAGAAAATTCCACATATCTGTTATTCACTGTCTGTCATATCTAAATTATCCACACATCTCTTCTCTCTTTTGTTTCCAATATGTCAAACATTACCACCATATTCACATATCAACTCACCACTGATATCTTAACATCCATCATATAGTAACCTCATCACGTTTGTCTAACTAATTTAATTATGAATTCCGCGAATTATTAAAATCCAACACAAGAACACAAGTTCATCTTCATTTATCTGCGTAGTTCTTTCTACTCAACTATCTCATAAGAATTTAGTCGTACTTCTCATTTCACATCTCAATTCTTGTCGTAAACTCTTCTAGAGTTTTAATCAATTCCTTCAATTCTTATTAGAAATCTTTAAGTATAGAAACATTTATATCTTTAAATCATCTCATCAATGTAATTCTTCTAAATATATCACGTTCCACTGGTGATAATAATACCAACACTTCTTACTACTTAGTTCATAATTACATGTGATACATCAATTTTCTTTTCATACAGTAAATTAAACGTCAACTCCATCGTATCCTGTCATCACCATCACTCTGGTATCTCAAATTATCTTAATAATTATAAATTTCGGGTATTCTTCTTTAACTCATATACAATCATATCACATTCCACGAGAAATATATCTATCATATTCACTCATCTTGGTAAGTCATCAATCAATTATTTCATATGGCATTATACTATTTAGCCCTTCCAAGTGCATTGGCAATTAAGTTTCGTGAATCCGGTTCAAATTAAGTTTCCAGTTCCAAGCACTGGTACTTCCTAGCAAAGGCAATTTATACATATGATTCACAAATCTTCATTCCATAAGCTTAGGCCATTACATTTCTCTTTTCTCATTATCTCATAAATTCATTATGTCATTCTTCAAATCACATATATCTTCAGTTCATAAGTATCAATCATCATCATAACTAGCTCTTTCTTATGTATATCTCCTTGTAATTAGGCACCAATAACATCTTTATCTAAACAATTCTGCATATTTTAGACTTGCCCAATCTGTAGCAATCCACTTCTTTCTTTTACTTGGTAATCTCAATCATCCATGTCATCAATTTCTAATAAGGATAATCTCAATTCCATCAATCAAGTCAAGTGCGCGTCGACTCACGTAATTTTCAAGATTTTCATCATAAATTCTCTCGTATATCCACATATCTTACAATAATTTGTCTCTCCAAGGTGATATCAAATTTCTCAATTACAATCTTTGATTCGTTTAACCATCATCTCCATCACATGTTAAGTTCATTCATATATATAAACATCTGCGACTTCTTTTAATACTCAAATCAATTTCACATATCTTTCTTTATAATCAATATCTTCATATTATTAATACAAACGCATCTGCTGCAACTCCAAGGGCATGGATTAGATCATTCCTCTCAAGAATCTTCAATTGTTACCATTCTTCCAATTTCATAGCATAGCATCTTTTATATCAACCCAACAAATATAGTGTCTCAATGAATCATCAATCTCCTCAAGTTCATTATTTAATATCTCAAATTATCTTCAATCGTTAGCTTTACCCATAACTCGTAATCTCAGTTATACATTTATTAACAACATTTCTTGGTTATCACAAACCTTCCAAGCTTCTAAATCTTATCCACTTTCCTTCTTCTTTATACAAACACAAACATACATATACACATATATAAACACAGAAGGCAAGACAATTCTTGCAACATATAACCTAGCATGCAATTCTTCTAATCTGAAAACATCTTTCTAGGGTACTTTATACCCATTTCATATCATATCAAATATCTCATCAACTATCTTCACATTACTTACTACTATAAGCATCAGATAATTCCACAATCTACCAAAATATACATCGAATATCTCTACTTTCTAAAGAATCATACTCTTTAGAGCGAAGCAAACACACTTGGCACATATAGGCATCATACATTCTCATTTAACTCTAAAGTTAATAAACATACGCACAAATATAAAGGTTACCAAAACGTACCCGTTACATCATCAGTAGTGGCAATATCATCAGCCATCATGTTGAAATTTCTACCCTCTTGCTCAGAAGGGTTCTTTCTCTTTCGTCCACTTGCTGACGAGGATCCCCCACCTGCCACAACTCCTGACCCTGACTCTAACTCCTTGCTAACTTTGCAATCTCTTGCTCTATGATCTTCCTCAAAACAGATCCAACATACCTTTTGCGAGAAACGACATTCCTTCATTTCATGGCCAAACTTCCCACATGTCAGACACCGCATAGTCTGAAGCGTACATGGTCCTGTATGGTGACACTTACACTTCCCACACCGTGACACACGTTGATTAGGTTCACCAAATGCAAATCTATGTTTCAGGTTTCTTTTACTTTGGCTACCCTGCCCTCTTTGCTTTTCAACATTATATTGTTCCAATCGAAATTTCTGTTGAGATATCTCATCTCGATTCGTTCTATCTCTAGCCTTCAAATCATCTTCAGCCGACTTGGCTAAGGTAAATGCCTGTGACAGTGTACTAGCCCATCTGGTAGTACTTCGATACTCTAGAAGCAAAGCTCCCACAAAGTGTTGTATCTTTGACGCTTCATCAGGTACCCATTGCTTCATAAAACGCAATTTCTCGTTAAATTGTTTGATTACTTCATCCACAATCATGTATCTAGTCATACGCAACTCCATGAATTCTCTTTTGATACGATCTATCTCGAAAGTATTGCAATATTGCTCACACAGTTTCTCCTGAAATTGATCCCAGGTCACACTATCTTGATGTTGTTTAGAAAAATGCCCTGTAAGGGAATCCCACCAAATCATTGCATCTCCTTTAAGCATACGAGTCGCAAAACAAACTCTCAATTCATCCTCGCAATTGCATGCTTCAAAAGCCTTTACCATTTCTCGCAACCAATTCAAAGTTATATTAGGGTCTGTACTTCCGTAATACTCTGAAGGCTTACAATCTAAGAATTGCTTATAACTGCATGGTGGTTTAAAGCCTGAATACGCAAAAGGATAAAATCCTTGTGTAGTCAAGGGATGAAAACTCGATGATTGTGGCACTTGTGATATAGGAGGAAACGGAATTGTAACTGGCACGGTTGTAGCTTGAGTTGTAATAGACATGGGAATCTGAATTCGTTCATTCTGAATAATTCTCTCTCGTTCCATGTTGCCCATAGCATTTCTGAGTTCCCACAGTTCATTCTCCAACTTGGAAATATATTCTCTCTCATCCATTCCAGATTCAAAACCTGAAGTACCAACTTGACCTGTTACATTCAGAACATCTACTGATGAAATTCCAGCCACTTCTTGGGTCACATGAGTGTCAACAGGGGTATCTCTGTCAGCCATATCTGTACAATCACATCATCTCACAAGCTCATTAGATAAACCGTTAGTACATAACATTCTAACTATCACACAATAATTACAATTCACTCTAAATCCCCCCAAAGCAAAGTTTGACCCAACACGAGTCAAGATTTGGGAATGCAACACTCTAGCCGTGCCTGCATCGCCAAACCTAGGCTCTAATACCAACTTGTAACACCATAAATTCTCAAGCCATTTTTTTAAAAAAACGCTACGGAAGCATTCACTTAATTAACTTAAACATTCACAAAGTATTCTTTACAAAATACAATGTCAACTTGTGTTACAACAGATTATAAACATGGCTCGTCTCTTCTCAAACAAAATATCAGAGTATTGGTCAAATTTCCCTTTCCACAACAAAGCTAAACAACTACACATAAAAACCTGCAAAAATCAACCAACTGTGGGGGATTAGCACATAGCTAAGTGAATGGAAGCTACAAACAAGCTAACACAATCACAGTTCCCAATGGAACCTCTAAACAACAATCAACAATCAATCCGTCAATTCAACAATCTCGTCAATCCCGAGGACCGGCGGTTCTGCCGAACCTACAACCAATACCGGCCAAAGCAAAGATTTACCGATAGCTCCCTGCCGATCGGCACACTGAAATTTCCCTCTGATACAACGCATTCAACAGGAGGACTACCACTGCTCAACCAACCGCAGGCGAGCCCAGCTCTTGCAACAGCAGCTGACCCCAACCAGCCCTTACACAGAACCTGATCTCTACCAACCCGTTACACAAAAGTTAGTTCTCAAACAATCCAGATACACTTCCAATCACGAACTCAATCAGAATTCTAACACATAGAACATGTATACGAACATATAACTCTTGATCCACAATTAGCAGACTAACAGTCTATCATGGCATATCAAAACAAAGCAATCTATCCTCGCATACCAGACTCAACAGTCTATACTCGCATACCCGAGACAACAATCCAACATTGCACATCAAAACATTCCTCAAATGAAACCAATTCAAACATTACCACCCGTGAGTAAACTTCCACTCACCTCAATCCTCGAATCCCGCGTGCTCAGTAGTGTAATATCACTGAGTCTTCAGTTTGCCTGAAAACACAAAAACAATCGAATCAGTCTCGAATATATAAATATATCTTTCCACAAATATTTATATCTCATATTCATGTAAATAACGTAATTTAATCATAACATGGATAATCCAACTTATCCCAAACGAAACACAAACAAGATAAATAATATCCTAAAACAGTCCATGTCGCGCCGCGACATGCCCTTGCGTCACGCCGCGACGGTGTCGGATTTTGAATCCGGATTTCCACAATCGGATTTGAGTGTCGGATAATAGATTTCAGGGTCGGATTTCATGTTCCGGATTGCAAGTATCAGATTCTTAGGTTTTAGTTTTGTAACTTACGGATTCTCCATAAAACCGACTCAAATTGTCGGATTGCATGAAGGTCGTGCCGCAACCCTATTTGTAGCGCCGCGACAGGCATTCATCAGATTATCATCTTCCTTTTTGTCGGATTTCCAGCCACCCATTTCTCTTGTAAACATTACCAACATCATATTTCTTAATTCTAAACTCATGTATACCATATATCATGTACATATAACATCAAAAACACCCTTTTAATCAATTAAAAACAACAAGATCATTAAAACCCATTTCATAACTTTCTTCAAAACTCATCAATGGTGAAATTCTAAATAACCATGTAATCAATCAGAAAAACACTTGATAATGAATCATAACATGCTCTAAACATATCCTCTCCTTCTATTTGAATTATCAACCACAAAACTTCAATTTCAAGAATTCAAGTTCTTTTCTTTCTTGCTCTTCTTTCTTCCAGAGAACACACACAAACACTATTCACTTTTCTTTCTTTCCTTCTAAAATGAGCAGGTGAAAATCATCATATATACATACACGTGTACCTCCAAACTTAACATGAGGTGTCGTTATTATACATGCATACACATGCATAAATTCTCATACATACATACTTTTCCTTTTCTTTCCATTTCCAGTAAACTAACATCCAATTTTATACACATAATAAACTTAACCAATTAATTAATTTAATTATTCTCAAATAACTTACTTAACCAAATAAATACAATTTAACACCAATGCATACACACCGCTAACCCGCTAATTAACTAGCCCGGGTTTGCGGATGTTACAGCGGATCTGCTCCTCAAGGCGTCTGATATACGCCTGTTGTACCTGTTCAGCTGGAGCACCCTCAGAATGGTGATGAGATTGCTCGTCCCCAGCCTGATGTGGTATGTGGGAGGCCTCGTCCTCCATTTCTTTGAGAGCCTCTTCAGTAGCATCATGTTGAGCAGACATCTCTATCGATTTGCTATAAGAAAGGAAATGCATTCATTATAGCATTTACACTTGCATATTAACATATAGACTAACTACTAACAAGTACTAATCATATAACACTCATAATCAATCCTTTTTACCCAATAAGGAACACTTTCATAATGTCGGGCCCGAGTTTGAGACTGGATACTCTTTCAAGTATCCAATTCCCTCAAACTTAGGCTCTGATACCTAACTTGTAACACCGCCTCAGCTATTATGAAAATCTGTGAAAATTTAAGTTTTTAAACTGCATGGATCTATTTGTAACTAAAATGTTTACCTGTTTGATTAATTAACTAGAAATTTAAAACACTACAGCGGAATATTTTAAACCAAACAAACAAATCCTGTTAACTCTTACAGTTTAAAACCACTATGATTTGACGATTATATATACATGTCCAAAACTATGCCAAATCACAAAATACTGGTGTTACTATATCAACAACCGACCATTGTATCAAAGATACCGTTTACAGTGTTCCTTCCCAAAAGATATAGACAACTCCGAGCATAGATCCCTTCTCACCAGGCACACCTAGTCCTTATCTTTAAAAAGGGAAACATCAACAATACTATCTATATAAAATAGCTAGCGAGTACTAACACGCATGAATAGCAATAAAGCAAGTAATATATCAGGAATTAGCAAATAATGCTATCCTATCACATAGCGGTAGTGTTGACATGTCCGGCGGTTGTTATCTTTTGCGGGATAGCTAATCCAGCTCAACAACTTCTACCAGGGGAATCAAACACTACCATCCGCGCTGGTTTCACCACGCAAGTGAATCACCATGCTTGTTGATATCGCGCTAAATATATATAAATATTAGGCGATATCAGGTTGGTTTTAGCCGGAAATCATGCATTTAATTGTAAAAAGATACGTTTACCGTTTATTTTATGTTTTGCAGGCTAAAATGGCGAAAAGATGAATTTATCTAACAACCAAAGAAGTCAATAAAATAAAAGAGTCCAAAAGAAAAAGACTAAAATAAAAAGACGCCCAAAAGAAAAAAAGAGAAAAAGAAAGAAGAGAATTAATCAAGGCCCTAGCCCAAGAAGAAGAGGGAGCCCGGGCGCAAGAAAAGGCATCGCGGCGCGACAAACTAGTCCGGATAGGGCTTATCTGCTTGCCAAGTGGCATCGCTGTGTGACCAATACTTCCGTCGCGGCGCGACGCGTGTAGATAACGACAAAGGTTCAATTTCAAAGAGTTGGGATCGGGGTAAAATTGTTCGTCGCGGCGCGACACCCCTGTTTTCAGAAAAGTATTTAAACGAACTTCCAGATCTGATTTGGGGTTAACCATTCGATTTTTCTCCCCCGTTACTCTGCTAAACACGTCCAAGAACATATCCCAGAAGGCTTGAGCTTGGATTAGAAGGATTGGAGCATAATTTGGAAGATTAAAGGCTTTGGATCTTGCTTTGCTTTAGGTTTTATCATTCTTTCATGTTATTTATGTTTATTCTTGAATTCCAGAAGTTTGATATGATCTATCTAGGCTAGGTTTTTCTGTTTTCCTCCCTATAGGAGATGAAACTCTTTCAAGTTGGTTAATTTTACATATTTTTGACTTTAATGGCATTATATTCATCTTTCAAGTCTAATGAATGATCCTAGCATGTTTTAATTCTGTTTTTGAGATGTTTAGAATCTGAGTTAATGTAAATTGGAGGGCCAATCCATTTATATGACTTTAATCAATGCTAATTAGGACCAATAATTAGTGTTGACTAGTGATTGATCATATCCTAGGGTTAAACAATCAAGATAGGAACTTTAATGTGTTAGAATTAATATATGATGACTTTCATGTGTTAATTGAATGATTTGTTAACCTAATCAATCATTAAAGATTAGATCTTGATAGATACGAACTTAAATATGCTTAATTGTGTAGTTAATTGATTTAATGACCAATTGATTAGTTAATTGCATGATTAGCTAAGTTGGATACTCGGATCAAGAGTCTAACAATATAGGAATCGGTATAGTGTTAATTAATTGTCCAATGCATTAATTTTGATTAATAAAACCAACTTGAAAAGGGTGGAATCAAATCTAGAGAGGGAAAGCCTTTTAATTGATATTTAATCCATAAAGTTCATTGCTTTTTGCTCTCTTTGATTGTTTTTGGTAATTTAGTAGTGTTAGTGATCATTTAGTACCATAAAGTTTGAATCTTGCACTCAAATTCCCTTTAATTTAGTTAATTGCTTTAGTTTAGTATTTAATTGCATTTATTTAGTTTATTTGGTTTATTTGCTTTAATTAGTTTATTTTAGTTATGTAACATCCTCAAATCGGGCCTATTCGTGCGCTCCATTTGGTATGTGAATTTAAATTAAAGAATTAAATGAATATATATATGTTAATTAATAATAGAAAATATGTAATTGGTTAGTTAAGTGTGAATTTGAAAATAGTAATAAAAATAGATAATAATGATAAAATATTAACTGGTTTCAAACGAGGTTTCCAAAAATATCCTCGTTAGTTGAAACGGTTATTCGGGTATTCTGTTGTATGTTGAAAAGGAGAACAAAATACCTTTTAGAAGATAAATGAGAACCTTGGGTCGGTTCTCACTTATCCCCCATCTCAAACAACTCAACCCACACACACATGCTTACACACATTCACACTCTCATCTCTTGCACTTTGAAATTGAACAACAAATCCAATCCAAGATCAATTGAAGCTGGAATCAAGCTTGAAACAAGTCCACAATCTGTTCTTGATCCTTCCTTGATCATCATCTTCTTCCTAGTAAGTCATCTTCTTCCTTGTTCTTCATTCCATGTTATAGGTCAAAATGGGTAAAACCAAATTAGCTAACAAAGCTTGAGTTTTTGAATTGTAATCTGTTCTAGGATCATTTATAGGTTGTTTGGAACTGATTTTATGAATTAAAGATACCTTCTTGAAGGAATTTCATTAATTTGACCAAATGGGTCTTTTATGGTGATTTGATGATTCAAACTTGAATCATATGTTAAAAGCATGTTATGTTAATGTTTATAGACTCCAAATGATGCCCCAAACATAGTGTATAACCTGGAAACAATTAAGAAAAGCTTGAAATTGGGTTTGGATGGAAAACACAGCAAACAGACCTATTGTTCGCCATTCTGGATACAGTTCACGGCGTGAACTCTTGGACAGGGAGCTGTTTTGTTGTTGTTCAATGGTTTGGGTACATGGGTTATAGTTGGATCGTTTTTGGCACTTTAGGGGTATAATTGGGGGTTAAAACTAGTGTAAGAATACATGTACTTGTTGTGTGGTAATCTAAATGCATTGAATGTGTATGTACTAGGTAATTAAGCTATCAAGGAGAGCCGAGTCTATATTGTGTTGTTTATAAACACACAAGGTGAGTACTGACTCTTATGACTTCAATTTAGGAAGTTTTGAATACAAGAACAGTTATATGATTATGACATGCCACAACTTGTATTATGAAAGCCATATGTATGCTAGTATGATAAAGAATCCATGATATGCCTTGATAATTGATGTGCAAGACATGTATTTAAGTACATGTGCACACTTGATGAATAATATGTTATATGAATAAAGCATGCATGCACTTGTCCCTGCAAAGGGTGATTGATGAAATTATCTGTATGTCCGGACTTGTTTGTAATTAAGGTCGGCTTCGGCTGGGTCCTAGGCCTACGAGCATAATGTTCTAGACTAACGGTACTCGAGTACCGTTCCTTTCAGCAACTGAGGTGAGTGCCTTAAGAGGCTAAGCCTACTGAGCCTTGGCTCCTTAACGAGCATGGTGATTCACTTAGGTGATGAAACCTGCACGGATGGTAGTGTCTGATTCCCCCGGTGGTAGTGGTTTGAGCTGGTTTTGCAACCCGGCAATACAATACACTCGCTGGACATGTCAACACTCCGCTATATGTTAGGATAGCGTCGATTGCTTATTCTGCTATATGACTTGTTATATTGCTAAGGACTTGCCTAATTGTTATGCATGATTGTTAGTATTCACTAGCTATATTTATATAGCTAATGTTGTTGATGTTTAACCTTTTACAGATAAGGAATAGGCGGGCTTGGTGAGTTGGGGACACTCATGACTATTATACAAGCCTTTTTGAAGGAACACTGCTTTTGGTATTATTATACAATGGTCGGTTTAGGTTAAAGTAACACCGGTTGGCATGTTTGGCAATTTTTGTATTGTATATTTGTATATACGCCAAATATGTGTTTTTAATTTGTAATAACTACTTGGGTTGTTTGTTTGTTGTTTAAAATTCCGCTGCAATGTTTTTTGAAATTCGGTTAAGTTAACTAACAGGTAAATGTTCAATTTACAAACGGACCCATGCAGTTTGAAAACTCGAATTTATACGTATTTTTAATATAGCAAAGGCGGTGTTACAAGTTAATTCTTTATTAATTTGATAAATTCAGTATTAGCTCCCGTTCCCCAAGAGTTCGACACCCGACTTATTAACTATATTACGAAACGATTAGGTACACTTGCCTATTCGTGCAGTTTTTGGTAATTAATTCGGTAAAATATAAATTTAAAACTAGTACGTAAAACGCACATCACTCGTTTAGGAGCCAAAGGCTCATAGGCTCAACCATTTAAGGCAATCACCCCATATAATCTAAGGAACAGCACTCGAGTACTGTTGATCCAGAACATTATGCCCGAAGGCCCAGGATCCAGCCGAAGCTGACCTTAATCAATAATTTGTCGAGACATACATATAGCTCATCAATAATCCTTTTTAGGAACAATTGCATGCATGCATTTACAGATAACTCATATACAATAATATATACATATGTATTTAAATACATGTCCAACATATCATTTAATCATGGCATTACTTATTTCTTAATCTTACTTGCATACATATAACCGTATAATTCAATTTGCAGTTAAACCTCCCTTTATTGAACTCATGGAAGTCAATACTCACCTGACAGGCTAATATTAGGTAAACTGCAGTATTGGCACCCCCGGAACAGTCGGAGTACCTAGTTACAGATTACACATATCAAATTGGATACAAAACAGAACTGTCACATGGCAAGGCACGCCCGTGACTTTCGGGGCATGCCCGTACCCTGGTCACAGGTACGCCTCGTGACCAAAGGCACTCCCCCGGACCCTCTAGGGTTAGGCACACCCGTACCTTTTTGAGGTACGCCCGTGCCTACCCGAGTACGCCCTAAGGCACGGTTGGATCTTGAGAGGCACGCCCGTGCCTTTCAATACACAGCAGCAGGTTCGACCAGAACCTGCTGTGTTCCATTTCAAATTGCACCAAATCCATTTCCAGACCCAAGCTTTCATTCACATATGAACTAACACTATAAAAACAACCTAAAAACACTACCTTTATGCATTTTAACAACATATATCATATTTGGGACCAATTTCTATCTTTTGACCCATTTTCACAAAATCATCAAATTCAATCATAAACATCAAGTTAATTACACTAATTGATTTCTATACATCTGGAATAGGATTAGGAACAGATTGGTACCATTAACTTTAATTATAGAAGCCAATTTGGGTGTTGACCCATTTGGACCTAAAACTTGAAATTGGTAGAACTTGGAGAAGAATAGCTTACAATCAAGAGGAAGATTAGGATGATGATCTAGAGCAGATTAAAATTCAATTCCTAGCTTGATTTTAGCCTTGTTTTAATCCTTGCCTTGAGTTTCTTCAATCTTCAAGAGACAAAGGAGAGAGTTGAGTGTGTGTGTGTGTGTGTGAAGTGTGTGTGTGTGTCGTGTATGTATGTGAAGTGTGTGTGTGTGTGTGTGTCGTGTGTGTTAACTGGCATGGATAAACATGAGGACCAATATTAGGTTCTCATTTATCCACAAGGGGTATTTTGTTCCCCTTTTCAACATACAACTCAATGCACGAGTAACCGTTATAACTAACGAGGATATTTTTGGAAACTTCGTTTGAAACCATTTAATATTTTATTATTTTTATCTATTTTCTTTATTACTTTTAAATTCACATTTAATCAACCAATGACTTATTTTCTTTAAATACTTAACATATACTTTTAACTTAATTCTTTTAAATTAATTCACATACCAAATGGAGCGCACGAATATGCCCGATTTAAGGATGTTACAGTAAAGATGAGAGTATGTAGATAAGATACAATGATTTTATGTTAGATGCAGTGATTTCTAGACAAGATGTATTGGTTCTTAAATAAGAATTCACCGATTAATTCGTGCATGATTGACTCGTTTTAAGAGAACTCCATGTTTTTTAGATATTATGCAATGATTTTATAAACTAGATGTAGAGTTCCTAAAGTTCTTATTTTAGGAACCATTTCTATTGGATCATCACCCTATATATATATATATACACACACACACACAAGCATTTTACCCGCGCAATGTAGCGGTTACAAAATTTTTTTCTTGATAACTTGTCTATTTTTAAAACAATAGTGATTTGTTTCTTTTCTAAATTATAATGTGTTAATTAAATTTTACATGAATAGTAAAATGCAACAACATATTGGCCCGATAACTCTATTCCATTTGATGTATATAACCCATTTAAAAAATCCAACGATTTTTATAAATTAAGGTTGTATGTTATTTAGATTTAATATTTTTGGTTATATGCAATTTTTAATAGTTAAGTTAAAATATTTATTATATGATAGAATATTCAATATGAAAAGTTTAATTATTAATATTTTTAATCATTAAGTTAATTTGTATTGATTTGATTTTTTAAATAATCTTTATTTTGAAAGATGTAGTTATTAAAATGGTATATAAGATTATTATTAACTCTATCAAAATAGTTACTTTATTTAACAGCTTCCATTAATTAATTGTAATATTAAGGGTAAATTAGTAATTTCAAATTACTTAAAATTAAGATATTAAGAGATTAAAATTACTTAAAGGTTTTACCCTCGAAGTCCTTCACACTTCGAGCGTGAAATTTCAAATGTTACCGTTTGAATTTTTTACTAAAAATAGGTCTCTTTTGTTGGAGTGTTCTTTACGCTTTCAAGTTTCCAAAATTACACAGAATCTCCGGTTACAAATTTTTAAAATCTTGTTCAAACGTTGCTGCCAAAAATTTCAATTTTTGCTTTAAAGTTGCTTACATACTAAAGGTATAAATCAAATAAGGAACACATCATGCTTATATCACACTTCAATGAACAAAAACGAAGTTTGAACTGTACAACTCGGAAGACTACTTTTTGAACTTCCAATGCCTTGTTCGACCATCAAACTATGGTGTTAACAAAAACATGAGTTGCGATAGGTCTTAGGAACACAAGAACAATGCTTTGATCAAAGAAAAACTCACAAAATTTAAAAAGTGTTCTTGGTGTTCTTCGTATGGTTGAAGATGGCCTTGATTTCATTTTTGGCCTAGATCTTCATCTTATGGGTAAAATGGGAAAATTTTCAGTGTTACAAAAGTGTTTAGATACATGTATTCATTGTAAAACATGTGGCAAAACACATTTTTGCTCATCGAAAATACCACGTCATCAATGAAGGAATTTCGGGTGTTATCAAATTTTTGGGGTTTGACAAAATTTTCAAAGGTTTTGAAGTCAACAAATGTCAACATGCTTCACATGTGAGGGTTCAACTTCCTAACCTATTGGCTATTCTTACAGGACTAATCATGGCTATGGAAGACGAATCTGTCTCGTACCGTTCTTCGACAGCAAGCCAATCCCATAACCCTAACGACCAACTCCTGCCTAGAAATCAGTTTCTTTCAGTGGTCACCCATGATAATAACCATTTCGTAAACCTGGACAATTTCAGAAACCCTAACTTTCCAATCATTACCAAAATACTCCACATCCACCCTCTGAACCATGCTCTCACATTCGATCCATATACTTCTGGAACTCATGTTCCTGAGTTGTATCTGCAACAGTTCTGGAATACAGTTCACACCCATACCAATCCCAACACTGGTCGAGTTACAATCCGTGATGATGTAGACCACTTCACCCTAAACATTACAGCCAGCCGACTCCGCGAAATCCTTCAACTCCCCACTTCTAGAAGCAGGCCTCCTCTCCTTGACTTTCAGGAGATGCCTGATGAGTCTGCTGCCCTTGCGGGAATTCGTGCAATGGGTTACATTGGGGACTTACAACTCCGTTCCCACTTTAAACGAGCCAACCTTCACCCCATATTTTATACCTTCCTTACCATTCTTCAACGGTGCCTCACCCCGAAACATACTGGATACGAATATCCCAACACCAACCAGATAAAACTCATCTATGTTGTGGCTAATCACCTACACATTGATTATGCCACTTAAATATTTCTTGATCTTGTGCAGCAGGTCGAAGGAAAACTTTCAGATCTCAAACGTGCAAAGGGAATATTTCTTCCGTACCAAAGGTTCTTGCCTATGATGGTCCAATTCGCAATGGATAGGAATGAGGAAATCCCTCGAAGGCCAAATCATGATGCAATCCGGCCTAAGCAATTCATGTATGTGAAAGTTCTCACCGCTGATTATCCGGTTCAACCTCAACCATTTCCAGTTTCTCTGCTGGATCTCTGTGCATAGAATGAAGTAGTGCGAGCTTATAGGCAAAGTGTAGGACTTGGCCCCATGGCGCAACCAGAGCCGGTTGCACCTACCCCAGGGCCAGTAGCTCCCAGTGAGGTGATAGTAACTAGGCCTTAGACTTCCACGGGAGAAGCTGAGAGGGGAGAGTTGAGTAAAGAAAAGTGATGAGAGGGGCGGTGAAGGGGATGTCGGTGATACACATAGTGAGGGAGGGGCGGAGTATGACCCTTCACAGATTCAAGCTATGATAGATTCATTCTCAAATGTGCTCCCTAATCCCGAGCAACAGCCGGAGTCCTCTAAACCTGAAATTAATAAAGCTGCAACGGCTCCTGACTTTGCCTCCAACACTTTGGCTGTGATAGATCATACCCCTGGAGCAGCATCACTGGTTCGAGACAATACTGAGGAACAACGAGCCAAAAAGCTACTGGTGACTGAAGAGGACGATTTGAGCTTTTCAGACTTATTTCCAAATCTACCCGAGGCCTACGACTCCGAAACAAAATTTATGTATGGCTATCAACCGGGTCCTCTTGATGAAGCTAGTGAAGGGCATGATTTTGATCCTTATGTGGAAGAAGAGGAAGAGGTGGAAGAAGAAGAAGAGATAGTGGTAGAAGAGAGAGAGGTGAGAAAAGAAAAGGAGAGTGCTGAGGGACCCCCAAGCCCAAAAAGCCGGGAAGGTACACCTGCCATCGGAGCTGGCATTGTCAGCTCTTGTGTTGAAATAGCCACTGTCATCCCAACAGTGTACATTCACCCCACCAGCCACTCAAGTGTCTCTCAACAGACACATGTTTCATTCCACAGAGATTTTGCACATACTCTACCGGCCTCTCATTTGGAGATGGCTGGTATTGAAACTAGAGGTCTGCCTCTCTCGACCTCGCCTTTCTCTTCAGCGCACATCGGCATACCGCATATTTCTGCTTTCCTTTCTAGACACCAATCTACACTCGCACAAATTACGACGTTGTCTAACAGACAACAGTCTGGAACACCTGTAGGTGGCACTACTGAAAGTGCCATTCGAGGATCAGGTGGAAATCTCAGCGGAGTGTTCACCACCTCAGCTCCGCATTCGAGTAACTCCGCCTCTGTGGCGGAGACTTCAACGAGTACTCTAAGTGAGTCTCGGTTTGTTACCAAATAGGAACTGAAGGAGGATCTTCTTAAATCCAAAGTTGATAACGGATCGAGCTTATCAACCGATACACTTAAATCCCTGCTATATGCCCGTTTGCTGGAAAAGGCCCCTGACCGCGAACAGAACTTGGATCTCCTTGAAACCCTTCGGAATGAACAAACTTATAAGGGTAGAAACTTAACTGATTTCAAAGAAAATGTCATGAACTCAATGGGGGATCTGGGTAACGTGGTATTTCAAAAGCTAGACTCTATGGAAACAAGACTGACAACACTTGTAACAACTTGTAAATCCCAAGCTGCTGGGTCAAAACGTAGGCGCGAGGATGATGATCCCGATCATGATCGTCACGAGGGGGAGAAAAGACACCGCGTTTTGACCTTTACCCCTTTGACTGAACGACTTGCAGCCGCAATGGGTATCTGGGCAGAACCAGAAAAACAACAATCACAACAGCAACAACAACAACACCAACAACAACAACAACAACAACAAGAACAACAACATCAACAACAACAACAATTATCTGAGCCTGAACCTGTCATCTTAGTGTTTGAATTTGAAATGGAAACTGCTGATATTGATGAAAAGGACGAGTCAGATGAATTGCTGAAACAGATTGAGGGGTTCTCTTTTGAAAAACTACCTAAAAGAACCGAGGAGGTCCAGATCGTGGACAGATTTGAGGATACGCCCGTGCCAACTGTTCAAAAGCCAGCTTCTTCAAGGGTTGCAAAGCCTGCGAGGGAGTTGGTTACCAAAAGACAAATGGAGGAGACCATCAGAAAGCTAGATCTCACAAGGGTTCTCTCGGGCATATCTGAGGAGGTACATCAATTATTTCCTCCCGAGTCTAAGAAATTCTAGGTGTCTGCTGCCGACATCCTGAGGAAGAATCAAGAAGCTGAGCAGGCACAACTACTACAACAAACATCATCTGAATGGCCTATCCCTCCTAATGTCCAACCGGCACGTCCAATTCCAACCTCATCAGACCCAGGCCTTGATAGACACAACATGTTCACCAGGGAAGCTATGAAAAACCCTATATGAGGCAAATATGGTATGAACGCTGCTTACCTCGAGGATCGGATCCCTACCATCTATACTTCTCAAGTCAGAGACAAGATTCCTCCAGAACTGAGAGGTCTTGATGATGCACAAAGGAGACGATATACTCACATCCTCAATGAATACAAAACCCCGAGGGAGCAGATAGTGTCAGAGTACCCAATCAGCAAAGTACTTCGCGTAAGCATGCAAAAATCACTCAGGTACAGGTTTGCTGTGTATGATGTCCAGAGAGCAGATGGTCAGAAAATCTCCCTCAATGAAGCAGACTTCAAACACGTAAAGCTGCATGACATTGAGTTCATATACGAGGAGCTCTCTACAAAGATCAACAAGTCCTATGAAGAACAACAAGGACGATCAACTCTGATGAAGTATATGAGGAGATTCATTGAATTTATCCAAGAGCACGATATACAATTAGGCGCCGAGAGTAATCAACTCGAGGTGAATCTGCTCAGACCACTGCAGCATTATATTGATTTACCAACCATAGAAGATCTCACAGTTATTGATGAAAAGCATTCTAGCTTTGCGGGTCAAAGAGGTGTCATCTTCGTCAATCAACGCCGCCGAAAGATCATGGTTCAGATGATAGACTTGATGGCATACTCAGATGGTACTCATCGTCTCCAAGAAAAAGCTGAAAAGGATCAATCTACTTTAAGTGAGATTGAAATGGCCGGGCTGATACGTACAATAGAACATGTCAAAAGGACGTTGGACAGCCGTAGGATTATTAGGAGGTGGCAGATGATATTTGGCATAAGAAATAAATTTATTCTGTAATTTGTTATCTTTCTACATATCTTTCATTGTAATAGGCTTTCTCTCCATTTAGGGGGAGATTGTTAATATTAGAAAATGTAGAAAAGCCCATGTGGTAGGCTTGGCCTATAAATAGGCCATGAGACCTTTGGGCGTGGTACTGCTTGTAACGTTCAGCACATTAATGCAATATTGATATTAACGTAAAGTGTGTGTTTTATCTCAATTTTCATCTCTATACTCATTACTTGAAGGTTCACTTTTCATAGATTTGACCTTTCAACTTAAATACTTTATAGTATATATATATATATATAGGGGAGGGTTCATTTGAGAACCGTTTTTATTGCGAAAACCGCGAGAACCAATCTTAGCCGTTCATTTTGGATAATGGAATTTATGGATGAATTGAGTGGGGGGATTGAGTGTGGCAGGGTGCATATAAGAAATTCATGGGTGGGCAATCCAATTGAAGGAGGGAGAATTGGATGGCTAAGATTGGTTCTCGCGGTTCTCGCAATAAAAATGGTTCTTAAATGAACTTTT
The DNA here is from genome assembly GCA_038502395.1 of Dittrichia graveolens. NCBI lineage: Eukaryota > Viridiplantae > Streptophyta > Magnoliopsida > Asterales > Asteraceae > Dittrichia > Dittrichia graveolens. Next base: position 70,898,614 of record JARJIL010000004.1, on the reverse strand, counting down.
CACTATATATATATATATATATGGTGAGGATCAAGGGAGAACCCTTTTAGAATGCACGACAGTGAGAACCTGGGTAAACTTGTAATTTATCATTTATCTTTTACGTTTATGTTTACCCATAACTACCCAAAAGTCAAATTTACATCCTAAATCATAAAATCAAAATTATTTCTATAATATTAACAACTTAAAGATTTTTATGCATTGATGCATACAAATCACAACACTTTTGTATGCATTGATGCATCAAGTATATAGTCAAACAAATGATCAAAAAACGTGATAATTTTTAAACATCTGATTAATGAAATCAAAGGTACAAAAGAAATGTGACAATTTTTAAATCATCCGATCAATGAAATCAAAGGCTCAAAAGTGTTCTCACTATCGTGCATTTTAAAAGTGTTCTCATCCTAACTCTATATATATATATGGGGGACGGTTCAAACGAGAACTGTTTTTCGTACGACAACTGCGAGAACTAATTATAGCCGTTGATCAAAAAGATGGATGGTCAAGATTAAAGAATTCTTAATGGATAACCTCAAACTAATCAAACTTATCCTTAATTAATTAAGGATAATTTGGACATTTTCACATTACCCCCACTTTTTTCAAACTAATATATCTCTCAAATGGAAAGGTGTTAAATTACGAAAATTATATCAAATTAATGAGAAAATTATACTTTTTAATTTGAGACTAATCTAGCTATATTTTTTTGAATTTTTTTTTTTGTATTTGCTGGGTTTTTTTTCCAGCACAGCTCGACATTAGCACATGTGCAAATATATACACTTGTGCAGATGCAAATATTCACCTAGTTTTTTCAGCACAGATGTAGATATGCACATGTGCATATGTCGAGAGTTGTGTAAAAAAACCAGCAAATGCGAATTTTTTTTCCGAAAAAATATAGCAAGACCGGTCTCAAATTAAAGAGCACAATTTTCTCATTAATTTGGTATAATTTTCGTAATTTAACATATTTCCATTTGAGAGATATATTAGTTTTAGAAAATAGTGGGTAATATAAAAATGTTCATACTACCCTTTCCTATTGAAAATAAATAAAAAAGACAAGAAATTAAATGATTGGTCAGAAATGGTTCTCGCAGTTCTCATACGAAAAACAGTTGTAGTTTGAACCGCTCCCTATATATATATACATATACATATATATATATATATATATATATATATATATAGTAAGGGGATCACCTGCCAACCTGTTCGCAGGCTGCGAACCATTTTCATCAAACAAATTACATGTACAATAAAGTCAAATAATGTGGGCGATGACATATATATATATATATATATATATATATATATATATATATATATATATATATATATATAAAAGTCTAGTACATATTATTATTATTATTATTATTTGTTGTGTAAAGATGAAATGTAACATTTTTAGACAATATGCAGTGATCTTATGCAAGATGTCGTGGTTTTTAAATGCAAGATGTAGTGGTTTTTAAAACAAGATGTATTGGTTTTTAAATGAGAATCCATCGATTAATTCGTCAACGATGAACTAGTTTTAAGAGAATTCAATGGTTTTTTAGATATTATGCAATGATTTTATAGACTAGATGCAGTGGTTCCTAGGGTTCTCATTTTAAGGGGTGTTCTCATTGGATCCTCACTATATATATATATATATATATATATATATATATATATATATATATATATATATATATATATATTGTGCGCGCGTGTGTTGAGGTGCAGTTACACTTGGGCTTAGTCATAGATCACAAATTGATATCCTTGGGTAAATCGCAAAATGGGTTTATACCCCCAATCGCAAGTTGTGAGTTGTAGGTGAATCACAAATTGGGCTTGTGGATGTGTGATGTGTTGGGCCAGATGTGAGGTGAGGCCCAACTCTAAGTCAAGGGGCGCATCGGATTACAAATGGGAACTTTACTTGGATGATTACTAATTTAGTTGGGCCAAGCGCTGAATTAACAAATAAATGTAATAATTCGGAAATAATAATTGAACTTAAATTCAAATCATAAATTAAAGTAAGGGAATAAGAGGAATGGATCGCCAATCAGTGCATTAATGTCATTCGTGAATTGGGCCTCGAAGCCCAGTCGCTAATTGGATTAATGGATCCAATCGCTAAATTAAGGCTAGGAGTCGTAGTCTGATTTAATTAAGGCCTAATACTCTAATAGTATTGTTACCGCTTATTAAGAGAAAAACCTTATTGTTGGTGACTGTCAGTAATCGCGACTTTCGAGTGTCTTGCGGGTGTTTGAAAATTTGATTTGTTGTTGATACCAGTTGAGTTACACTAACTTATGCATTTGACTTGTGTTAAATGTGTCTTTGTTGTATAATAATTTATGTAACTTACATGAATTGTTGTTATGAGGTGAAGGGTTGTGTAAATGTAGTGAAAACACAACTCGAGCACGGGAAGACGTAAACCCTTTGGGTGCCTTGGGTTGTCAACTGTGACCCAAAGAGATGTAAGACCATTGGGGTGCCTTGAGTAGTCAAATGTGATTGTAAGAGATGTAAGACCCTTGTGTTGCTTTGGGCAGTCAGATGTGATTGTAAGAGACGTAAAACCTTTAGGGTATCATGGGCAGTCAGATGTAATTGTAAGACACGTAAAACCTTTAGGGTGCCTTGGTAGTCATATGAAAAGTGGAACCGTCCTCGGTGCACTACGTCGGTATTATATGATTTGTTTATGTGATCATGGATGATTATGTTGTGCATACCTAGTGCGATGTGTAAATGTGTGTGCTCGCTAAGGTTTATGCTTACTGTTTTTGTTTTAATCCTTCCAGGATATGATCGCGGGAAAGCTAATTGATTATTATTTTATTATCAAATATATTTAACTATTTTGTAATTAACTCTTTCGTTTGTTCGAACGTTGTACGGCTTGTGTTCCGGATGCAGAACTTCATCACGAATTTATAAGAAATTAATATTGTTTATTTACAACGATTATATTTATATACTTATATATACGTAAAAAAATTTGGAGCGTTACACTATTTTTTATATCTAAACTCGTTATGACAAGGGTTACAAGTTATATTTATAAAGTTGTCTTCAAAAACATCCTTTTTTGGTCAATTTAAATCACAATTGTAAAATTTTGACCCTTTGGGTCATTAAACAGTTTTATGCTTTATCTTTGCGCAAATTTATTGGGAAAATACTTGCATTTCTAAAGTGTATTTATTGAGACAAATAGGTGGCTAAGTATCGGTAGACGTGATTCCCCTTTGAACATCTTAAGTGAGATATTTGTATACCAAATGTGAAACTTTATAGTAATACTCATAGGATATGTTTGGTAAAATTAGCTAGAGTTGTGACTGGGTTGGAGCTAAAGTTGGAACTAAGAAGATTAATTGATAATCCCAAGTCTAATCCATAAGTTACTTGAATAAGTTTTTTTTGGGATTATGCGGGATTATATTTTAAATAATCCCCTTAAGAAATTTAATACTCGAACGAGACTAAAGGACTGAATATTATGAAAACCGGAATCTTAAGCCTCTATAATCCCATACAAGTCCGTTGCCGAACACACCTTAATCAACTTTCACTTTCCACTCAAAACAAAGCTCATCTGGCCTAGCAATATTTACATCAGTTTAGATGTCCTCCCTTTTGTAGGTTAAGGATTCAAGTTTTATTATAGACACAGATATGGTTCCCAAAGCAAAATTATTATCTATTTCAATCTTCCAATTTAAACCCTTAATATTTTTCATTTTTTACACTTCAATTTATAAGTTATATCTGATATCGTAACATTACTAGGTGACGTAGCTTTATTTATTTAATGTAATTACTAATTAGTAAATATATTAGATGCATGCTAAACTAAATATTGTGTACGTATGTTAACTTTAAACAATCATCTTATCTATAATATTACATGTAAATTAAATTACAATGAATATAATTATTTGAATATCACTTTTCACAAGCCGCACGCTTGATATACATTAATCTATTCAAATGACATAACACAGTAACTAAATTTTATTTTACATTTTGCATCAATTATTTAACAATATTATCTCACAGCTGAATCATATAAGCAGTACCATATAGTTGAACCTCATCCTCAATTAAGTGATAAGAATGTTTATGCAACAAAACAAATAGTCAAACAAGTGGTCAGTGGTAAGGGAGGCTTTGGCCACACAAGTGGTCAGGGTTTCGACTCTTCCTTGGCTCAAATTGATGGGATATCAAGTCCCCCCCCCCCTCGCGCAAATGCTCAGTTGACCATGGTCAATGGTGCCTTTGTCGAGAATGGGCACGGGTGCGAACTTGTTCCCACCTGTTGGTCCATGACGCTGAGACAGGAGCTGTCTTCGGACATTATCGCCTGAGGCTGATAGTTGGAGGGATGTCAGTTGGTACCTACGAGTACACGGAGTTAAGGTTTCTCCACCGTAACAAACCTTTTTGTCGAAACAAATAGTCAAACAAGTCAAAGAATGGTAGAATCTAAACAAATAATGTGAAATAAAAAACAAATAAATATAAATCAAACATAATCAAACAACAAATCGCATGGCACATGACAACTCCAATGTCAAATCAATTTTAAATGAGAACTTAACGAGCAACAATGACAGAAAATAAACAAATAGGAAATCGAACAAATATGCCATTAATAAAACACTTAATAAAAATCGTTTTTTTAAGAAATAATAAAATTTTTACGGATTTAGTGATTTACATCTAACATTTAAAGTCAATGTTGCTTGACTTTAATATATTAAGCTTTTATTTCCTTTTTTTACCTCAAAAATATTCCAATAATTATATTATTTTAATTAAATTTTTTATTCTTATAAAAATAATACATTAAAATAAACTTAAAAAAGATACAATGTTTACAAAAAAAAATCTTGCTTCTTACGTCTTCATATTATATATTTATATTTATTTAAGTATTTAATATAATCATTTTGAATGTTGTTGCAAGGACGAAAAACCATAAAAAAAGTATTTCCAGACATATGTTTTAGTAAGAAAGTTTATGTATAAAACTAGTTATTTCTTTTGGCCGTGCTAAACACAACCCATTGTGATCTAAATTTATTATTAAAGATAGATGTTTAGTTTTTTAAAAGAAAAAGCGAATAAAGTACATGTACTTTTGTAAATAAATAAACATCACCATATAGCAAGTAATCATCACCATACTTTTGTTACCATATAGCAAGTAAGAATCACCATACTTTTGTTACCATCCAACTAAACATCACCATACATAATTTTGTTCAGGATAACTGACAAAAGTTACTTAAATTTTATCATTACACCTAACAATATATTTAGATTTTGTTGGTATACCCTTTGATCTTCAACACACAATGAAGAAGAAGATTTCTAGTTTATGGATTTGAAAATGTTAAGAATTTCAAATCTCTCAACATATAGTATCGTTATTTCTTATTCTTAATAAAAAAAATTTAATCATAGACAACAAATACTTGATTTTATATTTGAAACAAAACAATAGACATTCAATATTTACACGTTATATAAACTTATTTCCTTACAAATAATATATATTAAACTAAATTAATTAACTCATAAATAAAAGTAAATTTTATGTGAGTACCATAAGGTATTATATCAAAAATCTGACATATATATAAATTATGTACAGTCACATTTTTTATTCTCATAGCAACTTCCAAAAGGTTTTGATTTTATATAATAATCATAAATCTATAAGAAAAACACAATTTACTGTTCAAAATACAAATCACTTTATACAAGTATTGCGCTGATTTCGTGACGGAATAAAATTTCCTCCATCTTCTTTGTATATATCTCATAAAACCCTTTATGATATATTAATTTATCAAATCTAATTTTAAAAAAGTAAAAGATGAACAAAACAGAAAAAGTAAATAAAAACCTTGCACAAAGTATGAAAAATTATAGTCGATGATGGTGATTAATAAAACAATTTTCTTTTTGATAAAGGGGAAATGAATATTTTTCTAAATAATGGGTCTAAAACTGTAAGTAAATGCACAAAAAGGCACGAAGCCGAGAAATAAGAAAATACAAACAATATGTAACTTCTGGTGTGTATAATTTTGAAATGGGGAATTGATCCGTACACAATAACTTTCAGATTGTTACAAGTAGTTAATACACATGGTATAATTTGGTCATACATAAAGTTGTATATGACCACGTTTGTTATAAAATATAATCACCTCTGTTTTGAAAACTTCATGGTACAATTATTTAGGAGCTTAATAAGAATATAAAATTTTTAAACTTATATATAATATTTTAGGTAAGAATATAAGTTTTTTAAAAATCAAAATAGTATCATACTATTTAAATGGACAAATGTCAATAATAGAACGCATAAACTCTTTTTATATATATACGTAGATATTAAAAAATGTGAAGCACCATATCTCTCCTCTTGGTACCGAAAATTTGAGTTCTCAACATTTGTATATTGAGATAGAGAAAATAGGAGAGAGAGAAAAGGGAGAAAGTGTTTTTTTAAAACCTTTGAAATATGGAAAAGAAAAATGAAGTATAAATAATAGGGGTGTTCATTTTCGGATATCTGAAATTTCGGATTCGGATAATCCGAAATATCCTAAATTTATTATTAAGTTTTTTTTACACAGAGTTTTCCTTGTTAAGACTCATTCCGAAAATTTAGTACTAAGATTACATGTCATAAATATTAATTTAATTAGAATTAGAATTACTTTTACAAACTTCAATTTCGGATTCAAATATCGGATAATCCGAAATATCCGAAATTTATTATTAAGTTTTTTTTTACACAGAGTTTTCCTTGTTAAGACTCCTCTCAAAAATTTAGTACTAAGATTACATGTCCTAAATATTAATTTAATTACACTAGAATTACTTTTACAAACTTCATTCAATTCCTTCAAAAACTAATTTATTTTTTCAAACTATAACTACTTTTACAAACTAATTAACTATCTTTCACATAATTAGATCATCAACCAAATTATACAATATATACGTACAATCAAATTAATTAATTATTCTTCAATTTGAAGCAATATATAGAATATAATTAACGAGGGGAACTTAAGGATAGGAAATCAATAATCTTTAGATGAGCAAAAATAGAGATATAAAAAATTGGTCCGAGTGTATCTAAAATAAACATATAATAATAAGATCAATCGATGTAGAAACTAGATCATCAAGTATATATGATATCGATTTGGAGTTTTGGACATCTACGGATGTTTTTCATATTATATATTTATTATTTAAAAAAACTTAAAAAATATATATTTCGGATATCCGAAATTTAAGAAAAATGTTATCCGAAATCTGAATCCGAAAATTCGGATATCCGAATTTCGGGTATCCGAAATTTTCGGATATCTGACTATTCGGATAATTTCGGATAGGATTTTTCGGGTATTCAGATTTCGGATTGGATACAGATATTTTTGAACACCCATAATAAATAATATGTCTCTAACGTGACACGAAATATTTAAAGTATGAAAATGGATATTCCTCATCCTTTAATAGCAAGAATTAAAGGTTTGACGTTGATCCGTACACAATAACTTTTAGATTGTTACAAATAGTTAATACACATGGTATAATTTAGTCATACATAAAGTTGTATATGACCACATTTGTTATAAAATATAATCACCTCGCTTTTGAAAGCTTCATGGTACAATTATTTGCGAGCTTATTAAGAATATAAAATTTTTAAACTTATATATAATATTTTAGGTAAGAGTATAAGTTTTTTAAAATTCAAAATAGTATCATACTATTTAAATGGACAAATGTCAATAATAGAATGCATAAGCTCTTTTTATATATATACGTAGATATTAAAAAATGTGAAGCACCATATCTCTCCTCTTGGTACCGAAAATTTGAGTTCTCAACATTTGTATATATTGAGAGAGAGAAAATAGGAGAGAGAGAAAAGGGAGAAATTGTTTTTTTAAAACCTTTGAAGTATGGAGAAGAAAAATGAAGTATAAATAATAGGGGTGTTCATTTTCGGATATCTGAAATTTCGGATTCGGATAATCCGAAATATCCGAAATTTATTATTAAGTTTTTTTTACACAGAGTTTTCCTTGTTAAGGCTCATTTCGAAAATTTAGTACTAAGATTACATGTCATAATTATTAATTTAATTAGAATTAGAATTACTTTTACAAACTTCAATTTCGGATTCAAATATCAGATAATCCGAAATATCCGAAATTTATTATTAAGTTTTTTTTTACACAGAGGTTTCCTTGTTAATGCTTCTCTCGAAAATTTAGTATTAAGATTACATGTCCTAAATATTAATTTAATTATTACTAGAATTACTTTTACAAACTTCATTCAATTCCTTCAAAAACTAATTTATTTTTTTCAAACTACAACTACTTTTACAAACTAATTAACTATCTTTCACATAATTAGATCATCAACCAAATTATACTATATATACGTACAATCAAATTAATTAATTATTCTTCAATTTGAAGCAATATATAGAATATAATTAACGAGGGGAACTTAAGGATAGGAAATCAATAATCTTTAGATAAGCAAAAATAGAGATATAAAAAATTGGTCCGAGTGTATCTAAAATAAACATATAATAATAAGATCAATCGATGTAGAAACTAGATCATCAAGTATATATGATATCGATTTGGAGTTTTGGACATCTACGGATGTTTTTAATATTATATATTTCTTATTTAAAAAAACTTAAAAAATATATATTTCGGATATCCGAAATTTTAGAAAAATGTTATCCGAAATCTGAATCCGAAAATTCGGATATCCGAATTTCGGGTATCCGAAATTTTTGTATATCTGACTTTTCGGATAGGATTTTTCGGGTATTCAGATTTCGGATTGGATACGGATATTTTTGAACACCGCTAATAAATAATATGTCTCTAACGTGACACGAAATATTTAAAGTATGAAAATGGATATTCCTCATCCTTTAATAGCAAGAATTAAAGGTTTGACGTTGATCCGTACACAATAACTTTTAGATTGGTACAAGTAGTTAATACACATGGTATAATTTGGTCATACATAAAGTTGTATATGACCACGTTTGTTATAAAATATAATCACCACGCTTTTGAAAGCTTCATGGTACAATTATTTGGGAGCTTATTAAGAATATAAAATTTTTAAACTTATATATAATGTTTTAGGTTAGAATATAAGTTTTTTAAAATTCAAAATAGTATCATACTATTTAAATGGACAAATGTCAATAATAGAATGCATAAGCTCTTTTTATGTATATACGTAGATATTAAAAAATGTGAAGCACCATATCTCTCCTCTTGTTACCGAAAATTTGAGTTCTCAACATTTGTATATATTGAGAGAGAGAAAATAGGAGAGAGAGAAAAGGGAGAAAGTGTTTTTTTAAAACCTTTGAAGTATGGAGAAGAAAAATGAAGTATAAATAATAGGGGTGTTCATTTTCGGATATCTGAAATTTCGGATTCGGATAATCCGAAATATCCGAAATTTATTATTAAGTTTTTTTTACACAGAGTTTTCCTTGTTAAGGCTCATTTCGAAAATTTAGTACTAAGATTACATGTCTTAAATATTAATTTAATTAGAATTAGAATTACTTTTACAAACTTCAATTTTCGGATTCAAATATCGGATAATCCGAAATATCCGAAATTTATTATTAAGTTTTTTTTTACGCAGAGTTTTCCTTGTTAAGGCTCCTCTCGAAAATTTAGTATTAAGATTACATGTCCTAAATATTAATTTAATTAGAACTAGAATTACTTTTACAAACTTCATTCAATTCCTTCAAAAACTAATTTATTTTTTTCAAACTAGAACTACTTTTAAAAACTAATTAACTATTTTTCACATAATTAGATCATCAACCAAATTATACTATATATACGTACAATCAAATTAATTAATTATTCTTCAATTTGAAGCAATATATAGAATATAATTAACGAGGGGAACTTAAGGATAGGAAATCAATAATCTTTAGATGAGCAAAAATAGAGATATAAAAAATTGTTCCGAGTGTATCTAAAATAAACATATAATAATAAGATCAATCGATGTAGAAACTAGATCATCAAGTATATATGATATCGATTTGGAGTTTTGTACATCTTTGGATGTTTTTCATATTATATATTTATTATTTAAAAAAACTTAAAAAATATATATTTCGGATATCCGAAATTTTAGAAAAATTTTATCCGAAATCTGAATCCGAAAATTCCGAAATTTTCGGATATCTGACTATTCGGATAATTTCGGATATGATTTTTTGGGTATTCAGATTTCGGATTGGATACAGATATTTTTGAACACCCCTAATAAATAATATGTCTCTAATGTGACACGAAATATTTAAAGTATGAAAATGGATATTTCTCATCCTTTAATAGCAAGAATTAAAGGTTTGACGTTGATCCGTATACAATAACTTTTAGATTGGTACAAGTAGTTAATACACATGGTATAATTTAGTCATACATAAAGTTGTATATGACCACGTTTGTTATAAAATATAATCACCACGCTTTTGAAAGCTTCATGATACAATTATTTGGGAGCTTATTAAGAATATAAAATTTTTAAACTTATATATAATGATTTAGGTTAGAATATAAGTTTTTTAAAATTCAAAATAGTATCATACTATTTAAATGGACAAATGTCAATAATAGAATGCATAAGCTCTTTTTATATATATATACGTAGATATTAAAAAATGTGAAGCACCATATCTCTGCTCTTGGTACCGAAAATTTGAGTTCTCAACATTTGTATATATTGAGAGAGAGAAAATAGGAGAGAGAGAAAAGGGAGAAAGTGTTTTTTTTAAAACCTTTGAAGTATGGAGAAGAAAAATGAAGTATAAATAATAGTGGTGTTCATTTTTGGATATCTGAAATTTCGGATTCGGTTAATCCGAAATATCCGAAATTTATTATTAAGTTTTTTTTACACAGAGTTTTCCTTGTTAAGGCTCATTTCGAAAATTTAGTACTAAGATTACATGTCATAAATATTAATTTAATTAGAATTAGAATTACTTTTACAAACTTCAATTTTCGGATTCAAATATCGGATAATCCGAAATATACGAAATTTATTATTAAGTTTTTTTTTACGCAGAGTTTTCCTTGTTAAGGCTCCTCTCGAAAATTTAGTATTAAGATTACATGTCCTAAATATTAATTTAATTAGAACTAGAATTACTTTTACAAACTTCATTCAATTCCTTCAAAAACTAATTTATTTTTTTCAAACTAGAACTACTTTTACAAACTAATTAACTATCTTTCACATAATTAGATCATCAACCAAATTATACTATATATACGTACAATCAAATTAATTAATTATTCTTCAATTTGAAGCAATATATAGAATATAATTAACGAGGGGAACTTTAGGATAGGAAATCAATAATCTTTAGATAAGCAAAAATAGAGATATAAAAAATTGGTCCGAGTGTATCTAAAATAAACATATAATAATAAGATCAATCGATGTAGAAACTAGATCATCAAGTATATATGATATCGATTTGGAGTTTTGGACATCTACGGATGTTTTTCATATTATATATTTCTTATTTAAAAAAACTTAAAAAATATATATTTCGGATATCCGAAATTTTAGAAAAATGTTATCCGAAATCTGAATCCGAAAATTCGGATATCCGAATTTCGGATATCCGAAATTTTTGTATATCTGACTTTTCGGATAGGATTTTTCGGGTATTCAGATTTCGGATTGGATACGGATATTTTTGAACACCGCTAATAAATAATATGTCTCTAACGTGACACGAAATATTTAAAGTATGAAAATGGATATTCCTCATCCTTTAATAGCAAGAATTAAAGGTTTGACGTTGATCCGTACACAATAACTTTTAGATTGGTACAAGTAGTTAATACACATGGTATAATTTGGTCATACATAAAGTTGTATATGACCACGTTTGTTATAAAATATAATCACCACGCTTTTGAAAGCTTCATGGTACAATTATTTGGGAGCTTATTAAGAATATAAAATTTTTAAACTTATATATAATGTTTTAGGTTAGAATATAAGTTTTTTAAAATTCAAAATAGTATCATACTATTTAAATGGACAAATGTCAATAATAGAATGCATAAGCTCTTTTTATGTATATACGTAGATATTAAAAAATGTGAAGCACCATATCTCTCCTCTTGTTACCGAAAATTTGAGTTCTCAACATTTGTATATATTGAGAGAGAGAAAATAGGAGAGAGAGAAAAGGGAGAAAGTGTTTTTTTAAAACCTTTGAAGTATGGAGAAGAAAAATGAAGTATAAATAATAGGGGTGTTCATTTTCGGATATCTGAAATTTCGGATTCGGATAATCCGAAATATCCGAAATTTATTATTAAGTTTTTTTTACACAGAGTTTTCCTTGTTAAGGCTCATTTCGAAAATTTAGTACTAAGATTACATGTCATAAATATTAATTTAATTAGAATTAGAATTACTTTTACAAACTTCAATTTCGGATTCAAATATCGGATAATCCGAAATATCCGAAATTTATTATTAAGTTTTTTTTTACGCAGAGTTTTCCTTGTTAAGGCTCCTCTCGAAAATTTAGTATTAAGATTACATGTCTTAAATATTAATTTAATTAGAACTAGAATTACTTTTACAAACTTCATTCAATTCCTTCAAAAACTAATTTATTTTTTTCAAACTAGAACTACTTTTAAAAACTAATTAACTATCTTTCACATAATTAGATCATCAACCAAATTATACTATATATACGTACAATCAAATTAATTAATTATTCTTCAATTTGAAGCAATATATAGAATATAATTAACGAGGGGAACTTAAGGATAGGAAATCAATAATCTTTAGATGAGCAAAAATAGAGATATAAAAAATTGTTCCGAGTGTATCTAAAATAAACATATAATAATAAGATCAATCGATGTAGAAACTAGATCATCAAGTATATATGATATCGATTTGGAGTTTTGTACATCTTTGGATGTTTTTCATATTATATATTTATTATTTAAAAAAACTTAAAAAATATATATTTCGGATATCCGAAATTTTAGAAAAATTTTATCCGAAATCTGAATCCGAAAATTCCGAAATTTTCGGATATCTGACTATTCGGATAATTTCGGATATGATTTTTTGGGTATTCAGATTTCGGATTGGATACAGATATTTTTGAACACCCCTAATAAATAATATGTCTCTAACGTGACACGAAATATTTAAAGTATGAAAATGGATATTCCTCATCCTTTAATAGCAAGAATTAAAGGTTTGACGTTGATCCGTATACAATAACTTTTAGATTGGTACAAGTAGTTAATACACATGGTATAATTTAGTCATACATAAAGTTGTATACGACCACGTTTGTTATAAAATATAATCACCACGCTTTTGAAAGCTTCATGATACAATTATTTGGGAGCTTATTAAGAATATAAAATTTTTAAACTTATATATAATGATTTAGGTTAGAATATAAGTTTTTTTAAAATTCAAAATAGTATCATACTATTTAAATGGACAAATGTCAATAATAGAATGCATAAGCTCTTTTTATATATATATACGTAGATATTAAAAAATGTGAAGCACCATATCTCTGCTCTTGGTACCGAAAATTTGAGTTCTCAACATTTGTATATATTGAGAGAGAGAAAATAGGAGAGAGAGAAAAGGGAGAAAGTGTTTTTTTTAAAACCTTTGAAGTATGGAGAAGAAAAATGAAGTATAAATAATAGGGGTGTTCATTTTTGGATATCTGAAATTTCGGATTCGGTTAATCCGAAATATCCGAAATTTATTATTAAGTTTTTTTTACACAGAGTTTTCCTTGTTAAGGCTCATTTCGAAAATTTAGTACTAAGATTACATGTCATAAATATTAATTTAATTAGAATTAGAATTACTTTTACAAACTTCAATTTTCGGATTCAAATATCGGATAATCCGAAATATCCGAAATTTATTATTAAGTTTTTTTTTACGCAGAGTTTTCCTTGTTAAGGCTCCTCTCGAAAATTTAGTATTAAGATTACATGTCCTAAATATTAATTTAATTAGAACTAGAATTACTTTTACAAACTTCATTCAATTCCTTCAAAAACTAATTTATTTTTTTCAAACTAGAACTACTTTTACAAACTAATTAACTATCTTTCAAATAATTAGATCATCAACCAAATTATACTATATATACGTACAATCAAATTAATTAATTATTCTTTAATTTGAAGCAATATATAGAATATAATTAACGAGGGGAACTTTAGGATAGGAAATCAATAATCTTTAGATGAGCAAAAATAGAGATATAAAAAATTGGTCCGAGTGTATCTAAAATAAACATATAATAATAAGATCAATCGATGTAGAAACTAGATCATCAAGTATATATGATATCGATTTGGAGTTTTGGACATCTACGGATGTTTTTCATATTATATATTTATTAATTAAAAAAACTTAAAAAATATATATTTCGGATATCCGAAATTTTAGAAAAATGTTATCCGAAATCTGAATCCGAAAATTCGGATATCCGAATTTCGGGTATCCGAAATTTTTGTATATCTGACTTTTCGGATAGGATTTTTCGGGTATTAAGATTTCGGATTGGATACGGATATTTTTGAACACCGCTAATAAATAATATGTCTCTAACGTGACACGAAATTTTTAAAGTATGAAAATGGATATTCCTCATCCTTTAATAGCAAGAATTAAAGGTTTGACGTTGATCCGTACACAATAACTTTTAGATTGGTACAAGTAGTTAATACACATGGTATAATTTGGTCATACATAAAGTTGTATATGACCACGTTTGTTATAAAATATAATCATTACGCTTTTGAAAGCTTCATGGTACAATTATTTGGGAGCTTATTAAGAATATAAAATTTTTAAACTTATATATAATGTTTTAGGTTAGAATATAAGTTTTTTAAAATTCAAAATAGTATCATACTATTTAAATGGACAAATGTCAATAATAGAATGCATAAGCTCTTTATATATATATATTTATATATACGTAGATATTAAAAAATGTGAAGCACCATATCTCTGCTCTTGGTACCGAAAATTTGAGTTCTCAACATTTGTATATATTGAGAGAGAGAAAATAGGAGAGAGAGAAAAGGGAGAAAGTGTTTTTTTTAAAACCTTTGAAGTATGGAGAAGAAAAATGAAGTATAAATAATAGGGGTGTTCATTTTTGGATATCTGAAATTTCGGATTCGGTTAATCCGAAATATCCGAAATTTATTATTAAGTTTTTTTTATACAGAGTTTTCCTTGTTAAGGCTCATTTCGAAAATTTAGTACTAAGATTACATGTCATAAATATTAATTTAATTAGAATTAGAATTACTTTTACAAACTTCAATTTTCGGATTCAAATATCGGATAATCCGAAATATCCGAAATTTATTATTAAGTTTTTTTTTACGCAGAGTTTTCCTTGTTAAGGCTCCTCTCGAAAATTTAGTATTAAGATTACATGTCCTAAATAATAATTTAATTAGAACTAGAATTACTTTTACAAACTTCATTCAATTCCTTCAAAAACTAATTTATTTTTTTCAAACTAGAACTACTTTTACAAACTAATTAACTATCTTTCATATAATTAGATCATCAACCAAATTATACTATATATACGTACAATCAAATTAATTAATTATTCTTCAATTTGAAGCAATATATAGAATATAATTAACGAGGGGAACTTAAGGATAGGAAATCAATAATCTTTAGATGAGCAAAAATAGAGATATAAAAAATTGTTCCGAGTGTATCTAAAATAAACATATAATAATAAGATCAATCCATGTAGAAACTAGATCATCAAGTATATATGATATCGATTTGGAGTTTTGTACATCTTTGGATGTTTTTCATATTATATATTTATTATTTAAAAAAACTTAAAAAATATATATTTCGGATATCCGAAATTTTAGAAAAATGTTATCCGAAATCTGAATCCGAAAATTCGGATATCCGAAATTTTCGGATATCTGACTATTCGGATAATTTCGGATATGATTTTTCGGGTATTCAGATTTCGGATTGGATACAGATATTTTTGAACATCCCTAATAAATAATATGTCTCTAACGTGACACGAAATATTTAAAGTATGAAAATGGATATTCCTCATCCTTTAATAGCAAGAATTAAAGGTTTGACGTTGATCCGTACACAATAACTTTTAGATTGGTACAAGTAGTTAATACACATGGTATAATTTGGTCATACATAAAGTTGTATATGACCACGTTTGTTATAAAATATAATCACCACGCTTTTGAAAGCTTCATGATACAATTATTTGGGAGCTTATTAAGAATATAAAATTTTTAAACTTATATATAATGTTTTAGGTTAGAATATAAGTTTTTTAAAATTCAAAATAGTATCATACTATTTAAATGGACAAATGTCAATAATAGAATGCATAAGCTCTTTTTATATATATATATATATATATACGTAGATATTAAAAAATGTGAAGCACCATATCTCTGCTCTTGGTACCGAAAATTTGAGTTCTCAACATTTGTATATATTGAGAGAGAGAAAATAGGAGAGAGAGAAAAGGGAGAAAGTGTTTTTTTTAAAACCTTTAAAGTATGGAGAAGAAAAATGAAGTATAAATAATAGGGGTGTTCATTTTTGGATATCTGAAATTTCGGATTCGGATAATCCGAAATATCCGAAATTTATTATTAAGTTTTTTTTACACAGAGTTTTCCTTGTTAAGGCTCATTTCGAAAATTTAGTACTAAGATTACATGTCATAAATATTAATTTAATTAGAATTAGAATTACTTTTACAAACTTCAATTTTCGGATTCAAATATCGGATAATCCGAAATATCCGAAATTTATTATTAAGTTTTTTTTACGCAGAGTTTTCCTTGTTAAGGCTCCTCTCGAAAATTTAGTATTAAGATTACATGTCCTAAATATTAATTTAATTAGAACTAGAATTACTTTTACAAACTTCATTCAATTCCTTCAAAAACTAATTTTTTTTTTCAAACTAAAACTACTTTTACAAACTAATTAACTATCTTTCACATAATTAGATTATCAACCAAATTATACTATATATACGTACAATCAAATTAATTAATTATTCTTCAATTTGAAGCAATATATAGAATATAATTAACGAGGGGAACTTAAGGATAGGAAATCAATAATCTTTAGATGAGCAAAAATAGAGATATAAAAAATTGTTCCGAGTGTATCTAAAATAAACATATAATAATAAGATCAATCGATGTAGAAACTAGATTATCAAGTATATATGATATCGATTTGGAGTTTTGTACATCTACGGATGTTTTTCATATTATATATTTATTATTTAAAAAAACTTAAAAAATATATATTTCGGATATCCGAAATTTTAGAAAAATGTTATCCGAAATCTGAATCCGAAAATTCGGATATCCGAATTTCGGATATCCGAAATTTTCGGATATCTGACTTTTCGGATAGGATTTTTCGGGTATTCAGATTTCGGATTGGATACGGATATTTTTGAACACCGCTAATAAATAATATGTCTCTAACGTGACACGAAATATTTAAAGTATGAAAATGGATATTCCTCATCCTTTAATAGCAAGAATTAAATGTTTGACGTTGATCCGTACACAATAACTTTTAGATTTGTACAAGTAGTTAATACACATGGTATAATTTGGTCATACATAAAGTTGTATATGACCACGTTTGTTATAAAATATAATCACTATGCTTTTGAAAGCTTTATGGTACAATTATTTGGGAGCTTATTAAGAATATAAAATTTTTAAACTTATATATAATGTTTTAGGTTAGAATATAAGTTTTTTAAAATTCAAAATAGTATCATACTATTTAAATGGACAAATGTCAATAATAGAATACATAAGCTCTTTTTATATATATATACGTAGATATTAAAAAATGTGAAACACCATATCTCTCCTCTTGGTACCGAAAATTTGAGTTCTCAACATTTGTATATATTGAGAGAGAGAAAATAGGAGAGAGAGAAAAGGGAGAAAGTGTTTTTTTTAAAACCTTTGAAGTATAGAGAAGAAAAATGAAGTATAAATAATAGGGGTGTTCATTTTCGGATATCTGAAATTTCGGATTCGGATAATCCGAAATATCCGAAATTTATTATTAAGTTTTTTTTACACAGAGTTTTCCTTGTTAAGGCTCATTTCGAAAATTTAGTACTAAGATTACATGTCTTAAATATTAATTTAATTAGAATTAGAATTACTTTTACAAACTTCAATTTTCGGATTCAAATATCGGATAATCCGAAATATCCGAAATTTATTATTAAGTTTTTTTTTACGCAGAGTTTTCCTTGTTAAGGCTCCTCTCGAAAATTTAGTATTAAGATTACATGTCCTAAATATTAATTTAATTAGAACTAGAATTAATTTTACAAACTTCATTCAATTCCTTCAAAAACTAATTTATTTTTTTCAAACTAGAACTACTTTTACAAACTAATTAACTATCTTTCACATAATTAGATCATCAACCAAATTATACTATATATACGTACAATCAAATTAATTAATTATTCTTCAATTTGAAGCAATATATAGAATATAATTAACGAGGGGAACTTAAGGATAGGAAATCAATAATCTTTAGATGAGCAAAAATAGAGATATAAAAAATTGTTCCGAGTGTATCTAAAATAAACATATAATAATAAGATCAATCGATGTAGAAACTAGATCATCAAGTATATATGATATCGATTTGGAGTTTTGTACATCTTCGGATGTTTTTCATATTATATATTTATTATTTAAAAAAACTTAAAAAATATATATTTCGGATATCCGAAATTTTAGAAAAATGTTATCCGAAATCTGAATCCGAAAATTCGGATATCCGAATTTCGGGTATCCGAAATTTTCGGATATCTGACTATTCGGATAATTTCGGATATGATTTTTCGGGTATTCAGATTTCGGATTGGATACAGATATTTTTGAACACCCCTAATAAATAATATGTCTCTAACGTGACACGAAATATTTAAAGTATGAAAATGGATATTCCTCATCCTTTAATAGCAAGAATTAAAGGTTTGACGTTGATCCGTACACAATAACTTTTAGATTGGTACAAGTAGTTAATACACATGGTATAATTTGGTCATACATAAAGTTGTATATGACCACGTTTGTTATAAAATATAATCACCACGCTTTTGAAAGCTTCATGATACAATTATTTGGGAGCTTATTAAGAATATAAAATTTTTAAACTTATATATAATGTTTTAGGTTAGAATATAAGTTTTTTAAAATTCAAAATAGTATCATACTAATTAAATGGACAAATGTCAATAATAGAATGCATAAGCTCTTTTTATATATATATACGTAGATATTAAAAAATGTGAAGCACCATATCTCTGCTCTTGGTACCGAAAATTTGAGTTCTCAACATTTGTATATATTGAGAGAGAGAAAATAGGAGAGAGAGAAAAGGGAGAAAGTGTTTTTTTAAATCCTTTGAAGTATGGAGAAGAAAAATGAAGTATAAATAATAGGGGTGTTCATTTTCGGATATCTGAAATTTCGGATTCGGATAATCCGAAATATCCGAAATTTATTATTAAGTTTTTTTTACACATAGTTTTCCTTGTTAAGGCTTATTTCGAAAATTTAGTACTAAGATTACACGTCATAAATATTAATTTAATTAGAATTAGAATTACTTTTACAAACATCAATTTCGGATTCAAATATCGGATAATCCGAAATATACGAAATTTATTATTAAGTTTTTTTTTACGCAGAGTTATCCTTGTTAAGGCTCCTCTCGAAAATTTAGTACTAAGATTACATGTCCTAAATATTAATTTAATTAGAACTAGAATTACTTTTACAAACTTCATTCAATTCCTTCAAAAACTAATTTATTTTTTTCAAACTAGAACTACTTTTACAAACTAATTAACTATCTTTCACATAATTAGATCATCAACCAAGTTATACTATATATACGTACAATCAAATTAATTAATTATTCTTCAATTTGAAGCAATATATAGAATATAATTAACGAGGGGAACTTAAGGATAGGAAATCAATAATCTTTAGATGAGCAAAAATAGAGATATAAAAAATTGGTCCGAGTGTATCTAAAATAAACATATAATAATAAGATCAATCGATGTAGAAACTAGATCATCAAATATATATGATATCGATTTGGAGTTTTGTACATCTACGGATGTTTTTCATATTATATATTTATTATTTAAAAAAACTTAAAAAATATATATTTCGGATATCCGGAATTTTAGAAAAATGTTATCCGAAATCTGAATCCGAAAATTCGGATATCCGAATTTCGGTATCCGAAATTTTCGGATATCTGACTTTTCGTATAGGATTTTTCGGGTATTCAGATTTCGGATTGGATACGGATATTTTTGAACACCGCTAATAAATAATATGTCTCTAACGTGACACGAAATATTTAAAGTATGAAAATGGATATTCCTCATCCTTTAATAGCAAGAATTAAAGTTTTGACGTTGATCCGTACACAATAACTTTTAGATTGGTACAAGTAGTTAATACACATGGTATAATTTGGTCATACATAAAGTTGTATATGACCACGTTTGTTATAAAATATAATCACTACGCTTTTGAATGCTTCATGGTACAATTATTTGGGATGTTATTAAGAATTTAAAATTTTTAAACTTATATATAATGTTTTAGGTTAGAATATAAGTTTTTTAAAATTCAAAATAGTATTATACTATTTAAATGGACAAATGTCAATAATAGAATGCATAAGCTCTTTATATATATATATATATATACGTAGATATTAAAAAATGTGAAGCACCATATCTCTTCTCTTGGTACCGAAAATTTGAGTTCTCAACATTTGTATATATTGAGAGAGAGAAAATAGGAGAGAGAGAAAAGGGAGAAAGTGTTTTTTTAAAACCTTTGAAGTATGGAGAAGAAAAATGAAGTATAAATAATAGGGGTGTTCATTTTCGGATATCTGAAATTTCGGATTCGGATAATCCGAAATATCCGAAATTTATTATTAAGTTTTTTGTACACAGAGTTTTCCTTGTTAAGGCTCATTTCGAAAATTTAGTACTAAGATTACATGTCATAAATATTAATTTAATTAGAATTCGAATTACTTTTACAAACTTCAATTTCGGATTCAAATATCGGATAATCCGAAATATCCGAAATTTATTATTAAGTTTTTTTTTACACAGAGTTTTCCTTGTTAAGGCTCCTCTCGAAAATTTAGTATTAAGATTACATGTCCTAAATATTAATTTAATTAGAACTAGAATTACTTTTACAAACTTCATTCAATTCCTTCAAAAACTAATTTATTTTTTTCAAACTAGAACTACTTTTACAAACTAATTAACTATCTTTCACATAATTAGATCATCAACCAAATTATACTATATATACGTACAATCAAATTAATTAATTATTCTTCAATTTGAAGCAATATATAGAATATAATTAACGAGGGGAACTTAAGGATAGGAAATCAATAATCTTTAGATAAGCAAAAATAGAGATATAAAAAATTGGTCCGAGTGTATCTAAAATAAACATAAAATAATAAGATCAATCGATGTAGAAACTAGATCATCAAGTATATATGATATCGATTTGGAGTTTTGGACATCTACGGATGTTTTTCATATTATATATTTATTATTTAAAAAAACTTAAAAAATATATATTTCGGATATCCGAAATTTTAGAAAAATGTTATCCGAAATCTGAATCCGAAAATTCGGATATCCGAAATTTTCGGATATCTGACTTTTCGGATAGGATTTTTCGGGTATTCAGATTTCGGATTGGATACGGATATTTTTGAATACCGCTAATAAATAATATGTCTCTAACGTGACACGAAATATTTAAAGTATGAAAATGGATATTCCTCATCCTTTAATAGCAAGAATTAAAGGTTTGACGTTGATCCGTACACAATAACTTTTAGATTGGTACAAGTAGTTAATACACATGGTATAATTTGGTCATACATAAAGTTGTATATGACCACGTTTGTTATAAAATATAATTACTACGCTTTTGAATGCTTCATGGTACAATTATTTGGGAGCTTATTAAGAATATAAAATTTTTAAACTTATATATAATGTTTTAGGTTAGAATATAAGTTTTTTAAAATTCAAAATAGTATCATACTATTTAAATGGACAAATGTCAATAATAGAATGCATAAGCTCTTTTTATATATATATACGTAGATATTAAAAAATGTGAAGCACTATATCTCTCCTCTTGGTACCGAAAATTTGAGTTCTCAGCATTTGTATATATTGAGAGAGAGAAAATAGGAGAGAGAGAAAAGGGAGAAAGTGTTTTTTTAAATCCTTTGAAGTATGGAGAAGAAAAATGAAGTATAAATAATAGGGGTGTTAATTTTCGGATATCTGAAATTTCGGATTCGGATAATCCGAAATATCCGAAATTTATTATTAAGTTTTTTTTAAACAGAGTTTTCCTTGTTAAGGCTCATTTCGAAAATTTAGTACTAAGATTACATGTCATAAATATTAATTTAATTAGAATTATAATTACTTTTACAAACTTCAATTTTGGATTCAAATATCGGATAATCCGAAATATCCGAAATTTATTATTAAGTTTTTTTTTACACAGAGGTTTCCTTGTAAAGGCTCCTCTCGAAAATTTAGTATTAAGATTACATGTCCTAAATATTAATTTAATTAGAACTAGAATTACTTTTACAAACTTCATTCAATTCCTTCAAAAACTAATTTATTTTTTTCAAACTAGAACTACTTTTACAAACTAATTAACTATCTTTCACATAATTAGATCATCAACCAAATTATACTATATATACGTACAATCAAATTAATTAATTATTCTTCAATTTGAAGCAATATATAGAATATAATTAACGAGGGGAACTTTAGGATAGGAAATCAATAATCTTTAGATGAGCAAAAATAGAGATATAAAAAATTGGTCCGAGTGTATCTAAAATAAACATATAATAATAAGATCAATCGATGTAGAAACTAGTTCATCAAGTATATATGATATCGATTTGGAGTTTTGGACATCTACGGATGTTTTTCATATTATATATTTATTAATTAAAAAAACTTAAAAAATATATATTTCGGATATCCGAAATTTTAGAAAAATGTTATCCGAAATCTGAATCCGAAAATTCGGATAGGATTTTTCGGGTATTCAGATTTCGGATTGGATACATATATTTTTGAACACCCCTAATAAATAATATGTCTCTAATATGACACGAAATATTTAAAGTATAAAAATGGATATTCTTCATCCTTTAATAGCAAGAATTAAAGGTTTGACGTTGCAACACAAGATACAATTTTCTTTTTCTTTTTTATGTATTATAAATATTATGAGGTTTTTTTTTGGCTTTCCTTGATTTCTTTCTTTTTTATTCCATGTGTGATTATTATTATTTATTAGAGTGAATTACATAAATGGTCCATTTGGTTGTCACTGAATTTCAATTTAAGTCCTTTAATTTTAAAAATTACGCAAATAATAATTATGGTTGTCACTTTGTTTCACTTTTAGTCTTTTAAGCTAATTGGTTTTAATTTTGACGTTAGTCAAAGGAAATTTTGATCTTTTTCTTACTTATCCTTGTCACTAAACAAATATTGCCTATTAAAATTCTTTCCAAACAACCATTCCTTTTAATCTTGTTACCAAACACTCCGATTCTAATTCCTTTTTAATTTTTATCAAGAAATCACTCTCCCACACCTCAATTTTTCATATTCTCTCTTACTGTAGCTAGAGCAACACCATCACCACCCCTTCACTGTCGGCCACAACCGCCCTACAGCTACCCCCACCCTACTGCCACCACCTCTTTCTATCTCTCTCTCTTCAATCACCACCGTCACCACCACCTCACATGCACACACACACTTTCTCTCTTCGATCTACACCGTCACCACACACATGACCACCACCTCTCTCACTCTCTACGATCTACTCCGTCCCACCATCGCACAACCACCACGTCACTCTCTCTTTTCGATCTACAGTGTCACCACCACCACACGACCGCCACCTCACCATCTCTCCTCTCCTCTCCGCCACCAGATTTATCTCCACTGTTTCACCTACCATCACCACTCTGCCACAAGATCCGTCACCACTGCGTGTTCGTCACTACACGAGTTCATCCAGAAAGAAGAAAGAACAAGGTTTCTCCCTGTTCTAGTTAACGTATATGCCCGCTGACACGAACGAGTTAATAGCACTGCTGATGAAGTATAGGCCTATTGGGTCACACACCAAGTATTGATTCCTGTAACACCGCGCTTTCGAGAACCAGATTTTTCTTTTTAAAATATTAGATTATCACTTTCATTTAAAAACTCGCAGCGGAATATAAAAACACGTGGTAAATATATATTACAATCAAAAGTTG
The DNA here is from genome assembly GCA_038502395.1 of Dittrichia graveolens. NCBI lineage: Eukaryota > Viridiplantae > Streptophyta > Magnoliopsida > Asterales > Asteraceae > Dittrichia > Dittrichia graveolens. Next base: position 70,873,948 of record JARJIL010000004.1, on the reverse strand, counting down.
CCACACAAACGTTTGGTGTTACTTTACTTATCCAGTCGACCATTATCTGTTACAACATACATAATATCAGAGTTATTACAAAATACAGTGATCCTCCTATTAAAGCAAACTACCCGCAGGGTCCTGAGCTCACTGAGGATCACCTGCACATGTGGAGTGTAGCATCTGTTAGCTATAATAGCTAGTAAGTACTCAAATAGCATGCGATCAACATAAATACATCACATATCATCAATCATGCTCAGATAGTTCTATCCTAGCATCTCGCGATGAGCTGGTGTAGTCAGGAGGTAGCATATCTTGCAGGGGAGCTAACCCGGCTCAATGCACCAAACTGGGGTACCAAACACATCAACCGCGCCGGTGGGAGAGCTATACAGCGTCCACCGTTGCGTTTCAGAATCAACCGATTCTTCTGAGTAAAGCCCTGAGCTAAACCCACAGGGGACAAACCTTGTCCGGGGCAAACCTTGCCCAATAGATCCGTACCGATCACAAACAAATAATCTGATTCAATCGAATCATCAATCAATGCACGCATATGTTCAATTATCATCATAGCATACACCTAATCAAGTGCATACTACATTGTGTCAACATGGTAAGTTCTAGCATCATCATGCAATCCTACACTTAAACAAGTGCGTGTCCAAATCATGGTATACAATTCTATAATCATTGTTAATATATGTTATAGATATATTAATCGTTATGTTATCAGGCACTCACCTGTCGAGCTAGATTATAATACTCTACGATACTGAAGCTTCTGGACCAACTGTAATACCTAAACAAGGTTTACAGATATTAAAACCATGTAAAACAGATTCTGCCAGGGGCAGGGCACGCCCGTACCATGCCAAGGCACGCCCGTGCCTGGCGAGGCACGCCCCGGGTACGCCCCGTACCTGGTACTCAGGTACACCCCGTGACTTCAGGGTACCCTTGGCTTGCTAGGGTTAGGCACGCCCCGTACCCTTGGGAGGTACAGCCGTGCCTCCCAGGTACGCCCTGAGGTACGGTCTGTTCTTGAGAGGCACGCCCGTGCCTTTCAATGTACAGCATCAGGTTCGTGAAGAACCTACTGTTTCCTTCTAAAAACTTACCAAAACTCAAACAGAACATTACCAATCAGTTTCTAAGGTTCACATATGAAATAACTCATCCAAAGCAACCTAAAAATACCATTTTTACACATCAAAACAACAAATTCAGTGTTTGGGACCAAAATCATCATTTTGACCCATTTGACACTTTAATTCTTGAATTCCATCTAAAACTTCATTTTAATTACAAAATTTGATTTCTATTAACTTAGAAACCACCTAGAAACATATTGGCAACCTTAGAAACATAGATTAGGATCAAAATCAATGAAACCCGATTTAGAACCTAACTTGGTGAAAAATGAAGAACAAGAATAGGAACTCACTTGAAGATTGGAGATAAGTAGGGGAAGATTACAGCAGATTAGAATTTAATCTTCACTTGAATTCAGCAAATCAGATTGCTTGGTTAATTCTTCACTTGAATCTTTTCTTTTTCAAAGCAAGAACATGAGCACAAAGAAAGTCAAGGAAAATTGTCAATGTTTGCAAAGGAAGTTGTACATGTGGGTTTCAAAGGTGCCTACTTGTGGGTTGTGAATATCCACAAGTGGGTATCTTATTCACCTTTCCAACTTACAACTTAACGCTCGAGTACCCGTTTTAACTAACGGGGATATTTTTAGAAACCTCATTCTAAACCATTTAATATTTTATTATTCCTATCTATTAATCATAATATTTTTAATATTATCATTTCTTTATTATTTTCCTTTATTTTCCCAAATAATCAATTATTTAAATATAATTTCTTTTATTCAATATTTAATTAGACTTTTAGACGTACCAGATTCGAACACGAGTAGACCCATTCTGAGGTTGTTACAAATCTTCCCCCCTTAAAAAGATTCCGTCCTCGGAATCTACTTTAAGTGAACAGATGGGGATAGCAGGCCCTCATATCCTCCTCGGTCTCCCACGTCAGGTTTGACCCGAGGTTGTGCTTCCAATTGATCAAGACCAGCTAAATAGTCTTCTTTCTCAGCCGCTTAGTCTTCGTGTTCAGAATCTCGACGGGTTCTTCCACAAGCCGTGTAGAAGAATCAACTTTCAGATCATGCAAGGGTAGAATCTGATCTTTATCCACCTTGAACTTACGAAGATAGCAAACATTGAAGGTATTATGAATACCCGATAACTCTGGAGGTAACTCCAAAGATACTGTCTGCTCATTGACTTTCTGGATAATTCTGAAAGGACCAATATATCTCGGACTCAGCTTGCCCTTCCTGCCAAATCTGATAACACCCTTCCAGGGAGAAACCTTTAAGAATACCCGATCACCAACTTCAAAAGTAACCGGCTTGCGTTTAGGATCAGCATACATCTTTTGCCTATCCCTGGCTGCTTTAAGCTTCTAACGTGCAAGCTTAACTTTATCTGCAGTAATCTGGACCAGATCAGGTCCAGCATACTATTTCTCCCCTGGTTCAAGCCAACAGGTAGGTGTGCGACAACGCCTACCATAAAGCATCTCATACGGTGGCATACCGATACTAGAATGATATGAGTTGTTATAAGCAAACTCAATCAGAGGCAAATGAGAATCCCACGAGCCACCGTATTCGAGCACACATGCGCGCAGCATGTCTTCAAGAATTTGGATTGTCCTTTCGGACTGTCCGTCTGTCTACGGATGGTATGCGGTACTCAAATGAACACGAGTACCGAGCTCCCATTGAAGACTGCTCTAGAAGTGTGAAACAAAGCGTGTATCTCTATTAGAGACAATAGATAGAGGAACACCGTGTCGAGCAACAATCTCACTGATATATAACTGAGCAAGTCGAGGCATAGAAGAAGATTCAATAACTGCTAGGAAGTGTACACTCTTGGTGAGTCTGTTAACAATCACCCAAATCATGTCATGCCCTTTTAAAGTCATGGGCAATTTAGTAACAAAATCCATGGTGATGTTGTCCCATTTCCATTCAGGAATTGGTAATTGTTGCAAATTACCATAGGGTCGTTGGTGCTCGGTCTTCACCTGTGCACAGATCTGACATTTCTCCACATAAGAGGCAATGTCACGTTTCAGAGTAGGCCACCAATAAAGTGCCTTAAGATCATGGTACATTTTAGTGCACCCAGGATGAACAGATAGACGAGAACTATGCGCCTCCTTCAAGATTAGATCCCGGTTCCCTCCGATGTTAGGTACCCAGATTCGGGACCTGTATGTCTTCAATCCCCTGCTGTCATCTTGTAACTGCTCCTTCATCTTGGACATAACTTCAACCTTCAGATTAGCTTCTGTTAAAGGCTTCATGCTGAGCCTTCAGAGCAAAAACAACAGCTACCAACTCCAGATCATGAGTCGGATAGCTCTTCTCATGTGGCTTCAGTTGGTGGGAAGCATAAGTTATCACTTTGTCCTTCTGCATAAGGACACTTCCCAAACCTGCGTAAGAAGCATCACAGTATACAATAAAATCTTCTGACCCATTTAGCCGAGTCAGAATTGGAGCTTGACATAATAATTGCTTTAATGTCTGGATGGCCTTATCTTGTTCGTCAGACCACGAATAGGGAACATACTTTCGTGTAAGCTTCGTCAAAGGACCTGCAATCTTAGAAAAATTCTGGATGAACCGCCGATAGTAACCGGCAAGTCCTAAGAAGCTACGAATCTCAGATGGGGTTTTGGGAACTCCCAATTCATTACCGCCTCAACTTTAGAAGGGTCTACTTTGACACCATCCCTGCAGATCACATGGCCTAGAAAATGCACCTCCCGAAGCCAGAACTCACATTTAGAAAGTTTGGCATAAAGTTGTTCTCGCTTAAGAGTCTCGAGAACCTGACGAAGATGTGATTCATGTTCAGCTTTGGTTTTTGAATAGATTAGAATGTCGTCAATGAATACTATAACAAACTTGTCCAGAAATGGACGACAAACACGGTTCATGAGATCCATGAAGATAGCTGGTGCATTGGTGGAGCCGAATGGCATCACCAAGAACTCATAATGACCATAACGGGTACGAAAGGCTGTTTTTGGAATATCTTCAGCCTGAACCCGTACTGGATGATACCCCGATCGAAGATCAATCTTAGAGAAGCACGTTGCCCCCTGTAATTGATCAAATAAGTCATCAATGCGTGGTAAAGGGTATTTGTTCTTTACAGTTCGCTTGTTTGTTAGTCCCAGATTGTGTACGCAACAACAAATGTTTGTAGAAGGGGGGGGGGTTGAATACAAACTTTAGCTTTTAAAAATTAAAGACACACTGATATACTTTTATATAATTCTTATTGATATGAATCAAGAATTACATGTACTAGAAGTGGAAATTCTAAGTACAATAAAAGGTGGCAATCAATTTGTCTAACACATAGACAAGCTAACTCTAAAACAACTAATGTATATAGAGTGTTCAACACATGAACAAGTTTGATTCTACACAATGCTTATACTCTACGAATTTCTCAACTGATGAGATTTTCTTTCTGTGTAGTAGAGACTTTACTTTGTTGTATTGTGTATTGTATTGCATATTTGCATGTCCACCATGCATGAGTATATATAGAAGTCTTGGTGAATCCGGTTGCATGAGGGTAAGAGACAAAGAGGATGTGGAAATGTAATATTTTAATTGTAAAGGTAGTGGGTGAAAAGTAAAGTTACTTTAATCAAAACCCACATACTTTAATCAAAACCCACATTACAATATAAAATATTAAAACCCACATCTACTGCCGTGTAGAAGTTTCTTTCCCTTTCCATGATTGTACTTTAATCAACACCATGCTTCTGATTGATTTGACTTTACCAAGTATGGGATTGCCAGCCATACTTAGTTGTTTGAACAAATCTTCAAGATCTTCGTCTGTTTGAGGTATCATTATCCTTTTCCAGAGGATAAGATCAAAACCTTTTTGTCTCATACTTGATCCAAAAAGTGCATTTTTACTTTTACAAACAAAGATCTAAGGCATAATAGAACAACACATGTTCTGCCTTTTACATATGACTTACAATCTAAAAAGATAGAGTAGATTTGACATTTTTCATGAATCAGCTAACAGATTGTACTAGGAACACTGATATTCACTACTCAGTTGACAAAATATATCAGTTGATCACTTTTTGCTAGGACTCAGTTGATACATATTGCTCAGCTGATCAATAGTAAACCTAGGAGGACATAAGCTGATGTATTTGTATGATCAGTTGATCAAGATTGCTAAGCTGATCAATCAAATACATCAGTTTATAAGGGGAGATGACTTGTGTAAAGGAAGACTTACTTAGCTGATGCTCTGGGTCTCAGTTGGTCCATTTGTTCACTCAGCTGATAGAGTGGGCACTCAGCTGATCAATTTCTTTACTCAGCTGATCACTTTCTTCACTCAGCTGATCAATCTGTTCACTCAGCTGATGGAATATTTTCCTCAGCTGATCAACAATTTTGCTCAGCTGATAGACTGTTTTCCTCAGCTGATGGTCTTCTTTATTTGTTTTCTTCATCTGATGCTCCTTGGCTGATATCCTTTGGCTGATACTTTGAGTAGGATCTGATGCTCAGCTGATGGCTTATTTTCCTCGGCTGATGGTTCCATACTTAGCATATTTTTACATAAACTGATTCAAACAACACATGTTTGAATTCTTTCTAAGTCATACTGAATGTAGGGTTTGGTTATCATAAAATTCTATGTTTTAGGATAGGCAGAGTTGATTATTAGGGTGAAGTGATTATCTCCCCAACATTGTTAAGCTCCCTGTAATCTATGCACATCCGCATAGTACCATCTTTCTTCTTATAAAACCGGAGCTCCCCAAGGTGAAGAGCTCGGGCGAATGAAACCCTTGTCAAGTAAATCTTGAATCTGATTCATAATCTCGTGAACGTTCGAGGGAGAGAGACGATACGGAGTTTTAGCCACTTGCGTAGCTCCGGGTACAAGATCAATCCTGTAATCAACATCCCTGACTGGAGGCAGTCCGGGTAACTCATCCGGGAAGACCTCAGGGTATTCTGACACTACCCTGATATTTTTCAACTGGTTGTTTCTCCATTTTAGTATTAATAACACAGGAAAAGTATGAGACACAACCTTTAGTAACTGATTTCTGAGCTTTAAGAATAGAGATGATAGGGATATCAGACTCCCGTTTCTCACCTCGAGCTATTGCATAAGATCTGTCTGACAAAGGAAATCAAATAATCTTCTTTGAGCATAGAATTTCAGCATCTTTACTGCTAAGCCAATCCATTCCAATCACAGCATCAAACCCCGCGATTGGCATAACCAGAAATGAAAGAGGGAAACTAGTCCCATCAATGTTAATCAGTGCCATAGGTACTTTATGAACAACAAAAACTATTCTACCATTAGCAACCTCAACACCTATCGGATCAATCAATGTACTAATAGGCAGTTGAAGTTTGGCACACAAAGATGCAGAGATAAAAGAATAAGTTGCTTCTGTATCAAATAAAACACAGGCAGGAGAATCGTTAATAAGAAAAGTGCCAGTGATGACATCACCTGCGGCCTTAGCCTCATCGGCGGTCATTTGGATGCCCTGCCTAGTGAACGTGGTGCAACATTCTTCCCCCGTCCCGAGGAAGATCCACCAGCTCCTCCTGATCCAGTGTTGGGACCCGATCTGCAGTCAACCAATCGATGTCCCGGCTTGAGGCACTTGTAGCACACATTATCTTTATATTTACAGCTATCCGCTGTATGCCCCTTCTGCCCACACTTAGGACACCTTACACAGTATCCTTAGTACAATGCCATGTATGCCTAGATCGACACTAAGCACACCATAGATCATCAGAAGGATTGTACCTTAAACCCCCTTGTTGCTGCTGGTGTTGCTGTGGCTGCCTCTGCCATGACCCTCCACTTGTAGCCTTCGTCCCCGAAGACTGTTCAAACTTCCTTTTGGAAGTTCCCCTAGCCTGTGGTGCGTGATCACTCTCATACCAGCGTGCAAAATCAAATGCCTTATCCAAAGTGGTGGCAAACCGGATAGATGATCTATATTCAGGTGGCAGAGCGAGTGCAAAGCGATTAATCTTTGCCTCCTCATCAGGCAAAGAACCCTGCACAAAACGGATCAATTTGGTATACCTGGTGATAAGTTCCTCAACTATTCGGTTGCCTTTAGACAAGGCTCTGAACTCGTTATCCACCGCTTCTACTGCTTGGGCTGAACAATATTTAGCCCTCAAGATCCTTAGAAAATCCGTCCAGGTCATAAAATTAAGGACGGCAGCCGGTGTAGAAGCCATCACAGTATCATACTAGGAAACCGCGCGACCTCGCAACATCTTCCTTGCATAAGCCACCTTCTTAGACTCCTCAGCTTCACAAGTCTCAAATGCTAATTCTGTATCACGGATCCACCTCTCCGTGACAACCATATCCATATTACCATCGAAGGTAGGTGGCGAAACCCAACAATCTCCCCTATTTGATGATGACAAAACCTTTTTCTTTTTGAAGAATCAGTTTGACTTCGAATTACAAAAGATTTACACTTTTAAGTACCTTTGAGTACCTAGCTATCTGTTTTTGGTAGCTCTTTTTATTTGAACCTTGTTCTATTTTTGGTTTCTTTTCTAGTGTTCCATTTTGTTCTGTTTTTGTGAAATCTTTTTCTGTGTTGTACCATTTTGTTCTATTTTTGTGGTATCTTTTCATTTTTCCATTTTTATATGTTTTTGATTTTCTGATATACATAAACATCACTTGAAATAACAGAATAAAGAAATGTACATAAGTGATTACATAGATAGACTACTAACTAACTATTCTATAATTTACAATCAACTTAATAACAACAAAAACTTCAGAGTTAGAATCAGTCTTCAATCATCCCACCAAGGTTCTTCTTTAACTTCAAAATCTTTGGCACGGGGATTAGCTTCAGCTAACACTTCACATTGGGCTTGAACAAGGGCTTCAAAGTTTTCATTTCCAATTCTGCCTCTTGTAGATATCCTTAGCCCAAATAGAAACTTTTTGCTAGCTTTAAGGATTTCAGACTGTCTAAAGAACCTCTAAGTGCCAGCTCTGTCCAAAAAGAATATACCTTCAACAGGCATAATTATAAACTTGAACAACTCAGGAGTGATGTTCAGTGGAAGAGATGTGTTGAGACCCTCAAAATCTAATAAGAATTCATGCTGGGGTAGTACCTCTCTTAGATCAAATGGTTTGAATGTCTTAGAGCCTTTCTTATGAAGATTATCAACTGTGTGCACATGCCTGTAATAATCATCTGGAGTTAAGGCCCTTTGTGACACAGCTAGAGCTATCCAATTCTGAATTTTCTGAATAAATTGAACTTTGAGCTTTGAATTGGATTTGAAGAGAAGGTACAGGATCTCAACTAACTCTGTGAACCCATATATGTGACACCTCTCATAGGATACAACTTCACAGTTGTTGAAGTTGTTCTGTCTTATTGCTTTGAGGTAGGGTTCACCATCACCTTTATGGACAGTGGCTCTTGTTATTGGAGTTGGTTCTGTTCTGTTTCTCAAAATATTAATCCTTTCTCTGAAGCTTTGAAGTCTTTGTTGACTTAGATTGATGGGAGCAGATAAATCAAGGTTGAAGAGGGTTTTGATGGCATCAGCATGGCTTTGAGTAGTTAAGCCTGAGATTTTTCCCTTGCCGATTTGCGTTGAGCAGCAGCTTGATTTTGACTTTGTTCTTGCTCTTGCTGATATGCTAGCTCTTTGGCTTGGTAGATTTCTTCAACTGAAACACCCAATGCTTGAGCCATTTAAGCATTTTCCCTTTCTTCCTGTTCTTTAAGAGCAAGCTCCCTTTTCATTTGAGCATCAGCTTCAACTTGCTCATCTGTCATCTTTTGTTTGCCTTTATCCTTAGGAGCAGAGGTTGAAGCCTTTTGGACTGATGTGGTTGATTGGACTGGTGGAGCAGATGGCTTAGGGCTCTGTCTTCTTCTTCTGAGGATGTCAGAAAGTGGAGTGTCATCCTCATCATCAGAATCAGACTCTATGTTGATTGGTGGAGAGCAACCCTCAGCAACTTTTCTTTTAGGTTTTGGCCTGTTTGCCATCCTTTCCAGCCTTTTGGGAAACCTTTGCTCCCCCTCAGAAGGTGCTTTTCTTTTAATAGGTGAGGGAGCTGTTGCTTTGGGTGCTTCCTGCTGCATGATTTTGGTGGCTGTTTCAGCATAGGCAGCATCAATATCCTCTGAGTCAGGATCATCCTCCCTTGAAGAACTTGAGAATTTCTCCCCCCTTTTGGCATCATCAAAAGGAGGAGGGGAGTCACCTGCTGCAGGCTTATGGGATGGGGTAGGGGCAGGGGTAGGGGTATGGGTTGAGGAAGGGGTAGAGGGAATTTTAGAGAGCTGAAGGGAGAGGTCATCCTTGAGATCTTTAATGGCTTTCCATAATGAGAGATGACTCATTCTGGATTGTTCTGTTAAGGTTTCTATGTCATCAAGGATGCCTTTAAGAAAAGAAGGAATTGGAAGGAGTTGTTCAGGAATGGGTACAGAAATGTTTGGGTTGATTGGGCGTAGGGTTTGGAGATAGGATAGGAGGTTGGATATGGTTTGGTTTAGGGTAGATATAGTAGATTGAGGAAGGATGGGAATTTGTGGTTGAGAGGGAAGAAGGGTAGAGAGATGGTCGATTTTGGTAAGGATTGGGGTAAGGTTAATGGGTGCAGGAGGGTTGGGATGGGGTTTTGAGAGACTCAATGTCTTTGGTAAGTTGAGACAATTGAGCAGAGGTTTGGGTTTGGAAGGTTTGAAAGGTTTGGGTTAGCTGATCAAGGTTTTGGTTAATCATCTGGATAAGAGTAAGGTTTGGGGTTTGGGTAGATATAGATGGGGGAGAGGTGGAAGGGGTGGATAAAGGTTCAAAGAACTTGGGTAAGGTTTGTGTCCCCTCATTTAAGCCTTGGAGTATAAGCTCAAATTCATTGGGGAAGAGTGTTGAGCCCTGTGCAAGTGGTTGGTTTGTACCACTAGCATTGGCAGGCTGTGCTTGTGTAAGAATAGAATCAATGATAGGTGCAAGATAAGTGGACTGAGTGTGGGATGCACTCAATAACAGGGAATCCCTTATTGGATCCACATTCTCTTGGGAGAATGTAGATGGTACAGGCTGACTCAATTATGGGATAGACACAGTGCGACCTTGGGGTGAGGTCTGTCTTTCAATGAAATCAACCTTTTGGGAGGTTGTCTCAGCTAGCGGTTTAAGTCACATTTTTACAGATGTATCCTGTTGTGAGGATACATCCACTGGTTCAAAGGTTGCAACATCCAATTGATCCCCCTCAACATGAGGAAGGGTAATTGGAGTTGAGGCCAGAGGTGTGGATTGCATTCCCTTAAAGTGCTCATAATGATTCACTTCTGGTGACCTTGTATATATGGGGCTACGAATAGGAGTAGAACTAGTGACCACACGAGGTTCACTAGAGCTTGACTGTTGGAGTGGTGTTTGGACTGGAGATGAGGATGGGCTATCAAAGGTTGGGACGACCATTTGAATATCCTCAGAGGTAGAATCAGTACTATCCATACCTTGGGTCATGATGTGCCTACTTCTGTCAATGAGCCCCAGAAGTTGCTCAGAGATCTCTTGTTCTTGGGCATCACCATCATCACCAAGAGAACTTAGCTCCATTGGACTAGGAGGACCAAAATCACCAGCATCACCATCACTAGCATCATCATCATCATGCTTAGAACCAGTGTGGCTTTCATCAGCATCAGCATCATCATCACCATTATCATCATCATCATTTTCATCATCATCAGCATTTTCATCACCATTTGCAGCATCTATAAGCTCTTGCATTTAAGCAGTGATTGGAGGACCTCTGTTTGCCTTTAAGAAATGGAATATCTTTTCACCCATGGCAGGGACAGGAATATGCTCAAGATGTTCTGTTAAGCCCACATAATCATCCTCTCCAATTTCCCTCATGGCTATCAAGCTTAAATATCGAATGTAGGGCACCTGTGACCTCGATGATTTCTTGGTTGTGCTCTGAGTGATTTTATCAATGAGATCAAAGAATATGACTTGAGCAAAGTCGATGTTGACCCCAAAGGCTAGGGCATAGAGCACCAGAAGCTCGGTTTGGTTGATGAGATGGTGGCTTCCAGATTTAGGACCGAAGCAATGGATGACCACGTTGGCCAAATACTTCCATGGATGAGCAAGAGCAGAGACCTTGACTTGACCATGCACTACAGGTTCATTGTAGCCAATGGTGTCTAAAACTGTTTGAACTTCGGCTCTGGATGGAAAAGCTGTGTAAGGTGGAAAGTGGGGAATATTAGTGGCTTCACGAAGTGTTTCAACGGTGATTTGGAGATTATAGTTTTCTTGGGCTAGGGTGCAGTTGATGGTGTTGTTGTTTGGGTTATAGGTAGCGGAGTACCATAGCTCACCAATAATGGTAGGGTATATGTAGTGTGGATCAGCGGTGAGACTATCAAACAGGGGATGAGCTTGAAACCTCTGAACCATTGGTTCATAACCTTGGTTTTCTCGTGAGGCAGGGATGGTGGTGCAGAGTAGAATGTTGTTGGGAGTTATATTCATCGGTTGATTGGGTGCAATATTCTCACCAGGGTTAACAACCGGGTCTGGAATATAGGTGGCCATTTGGTAGGGATGATGAACAGTGAGTATCGAGAGAGAAGGTATGGTAGTTCTTTGTAGAGAGAGAGAGGGAATTTGAAAAGTTTGAATAGGTAAAGGTGAATGAGAGAGAAATTGGGATATTTATGATGGTTAGTTAACAGAGATCGTTAGATACTGACAAAAGATCTAACAGAAAACAAATTAATTAGCTATTAAATGAAAACTGACAAACGGAGTAAATAACTAGGGTTAAAAAGCATTAAATAAGGGTAAAAAGTGAAAATTTTACTAAGTGTAGAATCATCAGCTGATCATAGGAGTGTATCAGCTGATGAAAAACTATTAGTTAATGGGTATCAGCTGATGGAAAACTATCAGCTGATAGTGAGAATTTGGTGTATCAGCTGAGTAAAGTACTTAGCTGAGCATGTCTTCCTTATCTTAAAGTGATCAACTGAGTAAATTTGATCAGCTGATAGGCATCAGCTGAGCATAGTTACTCACTTTACACAAATCAAGTAAGACTTAGATATGCTTAGATAAGTATCTTATAATTTTCAACACTTATAAATTAACACAATCTAAATTACCACTATTCTAAACTAAAAATTAAGCATACCTAGTTTGGATATTAGGAAATTGAACCTTGCTTCATCTAATGGCTTTGTGAACAAGTCTGCAAATTCTAAATCAGTGTTGATGTAGTGCAAAGTTACCTTCTTCTTTTGCACATTATCTCTGAGAAAATGATGTCTGATTTCAATATGCTTTGTTTTTGAATGCATGACTGGATTATTTGAGATGGAGATTGCACTTGTATTGTCACATAGAATTGGGGTGTTTTCAAACTTCATATCATAATCAAGTAGTTGATTTTGTAACCACAAAGTTTGAGCACAACAGCTTCTTGCAGCAATGTATTCTGCCTCTGCAATAGATGTTGACACTGAATTCTGTTTCTTACTAGACCAACTAATCAATCTTCCTCCTAGAAGTTGACAACCACCTGAAGTACTTTTTCTGTCTAATGTGCATCCTGCAAAATCAGAATCAGAATATCCAACTAACTCAAAATCTGTGTCTTTGGGATACCAAAGACCAAGATTAGGAGTTCCTTTGAGATATCTGAATATTCTCTTAACAGCAGCAAGATGTGATTCTTTATGATCTGCTTGATATCTTGCACAGAGACATGTTGAAAACATTATATCTGGTCTACTTGCAGTGAGGTATAAAAGTGACCCAATCATTCCTCTATAAGTAGTAATGTTCACTGATTTACCATCAGCGTCCTTTCCTAACTTGATAGAAGTAGACATAGGTTTTTTCATTGAAGAACAGTTTTCAAAATCAAACTTCTTGAGTAAATCTTTGACATACTTTGTTTGATGAATGAAAATACCATCAACCTCTTGTTTAACTTGCAAACCAAGAAAATAGTTTAACTCACCCATCATGCTCATTTGATAATTATCAGACATGAGTTTAGAAAACTTTTTGCATAGTTCCAAATTAGTAGACCCAAATATTATATCATCTACATATATCTGCACAAGTATCACATCACCTTTGTACTTCCTAATAAATAAAGTGCTATCAATGCATCCTCTTGTAAAACCTTTGTTAATGAGAAAAGAAGAGAGGGTATCATACCAGGCTCTTCGAGCTTGCTTAAGACCATATAAAGCTTTGTTTAGAAAGTAAACATGATCAGGTAAGCTTGAATCCTCAAAACCAGGAGGTTGTTTGACATACACCTCTTCTTTGAAATCTCCATTCAGAAATGCACTCTTTACATCCATTTGAAACACTTTGAAGCTTTTGAAGGCATCATAGGCTAGGAATAGTCTGATAGCTTCCAATCTTGCAACAGGGGCAAAGGATTCATCAAAATCAATACCTTCTTCTTAACAGTACCCCTGTGCCACTAGCCTTGCTTTGCTTGTGATGATTTTCTCATTTTCATCTAGCTTATTTCTGAACACCCACTTTGTTCCAATGATGGATTTATCCTTTGGTTTGGGTACCAAAGTCCATACATTATTTCTTTTGAATTCTGCCAGTTCTTCTTGCATGGCAGACACCTAGTGGGGATCAATGAGAGCTTCGTCAACCTTCTTTGGTTCAATCATTGAGACAAATCCATAATACAAGCAGATGTTGCAAGCTTTTGATCTTGTTCTAACTGGATCATCTATGTTGTCTATCACCAAATTATGAGGATGATACTTGAGGTCTTTGAAGGCTTTTTGGATTTCTTGGGAATTGGGATTCATTTGGATTTGGGGAGAAGCAGTTATATGTTGGCTATCAGCAGTAGAAATGAGTTCATTTTGAGTGGCTGATATAACTTCATTATTGCAATCTGTGGGTATCTCTACTGAAGAGGGAATGAGTGATATGGAATTGGAATATAATGATGTAGAGTCATTTTCCACATGATTCAGTAGAGATATGGGATTGGATGAGGATGGTTATACATGGTTAAAAATTTGAATAGGAACAGGTTCATCTACATCATGAGCAGCTGGTGGAGAGGGATCTACTTGCTCTGAAGGAACTTCTCCAGTTTGCATAAGATCATTAAATTCTTCACCTGAAACATGATTAGAGGAGCAAGAAGCAACAAAGTCATTTTCATTGAAACTTACATTGATGGATTCTTCTATGACTATGGTTTTGAGGTTGTATACTCTGTATGCTTTAGAAATCACAGAGTAACCTACAAACACTCCTTCATCAGCTTTAGGAGAAAACTTCTGCAATTGATCTTTTTGATTGAGTATAAAACATTGACAACCAAAGATATGCAGAAAGCTGATGCTTGGCTTCCTTCCCTTGAGCACTTCATATGGAGTTTTGTTGTGCCTCTTGATAATAAGGGACCTGTTCTGTGTGAAACATGCACAACTTACAGCCTCAGCCCAGAAATTAAAGGGTAACCCATTTTCACACAACATGGTTCTGGCAGCTTCAATCAATGTTCTATTTCTTCTTTCAGCTACACCATTTTGTTGTGGGGTTCTTGGAGAAGAAAAGTTTTGAGATATCCCTTTCTCATCACAGAAAGATTCTAGAGTTTTATTTCTGAATTCAGTTCCATGATCACTTCTAAGACTCCTCACCAGATTGCCATTCAACACTTCCATCTTCTTGATAAAACAGATAATCTCTTTAGCAGCCTCACTCTTTGCTTTAAGAAAGAAAACCCAAGTATATCTTGAGAATTCATCAACCAATACAAGAGCATACTTACTTCCACCAATACTAGCAGTTGCAACAGGACCAAAGAGATCCATATGCAACATATAGAAAGGTTCTGTAATTGAGAAGGCCTGCTCGGATGGAAATGATGTCTTATGTTGCTTTCCCTTCTCACAAGCAGTGCAAAGTTTAGGCTTAAGATAAGTCAGTGAAGGTAGTCCTGACACTAGTTCACCCTTGCTCAACTTTTTGATGTTTTTGAAATTAAGGTGGGAAAGCCTCTTGTGCCATAGCCAGTTTGTATCCTCATTATTCTTGGAGTACAAACATGTTTCCTTTGAAGGATCACCAGAGGACATGTAAAGTGTATACACATCCTTGGTTCTCTTGGCACTGAACACTGTATTACCTTCTTTATTTATGATGGAGCCTCCTGTCTTTGTGAAGTGGACTTCATTATCTCCATCACACAATTGACTTATGCTTATGAGATTATATTTCAGCCTTTTGACATATGAAACTTTTGACAGCTTGAGGTTCCCATTATGAAGCTCACCATAGCCTTTTGTTTGCGCATGGTTGTTGTCACCAAAAGTCACCCTTGGACCTTTCTCTTTCTTGTAGTTACCAAGCAAAGCCTTGTTACCTGTCATGGTTCTTGAACATCCACTGTCAAGAAACCAAGAACCAACACCCAGCACAGATTTAAATGAAAGAAGAGTTAGTGACACAAGTAGGAATCCACTACTTAGTGGATCCGTGTGGAATGCACCTAGCTTTCCACTTCATCTTAGGTTTCTTATGTATGAGAGGAGTGACTATGTTATCATTACAAGTCCGCTGTCTTGAATTCCCTTCTAAAGAACATTCAAATGCCTTATGCTCTTTGCTTCCACATTTATAACATTTTTGAGATTTTGTGGCCTTGGAGCATTGAACACATGGTTTGAATGCTTATGAGATTTCTTATCAGTCATCATTTGACTAACATGACCATTCAGCTTATGAAGCTTATCCTGTAAATTTCTTAGGTCTTTATTTACAGGCACCTTAGATTGATCTTTGTTTTTAGAAAGTTTTTGACCAATCTTTGGAGTGGCAAAAATGGGAACAATGTGATTATCATTCTTTTTACTCATAGTTTCTTCTATTAAAAGAGAGTTGATTACTTCTAGATCAACTGATTGTTTAGAAGATGAGCTATGATCAGCTGACAGGTTATCAGCTGAGCATTTATCATCTACTAACCTATCAGTTGATGGAGTAGTATTAGCTAATGATTCTTCAGTTTGTGAAATGCTAAGAATTAAGTCATCTGTTTTCAAGGTTTGACAGCAGAATGTCTCTGAGGTCTCAACCAATTATTCCTTTCCTTTAATCGCATCCTTTGACTTTGTGTTATTAGCATTTTTACATTCTGAAATCTTACTAGAGGATGATTCAAAAGAAGGAATAATTGATTCTTTTGAGTGGGAACTTTTGCTTCTAACAAACTTATTTGTGAACACACTTTTGCCTTTAATAGTTTTGTGAAAGGTCTGTGGCAAAATGTCAGCTTTGTCTAAGATATTAAGGTTCTTACTAGAATCAACATAGTTAGCAGCCTTAGAGTAATTTTCACTAATAATAGCTTGAACTTGTTTGGGTATCTGCTCCTTGACACACTGAGTGGTCTTTTCTACAGATACACATCAAGACTTTACTACTTTTTGGAGGTCATTAAACTTTTTGGTTGCTTCACTAGTTTCTTTTACTAAGATCTTATTAAGTATCTTTTGATTAGCTAGTTCATCATTTAAGATTGTTATCTGCTTAAGTTCCTTATCGTTAAGAATTAACTTTTCCTTTAGTGATTCTACTTCTAGTTTTAGCTTCTTCTCTCTTTGAATAGCAGACTGGAAATCAATACACAAGTAATCAAACATAGCATTCTTCTCATTATCATCATAGTTAATAAATTTTCCAACCTGATACATAGAAGAAGGATCCCAGTTGGTAGTTGAACAAGCTTTAGCAGCCTTTTTCATATCTTCATCAAAGGAACTACCATCATTGTTGTTGGCCATCATGCAGAACTGAGCAGAGATCACCTCATCTTCATCTGAGGAGAGATCTTCTTCTGCCAAATCTTCTTTTTCAGCAACAAGAACTTGGCCCTGCGCTTTCTTCTTCGTCTTCTTGTCAAGGACAGCAGCAAGGAATTTCTTATACTTAGCTTCATAATCAATCTTGCCCTCCTGCTTTTGCACAGATGAAAAACCAGTGTTATATTTGGACTTACAGTCACTGGCTATGTGGCCAATCTTGCCACACTTATAACACTCTGTTGTGGAGGCATCAAAGGTGGATTTGGACTTGACAAACTTTGATGACCTCTTGCTGAACCTCTTGACACCCTTTCTCTTCTTGAAAGGTTTGAACTTCTTAACCAGCATAGCTACACCTTCAACCAACTCCTCCAGATTACTTTCCTCACAATCCTCCTCCTCATCACTTTCTGCAGCACTCTCCTCTCCATCTCCTTCTTCATCAGAACCAGAATCAATAGTTGCAAAGTTTCTCATCTTTGTATCTCTTGATACAAGGGTAGTTGGTGCAACTTTCACTACCTCCTTCATCTCCTTGGATGATAACTTCCTTTGCTTGACTGATTGCTCATGATTGAGTAAGTTACCACAGAGAGCAACCAGAGACATTCCCTTAATCTTCTCACTATGTCTTAGAACAGTGACAAAGTGATCCCATGTTTCAGGGAGGGAGTCTAGAAACTTGTTCACCAAGACAAAGTTGCTCTTGGTTATGTCTGCCCTTTTCAAGTCATTAACTAGGCAGTTGAACCTGGTGTATGTCTGTGTAAGACTCTCACCTTTCTGAGCAAAAAAGAATTCATACTCTCTGTTGAGGAGGAGCTCTTGTTCTCCTTCACCTCTTCAGTCCCTTCATATGCAACTGTGAGTGTATCTAACATCTCTTTTGCAGAATAACAGTTAAGCACTTGATGATAGATTTCATTGGGTAGTGTAGAGACAAGAGCTGATCTAGCCTTAACATCTAGGTTAACCAACCTCTTATCCTCATTTGTCCACAGATGCATGGGTTTGGTTATAATTCTTTCAGTTGTAGAGGTTTGAACTTCAGATTCTGATGGGATGGATAACACTGATGTTGGAACATAAGGACCATCAGTGACTATTTCAAGCATTTGGATATCAAGGGTGGATAGGAAAAGATGTGCTCTACTTTCCCACATGGAGAAATTTTCAGCATCAAACATGGGACATCTTGTTAAAGACCCAGTGTTTGAGATATTCATATTTGTAACGCCGGTCTTTCAAATTTCAGAGTATATTTTTTTTCAAAACGCGTGCGGAAGCGAATTATTTATTCACATTATATAACTTATATAAATATAAGTTGTAATTACAAAAGTATTGTTTAACAAAGTTTCCAACGTTACGAACTAGATCGACCATTACACTAAACATTTACATAACATTGTCCTATTACAGTGTTCCCCAAGAACCAAACATGCCATCCCTGCACGTACCCGTGCTCACCTTTAGTCTATTTACCTGCATTAGGAATATTCATGAGAGGGTTAGCTATAAATAGCTAATGAATAACAATTAAAGCAAGAGCAGTACATTAACAGTATCATAACATATTTCATGCATCACATAACTTCATTCAAGTCTATCCTAACACACGTTGAAGTTCCGGTTCTCAGCAGGCATCACGTCTTGCAGGGCTATAAACCCGGCTCAATGATCCTCACTTGGGAAACCGTTACTTCCTCCGCGCCGGTGGAGAAGCGGGTAGCGGTCCACCATTGCGTTCTTCGGGATCATATCCCATTTAGGATCAATGGGAAAACTGAGAGCCCCGAGTTAGTATTGAGGGCGGCGGTTTAGCTAGAACCAAGATTCGTGATCATCGAATCCCGCACCACAATCTCTACAATGTAGTACCGGCACTCAAACAATGGCCTACTCTGGCCTCATCACAAACACATTGGCCTACTCCGGCCCTTTACATATCAAGAGTGACCTAAACAGGCCTTTTTACATATCAACAATGACATACAAGGTCTTTTACATGCATACATATCATTTGGTTCTCATATTTAGTTCATAAATCTCTAAACATGCATATCTACAATTTCATGGATTGTAACATACAAAACATCTTCTAATACTATTAATATCATACTCGAGTTAATTGTTACTCACCTATTGAGCTATAACAAGTAAGTACTACGTCACAGGTGATCCTTGATCAACTGGTACACCTAAACAATTCAATACACACCATTTAACACTTCAAACATAATTTGCCAGAAGCAAGGTACGGCCGTACCTTGCCAAGGCACGCCCGTGCCTGGAGAGGAACGCCCGGACTTGGGCAAACACGCCCCGTACCTGATACTCAGGTACGCCCCGTGGCTAGAAACACTCCCCCGGACCTTCTAGGGTTAGGCACGCCCGTACCTTTTGGAGGTACGCCCGGCCTCCCCGGGTACGCCCAAGGTCACGGTCTGTTCTTGAGAGGCACGCCCGTGCCTTTCCATTTGCAGCAGCAGGTTCGACCAGAACCTGTTGTTTCCCAGCCAAAACATCACCAAAACATATCAATTCGATTTCCAGTCAAAAGCTATGGTTCACATACGAACTAACATATCAAATACAGCCTAAAGGTACCATTTTTACACACTTTAACAACAAATTCAGACTTTAGGACCAAAATCCTACTTTTGACCCATTTAGACTTTAATTCTTAAAATCAATCAAAATGGACCTTTAATTATCAAAACCAACTTCTGTGATCCTAAAATCAATATAGAAATCAATTGGAAACAACAATTTCTTTTATTGGCTTCAATTTGGTGATTTCCACCCAAATACCCAAAACTTAGAAACTTCAAGAATTGAATACTAGAACTTACAAGATTAAAGATGGATTAGAAGGATGATAACAACAGATTGAGACTTGAATTCCAGCAAGAATTGCAACAGATTTGTGCTTGAAAGATCACCTTATGAATTTTTTTTCTTGATTGCCTTGAACACAAGAACACACACATACACAAGGTTAATTTGTCTGTGAATGTCCACGTGAGTAAGGAGGGATGCCTACTTGTGGGTTTCATTTATCCACAAGTGGGTATCTTGCTCCCCTTTTCAACCTACAACTTAATGCACGAATACCCATTTTAAGTAACGGGGATATTTTTGGAAACCTCATTCTAAACCATTTAATATTCTTTTATTCATTTATATTTCTACTAATATTTTATCTTTACTCGTTTAATAACTAATTTAGTTATTTTCTTTTAATATCTTTATATATATATTATATTCAATTTATTTAAATTAATATACGTACCACGTCAGCATGTGTCTAGGCCCTTTCTGAGGATGTTACAATATTGTTTGCGAATGAGGTCATATTGAGAAAGGTAGAAGCAGTTGTAGAGTAAGCAAAACAGATCTATATATGGATTATCTAACCTGCTCTCATACCAGTTGTTAGTCCCAGATTGAGTACGCAACAACAAATGTTTGTAGAAGGGGGGGGGTTGAATACAAATTTAGCTTTTAAAAATTAAAGACACACTGATATACTTTTATATAATTCTTATTGATATGAATCAAGAATTACATGTACTAGAAGCGGAAATTCTAAGTACAATAAAAGGTGGCAATCAATTTGTCTAACACATAGACAAGCTAACTCTAAAACAACTAATGTATATAGAGTGTTCAACACATGAACAAGTTTGATTCTACACAATGCTTATACTCTACGAATTTCTCAACTGATGAGATTTTCTTTCTGTGTAGTAGATACTTTACTTTGTTGTATTGTGTATTGTATCGCATATTTGCATGTCCACCATGCATGAGTATATATAGAAGTCTTGGTGAATCCGTTTGCATGAGGGTAAGAGACAAAGAGGATGTGGAAATATAATATTTTAATTGTAAAGGTAGTGGGTGAAAAGTAAAGTTACTTTAATCAAATGTATGATAAAAGTAATTGTACTTTTCTGCAAAAGTGCAACCCATTACAATATAAAATATTAAAACCCACATCTACTGCCGTGTAGAAGTTTCTTTCCCTTTCAATGATTGTACTTTAATCAACACCATGCTTCTGATTGATTTGACTTTACCAAGTATGAGATTGCCAGCCATACTTAGTTGTTTGAAGAAATCTTCAAGATCTTCGTCTGTTTGAGGTATCATTATCCTTTTCCAGAGGATAAGATCAAAACCTTTTTGTCTCATACTTGATCCAAAAAGTGCATTTTTACTTTTACAAACAAAGATCTAAGGCATAATATAACAACACATGTTCTGCCTTTTACATATGACTTACAATCTGAAAAGATAGAGTAGATTTGATATTTTTCATGACTCAGCTAACAGATTGTACTAGGAACACTGATATTCACTACTCAGTTGACAAAATATATCAGTTGATAACTTTTTGCTAGGACTCAGTTGATACATATTGCTCAGCTGATCATATAGATGCTCAGCTGATCAATAGTAAACCTAGGAGGACATAAGCTGATGTATTTGTATGATTAGTTGATCAAGATTGCTAAGTTGATCAATTAAATACATCAGTTTATAAGGGGAGATGACTTGTGTAAAGGAAGACTTACTTAGCTGATGCTCTAACCTCAGCTGATCCATTTGTTTACTCAGCTGATAGAGTAGGCACTCAGCTGATCAATTTCTTTACTTAGCTGATCACTTTCTTCACTCAGCTGATCAATCTGTTCACTCAGCTGATGGAATATTTTCCTCAGCTGATCAACAATTTTGCTCAGCTGATAGACTGTTTTCCTCAGCTGATGGTCTTCTTCATTTGATTTCTTCATCTGCTGCTCCTTGGCTGATATCCTTTGGCTGATACTTTGAGTAGGATCTGATGCTCAGCTGATGGCTTATTTTCCTCAGCTGATGGTTCCATACTTAGCATATTTTTACATAAACTGATTCAAACAACACATGTTTGAATTCTTTCTAAGTCATACTGAATGTAGGGTTTGGTTATCATCAAATTCTATGTTTTAGGATAGGCAGAGTTGATTATTAGGGTGAAGTGATTATCTCCCCAACATTTCTTAGCTCCCTGTAATCTATGCACATCTGCATAGTACCATCTTTCTTCTTATAAAACAGGAGCTCCCCAAGGTGAAGAGCTCGGGCGAATGAAGCCCTTGTCAAGTAAATCTTGAATCTGATTCATAATCTTGCGAACGTTAGAGGGAGCGAGACGATACGGAGTTTTAGCCACTTGCATAGCTCCGGGTACAAGATCAATCCTGTAATCAACATCCCTGACTGGAGGCAGTCCGGGTAACTCATCCGGGAAGACCTCAGGGTATTCTGACACTACCCTGATATTTTTCAACTGGTTGTTTCTCCATTTTAGTATTAATAACATTGGCAAAGTATGAGACACAACCTTTAGTAACTGATTTCTGAGCTTTAAGAATAGAGATGATAGGGATATCAGACTCCCGTTTCTCACCTCGAGCTATTGCATAAGATCTGTCTGACAAAGGAAATAGAATAATCTTCTTTGAGCATAGAATTTCAGCATCTTTACTACTAAGCCAATCCATTCCAATCGCAACATCAAACCCCGCGATTGGCATAACCAGAAATGAAAGAGGGAAACTAGTCCCATCAATGTTAATCAGTGCCATAGGTACTTTATGAACAACAGAAACTATTCTACCATTAGAAACCTCAACACCTATCGGATCAATCAATGTACTAATAGGCTGTTGCAGTTTGGCACACAAAGATGCAGAGATAAAAGAATAAGTTGCTTCTGTATCAAATAAAACACAGGCAGGAGAATCGTTAATAAGAAAAGTGCCAGTGATGACATAACATGCAGCCTTAGCCTCATCAGCTGTCATTTGGAATGCCCTGCCTGGTGAACGTGGTGCAACATTCTTCCCCCGTCCCGAGGAAGATCCACCAACTCCTCCTGATCCAGTGTTGGGACCCGATCTGCAGTCAACCGATCGATGTCCCGGCTTGAGGCACTTTTAGCACACATTATCTTTATATTTACAGCTATCTGCTGTATGCCCCTTCTTCCCACACTTAGGACACCTTACATAGTATCCTTAGTACAATGCCCTGTATGCCTAGATCGACACTAAGCACACCATAGATCATCAGAAGGACTGTACCTTAAACCCCCTTGTTGCTACTGGTGTTGTTGTGGCTGCCTCTGCCATGACCCTCCACCTGTAGCCTTCGACCCTGAAGACTGTTCAAACTTCCTTTTGGAAGTTCCCCCAGCCTGTGGTGCGTGATCACTCTCATACCAGCATGCAAAATCAAATGCCTTATCCAAAGTGGTGGCAAACCGGATAGATGATCCATATTCAGGTGGCAGAGCAAGTGCAAAGCGATTAATCTTTGCCTCCTTATCAGGCAAAGAATCCTGCACAAAACGGAACAATTCGGTATACCTGGTGATAAGCTCCTCAACTGTTCGGTTACCTTTAGACAAGGCTCTGAACTCGTTATCCACCGCTTCTACTGCTTGGGCTGAACAATATTTAGCCCTCAAGATCCTCAGAAAATCCGTCCAGGCCATAGAATTAAGGACGGCAGCCGGTGTAGAAGCCATCACAGTATCAGACCAGGAAACCGCACGACCTCGCAGCATCTTCCTTGCATAAGCCACCTTCTTAGACTCCTCAGCTTCACAAGTCTCAAATGCTAGTTTTGTATCACGGATCCACCGCTCCGTGACAACCATATCCATATTACCATCGAAGGTAGGTGGCGGACACATCATAAAGGCCTTTAACCCCATGGCCATTTTCTTCTCAGGAACTCGTTCCTCAGAGGCTTTGAGACGAGCCTCTAAGTCACGAATATAAGCTTCTCTATCATCACTTCCCGACATTATCAGTCTCTAAATTTTGTTAGATAATTCAAGTCAGATATGCTTAGTATACTTTTCCATACTTGATTAATCATATTAATCCAATAAACAAATAATCACCAATAGTGTTAGTCATGTAAATCATATCAATCTCTCTCACACCCCAATACCTCCCGAGGAACACTTTAAATAATGGTCGAGAACCTGAATTTGAGACTGAATACTCTTTCAAGTACCCAATTCACTCAAACTTAGGCTTTGATACCAGCTTGTAACACCGCGCTTTCGAGAACCAGATTTTTCTTTTTAAAATATTAGTTTATCACTTTCATTTAAAAACTCGCAGTGGTATATAAAAACACGTGGCAAATATATATTACAATCAAAAGTTGCCACATAAACGTTTGGTGTTACTGTTACTTATCCAGTCGACCATTATCTGTTACAACATACATAATATCAGAGTTATTACAAAATACAGTGTTCCTCCTATTAAAGCAAACTACCCGCAGGGTCCCGAGCTCACTGAGGATCACCTGCACATGTGGAGTGTAGCATCTGTTAGCTATAATAGCTAGTAAGTACTCAAATAGCATGCGATCAACATAAATACATCACATATCATCAATCATGCTCAGATAGTTCTATCCTAGCATCTCGCGATGAGCTGGCGTAGTCAGGAGGTAGCATATCTTGCAGGGGAGTTAACCCGGCTCAATGCACCAAACTGGGGTACCAAACACATCAACCGCGCCAGTGGGGGAGCTATACAGCGTCTACCATTGCGTTTCAGAACCAACCGATTCTTCAGAGTAAAGCCCTGAGCTAAACCCACAGGGGACAAACCTTGTCTGGGGAAAACCTTGCCCAATAGGTAGGACAGCTTAGTCCGGGGCAAACCTTGCCCAATAGATCCGTACCGATCACAAACAAATAATCTGATTCAATCGAATCAATCCATCAATGCGCGCATATGTTCAATTATCATCATAGCATACACCTAATCAAGTGCATACTACATTGTGTCAACATAGTAAGTTCTAGCATCATCATGCAATCCTACACTTAAACAAGTGCGTGTCCAAATCATGGTATACAATTCTGTAATCATTGTTAATATATGTTATAGATATTAATCGTTATGTTATCAGGCACTCACCTGTCGAGCTAGATTATAATACTCTACGATACTGAAGCTTCTGGACCAACTGGAATACCTAAACAAGGTTTACAGATATTAAAACCTTGTAAATCAGATTCTACCAGGGGTAGGGCACGCCCGTGCCTGGCGAGGCACGCCCCGTACCTGGTACTTAGGTACACCCCGTGACTTCATGGTACCCCAGGGCTTGCTAGGGTTAGGCACGGCCGTACCAGGCAACCTAAATCAGTGTTTGGGACCAAAATCATCATTTTGACCCATTTGACACTTTAATTCTTGAATTTCATCCAAACCTTCATTTTAATTACATAATTTGATTTCTATTAGCTTAGAAACCACCTAGAAACAGATTGGCAACCTTAGAAACATAGATTAGGATCAAAATCAATGAAACCCAATTTAGAACCTAACTTGGTGAAAAATGAAGAACAAGAATAGAAACTCGCTTGAAGATTGGAGATAACTAGGGGAAGATTACAGCATATTAGAATTTAATCTTCACTTGAATTCAACAAATCAGATTGCTTGGTTAATTCTTCACTTGAATCTTTTCTTCTTCAAAGCAAGAACATGAGCACAAAGAAAGTCAAGGAAAATTGTCTGTGTTTGCAAAGGAAGTTGTACATGTGGGTTTCAAAGGTGCCTACTTGTGGGTTGTGAATATCCAAAAGTGGGTATCTTGTTCCCCTTTCCAACTTACAACTTAACGCTCAAGTACCCGTTTTAACTAACGGGGATATTTTTGGAAACCTCGTTCTAAACCATTTAATATTTTATTATTCCTATCTATTTATCATAATATTTTTAATATTATCATTTCTTTATTATTTTCCTCTATTTTCCCAAATAATCAATTATTTAAACATAATTTCCTTTATTCAATTTTTAATTAGAATTTTAGACGTACCAGATTCGAACACGACTAGGCCCATTCTGATGTTGTTACAATTCCGGCGACACGATCAAGCAAAAGAGAGAAAGAGGCCAAAACGGGTTTTGGCAGGATGGTACACGGGCCGTGTGGCTGAACACGGGCCGTGTCCAGCCCAATGAGCATGGGGCGTATTGGCCCATATCGAGGCCGTGTGCTTTTGGCCTACACGGCCGTGTAGTTGAACACGGGCCGTGTTCAGCCTATTAGACACGGGCTGTTTTGGCCCATTTGGGACCGTGGACCTTGGGCCTACACGGCCGTGTTGATGAACACGGGTCGTGTACATTCTCTGTAACAGCAGAATTGATTTGCTTTAATACTCATTTTAATGGGGTTAAATGATATTCAATTGTGAGTTCTCAAGAGCCACGAAATGCAGAGAGTCTTTGTGTGAAGAACAATAGTTAGAACATATGAACTCTTGATGTTTTTCTCTCTTATGGTTCTTCTCCTTTGTGATCAAGTTTGATGCACAAAAAGAAGGTGTTATTTGTTCTTGAATTGTGTTGTTTTGGTGGCTACTCCAACCTACTAGCATTGGGGAATCAAATGTGCTTAGGGTGGACTTCTTTAGAGGAATTCTCCTGTTGGATTCTATACACTTGACAAGAAGAAATAGATATTGTGATCTTGCTTAAAGGTATAACTATTTCTTGCTTCTTGTCTCTTTATTTTAGTTGCAATTTCATGTCTAGATTTTGATCCATGGGAAGTGTTTGTTTGGTTAGCTTAGAATTTTTGTATTATCTTGCTTCCGTTGCTACTCGATTGTGTCAAACAAATACCTTCAGTGGTATCAGAGCCATATCTAACATGGCTTTGCACTAACAAGTCTAGAAAAACCATATAAATATTATTTTTTTATAAGAAAATTGTTTTCTTGAAATGGTTTTTCTTGTAGATTCTTGTTAGGCTAAAATTGATATATTTGTAGCCTACATAATATTTTAGTTTTTATATTTATATATTTATTGTAACTTTGCATAAAGTGTACACAAGTATATATTATAAATGTATATATGAATATGTGTCTCAAAAATGGTTTGGTACACTAATGCATATATACAAGGATTGTCATTTTGGTGCCTTTGATGTTGTTGACAATCTTAACTAAAATATAGATATATATATATTTGTATCATGGTTTTGTGTAGCACACAATGTTTCATTTTGTTGCATTTGGTTAATTCGGTAACATGATATGCCCTTAGACCTATGTGTTGTGGTGGTTGATTGATTTGGTTGATTGATTTGGGTTTTTGGCGGCCTGCGTGCTGTATTGTTGTAATAATATTTATTTCTTTATTTATTGGTGTGGCTTGCATGCCATTTCTTTTATTCCATATATTTGTATAAATAGTATAGGAATACGACCTGCGTGTCATTTATATATATTCTATGTATTTGTATATAGTATAGAATTAGAAACGGAGAAATCAACGGGAGTCATGGTGATGACATCTTGGCGAGAAGGAATCAACACGCTACTGGAGGTTTTGGATTCAGTGGGAGCTCACCCAATGAGACTATACCTTGTCCTTAGGTTTTGGCCTCGTTTTCCCCGTTGTGGCTCACGGGAAAAACGCATAGGATTTTTGGGCATGTTACCGAATTATATATATATATATATTTGCGTAGTTGTATTTTATTTTTCCTATGCATGGATTAGGATTCGCATGCTATACAATTTTTCTATAAAATTAAATAAAATACAACGTTTGTTAAAATGGTTAACAATCTCACGCGAATAGAATTGACAAAGAAAATATAAACCTGGTATTATATTTAAAAGTGCTTAAAATCGTTTTGACACTTACTTTGTTAATTCACAAAAAGGGATTTTATAAACCGGAAACAAAATCCCGTTTTTTTTAAAAATGTAAATCATGCACCATCCGTAAGACGACACCACCCGAATCTAACGAAACAAGGATGATTGTCGAGCTAAGCACGAGTCTTTCCTTGCGTAGTTGTGTGGAAGGTGAGTGGGGTAACTCTCATAATTGGTTGTCAAGCTAAGCACGAGCCAATTAATGGTCGAGAGTGCCATCCGTGTGTCTTGTCGGATGATTTACAATTTTGGTATATAACTCTTGGTTAGTTGTCGAGCTAAGCACGAGCTAAAAAAAATTATATATTGAGATTGGTGTAAGGTAGGGATCAAACATGCCAACCGACATTATGAATGTCAATGGATCCTGCAAGTGTCTAAGAGTTGTAATAGAGATTACAATTGGTAAAATGGTTACCTGCCTAAATAGCTTCGCCACGTGATCCGCGGTAAACCCGTCACGGTGCGAGGTGAGATTAGGTTCTTAGCCCTTGTTAAAATAATTGTTTCCTTAAACACATGGGGTAATTATCTTTAACAAAGTTTATCTAACTAACCAAAACTTGCATTTTGTTATTTATAGATGTCAAACTGTAACAACACCACGTCAAACATCTCACTTTGTGTGTTCCTAGAAAGGGAGAAACTCACGGGGGTGAACTTTATTGTGTGGCTTAGGCAATGGAGGATTGTCCTTTGCCATGAGTCAAAGTTGCACATCCTTGAAAAACGACGCGACTTAGGCCGTCCGATACGGGTATGAAAAACGTGTTGAGGACACGCACGATGTTGCCTGCCTCATGTTGTCAACTATGAGCTCAGAGTTGCGAAAGCAGTTCGAGCAAATGAGTGTGTACAATATGTTATACAAGCTCAAGGACATGTTCCAACAGCAAGTTAGGCAGGACCACTATAAGTGTGTTAAAAGCCTAGTCGGTTGTAAGATGCAGGAAGGCGGGAATGTTGGCCTCCACGTCCTTAAGATGAAGGCGAACGTGGACCAAATGGAGAGGTTAGGATTTCCTATTGGGAGAGAGCTCATTGTGGATATTGTATTCCAGTCTCTGCCCGCATCATATGATCAGTTTGTCACAAACTATCATATACAAGGAATGGAGAAATCCTTAAGCGAATCGCATGGCATGTTGAAGTCTGCGGAGTCTGACATGGCCAAGCATAGTTCCACCTCAACCAATCCTGTCTTGGGTTTGAAGAAACAAAAGAAAAGGAAGAAGAAACCGACCCTAAAATAAAAGGTTGGAGTTTCCAAGCCTATCCTTGATATTGAGTCGAAGGACATAGAGAATGTGCCTCAAGATGAGACTCAAGAAATGGTGGTATGCTACTTATGTGGAAGATTTGGGAATTAGGGCCATCACGCCTGCCCTACGTGCAGAGAAGATATAAAACTTCTCAAGAAAGAGAGAGTTAACTTTCCATCTTCAGGTACATTCATGATTCATTGCTATTCTTCTATAAGCTGGGTTGTTGACCCGAGCTAATTGACTCACGTTTGTTACAAATTTATTTTGTTACAAAGTGTAGGTTCTTGGGTGAAAGGAAAGCATGAAGAACTGGAATTCGGACGAGGAAACCATGATGATTGTCCTCCAAGAGAAGAAAAGGAGACTTGATCTCGCTTTTGTCGCCGGTTTATTTATTACTTTATTTTATTGCTCTGCGTGGCAAGTAACTTCTCTTTGTATGCTCATTTTTTTGATCATACATAATTTCGAAGTTTTAAGAATTGGTGTAAAACTTTAAGCAGTGTTTGTCCAAAGTTTATTCATGTCATAGCTTACGTGTTGTTTTGCCCTGCGGGGCACACAACTATACATTTTATGACGATGAGTTTATTCTTAAAACATGAAATTTATTATGAAAGTTTATTGTGAGATATTTTGTTATATTCAAAATTTTCTGTGTCATGGCATACACACGATTTTGTTACAAGTAATAGAATATTCATGAATAATTGATTCTGAATCCAAAATAGTTTATCCATCTTTGTGTGATAATCAACTTTACCACATAAACAAGAGATATATCACCTAGATCCGTGTGGTTGGGATCTCGGGATAGTTTAGCCTCGACCTAAACGTTTTGATGTTGATCTTATTTATTAGGCTAAGATGATTATGAGATCCTTTACCGGAGTTTGTGAGAGGATTGAAGGCTTGTTGGATATTGATCACATTTTGTGGATAATCCGTTCAAGCACACCACAAAGAATAACGAAAGAGAAACTTCTTCGTCACTACCTTGATGGTAGTAGTTGCGAGACATTTACTGTTGGGGAGATAATCACTTCACCCTAATAATCAACTCTGCATAGCCTAAAACATAGGATTTGATGATAACCAAAACCTACATTCAGTATGACTTAAAAAGAATTCAAACATGTGTTGTTTGAATCAGTTTCTGTGAAAATATGCTAAGTATGGAACCATTAGCTGAGCATCAGATCCAACTCAAAGTATCAGCCAAGGGATATCATCCAAGGAGCATCAGATGAAGAAAACAAGTAAAGAAGACCATCAGCTGAGGAAAATAAACCATCAGCTGAGTGAAGAAAGTCGATCAGCTGAGTGCCTACACCATCAGCTGAGCAAGGACTTTGATCAGCTACTCCATCAGCTGAGTGAACAAATGCATCAGCTGAGGCCCAGAACATCAGCTAAGTAAGTCTTCCTTTACACAAGTCATCTCTCCACATAAACTGATGTATGTGAATGATCAGCTGAGCATTCTTGAGCAACTGATCATACAAATACATGAGCTTATGCCCTCCTAAGCTTACTATTGATCAACTGAGCATCTATATGATCAGCTGAGAAATATGTATCAACTAAGTCCTAGCAAAAAGTGATCAACTGATATGTTTTGTCAAATGAGTAGTGAAAATCAGAGTTCCTAGTACAATCTGTTAGCTGAGTCGTGCAAAATGTCAAATTTGCACTATCTTTTCAGATTGTAAGTCATATGTAAAAGGCAGAACATGTGTTGTTCTATTATGCCTTAGATCTTTGTTTGTAAAAGTAAAAATGCACTTTTTGGATCAAGTATGAGACAAAAAGGTTTGATCTTATCCTCTGGAAAAGGATAATGATACCTCAAACAGACCAAGATCTTGAAGATTTGTACAAACAACTAAGTATGGCTGACAATCCGATACTTGGTAAAGTCAAATGAAACAAAAGCATGGTGTTGATTAAAGTACAAGCATGGAAAGGGAAAGAAACTTCTACACGACAGTAGATGTGGGTTTTAATATTTTATATTGTGAGTGGGTTGCACTTTTGAAGAAAAGTACAATTACTTTTATCAATCTATTGATTAAAGTAACTTTACTTTTCACCCACTACCTTTACAAATAAAATATTATATTTCCACATCCTCTTTGTCTCCTACCTTCATGTAATCGGATACACCAAGATCTCTATATATACATGCATGGTGGACATGCAAAATACAACACATTGAAGTCTCTACTCCACAGAAAGAAAATCTCATCAGTTGAGAAATTCGTAGAGTTTAAGCATTGTGTAGAATCAAACTTGTTCATGTGTTGAACACTCTATATACATCAGTTGTTTTAAAGTTAGCTTGTTTATGTCTTAGACAAATAGATTGCCACCTTTTATTTTACTTAGAATTTCCGCTTCTAGTACATGTAATTCTTGATTCAATATCAATAAGAATTATATAAAAGTATATTAGTGTGTCTTTAAATTTTAAAAGCTAAAGTTTGTATTCAACCCCCCCTTCTACAAACATTTGTTGTTGTGTACTCAATCTGGGACTAACAACTGGTATCAGAGCATTAGATAATCAATATCTAGATCTGTTTTGCTTACTCTACAACTGCTTCTACCCCACTCAAAATAGCCTCATCAACAAACAACATGAATATCTCAAACACTGGGTCCTTAACAAGTTGTCCCATGTTTGATGCAGAAAATTTCTCCATGTGGAAAAGTAGAGCATATCTTTTCTTATCCACCCTTGATATCCAAATGCTTGAAATAGTCACTGATGGTCCTTATGTTCCAACATCAGTGTTATCCATTCCATCAGAATCTGATGGTCAAACCTCTACAATAGAAAGAATCATAACCAAACCCATGCATCTGTAGACAGATGAAGATAAGAGGTTGGTTAGCCTAGATGTTAAGGCTAGATCAGCTCTTGTCTCTGCACTACCTAATGAGATCTATCATCAAGTGCTTAACTGTACTTCTGCTAAAGAGATGTTAGATACACTCACAGTTGCATATGAAGGGACTGAAGAGGTGAAGGAGAACAAGAAGCTCCTCCTCAACAGAGAGTATGAATTCTTCTTTTCTCAGAAAGGTGAGAGTCTTACACAGACATACACCAGGTTCAATTGCCTAGTTAATGACTTGAAAATGGAAGACATAACCAAGAGCAACATTGTATTGGTGAACAAGTTTCTAGACTCCCTCCCTGAAACATGGGATCACTTTTTCACTGTTCTAAGACATAGTGAGGAGATAAAGGGAATGTCTCTGGTTGCTCTCTATGGTAACTTACTAAACCATGAGCAATCAGTCAAGCAAAGGAAGTTGTCATCCAAGGAGATGAAGGAGGTCGTGAAAGCTGCACCAACTGCCCTTGTATCAAGAGATACAAAGATGAGAAGCTTTGCAGCTATTGATTCTGGTTCTGATGAAGAAGGAGATGAAGTGGAGAGTGCTGGAGAAAGTGATGAGGAGAATGGTTGTGATGAGAGTAACCTGGAGGAGTTAGTTGAAGGTGTAGCAATGCTGGTTAAGAAGTTCAGAGCTTTCAAGAAGGGAAAGGGTGTCAAGAGGTTCAGCAAGAGGTCATTAAAGTTTATCAAGTCCAAATCTACATTTGATGCCTCCACAGCAGAGTGTTATAAGTGTGGCAAGATTGGCCACATAGCCAGTGACTGTAAGTCCAAATATAACACTGGTTCTTCATCTGTGCAAAAGCAGGAGGGCAAAATTGATTATGAAGCCAAGTATAAGAAACTCCTTGCTGTTGTCCTTGACAAGAAGAAGAAGAAGAAAGCCCACGGCCAAGTTCTTGTTGCTGAAGAAGAAGATTGGGCAGAAGAAGATCTCTCCTCAGATGAAGATGAGGTGATCTCTGCTCAGTTCTGCATGATGGCCAACAACAATGATGGTAGTTCCTTTGATGAAGATATGAAAAAGGCTACAAAAGCTTGTTCAACTACCAACTAGGATCCTTCTTCTATGTATCAGGTTGGAAAATTTATTAACTATGATGATAATGAGTAGAATGCTATGTTTGATTACTTGTGTATTGATTTCCAGTCTGCTATTCAAAGAGAGAAGAAGCTAAAACTAGAAGTAGAACCACTAAAGGAAAAATTAATTCTTAAGGATGAGGAACTTAAGCAGATAACAATCTTAAATGTTGAGCTAGCTAATCAAAAGATACTTAATGAGATCTTAGTAAAAGAAACTAGTGAAGCAACCAAAAAGTTTAATGACCTCCAAAAAGTAGTAAAGTCTTGGTGTGTATCTGCAGAAAAGACCACTCAGTGTGTCAAGGAGCAGATACCCAAACAAGTTTAAGCTATTATTGGTGGAAATTACTCTAAGGCTGCTAACTATGTTGATTCTAGTAAGAACCTTAATATCTTAGACAAAGTTGACATCTTGCCACAGACCTTTCACAAGACTGTTAATGGCAAAAGTATGTTCATAAATACATTTGTTAGAAGCAAGAGTTCCCACTCAAAAGAATCAATTATTCCTTCTGTTGAATCATCCTCAAGTAAGATTTCAGAATGTAAAAATACTAATAACACAAAGTCAAAGGATGTGATTAAAGGAAAGGAATCATTAGTTGAGACCTCAGAGACATTATGTTGTCAAACCTTGAAAACAGATGACTTAATTCTTAGCATTTCACAAACTGAAGAATCATTAGCTAATACTACTCCATCAACTGATAGGTTAGTAGATGATAAATGCTCAGCTGATAACCTGTCAGCTAATCATAGCTCATCTTCTAAACAATCAGTTGATCTAGAAGTAATCAACTCTCTTTCAATAGAAGAAACTATGAGTAAAAAGAATGATGTTCACATTGTTCCCATTTCTGCCACTCCAAAGATTGGTCAAAAACTTTCCAAAAACAAAGATCAATCTAAGGTGCCTATAAATAAAGACCTAAGAAATTTACAGGATAAGCTTCATAAGCTGAATGGTCAAGTTAGTCAAATGATGACTGATAAGAAAGCTCATAGACATTCAAACCATGTTCCTTAATACCCCAAGACCACAAAATCTCAAAAATGTTATAAATGTGGAAGCAAAGAGCATAAGGCATTTGAATGTTCTTTAGAAGGGAATTCAAGACAGCGGACTTGTAATAATGACATAGTCACTCCTATCATACATAAGAAACCTGAGATGAAGTGGAAAGCTAGGTGCATTCCACAGGGATCCACTGAGTAGTGGATTCCTACTTATGTCACTAACTCTTCTTTCATTCAAATCTGTGCAGGGTGTTGGTTCTTGGTTTCTTGACAGTGGATGTTCAAGAACCATGACAGGTAATAGGGCTTTGCTCAACAAATACAAGAAAGAGAAAGGTCCAAGAGTGACTTTTGGTGACAATAACCATGGGCAAACAAAAGGCTATGGTGAGCTTCATAATGGGAACCTCAAGCTGTCAAAAGTTTCATATGTCAAAGGGCTGAAATATAATCTCATAAGCATAAGTCAATTCTGTGATGGAGATAATGAAGTCCACTTCACTAAGACAGGAGGCTCCATCATAAATAAAGAAGGTAATACAGTATTCAGTGCCAAGAGAACCAAGGATGTGTATACACTTGACATGTCCTCTGGTGACCCTTCAAAGGAAACATGTTTGTACTCCAAGAATAATGAGGATACAAATTGGTTGTGGTACAAGAGGCTTTCCCACCTTAATTTCAAAAATATCAACAAGTTGAGCAAGATTGAACTAGTGTCAGGATTACCTTCTCTGACTTATCTTAAGCCTAAACCTTGCACTGCTTGTGAGAAGGGAAAGCAACATAAGACATCATTTCCATCCAAGCAGGCCTTCTCAATTACAGAACCTTTCTACATGTTGCACATGGATCTCTTTGGTCCTGTTGCAACTGCTAGTATTGGTGGAAGTAAGTATGCTCTTGTATTGGTTGATGAATTCTCAAAATACACTTGGGTTTTCTTTCTTAAAGCAAAGAGTGAGGCTGCTGAAGAAATTATTTGTTTTATCAAGTAAATGGAAGTGTTAAATGGCAATCTAGTGAGGAGTCTTAGAAGTGATCATGGAACTGAATTCAGAAATCAAACTCTGGAATCCTTCCGTGATGAGAAAGGGATATCTCAAAACTTTTCTGCTCCAAGAACCCCACAACAAAATGGTGTAGCAGAAAGAAGAAATAGAACATTGATTGAAGCTGCCAGAACCATGTTGTGTGAAAGTGGGCTACCCTTTAATTTCTGGGTTGAGGCTGTAAGTTGTGCATTTTTCACACAGAACAGGTCCCTTATTATCAAGAGGCACAACAAAACTCCATATGAAGTTCTCAAGGGAAGGAAGCCAAGCATCAGCTTTCTGCATATCTTTGGTTGTTAATGTTTCATACTTAATCAAAAAGATCAACTGCAGAAGTTTGCTCCTAAAGCTGATGAAGGAGTGTTTGTAGGTTACTCTGTGATTTCTAAAGCATACAGAGTATACAACCTCAGAACCAAAGTCATAGAAGAATCTATCAATGTAAGTTTTAATGAAAATGACTTTGTTGCTTCCTATTCTTCTAATCATGTTTCAGGTGAAGAATTTAATGATCTTATGCAAACTGGAGAAGTTCCTTCAGAGCAAGTAGATCCCTCTCCACCAGCTGCTCATGATTTAGATGAACCTGTTCCTATCCAAATTTTTAACCATGAACAACCATCCTCATCCAATCCTATACCTCTACTGAATTATGTGGAAAATGACTCAACATCATTGGATTCCAATTCCATATCACTCATTCCCTCTTCAGTAGAGATACCCACAGATTGTAATAATGAAGTTGTATCAATTACTCAAAATGAACTCATCTCTACTGCTGATAGCCAACATATAACTTCTTCTCCCCAAATCTAAATGAATCCCAATTCCCAAGAAATCCAAAAAGCCTTCAAAGACCTCAAGCACCATTCTCATAATTTGGTGATAGGCAACATAGATGATCCAGTTAGAACAAGATCAAAAGCTTGCAACATCTGTTTGTATTCTGGATTTGTCTCAATGATTGAACCAAAGAAGGTTGATGAAGCTCTCAATGATCCCCACTGGGTGTCTGCCATGCAAGAGGAACTGGCAGAATTCAAAAGAAATAATGTATGGACTTTGGTACCCAAACCAAAGGATAAATCCATCATTGGAACAAATTGGGTGTTCAGAAATAAGCTAGGTGAAAATGGGCAAATCATCAGAAACAAAGCAAGGCTAGTGGCACAGGGGTACTGTTAAGAAGAAGGTATTGATTTTGATGAAACCTTTCCCCCTGTTGCAAGATTGGAAGCTATCAGATTATTCCTAGCCTATGCTGCCTTCAAAAGCTTCAAAGTGTTCCAAATGGAGGTGAAGAGTGCATTTCTAAATGGAGATTTGAAAGAAGAGGTGTATGTCAAACAACATCCTGGTTTTGAGGAATCAAGCTTACCTGATCATGTTTACTTTCTAAACAAAGCTTTATATGGTCTTAAGCAAGCTCCAAGAGCCTGGTATGATACCCTCTCTTCTTTTCTTATTAACAAAGGTTTTACAAGAGGATGCATAGATAGCACTTTATTTATTAGGAAGTACAAAGGTGATGTGATACTTGTGCAGATATATGTAGATGATATAATATTTGGGTCTACTAATTTGGAACTATGCAAAAAGTTTTCTAAACTCATGTCTGATAATTATCAAATGAGCATGATGGGTGAGTTAAACTATTTTCTTGGTTTGCAAATTAAACAAGAGGTTGATGGTATTTTCATTCCTCAAACAAAGTATGTCAAAGATTTACTCAAGAAGTTTGATTTTGAAAACTGTTCTTCAATGAAAACACCTATGTCTACTTCTATCAAGTTAGGAAAGGACACTGATGGCAAATCAGTGAACATTACTACTTATAGAGGAATGATTGGGTCACTTTTATACCTCACTGCAAGTAGACCAGATATAATGTTTTCAACATCTCTCTGTGCAAGATATCAAGCAGATCCTAAGAAATCACATCTTGCTGCTGTTAAGAGAATATTCAGATATCTCAAAGGAACTCCTAATCTTGGTCTTTGGTACCCCAAAGACTCAGATTTTGAGTTAGTCGGATATTTTGATTCTGATTTTGTAGGATGCACATTAGACAGAAAAAGTACTTCAAGTGGTTGTCAACTTCTAGGAGGAAGATTGATTAGTTGGTCTAGTAAGAAACAGAATTCAGTGTCAACATCTACTACAGAAGCAGAATACATTGCTGCAGGAAGCTATTGTACTCAAATTTTGTGGTTACAAAATCAACTACTTGATTATGATATGAAGTTTGAAGACACCCCAATTCTTTGTGACAATACAAGTGCAATCTCCATCTCAAACAATCCAGTCATGCATTAAAAAACAAAGCATATTGAAATCAGACATCATCTTCTCAGAGATAATGTGCAAAAGAAGAAGGTAACTTTGCACTACATCAACACTGATTTACAACTTGCAGACTTATTCACAAAGCCATTAGATGAAGCAAGGTTCAACTTCCTAATATCCAAACTAGGTATGCTTAATTTTTAGTTTAGAATAGTGGTAATTTAGTTTGTGTCAATTTATAAGTGTTGAAAATTATAAGATACTTATCTAAGCATATCTAAGTCTTACTTGATTTATGTAATCCGAGTAAATATGCTCAGCTGATGCCTATCAGCTGATCAAATTTACTCAGTTGATCACTTTAAGATAAGGAAGACAAGCTCAGCTAAGTACTTTACTCAGCTGATACCCAAATTCTCACTATCAGCTGATAGTTTTCCATCAGCTGATACCCCTCAACTAATAGTTTTTCATCAGCTGATACACCTCAGCTGATACTCTCCTTGATCAGCTGATGATTCTACACTTACTAAATTTTCACTTTTTACTCTCATTTAATGCTTTTTAACCCTAGTTATTTACTCCGTTTGTCAGTTTTCATTTAATAGCTAATTGATTTGTTTTCCGTTAGATCTTTTGTCAGTATCTAAAGATCTCTGTTAACTAACTTTCGTAAATATCCCAATTTCTCTCTCATTCATCTTTACCTGTTCAAACTTCCCAAATTTCCTCTCTCTCTCTACAAAGAACTACCCTACCTTCTCTCTCGATACTCACTGTTCATCATCCCTACCAAATGGCCACCTATATTCCAGACCCAGCTGTTAACCCTGGTGAGAATGTTGCACCCAATCAACCGATGAATATAACTCCCAACAACATTCTGCTTTGCCCCACCATCCCTGCTCGCGAGAAAACAAGGATATGAACCAATGGTTCATTTCCTTCAAGCTCATCCACTGTTTGATAGTCTCACCGCTGATCCACACTACATTTACCCTACCATTATCGGGGAACTATGGTACTCCGCAACCTATAACCTAAACATCAACACCATCAACTCCACCCTAGCCCAAGGCAACTATAATATCCGAATCACCGTTGACACATTTCGTGAAGCCACTGGAAGTATTTGGCAAATGTGTAGTACATGGTCAAGTCAAAGTCTCTGCTCTTGCTCATCCATGGAGGTATTTGGCAAACATGGTCATACGTTGCTTCGGTCCTAAATCTGGAAGCCATTATCTCATCAATCAAACCGAGCTCCTTGTGATTTATGCCCTAGTCTTCGGGGTAAATATAGACTTTGCTCAAGTGATATTTTCGGACCTTATTGATAAAATCACCCAGAGCACCAACAATGCAAGAGCTGATAGATGCTGCAAACAACAATGAAAATGATGATGATAATGATAGTGATGATGATGCTGATGAAAGCCACACTGGTTCTAAGCATGATGATGATGATGTTGGTGATGGTGATGTTGGTGATTTTGCTCCTCCCAGTCCAATGGAGATAAGTCCTCTTGGTGATGATGGTGATGCCCAAGAACAAGAGATCTCTGAGCAACTTCTGGAGCTCATTGACAGAAGTAGGCACATCATGACCCAAGGTATGGACAGTACTGATTCCACCTCTGAGGATATTCAAATGGTAGTCCCAACCTTTGATAGCCCATCCTCCTCTCCAGTCTATACACCACTCCAACATCCAAGCTCTAGTGAACCTCCTGTGGTCACTAGTTCTATTCCTATCCGTAGCCCCATATATACAAGGTCACCAGAAGTGACTCATTATGAGCACTTTGAGGGAGTGCAATCCACACCTCTGACCTCAACTCCAATTACCCTTCCTCATGTTGAGGGGGAGCAATTGGATGTTGCAACCTTTGAGCCAGTAGATGTATTCTCACAACAGGATACATCTGTAAAAATGGGACTTAAACCGCTAGCTGAGACAACCTCCCAAAAGGTTGATCTCATTGAAAGACAGACCTCAACCCAAGGTCACACTATGTCTATCCCTCAATTGAGTCAGCCTATACCATCCACATTCTCCCAACAGAATGTGGATCCAATAAGGGATTCCATGTTATTGAGTGCATCCCACATTCAGTCCACTTACCTTGCACCTATTATTAATTCAATTCTTACACATGCATAGCCTGCCAATGCTAGTGGTACAAACCAACCACTGGCACAGGGCTCAACTCCCTTCCCCAATGAATTTGAGCTTATACACCAAGGCTCAAATGAGGGGACACAAACCTTACCCAACTTCTTTAAACCTCTACCTACTCCTTCCACCTCTACCCCATCCATATCTACCCAAACCCCAAACCTTACCCTTATCCAGACAATTCACCAAAACCTTGATCAACTAACCCAAACCTCTGCTCAATTGTCTCAACTTACCAAAGACATTGAGTCTCTAAAAACCCCACCCACACCCTCCCCTGCACCGATTAACCTTACCCCAATCCTTACCAAAATAGACCATCTTTCTACCCTTCTTCCCTCTCAACCACAAATTCCCAGCCTAGCTCAATCTACTATCTCTACCCTAAACCAAACCATATCCAACCTCCTATCCCAACTCCAAACCCTACGCCCAATAAACCCCAAGATTTCTGTACCCATTCCTGACCAACTACTCCCTATGCCTTCTTTTCTCAAAGGCATCCTTGATGACATCGAGACCTTAACAGAATAATCCAGAATGAGTCATCTCTCATTGTGGAAAGCTATCAAAGATCTCAAGGATGACCTCTCCCTTCAGCTCTCTAAAATATCCTCTACCCCTTCCTCAACCCATACCCATACCCCTGCCCCTACCCCGACCCATAAGCCTGCAGCAGGTGACTCCCCTCCTCCTTTTGATGATGCCAAAAAGGGGGAGAAATTCTCAAGTTCTTCCAGGGAGGATGATCCTGACTCAGAGGATATTGATGCTGCTTATGCTGAAACTTCCTCAAAAATCATGTAGTAGGAAGCACCCAAAGCAACAGCTCCTTCACCCATTAAAAGAAAAGCATCTTCAGAGGGGGAGCAAAGGTTTCCTAAACGTTTGAAAAGAATGGCAAACAGGTCAAAGCCTAGAAGGAAAGTTGCTGAGGGTTACTCTCCACCAATCACCATAGAGTCTGATTCTGATGATGAGGATGATACTCCACTTTCTGACATCCTCAGAAGAAGAAGACAGATCCCTAAGCCATCTGCTCCACCAGTCCAATCAACACCATCAGTCCAAAAGGCTTCAACCTCTGCTCCTAAGGATAAAGGCAAACAAAAGATGACAGATGAGCAAGTTGAAGTAGATGATCAAATGAAAAGGGAGCTTGCTCTTAAAGAAAAGGAGGAAAGGGAGAATGCTCAAATGGCTCAAGCATTGGGTATTTTAGTTGAAGAAATCTACCAAGCCAAAGAGCTAGCATATCAGCAAAAACAAGAACAAAGTCAAAATCAAGCTGCTACTCAACACAAATTGGCAAGAGAAAAATCTCAGGCTGAACTACTCAAAGCTAGATCCCATGCTGATGCCATCAAAACCCTCTTCAACCTTGATTTATCTTCTCCCATCAACCTAAGTCAACAAAGACTTCAAAGCTTCAGAGAAAGAATTAATATTCTGAGAAACATAACAGAACCAACTCCAATAACAAGAGCCACTGTCCATAAAGGTGATGGTGAACCCTACCTCAAAGCTATAAGACAGAACAACTACAACAGCTGTGAAGTTGTATCCTATGAGAGGTGTCACATATATGGGTTCACAGAGTTAGTTGAGATCCTGTACCTTCTCTTCAAATCCAAATCAAAGCTCAAAGTTCAATTCATTCAAAAAATTCAGAATTGGATAGCTCTAGCTATGTCACAGAGGGCATTCACTCCAGATGACTATTACAGGCATGTGCACACAGTTGATAATCTTCATAAGAAAGGCTCCAAGCCCTTCAAACCATTTGAGCTAAGAGAGGTACTACCCCAGCATGAATTCTTATCAGATTTTGAGGGTCTCAACACTTCTCTTCCACTGAACATCACTCTTGAGCTGTACAAGTTTATAATTATGCCTATTGAAGGTATATTCTTTCTGGACAGAGCTGGCACATGGAGATTCTTTAGACAGTCTGAAATCCTTAAGGCTAGCAAGAAGTTTCTATTTGGGCTAAGGATATCTACAAGAGGCAGAACTGGAAATGAAAACTTTGAAGCCCTTGTTCAAGCCTAATGTGAAGTCTTAGCTGAAGTTGATCCCCATGCCAAAGATTTTGAAGTTAAAGAAGAACCTTGGTGGGATGATTGAAGACTGATTCTAACTCTGAAGATTTTGTTGTTATTTAGTTGATTGTAAATTATAGAATAGTTAATTAGTAGTCTATCTTTGTAATCACTTATGTACATTTCTTTATTCTGTTATTTCAAGTGATGTTTATGTATATCAGAAAATCAAAAACATATAAAAATGGAAAAATGAAAAGATACCACAAAAACATAACAAAATGGTACAACACAGAAAAAGATTCCACAAAAACAGAACAAAATGGAACATTATAAAAGAAACCAAAAACAGAACAAGGTTCAAATAAAAAGAGCTACCAAAAACAGATAGCTAGGTAGCCATATGTACTTAAAAGTTTAAATCTTTTGTAATTCGAAGTCAAACTAATTCTTCAAAAAGAAAAAGGTTTTGTCATCATCAAATAGGGGGAGATAGTTGGGGAGATAATCAATTCACCCTAATAATCAACTCTGCCTATCCTAAAACATAGGATTTGATGATAACCAAACCCTACATTCAGTATGACTTAGAAAGAATTCAAACATGTGTTGTTTGAATCAGTTTATGTAAAAATATGCTAAGCATGGAACCATCAGCTGAGGAAAATAAGCCATCAGCTGAGCATCAGATCCTACTCAATGTATCAGCTAAAGGATATCAGCCAAGGAGCATCAGATGAAGAAAACAAGTAAAGAAGACCATCAGCTGAGGAAAACAGTCTATCAGCTGAGCAAAATTGTTGATCAGCTGATGAAAATATTCCATCAGCTGAGTAAACAGATTGATTAGCTGAGTGAAGAAAGTGATCAGTTGAGTGAACAGATTGATCAGCTAAGTGCCTACTCTATCAGCTAAGTGAACAATTGGATCAGCTGAGGCCCAGAGCATCAGCTAAGTAAGTCTTCCTTTACACAAGTCATCTCTCCTCATAAACTGATGTATTTGATTGATCAGCTAAGCACTCTTGATAAACTGATCATCCAAATACATGAGCTTATGTCCTCCTAAGCTTACTATTGATCAGCTGAGCAATATGTGTCAACTGAGTCCTAGCAAAAAGTGATCAACTGATATATTTTGTCAACTGAGTAGTAAATATCAGAGTTCCTAGTACAATCTGTTAGCTGAGTCGTGAAAAATTTCAAATCTACTCTATCTTTTCAGATTGTAAGTCATATGTAAAAGGCAGAACATGTGTTGTTCTATTATGCCTTAGATCTTTGTTTTTAAAAGTAAAAAAGCACTTTTTGGATCAAGCATGAGACAAAAAAGTTTGATCTTATGCTCTGGAAAAGGATAATGATACCTCAAACAGACGAAGATCTTGAAGATTTGTTCAAACAACTAAGTATGGTTGGCAATCCCATACTTGGTAAAGTCAAATCAATCAGAAGCATGGTGTTGATTAAAGTACAATCATGGAAAGGGAAAGATACTTCTACACGACAGTAGATGTGGACTTTAATATTTTATATTGTGAATGGGTTGCACTTTTGCAGAAAAGTACAATTACTTTTATCATACATTTGATTAAAGTAACTTTACTTTTCACCCACTACCTTTACAATTAAAATATTTTATTTCCACATCCTCTTGGT
The DNA here is from genome assembly GCA_038502395.1 of Dittrichia graveolens. Taxonomy (NCBI): domain Eukaryota; kingdom Viridiplantae; phylum Streptophyta; class Magnoliopsida; order Asterales; family Asteraceae; genus Dittrichia; species Dittrichia graveolens. The sequence continues at coordinate 70,830,678 of JARJIL010000004.1, read as the reverse complement.
CTCTTACCTTCATGCAACCGGATCCACCAAGACTTCTATATATTCTCATGCATGGTGGACATGCAAAAAATATATACTATACAACACAACAAAGTGAAGTCTCTACTACACTAAAAGAAAATCTCATCAGTTGAGAAATTTCGTAGAGTATAAGCATTATGTAGAATCAAACTTGTTCATGTGTTGAACACTCTAAATTCATTAGTTGTTTTAGAGTTAGCTTGTCTATGTGTTAGACAAATTGATTGCCACCTTTTATTGTACTTAGAATTTCTGCTTCTAGTACATGTAATTCTTGATTCATATCAATAAGAATTATATAAAAGTATATAAGTGTGTCTTTAATTTTTAAAAGCTAAAGTTTGTATTCAACCCCCCCCCCCTTCTACAAACACTTGTTGTTGCGTACTCAATTTGGGACTAACAATAAGGCATTTGAATGTTCTTTAGAAGGGAATTCAAGACAGCGGACTTGTAATAATAACATAGTCATTCCTCTCATACATAAGAAACCTGAGATGAAGTGGAAAGCTAGGTGCATTCCACAGGGATCCACTAAGTAGTGGATTCCTACTTGTGTCACTAACTCTTCTTTCATTCAATCGGTGCAGGGTGTTGGTTCTTGGTTTCTTGATAGTGGATGTTCAAGAACCATGACAAGTAACAAGGCTTTGCTCAGTAACTACAAGAAAGAGAAAGGTCCTAGGGTGACCTTTTGTGACAACAACCATGGGCAAACAAAATGCTATGGTGAACTTCATAATGGGAACCTCAAACTGTCCAACGTTTCATATGTCAAAGGGTTGAAATACAATCTCATAAGCATAAGTCAATTGTGTGATGGAGATAATGAAGTCCACTTCACAAAGACAGGATGTAACACCGTGATTTTGAGAACCAAATTTTTCTTTTCAAAATACAATTTAAGATTTCAAACTGCGTGGGTTTGACTGTAAATAGAAAAATCAAACCTGTCTTATAATTTAAAAATGCAGCGGAAGTAAAAACACGTGGCAAACTATATAAATATTCAAAATGATGCCACAAACAACAGTTGGTGTTACGGAATACATAACCGGCTGACCATTATCTTAAACATACATAAACATAGTTTAAACATAAAAACAGTGTTCCTCCCAAAGCAATTAACTACCCGCAGGCTCTCGAGCTCACTGAGGATTACCTGCACATGTGGAGTGTAGCAACTGTTAGCTATAATAGCTAGTGAGTACCAAATAGCATGCAATCAATATAAGTACATCACATATCATCAATCATGCTCAGATAGTTCTATCCTAGCATCTCGCGATGAGTTGGCGTAGTCAGGAGGTAACATATCTTGCAGGGGAGCTAAACCGGCTCAATGCACCAGACTAGGGTACCAAACACATCAACCGCCCCGGTGGGGGAGCTATACAGCGTCCACCGTTGCGTTTTGGAATCCGCAGATTCCTCTGTTGTACAGCCGCAGCTATACCCAAAGAGGACAGCTTTGTCCTTAAATAGAACAGCTTTGTTCTCGCAGGACAGCTTTGTCCATAGGATCCGGATCAACCACAAACAAACAACTGATTCAATCGAATCATCGGTTAATGCGCGCATATATATTCAATACTCATCATAGCATACACCTAATCAAGTTCCTCAACAGATCGATTGCCTTTAGACAAGGCTCGGAACTCATTATCCACAGCTTCTACCGCCTGGGCTGAACAGTATTTAGCCCTCATAATCCTTAGAAAATCAGACCATGTCATAGAGTTGAGGACAGCTCAACCTCGCAGCATCTTTCTAGCATATGCCACCTTCTTGGATTCATCAGCCTCACATGTCTCGAAGGCCAATTCAGTATCGTGGATCCACCGCTCTGCGATCACCATGTCCATATTACCTTCAAAGGTCGGTGGTGAACACATCATGAAAGGCTTTGATCCCAAGGCCATCTTCTTCTCGAGAACACGCTCCTCAAAGGCTTTAAGACGAGCCTCCAAGTCGCGAATATATGCCTCCCGATCATCACTTCCAGACATAGTCAATCTCTAAGTTCTGTTAGATCATTAAAGTCAAACATACTTAGTATACTTTTCCATACTTGATTAATCATGTTAATCAAATAAACAAATAATCAACAATAGTGTTAGTCATGTGAATCATATCAATCTCTCTCACACCCCAATACCTTCCGAGGAACACTTTAAATAATGGTCGAGCCCGAATTTGAGACTGAATACTCTTTCAAGTACCCAATTCACTCAAACTTAGGCTCTGATACCAGTTTGTAACACCGTGATTTTGAGAACCAAATTTTTCTTTTTAAAATACAATTTAAGATTTCAAACTGCGTGGGTTTGACTGTAAATAGAATAATCAAACCTGTCTTATAATTTAAAAATGCAGCGGAAGTAAAAACACGTGGCAAACTATATAAACATTCAAAATGATGCCACAAACGACCGTTGGTGTTACGGAATACATAACCGGCTGACCGTTATCTTAAACATACATAAACATAGTTTAAACATAAAAAACAGTGTTCCTCCCAAAGCAATTAACTACCCGCAGGCTCCCGAGCTCACTGAGGATTACCTGCACATGTGGAGTGTAGAAACTGTTAGCTATAATAGCTAGTGAGTACCAAATAGCATGCAATCAATATAAGTACATCACATATCATCAATCATGCTCAAATAGTTCTATCCTAGCATCTCGCGATGAGTTGACGTAGTCAGGAGGTAACATATCTTGCAGGGGAGCTAACCCGACTCAATGCACCAGACTGGGGTACCAAACACATCGACCGCCCCGGTGGGGGAGCTATACAGCGTCCACCGTTGCGTTTTGGAATCTGCAGATTCCTCTGTTATACAGCCACAGCTATACCCAATGAGGACAACTTTGTCCTTAAATAGAACAACTTTGTTCTCGCAGGACAGCTTTGTCCATAGGATCCGGATCAACCACAAACAAACAATTAATTCAATCGAATCATCAGTTAATGCGTGCATATATATTCAATACTCATCATAGCATACACCTAATCAAGTGCATACTATACTGTGTCAACATGGTATATTCTAGCATCATCATGCAATCCTACACTTGAACAAGTGCGTGTACAAATCATGGTTTACAATTCTGTAATCATTGTTAATATATGTTATAGGTATATTACTTGTTATGTCATTCAACACTCACCTGATAGGCTAGAATAAGCAAAGACCTTGCTTTGGCACACACGGATTGGAAATTCAACCTATAATACCAAGACTTACGCATCAATCATTTGAACACACGAGAAACGTCTAGGATACTTGAAACAATACCCTAATGATGTTATTTTACCATTTATTAACTAACTATAGCAGCCCAAGCAACAACACGCGAACACGTAGCACAAAACAGCAAAGAAAGCTGTGTGCAGGGGTGTCGCGCCGCGACACAGCCTTGTCGCGCCGCGACTAGTGTGCAGCAGCTGCAGCTAGTGTTGTTTTGTGCACAGCAGACTCATTTTTGCTCATTTCAATTCCAAATCAATTTTGGTAAAATTCTAGTGTTTCATAGGACCATTTGACACTTGTGGAAGCTTTCTAACATCAAAAACTTCTATCCAATTAATTCATACGAAAATCACAATTAAATGGACAAAGACGTGCGCATAATGGCCAAAACTTGGTGTAGACCAATTCCAACACTATCAACACACCATATACACCTAATATAATGTATTAAAGGTATTGCAACTGACCAAAACCTTTAAACTCTTTGTTTGGTATCATTTTCCAATTTCTTGCCTATTTATGGCCTATTTTTCACTATTTTAGCCAATTCAAGCAAAACAACCATTCCAATTCAAAACCAATGTTCTAATCAGTTCATACAAGTCATATGAACCTATTAGAACCTTAAAAATCAGTTCTTGATGTGTAAAAACAGATTTAGGCCATTTTGGCCATTTTGACCCATTTAGGCTAAATATTGGATTTGTGCAAAAACACCACTTCTAATGCACCAATTGAGTTCTAATCAATCCTAACAAGTTATAGGATCATTTAGAACACTAAATTTCAGTTCTTGAAGGTCAAAATCAGTTTGACCCGTATTTGACAAATTTTGACCCATTTGAGCCAAAATTCAAAACCCATCAAGAACACTACTTTAATTCATGGAATTGATTCCTATACAATTATAAATGATATTAGAACCTATTTCAATCATAAATTTCAGTTCTTGATTGCTAAATCAAAGAACCCACTTGCAAACCTAGAATTTCAAGTCTTGAAAGGCATAATCAAGAACAAGGATGAATTGGAACATACAATGATCAAAGGATGTTTAGGAACTGATCTTGGAGTGATTCTAAGCCTTAATTCACTGCTGGAACAAAGCTTAGTGAGTTTTCTTTCAAAAACCCAAAATCAAGAACATGAAGAAAAGCATGGAGATGAAGCTTACAATGGTAGAGATGATGAAGATGATGATTGTGGACTGATTTATTCTTAATTTATGGCTGTAAATCACAGCTTGTTTGATTGAATTTGGATTCCTCCTTCAACTAGCCAAGAACAAGAGAAGATGAGTTTGAGAAAATGTGTCTGTGTTTGTTCAAGGGTTGTACACGTAAGTGTATAGCTAGATACCTGCTTGTGGGTTATTATTATCCACAAGTGGGTATCTTGTTCCCCTTTCCAACTTACAACTCATCCCTCGTTTAACCGTTTCAAGTAACGAGGATATTTCTGGAATCCTCGTTTGAAACTGTTCGATATTTTATAACCTTTATCTATTTTTATTAATATTTTTAATAACCCATTTATCTATTATTTTCATATTTTATATCATTTTCTAAAATATATATATTTTATTTAATTCAATTGAATAATTGACGTACCATATTCGGACACGTCTAGGCCCGTTTTGAGGATGTTACACAGGAGGCTCCATAATAAATAAAGAAGGTAATACAGTGTTTAGTGCCAAGAGAACCAAGGATGTGTATACACTTGACATGTCCTCTGGTGACCCTTCAAAGGAAACATGTTTGTACTCCAAGAATAATGAGGATACAAATTGGCTGTGGTACAAGAGGCTTTCCCACCTTAATTTCAAAAATATCAACAAGTTGAGCAAGATTGAACTAGTGTCAGGATTACCTTCTCTGACTTATCTTAAGCCTAAACCTTGCACTGCTTGTGAGAAGGGAAAGCAACATAAGACATCATTTCCATCCAAGCAGGCCTTCTCAATTACAGAACCTTTCTACATGTTGCACATGGATCTCTTTGGTCCTGTTGCAACTGCTAGTATTGGTGGAAGTAAGTATGCTCTTGTATTGGTTGATGAATTCTCAAGATACACTTGGGTTTTCTTTCTTAAAGCAAAGAGTGAGGTTGCTGAAGAAATTATTTGTTTTATTAAGAAGATGGAAGTGTTGAATGGCAATCTGGTGAGGAGTCTTAGAAGTGATCATGGAACTAAATTCAGAAATCAAACTTTGGAATCCTTCCGCGATGAGAAAGGGATATCTCAAAACTTTTCTGCTCCAAGAACCCCACAACAAAATGGTGTAGCAGAAAGAAGAAATAGAACATTGATTGAAGCTGCCAGAACCATATTGTGTGAAAGTGGGCTACCCTTTAATTTCTGGGCTGAGACTGTAAGTTGTGCATGTTTCACACAGAACAGGTCCCTTATTATCAAGAGGCACAACAAAACTCCATATGAAGTGCTCAAGGGAAGGAAGCCAAGCATCAGCTTTCTGCATAATTTTGGTTGTCAGTGTTTCATACTCAATCAAAAGGATCAATTGTAGAAGTTTGCTCCTAAAGCTGATGAAGGAGTGTTTGTAGGTTATTTAGTGATTTCTAAAGCATACAGAGTATACAACATCAGAACCAAAGTCATAGAAGAATCCATCAGTGTAAGTTTCAATGAAAATGACTTTGTTACTTCCTGTTCTTCTAATCATGTTTCAGGTGAAGAATTTAATGATCTCATGCAAACTGAAGAAGACTCTCCAGAACAAGTGATCCCTCTCCACCAGCTGCTCATGATGTAGATGAACCTGTTCCTATCCAAATCTTTAACCATGTACAATCATCCTCATCAAATCCTATACCTCTACTGAATCATGAGGAAAATGACTCAACATCATTGGATTCTAATTCCATATCACACATTCCCTCTTCAGTAGAGATACCCACAGATTGCAACAATGAAGTTATATCAGCCACTCAAAATGAACTCATTTCTACTGCTGATAGCCAACATATAACTTCTTCTCCCCAAATCCAAATGAATCCCAATTCCTAAGCAATCCAAAAAGCCTTCAAAGACCTCAAGCACCATCCTCATAATTTGGTGATAGGCAATATAGATGATCCAGTTAGAACAAGATCAAAAGCTTGCAACATCTGCTTGTATTCTGGATTTGTCTCAATGATTGAACCAAAGAAGGTTGATGAAGCTCTCAATGATTCACACTGGGTGTCTGCCATGCAAGAGGAACTGGCAGAATTGAAAAGAAATAATATATGGACTTTGGTACCCAAACCAAAGAATAAATCCATCATTGGAACAAAGTGGGTGTTCAAAAATAAGCTAGATGAAAATGGGAAAATCATAAGAAATAAAGCAAATCTAGTGGCACAGGGGTATTGTCAAGAAGAAGGTATTGATTTTGATGAAACCTTTGCCCCTGTTGCAAGATTGGAAGCTATCAGGCTGTTCCTAGCCTATGCTGCCTTCAAAAACTTCAAGGTGTTCCAAATGGATGTGAAGAGTGCATTTCTGAATGGAGATCTAAAAGAAGAGGTGTATGTGAAACAACCTCCTGGTTTTGAGGAGTCAAGCTTACCTGATCATGTTTACTTTCTAAACAAAGCTTTATATGGTCTTAAGCAAGCTCCAACAAAGGTTTTACAAGAGGATGCATTGATAGGACTTGATTTATAAGGAAGTACAAAGGTGATGTGATACTTGTGCAGATATATGTAGATGATATAATATTTGGGTCTACTAATTTGGAACTATGCAAAAAGTTTTCTAAACTCATGTCTGATAATTATCAGATGAGCATGATGGGTGAGTTAAAGTATTTTCTTGGTTTGCAAATTAAACAAGAGGTTGATGGTATTTTCATTCATCAAACAATGTATGTCAAAGATTTACTCAAAATGTTTGAGTTTGAAAATTGTTCTTCAATGAAAACACCTATGTCTACTTCTATCAAGTTAGGAAAGGACACTGATGGCAAGTCAGTAAACATTACTACTTATAGAGGAATGATTGGGTCACTTTTATACCTCACTGCAAGTAGACCAGATATAATGTTTTCAACATGTCTCTGTGCAAGATATCTAGCAGATCCTAAGGAATCACATCTTGCTGCTGTTAAGAGAATATTCAGATATCTTAAAGGAACTCCTAATCTTGGTCTTTGGTACCCCAAAGACTCAGATTTTGAGTTAGTTGGATATTCTGATTCTGATTTTGCAGCGTGTACACTAGACAGAAAAAGTACTTCAGGTGGTTGTCAACTTCTAGGAGGAAGATTGATTAGTTGGTCTAGTAAGAAACAGAATTCAGTGTCAACATCCACTGCAGAGGCAGAATACATTGCTGCAGGAAGCTGTTGTGCTCAAACTTTGTGGTTACAAAATCAACTACTTGATTATGATGTGAAGTTTGAAGACACCTCAATTCTATGTGACAATACAAGTGCAATCTCCATCTCAAATAATCCGGTCATGCATTCAAAGACAAAGCATATTGAAATCAGACATCATTTTCTCAAAGATAATGTGCAAAAGAAGAAGGTAACTTTGCACTACATCAACACTGATTTGCAACTTGCAAATTTATTCACAAAGCCATTAGATGAAGCAAGGTTCAATTTCATAATATTCAAACTAGGTATGCTTAATTTTTAATTTAGAATAGTGTTAATTTAGTTTGTGTTAATTTATAAGTGTTGAAAATCATGGGTCACTTATCTAAGCATCTCTAAGTCTTACTTAATCTGTGTAAACTAAGTAACTGTGCTCAGCTGATATCTATCAGCTGATCACCCTAAGATAAGAAGGAAATGCTTAGCTAAGTACTTTCCTCAGCTGATACTCCAGCTTTTCACTATCAGCTGATAGTTTCTTATCAGCTGATGCCCCTCAGCTGATACATTTCTATGATCAGCTGATGGTTCAACACTTAGTAAATTTTCACTTTTTACATTCATTTAATGCTTTTTAACCCTAGTTATTTACTCCGTTTTTCAGATTTCATTTAATAGCTAATTAATTTGTTTTCCATTAGAATTTTTGTCAGTATCTAACGATCTCTGTTAACTAACCTTCATAAATATCCCACTTCCTCTCTCATTCACCTTTACCCGTTCAAACTTTCTAAATTCCCTCTCTCTCTCTACAAAGAACTACCCTAACTTCCCTCTCGATACTCACTGTTCATCATCCCTACCAAATGGCCACCTATATTCCAGACCCTGCTGTCAAACCTGGTGAGAATGTTGCACTTAACCAACCAATGAATATAACTCCAAACAACATTCTACTCTGCACCACCATCTCTGCCTCGCGAGAAAACCAAGGTTATGAGCCAATGGTTCAGTTTCTTCAGGCTCATCCTTTGTTCGATAGTCTCACTGCTGATCCACACTACATATACCCCACAATTATTGGTGAGCTATGGTACTCCGCAACCTACAACCAAAACGACAACACCATCCACTGCACCCTAGCCCAAGGAAACTACCATCTCCAAATCACCACAGAAACACTTCGCGAAGCCACTAGTATTTCTCACTTCCCACCTTACACAGCTTTTCCCTCCAGAAAAGAAGTTCAAACCGTTCTGCAAACCATAGGCTACAATGAACCTGTAGTGCATGGTCAAGTAAAGGTCTCTGCTCTTTCTCATCCGTGGAAGTATTTGGCCAACGTGGTCATACGTTGTTTTGGTCCAAAATCTGGAAGCCACCATCTCATCAATCAAACTGAGCTTCTGGTGCTCTATGCCCTAGTCTTTGGGGGTAAACATAGACTTTGCTCAAGTTATATTTTCTGATCTTGTTGATAAGATCACTCAGAGCACAAACAAGAAATCATCAAGTTCTCAGGTGCCCTACATTCGATTCTTAAGCATGATAGCTATGAGGGAGATTGGAGAAAATGATTATGTGGGCTTAACTGGACATCAAGAGCATATTCCTGTCCCTGCCATGGGTGAAAAGGTATTCCACTTTCTTAAGGAAAACAGAGGTCCTCCAATCACTGCCCAAATGCAAGAGCTGATTGATGCTGCAAATGATAATGCCAATGCTGGAGATGATGATGATGAGAATAATGATGATAACGATGGTGATGATGCTAAGGAAAGCCACACTAGCAATAATAATGAAGATGATGATGCTGCTGATGGTGATGCTGTGAATTCTCTCCTATCAGTCCAATGGTATTAAGTCCTCTTGGTGGTGATGGTGATGCCCAAGAACAAGAAATTTCTGAGCAACTTCTTGAGCTCATTGACAGGAGTAGGCACATCATGTCCCAAGGTAAGGACAGTTCTGATTCCACCTCGGAGGATATTCAAATGGTAGTCCCAACCTTTGATAGCCCATCCTCCTCTCCAGTCCATACACCAATCCAACAGTCAAGCTCTAGTGAACCTCATGTGGTCACTAGTTCTACTCCAATTCGTAGCCCTATATATACTAGGTCAATAGAAGTGACTCATTATGAGCACTTTGAGGGAGTGCAATCCACACCTCTGACCTCAACTCCAATTACCCTTCCTCATGTTGAGGGGGAGCAATTGGATGTTGCCACCTTTAAGCAATTGGATGTATCCTCATAACATGATACATCCGTAGAAATGGGATCTAAACCGCAATCTGAGACAACCTCCCAACAGGCTGATTTCATTGAAAGATAGACCTCAACCCAAGGTCATACTGTGTCTACCCCACTATTGAGTCAGCCTATACCATTCACATTCTCACAACAGAATGTGGATCCAATAAGGGACTCCCTATTATTGAGTGCATCCCACACTTACTCCACTTATCTTGCACCTCTTATCAATTCAATTCTTACACAAGCACAGCCTGCCAATGCTAGTCGTACAAACCAACCACTTGTACAGGGCTCAACAGTCCTTCCTAATGAGTTTGAGCTTATACACCAAGGCTTAAATGAGGGAACACAAACCTTACCCAATTTCTCTGAACCTATCTTCACCCCTTACAATTCTCAACCATCTACCTCTACTCAAACACCAAATGTTAACCTTATCCAAACCATAAACCAGAACCTTGATAACCTAACCCAAACCTTCCAAGCCTTCCAAACCCAAACCTCCACTCAACTGTCTAAACTCACCAAAGACATTGAGTCCCTCAGAACCCCTACCCAAACCTCCCCTGCACCTACTACATCTACCTTTGATCTCACCCCCTACTAGCCAAAATAGACCATCTCTCTACCCTTATCCCATCTCAACCACACATTCCCATCCTTCCTTAATCCACTATCTCTTCCTTAAACCAAACTATCTCAATCCTACTCTCCCAACTCCAAACCCTACGCCCAATAAACCCAAACATTTCTGTCCCTATCCCAGAACAACTCCTACCCATGCCTTCCTACCTTAAAGGCATCCTTGATGACATTGAAACCCTCACTGAACAATCCAGGATGAGTCATCTCTCATTGTGGAAAGCCCTAAAAGATCTCAAGGATGACCTCTCCCTTTAACTCTCTAAACATATCTCTACCCCATCCTATACCCCATCCTCAACCCCTGCTCCTACCCCATTCCCAAAGCCAACAACAGGTGACTCCCCTCCTCCTTTTGATGATGCCAAAAAGGGGGGAGAAATTCTCTAATTCTTCCAGGGAGGATGATCCTGACTCTGAGGAGATTGATGCTGCATACAACGAAACTGCCACCAAATTCTGTAGCAGGCTACACCCAAAGCAACAGCTCCTCCTCCTCTCAAAAGAAAAGCACCTTCTGAGGGGGAGCAAAGGTTTCCCAAGAGATTAAAAAGAATGGCTAACAGGCCAAAGCCAAGAAGGAAAGTTGCTGAGGGTTGCTCTCCAACAATTGCTATTGAGTCTGATTCTGATTCTGATGATGAGGATGATACTCCACTCTCTGACATCCTCAGAAGAAGAAGACAGAGCCCCAAACCATCTGCTCCACCAGTCCAATCAACTCCATCAGTCTAAAAGGCTTCAACCTCTGATCCTAAAGACAAAGGAAAACAGAAAATGACATATGAGCAAGTTGAAGCAAATGAACAAATGCAAAGGGAGCTTGCACTTAAAGAGCAAGAAGAAAGGGAAAATGCCCAAACGGCTCAAGCATTGGGTGTTCCAGTCGAAGAGATCTACCAAGCCAAGGAGCTAGCATATCAGCAAGAACAAGAACAAATTCAAAATCAAGCTGCTGCTCAACACAAATTGGCAAGGGAGAAGTCTCAGTCTGAACTGCTCAAAGCAAGATCTCATGCGGATGCCATCAAAACCCTCTTCAACCTTGATTTATCTGCTCCCTACAATCTAAGTCAACAAAGGCTTCAAAGCTCTAGAGAAAAGATCAACATTTTAAGAAACAAAACAGAACCAACTCCAATCACAAGAGCCACTGTCCACAAAGGTGATGGTGAACCCTACCTCAAAGCTATAAGGCAGAACAACTTCAACAGCTGTGAAGTTGTATCCTATGAGAGGTGTCATATCTATGGGCTCACAGAGTCAGTTGAGATCTTGTACCTTCTCTTCAAATCCAAATCCAAGCTTAAAGTTCAATTCATTCAGAAAATTCAGAATTGGATAGCTCTAGCTGTGTCACAAAGGGCCTTCACTCCATATGACTATTACAGATATGTGCACACAGTTGATAATCTTCACAAGAAAGGTTCCAAACCCTTTAAACCATTTGAGCTAAGAGAGGTACTACCCCAGCATGAGTACTTATCTGATTTTGAGGGTCTCAACACAACTTTGCCATTGAACATCACCCCTGAGCTTTACAAGTTTATAGTTATGACTGTTGAAGGTATATTCTTTCTGGACAAAGTTAGCACTTGGAGGTTCTTTAGACAGTCTGAAATCCACAAAGCTAGCAAGAAGTTTCTCTTTGGGCTAAGGATATCTACAAGAGGCAGAACTGGAATTGAACATTTTGAAGCCCTTGTACAAGCCCAATGTTAAGTCTTAGCTGCAGCAGATCCCCATGCCAAAGACTTTGAAGTAAAAGAAGAACCATGGTGGGATGATTGAAGACTGATCTAACTCTAAAGATTTGTTGATATCTAGTTGATTGTATATTATGTTTAGACTAGTTAGTTAGTAGTTAATCTTTGTAAATACTTCTGTACATTCCTTTATTCTGTTATTTCAAGTGATTTTTATGTATATCAGAAAATCAAAAACATATAAAAATGGAATAATGAAAAGATTCTACAAAAACAGAACAAAATGGAACACTAGAAAATAAACCAAAAACACAAAAGGTTCAGAATAAAAAGAGCTACCAAAAACAAATAGCCAGGTAGCCAAATGTAGTTAAAAGTTTAAATCTTTTGTATTCGAAGTCAAACTGATTCTTCAAAAAGAAAAAGGTTTTGTCATCATCAAATAGGGGGAGATTGTTGGGGAGATAATCACTTCACCCTAACAATCAACTTTGCCTATCCTAAAATATAGGATTTGATGATAACCAAACCCTACATTCAGTATGACTTAGAAAGAATTCAAACATGTGTTGTTTGAATCAGTTTCTATGAAAATGTGCTAAGTATGGAACCATTAGCTGAGCATTAGATCCTACTCAAAGTATCGGCCAAGGAGCATCAGATGAAGAAAACAAGTAAAGAAGACCATCAGCTGAGGAAAATAAACCATCAGTTGAGTGAAGAAATTCGATCAGCTGAGTTCCTACACCATCAGCTGAGCAAGGACTTTGATCAGTTACTCCATCAGCTGAGTGAACAAATGCATCAGTTGAGGCCCAGAACATCAGCTAAGTAAGTCTTCCTTTACACAAGTCATCTCTCCACATAAACTGATGTATGTGAATGATCAGCTGAGCATTCTTGAGCAACTGATCATACAAATACATGAGCTTATGCCCTCCTAAGCTTACTATTGATCAACTGAGCATCTATATGATCAGCTGAGCAATATGTATCAACTGAGTCCTAGCAAAAAGTGATCAAATGATATGTTTTGTCAACTGAGTAGTGAAAATCAAAGTTCCTAGTACAATATGTTAGCTGAGTCGTGCAAAATGTCAAATCTGCACTATCTTTTCAGATTGTAAGTCATATGTAAAAGGCAGAACATGTGTTGTTCTATTATGCCTTAGATCTTTGTTTGTAAAAGTAAAAATGCACTTTTTGGATCAAGTATGAGACAAAAAGGTTTGATCTTATCCTCTGGAAAAGGATAATGATACCTCAAACAGACCAAGATCTTGAAGATTTGTTCAAACAACTAAGTATGGCTGGCAATCCCATACTTGGTAAAGTCAAATCAAACAGAAGCATGGTGTAGATTAAAGTACAAGCATGGAAAGGGAAAGAAACTTCTACACGACAGTAGATGTGGGTTTTAATATTTTATATTGTGAGTGGGTTGCACTTTTGCAGAAAAGTACAATTACTTTTATCAATCTATTGATTAAAGTAACTTTACTTTTCACCCACTACCTTTACAAATAAAATATTATATTTTCACATCCTCTTTGTCTCCTACCTTCATGCAATCGGATACACCAAGATCTCTATATATACATGCATGGTGGACATGCAAAATACAACACATTGAAATCTCTACTCCACAGAAAGAAAATCTCATCAGTTGAGAAATTCGTAGAGTTTAAGCATTGTGTAGAATCAAACTTGTTCATGTGTTGAACACTCTATATACATCAGTTGTTTTAGAGTTAGCTTGTCTATGTGTTAGACAAATAGATTGCCACCTTTTATTGTACTTAGAATTTCCGCTTCTAGTACATGTAATTCTTGATTCAATATCAATAAGAATTATATAAAAGTATATCAGTGTGTCTTTAAATTTTGAAAGCTAAATTTTGTATCCAACCCCCCATTCTACAAACATTTGTTGTTGTGTACTCAATCTGGGACTAACATTTACTAGTTTGGGTATATGTCTGAAGCCTTGTTGGTGTTCAGAATAACCAAAACAAATTTCAGAATCAATAGGGCAAATAGATCAAGGTACTTAGGTCTAGTTAAGATGCTAAGATACTTACTATCTATATTGAATGACCATATAGTGAGTTGTGGAATTGTCTCACAATTCACATCTCTACTAAGACACATTGGTACATGGTGTTATGGTCTAGGGAACCGGATATTATTGATAATGATCCGGTTTATGACGGGTCAAGAATGTATGTCCGATTTGTTGGTACATTCATTTGCCATTGTGACTAAGTCCTCAAATCTAAATTCAATTGATGGTCTATTTAGCACTTATTAAGATATGACTAGAAAAGTTCTTTGCTTGTCTATCTTATAGTTCGAAGTTATCCAATCTACATTCAGTGGGAGATGGATGAACTTGAAATCAAGAAGTGCTAAGTTCTTCTAAGCTTTAGTTATTTAACCTTTTGAGAACAATGTTTGTTGCTTAAAAGGGAAGAAGAGAAAAAACTAAACTAAGGCATTCCAGTGGAAGAATGTGGAACTTAAATGAAAGTCTTGATGTTGATACTAGCATATAATCTGATATCTTTGATAGATGATCAGCATGGTTATGCTGGTATGCCTGACTAAGAGTCATTACTTCTTTTAATTTTGATAAGAGTCATATAGAGCCAAAGAGGTATGGTTTATCATATCTAATTGGCAATGACCTGATGGTGAGTCATGTTGAGTTCACCACCTATCGGAAGACGTAGTGGATCCGGAATTCACTAAAATAAAAGAAGTAAATGATAAAGAGATGCAATCCATTTGAAATGTCCAAGTACTTGACTTGACTTGATCCCATACCTAGGTGTATACCAAGGTGGTAGTAATGGGATTAACATGGATGGAATTGTAAACAACTTCAAATACCAACTAGTGGTAAAGTTTTCATGATGGTTATGTAGAAACTTTTCCTAGTGGCTATGTTGAAGAATGTTTGATAATCGTGGATATTAATGACCGCGTTCCATCATGGAACAATATGATGAGGAAGTGCTTATAGCACTCTCCGAGGGTCTTAATATACATCCATAGTATCCGAGTTATGTCTACAAAAGTGAATAAGTCCACTTCGGACTTATGCTTGCATCTTAAAGGAAAGATCTTTGCTTACTGTTAGAAAATCAAAGTGATGAGTTTTCTAGTAGCATAGACGATGCCTTTTATGTATGTCGGGGCTAGTGGGAGCTTTGTTGTATTCCTAATGTTATATGTCTATTGAAGATAATGTCCCGATATTAGGTTTCTACGAACCTAATTCAGGAATTATTGCTTCATAATGGCGTTTAGGAAATATAAAATTGGATAATGTATTTAGTACAAGAAATATAGAGATATGTTCTTGGTGTTTGACGAATAGAATAGGCTTGGAGTAAGTAGTTACTCTAATGCGTGTTTCTGTTAGGATAAACTGCTGATTTTGATCAAAGTTTTTGATCCTAACTTGTGGTGTTGATTGTTGGTTCTTAAGTATCACTAACCCTATTGTGGGCTTTTGAGACAATGAGGGTGTGATTACTTTAACTTTTTGAAAAGTAAGATCTCTTTGGTGCATACTTTTATAGTAGTCTTGTTAAAAGAGATATAAGTAAATAACAAAAGTACATGTGGATATTGTGGGACAAATTCACTAGTTAAGCCGTTGTTATAGACTAGTGATGTTTATCATACTATGTCAATTAGCATTCCTAATGCGTATAACTTGGCTTGAATATGTTTTGCTTTATGATTGATTTGTACTTATTTATTTGGGGACGTTAAGCAGTATTGTAATTCATGCTATATCGATTATTAAATGGAGATTTAATAATACGCCGAGGGCGGGTATTTTATGAATCCTTATTGTGTTCCATCTTAGCATGTTTAAACACTTCCGAGAATGTTTTTCATTCTAAATCTCCACAATCGGTTATACTTTATGGGAAGGAAGTATAAATTAAGATTGAGGTAAAGAATTAGTTTTGAGAAACGTGATTCTTGCCTATACTTGAAAGGGGTTTCAAGTGATTGGAGGACCCGCACCTGAGTTTCCTTCGTGGTTCTGGTCATAAGTAACTCGGGATGATGATTGCATTTCATCCTTGAACTAGAGATACATGTGATTACAAAGCATAGGTCTGCTTTACTTTGATCGTTTTCTAACGCGGTCCGTAACTGGTCGTTATAAGGGAGATGATTGGGTGGAGTATTATCTATGTGGCGGGACTATGTAGTCGAAAGGAATTTGTTCCTCTATGTATAGAGAAGATATCCATGGGCCCCTCGATGATTGAGTGCTGACATTCATATGCATGGCCGTGCTCAAGTTATATTGATGATGGATCAATGTTAACTTGGTTTGTTGGTCACTACTAATCTAGAATCGAGAAACATAATCGTGAACGATCTGAAGGTTGACTTTATTCCATGCCTTGTGTTCACATAGGATATCGCGAACAAAGGGATGTATATATTCATTTATCTTTAGGACAATCATTTTATGATTGGGATCTTGTCAAGAGTGGCATACCCTATACTGACTTGGGAGCATAGATGTCTTACTAGAGGCCGCTCTATGTTTGTGTCATTTTTCGTAGTCGTGTCACGTGCAAGTGGGAGTCTATTGGTATATGCCCGCTAACACGAACGAGTTAATAGCACTGCTGATGAAGTATAGGCCTATTGGGTCACACACCAAATATTGATTCCGGTAACACGATCAAGCAAAAAGAGAGAAAGAGGCCAAAATGGGTTTTGGCAGGATGATACACGGGCCGTGTGGCTGAACATGGGCCGTGTCCAGCCCAATCAGCACGGGGCGTATTGGCCCATATCGAGGCCGTGTGCTTTGGGCCTACACGGCTGTGTAGTTGAACACGGGCCGTGTTCAGCCTATTAGACACGGACTGGTTTGGCCCATTTGGGGCCGTGGACCTTGGGCCTACACGGCCGTGTTGATGAACACGGGCCGTGTACATGCTCTGTAACAGCAGAATTGATTTGCTTTAATACTCATTTTAATGGGGTTAAATGATATTCAATTGTGAGTTCTCAAGAGCCACGAAATGTAGAGAGTCTTTGGGTGAAGAACAATAGTTAGAACATATGAACTCTTGATGTTTTTCTCTCTTATGGTTCTTCTTCTTTGTGATCAAGTTTGATGCACAAAAAGAAGGTGTTATTTGTTCTTGAATTGTGTTGTTTTGGTGGCTACTCCAACCTACTAGCATTGGGGAATCACGTGTGCTTGGGGTGGACTTCTTTAGAGGAATTCTCTTGTTGGATTCTATACTCTTGACAAGTAGAAATAGATATTGTGATCTTGCTGGATTCTATACTCTTGACAAGAAGAAATAGATATTGTGATCTTGCTTAAAGGTATAACTATTTCTTGCTTCTTGTTTCTTTATTTTAGTTGCAATTCCATGTCTAAATTTTGGTCCATGGGAAGTGTTTGTTTGGTTAGCTTAGAATTTTTGTATTATATCTTGCTTCTGTTGATACTCGATTGTGCCAAACAAATACCTTCAAACGTATGTTATTCTCCCTGTGTGGCAAGAAACATTATTTCTTTACATGCTTTGTATGACGATGGTTTTTCTTTTATATTTATGAATGAATCTATTTTGTGTTACAAAAATGATGTTTGTTATTTTAAAGCTTTACCATGTCATGGCATATATGAAGTTGAAGCATACATTGAAACTAAGAAACCTATC
Organism: Dittrichia graveolens; assembly: GCA_038502395.1. Lineage (NCBI taxonomy): Eukaryota > Viridiplantae > Streptophyta > Magnoliopsida > Asterales > Asteraceae > Dittrichia > Dittrichia graveolens. Next base: position 70,812,747 of record JARJIL010000004.1, on the reverse strand, counting down.
ATGAACATTGATTCTCAATCCAAAAGTTGTTTGGATAAGTATTCCTTATGGCATGGTCGTTTTGCACATGTAAACAAAACTCGCATCACCAAGCTCCAAGCGGACAGGATCTTGGAATCATTTGATCTCGGGTCAAATGAAGTATGTGAATCTTGTTTGCTAGGCAAGATGACCAAAGAACCCTTCACTAGGGTAAGTGAGAGGGGAAATGATCTCTTGAAGATTATTCACACGGATGTGTGTGAACCTTTCAAACATGTCACAAGGAATAGCACTAGATACTTTGTTACCTTTATGGATGACTGTAATAGGTATGGATATGTCTATTTGATTAAACAAAAGTCTGAAACTTTTGAGGTGTTCAAGACATTCCAAAATGAAGTAGAGAATCAATTGGGCAAAAGGATTAAGATACTACGATCGGATAGAGGCGGTGAGTGTCTTAGTTCCAAGTTTCTCGATCATCTAAGAAGTTGTGAGATTATCTCATAATTGACACCTCTTAGGACTCCACAATTAAATGGAGTTGCTGAGAGGACGAATCAAACATTGTTTGATATGGTTCGTTCTATAATGAGTCGCACAGAGGTACTCATTAGTTTTTGGGGTTATGCTTTAGAAACGGCGGTAAGAGTTATTAACCTCGTATCAACAAAGAAAGTTGAAACAACACCATATGATTTGTGGCACAAGATGTAACGCCAGTCTTTTTTTTTCAGAAATCAGAGTACATTTTTTTTATTTAAAACGCGTGCGGAAGCGAGTTATTTATTCACATTATACAACTTATATAAATATAAGTTGTAATTACAAAAGTATTGTTTAACACAGTTTCCAACGTTACGAACTAGATCGACCATTACATAAACTATTACATTATATTGTCTTTACATTGTGTTCCCCAAGAACCTAACATGTCACCCCAGCAAGCACCCGTACTCACTTTCAATCATTTACCTACATATGGAATGAACATGAGAGGGTTAGCTATAAATAGCTAGTGAATAACAATTAAAGCAAGAGCAGTACATTAACAGTATCATAACATATTTCATGCATCACACAACTTCATTCAAGTCTATCCTAACACACGTTGAAGTTCCGGTTGTCAGCAGGCATCATGTCTTGCAGGGCTATAAACCCGGCTCAATGATCCTCACTGGGGAAACCGTTACTTCCTCCGCGCCGGTGGAGAAGCGGCTAGCGGTCCACCATTGCGTTCTTCGGGAACATATCCCATTTGGGATCAGTGGGAAAACTGAGAGCCCCGAGTTAGTATTGAGGGCGGCGGTTTAGCTAGAACCAAGATTCGTGATCATCGAATCCCGCACCACAATCTCTACAATGTAGTACCGGCACTCAAACAATGGCCTACTCTGGCCTCATCACAAACACATTGGCCTACTCCGGCCCTTTACATAACAAGAGTGACCTAAACAGGACTTTTCACAAATCAACAATGACCTATAAGGTCTTTTACTTGCATACATATCATTTGTTTCACACAATTGGTTTAAGGAACCTCTAAACATGCATATAAACTTCTAAACATGCATATCTACAAATTCATGGATTGTAACATACAAAACATCTTCTAATACTATTAATATCATACTCGAGTTTAACTGTTACTCACCTGTTGAGCTATAACAAGTAAGTACTATGTTACAGGTGATCCTTGATCAACTGGTACACCTAAACAAATCAAAACATACCATTTAACACTTAAAACAGAATCTGCCAGTAGCAGGGTACGGCCGTACCTTGCCAAGGCATGCCCGGACTTTGGGCAAGCACGCCCCATGGCTAGAAACACTCCCCCGGACCTTCTAGGGTTAGGCACGCCCGTACCTTTTGGAGGTACGCCCGTGCCTCCCCGGGTACGCCCAAGGTCACGGTCTGTTCTTGAGAGGCACGCCCGTGCCTTTCCATTTGCAGCAGCAGGTTCGACCCGAACCTGCTGTTTCCCAGCCAAACTTTCACCAAAATTAACCAATTCGATTTCCAGTCAAAAGCTATGGTTCACATATGAAATAATACATCAAATACAACCTAAAGCTACCATTTTTACATCATATAACATCAAAATCAGTGTTTGGGACCAATTTCCTACTTTTGACCCATTTAAACTTTAATCTTCAAAATCAATCATAAACAAGTCTTTAATTCACAAAATCAACTCCTGTGAATCTGAAATCAACCTAGAAACTATTTGGTAACAACAATTTCACTTATTGGCATCAATTTGGTGATTTTCACCCAACACCCAAAACTTAGAAAACTCAAGAATTGAAGACTAGAACTTACAAGAATCAGAGATTTGGATTTGATAACAGCAGATTGGAACCTTGAATAACACTTGAATCCACAACAGATTACTTGAGCTTGGTTGCTTGATCTTTCACTTGTTCTCTTCTTGAAAGCTTGACACAAAGATCACACACACACATATGAAAGTCAATTGTCTGTGTATGTCCACGTGAGTAAGGTTAACAGCCTACTTGTGGATCAATATTATCCACAAGTGGGTATTTTGTTCCCCTTTTCAACCTATAACTTAACACACGAATACCCGTTTTAACTAACGGGAATATTTTTTGGAAACCTCGTTCTAAACCATTTAATATTCTTTCATTCTTTTATATTTTACTAATATTTTATCTTTACTCATTTAATAACTAATTTAGTTATTTTCTTTTAATATCTTTAAATATATATTTTATTCAATTTATCTAATTTAATATACGTACCTCGTAAGCATGCGTCTAGGCCCTTTCTGAGGATGTTACACAAGAGAAATCTCACTCTCTCATATCTTCGAGTATGGGGATGTCAAGCCTACGTGAGACGTGAGGCGGATGACAAACTTGAACCCTGTTTCAAAAGGTGTTACTTTATCGGATATCCTCCTGTCGGTGTCTTAAAATACCTTAAAGAAGTTTGCAATTATTGCATATAGAGTGTTGTTGACTATTTCAGTCATTGTTGCATCTGCAGAAAGAAATTTCTCAAAACATAAGTTGTTGAAGTCCTACGTACGGTCCAAAATGTCACAAGAAATGCTTAATGAATTGACAATGATAGCTATTGAGAACGATATCTTGGAGAGTATTAATTACGAAGAGTTGATTCATAATTTTTCTTTCATTAATGCTAGAACTTTACGATTCATGTAACTATATAGAATAAAATATTTACTATCCTCTTTTGTTTTAGCTTTTGATATAATAAATATCGTAGTATTAGTGAATTTTTGTTTATATATGTGTGTGTGTGTGTATATATATATATATATATATATATATATATCTATACTATATTATAAAGCATTTATACCTTTTGCTTAAACTCTTAAATTTTAAGTGTTTTAAAATTACTAAATTACCCCTCATATATACTAAATGAAAATTATTAAATAAAGTAACTATTAAATATAGTTAATAAAATTCTTATATTCCATTTTAATAACTAAAGATTCCATATTTAAAAAAAGCCAAGTCAAAACAAATTAACTTATTTATTTAAAAATATTTTCATAACCAACCCTTTCATTTTAAATATTCTATCATGTAATAAATATTTTAACGTAATTATTAGAAAATGTGTATAAGTAGAACTCATAAGCCTAAATAACCTATAATCAGAATATATATATGTATTTAATTTTTTTAAATAGCTAACATAATCAATAGTTTACTAATTTACGCTCTAAATTTTTATGTAATTTACCATATTGTATAAGTAGAGACCTTTTTTCTTATTTTATCATTCTCAAAATTTATTTTAAAAGTGATAAAAAAGTTGATTGAGAACAGAAAAATAAAGAAAATAGACATGTTACCAAAGAAAAATTATTCGTTGTGATCGTATTACGTGAATACCGAAAATGGACAAATTATCGAGTAGAAATTATTTTGATACCGCTGCATTGCACGAGTACCATGCTATTATATATATGGGGCCCATTTTTTCATTTCGCACAGGGCTTCCAAAATCCACGAGACACCATTGCTAAGAGGTAAAAACAAATTGTCTATTTTATCAATTTTTACTCGTCACAACGTCATGAACATTAGAGAAAAACAAATATATTTTGATAGAAACAAATACCTTGTTAGATACAATTTCTTTTAGTTAAAAAATATACTAATAAAATAGAAAAAAACGTACAAGTTTAGTACATACAATAAAAGTTTAATATACACATTAGCGACAAATCAAAAGTTCGATACACGCAATAGAAATTTTTTAAGTCCGGTACATACAATAGAAAAACATGACAATTTGGATACATTTTGGTGAATTAAACCCAAATTTAAACAATGACAATTTTTACCATTTACGTCACCCTGTTGAGGAGTCGTATTTTTTTTATGTTATCTATATTATATTATATTATAAAGTATTATATATTTTTGTTTAAATTCTTAAATTTTAAGTATTTTGAAATTACCGAACTATTATTCACCCTTCTTCATATCTAATGTGATCATTTCCTTTCTAACAGTATAAGAATCACAATAAAAGGAAACTCAATATTTCAACTTATAATAGTGTAACAAATAATTTTTCTTAAAAGGAAAGTAAATGTTTCCACTCATATGTAGATATATAATTAACAAAGTCAAGACTTTATTTTCATAGTTTAAATTACATATAAATATGTGTTAATAGAAAAATTATTTCAAGCTACAATTTTATGTATGGAAGTGATGAAGAATAAAAGAAATTTTAATTATTTTTAACATTTATTTAGTGTTCTATTTACAATCTCATGTATAAATCAACATATGATTCTCATATAAAGTAAAAATGAAGATATTTCATTCTCGCTCTGTTTCAAACTTGTTGAATGTTTCAAGATTTCATACTATTTTTATTAACTTTCATCAATGATAATGATTGAAAGATTTATGAATATTCGTAATTTCTATAAGAAAAAAAGCAACAACAATTAATGATGATAATGTCACAATAAATCTTATAAAAAGCATACCATAATCTTTGAATAAGCGGTATCAAGAAAAAACTATTAAATAGATTAATAACTATTAGAGGTTATATATCTTGAGTTATGTTCAGTAAAGTCCATTTAAAAAACATAGTCCTGAAATTTTAATATTCAATCACAGGTGATTCAGTATACAATCACATTTGATTTGTAAAAGCATCACATGTGAATTACGAAAAATTATGAAAATGCCACTCCGTCCAAATTTTTAAAATTTAATCTGGATGATTGATGACATTATCCAAAGACTAAAAATTAGTCCCTTAGGATTATAAATTAATTATGGACTATATTGAACATTCTTCTATATATCTTAAATAACACAAGATTTCATAATAACTTTTAAAAAAATCAAGTCAACCACAAATTAACTTAATTATATTATAGCTTAATCTTCCATTTTGAATATTATAGATTAATTATTAGAAAATACATATAACTATACATCATAAGGTAAATAACCTATAACTCGAATTAATTAACTTTTTTGGATTTTTTTTAAATAACTTCTAAACAAAATAAAATTATGATGCCTACTTTACATTGTTGTTTTGATCTCTTAATTTTAACTAATTTAAAATTACTATTTACCTCTTATAAAATAAAATGAAACTTTAAATAGAAATATAGAATTAATTAGATCGTTATATACCATATTAATAATTAAACCTTTCACAACAAAAATATATATATGAAGAAATTGAATTAAATTTCAACCTATCTTAGCTATAGCATAAGGTATTTTAACATCCCCTTTACTCAATTTTTTAAGACTAGAAATTTTAAGTAATAAGGATTGATTGAGAAATGATTTATATAGCCTCAATATTTTATAAAAAGTTAACAAATACCGTCCCCTTTACTAGTGTACCTCCACAGCCACACTAACATAATTCCTCACACAAACTCAACTGCTAAGATCATACTAATCTATGTGAAATTTTATTGATTAACGATAATTTAGAAAAAACTTTATACCCTTTATTTTTTTAAAATTACACTACAAAAAATGTTACTTTTAGGTATCAATCTTTTTGGCACCACAAGTTATTCCTAATTCTATTTTCATGAAAAAAAAATTAAGATCTAGGGACATGTGATCCCTAAAAATAGAGCGGGAAATTTCCCTCCATCTCAAGAATAAGCGTCAATATTTTAGAGGTATTTAGACATAACAAGTGGTGTCTAAAAGGGTAAAAAAATATTACACTTATATAATTCCTTTTATTAAAAATCTTTGGCGAGGACAAGTCTTTCCTAAAAACAAATCTATAATTAATCAATTATTAAAGAAATCAATTAAAATACATTGTCAACCCATTTATTCATTTACTTCCCTAACAACATCGTGCCTTTCCCTTTCCCCCCTTTCACTTTTCCACCAAACCACCAAAAAGATAACACCTCCCTAAATCAACCTCAAAAAAATCTTCAACCTTGCCTCCCCTATCTCCGACAACCACCGCTAGTCGCTATAGTGGCGCCGCTCACCGTGGAGGTAGAATACTCTTCATCATCATTAACCTCAAATCGGTCGACCACTGCTGCTCTCTAACTCAGTCTCTACCCCTACTCATTTGTCTGGTCGGTACACATTCTGCTTTCTCCCACCATAAGCTACAACCACCATTACCATTGCCAAAGCTATATGCCACCGTCTGAGTTTGTTGATGTACATCGTTGCCCCCATTGGTCACCTACCCTCTTCTATCGATTAATTTGATTTCATCTCTGCTAGGGCTTTCAATTTTGAAGTTTAAGTATAACTCGCTAAAGTACTTTTTGAATTTATAACCTTAGTTTTGATTTGAAATATAGAACGACTTTGAATTTGATTTCATAGCTTTGATTTTTAACTTTCTTCAATGGCTCTTACAATGCCGGTTCTTGTCGTAGTTGAAAAGCGAAGCCTTTTCTAGTTTCTCCCCATCGTTGATTTCTCCCTTTACTCTATAAATGCTATTTCTACAACCGTTTGTGCCTTCTTTATCTCCTCCCTAAGTCACATACTAAAGGTAAGTTTAAATTTGTATTTTAAACAAATCAAATTTCTACTTCATGTTCTAGCTAAAGTGTTATATCTCCATTTACCTAATTACACAGTTGCTCTTCATTTACTCATTGACTTCGCAAAATTATCAGAGGTATGCTCTAATTTAAAATTTTATTTGTCATTGACTGCTGATATATCATTTGTTGCTATTATGTGTATGAGATTTTATGAGTTTGAGGATTTTTGAAATATTCAAATCATCAAATGATATAAATGCTCTTTTGCATTTATAGAGGTCTTTATTTATTCAGAATTAAGGTGCTATTGTTTATTCAAATTTTGGTAGTATTCTTTCTTTATAAAATAAGTTAATGTTAGTGGTGTTTTTTTAATAACCGGATTTCTTATAGTATGTATGCAAATGGTTTACTTTGTAGCAAGTAATTACTTGCAAATTTTCAACAAAAGCCACTTGTTTCTACATAATACATTAGCAAGATGTTATTCATCCTAAAAGTTAATCTGTAATTACATTGTTTCTTAAAAATAATTAACTAAAATGGGCTAGGCAAATTGACCACAAGTACATACCTTAATTTTAAATAATGAAACTCCAATTATAAGGATGAGAAAACAAAACTACTTGACTTGGTGCACTGAGCACTAACACTGTAAACAGATATACATTCTGAATTTGAAATTAGTTATTTGTATAGGTCTTTTCCTTGTTACTAAATAAGCTGAACATTAATCAATATAAAATTGAAAACTTTTAACCAATATGTTTCCTAAAAAGTATGACTTAAGTACAAAACTTCTTTCATGTTGACATTGTTAATACCAGGTCTTAAATCACCCGGGAAGGACATGGATGTATTTTTACGACCTTTGGTAGATGAACTAAAAATGTTATGCAATGGAGTCCAAACAAGAGATGCCTCAACAAGCACCTCCTTTATAATGCGTGTTGCCCTACTATGGACTATCAACGACTTTCCTGCTCGTAGTAGTATATCTGGTTGGAGTGGTCAAGAATACAAAGCATGTCCTACTTGTAATGAAGACACTCCTTCACGTCGTGTTAATGGGAAGACTGCTTATCTTGGTCACAGAAGATGGTTATCCACTAGGCATCCGTGGAGGACAACTCTCTTGTTTGATGGTAAATGCAAGAGAAGAGGACCTCCTAAATGACTTAATACCACAACTATATTATGACAACTAGCTCATGTACCTATTTGTAAGCTGGGAAAACATCCGCGTGTCGGCAGTGTGAAAAGAACCTGTGATACGAAACAATTGAATTGGTTCAAGAGGAGCATTTTCTATGAGCTTGAATATTGATTTTTTCTTCAACTAAAACATAATATTGATGTTATGCATATAGAGAGGAATGTATATGAGAGTTTGTTGAATACATTGTTGATGAATGATAAACCCAAAGACACACATAGTGCAAGAAAAGACTTGAGAGATTTGAATATTCGGGAAGAATATTGGCTACGAGAGATAAACAATAAGATGATAAAACCGCATCCGAAGTATTCATTCACAAAGCTGTAGTTTTTGTGTTATTTATGATTTGTTAAAAGTGGTGAGTGAAATTTAAAAAATAGTAAAATGCTGATTACATCAAATTATTAATTACTTTTTGACATAACAAGTCGTCCCTAAAGGTAACTACTAAAATTTATTATCATTTACATTTTGGGATGACAAGTCGTCTTCAAAGGTAATATCTAATTAAATGATTAATCACTTTTCGGGGCAAAAAGTGGTCACAAATAGTAATTGATTATTAAAATAAAAAATTGTTTTTAGGGACCAGTTATGTCAAAAACTGAAAAACTTTCAGACCACCCAATATAGTGTCAAAAGAAACTTTCAGGGACGAGCCTTTAGACACGGACACTTCTGGAACGACTGCGATCCCTAAAAACATTTGGGGACGACTTTATAGTTTTTGGGGACGACTTTTGTGGTCCTTAAAGAGCATTTTTCTTGTAGTAAAAACTGACATATTATCAAGAAAAATTTTATGTACTGTCGTCGCATTACGCGAATACTATGATAGTTATGAACAACCTAGCTAGGTTATGTTTACTAATGGTACAGTGAACTTTATTTTAAAATAAAAATGTTTTCAATAAAAAATAACAAAAATAATAATAATTAGAGGTGTTAAGTAACTAAATGACACTATGAGAATCATTTAAGTAATTTAAGTATTTAAATTACATAAATACCTTTGTTTAGTTCATCTGTAAGTAGAAAAAGACCTAGTATCTAGCTCAAGGTAGCACAGATAACCATTTAATTGTTTATTCCTAGTGTTGAATTTTATCAAAATTTGTTAACTTTACGTAGTTAGTTACTACCCTCAACAATACGTGTAAAACCCCTTAATTATATTTCTGGATTCGATATATGTGACTGTACATAAATAAATACAAGATTATTTAGTAAGAACTAGGCGTGAGCATAGTACCGGTACCGATTTTATCGAATACCAAATTTAGTTTATAGATTGCACCGAATACCGTACTGAGTATTCATATACGGTACCGGTACCTATTTTACCTAATTTTTTTGGTACTAGTCTCGAATACCGAATCCCGAATACCGATTTAGCAATATTTCAAGTACCGAGTACCGGACCGAAAACTCTAACGTACCGTTACTGATGCCGGTACGGTTCGATATTTTCCGTACCCATGCTCACTCCCAATTAGGGGTGTAATCGAGCCGAGACAGTTCGCGAGCTACTCGAGACCGGCTCGGAAAATAATCGAAATGGACTCGAGCTGAACCAAGTCGAGCTCGAGCTACTCGAGTAGGGTGTCGAGCCGAGTTTGAGATCTGAAATACTCAGCTCGCTAGGCTCGCGAGCCTAATCGAGCTTGTACTAAATTACCATTTTACACTTTTACATATACACCATTTACTTTTATACCCTTAGTAGGTAATTGTTAATTGTTGTTCGAAAATGTGAAATTTGAATTCCGGAATGTATTTAAACATTTGTTGTTACAAAATTTTATTAAATTAATTTTAGTCGAGTCACGCCGAGTCGAGCTCGAGAGTGTCGATTACTTACTCGAGTCGAGCTTGAGCTTGAAAATTAAATCTCGACCGAGCTCGAGTCAAATTTCGAGCCTCGAGCTTTGAAACCGAGTAGAGCTCGAGCTTGGCACTATGTCAGCTCGGCTCGGCTCGATTACCCCCTGCACCCAGTAAGAACACATAAATAAGTTGTAAAATTATAAAAACTTGTTTTCTCAGTTTAAAAACCTCTCATCTTCTCTCCCCTCTTTTCTTTCCCACCCACCAATTTGACTTTTTCATGCTGGATCTGTTCTACACCCCCACTTCTGTTACATGTTCTCAAAACCAATCTATCATATTTCAGACTTTCTAATCTTCTCACAATCCCAACTAAATCTCCAGCTCATCTTTCCTGATATTTACAGCTCACTTTTTGATCCTTGGCTCTCATATTTGTGTCCTTAAAGCTGACCAAGAATGGAAGTTCCAAAATATTGCAAGGAATCCTTTGATACCAGTTTCTGTACAACTTCCAACGCCGACAGTAATCAACCGATCTTAGGTAAGTCCACAGTTTGATCAGTACTCTGTCGGCATTAATGGCTCACATCAAATCACATTTGTTGTAAAACGCAGGTGAGTCGAGTCTATTGAGTCATTCTTCTTCAACCCCAAGCAAGTGAGGTGAGTCCTTCTATGCCTTCTTCGTCGTCTACTACTGCATAGCTTCTATTTTTCCTCCATGAATACACAGATGTGTTGAATAAGAGCCATTGATAGACCAGTTAATTAGCTATAAATGATAACTGAAATTACAATAGCGTCTACTTAATGACAATGTATTTTTCTTTTAGTTACATTTGAGCTTGAATGCTATTTGGTAATTACATAAAAATATTACAGTTGTATTCATTTAGATTATAGATTAAGTCATGGTTCTAAATAATGTAAGGTGCGGCGTGACGGTGAAGTCAAGCCTCAAGCTTTAGGAGCCATGGCGAGTCATGACGTTTTGTAAGGCGGCACTTAAGACGGCAATTTTGTATATATTTTATAAATATTTACATCCAATTTATCATTATTAATATACAAATTACATAAAGTAGCACAAATTAGGAGCAAAGATATATATATTACAAAATACAAATTTATAGAAGTTCAATACAAGCGATCACAAAATGTATAAAAAAAAGTCGATTTAAAAAAAAAATATATTTTCTGCGCGTCACACCTTAAAAAACTCGCCATTTGGCGCGTAAAGGCACGCCTTATGCCGTCTTGTCTTACGCCACGCCTTTTCCCACCGCCAAGGGCTATTTCTTGGCGGAGTCGCGCCTAGCGCCACCCTGACGCGTTTTTTAGAACCCTGGATTAAGTATCTACTTGTAGAAGCAAAATTATCCTGTGTTTAATTCTATAATTCCATTATTTATACATTCTTACATTGCTGTGTAGTTCTTGTTTATCTTGTGGGTTGATTGAAATGAATCATTTTTATCTAAACTAGCAGGGTACAGAGACATTTGGACTTCTTGGAAATTGGGTATGGATGTCACAAAAAAAACTCAAATATACAAGCATGTGGGTAGAGTTGCAAGAAGATGTATATTTAGCATCCTTTCTGTAGCTACATTACCTAATCACATTGCCTTCATTATGGATGGTAATAGAAGATACTCCAAGCAGCACCATTTGAATGATGGGGAAGGACATAGACTTGGGTTTAAATCAGTAATGGCAATGCTTATGTATTGCTATGAGCTAAGGGTGAAGTGTGTGACATTTTACGCTTTTAGCATAGAAAATTTTAAACGAAGTCCTGAAGAAGTTCAATCTTTAATGGACTTAATGGAGGAAATAATTTATGCGTTGATGAAAGACGAGAACATAAAAAATGGAGTTAGGGTTTACATCGTAGGAAACCTTGAACTTGTAACTAAACCCGTGAGGATAGCATCCGAGAGGATTATGGATGCAACTGCTAAAAACACGAAAAGAATGTTATTGTTTTGTATTGCATATACTTCCACCGATGAGATTATGCATGCTGTTCTAGAATCTTGCGAAGAAAAACGGGATGAAATCAAAGGATGTGGTGGGAGTGAGAGTAAACAAGAAAACAATATTATCGATGTTTCTGATATTGAGAAGCATTTATATATGGCAGTTGTACCTGATCCTGATATTATAATCCGTTCATCTGGCGAGACTCGTTTGAGCAATTTTCTTTTGTGGCAGAGCACCAACTGCTTGTTGTATTCACCCTCTGTCCTATGGCCAGAGATTGGTTTTTGGCACCTGCTTCAGGCTATTTTGTTCTTTCAAAATCATTCATATTATTTAAAGAAACAGAAGCAGTCATGAATTTCTAGGATTCCTAGCAGAAGCTGTTTCCCAACTACAGTATCTTACTGTATTCTTGTTTAGCTATTGATTTTGAACCTGGGTTAAGATGCTTTATTAGTATCCTTGACCTTGGTTCAAGATCATGTGCTCAAATGCTCAATATATTATCCTTCACTTCTGTTTTTTAATTCAATAATCACCTTTAATTTAATTATGTTCGGATTTAAATTCAGTTAGATCAGATCGGTACTTCGAATGTGGATTCAACAGTTATCATCAAAGACAAGTTTTATGGTGTATTTTCTCTTATTATTCATGTCGTTTGTGTGTATCCTTCATTTACCTAAGTGCATTCGATTGCTTTTATAGATTCAAGCTGCTTTCATGCTCCAGGGTAGAAGCAAAAAGTAATACGCATCACAAGTCTACAACTTCTATCCCTGCACCCGGTGTTCACAACAGTTTTCCTCTCTCTTTCACCTCCATCTTTCGATCTCAATAAAACCTTCGTAGTACTCAACTTTCTATCTCCAAATCAAATTAATCCTTTTTTTTAAGAATGTGAGAAGATCACTCCACCATGCCTCGTAACAGCCATGTCAACGGGCACCGGGATGGTGTGCAGGACAGCCCTGATGTCCGCATCATCACCACCCTGCTTAGCGGGCTATGTACTCCTCCCACCATTAGGTGGATCTTCCTCGTTTGGTACAAATTCTTGGCATATCTAATTCCCTTATCCTTCCTCTTTCATTTAAAAATTTCATATTTCAATTTGTTAAGTAAGAGTGTAAGAGATGCTCAAGTTCTTAATTAAAAACTACACTGCACATGTATTGCATTAGTTCTATTTATCGACTCAAGGGTACTTACCAAATTCCTTAAGTTCTTCTTAAGAATACGGTAGTATCAACAGCTTAACTCCTGCTAGGTTCCCACTCTTCAACTTGGGTCTACCAATGACTCCTTTTGTCGCGCTTTGAAATCATTCGGCCATCATCTTGCTAGAATTCAATTCTTGATTGGGTTTTCCAAACTTACTAAAAATACCATTTCTTAAAAGGAGATGATTTTTACAAACATTTTTCATCATTCGTAACAAAAAATGTATGTTTGGATCATAATAACCATATAGTTAGTGAGTTTGTAGCAGCTTAAGTGGAAAACCAAAGAATAACATCATGTTATAGCTAAAATCATATTGACCAAAAACCATTTCGTGGTTTTCTACATCATACAATTACAAACCTTTGCTTTCATGGGGAATTTGGAGCTCATCAGCTGTCATTTAGGGAACCCAATCGGTTCAATGCGTCTCGAGCCGCAACACACTCAGGGTCAATCCTGACCGCACGCTCATAAGCCTCCACCGCCTCCTCTTTCATATCTTTTTTCTCGTAACACTCTCCCAGTAACCGATACGCCGCCGCGTTGTCCCCTTTCAGCTTCACCGATTCCACCAGGTCATCAACCGCCGAGTCAACTCGCCCTCTTTTACTCATCTTCGTTTTTATCTCTGCTCTCTTGAACAACGCATCCGCTCTCTCTACGTAACTCAGCGATTTCGCCGTCAGCGGCGACAAAGCGACGTCCAGCGCTTCTACCGCCGACGTACTAAAACCTTGTGCTTCCAGCGCTAGAGCTTTGAGTATGTGTGATGCGGCGTCGTTTGGATTAAGTAAGATTGATTTATCGGCTTCTTCGGCGGCGGATTTGGCTAGTTTAATGGCGGAGGTACGGTCTTTTGTGGATCTGGATTTTGCTAGAAGCTGAGCGCCGATGATGAAGTGGCGTTTGGCGTCATAGCTGGATCGATTTCTGTAACGGAATTTGGTGAAGAGATTTTGAGGTATGTTTTGCATCCATAGGAACATGAAGATTGTGATCAGAATGAAAGCTGCTTGCGCTACTAGATCAATCACCATTTTTGATCAGAAGATTGTCAACTTCAGATTTCGATCTTGATAGGAAAGACGCGAATTTAGGGTTTGGAGAGAATTGATCGATTTGATCGAGAATAAGTGTTGAATTGACCAAGAGTCAACGGGGGACTAGGGGTATCCAACATTTTTTTTTAATTTCATATATACATTAGGGTATGTTCGGTATACGGGTAGTTTTTTGTTTTGAAATAAAAGTTATAGTTCTGTTCGGATTATAAGCTAAAAGCTTTTTTTTAAACAAAAAGTTTTAAAATAAAAACCTTTTTGAACTAGCTGTAAGCTTTTTATATATAAAATTATCTAAATATCCTCTTTAAAATTGTTTTACAATTTCTTCTATTTTTATTATTTGTCATTTTTTATTATTTTACACAATTAAGCTTCAGCTACCTGCTATTTTGTCAAATACATATACATATAAAAGATACAGCTTCCAGCTCTAGCTAACAGCTTTCAGCTACCAGCTTGCAGCTACAGCTATCAGCTACTTCCACCAAACATACCCTAAATCAAAATATCTTATATAATCTTCTTAGACTTTTATAATTTCTTATTTGTTTAAATAGTATTTTTTTATCAATTTTCAATCAATTTAAATAAATTTAAAATTCTTCATAATTATTAATAATACTAAAAAGATATTATTGCCCTTGCTTCAATTCAATAGAAACATGTTTGTTACATGATCTCTATCTTGAATTCTTCCATTCACGTCTCCTTGTTTTGCCCTCCCTATTGCGCTTTTCTTTTAAAACTGTCTCCACATCATATTTAGTTGTTCCATTATCACTGTCTTTAATCACTTGATTCTCACTTGTATCAATTTTGTTTTTTTATTGATGAAGCTGGTCTTTTAATTATTTCTTCGAACGATATTTTGTGCTTTTAATACTCTCCATTTTGGATGGTGATAGAGTGCAGGCCATTCCCATTTTCTAGACTATGTTTGTCACATTGATATTTTCTACCATGAGAGTTTTTTCATGAGCATCTGAATCAACACCATTTTCTTCCACTAAAGATCATGAAATTGCAAATCATTACCTTTATCTGTGTCATAATAAACATAATACTCTGAAGTTTGTTGTTTCTGTTTCTCATTTTAATCTTCATCAACCTTTATGCCATTTAGTTCACTAAATTTGTTCACTTTTTCTTCATCTTCAATTCCTTGTTGGTGCGTATATAACTTGGATAAATGTAATATTTACAAAGTTTAGTAAGGGTATGGGTGAAATTTTATAAATAAATTTAAAAACGGGTATAATAGTCATTTAATTATATTTTAAAATTATAATTCGTTTAAAATGATTAAGAAATAATAAAAATGATGATTTAGGCAAATACAATATTATGAATACTTAAAAAGGTTTATTAGATATTTATAACTTAAGCCGGACTGATAAAATATTTTAATTTTTAATAAGAATATATATAAAATTAACCATATAATATAACAATACAATCACATTTGTAAAAAAAGGCCCATGATTGTACATCTCGGCCTCGCATACATATTAATATATTAAATTTTTTTATATTATTATTTAATATGAAAGATAATAAAGTAGTTTGGATAAAATTTATCACACGATATGAAACAGACATGTAAATAAAATTTATCATTAAACATTAACAAACATATCGCGCGCACACACGCACGCGTGTGTGTATATATATGAACTTAAACAAACAAACGAGACAATACTTCGCATAAATTTGTTTAAATAAACATACATAAAAATAGCTTATAACATTGAGTTCGTTTATAGCCTTAAATTAGTTGAAAGACAAAATTAAATCTATGTTGCAAACATGGTGGTAACCCATCATATATTTAATTAAGGTTAGTTGAGTTGTATTAATAATATTAAATTACATATAATTAGTAATAAATAGTTAATTAAATAAGTAAACATCATTAAAATAAAAAATCATTAAGGGATCAAAACTGAAAATAGTTACAAACTTGAGGGACTAAAAGAGAAGGGCAAAACAGTCATTTATAAATATTTAACAATTTGTTAACAGAGTAAGGACCAAAAGTGAAATAAGTTCGGGTCGGGGAGGACTGAACCCGTAACTTTTCGGGTCCTAGGACCAAAACTGTTACTTTGAACAAACCACGGGGACAAAAAATATAATTTACTCTAAGATATTTATAAGTTAAACCGGACAAATAAGATATTTTAATATTTAATAAGAACATATATATAATTGAACATACGATATAACAATATAATCACACTTGTAAAAAAGAAAGGCCCATGATTGTACATCTCGGCCTCGCATACATATTAATACTAGGTATGTTTGTGGGCTTTGCAGCCCAGTTTTAATCTATATTGTGATGTTGTTGTAGTCCATGTTAGTATATGTTAGCCTGCATGTTCAGTTCATAGTTTAACGGAAGAAAGTATTACATGCGATTAGGTTTGTCAATGTGGCAGATCGGATCTTTTAAAGATCTGACCTGACCCGTAGACCCATTTAATTGGATTTGGATACGACCAATTAATATTAAGATCCATTTACTTAGATTTGGATCGGATCCATTACTAATGGATCTTGACCCAGAGCAACCCATTTAATATTTTATTATTATAGTATAATTTATTAAATATTTTTTCCACCACTACTCCCCACCCTACGTCCCTACCCCACCCCACCACACCGCCACCCCTACCCCCACCCATCCCTACCCTACCCACCCCACCCCTACCCCTACCCCAACGACGTCACCACCAGCACCACCGACCACCAGCCGCCACCACCCACTGCCGCCGGCCACCACCCCCCGCCGCCGGCCACCACCACCACCGCCGACCACCAGCCGCCGCCACCACTATTTAACATTTAGGGTCCGTTTGGTTCGCGTAATGAATATGAAGGAATTGGAATTTAACCAAGAAATTAAAATTCATAGAAATTAAAATTTGTGAAAAATTATATCTTGTTTGGTTATTAAAGACCGGAATTAGAATATAACTAAAAATAAATTAATCCATAAACCAAAATACAAACTAAATCTGAAAATCAAATATTTTCAACTACACATTCAAATATCTTAAAGGGGTAAGAAGAACTGAGCTCATATTCAAATGGGCTCAACTTATTAAACCAAACCTTTCCACCAAGCTAGATACATACATGGTTAATTAGTTTCTATATAAACAGACAAAGAGATATATATTTCACCAAGGTTTTTAGATGATCATACATATCATATATGCTTGATATGTGAATAGTTTGCTCACCTCTGAATGATAAAAAAAACAATGAGATATTTTAGTGTCATAATTTTCCATGATCAATGGATTTTGTTTTCTAGTATGTAAGAATTTTTCAATTCTTGACAGAAAGTTTGTATGTGGAGTTGTGAACCATGTCTAACATGTTCTCCTGCATGTCATTATTGTTAATTAACCAGGTGTAGTGGTGGCAGGTGGTGGCCGACGATGGTGGTGGTGACGGTGGTGGCCGGCAGTGGTGGTGGTGGTGACGGTGTCGGCGGCGGCGGTGGGTGGTGGCTGACGGTGATGGTGGCTGCGGCCGGTGGTCGGTGGTGGTGGTGGTGACCGTGGTGGCCGGCGGTGATGGTCACAGTGTCGGTGGTGGGCGGCGGTGACGATGGTGGCGGCTGGTGGTGGTGGTGGTGGTGGTGACGGTGGTGGCCGGCGGTGGTGGTGGTGACGGGGTGTCGGCGGCGGTGACGGAGGCGGTGGTCGGCGGCGGCGGTGGTGGCGACGTCGGTGGTGGTGGTGATGGCGAGGGCGGGTGGCGGGGGTGGTAATAGGCGACGGCGGTCGCCATAGCGGTGGCGGGTGGTGACTGATAAATTGATAATAGTTGATGTTTAAAATTAAATTGTAGTTTAATATTAAATGGATCGACCCAGACAGATCTTGGATCGACCCACGTAGTGATCCAATTAAATGGGTCGACCTATTGGATCTCTTATTGGGACGATGGATCCAATATTTGGACCCATTGGATCTAATAAATGGTGTAGGTCGGGTCGGATCGGATCTGGGGTAAGATCTGACTTATTGACAAGCCTACATGCGATAGCTGCTTTATGTTTATGCATCAACTTAGACGAACGTCCAGCAAAAGTGTATCCCTTACGATAGCTGCTTTATGTTTACTCATCCCATTAAACTAAGACTCCGAATTGGACTTGTTTCTTGTTTAGTTTTTCTCAATATTCTTGGACTTCTTTATGTTACTCTAGGACCATTTAAATCCAAAATAGAGTTCAGTCAGCAGGTATTTTGATTAATTTGGTGATGCTAATTTGTTTAATTCGGTAAGGGGTGCAACAATATATATGGCAAGTAAACTCACTGAATGCTAAAGAGCACATCAATACATAATAAAAACATTAAAATAAGAACGTATCTCAACAAGCTAATGCTGAAAGCATATAATTTCTGCACTTACAGGAACAGGGACAATTTCATTCAATCTCTTGCCTACTTCTCCATCAAGCTCAGATTCATCTGTTATCTCAAGATTGTAGGAATAATCATCCCCATCATAAGATCTGTTTCCAGAACTCGAGCACGAACTTGATGGTCCCATTTCATCTGTTTCCTGCAATCTTGACCATCACCTGCTAGTCAAAAGGTTTTTACCAACTAAAATTATAAGCAAAAGACATTCATTTTGCTGATTAACATTTAAATTAAATACTTACCATAATAGTAATTATCTGATGACGGACCACCATACCAGTCTTGAGAATCAGTGGAAGTTTGTAAATGCTCTACTGGATTGGATACTCGCATATGGTCCTGCACTAAATCCGATAATTCATTTCCATCTTCAATCAAGAGGTCCAATAGTTCTTGCTGAAGAGAGTGAGCCAGCATCTCATCGTTTTTTACACTATTGTTAAATTCATTCTCTTGATAACTACCTCCATTGTACTGTTCATGACAGATGTTCACATCGTGTTGATTGCTATCACCATAATACGAGGAACTAAAAATTTGGTCCACATCCAGGAAATTAAGACCCCATTTAACAATATCCGAATCCGGTTCACACATATTTTGTATTTGGCTGCACTAATCTTTTCAGAATCAACAATGAATTGTATTTCCACACTATGCCGAAATAAGTCAGAATCTTAACCCCGAGTAAAGTATTTTCCCTGAAATTCAAAACTGGTTCGAAAAACAACAATGGAAAAGACGTAAGATATTCTCGCACTCTAATGTCTACAAGCAGAAAATAAGTTAAGACATTTGTTTCCAACTAACGGGTAAACATCCATTAAATCATTAGACAGGCAATCGGTAGGAACATATCAGAATCCTCATCACGTCAAATATTATCTAAGTACCATTTATTAAACTCGCATATATATCATTCTATACTCTCTGCATTACTCAACCCCAAAATATTTTTGAAGGTTGCATGACTGAGTCCTCCCAACAATCTATTCAACTAACCAAGAATGTTCTACTGAAGCAGTGATTCCACATAAAATTTCCTATATGTTCTAGACAACAAAAATCAGGTGACATCTAAACAAGAACCATGCATTTATGCAAAAGTAGAAACAATGTATTCCTCTTTCTTTCCGCTTTCTAAGTAAACTCAGAAGTCGGAATTACCTAAGTCAAAAGTATGACCAACACCACCCCATGGATTCAGGAGAAAAAGGCACTTTTCCCACATTTTAAAAAGAACAACAACACAAGTTAACTAAATTTTATATATGTATATATTGCCGATGGTGAGTGCATTTGTAATTTTTTCTAACCGTTGGATCAGATTCCAAATCAATCACAGCCACATTAAATGCACTTTGAATTAGTCAAACTTCTACTTGCTTTTCCACATTGTACGTTTGAAGTAATTTGCACATTTTAAATTTGCACGTCTCGTAAATTTTTTAAAAACTTCGGCCACATTTTTCTATAATTTGTACGAAATATTAGTTGCATTTCGGTTTGTGAAGGCATCTAACAACATATTTACTTTTGAAGTTGGTTCCTTTGGTGTTGAATTTTTTGGTTACCTGTGCAATTTTTGTACCTGTTAGTCTATGTCATTAAGTTCCACCACAACAAGAGCATGTCCAATGTACAGATCATCACCAAGTTCAATGCTTACCAACAGAATAACAAATTTCAATAACATTATCATGAAGGCAGGTGCACTTTTCTGTGACGGAATTGGCTAGAATAAGGTTGTGTTTTAATGCGTTTCAATCTAGCAGTTGATCCATATTTGTTTTTAAATATATTAGGCTTTAAGAAGGTTTGTTTTTAGTTTTCCTAAGAGTATTTTTTTATGTTCATGTTTTGGTGATATTGTTTGTATTTGTCTTGTTTTTTTTGGGTGTGGGCATAGTATAGAAGCAACTATGTTGTTTGCTTAATCACTAAGAGGCATAAGAATGTAATTGAACCATAGATATATCCTAATTTTAAGAGCATTAGATTTGTAATCACAATTAGTAGGCAGTAAAGTGGCTAAGAAGTTATACATATTGGTTTTGGCATTTTCTCAAACATATGGTGTGCGTAACCTATAACAATTAAACAAAAACCCAAGAACAAGTAGTTGACTATATGAACCATGGATTTCAATATGTACACATCTAAACTCACTTTCAAAACAGAAACCGGAAGAAGATTCAACCTCAATTCCACAAATTATGAGTAGCCCTAAAAAGAAAAACCAATTCGAGAAGATAGAGAATTACCTGTAAATTGGGGTGGATTGATGAAGACGCAAGGCTGTTTCTTTAATGGTTGTGTACCAGTGGTTAAGGAGAAGGAGGTGGCAGTCAGAGTCAGATGGATAGGTGCGACGACAGGTGCGAGAAAACCACCGGAGAGAGAAGCAGTAAGCAAATATGGTATAGGGCTGTTCGCTCTTCAATAGGCAAATTGTGTGGTCGCCTCAGAACGCAAGCAGGTGGAGAAACCGAAAAGGGAAGCAGGTGGTGGCACGCAAAGGCGAGGTCTACGTGCACGTCAGGAAGGGCAAAACCGGAAAACAGGTAGAAGGAAAGCACCTGCGTGGCTGTTAATGTAAGTAGAGACGTGTTCAAAATATAGGCATGGTGGTCTTCTTGTATTATAGATAGATATTAATTCTTTTTACTGTTATTATTTAATACCAAAGATGATAAAGTAGTTGGGATAACAATTATTCACACGATATGAAACCGAAATGTTAATAAACGGGTTTTGGTTGAGAATAAATGTATTCAGGTTATTTTCGAGTTAATCTACCAACCCATATAAATAAATGACTTGTGTTTGAGTTGGGTAGTGGGTTCACACATTGAACTGCCAACCCATATAATTTTTTGTATACATTTTATTTTTTTATTTAGCCATTTATTTTCAATGTTAAATGTTTGGCTAGAAGCTTTTATGTTATTATTTAATTCTCGAAAACCTAATAAAAAACAAATACATTATTTCCCTTTTGTTCTTTCGTTACTTTTATACCATTAAGAGTAGACACTATTGAATAACCAATTTTTATCACTTATAGTTAAATTATTTGGTAGGGTTGAACTTTATTTGATATTTTACATCTCGATTGTGTGTTTTGACAAACAAGAGTCAAAAATAGTTAAATTAGACCCACTAGGGATGAGCAAAAACCTTGTTTCTCCCGAATCGTACCGGTTCCGAATCGGACCGATTTATACACTTTTGTGTCGGTTCTCGGTTTCTATATTTCCCTTATTTCGGTTCTACTGGGTTCAGGTTTTTACCCGGAACTAATTAGGAGCAAACAGTTCGGTCCTCGATTCTTACTTTGGGTCATTTTCGGTTTTGATTTGTCCGGGTTCAGTCTGGTTTGGTTCAGTTTGGAACCGAGGTCATCCCTAAGACCTACTCACCCCCAACATGTTTATGATTCGCTAACCCATGAATAATCCGTCAACCCGCGAACTCGTATATTTGAATGGGTTACGGGTCGTGTCATGTTTTCACGTATATGAGTTCGTGTCATACACCCAATTACATGAATAATTATACGGGTTGTGTTCGTGTCATGACCTGCTGACCCACAACCCGTGAACCCAAACACAACATAATTAAAGAGGACGGAGTAGTGAATCGATGTCGTTAGTGTGGGAGATGGCTTCTTTAAGGTTCTCACGTGGTCCTGCTTTGGTGTTGGTGATCCATGATCAGTGTGGCTATATACTAATAGTAATATATGTGTTAAAATCAAAAATCTATTTTGCAACAAAAACAACGTGTATGATAAGATAAATTAGTTATGATTAAAGATCATGTCGAGTTTTTGACAAAAGCACCGGTACAAAAAGGACTTCAGACCTAGTTATTTAGGGCATTCAAATATGGTTTTGTAGAGGGTCTGAATATGGGGAGCCTAAAAATCAGATCTTTAAGCCCGGTTAAGAAAACCGGGTCTAAATATGACTTTTAAGTTTGGTTTTATATTTAAAAATAAGGCCTGAATGTTTCTCTATAATGTTCAAATATTCTCTTTTAAGCCCTGTTTTTTGGCTAATTAACCGGGTCTGAAAATCAATTTCGAAAAAATATTTATTGTTGTTTTATGCTATCATTAGCCAACAACATTCAACTCAATTAACAACATGACAATTATATCATACCAAAACTATCACTAATACATAAAAATCAATTTAGTCAAATTGGTGAACCAACCATGATATAAGTTCTAATTAGTTAGGTTTGGGCTGTTAAAGCCAATTGTTTGAATAATCATTACCCCATAAATATTTAAAACACTACGTCTAAAAATATGAGATATATAGCTGAAGAAAAAACATACCGTAAGCTTTTTATAAACTTGGTAAAAATATCCATGTTTAGGATATAATGTACCCGATAGAATTGTTCTATCCTTGTAGTCCACAATAACACATATACAAGGAATAATTTGCCTCTTGTGCTCCAAATTATTCTTTACCCACGTATGAGAACACATAGAACGAATTCAAAAGAGTTAACTTAAGTAGAAGATTTGGATCACGGATATATGAAAAAGTGGCTCTTCATTGGACCATCAATAAACTTGAAACATGAACTACATATGCTACAATTTGACACAAAATGAAGATCATACAAACCCATATGATGATCATTAACTACAAAGGGGCTTAAATCAAGAAGCCTTATCAATAATATGAAAACTCAAGAAGCTTCCCACTTATATTCAAGTGTAACTAAGATATTTAGTTAAAAGTTAACCTTTCTTATTCAACAATATGAAAGCTTAAACGAAGGAATTAGCAATTTTCAATAGATGATAAATCACTATTTTCAGTAATAAAGAAAAGACTATTGTATACGTGAAGTTGTATGACAAGTATTGGTTCTATCAAGACCTTGCGAGTGAAGCAGAAAATCAATAGAAAAGGGGGCTTAAATAATGGCCAAGAAGCAATATATAATAACACAGAACTAAATCACACAAAATCCATCTAATGATTTCAGAAGCAGTTCCATATTGGTTTGAGAAATGGGCTTTTCACATTGATTCAAACACAAACAAACCAAAGAAACAAATAAATTACAAGCACAAGAATTATTAAGAAACAAATAAATTGCAGCAGGCACCAAACAACCAAATATAAACATAATCAAGTTTGAATATGCAAATTGAAAGTAACCCCCTTTCCTAGATTGAGAGAGTCGACTGAACTTACCAAAGGTTTCTATCAAAGGGATGAAGCCCGAAAGGCAGAGGGAAGAGAGGCTCGAAGACAATGATCAGAGGTTTGGAGAAGGGCATGTAACATCCTAAAATTGGGCTTAGATGTGTGCGAAATTGATACGTAGATATTTTAAATAAAATTAATAAAATATATATATTCTAGTTATTAGTGTATATTATGAAAAATAGTTATGAAATAAAGTTGTAAAAATAATAATGAAAATAAATAATATTAATAAAATAGTAAACAGTTTTAGATAAGGATTCCGAAAATATCCCGATTAGCTGAAAAGGGTAAACAGGTGTTGAGTTGTAAGTTGAAAAAAGGAACAAAATAATGTGTTGTAGATAATATTAAGAACGAAGTCAGTTCTTCCCTTTTCAAACACATAGACTCAACACACACACACACACCATACGTATACACACTTCCTTTTGTTCTTTGGTTTTGAAGAATCAATTTGAGAGGTTTAATCCAACAAATCACAGCTATTAATGTTCAAGTGAACATCCAAGTGCCAGGAATCAGATGCTTGCTTCATCTTTGAGTGTATTTCTTGATGTTCTTAAGTTTTTGGGTTTTAGGTCAAAACGGCTCAAACCCAAATTGATCATCAAAAATGAATTTTAATGCTCTAAATCAGTTCCTACGACATCTACAAGTAGTATGAAAGTTAACTTATTGATTAAAGTGTTAGTTTGGATGAATTAATAGAAATTGTTTAAATCGGTCAAAATTGGTCAAAAATTGAATTGGCTATCAAGAACTGATTTTTAATGCTTCAATCGGTTCCCATAGCATCTACAAGTGATAATAAGTAAGAATTATGGATTTGAAGTGTTAGATTTGTTGAATTTCAAGAATTGGTTCAAATGGATATTTCTTGGTTAATTTAAGTTAGATTTTTGTTTTGATTGAATGGGTGAAATGGATGTTAGATAGCTCTTACAAGTGTTAAATGATGTTGGTAAACACTGAAAATTGCTTAAAGTTGAACTAGTATTGATTTGGGTCGAATTAGAATTGATGTGCACATGCTGTGTTTTTGCCACTGCACGCACGAATGCGACGCATCGGGTTATAGGATGCGACGCGTCCGGCCAGTTTGGTCAAAAAGTTGTTTTTATTGTTCTTTCGCGTGTTGATGCTTTGGACTGTTGTTAAAAGTTAGTAAATAGATTAAGAGCATCATTAGGGCATTGTTTCTAGTATCTTAGTTGTTCTTTGCGTGTTTTGTTGTGTAAATGTAAGTAATGGTGTTATAGGTGCACCCGACGACCATGTAGAGCCGGAACACTATATTTGCATGTTATAACTCTACAGGTGAGTACAGTTAACCTAAGCATCATAATAAGAATATTATATAGTTAAATGAAGATTAAAACCAAAGATTGAGTTATTGTTCATGTATTGTTAAATTGAATTGATATGAATTGATATGCAACCATGTTAGACTTGAGTAGGCCAATTGTGATATGATTTGATATCTACATATGCTATGGCTTTTGTAGGCCAGCTTTTTTATGCTATGGATTTTGTAGGCCAACTTTGTTATGCTATGGCTTTTGTAGGGCAACTTTGTTATGCTATGGCTTTTGTAGGACAACTTTGTTATGTGATGGCTTATGTAGGTCAAATCTGTTAGTGCCGACACTTTGTTAAAGTAGTTTGGGGCCAACTTTTTCTAGATCTCGTTGGGGCCTTGTGTCGTCAGCTATGATGTATGGTGATTCGTTGATCACGAATCTTTGGTTCTGTAGCAGAACCTCCATCCCTCAACTTAGATGTTTCTCCCATTGAATATCCATCACCCATATATTGTTCATAATCACCCATACCCATATATGCTTGATCACCCCACTCACGGTTTGATGGGGTTGCATTCCTTGAATCATATTCTAGAATGTAACATTCACCTTAATAATCCCATGCTTCCCTTTCATAAATCGTTTGTTGCCACTGATTATTCAAGTTTCCCACATTTTGAATTCAACCATACTTCCAATACCTATAAGAGAAACTCAAGGAATACCAAAGATCAAAGTAGCAAGTAATATGTAAGAAAAATAAAAGCAATAACTCCCTTAGTTTCCTAAAAGATGATCAATTAAGCAAAAAACGAATATCAATTCTTGAAGATACGTCAGCGTTCCCCGGAAACGGCGCCAAAAACTATTGATGCGTGGTTAGCAAAAGGTGTGTGACATGATGATTCGGTTTTAAACTAGATATGACCAACTCGCAACATGGTAGTGTACCGGTCGTTTGTTAGTATAGCTAAGATAAGACCGGGTTGTCGATCTCAGTGAACGGTTGTTAAACCTCAATACTATGATATTAGTTAATTGTTAGTCTTTTGAAAATAGGATTTGTATTTTTAAAAATAAACAGCCGAAAATAAAAGCAATGACTAAACGAAAGAACATGCAATTGACGAAATAAGAGATACGATGGGAAAAGAGTGTTCGCTTAGAAAGAATCCCCCTAACTTGTAGTTCAATGATCTAGATGTACAATGGTTTTGATGAAACAATAAATGGAATCACATAGCATAGCCTCTTTGGTCAAGAAGACTACAACTATGACAATGGTACTAACCCTAATATCAAGTATCGGTCAACGTTGATATCACGTTATATATATATATATGTATATTATTTGCAATAAAATGGTATTTAAATGATGATATTTCACGAAAAAATGATAAATGGTACTTAAAGTTATGTATTTGTGAATGTCATGACATAAAAGTTCGATCGGGAGAAGTTTAAGCGGTAAAACCGGAAAATGACTCGAGTTGTAAAGAAAAATCAAAAAGTCAAAAAAGTGGGAAATGTGACGCGTCCAACCAAGAAACGAGTCGCGTTCCCTCAGAATTTGGCTAACTTGTGGGGCAAACTTAGAGCGACGTGACGTGTCCAAGAGTCCAATGCGTCACGTCTTCAATATCAATTCTTGAGGATATGTAACACCCAAGGTTCGGAAATTTTCTAAATTTGTAACTTTACAAAGTGATGTGTTTTGGTATTGCCTAATTGAGATTAGGAGGTGTTTAGAAACTGGAGGGGTTAAAGTTATTAATCTAGAACTACAAAAGTAGATGGACCTTTTGTGCCAACTTTCAAAGTGTATATATATAGCTAGTTTTGACTCTTTGAGAGTCAAACCTCTCATATTTATTCAACTGAGTTCATGTAAGTTCTGGAGCACAAGATTTTCTTTGAGTTTTTGGAGCAAGAATAGTAAGAACAAGTGCCAATAACTGATCATAGCTAATCACAAGCTTGAGGTAGAGATTCTTGATCATGTTCTTTGAAGTTTTAGTGCGTTTTAAGTTGATTCTTCGTGAATTAAGGATTAAAGCTTGTTTTTGTTGTTATTTTTAGCTTAGCAGTTATTTGGGGTGTAGGAAAACACCCCAGTAGCATTTTTATGAATTAATATTGAGTGTTTTTGAGTTTAGATTGGAGTAAACAACAGACAGCCGGCGAACTGGAGCTGAAAGTAGAAAGGCACGGGCATCCCTTTGAGGGGTACGGTCATGCCTAGTGGCCGTGACTGCCTAAGGTCCGGGCGTACCGGGGCATAGGCGTACCTATGTAGGGTATGGGCGTGCTTTTGGCCCGGTACGCCCATGCTTGTTGGGCTCTGTTTTCTGTCCTGGACCGTGAGGCATGGGCATGCCTCTAGGGGGTACGGGCGTGCCTTGCCCCTGTTTAGTTTGTTGAGTGCTGAGTTTGAGTATGTTATTGATATCATGATCATATATATCTGTAGGAATTACTTTTTGACGTATTTTGAGTTTATCCGTCATATTCTCTGTGTGGTATAAATTGCTGAGGTGAGTTTCCTAAACTCTGATTCATATCTGTGATATGTGTGTTGCATTGAAATGTGTTATATTAGTGATCAGAGGATCACGGAGAGAGTAGCACTCTGCTTCGTGCCGTAGTAGCTACCACAATGTTTTAGTTTTCTTGGCAGATGCTAAGTGTAACACCATGCTTTTGAGAACCAAAATTTTCTTTTTAAAATACTATTTAAGTTTTCAAACCGCGTGGGTTTGACTGTAAATAGAATATTTAAACCTGTCTTATAATTTAAAAATGCAGCGGAATTAAAAAAACACGTGG
Organism: Dittrichia graveolens; assembly: GCA_038502395.1. Lineage (NCBI taxonomy): Eukaryota > Viridiplantae > Streptophyta > Magnoliopsida > Asterales > Asteraceae > Dittrichia > Dittrichia graveolens. The sequence continues at coordinate 70,784,585 of JARJIL010000004.1, read as the reverse complement.
CAAACTGTATAAACAGTCAAAACGTTGCCACATACGACATTTGGTGTTACGGACACATAACATTAATCGACTCGATCCACCTGCGGCGCCTCATATTGAGCTCCTTCTGTGTATAAACATACTGGAGGCTCTTATGATCAGTGAATACCACGCATTTGGTGCCATACAAGTAGTGGCGCCATAGTTTCAGAGCAAAGACAACAGTTGCCAACTCAAGATCATGAGTCGGATAGCTCTTCTCATGTGGCTTCAGTTGGCGGGAAGCATAAGCTATAACCTTGTCCTTATGCATAAGAACACTTCCCAAACCTGCGTAAGAAGCATCACAATAAACGATAGAATCTTTTGACCCATTTGGCAGAGTCAGAATTTGAGCTTGACATAGTAATTGCTTCAATGTCTGAAAGACATTATCTTGTTCATCAAACCACGAATAGCAACATCCTTTCGTGTAAGCTTCGTCATAAAACCTACTATTTTTAGAAAAATTCAGAATGAACCGCCGATAGCAACCGGCAAGTCCTAGAAAACTACGAATCTCTGATGGAGTTTTGGGAATTCCCCAATTCATTAACGCCTCGACCTTTACTAGATCAACCATAACACTATCCTTGCATATTACATGACCAAGGAAGTGTATTTCTTCAAGTCAGACTCGTATTTGGAGAATTTTGCATATAAGCATTCTCGTGTTCTACTTCAAATCTAGAATAAATCAGAATGTCATCGATGAATACAATGACAAAATTGTCAAGAAACACACGACAAGCATGGTTCATAAGATCCATAAATATTGCTGGAGCATTCATCAATCCGAAAGGCATATCAAGAAACTCATAATGCCCATATCTCGTTCTAAAAGCCGTCTTTGGAATATCTTCATCGCGTACATGGACTTGATGATAACTAGTACGAATATCTATCTTTGAAAAGCAAGTAGCACCCTAAAGTTGATCAAACAGATCATCAATACATGGGAGAGGGTACCTGTTCTTTACCGTTCGCTTATTCAGCTGCCTATAATCAATGCACATCCGCATCGTCCCGTCTTTCTTTTCGACAAGCAAGACTGGAGCTCCCCAAGGTGAAGAGTTGGGACGAATGAAACCTCTATCAAGAAATTCTTCCCTCACCACGAGCCACAGCATATGACCCGTCGGACAGAGGAATTTTAACCATCTTTTCGAACAAAGAATCTCAGCATTTCAGTTGCTGAGCCAATCCCTTCAAATTACAACATCAAATCCCGCATTGGGCATAACAAGAAACGAAATGGGAAAAACTATTCCTGTCAATACCAATTACAGCCATGGGAACTCTATTCGTGACAGAAACTACTTTACCGTTAACAACTTCCACATTCAGTGGATCAATCAACGCGAGAACAGGTGATTGCTATTAAGCACGAAAAGACACAGAGACAAAAGAATACGTAACTCCTTGCTTTCACCGGTTTCGAATACTAACTCTATATCCAGTATCCATCTCTCGATCACCACCGGATTCGTAGTGCCCTCAAAGGTATATATGATTCACATGACTGAAAAATCGTTAAGACATGTGGTCATTCTGTGCTATGGAATAGGAACAACTAGCATATGTTCCTCAATTGTCATTAATCGTTTTAGATTCCATCATTTACTATATGCTACTTTCATAGGAACTGAGGACAGTTCCCTTGTTTATCTTAATACTAGTAGTCCACAAGACTACTATTACTTCAGCTATTCTTTTGGCATCAATTCTTATCTAACATTATCAATCTGATTACATCAGATTGATCTAAACATCTCTTGATTCTATTAGACCATTAAAGTCTTAATATACTTAGTATACTTATTATACTTAATCAATCATGTTAAGCAAATAAGGAATTAAGCAACAATCATGTCAGTCATATTAATCTCTCTCACACCCCAATACCTCCCGAGGAACACTTTAAATAATGGTCGAGCCTGAATTTGAGACTGAGTACTCTTTCAAATACCCAATTCACTCAAACTTAGGCTCTGATACCAGCTTGTAACACCGTGCTTTTGAGAACCAAAATTTTCTTTTTAAAATACTATTTAAGTTTACAAACCGCGTGGGTTTGACTGTAGATAGAATATTTAAACCTATCTTATAATTTAAAAATGCAGCGGAATTATAAAAACACGTGGCAAACTGTATAAATAGTCAAAACGTTGCCACATACGACATTTGGTGTTACGGACACATAACCGGCCGACCATTATCTTTAAACAAACTTAAACATATTATAACAGAGTTAAACAAAATCCAATGTTCCTCCTAAAAATATGCAACTACCCGCAGGCACCCGAGCTCACAGCCTAAGGAACACCTACAAATGTGGAGAGTAGTATCTGTTAGCTATAATAGCTAGTGAGTACACGATAGCATGCAATCAATATAAACATATCACATATCATCAAGCATGCCCAAATAATTCTATCCTAGCATCTCGCGATGAGCTGGCATAGTCAGGAGGTAGCATATCTCGCAGGGTAGCGAACCCGGCTCAATGCACCAAACTGGGGTACCAGACACATCAACTGCTCCGGTGGGGGAGCTGTTAAGCGTCCACCGTTGCGTTATGGAATCAACCGATTCCTCTGTTGTACAGCCGCAAATATACCCGAAAAGGACAGCTTTGTCCGGGGCAAACCTTGCCCAATCAAGTAGGACAGCTTTGTCCGGGCAAACCTTGCCCAATCACAAACACATAATCTGATTCAACCGAATCATCAATCAATCAATAATCATGTCCATATAACATACACCTAAACAGATGCATATTATTTATACCAATCAAATATCTAGCATCATCATGCCATTCATTCTTTACCTCATTGCGCGCACGCAATAATGTATATATATATATATATATCATCATAACATACAACTAATCAAGTGCATGCTATTATGTATATCAATAAGTTAAGCCTAGCATCATCATGCTATACAATCTACACTTAAACAAGTGCGTATCATACTGTGTCAACATGTTAAGTCTAGCATCGTCATGCTTTACAAACTACACTTAATCAAGTGCGTATAATATCCTGATAATCATTTATCATACATACTACAAGGTATACAACCTTTCAACAACATATTCAAACGCTTAATCAATTGCTTACAAGTCCGGGTATTCAATTCAATTCATTTTTAATATATGTTATAGATTTATTAATCGTTATGTTATCAGGCACTCACCTGTTAGGCTAGAATAAGCAAAGACCTTGCTTTGGCGCTCACGGATTGTCAATTCAACCTATAATACCAAGACCTACGCATCAATCATTTGAACACGCGAGGAACGTCTAGGATACTTGAAACAATACCCTAATGGTGTTTTTAAACCATTTATTAACTAACTATAGAAGCCCAAGCAACAACACGCGAACACATAGCACAAAATAGCAAAGAATGCTGTGTGCAGGGGTGTCGCGCCGTGACCAGTGTGTAGAGGCTGCAGCAGCTGTTGTTTTGTGCACAGCAAGCCCATTTTGGCTCATTTCAACTCCAAATCAATTTTAGTAAAATTCTAGTGTTTCATAGGACCATTTTACACTTGTGGAAGCTTTCTAACATCAAAAACTCCTATCTAATTAATTCATACGAAAATCCCATTTAAATGGACAAAGACGTGCGCATAATGGCCAAAACTTGATGTAGACCAATTCCAACACTTGAAACACACCATATACTCCTAATATGATGTATTGAAGGTGTTGCAACTGACCAAAACCTTTAAACTCATTGTTTGGTATTATTTTCCAATTTCTTGCCTATTTAAGGCCTATTTTTCACTATTTTAGCCAATTCAAGCAAAACAACCATTCCAATTCGTAACCAATGTTCTAATCAATTCATACAAGTCATATGAACTTATTATAACCTTAAAAATTAGTTCTTGATGTGTAAAAACAGATTTAGGCCATTTTGACCCATTTAGGCTAAATATTGGATTTGTGCAAAAACACCACTTCTAATGCACCAATTGAGTTCTAATCAATCCTAACAAGTTATAGGATCATTTAGAACACTAAATTTCAGTTCTTGAAGGTCAAAATCAGTTTGACCCGTATTTGACCAATTTTGACCCATTTGAGCCAAAATTCAAAACTCATCAATTACATTACTTTAATTCATGGAATTGATTCCTATACACTTATAAATGATATTAGAACCTATTTCAATCATAAATTTCAGTTCTTGATTGCTAAATCAAAGAACCCACTTGAAACCTAAAATTTCAAGTCTTGAAAGAGCAAAACCAAGAACAAGGATGAATTGGAACTTACAATGACCAAAGGATGATTAGAAACAAATTGTAGAACTATTTTGATCCTTATTTAGCTGCTGGAACAAAGCTTTATAAGTTTTCTTTCAAAAACCCAATTTCAAGAATATGAAGAACATGAGATGGAGACATGGAAGATGAAGCTTACAAGGAAGAAAGTGATGATCTAGGGCAGAATCAATCCTCAATTTGTAGTAGAAATCAAAGCTTGAATGATTCACTTAAGTCTTCTTCTTCAATTTCTTGCAAGAACAGAGAGTTTGTTTGAGGTGTGTGTGTATGTACGTGAGAATGTATGTGTTTGTGTATTAAAAAAGGGCTGGACCGACTTGTGGGTATTATTATCCACAAGTGGGTATTTTGTTCCCCTTTTCAACTTACAACTCATCTCCCCTTTAACCGTTTCAACTAACGAGGATATTTTTGGAATCCTCGTTTGAAACCGTTCGATATTTTATAACCTTTATCTATTTTTATTAACATTATTAATAACCCATTTATCTATTATTTTCATATTTTATATCATTTTCTAAAATATATATTTTATTTAATTCAATTAAATAATTGACGTATCACGATCGCACATGTTTAGGCCCGTTTTGAGGATGTTACGAATCTACCCCCCTTAAAAAGATTCCGTCCTCGGAATCTGCTTTTTCAGAAAACAAATGGGGATATCGTGCCTTCATATCCTCCTCGGTCTCCCACGTAAGGTTCGATCCAAGATTGTGCTTCCATTTGACTAAGACTAGCTAAATTGTCTCCTTTCTCCGCCGCTTAGTCTTTGTGTTCAAGATTTCAATTGGTTCTTCCACGAGCCGTGCAAAAGAATCCACTTTCAAGTCTTATAGAGGTAAAATACAATCTTCATCCACCTTGAACTTTCAAAGATAGCAAACATTGAAGGTATTATGAATACTCGTTAACTCTGGAGGTAATTCTAAAGATACTGTCTGTTCATTGACTTTTTGAATAATTCTGAAAAGATCAATGTGTCATGGGCTCAACTTGCCCTTTCTGCCAAATCTGATAACACCCTTTCCATGTAGAAACCTTCAAGAATATCCGATCACCTATTTCAAAGGTAACCGGCCTGCGTTTCGGATCTGCATACTGTTTCTCCCCTGATTCAAACCAATAGGTAGGTGTGCGCAACGCCTACCATAAAGCATCTCATACGGTGGCATACCAATACTGGAATGATATGAGTTATTATAAGCAAACTCATTCATAGGCAATTGAGAATCCCACGAGCCACCGTATTCGAGTACACATGCACGTAGCATGTCTTTTAAGAGTTTGGATAGTCCTTTCGGACAGTCCATCTGTCTGTGGATGATATGCGGTACTCAAATGAACACGAGTACCAAGCTCCCATTGAACACTACTCCAAAATTGTGAAACAAAGCGTGTATCTCTATCAGAGACAATAAATAATGGAACACCGTGTCAAGCAACAATTTCATCGATATAAATCTGAGCAAGTCTAGGCATAGAAAATGATTCCTTCACAGCTAGGAAGTGTGCACTCTTGGTGAGTCTATCAACAATCACCCAAATCATGGCATGCCCTTTTGAGGTCCTGGGCAATTTAGTAACAAAATCCATAGTGATGTTGTCCCATTTCCATTCAGGAATTGGTAATTGTTGCAAATTACCATAGGGTCTTTGGTGCTCGGTCTTCACCAGTGCACATATCTGACATTTCTCCGCATAGGAGGCAATGTCACATTTCAATGTAGGCCACTAGTATTGTGCCTTAAGACCATGGTACATTTTAGTGCACCAAGGTTGAGTAGATAAACGAAAATTGTGCGCCTCCTTCAAGATTGACTCCCGGTTCCCTCTGATGCTAGGTACCCAGATTTGGGACCTGTACGTCTTCAATCCCCTGCTGTCATCTTGTAGCTGCTCCTTCATCTTGGACATAACTTCCGCCTTCAGGTTAACTTCTGCTAAGGCTTCATGCTGAGCCTCCTTCAATCGAGTAATAAGATCAGAAACAATAATGATCTTCATGAATTTGATGGTATCTGTGGAGCCATTCCGGCTAAATGCATCAGCCACCACATTAGCCTTGCCCGGGTGGTATTTGATTTCACAATTATAATCATTAATCGACTCAGCCACCTGCGTCGCCTCATATTGAGCTCCTTCTGTGTATAAACATACTGGAGGCTCTTATGATCAGTGAATACCATGCATTTGGTGCCATACAAGTAGTGGCGCCATAGTTTCAGAGCAAAGACAACAGTTGCCAACTCAAGATCATGAGTCGGATAGCTCTTCTCATGTGGCTTCAGTTGGCGGGAAGCATAAGCTATAACCTTGTCCTTATGCATAAGAACACTTCCCAAACCTGCGTAAGAAGCATCACAATAAACGATAGAATCTTTTGACCCATTTGGCAGAGTCAGAATTTGAGCTTGACATAGTAATTGCTTCAATGTCTGAAAGACATTATCTTGTTCATCAAACCACGAATAGCAACATCCTTTCGTGTAAGCTTCGTCATAAAACCTACTATTTTTAGAAAAATTCAGAATGAACCGCCGATAGCAACCGGCAAGTCCTAGAAAACTACGAATCTCTGATGGAGTTTTGGGAATTCCCCAATTCATTAACGCCTCGACCTTTACTAGATCAACCATAACACTATCCTTGCATATTACATGACCAAGGAAGTGTATTTCTTCAAGTCAGACTCGTATTTGGAGAATTTTGCATATAAGCATTCTCGTGTTCTACTTCAAATCTAGAATAAATCAGAATGTCATCGATGAATACAATGACAAATTTGTCAAGAAACACACGACAAGCATGGTTCATAAGATCCATAAATATTGCTGGAGCATTCATCAATCCGAAAGGCATATCAAGAAACTCATAATGCCCATATCTCGTTCTAAAAGCCGTCTTTGGAATATCTTCATCGCGTACATGGACTTGATGATAACTAGTACGAATATCTATCTTTGAAAAGCAAGTAGCACCCTAAAGTTGATCAAACAGATCATCAATACATGGGAGAGGGTACCTGTTCTTTACCGTTCGCTTATTCAGCTGCCTATAATCAATGCACATCCGCATCGTCCCGTCTTTCTTTTCGACAAGCAAGACTAGAGATCCCCAAGGTGAAGAGTTGGGACGAATGAAACCTCTATCAAGAAATTCTTCCCTCACCACGAGCCACAGCATATGACCCGTCGGACAGAGGAATTTTAACCATCTTTTCGAACAAAGAATCACAGCATTTCAGTTGCTGAGCCAATCCCTTCAAATTACAACATCAAATCCCGCATTGGGCATAACAAGAAACGAAATGGGAAAAACTATTCCCGTCAATACCAATTACAGCCATGGGAACTCTATTCGTGACAGAAACTACTTTACCGCTAACAACTTCCACATTCAGTGGATCAATCAACGCGAGAACAGGTGATTGCTATTACGCACGAAAAGACACAGAGACAAAAGAATACGTAACTCCTTGCTTTCACCGGTTTCGAATACTAACTCTATATCCAGTATCCATCTCTCGATCACCACCGGATTCGTAGTGCCCTCAAAGGTATATATGATTCACATGACTGAAAAATCGTTAAGACATGTGGTCATTCTGTGCTATGGAATAGGAACAACTAGCATATGTTCCTCAATTGTCATTAATCGTTTTAGATTCCATCATTTACTATATGCTACTTTCATAGGAACTGAGGACAGTTCCCTTGTTTATCTTAATACTAGTAGTCCACAAGACTACTATTACTTTAGCTATTCTTTTGGCATCAATTCTTATCTAACATTATCAATCTGATTACATCAGATTGATCTAAACATCTCTTGATTCTATTAGACCATTAAAGTCTTAATATACTTAGTATACTTATTATACATAATCAATCATGTTAAGCAAATAAGGAATTAAGCAACAATCATGTCAGTCATATTAATCTCTCTCACACCCCAATACCTCCCGAGGAACACTTTAAATAATGGTCGAGCCTGAATTTGAGACTGAGTACTCTTTCAAATACCCAATTCACTCAAACTTAGGCTCTGATACCAGCTTGTAACACCGTGCTTTTGAGAACCAAAATTTTCTTTTTAAAATACTATTTAAGTTTTCAAACCACGTGGGTTTGACTGTAAATAGAATATTTAAACCTATCTTATAATTTAAAAATGCAGCGGAATTAAAAAAACACGTGGCAAACTGTATAAACAGTCAAAACGTTGCCACATACGACATTTGGTGTTACGGACACATAACCGGCCGACCATTATCTTTAAACAAACTTAAACATATTATAACAGAGTTAAACAAAATCCAATGTTCCACCTAAAAACATGCAACTACCCGCAGGCACCCGAGCTCACAGCCTAAGGAACACCTGCAAATGTGGAGAGTAGTATCTGTTAGCTATAATAGCTAGTGAGTACACGATAGCATGCAATCAATATAAACATATCACATATCATCAATCATGCCCAAATAATTCTATCCTAGCATCTCGCGATGAGCTGGCATAGTCAGGAGGTAGCATATCTCGCAGGGCAGCGAACCCGGCTCAATGCACCAAACTGGGGTACCAGAAACATCAACTGCTCTGATGGGGGAGCTGTTAAGCGTCCACCGTTGCGTTTTGGAATCAACCGATTCCTCTGTTGTACAGACGCAGTTATACCCGAAAAGGACAGCTTTGTCCGGGGCAAACCTTGCCCAATCAAGTAGGACAGCTTTGTCCGGGCAAACCTTGCCCAATCACAAACACATAATCTGATTCAACCGAATCATCAATCAATCAATAATCATGTCCATATAACATACACCTAAACAGATGCATATTATTTATACCAATCAAATATCTAGCATCATCATGCCATTCATTCTTTACCTCATTGCGCGCATGCAATAATGTATATATATATATATCTATCATCATAACATACAACTAATCAAGTGCATGCTATTATGTATATCAATAAGTTAAGCCTAGCATCATCATGCTATACAATCTACACTTAAACAAGTGCGTATCATACTGTGTCAACATGTTAAGTCTAGCATCGTCATGCTTTACAAACTACACTTAATCAAGTGCGTATAATATCCTGATAATCATTTATCATACATACTACAAGGTATACAACCTTTCAACAACATATTCAAACGCTTAATCAATTGCTTACAAGTCCGGGTATTCAATTCAATTCATTTTTAATATATGTTATAGATTTATTAATCGTTATGTTATCAGGCACTCACCTGTTAGGCTAGAATAAGCAAAGACCTTGCTTTGGCACTCAAGGTTTGTCAATTCAACCTATAATACCAAGACTTACGCATTAATCATTTGAACATGCGAGGAACGTCTAGGATACTTGAAACAATACCCTAATGGTGTTTTTAAACCATTTATTAATTAACTATAGCAACCCAAGCAACAACACGCGAACACATAGCACAAACAGTAAAGAAAGCTGTGTGCAGGGGTGTCGCGCCGCGACACAGCCTTGTGTCGTGCCGCGACCAGTGTGCAGAGGCTGCAGCAGCTGTTGTTTTGTGCACAGCAAGCCCATTTTGGCTCATTTCAACTCCAAATCAATTTTAGTAAAATTCTAGTGTTTCATAGGACCATTTTACACTTGTGGAAGCTTTCTAACATTAAAAACTCCTATCCAATTAATTCATACGAAAATCCCATTTAAATGGACAAAGACGTGTGCATAATGGCCAAAACTTGATGTAGACCAATTCCAACACTTGCAACACACCATATACACCTTTAAACTGACCAAAACCTTTAAACTCATTGTTTGGTATCATTTTCCAATTTCTTGCCTATTTAAGGCCTATTTTTCACTATTTTAGCCAATTCAAGCAAAACAACCATTCCAATTCAAAACCAATGTTCTAATCAATTCATACAAGTCATATGAACCTATTAGAACCTTAAAAATCAGTTCTTGATGTGTAAAAACAGATTTAGGCCATTTTGACCCATTTAGGCTAAATATTGGATTTGTGCAAAAACACCACTTCTAATGTACCAATTGAGTTCTAATCAATCCTAACAAGTTATAGGATCATTTACAACACTAATTTTCAGTTCTTGAAGGTCAAAATCAGTTTGACCCGTATTTGACCAATTTTGACCCATTTGAGCCAAAATTCAAAACTCATCAAGAATATTACTTTAATTCATGGAATTGATTCCTATACACTTGTAAATGATATTAGAACCTATTTCAATCATAAATTTCAGTTCTTGATTGCTAAATCAAAGAACCCACTTGAAACCTAAAATTTCAAGTCTTGAAAGAGCAAAACCAAGAACAAGGATGAATTGGAACTTACAATGACCAAAGGATGATTAGAAACAACTTGTAGAACTATTTTGATCCTTATTTAGCTGCTGGAACAAAGCTTTATAAGTTTTCTTTCAAAAACCCAATTTCAAGAATATGAAGAACATGAGATGGAGACATGGAAGATGAAGCTTACAAGGAAGAAAGTGATGATCTAGGGCAGAATCAATCCTCAATTTGTAGTAGAAATCAAAGCTTGAATGATTCACTTAAGTCTTCTTCTTCAATTTCTTTCAAGAACAGAGAGTTTGTTTGAGGTGTGTGTATGTACGTGAGAATGTATGTGTTTGTGTATTCAAAAAGGGCTGGACCGACTTGTGGGTATTATTATCAACAAGTGGGTATTTTGTTCCCCTTTTCAACTTACAACTCATCTCCCCTTTAACCGTTTCAACTAACGAGGTTATTTTTGGAATCCTCGTTTGAAACCGTTCGATATTTTATAACCTTTATCTATTTTTATTAACATTATTAATAACCCATTTATCTATTATTTTCATATTTTATATCATTTTCTAAAATATATATTTTATTTAATTCAATTAAATAATTGACGTATCACGATCGCACATGTTTAGGCCCGTTTTGAGGATGTTACACTAAGATGGTGCAGTACTGTATCCATAAGAACTGTTACAATATTCGTATATGTGTATGCGCATGCTTATATGATTTATAGTTTAGATTTCTCACTAAGCTATCGTAACTTATCCCCCTTACTGTTTTGCAGGGCGTGATAACTCCAAAGGCAAGGCCCCAGTTTGACGGTTGTTATTTGTATGTGGAAACTGTATTTTGAAACATAACACCCGGTTGTATTTTGAGGAAATGTCTTTTGATGTAAATATGTGATACAACACTTTTGTATGAACATGAGGGTTCAAAACTGTTTTTGTTGCTTCCGCTTGTTTGTTTATAACTCTTTTATTTCTAAAAGACTTTTATTTAGAGCTTTATTCGTATTTTGAAATTGGGGCGTTATGGGATAGGTCACCGTTCCCCGACAATGGTGCCAAAAACTCTTGAAGCGTGGTTAGTAAAAGGTGTGTGAAATTATGATTCGGTTTTAAACTAGATACGACCAACTGGCAACATGGTACTGTACTAGTCATTTGTTCGTTTAGCTAAGATAAGACCGGGTTGTCGATCTCAGAGAACGGTTGTTAAACTTCAATACTATGATATTAGTTAATTGTTAGTCTTTTGAAAATAGGATTTGTATTTTATAAATAAACAACCGAAAATTAAAGCAATGACTACGCAATGACTAAACGAGAGAACAAGCAATTGATGAAATAAGAGATACGATGGGAAAAGAGTGTTCACTTAGAAAGAATCGCCCTAACTTGTAGTTCAATGATCTAGATGTACAATGGAGAGAAGTTTAAGCGGAAAAACCGGAAAAAGACTCGAGTGTTAACGAAAAATCAAAAGGTCGGAAAAGTGGGAAACACGATGCGTCCAACCAAGGAACGAGTCGCGTTCCCTCAGAATTTGGCTAACTTGTCACGCAAACTTAGAGCGACGTGATGTGACCAAGAGTCCAACGCATCGCGTCTTCAGCCGAAATCAAAGTCTATAAATAGCCTTGATCTGTTCCAAAAAAGGGAGAGGAATCATTCTAGCCGGCCGTAGACGAACTAGAGAGGTGGTTTTGGAGTTCTAGAGTAGAGATCTTGCAAGAAGCTTGGATTTTTGGCTTTTGGGAGCGAAAATTGGAGGTTTTCATCATAGATTCACCTTTAGCTATTACAACATGTGTAGCTTACTCTTTATCTGTTTCTTCTACTGTATTCCTCTTATAATAGGCTAAATCCCCTGTTATCTCTACTTAGAAATGACGAACCTTGATTATTAGTTGGATTTCAATTATTGGATGACATGTAATGATATATTATGTTATGTTTAGCTTTTTCAAAGATCCAAGTGTGTTAAAGTTTTGATTTTTATTCCTATTGCGGAGTTTTCATAGGTTAGATGATCATTTTACCTTTGATTTCTTGAGTTATGAATTTCTTTGACCATTAGGATTCATAACTAGTGATGAACCAAATCCTAGGGTTAGGTTTTAAAGATTTGAACTTTAATGTGTTTGCAATTACCATTGATGACCATCCTTTGGTAATTTATTGATTTTGTGAATTAACAAGTCGGTAGATTAAGTCTAGCATAACACAAACAATTTGACTAGTGAAAAGATTAATTAATACCATGACCATTGGATTAATATTTTTGAAACTATAGGGCTAGTGAGGCTCACCATGAAATCTAGCCAATTTAGGAATCGGTATACTATTACATGTTGTCCATTGCACTTTCATTGAGATTTGCTAATTTGAAAAGGGGAATCTAGCGTCTGTGTGGAGTACTTTGCTTCCTCATTGTTTGAATCTCGAGTTATTCGATTTCATGTTTTCTTAGCTTCTTAATCACGGTTCTTGGCTTTTAGGATTAAGGTTTGGATTTTGCTCGCTCTTAGGTTGATATCACGAATTCCCCCCTTTATTGCTTTGTTTACCTTTTACTATTTTTCTATTATTTTAATATTTAATTAGTAGAGTTATATTAAAATCATACTTGTTCCCCAAGTGTTCGACACCCGTACTTGACTACTATACTAAGATAAGATTAGGTTCTATTGCCTATTTGTGCGTGCTAAATAATTTGGATTTATAAATTTTAAACTGGTAAGCTATATGCCCATCGAACGTTGACATCAAGAATTATTCCCAAATTAAACAATACAAATAGTCCATGAGGTGTTTAACTAATCTACTCGATTGAAATATGAATACTAGTGATTACTTGTGATTATAAACAACTAACACATAGTATCAGTCAACATATGTGTTACAATCATAACCCTAAATAACCATAAATATTCATGCCAAACAAAAACAAGTATCGGTCAACATTGAATTGCTTGTAACAAGTGTTATTGGATCAAAATCCCAAATTAAAATTTGACTTCAACCTATTTAGTTCAAATAATGGTTATCATAATTGTTTAAGAAACATTAGAGCATAAACAATTCCAAACATGGAGTTTTGATTCAATATCCAAGCTAGAATCTTTAACAAACCAAGTTAAACCAAGAATCAAGATCAACACTACAATATCCAACCAAGTTAAGAAAAGTGAAAAACCGTAGTTTACCATTTCATCAAAATCCCTAGATCTATCAAAATACAAATTAGGGTTCTTCAAATCTAAGCAAACACAAAGTGAATTTATCTCATCATAACTAATAAATCACAAATACAAAACAAAATAACGTCTAGACTCATGATTCAAGAGTTTACAAAAATTTAGAGATACCAAACCCAAGAACAAGATGAAAATGAATACGGGAATGATGATCGTGAAGATGAATGGTGTAGTAATCTCCAAGTGTTCTTGTGTTCTTCTCCAAAATCTCCCTTTGTTCTCTAAAAATCGCCCCTTGCGCTCTATCTAGGGTTCTTGAACAAAAAATGCAGCCACTTTTTTTTGTCTGTTTTCACTATTTAAGGTGTGCTGGTAGGTTTCACGGTCAGAAGTAGGTAATGAAAATGGTAACTCAAGTCCCTGAGTTATTTATTTCATTCAGCACTCAAGGCCATGACGAGACTGCGAGAAGGTAGCGATCAAGGGATGCAAAATTCTATTAGTTAGGGAGGGAGGTCATGACTTTCTTCATGGTAGTGACTGTCACACCCCGCCTTGGCGGAAACACGGAGTGTGACGCATAGGATCGTCATAACACTTTGATTGAAGAATAGAGAAAATTCTAATTGAAACACACCAACGCATCATGACGTTCCCCGACACAAGAGGGGACTTGTGCCGTAGTAAGTCATCCCACGACAATCATAATCAAACACGAAAACAAGAAAAATACAAAAGTTGTTGTTTGCACAACTTATATATATCCAAGTTCATAATAGTATAATTAAATAAAAAGGCTCCGTAGTCACGGCTCAAGTCATTCTAAGGCCATCTAGAGTCAACTAGGCTCCTTAAGCGTTGTTATTAGCATTACCTAAAAATGAACACTCGAAAAATGTCAACATAAAGTTGGTGAGGTCATAGGTTTACAAGTAAAAGTAAGTTCTGCCATGTATAGTAAGTTGTAAGACAATTAATACGTAAAGGCATGATACACAAATAGAAGTATAGTGATACCCGGAACCAAAGTTCACTATACACGAGTCATTAGTTTTCCAATGATCGCCTACTGGTTGGAGCTACTAGTTGGCTATAAATAGTGATGAGGTAATCGATAGTCTTAACCCGAACACGGGTTCAATAGGCAATCCCAATCACGGGCACAATAGTCATAACCCGAACACGAGTTCTATAGGTGCACACACATGCCACGTATTTGTCATACAAGAAAACATTGAAATGAAATATTGACATGGCATAAATAATTTCTGAAACAGTTTTGAGTATCATTCCCCCCCCCCCCAATAAAATACATAAAAAGGGGTCACGAGTACCCACCTTAGTTTACGGATTTTGTCACTTGATTCGTGCTCGCAAATCTACAACAATCGAATGATCTGAGTTATATTCTATTCACACGTAAAAGTCCTCTTTGTACTAACTTTGAATCATCAAGTTTAATTAGGATTCGTGATTAAGTTTTACACTAGGTGCATAAGTGTACCCATTTCTTAGGCCTAACCCCAATATATATATTTAAGATTTCAAACCTTGTTTATTTTCCTTTTTATATGTGTAGGTTAAATTCTGAAAATTTGGGTAAGCTTTGTGTATTTTTAAAATAAGTTAAACGTCCTAATCATTTTCCTAAATTTTTAGGGCAGAGACCTTTACGTCTCTATTATTTTATATAAATTTTTCCAGAGTTGAAAAACATGTTTATTATTTTTAAGAAAGTCTTTAATTGGCGTCGGTCAGAAAATGCCTCCAGCTTGCGTGACATAAATTTCTTATTTATTTAAATTACTAAACAAACTTAATAAAATCTATAATTTTTACAGTAACTTAAAAACACCTAAAAATCCATTCATACAAAATTTTGTCCTCTAATTTGGATTTTTGAATGGTTTACAATATTTTAAACTCTGATTATGGAAATTCCTTAAACTTCCAGATTTGTCAATTAAAAAGTTTTTACCCAATTAAAATAGAAACAAACCCAATAAATTCTAATATTTTCTACAGTGCTTATAAACACTCTAAAGTTTACCCGTATTAAGTTTTGGCCTCTAATTCGTAATCTTGGATGAATTATGATGTTTTAAACTCTGTTATAGAAAAACCCTAGAATTTCCAGATTCGACAACGAAAATGTTTTTAACCGATTAAAATAGAAAACAAACTTAATAAATTCTAATATTTTTTCCAGACTTTCAAAACTCATGGAATATGCCCTAGTTTATTTTTGAGAATTTTCGAGATGTTTAGAATAGGTTTTTGTAATATCAAAGTTAGTAGGGTAAAATGTCAGAAGTAACCAGCTTTGCGCGTTTATACGTTTTTGATCATTTGGGCGACCAAAACTCCTTAATTTTGCATGAAATCAGTTGGAGTAGAAAATACACTCTTTGAAATTAATTTTAGAATCAAAAATCGATTTATTTAACTTTGTTTTGATTGAAATATGAGCTCTTAAAGTTCATCTATGTTTTCCGTCCAAAAAACATATTTAAGATTAGGACCCTTTTATCCAAAACGATTATTTCTACGATTTGGTATTCGAATAAAACATGTTAGATTCATTATTTTCATATATTATTAGGGTGGTTCTGGTTCATAAGTGTAATATCCTCAAATCGGGCCTATTCGTGCGCTCCATTTGGTACGTGAGTTAATTTAAAAGAATTAAATTAAAATATATGTTAAGTATTTACAGAAAATAAGTCATTGGTTAATTAAATGTGAATTTGAAAATAATAAAGAAAATAGATAAAAATAATTAAATATTAAATGGTTACAAACGAGGTTTCCAAAAATATCCCCGTTAGTTAAAACGGGTACTCATGCGTTGAGTTGTATGTTGAAAAGGGAAACAAAATACCCTTTGTGGATAAATAAGAAACCAAACTCGGTCCTTATGTTTATCTCACAGCCAACACGCACTCATTCCACACACTCACATACGTACAAACACACACACACACACACACCTACTCATTGTTCTCTTGTGTTCTTGAAGATTGAAGAAGGAAGCCAAGAAGAGATCGTCAAGGCTGGAAATTAAAGGTTGGAATCAAGCTAATAATCAGTTCCTAACATCATCTTCATCATCTTTCTCAAGCTTGTAAGCTAATCCTCACCAAGTTATTGTTTTTGACTTTTTAGGTCAAATGGTCAAAACTCCAAATTGGCTTCTATAATTGAAGTCAATGATTCCAACATGTTTCTAATCCATTTCTAAGTTATAAGAAATCAGGTTCTTGAATTAAAGTGATGTTTATAATTGAATTTGGAAGATTTATGCAAATGGGTCAAAATATGTGATTTTGATCCCAATTCTTGAATTGTATGTTAAAGTATGTTTTGAAAGTTTTTTCTAGCTTAGTTTGAATGACTCTTTCATATGTGAATACTGGAAATTGGTTTGGTAACATTTGTTTAAGATTGGAGTTGGAGAATGGCCAAAACAGGGGCTGGAAATCGACACTGGTCTGTGCAGACTTGCTTGCGGGCGCAAGGATGTCCCTTGCGGCCGTAAGGATCTGTGCTTGCGGGCGCAAGGATCCCTTTGCGGGAGCAAGCATGGTTCTGCCCTTGCGGGCGCAAGCAAAGTACACTCCTTGTGGGTGCAAGCAATTGCTTGTGGCCGTAAGGAGCCCTGTTTCAGCACAGAGTTTGCTGTTTCATGTAATATTGATATACGGGATGTTGTTTAGGTGATTCTGACGACTGGGAAGGGCTTGAATAGTATAATTGTTTAATTTAGAAGCTCACTTCCATGAGTTCAATAAAGGGAGGTTTAAGTGCAAATTGCTTTATATGGATATTGTATGCTACATATTGTACACATGAAGGTTATATGTATGTAAGTAAGTATTACCATGATTAAATGATATGTTGGACATGTATTTAGGTACATGTACACACATATATTGATATGTATAAGTTATCTGTAAAAGCATGCATGCAATTGTTCCTGAAAAGGATTATTGATGAGCTATATGTATGTCCGGACAAATTATTGATTAAGTTCAGCTTCGGCTGGATCCTGGGCCTTCGGGCATAATGTTCTGGATCAACGGTACTCGAGTGCCGTTCCTTAGATTATCTGGGGTGATTGCCTTAAATGGCTGAGCCTATGAGCCCTTGGCTCCTAAACGAGCATGGTGATTCACTCACGTGGTGAAACCAGCGCGGATGGCAGTGTTTGATTCCCCCGGTGGTAGTGGTTTGAGTTGGACTTGCAACCCGGCAATATAATACACTCGCTGGACATGTCAGCACTCCACTATGTGATAGGATAACATTGTTTGCTAATTATATATGACTTGCTTTATTGCTATTCATGCCTGTTAGTACTCACTAGCTATTTTATATAGCTAATATTGTTGATATTCCCTTTTTACAGATAAGGACTAGGGGTGCTTGGCGAGAAGGGATCTCTGCTCGGATTTGTATATATCTTTTGGGATGGAACACTGTAAATAGTATTTTGATACAATGGTCGGTCGATGATGTAGTAATACTAGTAATTTGTGATTTGGTATAGTTTTAGATATGTATATATAATCGCCAAATCATTGTGGTTTTAAACTGTAATATTTAATAGATTTTTGTTTGGTTTCTATATTCTGCTACATGTTTTAATTTACTAGTAGGTAACAAAACATGTAAACATTATATTTACAAATAGACCCATGCAGTTTAAAAACTTAAATTTTTACAGATTTTGATAATAGCTGAGGTGGTGTTACAATAAGATGACCCAACCACTAAGATCTCATTAGGACCAAAAATGAAAAAAGAATGGGTAGAAAGATAAGTAGAACGAAGGTTTTACCGGTTTGGCCGACTCGTGAAGAACCGAATCCTTGAATGCTCCAACTATCACACCCACGAATAAAGAAGCCACAAAAAAATCAGATCCTTGACTCAAACATTTGAGTGAGAAGAACAACCTTATAGCTTCATTTAAAAAAATCACACCCACTTTTAACATCCATTTGATACACTTTAAAGTTTTTGAAGGCTGCATAGGCTAGGAACAACCTTATAGCTTCAATCCTTGCAACAGGGGCAAAGGTCTCCTCATAATCAATACCTTCTTCTTGTCGATACCCCTAAGCTACTAGCCTTGCCTTGTTTCTGATCACTACTCCATCTTTGTCCATTTTATTTCTATAGACCCACTTAGTGCCTATAATTGTTTTTCCTTTGAGAGCAGGGACAAGGGTCCAGACCTTATTTCTTTGAAATTCTGTCAGCTCCTCTTGCATAGCTTCAATCCAATCTTCATCTTTTAGAGCCTCTTCAGTCTTCTTTGGTTCCATTTGAGATAGAAAACTAGAGTAGGCTGCATAGTTTGCCTTTGCCTTAGATCTAGTTAACACACCATCTTCTATCTTACCAATGACATCATCAATAGGATGATCTTTTAATACTTTGAAGGTTGTTGTGGGAGACTGAGGTTCTGGGTCTGATTCAGAGCAGTGTCTCTCAGGCTGAATAGAACTTACTTCTTCAGTTTGAGTAGGAATTGGAAGATCACTTAGATCTTCAATCTAACATGTACCTGATGATTCAGCAAGATTCTCAGGCTGATTATCTTCAATATTGATAATTTCTTTTTAGTGATGCACGCTTGTCAGATTTACTATCATCATCATCAGAATCATCCATAACATACATGGGATTTGATGTGAGATCTTCTTTACTCCTTTCAAGCTCACTCAGACTAACCGAGTCAACTTGAGCTCTGTTGGATTCATCAATACTTGTCTCATCACACGTAACATGTATTGACTCTTCAATTACCTTTCTTTTAAGATTAAAGACTCTGTAAGCTTTGGAGATTGAATAATATCCAACAAATATCCCTTGATCAGCTTTAGGTTCCAACTTATGGAGCTGATCTATTTGGTTTAGCACATAGCATGTTGAACCAAAAATATGGAAATATCCAATGTTGGGTTTTCTGCCATGACACACCTCATAAGGTGTTTTACCATGTATTTTCACTATAATTGATCTATTCTGAGTATAGCAGGCTGTACTTACAGCTTTTGCCCTTAAGGTTCTGTTTCTCCTTTCAGCAACTCCATTTTGTTGTGGAGTTCTTACAGATGAGAAATTCTGGATAATTCCTTTCTTTTCACAAAAGCCTTCAAGGGTTGAGTTTCTGAACTCAGTCCCATGATCACTTCTGAGTTGTTTAAGAGACTTACCCTTTTGCAACTCTTCTTGTCTTATGAAGCTGATTAACTCATATGCAGCTTCACTTTTGGCTTTTAAGAAGATTACCTAAGTGAATCTTGTGAACTCATCAACAATCACTAGAGTATACTTTTTGCCACTTAGGCTTGGGGTGCTGATAGGTCCAAATGCAACATATGCAATGGTTCTGTGATTGAGAAATTTTGTTTGGACTTGAAGGATCCCTTATTATGTTTTCCCATTTCACAGGCTGAGCAAAGTTTTTCTTTAACAAATGTGATCTTAGGCAGACAAGAGACTAACTCTTTACTAGACAACTTGTTAATATATTTGAAATTTAAATGAGAAAGTCTTTTGTGCCATTACTAGCTCAGCTTGGGAGTTAAGTCAGAGTACAAGCAGGTTTCAGTTGAAGGATCTGCGGAGCTGAGATCTAACAAATAGATATCTCTCTCTCTTTTTGCCATTAATATTGGTTTTCCCTTCTTATCATAAATTGTTCCAGCATACTTTCTGAAGGTGACTTCATAATCCTCATCACACAGTTGACTGATACTTATCAGGTTGTGTTTAAGGCCTTCAACATATGCTATCTTTTTGAAAGTGACTTTTCCAGCAGTTATCTTTTAATAACCTTTAGTCCTTCTTTGAGAATTATCCCCAAATGTCACCTTGGGTCCTTCATTGTTTTGGAATTCACTTAGAATCCCCTTGCTTCCTGTCATGTGCCTTGAGCATCCACTATCGAGATACCACTTGTAGGAGCCCTACACATGATCAACTAAACATGTTAGTTTCTTTTTGTAACCCACTGTTTGGTGGGTCCTGAGGATGAGCACTTAGCTGATCCTTTGGAGTTCGATTGATCAGCTCGAAAAGATTTTGGTTCTGTTTTGGACTGATCATCCTTTTCATTTTCAGGTCTAAGATTGGTACTTACACAATCTTTGGCCTCATGACCTCTATCACCACACTTATAGCATTTTCTTCTATAGATGGGTGTTTGGGTGATTTCTTTCAGTTTTCCAACATTAAATTTGGATTCAGATTTAGGGTCATATGATGTGGATAACCTTTCAATCCTTTTCGACAGTTTGTCTACTTGATTATCACTGACTTTGGACTTACCTTTGTCAGCTTTATGGTTACCTCTATTCGGTGAGGTCTGACTTACAGACAACTTCCTGTTTTTAGACACTCTTTCATGTATAACTTGATAATTATGTCTTTTTTGAGTTAACATGAGATATTCTATCAAAAACAGTTGTTCTCACCGGATTGTAATCCAATCTTTTGAAAACTGACTTACAGTTTCTGTTGGATCTGGAACATTCAGCTTGATGGTTTGAGTGAATAACTTGAGGACTTTGGGTTGGTCTCACAAAATTATTGGTTTTGACTTGTTTCCCTTCCTTGTTCCTTAAGAATGTTCTTGGGAGTATGTCATCTGACTTCATCGATTTGTCTTCAAGACTGACTTGATCTTCGATGATTTCAGCAGCAACACTATAATCTCCCCCTAGTACTGCTTTTACTTGATTTGGTATTTGCTGGTTAATGCACTTTTTTTGCTTCTCTTGATGACTTACACCAAGATTCACAGATTTTTCTTAGATTGTCAGCTTGTTCTTTTGATTCTTGCAGTTCTTCACTTAGAAGTTTATTTATATGAAGCTACATTCATAATCACTTTGGATCTTTTTACCAGCATTCAAGAGAGTTTCAAAGTGTTTAAGTTCATCTTTTAGTTTTGAAATTTCAGTTTTCAAACTAGATTGAACTGTGAGAGAGGTTTTGAAGTCATTCAACAAATACTTGAACATTAGACATTTTTGTTCATCAGTGTAAGAGCTAAAGTTATTTACCTTATACATTGAGGCAGGATCCCAGTTACTGGTTTGCTTACTCAGCTTAGCCGCTTCTGCTAGATCCTCATCAAAGGAACTGTCTTCTAACTCATAGTCAACTTGTTCCTCTTCATCCTCAATGGACATCAAACACTTATCTGGCTCATCATCATCTGAAGTAGATAATTAAGTATCCCAAGTTTCAGCAAGGAGGCCTTTGGTGTTTTCATCTGGTTTGCCTTTGAGTCTTTGATATTTCTTTTTATATTTATCAGCTCTGTAGGCATTCTTGTCAGCTACTGAACCTGATTCTCCCTTCTTTACTCTGCACTCAACAGCTATGTGTCCTATCCTCTGACAGTTATAGCACTTAGCTTTCTTAGGATCAAAAGTAGACTTACCACTTTTGCTTATGTCAGATTGACCCCTTCCTCTTCTGAACTTTCTAAAGTTTCTTGCTAACATTGCCATTTGTTCAGTAAGAGCATCCATCTCTTCATCATCTGAACCAAAGTTAAGACGTACTTCCTCAGATTCAGATTCAGAGTCAGTCTCAGCTTGAGACTTCTTAGATCCCTTCTTTTTATTTTCTGCAATTAATGCAGATCCAGCATCGTTTATAGATTCTTTTAGTTGTTGCTAGGCCACTTTCTTCTGTTCCATGATCTGTTGATGATTTAGAAGGAAACCATAGATAGATCTGAGATCATATTTTCCTAAGGTTCCTCCCGCATGAAGTGCAATGGTGATCTCATTGAATTGTTCTGGTAACACATCCAAGAACTTGAGTACCAACTCATTCTCATCTTTCTTGAAACCTACCAAGATCAGATCATTTATCAAGCATTGAAATCTGCTAAACAAATCTGCCAGAGTTTCATCCTTTTTAGCAAAGAAAGTTTCATAAGAATGACTCAGATTTGTCTTCTTATGTTGCTTGACGAGGTCAGTGCCTTCATACGTGACACTGAGAGTATCCCACATCTCTTTTGCAGTTTGTCACCCAGCCACAATATGCAAAGAGGGTTTGTTAAAGCATTTGCTATAATGCTTTGTGACTTGTCATCGAGATTAAACAGTTTACGATCTTCCTCAGTCCTGGATGCTTCAGGCTTGGGAGTTTCTCCAGAGGGAACAGTTTTGTCAGTGGCAGTAATATGGATCATTGGTATGATTGGGCCATCTTGAATCACGGTACTCATCCTGTGATTCATGACTTCAGATATAATATGGCTCGAAACTTCCACATAGGATAGTTAGTGCCATCAAAGATATCAAAGATAGGACACCCTTTTGCCGCCATTGTTGGTATGTGACTTGATTACTTGCTAGTAGACATCTTAACCTCTTGACAGCGGATCTTGATCTTCAACTTATGAAGAAACTTGCTTTGATACCAGTTGTTAGGCCCAAAGAGGGTGAATAAGCTACCGATACAGTGTAGAAGGGGGGGTTGAATACACTTTAAACAATCAAACAAATTAATAAAATATATATTCAGTTATCAATCAATACCATAACTTTTATCACTCTCTAATCAAATCAACATGATGATTTGATATTACAATGATCATAACCTCAACTCTCTCTAAACACTCTTGAATCACAAACTAATTGATGATCGAATTTCTTGTTAAAACTGATTAACAAAAACTCTTGAAAACTCTCTCGAACTTTGAACTTACAAAGTTATCGCAACACACGCGTATCAAGTATCACGATCACACGTACGTTTTGCAACTTATGCAGTGTTGCAACTTATGCAGTGGTCGTTGTGTATCGTATATCTGTTCTCGTACACACGTAAGAACATCTATGTAAAACCCATGAGAAGGTTTATACTTATACTTGATATATCTACGAGTAAATCGTAGTTTAAAGATAGAACTTATCTTTTCTTTAAAACCGTAACAAACTCCTTAATTAGAACATATCTAATTAATTTTCGTTTAAGATTTCTATCCAACTAATAGATAGTTTAAATTAGGTTTAGATATCCTAATTTAAATGTCGTAGATATAGAGAGTTTATAACATAATTTAGAACTTACTTAAATTCTGAACTGACTTCTGATGCTGAGCTGACATTCTGAGTCTTGACTTTGTCAAGCTGACTTCTTGAATCTTGGATTCTTGAATCTTCAAGTCTTCAAGTCTTCAAATTTTCAAGTCGTCATTCTTAAGTCCTATCTCAGCTTAGAAGTCACTGAGTTATCTAGTACTTACATAAAAAAATCTATATCTGTTTATACGCTGACTACTCAGCTGAAGCTGACTAGTCAGTCTATAACAGACTTACATAATTCCTAACTCTTAACCTATTATCTATACATATCGATAGTTTGTCTCATCAAATCTGACTATTCTAAACATGGGACTAACAAAATTTCACTTATTCTTTGAAAGGTAAAAATTGCATGATTCTATCAGTTTTCGTATTTGCGTAAAACCTTAACAAATTAGGCAAATTAAAACTTTAAATTCGAATACTTTCTTTTTCTCAAGTGTACCCCTTCTAACATTCATCAAGACATACTCAACACCCGTGCAATCACATTAACTTAATCATGCAACAATAGCGACTTTTAAAAATTTTCAAAAGATTGGCCAAAAAGATACCCTAAATATGCTTTCTATATACTAACTAAAGGACAAACAAAAAGAACCCAAAATTTTCATACCCCTATCCCATACTAAAGATGAGCATTGTCCACAATGTGCAATGCTCATAAATAATAATATGCCGTGGAAAAGAAAAGGGCATGAAAGGTGGGTAGCGAAAAACTCCCCGGGTGGAAGATAAGGAACCAAGACCGAGCTTAAAATAATAGTGTTACAGCATTTTAAACCATTCAGATGTCGTGGTCACGACTAGGTCGCGACAAGGTCTTGACAAATAGACTTTCAATTCTAGCGGCTACTTGAATTTAGGTCAACTTTGGTCACACCCTAGTCATAGTCACGACAAGCTCGCGACCGAACAAAGCTTTTCTTCTTTGTTTAACGAAGACCTTTTTCGATCGAACACTTAAATATTAAAAAAAAACTCAAAAAAAAAAAAACCGTACCATATGAACTAAATACAACTAAAAGATACTAGACTAATATAATTAAAAAATATAGAAGCTCGAAAAACAAAACTAGCAAAACCAAGATATGCAATTAAAAAAAACTACATACATGCAACCTACATTACTACTAAAAATGAAAAATGAAGAACACCAATTAAGACTACACTACATTAAACTACGATTACCCAACTAAATACGAGACGACTTTTTGTAATGCTAATTTTTTTTGGAGTCTTTAGCTTGACTGCAAATCACTTTTGAAAATCGAAAACCAAGCTATAACATGTGTTGAGCTTCTTATCAAGTCACTTAGAACTTTGGTTAAAATATGAAACTAGATTATGCCTTGATTAATTTGGTGCACGTAAGCAAAGGCAATCATTGAGATTCGAGTTACGTATAAAAATTTCCCAGTTTCAACTTGAACTACCTTAGTACCAAAAGATAAAAGTGGAGAGATTGTACCATATGAAGTAGTATCCGTTTGTCGAGTACCCAAGCTTGAAGTCTCCATGATGGTATGCTCAAACACAGCCGGCTCCATTTTCTCTTGTGTAATGTCATCCGTAATTGCAACATCCTTTGATTATGGAAATGGGTCAGGGTGGACGCTCGAGATAATAAATCTTTGACCGCATGCCGGTACAAAATTTCATCCTTGTTGTTATTAAAGCTCAAAACTAAGTCAACAATGCCAATTTTCATCAAAATCTAATTACTAGGTGCATTATATGTTTTATGTGCTATACAAGTGTTATTATGCTTATTTGTGGGATTTATTATTTAGAACATAATTATAGTACTAATCACTATTTTATTTTATTTTTTTATTTTTAGTATTGTTATTATTTTGTATTTAGTATGACCCATTTTCTTGTAGGTGTATTTGGTTTCCAATGCGTTGTACACTTCGTTAGGTTTCTTGGGTGCACTTTCAAATGTTTTCATTTGGTTTAGAGTTTTGGCTTTCATAATCCATAAATTTGTGTAGTTAACTCGTCACTGCATTGTTCTAAAGACATTTGTTCATGTAACTCGCGCTCTAGAAATTTGTTCGACTTCTTGAAGTGTAAGGCTTCGACTTATTTCTATCGCTGACACTACTCAACATTTGGGTAGTCAATCTTACTTAGAACCATGAATTTAGCATTCAGTAGACTTTAGGAATCACACAAGTACATAAATTAGATTAAACACTAGGTCAAGCTAACCCCCCTGCTTTGTTGACGGATGTCACAGTGACCATCTTGTGACATGCAATCGAGGGCACGTGGAGGGTGCGACAAGGTCTCGACACGAAT
This sequence comes from Dittrichia graveolens, assembly GCA_038502395.1. Lineage (NCBI taxonomy): Eukaryota > Viridiplantae > Streptophyta > Magnoliopsida > Asterales > Asteraceae > Dittrichia > Dittrichia graveolens. The sequence continues at coordinate 70,758,325 of JARJIL010000004.1, read as the reverse complement.
TTGAGATATAATATATTTTTCTTGCATTTTCTCCAACTTTTCTTCAATATCTTCCTTCTCGGGTCTACATCCTAATCGTCAAAATTAAGCAATTAAGTATCCAAAATTAATAACTTTTCCTAATTAACATGGCTTAAATGGAAGGATATGTGTTAAGAATATATGTATAAATACGAACATATCAAATATCCCACACGACCTCAAGCAAAATCCAAAAATAAAATCTCTTAATCAGCCAATTTCAACATAAAAATTACGTATTAGATTATGCCACGAAGTTGCAATGAAAGAGAGTACCAAAGGACGAGAAGATTGAAGTAAAGCAATATAACAAAAGCAAAACCGGAAGATAGGTAAACTAAAGTTGTACACTTGCAAATCATATGACTTTGGCTACTTTCCAATGAACAATTGATTTGTAAAACAAAAGAAAAATTCATTTCCTTAAAGAACAAATAAAGCCAAATCATAATTTTGAAAAGCAATTTGCCTCTACGTAAGGTTTAAATGAAATCATGATCATGGAAAGTTTAGATTTCAGACAGGTCATGCAAATATTTGTGTTTGCTAACCCTTTTTTTTCTTTTAAAATTTTCACCCCTATGAAAATCATTGTAACCACACTTTAAACCTACTAAATCCTTGGTTTCTAATGATAATCAATAAAAACATACTTTAAGCTAATTAAGCCCATGGAGAAACCCCCCTGACTCAAGGGATCTTGCAAGGCGATGGCCATTTATTTCATCTCAAAATTGCTCTCGTGACAAGCAATAAACCGATAAGAATCCAAAGACCGCGGGCTCTAATATACAAGCCTTGTGAGAAACTCACATATTATAATATACATGGGGTTTATATGGAATCTAACAGTCTTGGATTTATGTAACACCGTATTTTCATCCCAAAAATTTTCATTTTCAAAACACTGCGGAAGCGAATACAAATACCAAAAGTATTTACAACTGTAAACATACAACAGTTTTCAAAGTCAACCAGAGTTAAAATATCAGTATTACAAAAACTACGGCTCGTCACAAATATAAACATCAGAGGCCTAGGCAATTACTCCCCAAGCTAACCACTCTCAGCCGAGTCACTGACTTACCAAAACCTGTAAAAAGAGTGAGAGGTGGGGGATTAACACAAAGCTAAGTGAATAGATATAAACCACAACAGATACATCAGCCACAACCGCATGATATCAACAAGAAATAACAAATAATTATGTCCCGGGAAGACCGGCGGTTCTGCAGGAACCTACAACCAATGCTGACCAAAGCAAAGGTTTACCGATAGTTCATTTGCTATTCTCACACAGTATTATCCTTAAGTTGCAAGGATTGCATCAAAAGATCCCAATACTGATTAGCCGATAGCAAAAAAACCTAGCCCATATGCCCATCCGAAACTGACTTCCCAACCATCATGTATACATATCACTGGCGCAACAATCAATTAACAAACAACAGTTAATCAATTATCAGACAAATAAGTCTATCCATGCGTCCATCCATAAACAGTTGCAACCAAACCAGTTACAATTAATATCATCCGTGAATAAACATCCACTCACCTTGAGTTCTCGAACTCCCACTCAGTTATCTTATATTACCGAGCCTTGTATGTTCCTGAGAACACAACAAACTGAAATCAGTATCTAACTCATAAATATATATCAAAACATATATTTATATCTCTTTTAATCAAACATAACATGTTAGATTCACATATGTACATACATGTAACATATAGCATTAAAGAATGCAAACAAACATAAAAATCCACAAAAACCGCGGACGCGTCGCGTCCAAGAAACCCACGCGTCGCATCGAGGAAAAGTGTCGGATTTCCACAAATCCGAATCCCAACTTGTCGGATTTAGGTGTTTCTTGGATTTCAGGGTCGGATTCTGGTTGTCGGATTTGAAATATTGGATTTCAAGACCCCGGATTCCACCCATCGGATTTCATCTTCGGATTCTCAAGAATCCGCTATTTGTTGGGGACGCGTCGCGTCCAAGCCTATGTCGCGTCGCATCGCGATGATACCTGCATCATCTTCTCCAAAAATCCAACCGAGTTAAACTTTAGAAATCCTCATTTCCAGCTCTGAATTCAATTCCAAATACTTCTAAAACATGTATAAGCATCATATATCATGTAACTAACATCAATAACACATCAAATCTTTTTAAAACACCATATCGTGCAAAACCCACTTGATAATTTTACACATAAGCTTCATCAATGGTATTTTCATGTTACAAGCATAAACGTAACTACAAATCATATCAATATGATTAGAATCAAGCTAGGAACATAGTCATACATTTACTTTGAATTATCAAACACTAATTCCTCACTTTCACTTTTCAAGTTTAAGCTTCTTCTTGTTCTTTCTCTCTCAAACACACACAACACACACTTACGGCAGATTCAAAGTGATGAAGTTTGTTTACAAAGAATTCAAGGTTAATCACTTGAACACATGTACACACATAGTAACTTGAAGCAGGAGGTGTCACCCTCCTTTCATGCAATTAGTCTAAATAATTCTCCAACTCCCACATATATATATATATATATATATATATATATATATATACATTCTCATGCATACATACATATATAAATATATAACTTAACTTAATTAATATAACAATTAATTTAAGTAAGTCCAATTATTGAATAATTAAACATTTAAACAAATACTAATCACGTATAAACATACTGTAGCCTACGTAATAACTAGGTCCAAACTCAGGATGCTACAAATCCTCACTGCTTAAAAGGATTCCATCCTCGGAATCTGTTCGCTTTCAAACAATCGAGGGTAACGAGCCTTCATATCCGCTTCAGTTTCCCACGTCAAATTGTGTCTCCATTTAACCAGTACCATCGGAATTTGTTTCTTACGCAGTTTAGTCACTTTCCGATCTAGTAGTTCAATGGGTTCTTCTACTAATTTCTTGCTTGAATCCACTTTAAGATCATGTAAAGGAAGAATCTGACTCTCATCCTCCACTTTACGTTTCCACAAGTAACAAACATTGAATGTGTTGTGAATACCTGACAATTCCGTAGGAAGATCAAGAGTAACCGTCTGATTATTTACCACCCGCTAGACACGAAACGACCCAATATAATAAGGAGCTAACTTTCCTCACTTCCCAAAATGGACAACTCCCTTCCAAGGCAAAACTTTCAGATAAACAAGTTCACCTTCAACAAAAGCAACAGATCTACGACGTGGATCAGCATACATCTTTTGGCGATCTCTAGCTGATTTTAGCTTTTCTCGTGCAATTTCCACTTTCTCAACAGTAATCTGAACAATATCAGGCCCTGCATATTGTTTCTCACCCGCCTCCAACCAACACGTAGGAGTACGGCAACGACACCCGTATAGCATCTCATAGGGTGGCATACCGATACTCGAATGATAAGAATTGTTATACACAACTTCATCAATATATAACTGAGCCAACTTGCTGAGTGATGATGTTTCACTGGTAGCCAGAAAATGAGCACTCTTTGTCAATTTGTCAACCACCACCCATATCATATCATGATTCCTCTGCATTCGTTGAAGTTTAGTCACAAAATCCATTGTTTTGTGCTCCCACTTCCATTCTGGAATCTACAACTGTTTCAATGATCCATAGGGTTTCTGGTGCTCTGCCTTAAGCTGTGCACAAATATGGCAAGATTCCACAAACTATGGAACATTTATCTTCATCGTAGGCCACCAATATAACACCTTCAGATTGTTATACATTTTCATGCTACCTAGATGAACAGATAACCTTGATTATGTATGTTAGTCACATGCTTAGAATAGTTTGATTTGATGAGACAAACCATAGGTATGTATAGATGATAGGTTAGGTATTAGGAATTATGTGAGTCTGTTGTAGACTGACTAGTCAACCTAGGCTGAGTAGTTGGCGTACAAACAGATATAGAGTTTTCTATGTAACTACTAGTTAACTCAGTGACTTCTGAGCTGAGATAGGCTTAAAGAGTGAATATTTGAGGACTTGAAGATTCAAGAACTCATCTTGACAATGTCAAGTCTAAGTAGGTCAGCTCAGTGCCAGAAGTTAGATCAGTGATTTTAAATAAGTTTTGATTCTTGTTATAAACTCTCGATATCTACGACATTTAAATTAGGATAACCAAACCTAATTTAAAACTATCTATTAGTAGGATAGAAATCTCAAACAAAATTAATTAGATAAGTTCTAATTAAGGAGTTTGTTACGGTTTTAAAAAGAAAAGATAAGTTCTATTTTTAAATCACGATTTGTTCGTAGATGAATCAAGTATAAGTATAAACCTTCTTATATGTTTACAAGAAGAGTTCTGCATAAGTTGCAAGTACGTGTGTTCGTCATACTTGATACGTGCGTGTTGCGATAGCTTTGTGTGTTCAAAGTTCAAGAGAGTTTTCCAGTGTTCCTTGTTAATTAGTTTTAACAAGAAGTTCGATCATCAATTAGTTTGTGATCCAAAAGTGTTTAGAGAGAGTAGAGTTTGTAGTTATTGTAAGATCAAATCATCCTTTTGATTGATTAAATAGTGAGATTGTAATACATTGTTTGGTTATTGAATATACATTCTATTGATTTGTTTAATTACTAATAAAATGTATTCAACCCCCCCCTTCTACATTGTACCGGTTGCTTGTTTACCCTCTTTGGGACCAAAAACTGGTATCAGAGTATGTTTCTTCATAAGTTGAAGATCAAGATCCGCTATCAAGAGGCCAAGATATCTGCTAACAAGCAATCAAATCATATTCCAACAATGGCGGCAAAAGGGTGTCCTATATTTGATGGCATTGATTATCCTATGTGGAAGTTCAGAGCCACGCTATTTCTAAAGTCTGTGGATCACAGGATGAGTACCGTGATTCAAGATGGACCAATTGTTCCCATGATCCAAATCACTGCCACTGACAAAATGTCCCATATGGGGAAACTCCCAAGCCTGAAGCATCTTGGACTGAGAAAGATCGCAAACAGTTTAATCTTGATGACAAGGCACAAAGCATTATAGCAAATGTTTTGACAAATTTGTCTCTTTTGCATACTGTGGCTAGGTGCAAAACCGCAAAAGATATGTGGGACACTCTCAGTGTCACTTATGAAGACACTGAGCTGGTCAAGCAACATAAGAAGACAAATCTGAGTCGTTCTTATGAGACCTTCTTTGCTAAGAAGAATTAAACCCTGGCTGATTTGTTTACCTGGTTTCAATGCTTGATCAATGATCTGATCTTGGTAGGTGTCAAGAAAGATGAAACTAAGTTGGTGCTCAAGTTCTTGGATGTGTTACCAGAACATTTCAATAAGATTACCATTGCTCTTCATGCTGGAGGAACCTTAGGTAAATATGATCTTAGATCTATCTATGGTTTTCTTCTAAATCATCAACAGATCATGGAACAGAAGAAAGTGGCCTAGCAACAATTGAAAGAATCTATTAATAGTGCTGGATCTGTATTGGTTGCAGAAAAGAAGAAGAAAGGATCAAGAAAGTCTTAATATGAGATTGACTTCGAGTCTGAGTCTGAGGAGGTAAGTTCTAACTCATACTCAGATGATGAAAAGATGAATGCTCTTACTGAACAAATGTCTATGCTGGCAAGAAATTTTTAAAAGTTCAGATGAGGAAGGGATAAATCTGACAAGAGCAAAAGTGTTAGGTCTGCTTTTGATCCTAAGAAAGCTAAGTGCTACAATTGTAAGAATGTAACACCCGCAACCCTGGGCTAGGAGATTAGCGGGTTAGCGGTATGTGATTGGTTGTTTTAATTAGTTTTGTATTTAGTTAAACTTGATTAATTAAATCTAAATATATATATGTTACTCGTTAATTTTGAAAAAGAAAAGAAAGTACAAGTCTTATTGCATGTATGTTAGATTATGTGTATGTATGCATGTAGGAATTAAAAAAAGAATAGGATTTCAAGATAATTGTCTTGCCACCTCCTGCTTAGTTTAAAACAATTGTGTATGTGTACATGGTGAATTATCTTCTCATATTTGCTTAAGTGTGCAAGGTGTAGTGTGTGTATTTTGAGAGAAAAACCAAGAGTGAAGAAACCTTCAAAAGTTCTAAACTTGAAATCCTAAAGTCAAGATCTTGTGATCTTTAATTCAAAAAGAAGGAAAGCATATGTTTGTAACATGTTAGATGTCATCTTGATGCTTGAATCTGTTGAAAAACATGAATATGTGATGTTACACCATTGTTGGAGCTTCAAGCTCAAACTAGTAAATGGGTTTTGCATAAAATGATGATTTGATGAGTTCTAGGATGTTTATGATAGTTTTATACATGTTATATTATGTTTATACATGTTTGGAAGTGTTTTGAATAAAAAATCAGAGGTTAAAATGGAGTTTGAAGGTTTGAGTCAGCTGGAAAAATGAAGAAGGTGATGCAGGGTTCGTCGCGACGCGACGCGTTCTTGTTTTTATCGGATTCTTTGAAAATCCGAAGCCAAATCCGATAGTTCAAATCCGAGGTCCAAAATCCGGTTCTTGAGAATCCGACAAACTGAAATCCGAGACTAAATCCGAGAGTTGAAATCCGAGGTTTGAAATCTTACCCGGAAATCCGATGGTTTGTGAAATCCGATTGAGGAAATCCGACACATTAGGCGACGCGACGCGTCCGCCGATTTTCAGAATTGTGAACTTTGTTTGCTATACATTCTGATTGCGTTTTATGTGTAAATGTTTTATGGACTTGTTATATGAATTGAAGTATAAAATATGTGGGAAATATATTTATATATTTCGAGATTGGTTTGATTGTTGCTGTGTTTCAGGCAATCAAAAGACTCAGTAAAATTAGATTTCTGAGCCCGTGCTGGTTTTGAGGTGAGTGGATGTTAATCGCGGATGGTAAAGATTTCGGTTAATGTTATCGGTGTGATGCATGATTGTGATTAAGATTGGATTGGATTGATTGAACTGTTGATTGTGATTACTGATGATTGATATCTGCTGCATGACTATTTGGTCGATACGCACTCTGAGTATGATTTTGAGTTGCGTTGGGAAGTCATCTATACGTAGAATTGAGCTGGGCTAGTTCACTGGTTGGTTGAACAGTGTTAGCCTTACTGGTGCATATGTTGCATCAGAGGGGGATTTTCACTGTGCCAATTCAGTGGAGGGCTATCCGTAAACCTTTGCTTTGGCCGGCATTGGTTGTAGGTTCTGCACCGAACCGCCGGTCTTCTCGGGATACGTGATTACATGCTTTGATATTGACTGTGGATGTTTGGTTTTGGTGTTTAGCCTCTACTCACTTAGCTTTGTGCTAATTCCCCTCAGTTGTTGCTTTTGCAGGTTCGTGTTTGTGAGGTTAGCTGAAGGAGAAGTTGACCCGACTTTGATATTAGTTTTTGAAATGAAACGAGCCTGTAGTTTTTGTAACACACAATGATACTTTTGTTTGTGAACAATGTTTGTACATTTGTTAATATTGGTTTGTATGTAATTATGTTTGTTTATTAAAATCTTCCGCAGCATATTTAAAAAAAATGGCTTGAGTTTTCCGGTGTTACAGTTTGGTATCAGAGCCTAGGTTTGGCGATCCATGCATGGCTAGAGTGTTGCATTCCCAAATCTTGGTTTGTGACGGGTCAAGCTTTCCTTCAGGGGAATTAGAGTGAGTTAGAGTTGTTTGTAGCAGTTAGTATTTTGGATACTAACGGTTTATGCTAATGAATTATGAGGTGATGTGATTGTAACAGATAATGGCTGACAGAGATACTCCTATCCTTCCTCCTACGACCCAAGAAGCTCCAGTAACTGAGTACTTGAGAGGTACAGATACTGCAGGAACGTCGGGTCAAGCCCGAGAAGAAGAAAATAGTGATTATGTTTACCAATTGGAAAATGAGTTGGTTGAACTTAGAGATAAAGTTCAAAGAATGGAACAACAACAACAACATCAACCTGAACCAACCCCAGTGCCGACTGCGATTCCTACATAGGCGACCACCGCACCAGTGACAGCACCGCTGCCACCCGTGACACAAATGATGCAACCCCCATTCTATTATCCATATCCACAACCAGGAGCCTATCCGTTTGCATTCCCTGGATATAAACAACCGTGCACCTATAAGCAATTTCTAGATTGTAAACCCTCTGAGTATCACGGGAGTTCTGATCCCAACGTTACATTGAACTGGTTGAGGGAGATGTCAAAGGCACTAGATGCCTGTAATTGCGAAAATGAATTGAAAGTCAAGTATGCCTCGCGAATGTTGAGAGGAGACGCATTGGTCTGGTGGGATTCCATTACCGGCCGTTTTACTGAACAGCAATAGGAACGCATCACCTAGAGTCAATTCTAGGAAAAGCTGTGTGAACAATATTGTGGAACTTTTGAAATTGCCAAGATCAAAAAGGAATTTATGGATCTGCAGATGACCGGTAATATGACTGTAGATCAATTGATTAAACAATTTAATGAAAAGATGAGGTTTGCCAAACACTGGGTACCGGATGAGGAATCGAAGATTGCCTATTTTGTGGGGGCACTGCACCCGGATTACCGAGGTGCCACCAGGTGGGCTACCACACTGTCCCAGGCTTTCACTTTGGCCAAATTGGCTGAAGGGGACATCGTTGCAAGAAATAAGTTGAGCGGGGAGAAACTTTCCCTACAGAAATCGAGATTTGAACATTTTAACGCTCAAAAGAGGCAGGGAGGGCAGAGCAGCGGGGGTAGGCAGGGGGAGCAGAATTGAAGACCTACTTTGGGTGGGTCTACTCAACAGGCACCTTGGTGTAGTAGGTGCAAATCTTAACACCACGGGCAGTGTACGCCCCAGACGAGGAGATATGTGAACTGTGGCCAGTTTGGCCATGATTTAAAGAACTGTAGGTTCCCGAGGAGTGTTTATTGGAATTGCAAGAGGGAAGGGCATAGAGTTGGTGATTGCCCGATGGGCAAAAAGATAGGGACGGGGTCAGGGGGAGGAGGAGCTGGAGGATCGTTTTCGGCTGGTCAGAAGCGAAAGAACCCACCCACTGCTGAGGGTCGGGCGTTCAAAATGACGGTGGATGATGCCACCACCACTGACGACGTGATCACGGGTATGTTTCTAATAAACTCTACTCCTGCAAGGGTATTGTTTGATTCACGAGCAAATCGCTCCTTTGTTTCTATGGAATTATGTGATAAATTAAATGTGCCTGTGATTGAACTTACTATTGCTTTAGAGATAGAAGTAGCTGATGGTATGATGGTTCCGGTCACGACTTCTGTGGCTGGAGCTAAAATTGATATAGATGGCGTGTGTTTTTCTGTTTATTTTCTTGTTATGCCATTGTCTGGATTTGATGTGGTACTTGGGATGGATTGGCTGAGTTTGAATTAAGCCAGTATCAAGTGTCACAAGAAGTTGATTTCTTTTCCGCTAGCTGATGGTACACGGGTAATAGAAAGGGGAGAAAAGGCAAGGTCTGTGATTCCGATGATTTCGTGTTTGAAAGCAAAGAAGGCTTTGGGCAAGGGGTGTGAATCTTATTTGGCATATGTAATCGATGGAAAGAAAGAAAAGCAAGCAATGACTGATATCCAGGTGGTACCGGAATACCCGAAAGTGTTTCCAGAAGAGTTGCAAGGATTGCCTCCGGTTTGTGAAGTGGAATTCAAAATAGATTTAATATCTGGAGCTAGACTAGTAGCGAAGGATCCGTACAGGTTGGCACCTTCAGATATTTGGGAGATGATGACGCAGATTCAGGATCTGCTCGATAAGGGGTTTATTCGTCCGAGTTCGTCCCTGTGGGGAGCACCGGTATTTTTTGTAAAGAAGAAAGACGGTATGTTGCGTATGTGTATCGACTATCATGAATTAAATAAGAGAACGATAAAGAACAAGTATCCGTTGCCGAGAATCGATGATTTGTTTGATCAACTGCAAGGAGCTTCGTTCTTTTCTAAAATTGATTTGAGGTCGGGATATCATCAAGTGCGTTTTTCTGAGGAAGATGTGTCGAAAACGGCCTTTCGTACGCGTTACGGGCATTATGAGTTCTTGGTTATGCCATTCGGCTTAACCAATGCACCTGCGATTTTTATGGATTTGATGAACAGGGTCTGTCGTCCATTCTTGGATGAGTTTGTGATAGTCTTCATCGATGATATTTTAATTTATTCAAAGACTGAACAGGAGCACGGACAGCATTCGAGATAGGTTTTGGAGACTTTGAAGAAAGAACAATTGTTTGCTAAATTTTCAAAATGCGAATTTTGGTTGAGAGAAGTTCAATTCTTGGGGCACGTGATATGTAATGAAGGAGTGAAAGTAGATCCTTCGAAAGTGGAAGTTGTGATGAACTGGAATGCTCCAAAGACACCGTCTGAGATAAAGAGTTTTCTAGGTTTGGCTGGATACTACCGCAGGTTTATTAAAGATTTCTCGAAGATTGCGGGTCCGTTGACTAAGTTAACTCGGAAAGACATGAAGTTTGTTTGGGGTAGTGAACAAGACAAGGCTTTCTAGACTTTGAAGCAGTTGTTGTGTCAGGCTCCCATTCTTGTATTGCCAAGTGGAATGGATGATTTTTACTGTTTATTGTGATGCGTCGTTTGCTGGATTGGGATGCGTACTTATGAAGAGGGATCGGGTAATTGCGTATGCTTCAAGACAGTTGAAACCACATGAAAAGAATTACCCAACTCATGATCTAGAACTGGCAGCTGTTGTATTTGCCCTAAAACTGTGGAGACACTACTTGTATGGCACCAAGTGTGTGATTTGTACTGATCATAAAAGTCTTCAGTATGTGTTTATACAGAAAGAATTGAACATGAGACAGAGGCGATGGGTGGAGCTGATAAAAGATTATGATTGCGAGATTAGATACCACCCTGGGAAAGCGAATGTGGTAGCAGACGCCTTGAGCCGCAAGGGAGCGGGAAGTTCCATTAAATTCATGCGTATGGAAATTGTATCTGAATTAGTGGATAGAATAAAGTCTGCACAGTTGGAAGCTCTCAAGGAGGAAAACTTGAAGAATGAACTAATGAAGAAACGTAAGGACGAGCTTACTGATGATTCTCGCGGATTGAAAATGTATAAGACTCGTATGTGGGTGCCTATGCTTGGAGAATTGAGAAAGTTAATTCTAACTGAAGCACACAAGTCGAGACTGTCTATTCACCCAGAAAGCACTAAAATGTACCACGATTTGAAAGTGCTTTACTGGTGGCCTACTATGAAGGCAGATGTGGCTCATTTTGTGGAGTATTGCCATTTCTGTGCGCAAGTGAAAGCAGAGCATCAGAAGCCCTACGGATCCTTAAAACAGTTGGAGATTCCTGAGTGGAAGTGGGAACATATAACGATGGATTTTGTGACTAAACTTCCACGAACTCAGAGGAATCACGATATGATTTGGGTGGTCGTGGATCGACTGACGAAGAGTGCCCATTTGCTAGCTACCTGTGAGACGGCTTCTCTTAGCAAGTTGGCACAATTGTACATTGATGAGATCATTGCAAGGCATGGTAAACCGTTGTCGATAGTATCTGACAGAGACTCCAGGTTTGTTTCTAATTTCTGGAGGAGTCTAAAGAGAGAGTTAGGGACAAGAATTAATTTGAGTACTACTTATCATCCCTAGACTGACGGTCAGACTGAACGAACCATACAGACACTCGAAGATATGCTACGTGTTTGTGTAATTGAGTATGGTTTCTTGGGATTCGCACCTGCCATTGATAGAGTTTGCGTATAATAATTCTTACCACTCCAGTATCGGAATGCCTCCGTATGAGATGTTGTATGGTCGTCGCTGCCATACTCCGACGTGTTGGTTAGAGGATGGTGAGAAACAATTTGTAGGGCCTGAGATTGTTCAGATGACTGCCGACAAGGTTGCTATAGCCAAGGAGAAGTTGAAAGCGGCCAGAGATAGACAGAAAATGTATGCGGATCCACGGCGTCGTCCAGTATCGTTTCATGTAGGGGAGTTAGTGTATTTGACGGTCTCTCTGTGGAAGGGTGTGATTCGATTTGGCAAACGCGGAAAGTTAGCTCCCCGTTACATTGGTCCTTTCAGAATTCGTCAGATTGTAAATGACCAGACAGTTACATTGGATCTCCCAGCAGAGCTTGCAGGTATTCACGATACATTCAATGTCTATTATCTGAGGAGATGCAAGATTGATGACGAGAGTCAGATTCTCCCAGTACACGAACTGAAAGTGGATTCAAGGAAGAGACTGATTGAGGAACCCGTCGAACTGTTAGATCGCAAAGTGACCAAGCTCCGAAGAAGCAAATACTGATGGTGTTGGTCAAGTGGAAACACAGTTTAGGTTCTGATTTGATGTGGGAGACTGAGATGGAAATGAAAGATAGATACCCTCAATTGTTTGAGCCAGAAAGGATTCCGAGGACGGAATCCTCTTAAGGAGGGGAGATTTGTAACACCCGCAACCCTGGGCTAGGAGATTAGCGGGTTAGCAGTATATGATTGGTTGTTTTAATTAATTATGTGTTTAGTTAAACTTGATTAATTAAATCTAAATATATATATGTTACTGGTGAATTTTGAAAAAGAAAAGAAAGTACAAGTCTTATTGCATGTATGTTAGATTATGTGTATGTATGCATGTAGGAATTAAAAAAGAAAAGGATTTCAAGATAATTGTCTTGCCACCTCCTGCTTAGTTTAAAACAATTGTGTATGTGTACGTGGTGAATTATCTGCTCATATTTGCTTAAGTGTGCAAGGTTTAGTGTGTGTATTTAGTGTGTGTTTGTTTCCTAAAGTCAAGATCTTGTGATCTTTAATTCAAAAAGAAGGTAAGCATATGTTTGTAACATGTTAGATGTCATATTGATGCTTGAATCTGTTGAAAAACATGAATATGTGATATTACACCATTGTTGGAGCTTCAAGCTCAAACTAGTAAATTGGTTTTTCATAAAATGATGATTTGATGAGTTCTAGGATGTTTATGATAGTTATATACATGTTATATTATATTTATACATGTTTGGAAGTGGTTTTAATCGAAAATCAGAGGTTAAAATGGAGTTTGAAGGTTTGAGTCGGCTGGAAAAATGAAGAAGGTGATGCAGGGTTCGTCGCGACGCGACACGTCATAACCCTGGACGCGATGCGTTCTTGTTTTTATCGGATTCTTTGAAAATCCGAAGCCAAATCCGATAGTTCAAATCCGAGGTCCAAAATCCGGTTCTTGAGAATCCGACAAACTGAAATCCGAGACAAAATCCGAGAGTTGAAATCTGAGGTTTGAAATCTTACCCGGAAATCCGATGGTTTGTGAAATCCGATTGAGGAAATCCGACACAGGCGACGCGACGCGTCCGCCGATTTTCAGAATTGTGAACTTTGTTTGCTATACATTCTGATTGCGTTTTATGTGTATATGTTTAATGGACTTGTTATATGAATTGAAGTATAAAATATGTGGGAAATATATTTATATATTTCGAGACTGATTTGATTGTTGCTATGTTTCAGGCAATCAAAAGACTCAGTAAAATTAGATTTCTGAGCCCGTGCTGGTTTTGAGGTGAGTGGATGTTAATCGCGGATGGTAAATATTTCGGTTAATGTTATCGGTGTGATGCATGATTGTGATTGAGATTGGATTGGATTGATTGAACTGTTGATTGTGATTATTGATGATTGATATCTGCGGCATGACTATTTGGTTGATACGCATTCTTAGTATGATTTTGAGTTGCGTTGGGAAGTCAGCTATACGTAGAATTGGGCTGGGCTCGTTCACTAGTTTGTCGAACAGTGTTAACCTTACTGGTGCATATGTTGCATAAGAGGGGGATTTTCACCGTGCAAATTCAGTGGAGGGCTATCGGTAAACCTTTGCGTTGGCCGGCATTGGTTGTAGGTTCTACACCGAACCGCCGGTCTTCTCTGGATACGTGATTACATGCTTTGATATTTACTGTGGATGTTTGCCTTTGGTATTTAGACTCTACTAACTTAGCTTTGTGCTAATTCCCCTCAGTTGTTGCTTTTGCAGGTTCGTGTTTATGAGGTTAGCTGAAGGAGAAGTTGACCCGACTCTGATATTAGTTTTTGAAATGAAACGAGCTTGTAGTTTTTGTAACACACAATGATACTTTTGTTTGTGAACAATGTTTTTACATTTATTAATATTGGTTTGTATGTAATTATGTTTGTTTATTAAAAGCTTCCGCAGCGTATTTAAAAAAATGGCTTGAGTTTTCCGGTGTTACATAGAAGATAGGACAGGGTCGCTACTGAGTGCAGAGCTAAGAAAGGGGAGTCAGCTTCAGCAGCTGACAAGAATGCCTACAGAGTTGATAAATACAAGAAGAAATATGAGAAGCTCAAAGGAAAGCCAGATGAAAACACCAAAGGTCTCTTTGCTGAAACTTGGGACACTGAATCATCTACCTCGGATGATGATGAGCCAAATGGGTGTTTGATGGCCATTGAGGATGAAGAGGAACAAGTTGACTATGAGTTTGAAGAAAGCTCCTTTGACGAGGATCTAGCTGAAGCTGCTAAGCTGACCAACTGGGATCCTGCCTCAATGTATAAGGTAAATAACTTCAGCTCTTACACTGATGAGCAGAAATGCTTAATGGTCAACTATTTGTTGAATGATTTCAAAACCTCTCTTACTGTTCAATCTGATTTGAAAACTGAAATTTCAAAATTAAAAGATGAACTTAAACACTCTGAAACTCTCATAAATGTTGGTTAAAAGACTCAAAGTGATTATGAGTGTCAGCTTCATATCAACAAAATTCTAAGTGAAGAGTTACAAGAATCGAAGGATCAAGCTGACAATCAGAGAAAGATCTGTGAATCTTGGTGTAAGTCATCAAGAGAAGCAGAGAGATGTATCAACTAGCAGATACCAAATCAGGTAAAAAGCAGTGCTAGGGGGCGATTATAGTGCTGTTGTTGATGAGATTGACAAAGAATGAGTCAGTTTAGAAGACAAAAATGTGAAATATGATGATATTCTACCAAACACATTTTTGAAAAACAAGGATGGTAAGCAGGTCAAAACCAATAAGTTTGTGAGACCAATCTAAAACCTTGAGGTTATTAATGCAAGCCATCAAGCTGAGTGCTCCAAATTCAATAGGAACTGTAAGTCAGTTTTCAAAAAATTGGATTACAATCCTATTAGAACAACCGTCTTTGATAGGATAACTCATACCAACGTAAAAAGACATAACTCTCAAGTTAGTTCTGAGAGGACTTCTAAGAACAGGAAGATGTCTGTAAGTCGGACTTCACCAAATAAGGATTACCATAAATCTGACAAAGGTAAGTCCATAGTCAGAGAAAATCAAATAGACAAACTGTCTAAGAAGATTGAAAAGTTATCCACATCTCATGACCCTAAAACTGAATCCAAATTTAATGTTGGAAAGCTTAAAGAAATCACCAAAACACCTATTTTCAGAAGAAAAATACTATAAATGTGGTGATAGAGGTCATGAAGCCAAGGATTGTGTAAGTTCCAATCTCAGGCCTGAGAAAATAGAGGATGATCAGCCTAAGAAGGACTCAAAACTTGCTCAAGCTGATCAGTTAGCCTCTAAAGGATCAGCTAAGTGCTCATCCTCAGAACCCACCAAACAGTGGGTTCGTAAAAGAAACTAATATGTTTAGTTAATCATGTGAAGGGATCTTACAAGTAGTACTTAGACAGTGGATGCTCAAGGCACATGACTGGAAGTAAAGGAATTCTAAGTGAATTCCAAAACATTGAAGGACCCAAGGTGACATTTGGAGATAATTCTCAAGTAAGGACAAAAGGCTATGGAAAGATAACAGCTGGAACAGTCACATTCAAGAAGGTCGCATATGTTGAAGGCCTTAAACATAATCTGATAAGTATCAGTCAATTGTGTGATGAGGATTATGAAGTCACCTTCAGAAAACATGCAGGGACCATTTATGATAAGAAGGGAAAGCCAATATTAATGGAAAAAAGAGAAAGAGATATCTATCTGTTAGATCTCAGCTCAGCAGACCCTTCAACAGAAACCTCTACTCTGACTCAACTCCCAAGCTGAGTTAGTTGTGGCACAAGAGACTGTCACACCTGAATTTCAAATATATCAATAAATTGTCTAGCAAAGAGTTAGTCTTTGGTTTGCCAAAGATCACATTTGCCAAAGACAAAATTTGTTCAGCTTGTGAGATGGGAAAACATCATAAAGGATCCTTCAAGTCCAAACAGAGTTTTTCAATTACAGAACCATTGCATATGTTGCATATGGATCTATTTGGACCTATAAGCACTCCAAGCCTAAGTGGCAAAAAGTATACCCTAGTGATTGTTGATGAGTTCACAAGATTTACTTGGGTGATCTTCTTAAAAGCCAAAAGTGAAGCTGCTAATGAGTTAATCAGTTTCATAAAACAAGAAGAGTTGCAGAAGGGTAAGTCCATCAAGCAGCTCAAGAGTGATCATGGGACTGAGTTTAGAAACTCAACCCTAGAAGGCTTTTGTAAAGAAAAGGGAATTATCAAGAATTTCTCATCTGTAAGAACTCCACAACAAAATGGAGTTACTGAAAGGAGAAATAGAACTTTAATTGAAGCTACCAGAACTATGTTATGTGAAGCAAAGCTCAAGCTGAGCTTCTGGGCAGAAGCTGTAAGTACAGCCTGCTATACACAGAACAGATCTATAATAGTTAAAATACATGGTAAAACACCTTATGAGATGTATCATGGCGGAAAACCTAACATTGGATATTTCCATATCTTTGGTTCAACATGATATGTGCTAAACCAAAGAGATCAGCTCCATAAGTTGGAACCTAAAGCTGATCAAGGTATATTTGTTGGATATTATTCAATTTCTAAATCCTATAGAGTCTACAATATTAAAATAAAGGTAATTGAAGAGTCAGTACATGTTACATTTGATGAGACAAGTATTGATGAATTTGACAAAGCTCAAGTTGGCTTAGTTAGTCTGAGTGAGCTTGAAAGGAGCAGAGAAGATCTCACATCAAATCCCATGTATGTTATGGATGATTCTGATGATGAAGATGGTGGCAAATCTGACAAGACAGTGTTAACTAAAGAAGCTATCAGCATTAAAGATGATCACACAAATAAGTTTCTTGAATATGATCATCAGCCTGAGAATCTAGGTGAATCATCAGGTACAAATCAGATTGAGGAACTAAGTGATTTCTCAATCCTAACTCAGACTTAAGGAGTCAGTCCTATTCATTGTGAAGGACACTACTCAGATCCAGACTCAGAACCATAGTCTCCCACTACAACCTTCAAAGTGTTAAAAAGACCATCCTCTTGATGATATTATTGGTAACATTGAAGATGGTGTGCTAACTAGATCAAAGGCTACTGCGAACTATGTTGCCTATTCTAGTTTTCTATTTCAGATGGAACCAAAGAAGACTGAAGATGCACTGAAGGATGAGGATTGGATTGAAGCCATGCAAGAGGAGCTAACAGAATTTCAAAGAAATAAGGTCTGGACCCTTGTCCCCGCCCCTAAAGGAAAAACAGTTATAGGAACTAAGTGGTTCTATAGAAATAAAATGGACAAGGATGGAGTAGTGATCATAAATAAGGCAAGGCTAGTGGCTTAGGGGTATAGACAAGAAGAAGGTATTGATTATGATGAGACCTTTGCCCCTGTTGCAAGGATCGAAGCTATAAGATTGTTCCTAGCCTATGCAGCCTTTAAGAACTTTAAAGTGTATCAAATGGATGTTAAGAGTGCATTTCTAAATGGATCACTACAGGAGGAAGTCTACGAGAAACAACCCCCTGGGTTTGTTGATCCTAAACATCCAGATTATGTCTATAAGTTGGACAAGGCTCTTTATGGACTCAAGCAAGCACCAAGAGCCTGGTATGATACACTATCCACCTATCTGCTTTCAAACAAGTTTATTAGGGGAAGCATTGACAAAACCCTATTTATAAGAAAAAACAGAGGTCTGGTTCGAATCTATGTAGATGACATTATTTTTGGTTCATCAAACCAAAGTCTATGTGATTGGTTCTCTAAGATAATGTATAATCAATACAGAATGAGCATGATGGATGAGATGACTTACTTTTTAGGAATTTAAATTAACCAGAAAGAAGATGGTATATTTATTAATCAAAGCAAGTATGTCTTTGATCTGATTAAGAAATATGGACTAGACTCAAGCTATCCTAGAAAGTCTCCAATGTTATACAATGTCCAGCTGAACAAGGACATTGATGGGAAGTCTGTATGTCAGATTACATATAGAGGAATGATAGGTTCATTACTCTATCTGACAGCAAGCAGACTTGATATAATGTTTGCAACATGTGTTTGTGCAAGATATCAGGCTGATCCAAAAGAATCACACTTGCAAGCTGTCAAAATAATACTCAAATATATGAAGGGAACACCAAATTTAGGTTTGTGGTATCCCAAAGGATCAGGATTTGAGTTGATAGGGTACTCAGACTCAGACTTCACAGGTTGTGGTCAAGACAGAAAGAGTACTATTGGAGGATGTCAACTATTGGGTGGTAAGTTAGTCAGCTGGTCAAGCAAGAAACAAAACTCAGTGGCAATTTCCACAGCTGAAGCTGAGTATGTTGCAGCAGGGAGCTGTTGTGCTCAAATACTATGGATGCAACATCAGCTTAGGGACTTTGATTTGCATTATTCAAAGACCCCCATATTCTGTGACAACCAAAGTGCAATTGCCATTACACACAATCCAATTTTCCACTCAGGAACAAAATACATTGAGATAAGACATCACTTCATCATAGACATAGTAGAAAAGGGCAAGGTAGAGTTAGTATTCATTGAAACTGAAGATCAGCTGTCAGATTTCTTCACTAAACCAATTGAAGACACAAGATTCACAACTTTACTTGGCAAGCTCAGTATGCTCAACCCTTAAATTGGTATGTTCCATTATTCTTTTGTTTCTGTTCAATATTTGCTAAGTGCTAAATTTAACTAAATGTCAAAATCTGAGCCGACTCACTCACTCAAAGCTGAGTGCTCAGTCTAAGCTGATTGCTCAGTCTACGCTGAGTAATCAGTTCTAAAGTGTGGTCAGTTCCACATGTCTAGGTCAGTCCTAATAAATGGTAAGTCCAAAATTTTTAAAGGTATGTCCTTTTAAAATAAATGTAAGTCGTTTATAATTTTCTTTTAAAGATATGTTCTTAAAAGTAATTCCATTAATCTTGGTAAATTCTGGATTAATGTAACAGTGTTAGTTTAGGTAACTTACATTCAATAGAGCCGTTGTAACAAATCGTATGTACTGTAACGGATATATTTATTACCATTTAATAACGGTAACTTTTCTCTCACATTGAAAAGGTATAAATAGAGAAACTCTTCACCGGATTTCATCTACACTTCCAAATCTTATTCCTCCCTCTCTATTCTTTAAACCCTAACATTGCTTTGTGCAGAATCAGTCTTTTAGTGCAAAACCCTAAAACTGCTAAGTGCAATTTCACACAATTAGTTCAATACAAATGGAGGGATACGTTCTTAATCTGATTGATCAGATGATCCGAGGAGGTACATTCAAGAACAATGCACTTCCGATGTACAAACAGAACAACGTACTGCCGTGCATCAACATTTCACAATCCAAACGAGGTCATGGATATGAGGAGTGGGTCTCTTATATTCGCAAAGGACCCTTATCACATGCCTTTCTTGATGATCCTGACGTTCTAGTTCCTCAGTTGTTGATAGAATTTTGGTATACCTGTCACTATGAAGCTGATCAAAGTGTTATTAGGGAACTGTCTTAAGTGGACAACAGGGGATGGTGGTTGATGCGAATGTTCTACGGAGAGTATTACGACTACCTGTGGTCCCACATTACGATGAACCTGTTTCTAGGGAAACAGCTAGGAGCGTGCTATCACTCTTGGGTCATCCACAAGTAACCGGAGTGATAAGAAGGCAGTCTTCCAAACCGGTTGGGGTTTCATGGTATCTACATTGGTACGTTCATTAGGATACAAAGTTGGTGGTCTTGACAATGTGAACGATTTCGAGATGCAGCTGCTGTACAATATGTATTATGTAAGACAAGCAGATTATGCAGAGCTGATCTTTGAGGTACTCAGATCATAAGTCACCAAAACGGTGAAAGATGTAAATGTGCCCTTCATCCTCTTTCTATCGATTGAATTCGAGGACAGGCTTGGAGCTCAATATGCAAGTAGATATGAAACTATTCCAACTCTTGCCCTCAGCTCAAGAATGTTCAAGGATGATATATTCCCCGGGCACCGAGAAATGAGTGCTCAAATGAGGGCCTTTGCACAGCTTCCGACTCCTGAGTCAAGTGAAGTTGAGGAAGATGAAGAAGCTGAGGAGGAAGAAGGTGGAGCTGTTGATTCTGAGCTTGAGTCCTCCCAAGCTGAGCAACCAAGGACTCAGCTTAGACCTCGTGCACAAAGGATTTCTTCCACCACTTCAAGCTCTGAGCAAAGGAGTGTATTTCCTAGCTCTGAGTCCCCACTGCTAGGTGTAGCAGGTATAACTTCTCATCCCTCATCTCCTTCTCTCTCTTATATTTCTCCACCACCAAAATAGGGAGATAAGACTGAGTCAAGCCCAACTTAGTCTAACCCCTCTCCCCCACCACAAACATCTCCATCTATTATCCAATCTAAAGCCACCCTTGGTCAGCCCACTGATACCAAGTTAATTTCCCACACCTATACACGTAAAATTGCCAAAGGTTATCCTTCACCTCAAAAGGACCCTGGAGCTGATGTCACGCTGACACCTTCTCTTAAGGTGCCAACCTCAAGGCTCACTTCACCAATTCAGCCTATAACGGGTATGGTGTCTACTCAGCCCATACCTACTGGAGCCATGGGAGAGCCTACTTCTGTGCCTTTATAGACCCATGAAGGGTACATTGAACATCTGACCAATCCCGAGGGTCGTCCAACCCCCTCTTCACCACTCATCCTAGCCCTCACTACCACCATATTACTTGACTTTGGTCCTTCTACTTCATTTCTTTTCTCACATCCTCATGCATGACCTGCCAATGATCCTCCCAAAAACCAGGAAGGATTACATGGTCCACATTCTGGGCCCCTTGATTCCAGAGGTCAGCACCAACCTTTGGATATGGGGCCTACAATCTCACCTCAGGAGGAATACTCTAAAGTCTCTCCTACAGTGGAAATTCATTCCTCCACTGGCCAGGAGGGCTTTTAGCTTAAGAAGTGGTTAGAGGGCTTTGATGACACGGAAGCCACCGATGCCTATGCCATATTGAAATATCTAAAAATACAGTTTGGGCTTTTACACAAGAAAAGGATGAAAGATAAAGACAAGCTGATGGGAAAATTAAATGCTCTATCCAAGTCCATGGCAGAGTTGGACAACTTAGTACTCAAGTTGAGAACCTTCCCTATTGATGATGACAAAAAGAGGGAGGAAGAATCAAAGAAAAAGGATGATGAAGTTGAGGGGGAGCACACTGAAATAGTAGAGATTGAAGAAGAAACTCATGATCGGTTAATGAGTACTATAGATCAGCCTCCTCAACGATAGTCACAAGATTAAGAGGCCCCAGCAGTCCAAACAATTACAGCTCCATCAGTTCAGTCAGCTCAACAAGAAATTCCATTTGTAGAAACTCCTCAAGCCGTGCCTACCGAAATTCCTCAACCTAAGCTACCAAAGAGTGTTGAAGCTGAGTTTGTTCTAGCTTCACGAGATGATAGATGGAAAGGCAAGGTTATAGAGACTATGAAAAGAAAGAAGAGAACAAGTGCTACGTCTCTAGCTAAGAGGAGGAAAGTTATCATCTTAGAAGCTGAGCAACAAGGTCAGTCCCAGATTGCTGAAGTTGATTCTGACTCAAGTGATGAAATGGATGCCATTGAAAAGGCAGATACTGCATTGGCTGAATAGATATTGCAAGAGATGGCCAGGGAACTGGGTATGTCAGTGTAGGAATTGAGAGAGCAACAAAGACAAGCTGAGCTGCAAAAAGAACAGGCTAAAGCTGAAGCTATTAGAGCTGAAGCTGAAGCTGACTATTATGGACCGAGAGCTGCTCCAATTCCCTATTCAGATATTGATCTAAGGCATTGCTATAAGAGAACATATTTTGATCAAAAGATTGAATCTCTTACACTAAGTAGAAAGGGAAAATTGGTGATAATCAACTTTGTACTAGACAACAAAAATGAGATTGGTTTAGATATGAGATGTCTGTACAAGTTGGGTTTTTCAGAATTAAAGATTGTAGCCACAGCTATCAAAAAGATGAAAAAGAGTCAGATTAGGCAAGAGATAGTTGATGTGCTTAAGAAGATTTTCATAAAGATCGATCAATTAGGTGAAATTCCTGCTGATGAAATAGATACCTTCCTGAACAGAAGCAAAACTGCAAGAAGTAGAGCAGAAAGTCTACGGGCTAAAAGAGATATCAGTTTACAAGTTCCAGAGGGAGTTAAATTCAGAGAAAACACTTACATAGATCAACCTTTAGAAGGATTCTTGTATCTTGATATGGAAGGTAACGAGTGCTTTTTGAAGGCAACAGATCTTCACTCAGCAAACCTAGAGCTGATTATGTATTTGAGAATTCTATGTGATGACTCAGTTTAGAACTCATCATTCAGGTATCAACTGAACAGAGAAATTAGATCTAGAAGAACTAAAATGAAAGAGTTGCTAGAAGGTGAAGAAACACTCAACAGTGCTATTAAAGAAGCAGGAATCTGGGAACTAAAATGTTTGGATATGTGGAAGGAAGCTGGAGAAAGAGATCCTGAAGATCAAAGTAAACGTGAAAACTTCGTTGATTTCAAAACTATAATAAGCTGATCTTATAGTTCTGTATATTGTAAGCACTAAGTGTGCATAAGCTGATCATCATGATAAGCTAAAATGTAAATGATATGTTCATTAATGAAAATTCAAGTTTGATATGTTCAACTATTTATTATTTGATATGTTCAATATTAAGTTTGGTATGTTCAAACAAATAGCTTTGTAAGTTCAAGCTGAGGATTGATACATTCAATTATAAACTGATAAGTTCAGTTATATAAGTTTTGTAAGTTCATAACTTAAATTAATTCTGATAAGTTTAGCATTGAAAATCCTTTGATTATGAAGAAGATGAGTAACAATGAATACTTGAACAAAAGATGATGAAGTTTATGTAGAACAAGTATGAACACTTTGCATGTAACTTGAAGATTCTCTCTTGTATTGCTTTGAACGTTTGGAATGCAGAGAATACAAATGGCAAAGGTTACCTTGAAAACTAGGTTTGCAAGGTATTTAAACTAAAGCCACATGGGCCAAATCTAGACTAAAGTAAGAATTACAAATAAGAAAGTGGGCTAAGCCTATTACAAGTACTTAGTCTAGTAAAGATAAATTACATACAACAAAAGAACACAAGGCTAACAAACTAATAAATATCTAACATCTCCCCCTTTTGTTGCCTTGTGCTGAAGCAGGAATTGTTCATCTTCTTCTCTGACCTAGGAGCCTTTCCAAGCTCCTTATGGCCTTTCTTTCTTGGATCTTTTCCTCCAGCTGATCCGCAATTCTGGTCATTTTTACCAACTCTAATTGATCTGGCAAGTGTCGGTTATTGAAGCACGTTCTGTGGAATTTAGATATACACCTTTGAAGCGTTCCATCAGAATATGCACTGAGCTCCGACAGTCGAATGAATGCTTTGTCGCCGTTAAGGTTTGACATGACGAATCCATCGGCTCCTTCATAATCCTCATCAAAATTTTCAACGATGGTGTATTTTCTGTGCTTGTCTAGCTTAGAATGCTGTTGGTTGGGCCTTTGAACGTTTATCTTTGCAAGATCAGCCCCAACACCTAGCTGTAGATCGTGGGTTCTGCACAGGAGGATTTTCTTCCGCATGAAGTCTTTAAGAACTTGGAGAAATCTTTGTTCCTCCCGATTCTTTCTAGTCTTACAGGCCAGCTCATCTTCCATATGCGTTATATCCCCCAAATTCAGAAATCTAAGCTCGACCTCGTGAAATGTATACCTTTTCCCATATGCTCTGGTGACGTGAAAGTGAACCATTGAGTAGTTCAGGAAGTTACGCAAGTACACAAATTCGATCTTGACAATTGGATATTTGGAGGCCACTTGTTTTTCACTTGTATGGAAGGTGGCGGCGAATCAGACAGACTTCTCATGCTCTTGAGAGTTGAGCACGTATAGATCATCAACCTCTCTGACTAATTCTGAGAAGATTTCCGGAATTCTTTCTTCCATATAAGGAGTATTCAGCCATTGAGTAGGACAGCAAGGTTGGTCTTTTGCAAGTGCTTCCCTTGGCCTGATATTTCTAATGTTTGGCCTTTCTGCTACGATTCTCTCATTAGTGGCCAAGGGTTTAGGTCCTCCATGGCAGGTTGCAGGTACTGGCCACTCACCCTCTTGTTGCTCAGATCTTTGAGGTTGCTGCTGACTGATAAGATCTATGGGCGCAATATCGAATTGCCCCTGTTCTAGTGGAAAAATCTCAAGCAGCTCCCTGTTTACTGTAGTGAAGACCTTGCGTATGTTGATCAGCGGAGTTTCTTCCACTTCCTCAATAATTGGCCTTTTGCCTTTGGATGTTTTAGTTGAGGATTCGGGAAGGGAAGACTCTGCCCCCTGACCAGCTTCAAATTCAATGTCTACAAATATGGGCTCAGCTGGTTGTTGTTGTTGTTTGCTGCCACTACCACTACCACTCTGACCCTCTGACGGCTTGGATACTGGGGCGGCCTCAATTCTTAGTACCGTACTTTGAGCCCCAATGAATCGCCGCTGCCGTTTCTCCCCCTCATGATGTCCTGGATCCTCAGGATCATCATGCCTCCGCTTCCGAGACTCGGATTGGGCGTTGCAGGACTCTTCCACTACTTCCATCCTTTTGCTTATATTAGATACGGTGGCGGTTAGGGCATTTAAGGCTTGTAGGACGGTATCTTGGAAGGTGGTGGAGTTGGAGGATGCGGGTTGGGGTTGTTGTTGTAGTGCTACAAGTATGTTGGATTGTTCGGTGGTGGGATTGTCAACACTGCTTAGTTTGGCATGAAGGAGGTCCTTGAGTTCATCGATAGAGTAATCTCGCTCAATGACAGTGGGTGGTCGGTTTTCAAGGGCACGGATTTGGGCACTGAGGGAACTGATTTCATCGTGAATTTGTGTGTTAACATACTCACTCAGGCCTGAGTCAAGAGTTAAAAACTTGGAATCCATAAAGGATCGTAGTTCCGTTGTAATCCCGAGCTCACTAAGAGGCTCAGTTGGCACATGTCTTTCAGACCTGTGGCCCTCATACAGTGTTGGCATAACAGTAGCACTTAAGGGACTTCCGCTCGATCCTCGCGTTACCTCTGCAGTAGAGGCCGCTACGGGCTTTCCGGCAGCGTCACGAAGACGTGCAAGTGGTGATCGTGTCCTAGCGAAAGATTGAAATCCAGTTAAGATTGTCGCTAGACTCGATTGTGCATGAAATGAAGATGTAGACGGGGGAGGCAGTCCACTAATTTCAAAGCCAGCAAACTCCGAATGAGTTGCCGACTGAGTATGTGATGATTCTCCGTGGAATGAAACTACTTCCAGTTGAGTGGAAGCAGAGTGGCTGGTGGGGTAAGGTGCATGCACTGGTGGGATGCCAGTGTCTATTTCAATACCAGCCGGAATAGTCTCCCGACTGGTAGTAGATGAGGCTTCCCGGATTTCTGGGTCTAGGGTACTCTCACCCTCTTTCTTTTCTCCCTCATCCTCACTATCACTAACCACAACATCCAATTCTACATCTTCTCTTTCCATTAAAGGTACATCACCAAAGATGGCAGATATGTCAGACAAGTCATGATGGATGTCCTCTTGGTGATCAGATACTTGTCTCGTGCCAGTGGATTCAGCACGGACAGGGGAAGGTCGCGGGCCAAAAGAGATTGACTGCCCGGAGGAGGATGATTCTGTTTGAGTCCTTTCTGTGGATGACTTACTCGCTAATTCGGCATGGGTGGAGGCCTAAGAGTCACTGATCACCACCACCACTCCCTCACTCTCGTGTATCGCTTCTCCCTCACCACTTCCACCACCCCTTTCTTCCGATTGTTCCCTCTCAATCACAACCCTGCTCGGGGCACCCCTGCGCTCCCGAGCCCTAAGACCACTAGGACCCTCACCTGGTGCTACTGCTCCTGTGGCAGGCACAACCGGCTCTGGTTGTGCAAGAGGAGCGATCCTATTCTCCCTCATATACTCACGCACAGCGTCACTCTCTCGATTTAAGATTCAAAGAAGGGCAACAGGCACCAGCATGGGAGCTATGCTGGGTAAGTCTCTGATGCGTAAAAATCTGGTTATGCGTTGTACTTGGACTTGCGGGTTATTGAGTCGCCGGGGAATGGTGTGGTAGGTTTCCAGATTAGTGGCAATAAAAATGGTAAGGAATCGTTGGAAGGGTATGAAGGTTTTCTGGCGGGTGGTGTCCTTTTCCTTAACCATTCGTACAATTTCCTCAAAGATGATTGTGGCGTAGTCAAGGTGACGGTGGTAAGCAAAACTAGCCAACAGCAGCAGAGAGTAGTAGGATCCACCATCAGTACCCCGATGACTGCCAGTAAGGGTACGTGAGATTATAGTAGCAAGCGTCTGCCAGAGAGGTGCAAGGTTTGTTCATCTAAATTGATGAATCTGGTTCAGCTCCCTGTTATATCCAAGGCCTCGGACGAGGTCCAGTACCGCATCGACCTTAGGATTTTCATCAAAGTCAGCTTTGTCCGGGTAGTGATCGGCAGTGGGTAGATCCAGTATGTTTCTAAGTCTGACAGCGGAAAGAGTTATGCGGACATTTTCAATTCTGCTACGGAGGCACTTGTGTCCCAAGCGAGTGACACCCTCTGTAAATGTATACCACAATTGTTGCAAGTAGAGTTCGGGTACATGGGTGGGTGATGTGTTTGGGTTTTCAGTTATGGCCTGGCGGAGAGGATGGGCATGGATGATTTATGAGATTATAGGGATTTTTGTATCTATCTCCAAATCGAAGTATAGGTTGTTGCTAAGTGTTTCAAGCTTGTCAGTAGTGGGGACAAGGCTTTCCTCATGAAGGGGTTGGTTGGCTGCCATCTGTCACATGTAACATAGATCAGATTAGTACAAGTGAAACAAGTAGTATTGAATGCACATGTGAATGTATGAGGGAATATGTGTTTTGGATTACAATGCACAAGTGAATGTTTGACTTTGACTTTGACCTTGGCTTGGTCATGAATTTTGACTCTTAACTGGAGTACTTTGGAATCAAGTCAGAAATTTCCTAAGTGTTGAAAGTCGGATGGACTTTCATGTGAAAGTCGCATGAGGTAAGAGTCAAGTGAATGTTGCATGAAAAGTTGGAAGTAAAGGTCGCATGGGTGAATTTTGACTTGAAAATCGCATTGTGTTGAAAGTCGGATGGACTTTCATTCGAAGGTTGGATGGACTCAAAAGTCGCATGGGTTTGAAAGTCGGATGGACTTGAAAAGTCGCATGGTTTTGAAAGTCGGATGGAATTTCATTTGAAAGTCGGATGGACAAAATTTTCGGTCGAAAGTCGCTTAGGTGTTTTAAGTCAAAAATCGCATGGAGCATTTTGGAAAAGTTGCATAGACTATGAAGAGCAAAAGTCGCATGGATTAGTTCCCTTATTCGAAAGTCGCATAGGACAAAGTTCATCCAAAAGTCGGATAGACCAAATTTATCCAACAGTCGGATGATTCCATTTTCTTTCATGCGACTGTTAAGAACATTAAACCCATTTGAACCAAGTGAAAATCAATTATTGACTATGAGTAAGTTTATGGGCTTAAGTTGAGTGCCAAACGACTCGGATTTCATCCCAAAACAACTGTGTGATTGCAATCCTACCCAAACAACCTCTAAACTTTGCAATTTCATACCTCTTCAAGACGAAGAACGGTACCCAAGAACTTCAAAAAAGGTTTTCATTTGGTTCAATCCAGTGTGATTTTGTATGTCATTTTGAGTTCCACTTTGTTCGCAAACATTCAAATGTTGGCATCATTCAATCACTACAACAAACACCATTTCAGGTGTATTTGATTCAAACCTCAGAAACCCAACTGTTCGATAACAGGGGTTGAAAAAACTACACAAAAGTCGATTTTTGACATGTAAATGATATGTTCATAAATGAAAATTTAAGTTTGATATGTTCAAATATTTATTATTTGATATGTTCAATATTAAGTTTGGTATGTTCAAACAATTAGCTTTGTAAGTTCAAGCTGAGGGTTGATACATTCAATTATAAACTGATAAGTTCAGTTATATAAGTTTTGTAAGTTCATAACTTAAATTAATTCTGATAAGTTCAGCATTGAAAGTCCTTTGATTTTGAAGAAGATGAGTAACAATGAATACTTGAACAAAAGATGATGAAGTTTATGTAGAACAAGTATGAACACTTTGCATGTAACTTGAAGATTCTCTCTTGTATTGCTTTGAACGTTTGGAATGTAGAGAATACAAATGCCAAAGGTTACCTTGCAAACTAGGTTTGCAAGGTATTTAAACTAAAGCCACATAGGCCTAAAGCCACATGGTCCCAATCTAGACTAAAGTAAGAATTACAAATAAGAAAGTGGGCTAAGCCCATTACAAGTACTTAGTCTAGTAAAGATAAATTACATACAACAAAAGAACACCCGACTAACAAACTAATAAATATCTAATAAGCATCTAAGTGATTGTTAGTTCAACACATATAATACAAGTCTTATAATATATTTGTAAAATAACAAATCTTGTAAGTTCAAGACATGATGAATAAGTACAGATCAGTTCAATACTTATTTCAGAACTAACTTTGGTCAGTTTTAGAGTTGTTCAACATAATTCTGCTAACCTATGCTTGTTTTGATTTAGTGTTTTGTCATCATCAAATAGGAGGAGATTGTTAGTCCCATGCTTGGAATAGTTTGATTTGATGAGACAAACCATAGGTACGTATAGACGATAGGTTAGGTATTAGGAATTATGTGAGTCTGTTGTAGACTGACTAGTCAGCCTAGGCTGAGTAGTCCACGTACAAACAGATATAGAGTTTTCTATGTAAGTACTAGTTAACTCAGTGACTTCTGAGCTAAGATAGGCTTCAAGAGTGAAGATCGGAAGACTTGAAGATTCAAGAACTCAGTTTGACAATGTCAAGTCTGACTAGGTTAGCTCAGCACTATAAGTCAGATCAGAGATTTTAAATAAGTTTTGAATCTTGTTATAAACTCTAGATATCTACGACATTTAAATTATGATAGCCAAACCTAATTTAAAACTATCTATTAGTTAGATAGAAATCTCAAACAAAATTAATTAGATATCTTCTAATTAAGGAGTTTGTTACGGTTTTAAAAAGAAAAGATAAGTTTTTATCTTTAAATCACGATTTGTTCGTAGATGAATCAGGTACAAGTACAAACCTTCTTATATGTTTACAAGAAGAGTTCTGCATAAGTTGCAAGTACGTATGTTCGTCATACTTGATACGCGTGTGTTGCGATAGCTTTGTGTGTTCGAAGTTCAAGAGAGTTTTCCAGTGTTCTTGTTAATTAGTTTTAACAAGAAGTTCGATCATCAATTAGTTTGTGATCCAAAAGTGTTTAGAGAGAGTTGACTTTGTAGTTATTGTAAGATCAAATCATCCTATTGATTTGATTAAATAGTGAGATTGTAACACATTGTTTGGTTATTGAATATACATTCTATTGATTTGTTTAATTACTAATAAAGTGTATTCAACCCCCCCTTCTACACTGTATCGGTTGCTTGTTTACCCTCTTTGGGACCAACAATGTGCCTCAGCCAAAATCAAATCTCGGAGACCTCCAAGCAATGGCACCTAAACACGAGATTGGTATACTTTCAATCCCCTAGAATCATTACTCAAATCATTCTTTCTTTTCATCATAATCTCTAGCTTCAAATTTTCATCCTTCAAGGCTTCCAACTGAGCTGCCTTTAGTCTATCAATAAAGTCAGTAATTATTTCAATTCGCATAAAATGGATACTATCCCCAGCTTCTTTGCGACTCAAAGCGTCTGCTACCACGTTGGCTTTTCCCGGATGATAACGAATTTCCCAATCATAATCTTTAACAAGTTCAAGCCATCGTCTCTGTCGCATATTAAGTTCGTTCTGTGAAAACACATACTGTAGGTTTTTATGATCCGTACATATAACGCATTTTGTACCGTAAAGATAGTGTCTCTATAATTTCAATGCAAAGACCACAGCTACCAGTTCTATGTCATGGGTTGGATTGTTCTTCTCACGAGGTTTCAACTGACGAGAAGCATATGCAATAACCTTATCCCGCTGCATCAACACACAACCCAACCCTACGTATGACGCATCACAATAAACAATGAAGTCATCTGAGCCCTCCGGTAGAGCAAGAATAGGAGCCTGACATAAAAGTCGTTTCAAAGTTTGAAAAGCCCTTTCCTGTTCATCATCCCACTTAAATGGAACCTCCTTGCGAGTTAATTTAGTCATGGGATCGCAATTTTAGAGAAGTCTTTGATAAACCGATGATAATAACCTGCCAATCCCAAGAAGCTTTTAATCTCAGAAGGCGACTTTGAAACATCCCAATTCATTACAGATTCTACCTTCGCTGGATTAACTTTAACCCCATACCTACAAATGACATGCCCCAGAAAATGTACTTCTCACATCCAGAACTCACATTTCGAATACTTGGAATACAATTGCTCCTATTTCAAAGTTTCAAGCACTTGTCTTAAATGTATCTCGTGATCAGTTTCGAATTTAGAATAAACCAGAATGTCGTCAATAAATACAATCACAGATTAATCCAAAAACGGGTACGGAAAGCAGTTTTGGCAATATCTTTGTCATAAGCTCGTACCTGGTGATAACCCGACCGCAGATCAATTTTCGAAAAATAAGAACTTGGAATCAAATCAATCTTGTATTCCACCTCTCGAACAGGAGGTAACCCAGGTAACTCATCCGGAAATACTTCAGGATTATCAGATACAACACACACATCTGTAACTGCCCGCTTTTCCTTTCTCGCATCAATAGCATATGCCAGAAAACATTCGCAACCCTTACTCAAGGATTTTCTAGGTTTTAACAAAGAAATAATAGGAAACGTAGACTTATTTCTTTCTCCCCGAGCCACCACATGCGACCCATCAGACAACGGAAAAGAAATCAATTTCCTATGACATTTAATACTTGCTTTATGCTTACTCAACCAGTCCATCCCCAAAACCACATAAAAACCAGACAAAGGCATTAAAAGGAATGACACGGGAAATCATCTACCATCAGCATCAATTTCAGCCCCCGTCACAGAAGTTGTAATAGGAACTATCTTACCATCTGCTACTTCTATCTCAAGAGGTACATAAATAGCATAAGTAGGCAATTTTAATCTATCACAAAATGCCAAAGAAATAAAAGAGCGATTCGCTCCAGAATCAAACAACACACGAGTAGGTAGGGAGTTTATAAGAAACATACCGGTGATAACCTTATCGGTGGTAGTAGCATCATCTACTGTCATTTGAAACGCCCTACCCTCAAGTGTTGGAGGGTTCTTTCTCTTTTGCCCCGCTGAGGATGGTCCCCCAACTGCTCCTGGCCCCGTCCCCGTCCCCGCTTTCCTCCCTAAAGGACACTCACCCGCCTGATGCCCTTCCTTCTGATAGTTCCAGCAAACATTACGAGGGAACCTACAATCTTTCGCCTCGTGCCCATGAGTTCCACAACGTACACATCGCATGGTTTGGGCAGTACACTGCCCAGTATGGGTAGATCTACAACGAGTACACCATTGCGATTTCACATTTGAGCCCCCCGTTGTTGTCTTACGACTCTGACTTCCCTGAGACTGATTAACCTACCATTTCTTCTTCTGTTGGTTACTAGTCTTTTCATTCTTCAGCTTCTACAAATCCGCCTTGTCTCGGTTCAGTTTCTCTCTCGCCTGAATGTCCCCCTTAGTAGACTTGGCTAAGGTGAAGGCCTGGGACAATGATCCAGCTAACCGGGTTGTACTCCTATACTCAGGAAGTAACGCCTAATAAAATGTTGAACCTGGGAAGGTTCATCAGGCACCCACTGAGTTACAAACCTCAGCTTCTCATTAAACTGTTCAATCAACTCATCAACAGACATCCTCTCCATCATCTTCAAATCCATGAACTCCTTCCTAATCTTGTTCAACTCAAACGCATTACAGTACTGCTCACACAGTTTGTTTCAAAATTGATCCCATGTAATTGCATCCATCTGAGCTCTAGGAAGATGTGTAGTAATAGAATCCCACCAAACCATCGCTTTCCCTTTCAACATCCGTGTAGCGAAACGGACTCTTATCTCGTCCTCACATTCAAGCATCCAAGATTCTCATGGTATCCCTCAACCAATTCAGTGTAATATTAGGATCAGTGCTTCCATGATACTCTGCAGGTTTGCAATCCAAAAACTGCTTATAAGTACATGGTTGTCTGTATCCCATGTTTGGAGGAAATCCCATATAAGGATAAGAATAAGATCCCTGAGGAAATCGAGGATAGAAGAATGGTTGAGACGTTGGTTGAGATACTAGTGGTAGCGGTATCGACATTGGAGGAATCTCTACAAAAGTAGTAACAGCTGAGAAGATTGGTGGTATCTCAGGTGTTGTTGATGCTATGGTGATAACCGGTGGTTGTGTTGCAGGAACTTGTCTTTGTTGTTGTTCCAGTTCCTTCCTCAAATCCTGTAACTGGCCTTCTAACTGGAAAATGTACTCATCCCTTTCATCCTCAGCTGTTCCAGTTCCTTCCTCAAATCATGTTTGGAGGTACGAGCGTGTTGCAAAATCTCTGCAGTTGTTGTAGGAATTTCGGCCGTAAACGGGACAGTAGGGGCATCAGTTAAGTTATCATGGTTAGCCATTGTTTTCTGTAACAATCACATCATCTCACGAATTATTAGATAAATCCGTTAGTACATAACATACTAAACTCCACAACACTCCCATTCACCCCAATCCCACACCCAAGGTGTAATTGACCTATCACGAGCCAAGATTTGGGAATGCAACACTTCCAACTATGCTCACATCGCCAAACATAGGCTCTGATACCAAACTTGTAACACCGTATTTTCAACCCAAAAATTTTCATTTTCAAAACACTACGGAAGCGAATACAAATACCAAAAGTATTTACAACTGGAAACATACAACAGTTTTCAAAGTCAACCAGAGTTAAAATATTAGTATTACAAAAACTACGGCTCGTCACAAATATAAACATAAGAGGCCTAGGCAATTACTCTCTAAGCTACCTACTTTCAGCCGAGCCGCTAACTTACCAAAACCTATAAAAAGAGTGAGAGGTGGGGGATTAACACAAAGCTAAGTGAATAGAGATAAACCACAACAGATACATCAGCCACAACCGCATGATATCAACAAGAAATAACAAATAATTATGTCCCGGGAAGACCGGCGGTTCTGCAGGAACCTACAACAAAGCAAAGGTTTACCGATAGTTCATTTGCTATTCTCACACAGTATTATCCTTAAGTTGCAACGAATGCATCAAAAGATCCCGATAATGATTAGCCGATAGCAAACAAACCTAGCCCATATGCCCGGCCGAAACTGACTTCCGAACCATCATGTATACATATCACTAGCACAACAATAAAGTAAAACAACAGTTAATCAATTATCAGACAAATAAGTCTATCCATGCGTCCATCCACAAACAGTTGCAACCAAACCAGTTACAACTAATATCATCCGTGAATAAACATCCACTCATCTTGAGTTCTCGAACTCCCACTCAGTTATCTTATATTACTGAGCCTTGTCTGTTCCAGAGAACACAAACTTGATGATTGGCCCAGTCCATTGGTTTTGCCCCAAGGCTTAGAATTAATCATTATTTAAGCCCAAAAAGGTTAAAAATAGTTATTCCTTTTTTTATTGTTTCTACTATATTATAAAAGACATAAAATAAACATCTGACAAATAATCATCTGAAAAGATGAATTATGAACATTTCTCCCCCTACACGAATGCCCGGAAAGCAATCGTGTTAACCAGTGAACTGCATTGCTCCCCCTAGACAGGAGCATCTGTATAGCTGCATAGAGAGCAAAAAAACAACTTGTAAATCTGTTCAAGCACGGAAAACGATAGTGAATTACAGCTTGAGATTCAGCATTCCAATCTTGGATACTAGAAATGAAAATCGGGCTTCGTCCAATGGTTTAGTGAACAGATCAGCCAGTTGATTATCAGTGAGAACGTACTGTAGTTCGATCAGACCCTTTTCAACGTTGTCTTTCAAGAAATGATACCTGATACCGATGTGCTTGGTTTTAGAGTGATGGACATGATTGCGGGAAATGGCAATTGCACTCTAAGAATCACACATTAGTGGAATCTTGGAGTAGGTAAGACCAAAGTCCCGCAGTTGAGTTCGCATCTACAGACTCTGTGAACAGCAACTGGCAGCAGCCACAAATTCAGCTTCAGCAGTTGATGTAGTCACACAGTTCTGTTTCTTTGAACTCCAGCAGACTAATCGATCTCCCAAGAAGTGTGCACTCCCAGACGTGCTTTTCCTATCCAACATACACCCGGCATAATCCGAGTCGGAGTACGCAAGCAATTCGAATGATGAGTCACGAGGATACCACAGACCAAGGTCAGGGGTCCCTTTCAGGTATTTGAGGATACATTTCACAACAAGTAGATGTGATTCTTTTGGATTTGCCTGAAAACGAGCATAGAGACAGGTAGAAAAAATTATGTCTGGTCTACTAGCCGTTAGGTATAGTAAAGAGCCAATCATTCCCCGATAGGTTTTCAAGTCTACTGCCTTTCCGTTACGATCAATAGACAACTTGGTTTTGGAAGACATGGGGGTGGATTTGGACGAGCAGTCAGACATTTCATATTTTCTTAATAAATCGTTAATATATTTAGATTGATTAATGAAAATGCCATTGGAAAGTTGTTTGACTCGTAAGCCGAGGAAGAAATTCATTTCTCCCATCATGCTCATTTCAAAGTTGCTCGCCATTAGTTTTGAAAACTCTAGACTGTACTGTGGCTTCGTAGAGCCAAATATAATATCGTGTACACATATCTGGACTAAGATGTAGTCATCCTCAATTTTCTTTGTGAAGAGGGTGGTGTCGATTCATCCCTTTGAGTAGCCTTCACGAACTAGATAGGCCGATAGAACATCATACCAAGCCCGTGGAGACTGTTTGAGTCCGTAGAGGGCCTTACCAAGTATGTAGACATCATTTGGTCTTTTGGATCAACAAATCCTTCTAGTTGAGATACATAGACTTCCTCCTTGAGGATTCCATTCAGAAATTCCGTTTTGACATCCATCTGATATACCTTGAAGTCCCTGTAAGCAGCGTACGCGAGAAACACTCGGATGGCTTCAATACGGGCACCAGGAGCGAATGTTTCATCATAGTCAATACCCTCCTGCTGGTTGTATCCTTTTGCTACCAGTCTGGCTTTGTTTCGAATCACCACACCGTCGGAATCTTTCTTGTTCTTGAAGACCCACTTGGTGCCAGCAATTGACTTGTTGTTGGGTCGAGGCACCAGTCTCCAAACCTTTAAACGTGTGAACTAATCTAACTCCTCTTGCATTGCAAGAATCTAGTCTGGGTCCTACAGGGCATCAGCAGTTCGTGTTGGTTCTATCAAACTAAGAAAGCTGGAGAATTAACACTCATTTGATGTGGCAGATCTGGACTTACCAAAACCTGTAAAAAGAGTGAGAGGTGGGGGATTAGCACAAAGCTATGTGAATGGAGATAAACCACAACAGATACATCAGCCACAACCACATGATATCAACAACAAATAACAAATAATTGTGTCCCGGGAAGACCGTCGGTTCTGCAAGAACCTACAACCAATGCTGGCCAAAGCAAA
Source organism: Dittrichia graveolens (assembly GCA_038502395.1). Lineage (NCBI taxonomy): Eukaryota > Viridiplantae > Streptophyta > Magnoliopsida > Asterales > Asteraceae > Dittrichia > Dittrichia graveolens. The sequence continues at coordinate 70,722,255 of JARJIL010000004.1, read as the reverse complement.
GGTTTACCGATAGTTCATTTGCAATTCTCACACAGTATTATCCTTAAGTTGCAACGAATGCATCAAAAGATCCCAATACTGATTAGCTGATAGCAAACAAACCTAGCCTATATGCCCAGCCAAAACTGACTTCCCAACCATCATGTATACATATCACTGACGCAACAATCAATTAACAAACAACAGTTAATCAATTATCAGACAAATAAGTCTATCCATGCGTCCCTCCATAAACAGTTGCAACCAAACCAGTTACAACTAATATCATCCATGAATAAACATCCACTCACCTTGAGTTCTCGAACTCCCACTCAGTTATCTTAGTCTATTCCTGAGAACACAACAAATTGAAATCAGTATCCAACTCATAAATATATATCAAAACATATATTTATATCTCTTTTAATCAAACATAACATTTTAGATTCACATATGTACATACATGTAACATATAGCATTAAAGAATGCAAATAAACATAAAAATCCACAAAAACCGCGTACGTGTTGCGTCCAAGAAACCGACGCGTCGTGTCGAGGCAAAGTGTCGGATTTCCACAAATCCGAATCCCAACTTGTCAGATTTAGGTGTTTCTCGGATTTCAGGGTCTGATTCTGGTTGTCGCATTTGAACTATCGGATTTCAAGACCCCGGATTCCACCCATCAGATTTCATCTTCGGATTCTCAAGAATCCGCTATTTGTTAGGGACGCGTCACGTCCAAGCCTATGACGCGTCGCGTCACGATGATACTTGCATCATCTTCTCCAAAAATCCAACCGACTTAAACTTTACAAATCCTCATCTCCAGCTCTGAAATCAATTCCAAATACTTCTAAAACATGTATAAGCATCATATATCATGTAACTAACATCAAGAACACATCAAATCCTTTTAAAACACCATACCATGCAAAACCCACTTCATAAGTTTACACATAAGCTTCATCAATGGTATTTTCATGTTACAAGCATAAACCTAACTGCAAATCATATCAATATGATCAGAATCAAGCTAGGAACATAGTCATACCTTTACTTTGAATTATCAAACACTAATTCCTCACTTTCACTTTTCAAGTTTAAGCTTCTTCTTGTTCTTTCTCTCTCAAACACACACAATACACACTTACGGTAGATTCAAAGTGATGAAGTTTGTTTACAAAGAATTCAAAGTTAATCACATGAACACATGTACACACATAGTAACTTGAAGCAGGAGGTGTCACCCTCCTTTCATACAATTAGTCTAAATAATTCTCCAACTCCCACATATATATATATATATACATTCTCATGCGTACATACATATATATAAATATATAACTTAACTTAATTAATATAACAATTAATTTAAGTAAGTCCAATGATTGAATAATTAAACATTTAATCAAATACTAATCACGTATAAACATACCGTAGCCTACGTAATAACTTGGCCCAAACTCATGATGTTACAATTTATATCATTCTTATGCAGTCCGGAGAACTTTTTCAAGTGAAAATAAACTATAATAACTTTTTTCTTTTTGTAAACAACGCCTCTCACCCTATTCTATTAGGAGTTGGCAATGCCTAATTATTAATTTCAAAAAGTTTTCTCACTAAGCGTAGATTAACATAAAGTACGGAAACTTTGGACCTTTGTATTTAAAGTGTGGATTTAGGAAAAGGGGTAAAAAGCCACAAATATTACACATGAAATGGAAATTAAATATCACTTATTCTTTGAAAGTTAAAAATTGTATGATTCTATCATTTTTCGTATTTGTGTAAAATCTTAACAAATTAGGTAAATTAAAACTTTAAATTTTAATACTTTATTTTTCTCAAGTGTACCCCTTCTAATATTCATCAAGAAATAGTCAACATGCCCGTCCAATCACATTAACTCAATCACGCAACAATAGTGACTTTTGAAAATTTTGAAAAGATTGCAAAAAAGATACTCTAATAATGCTTTCTATACCATAACGAAAGAACAAACAAAAAGAAGCTAAAATTTTCATACCCCTATCGCACAATTAAAGACGAAGATTGTCCTCAATGTTCAATGCTCATAAATAATAATACGCCGTGGAAAAGAAAAGGGCATGAAAGATGGGTAGCGAAAAACTCCCCGGGTGGAAGATAAGGATCTGAGACCAAGCTCAAAATAATAGTGTTACAACATTTTAAACCATTCAGATGTCGTGGTCACGACTAGGTCTTGACAAGCTCTTGACAAATAGACATTCAATTCTAGTGGCTACTGGAATTTCCGGTTTCTTTTTTCTTGATGCCATGTTAATTTATTATATTATATTTTATTATCTTCTAATATAAATAAAGACTAATTAGATAACATTTATTAGATTATCTGAACTATTTATTTAAAAAAATATTTAATGTTAACTATTTATTCACTTAAAATAAAAAATCAATTTTGACTTTTGAGAGTCAAAATTATTAAATATAATTTCATATATGTCCTTATTAAATCATAAAAAATCGTATTTGCCCATCTTAATTTACAAATATAATATGTACTTTTTATAATATTTCAAAATATTATATTTAACCAAAATCTTAGTTTATCATTCTAAAATATTTTATAATAATTTTAAATTCCTTTTTAATTATAACTAATAACGTTTAACTTTATTACCCTTACTTGTAACAATAATAATGATTGATGACCAGCTTCATATCATGATACTAATAAATTCCTTTTTAATTATAAGCAATAACGTTTAGCTTCATATCATGATACTACATTTTTGACGTCAACTCTGCCCTTCTACGCGCGTCGATATTTCCACCATTAGGTTAAAGTATTGATGTCGTATATCATCATTTTTTAAACTCTTATTTAATTTGCATTTAAGTTTTAATATGTTTTTATTAATGTTAATTTATTATATTATAATTTATTATTATTATAGGGTCAAATATGGTTTAATCATCAAAGTTTTACTTGCTTTTCGGTTTAACTATTAAAGTTTTTTTAAATGATTTAACCATAATGTTTTATTTACCTTCTACTTTAAGCGTTTTTACCTATTAAACCGGTATTTATATCGAAACACCTCCTAAACTCTTTCCAAAACACACCAAAATGCCCTTAAACGTGCTCCCAAACATAAAAACGCCAAACACTTCCTAAAATCCTACCCCCAACTCAAAGTCCTCTCTCTCTCTCTCACACACAAATCGAGTTCAAAGACTCTCTCTCTGTGTGGATTTGAATCAGAGATTTGAAGATGAAGCTAACCATCACCGCCCAAACAACCGCCGCCGCCCAACTGAAGCTAACTATCGCCGTTGTCGCCTGAAGATGAAGATTGTGCCTCAGCGAACCACCAACGTTGTCGCCACATCGTGAGTTAAAAAGAAGATGAAGATACAACCGTCATAGCCACCACTGTCACACTGCTTCAAGGGTTCGTTTCTACACCCGTCGTACATTCTATGTCGTCGCCGTTGCACAAGCGCGTATCGGTTTCTGTTGGTCCCAAAGAGGGTGAACAAGCAACCGATACAGTGTAGAAGGGGGGGGGGGGGTTGAATACACTTTAAACAAATAATCAAATTAATCAAACTTATATTCAATGATCAAACAGAACAATAACTATTATCACTCTCTAATCAAATCAATAGGATGATTTGATATTACAATGATTACAAACTCAATTCTCTCTCTAAACACTATTGAATCACAAACTAATTGATGATCAAATTTCTTGTTAAACTGATTAACAAGAACTCTTGAAAACTCTCTCGAACTTTGAACTTACAAAGTTATCGCAACACACGCGTATCAAGTATCACAAACACACAAAAGTTTTGCAACTTATGCAGTCTTGCAACTTATGCAGTATTCATGCGTATGCATGTGTTCTTTTGTAAAACCCATAAGAAGGTTTATACATATACTTGATATATCTACGAAGAAATCGCAGTTTAAAGATAGAACTTATCTTTTCTTTAATACCGTAACAAACTCCTTAATTAGAACATATCTAATTAATTCCGTTTGAGATTTCTATCCAACTAATAGATAGTTTAAATTAGGTTCGGATATCCTAATTTAAATGTCGTAGATATGGAGAGTTTATAACAGAATTTAGAACTTACTTAAATTCTTGAACTGACTTCTGACGCTGAGCTGACTCACACAGTCTTGACCTTGTCAAGCTTAGTTCTTGAATCTTCATGTCTTCAAGTCTTCACACTTAAAACCTATCTCCGCTTAGAAGTCACTGAGCTATCTAGTACTTACATAGAAAACTCTATATTTGTTTATACGCTGACTACTCAGCTTCAGCTGACTAGTCAGTTTATAACACTCTTACATAATTCCTAAGTCTTAAACTATTATCTATACATATCTATAGTTTGTCTCATCAAATCTACCTATTCTAAATATGGGACTAACAATCTCCCCCAATTTGATGATGACAAAACATTGAATCAAAGTAGGTATAGGTTAACAGAATTACGTCGAACCACTCTGGAACTAACCAAAGTTAGTTATTGAAATAAGTATTGAACTGATCCATACTTATTCATCATATTTTGAACTTACAAGATGTTTATATTACAAATCAATTATAAGACTTGTATTCTAAGTATTTGAATATACAACTACTTAGACACTGAACTTATCAGAATTAATTTAAGTAAACTTGCAAAACTTATACAACTGAACTTATCAGTTTACGATTGAACATATCAATCATCAGCTTAAACTTACAAAGCTGTCTGTTTGAACACATCAAACATAATTTTGAACATATCAAATAATAAAAGTTGAACATATCAAACTTGAGTTTGTATTAATGAACATATCATTTACATTGTAGCTTAATCTTTATGATTAGCTTCTGCACACTTAGTGCTTACAAAATTATAGAACTTATCTATTCAATCAATAGGATCTCCAACTTCTAACCACATATCATAACATTTAAGTTCCCATATTGCAACTTTCTTGATAGCATCATTCACAATCTCTTCACCTTCTGGTAGCTCTCTCATCTCAGTTTTTCTTGATCTGATTTTTTTGTGGAGATGATATCTGAATACTGAGTTCTGAGTTGAGTCATCACATAGAATTCTCAAGTACTATATCAATTCCAAATTTGCCAAATGAAGATCTGCTACTCTCAAGAAACACTGATTACCTTCCACATCAAGATACAAGAATCCTTCCAAAGGTTGAGTGATATAAGTGTTTTCTCTGAATTCAACTTCCTCTGGAACTTGTAAACTGATGTCTCTTTTAGCTCGCTGGCTTGCTGCTCTAACTCTTGTAGCTTTGCCTCGATTCAGGAAAGTATCAATTTCATCAGTAGGAATCTCACCTAACTGATCAATTCTTATGAAGAGTGTCTTAAATACATCAACTTTCTCTTGTCTGATTTAACTCTTTTTCATCTGCTTGATAGTTGTAGCTACGATCTTTAACTCTGAGAACCCTAACTTGTACAAACATCTCATATCTAGACCAATTTCTTGTTTGTTGTCTAGTACAAAGTTGATAATTACCAATTCTCCTTTTCTACTCAATGTAATTGATTCAATCTTGTGATTAAAATGTGTTCTTTTATAACAATGCCTTAGATCCACATCTGAGTAGGGAATTGGGGCAGCTCTAGGTCCAGAATAGTCAGCTTCGGCAGCCTTAGCTTTAGCCTTTTCTCGTTGAATTTCAGCTTGTCGTTGCTGCTCTTTTATTTCCTCCACTGTTATGCCTAGTTCTTTAGCTATCCCTTGTATCATTTGCTCAACAAGCATGTCACTGGCTTTCTGTGCTGCATCAGCTTTATCACTTGAGTCAGATTCATATGCAACTAGTTGAGACTTACTTTGTTGCTCCGGCTCAGGCTCAGCAATGATGACCTTTCTTCTCTTTGCTAGAGGCATAACACTTCTTTTCTTTCTTGTTACCATCTCAAACACCTTACTCTTCCCTTTATCTATTTGTGAAGTTGGAACGGACTCAGCTTTAGCAAATTTTGGCAAATTAGCTTAAGGAAGGTTGGTGTGAACAGCTTGAGATGTTTCTTCATGTGGAGTTGTGGTAATTTGGACTGTTGGAGCCTGTTGTTGTTGGGAAGGCTGATCTATAGTACTCATAAACTGATCATGAGCTTGTTCCTCAATAGCTTGTTCCTCAAATTGTACTACCTCTGTATGCTCCCCCTCAACCTTATCGTCACACTTCTTTGATTCTTCCTCCCCCTTTTTGTCATCATCAATAGGGGAGGGCCTGAATGTGAGCACGAAGCTTTCCAAAGTGGCTACAGAAGTTGACAAATCATTAAGTTTGCGCATCGACTTGGCTTTGTCATCTTTCCTCTTCCTGTGTAGGAGCTCAAACTGAGTATGTAAGTAACTCATAATGACTTGAGCATTGGCGGTCATCAGCTTGGACTCCTCAGGTCTTCTTCTCACCTCAAAGTCCTCCTATCCAGTGGAGGAGTGTATTTCCACCATAGAAGTGGCTATTGAGTGTCCTGTAATAGGTAAGGATGTGGGTCCCATATCCAAAGGTTGGTGCTGACCTATGGAATCAAGGGGGCCAGAATGCGGACCCTGTAAACCTTCCTGGTGTATGAACGGTTCATTGACAGGTCGTGCTAGAGTGTGTAAGAATGGAAGAGAAGAAGATCAATTTCATGAGGTATGGTAGTGGGGTGAGGTAGGCTTAGTGGTGAGGAGGGGGGTATTTGACCCTGGGGTTTGGTTAGTATTTCAGTGTTACCTTCATGGGGCTATGAAGGCACAGAAGTAGGCTCCCCATGGCACTATTAAGTATGGGCTGAGTAGACACCATACCCGGTTTAGGCATAAGGGTTAAACTTAGCCTAGAGATTGGCACCTTAAGAGAAGGTGTCTCCCCTTTAGCTCCTGCCGGTGAAGGTATCAATGTGATATCAACTCCAGAGTCCTTTTGAGGTGAAGGACCACCTTTGGCAGTTTTCCTTGTACAGGTGTAGGATATATCCTTGGTAGCAGTGGGCTGACCAAGGTTGGCTTTAGATTGTAAGATAGATGGAGATGTGTGAGATGGAGGAGAGGGGTTAGACTGAGTTGGTCTTGACTCAGTCCTATCTCCTAATTTTGGAGATGGAGAAGTAAAAGAGAGAGAAGGAGATAAGGGATGCGAAAGTATACCTGTTGCACCTAGCAGTGGAGACTCAGAGCTAGGAAACATACTCCTTTGCTCAGAACTCGGAGTGGTGGATGAAATTATTTGAGTAGGGGGTCTGAGCTGAGTCCTATGTTGATCAGCTTGAGAGGATTCAGCATCAGAACCAGCATCGTCACCCACTTCTTCCGCAGCTTCCTCCTTTGTCTCAGCTTCACTTGACTCAGGAGTCGGAAGCTGTACATACACCCTCATCTGAGCACTCATTGTAGGATGCTCAAGGAAAATATCATGGGCGAACATTCTGTAGCTGAAAACAGGAGTAGGGGTTGACTCATATTGAGCATTATATCTTCTACCCAATCTGTCCTCGATGACCATGGATATAAATCTTGCGAAGGGCACAATGGTGTCCCTTATATTCTTGGTCACCAATGATTTGAATGCCTTAAAGATCAACTCAGCGTAATCCAATCGTCGATCATAAAATAAGTTGTATAGCAGTTGGATTTCAAAGTCATTAACATTATCCAGGCCACCCACCTTGTATCCAAGGGAACGAACCACAGTGGATACCATAAATCCCCATGCCGGCTGGAAAACAGATTTCCGTATGGGCGCCAATAACGTGAAGATGACCCATCAAGGATAACACGCTCCTTGATGTTTACCTAGAAACCGTTGCCTCATACTGATTATGAACTGGGAGATGAAGAATTCGGCGGAGACAATTTGCATCGACTTCTATCGCCACTTGTCCACTTAGGATTGCACCCCGTATAACCGGTTGAGTTGTATCCAGTTTACACGTATACCAGAATTCCGTGAGGAGTTGTGGAATGAGCACAACAGGACCACGAACAAATGCATGTGCCAGGGGTCCTTTGCGAACGTAGGAGACCCACTCCTCATATCCCCTGCCAATTTTGGACTTTGGAATGTCAATACAGGCGATGACATTGTTTTGTTTATAGGTGGGGAGTGCATTGTTCTTGAAATTTCCACCACGGATCATTTGTTCAGTCAGATTAAAAGTATAACCCTCCATTGAAATCAAACCTATCGTATTGGATTGCACTTAGCAATAATAAGGATTCGCACTGAGCAATGAATTCTACACAAAACAATGTTAGGGTTTAAAAGAATGGAGAGTAAGATAGAGGATTTGTAAAAATAAACAAAATATGGTAAAGAGTCTCTCTATTTATACCTTTTCAATGTAAGAGAAAAGTTACCGTTATCAAAGGGTAATAAATATGACCGTTACCGTAAAAACGTCTTCGCAGTTTGTTACAACGGCTAAATTTATTGTAAGTTACCCAAACGCATACTATTATATTGATATTTTTATAACAGGATTAATTTTATTTTTATGATAAGAATATATCATAAAAAATTTCTAAACGACTGACGTTTATTTACATACACACCGTAAATATGTTGGACTTACCATATTATTGGACATACCATTTGTTAGGATTAACCTAGACATGTGGAACTGACCACACTTTGGAACGGAGTACTCAGCTGATCCTGAGTGTTCAGCTTAGATGGAGCACTCAGCTTCAGATTGAGCACTCAGCTCAGATTGAGCACTCAACTCAGATTTTGACACTTAGTCAAATATAGCACTTAGCAAAAATTTAAACAGAGATAAAGAATGGAACATACCGATTAAGGGTTGAGCATGCCAAGCTTGCCGAGTAGAGTTGTAAATCTTGTGCCTTCATTTGGTTTAGTGAAGACATCTGCAAGCTGATCTTCAGTCTCAATGAAGACTAACTCTATCTTTCCCTTTTCTACAATATCTCTGATGAAGTGATGTCTTATCTCAATGTGTTTGGTTCTTGAGTGAAACACTTGGTTGTGTGTAATGGCAATAGCACTTTGATTGTCACAAAATATGGGAGTCTTTGAATAATGCAGATCAAAGTCCTTCAGCTGATGTTGCATCCACAGTATTTGAGCACAACAACTCCCTGCAGCTACATATTTAGCTTCGGCTGTTGAAATTGCCACTGAGTTTTGTTTCTTGCTCGTCCAGCTAACTAATTTTCCACCCAAAAGTTGACATCCTCCAGTAGTACTCTTTCTATCAAGACCACATCCCGTGAAGTCTGAATCTGAGTACCCTATCAGCTCAAATCCTGATCCTTTGGGATACCACAAACCTAAGTTTGGTGTTCCCTTCAGATATTTAAGTATTCTTTTAACAGCTAGCAAATGTGATTCCTTTGGATCAGCCTAATATCGCGCACAAACACATGTAGCAAACATGATATCAGTTCTGCTTGCAGTTAAATAGAGTAATGAACCTATCATTCCTCTATATGTAGTCTGACATACAGATTTTCCATCAATGTCCTTGTGTAGCTTGACATTGTGTAACATTGGAGACTTTGCGGGATGGCTTGAGTCTAATCCATATTTCTTAATCAGATCAAAGACATACTTGCTCTGATTAATAAATATACCATCTTTTTTCTGATATATTTGAAGTCCCAAAAAGTACGTCATCTCACCCATCATGCTTATTATGTATTGATTAGACATTATCTTGGAGAACCAATCACACAGATCTTGGTTTGTTGAACCAAAGATAATGTCATCCACATAGATTTGAACCAGAATGACATGTCCTCTGCTCTTTCTTATGAATAGAGTTTTGTCAATACTTCCTCTAACAAAATCCTTTGAGAGCAAATAGGTGGATAGTGTATCATACCAGGCTCTTGGAGCTTGCTTGAGTTCATACAAGGCCTTGTCTAACTTACAGACATAATCTGGATGTTTAGAATCAATAAAACCAGGGGGTTGTTTCACATAGACTTCCTCCTGTAGTGCTCCATTTAGGAATGCACTTTTAACATCCATTTGATACACTTTAAATTTTTTGAAGGCTGCATAGGCTAGAAACAACCTTATAGCTTCAATCCTTGCAACAGGGGCAAAGGTCTCATCATAATCAATACCTTCTTCTTGTCGATACCCCTGAGCTACTAGCCTTGCCTTGTTTCTAATCACTACTCCATCCTTGTCCATTTTATTTCTATAGACCTACTTAGTACCTATAATTGTTTTTCCTTTGCGGGCAGGGACAAGGGTCCAGACCTTATTTCTTTGGAATTCTGTCAGCTTCTCTTGCATAGCCTCAATCCAATCTTCATCTTTTAGAGCCTCCATTTGCATTTACCTTAGATCTAGTTAATACACCATCTTTAATGTTTCCAATGACATCATCAAGAGGATGATCTTTTAATACTCTGAAGGTTGTAGTGGGAGACTGAGGTTTTGGGTCTGAGTCAGAGCAGTGTCTCTCAGGCTTAATAGGACTTACTTCTTCAGTCTGAGTAGAAATTGGAAGATCACTTAGATAGTCAATCTGACATGTACCTGATGATTCTCCGAGACTCTCACGCTGATGAACTTCAATATTGATAATTTCTTTCGATGATGCACATTTGTCAGATTTACTACCGTCATCATCATCAGAATCATCCATAACATACATGGGATTTAATGTGAGATCTTCTTTGTTCCTCTCAAGCTCACTCAAAGTAACTGGGTCAGCTTGAGCTCTGTCAGGTTCATCAGTACTTGTCTCATCAAACGTAACATGTACTGATTCTTCAATTACATTTCTTTTAAGATTAAAGACTCTGTAAGCTTTGGAGATTGAAGAATATCCAACAAATATACCTTGATCAGCTTTGGGTTCCTGTTAGTCCCAGATTGAGTACGCAACAACAAATGTTTGTAGAAGGGGGGGTTGAATACAAACTTTAGCTTTTAAAAATTAAAGACACACTTATATACTTTTATATAATTCTTATTGATATGAATCAAGAATTACATGTACTAGAAGCGGAAATTCTAAGTACAATAAAAGGTGGCAATCAATTTGTCTAACACATAGACAATCTAACTCTAAAACAACTAATGTATTTAGAGTGTTGAACACATGAACAAGTTTGATTCTACACAATGCTTATACTCTACGAAATTTCTCAACTGATGAGATTTTCTTTTAGTGTAGTAGAGACTTGACTTTGTTGTATTGTGTAGTATTCTCTTTTTGCATGTCCACCATGCATGAGTATATATAGAAGTCTTGGTGGATCCGGTTGCATGAAGGTAAGAGACCAAGAGGATGTGTAAATATAATATTTTAATTGTAAAGGTAGTGGGTGAAAAGTAAAGTTACTTTAATCAAAAGTATGATAAAAGTAATTGTACTTTTCTGCAAAAGTGCAACCCATTCATATTATAAAATATTAAAGTCCACATCTACTGTCGTGTAGAAGTATCTTTCCCTTTCCATGATTGTACTTTAATCAACACCATGTTTCTGATTGATTTGACTTTACCAAGTATAGGATTGCCAGCCATACTTAGTTGTTTGAACAAATCTTCAAGATCTTCGTCTGTTTGAGGTATCATTATCCTTTTCCAGAGGATAAGATCAAACCTTTTTGTCTCATACTTGATCCAAAAATTGCATTTTACTTTTACAAACAAAGATCTAAGGCACAATAGAACAACACATGTTCTGCCTTTTACATATGACTTACAATCTGAAAAGATAGAGTAGATTTGACATTTTTCTCGACTCAGCTAACAGATTGTACAAGGAACTCTGATATTCACTACTCAGTTGACAAAATATATCAGTTGATCACTTTTTGCTAGGACTCAGTTGATACATATTGCTCAGCTGGTCATATAGGTGCTTAGCTGATCAATAGTAAACTTAGGAGAACATAAGCTCATGTATTTGTATGATCAGTTGATCAAGAATGCTCAGCTGATCAATCAAATACATCAGTTTATAAGGGGAGATGACTTGTGTAAAGAAAGACTTAATTAGCTGATGCTTTGGGCCTCAGCTGATCCAATTGTTCACTTAGCTAATAGAGTAGGCACTCAGCTGATCAAATTCTTCACTCAGCTGATCAATCTGTTTACTCAGCTGATGAAATATTTTCATCTGCTGATCAACAATTTCGCTCAGTTGATAGACTGGTTTCCTCAGCTGTTGGTCTTCTTTACTTGTTTTCTTCATCTGATGCTCCTTAGCTGATATCCTTTGGCTGATACTTTGAGTAGGATCTGATGCTCAGCTGATGGCCTATTTTCCTCAGCTGATGGTTCCATACTTAGCATATTTTTACATAAACTGATTCAAACAACACATGTTTGAATTCTTTCTAAGTCATACTGAATGTAGGGTTTGGTTATCATCAAATTCTATGTTTTAGGATAGGCAGAGTTGATTATTAGGGTGAAGTGATTATCTCCCCAACAATCTCCCCCTATTTGATGATGACAAAACTTTTTTCTTTTTGAAGAATCAGTTTGACTTCGAATTACAAAATATTTAAACTTTTAAGTACATTTGGCTACCTAGCTATCTGTTTTTGGTAGCTCTTTTCTAATGTTCCATTTTGTTCTGTTTTTGTGGAATCTTTTTCTGTGTTGTACCATTTTGTTCTGTTTTTGTGGTATCTTTTCATTTTTCCCTTTTTATATGCTTATGATTTTCTGATATACATAAACATCACTTGAAATAACAGAATAAAGAAATGTACATAAGTGATTACATAGATTAACTACTAACTAACTATTCTATAATGTACAATCAACTAAATAACAACAAAATCTTCAGAGTTAGAATCAGTCTTCAATCTGTTGGAATCTGCCCACTGACACACGTATGCCGGTATCACTGCTAATGAAGCACGAGCCTATTGGGTCACACGCCAATGATTGATCCCGACAGCACGTTTAGAAAGAGAGGAATAAAATAGTGGTTTTGGTTGTCAATGGGTGCTTTATGACCATGAAGGTTTGTGCTTCATGGGCGGTGAAGGCTAGGTGCTTCATGACCATGAAGCTGATTGCTTCATGGGCTATGAAGGCTGGGTGCTTCACTTGTGTTTTATTGGACCATTTGATGGTTCAATCATATTTCATGCATTATGGCCGAGTTTCTGGAGATAGAAGCTGGTATTTTGAGTCTGAAACACTTAGTCAAAAACACCCCTTCTCTCCCTACTCCATTTTCTCTCTTGGCACTTAAGAGGATTCATGCTAAAACACTAAGATGGTGATCTTGAGTGTTCATATGAAGATCAATGGTGCAAAAGGAGAACTTTTATGGGCTGTTTCAGATGGTGAAATCATTGAGGATGTTCATCTATGGCTCACTAGCATTTGGGGATCATGTTCTTCTTGGTGTGAACTAGCAATGGAGGAGGAGGCCTCATGTTTCCTCGTGTTTATCCCAAACCATTTTAGGAGCTCGATTTCCAGATGTTGTGAAGGTATAATTTCTACTCCTTCTTCTTCTTTTGAGTTGCAATTTGCTTTGTAGTGTATTCCACCATTGGAACTAGTTGTGGGTTTTGTGTGTGCTTTCGTTTTATGTCTTGCATGCTACTTTTCTTGTGTGCTTCCGCTGCGTTTGTGCCCACCACGAGTTCCAACAGTGGTATCAGAGCCATCTCTACAAAGAAATTGCACTTTGATGGCTTGAAAACCGAAAATGGACATTCTGTCCAGAATTGCTACACGGGCCGTGGAGATTTTGGCTTCACGGGTCGTGAAGCCTACACGAGTGGCTTCATGGGGTGTCGCTCGTGAAAGGTTTTGACTATGTCAGAGTCGTGGAGCTCATGGGCTTCACGGGCCGTGAGGGCCCGTGAAGGCTTCTGGGCCGTGAAGGTCTCGTGAATAGTGTTTTTATCCTTGTTTATAAAAGAAATAGATTTTCGGTTTTAGCACCTTTCGATTCTGTTTTTCCAGAATCTGTCCTTTTGTTTGGACACTTGAAAAGTCCCGTTTATGTCTCTTGATTCGTATATTTATATGTATTGGGTGGTTTTGGCATAAAATGCACACATGCATATACTTATATTGTGTATATATGAATATGTGTTCTCAAATTGTTTGGGATACTAATGCATATGTACAAGGATTGTTCCTTTTTGTGCCTTGAGTGCTTTGCTTGTTTGAACAATCTAAATTGAGATACATTTTGCATGGTTTTGTTGTGGCACACCATGTTTTTGTTTATGGTTGTTGTTGTGTCCGGTAACGCCTTGCCCGTTAGACCTTTGTGTTGGTTGTTTGGTTGTTTATTTATGTATTCATTCATTTGGTGACTTTTAGTCACAATGGTTTGTAATAATATTTAATTTGGTTTGTAAATTTGTAAATTTATTATGGCTTGCATGCCATTGCTTTCCTTTGTACTTGTTGTAAGTAGCTTAGAATAGCGATCGCTTCTTGCATGCCGTTTCTTTTCAAATTGTTTGTAATTTTGAAAAGAAGACCGAAGACAACCATCGAGAGTCGTGGAGGAGACGTCTCGGCTATATTGGATCCGGTGGATCATTTGGAGATAACGGATTCAATGGGAGCACATCCGGCGAGGCCTTTTGGTTGTGTCCTTAGTTTGGCCTTGCTCTCTCCGTTTGGCTCATGGAGAGGGCGCATAGGGTTTAGGGGCGTGTTACCGGATATTTGCTTTGTGCGTGGTTGTGATTTATTTTATTATTTTCTTGCGTGGTTGTTAGGATCTTCGCATGCTAGAAAACTTTTCAAAATAATAAAATCACAAGAGTTGTTAAATTGTTTAACAAACCCCGCGTGCTCACGATTAACAAATAAATATAAATTGGTTTATAGTAAAGTGAAAAATGCGTTTTGTCACTTGTTTGTTAATCAACTTGAAAAGAGGTTTTTTAAAACCGGAAAGACAAAAGTCCCGTTTTTCTCAAATGTAAATCACACGCTACCCGTAAGATGACACCACCCGAATCTAGTGATGCATGGGATGATTGTCGAGCTAAGCACGAGTTGTTCCATGTGGATCTGTGTGGAAGGTGAGTGTGGCGACTTGAAATTATTGGTTGTTGAGCTAAGCACGAGCCAATGATTGTCAAGGGTGTCACCGTTTATCTTGACGGACGATTTACAATTCCAACTTAATACGCCTTGGTAATTGTCGTGCCTATACCGAGTTGCCAAAGCGGCTTAACGAGGAATTGGTGTGAGAAGGGATCAAACATGCCAAACCGACGCTATGAGTGTTGATGGATCCCGCAAGTGTCTAAGAGTTGTAATCTCGGATTGCAATTGGTAAAGCGTTTACCGGCCTAAATAACTTCATGAAGTGATCCGCGGCAAACCCGTCATATAGTGAAGTGAAATAAGGTTCTTAGCCCTTGTTAAGATAATTGGTTTTCTTAAAACTAAATGGGTAATTATTGTAACGAGGATTGTATCAAAACTAACTAAAACGTGTATTCTTATATCTTTTATTGGCAAACGTTAACGACACCGCTTCAACTTAAAACTCCGTTCGTTCCTAAAGAAGGTGAGACTCACTAATGTGGACTTCGTGGACTAGGATTGGTTGTTGAGGATTGTCTTCCACCATGAGTCAAAGTTGCACATTATAGAGAAATCCCTTCTAGAGCCAAAATGCTACCAACGCGACCTAGACCTCTACATACATGTAAAAGTGCATCGTGGTCTTGATCGGTTGAAGGATGCATGAAGACGGGAAAATTAGTGTCCATATCCTTGAGTTAGAGAGGTACGTGGACCTAAAGGAGAGGCATGGATTCGCCATAGGGAGGGAGCTTGTGGTGAATGAAAATTCTCCAAAGTCCCTGCCCACGTGATGTAAATAGTTCATTGTGAACTATCACATGCACAATATGGAGAAGTCCTTGATAAAGCATTATGGCATGTTATGGACTGCTAAGTCCTGCATGGCCAAAGTATGACTTGCCTCACCAACTCCTGCTAACATTATAAAGGAACAAGAAACCGAGAAGAAGAAATTGACCTCATATGGAAAGTTTGGTTTTACCAAACCTACCATATATGTAAAGTCAGAGGGCAATGAGATTGTGCCTCAAGATATGACTCCACAAGGGGTAATTTGCTACTTCTGCGGAAAGATTGGAAAATTGGCGCCACCACGCCTGCCCTATGAGCCTGAAAGAGCTAAAATCACTTATAAGTAAGAGAAATTAGCTCCTTGACTTCAGGAACATTCATGATCAAACTCCATTGCTATTCTACTTCTAAAGGCTAGGTTTTAAACGCTAGCAATAACGCTCATGTTTGTCACAAATTTTTTTGTTACAAAGTGAAGGTGTTAAAAGAGAAGTAGGCGGATGAGGCATGGAGAGTTGGAATTCAAAAAGGGAAACATAGTTGTTGTCCCTATTGAGAGGATTGGAAGTTTGTATCTTGCCTTTCCTTCCAGCTATTCTATTACTTTATTGGATGTATGTTTATGCCATGTATGGCTAGAAACATTATATCTAAACGCCTTTGTTGACGATGGATATTACTTTGACTTTTGAAATTAGTAGTGATTTATTTCAAAGTTTATCCATGTCGTGGCATTTAAAGTAAGCTTTTGCTTAAGGAGTAATAGAACGATCATAAATGTACTGATAAATTATCCTTATGTAGAAGTCGATTTAGCTATATAAACAAGAATTGCTTCACCAAGATCGGTGAGGTTTAGGAACTTAGAACCCTTTGACCATGGGTCAAATGTTGAATGCATATCTTGTTTATTAGGTTAAATGACTTAAACATCCTTCACTTGAGTATGTGAGAGGATTGAAAGCTTGTTGGATTTCGTTCACACTTTTAGTGTGTTGACCGTTCAAGCAAACATTAAGGAGGAACTTTAGATACCTTTTTACCTTTACCGGTGATGGTAGAAGGGATGGTATGTCTATTTTAATGGACTAGTTTTTGAAACCTTAGAGGTGTTCAAAACTCACCATAACGAGGTACATGAAAGAGAGGGCAATGCAACTATGATACTCGGATCTAGTTAAGATGCTGAGTACCTTAGTTTTATATTTTATGTGACTATCATAAGAATTATGGGATTTTCTCACAATTCATTTCTCTTAAGACACATTGTTACATGTGGTCGTCTAAAGGAGGAACCAGACATTTTGATATGGTCCGACAAGTGATAGGTTACACTTTTATGTCCAAAATTGTTTTGGGTCATTCTCCAAATGGAGGGCATGAGTTCTAAATTTTATGAACAACAAAGATGGTCATGTAAACGCCTTAGAGGATATGACGAAAAGGAGGATCCTTGTTTGTCTATTCCAAAGTCTGGATTGTCTAGCCTACGTTTAGAAGTGAGGTGGAGGAACCCAGGATCTAGAGGTATTTACTCCATTAGGTACTCTACTAAGACCATGGGATATTTGTCTTGACAAACCTTGTGAGAACTTGTAAGTTGCTCAAAGGTAGATTCTCTTAAGAAATTAATATCCATGGATGCTAGTGAGAGTAAAGTATACCTTGAATGGAAGAACCTGATGTTGACACCAGAATCCAATTAAAATTTTTTGTAACTCAGCATGGCAATGCTGGAGAACCTGGCTTAAAATCATTACCTCTTGGTAGAAGTTGTCATAAGACTAGAAAGATATAACTCGTTATATCTGAGGAAGACAACTTAATGATGATTCATGATGAATGCGTCAACTACCGGAAAGCGTAGTGGGCATGGAGTCCGCTAGGAGAAAGGAGGAAATGATAAGATAAGATGCTATCCATGACGGATATCCAAGGTTTTGACTTGGTTGATCCTACACCTGGGTGTGAACCCGCGAGGTGTGATTGGTTATTTGAGGAAATAGACCAAACATGGATAAGTTTGTAGACTACTTCAAATACCGACTGGTAGGAATGGTTTCACGATGATTGACCATGAGGAAGGTATCATCTAGAAACATTCTCCCGGTGGTTATGTTCAAGTCCACACGCATACTTATTTTATAAGTGCCTTTTAGGCTATATTGGTTAGAAGTGAAGACTACATTCCTTAATAGGAATTTCTGAGGAAATGCTCACAACATTTTCGAGGGTCTTTCACTAACAATAAGTATCCTAATGAAATCTACAAACCCTAAGTAGTCCACTTGTGGACTTATGTTGCCATCTCAATGTTAGAATCTTTGCGTTGATATGAAAATCATTTGTTTGAGTTTTCAAATAGCAATGATGAAACATGGAAGAATGCCAGAGCTAGTGGGAGCATTTTGTAATCCTATTCTAAATATGTCTAGCACATACAACGTATTGGAGATAATGTCCTGATCTTGCTTGGAAAAGCTTAAATCAAGAATTATGCATCCATAACGATTGTAGGATATACAAAACCTATGGAAGGAGTTAAAGAAATATTGTAATATGTTCTTGTTGATCTATAGTAAGAAGCAACATAGAATAAGATTGTTATTCAAATGCTTGCTTATATATTTCTTAGGATAACTGCCGATCTTTATCGGGGTTCGTGATCCTACTAAATATGGTGTTAATAAGTATGCTTCTCAAAGCATCGCTGACTCTATTGGGATCTTATGAGACAATAAGAGTACGATGGCTTATGAAAGATAACCTTTATCTCAAGCATCTTTTGATCTTATTGAGTTCTGATGAATCAATGAAGGTGCGATAGCTTAACAAAAGACCGTTATCTCACCAACGCACACTTTTGAGTGATTGGTTGAGGTAGAGATATGGTCATCTTACGAATACACACGGATAGCATGTTGGCCGATCCGTTTTGCTAAAGCCGTAGTTGCAAGATAGTGATGATTGACATACTAATGCTTGCAAAGACTTGGCTTGAGTTTGTTTTAGTTAAAATTTTGATATGCTGATTATGGGAACGTTAAGCAACATTGTGCTTCTGCTAGTATCGATTATCAAATGGGGATTTATTAATACGCATGTAGCGGGTACTCTCAGTTGCCTTTATTGTGTTCCATCTTAGCATGTTTACCACTTCCCTGAATTTTTTACATTCTAAAAGTCCACAGTCGGTCACTCTTCATCGGAAGGAAGTTTGAACGAAGACTGAGGGAAAGGGTTGGTTATGTATTCAATGGTGATTGGATACAAGAGACGCAACACTTTACCTATAGTTGAAGAGAGTTTCAAGTGATTGGACGACCCACACCTAAGTCTACTTCATGGTACATGTCAAGAGTAACTCAGGATGATAATATCATTTCGTCCTTAGACCGGAGATACATGTGTTTCCATGACATTGGTCTGCCTTGTTCTGATTGCTTTCAAATGCAGTCCGTAACTGGTTGTTATAAAGGAAGCTTTTGGGGAAGGTATTACCGATGTAATGGGGCAATGTAGTCGAAGGAATTTGTTCCTCTACTTAGAGAGATATCCCTAGGCCCCTCGATGATTGGGCGCTGACACCAAAATGCACGGCCGTGCTCATGCTTGCAATGATAGTTGATCAGTTGCAAACTTGCATATTTTGGTCACCACCAATCTTAATCGAGAAACATAATCGTGAACGATCGGAGAATGACTTTGTACCATGTCTCGTGTTCACCCGGATATCGCGAACAATACGATGATTGATCACTTATCTGTAGGACCTTTTCAAACCTGTTTTGATTATGATTAGGTACTTGTCAGGGATGACATACCTCGTGTTGATTTAGGGGCAGGGATGTCTTGCTAGAGGCCGCTCCCTGTCTGTGATGCATATGGGTACGGTGTGTCATGTGCAAGTGGGAGTTTGTTGGAATCTACCCACTGACACACGTATGTCGGTATCACTGCTAATGAAGCGCGAGCCTATTGGGTCACACGCCAAGGATTGATCCCGATAGCACGTTTAGAAAGAGAGGAATAAAATAGTGGTTTTGGTTGTCAATGGGTGCTTCATGACCATGAAGGTTTGTGCTTCATGGGCGGTGAAGGCTAGGTGCTTCATGACCATGAAGCTGGTTGCTTCATGGGCTGTGAAGGCTGGGTGCTTCACTTGTGTTTTATTGGACCATTTGATGGTTCAATCAGATTTCATGCATTATGACCGAGTTTCTGGAGATAGAAGCTGGTATTTTGAGTCTGAAACACTTAGTCAAAAATACCCCTTCTCTCCCTACTCCATTTTCTCTCTTGGCACCTAAGAGGATTCATTCTAAAACACTAAGATGGTGATCTTGAGTGTTCATATGAAGATCAATGGTGCAAAAGGAGAACTTTTATGGGCTGTTCCAGATGGTGAAATCATTGAGGATGTTCATCTATGGCTCACTAGCATTTGGGGATCATGTTCTTCTTGGTGTGGACTAGCAATGTAGGAGAAGGCCTCATGTTTCCTCGTGTTTATCCCAAAACAATTTAGGAGCTCGATTTCCAGATGTTGTGAAGGTATAATTTCTACTCCTTCTTCTTCTTTTGAGTTGCAATTTGCTTTGTAGCGTATTCCACCATTGGAACTAGTTGTGGGTTTTGTGTGTGCTTTCGTTTTATGTCTTGCATGCTACTTTTCTTGTGTGCTTCCGCTGCGTTTGTGCCCACCACGAGTTCCAACACAATCATCCCACCATGGCTCTTCTTTAACTTCAAAATCTTTGGCATGGGGATCAGCTTCAGCTAAGACTTCACATTGGGCTTGAACAAGGGATTCAAAGTTTTCATTTCCAGTTCTGCCTCTTGTAGATATCCTTAGCCCAAATAGAAACTTCTTGCTACCTTTAAGGATTTCAGACTATCTAAAGAACCTCCATGTGCCAGCTCTGTCCAAAAAGAATATACCTTCAATAGGCATAATTATAAACTTGTACAACTCAGGAGTGATGTTCAGTGGAAGAGATGTGTTGAGACCCTCAAAATCTGATAGGAATTCATGCTGGGGTAGTACCTCTCTTAGCTCAAATGGTTTGAAGTGCTTGGAGCCTTTCTTATGAAGATTATCAACTGTGTGCACATGCCTGTAATAGTCATCTGGAGTGAAGGCCCTTTGTGACACAGCTAGAGCTATCCAATTATGAATTTTTAGAATGAATTGAACTTTGAGATTTGATTTGGATTTGAAAAGAAGGTACAGGATCTCAACTAACTCTGTGAACCCATATATGTGACACCTCTCATAGGATACAACTTCACACCTGTTGAAGTTGTTCTGTCTTATTGCTTTGAGGTAGGGTTCACCATCACCTTTATGGACAGTGGCTCTTGTTATTGGAGTTGGTTCTGTTCTGTTTCTCAAAATATTGATTTTTTCTCTGAAGCTTTGAAGTCTTTGTTGACTTAGGTTGATGGGAGCAGATAAATCAAGGTTGAAGAGGGTTTTGATGGCATCAGCATGGGATCTAGCTTTGAGTAGTTCAGCCTGAGATTTTTCCCTTGCCAATGTGTGTTGAGCAGCAGCTTGATTTTGACTTTGTTCTTGCTCTTGCTGATATGCTAGCTCTTTGGCTTGGTAGATTTCCTCAACTGAAACACCCAATGCTTGAGCCATTTGAGCATTCTCCCTTTCTTCCTTTTCTTTAAGAGCAAGCTCCCTTTTCATTTGATCATCTGCTTCAACTTGCTCATCTGTCATCTTTTGTTTGCCTTTATCCTTAGGAGCAGAGGTTGAAGCCTTTTGGACTAATGGGGTTGATTAGACTGGTGGAGCAGATGGCTTAGGGCACTGTCTTCTTCTTCTGAGGATGTCAGAAAGTGGAGTATCATCCTCATCATCAGAATCAGACTCTATATTGATTTGTGGAGAGCAACCCTCAGCAACTTTTCTTTTAGGCTTTGGCCTGTTTGCCATCCTTTTTAGCCTTTTGGGAAACCTTTGCTCCCCCTCAGAAGATGCTTTTCTTTTAATGGGTGAGGGAGCTATTGCTTGGGTGCTTCCTGCTGCATGATTTTGGTGGCTGTTTCACCATAGGCAGCATCAATATCCTCTGAGTCAGGATCATCCTCCCTGGAAGAACTTGAGAATTTCTCCCCCTTTTTGGCATCATCAAAAGGAGGAGGGGAGTCACCTGCTGCAGGCTTATGGGTATGAGTGGAGGAAGTAGTAGAGGTAATTTTAGAGAGCTGAAGGGAGAGGTCATCCTTGAGATCTTTGATAGCTTTCCACAATGAGAGATGACTCATTCTGGATTGTTCTGTTAAGGTCTCTATGTCATCAAGGTTGCCTTTGAGAAAAGAAGGCATAGGGAGTAGTTGTTCAGGAATAGGTACAGAAATGTTGGGGTTTATTGGGCGTAGGGTTTGGAGTTGGGATAGGAGGTTGGATATGGTTTGGTTTAGGGTAGATATGGTAGATTGAGGTAGGCTGGGAATTTGTGGTTGAGAGGGAAGAAGGGTAGAAAGATGGTCTATTTTGGTTAGGATGGGTGTAAGATCAATAGGTGCAGGGGAGGGTTAGGGTGGGGTCTTGAGGAGCTCAATGTCTTTTGCAAGTCTAGACAGTTGAGTAGAGGTTTAGGTTTGGAAGGCTTGGAAGGTTTGGGTTAGGTGATCAATGTTCTGGTTTATGGTTTGGATAAGGGTAAGGTTTGTGGTTTGAGTAGATATGGATGGGGTAGAGGTGGAAGGAATAGATAGAGGTTCAAAGAACTTGTGTAAGGTTTGTGTCCCCTCATTTGAGCCTTGGTGTATAAGCTCAAATTCACTGGGAAAGAGAGTTGAGTCCTGTGCAAGTGGTTGGTTTGTACCACTAGCATTGGCAGGCTGTGCAAGTGTAAGAATTGAATTAATAATAGATGCAAGGTAAGTGGACTGAGTGTGGGATGCACTCAATAACAGGGAATCCCTTATTGGATCCACATTCTGTTGGGAGAATGTAGATGGTATAGACTGACTCAATTGTGGGATATACACAGTGTGACCTTGGGTTGAGGTTTGTCTTTTAATGAGATCAACCTTTTGGGAGGTTGTCTCAGCTAACGGTTTAAGTCCCATTTTTACAAATGTATCATGTTGTGAGGATACATCCATTGGCTGAAGGGTTGCAACATCCAATTGCTCCCCCTCAACATGAGGAAGGGTAATTGGAGTTGAGGTCAGAGGTGTGGATTGCACTCCCTCAAAGTGCTCATAATGAGTCACTTTTGGTGACCTTGTATATATGGGGCTACGGATAGGAGTAGAACTAGTGACCACAGGAGGTTCACTAGAGCTTGGCTGTTGGAGTGGTGTTTGGACTGGAGATGAGGATGGGCTATCAAAGGTTGGGACGACCATTTGAATATCCTCAGAGGTGGAATCAGTACTATCCATACCTTAGGACAAGATGTGCCTACTTCTGTCAATGAGCTCCAGAAGTTGCTCAGAGATCTCTTGTTCTTGGGCATCACCATCATCACCAAGAGGACTTAGTTCCATTGGACTGGGAGGAGCAAAATCACCAGCATCACCATCACCAGAGCCAGTGTGGCTTTCATCAGCATCATCATCACCATCATTATCATCATCATTTTCATCACCATCATTATCATCTGCATTATCGTTTGCAGCATCTATCAGCTCTTGCATTTGGGCAGTGATTGGAGGACCTCTGTTTTCCTTTAAGAAATGGAATATCTTTTCACCCATGGCAGGGACAGGTATATGCTCAAGATGTTCTGTTAAGCCCACATAATCATCCTCTCCAATCTCCCTCATAGCTATCAGGCTCAATAGTCTAATGTAGGGCACCTGCGACCTCGATGATTTCTTGTTGGTGCTCTGGGTGATTTTATCAATAAGGTCCGAAAATATCACTTGAGCAAAGTCGATATTTACCCCGAAGACTAGGGCATAGAGCACCAGAAGCTCGGTTTGGTTGATGAGATGATGGCTTCCAGATTTAGGACCGAAGCAACGTATGACCACGTTGGCCAAATACTTCCATGGATGAGCGAGCGCAGAGACCTTGACTTGACCATGCACTATAGGTTCATTGTAGCCGATGGTGTCTAAAACGGTTTGAACTTCTGCTCTGGAGGGAAAAGCGGTGTACGGTGGGAAGTTAGGAATAGCAGAGGCTTTACGAAGGGTTTCGGTGGTGATCAGGAGATGATAGTTTCCTTGGGCTAGGGTGCAGTGGATGGTGTTGGTGTTTAGGTTATAGGTTGCGGAGTACCATAGTTCACCGATAATGGTAGGGTAAATGTGGTGTGGATCAGCGGTGAGACTTTCAAATAGGGGATGGGCTTGAAGGAACTGAACCATTGGTTCATAACCTTGGTTTTCTCGCGAGGCAGGGACTGTGGTGCAAAGCAGAATGTTGTTGGGAGTTATATTCATCTGTTGATTGGGTGCAACATTCTCAACAGGGTTAACAGCCGGGTATGGAATATAGGTGGCCATTTGGTAGGGATGATGAACAGTGAGTATCGAGAGAGAAGGTAGGGTAGTTCTTTGTAGAGAGAGAGAGGGAATTTGGAAAGTTTGAACAGGTAAAGGTGAATGAGAGAGAAATTGGGATATTTATGAAGATTAGTTAATAGAGATCGTTAGATACTACCAAAAGTTCTAACGGAAAACAAATTAAATAGAAATTAAATGAAAACCGACAAACGGAGTAAATAACTAGGGTTAAAAAGCATTAAATGAGAGTAAAAAGTGAAACTTTACTAAGTGTAGAGTCATTAGCTGATCAAGGAGAGTATCAGCTGATGGGAAACTATCAGCTAATGGAAAACTATGAGCTGATAGTGAGAATTTGGGTATCAGCTGAGTAAAGTACTTAGCTGGGCATGTCTTCCTTATCTTAAAGTGATCAGCTGAGTAAATTTGATCAGCTGATAGGCATCAGCTGAGCATAGTTACTCAGTTTACACAAATCAGGTAAGACTCAAATATGCTTAGATAAGTATCTTATAATTTTCAACACTTATAAATTGACACAAACTAAATTACCATTATTCTAAACTAAAAATTTAGCATACCTAGTTTGGATATTAGGAAGTTGAACCTTGCTTCATCTAATGGCTTTGTGAATAAATCTGCAAGTTGTAAATCAGTGTTAATGTAGTGCAAAGTTACCTTCTTCTTTTGCACATTATCTCTGAGAAAATGATGTCTGATTTCAATATGCTTTGTTTTTGAATGCATGACTGGATTATTTTAGATGGAGATTGCACTTGTATTGTCACAAAGAATTGGGGTGTCTTCACACTTCATATCATAATCAAGTAGTTGATTTTGTAACCACAAAATTTGAGCACAACAGCTTCCTGCAGCAATGTATTCT
This sequence comes from Dittrichia graveolens, assembly GCA_038502395.1. Lineage (NCBI taxonomy): Eukaryota > Viridiplantae > Streptophyta > Magnoliopsida > Asterales > Asteraceae > Dittrichia > Dittrichia graveolens. The sequence goes on along the minus strand of JARJIL010000004.1, from coordinate 70,697,067 downwards.
GCTTCTGCAGTAGATGTTGACACTGAATTCTGTTTCTTACTAGACCAACTAATCAATCTTCCTCCTAGAAGTTGACAACCACCTGAAGTACTTTTTCTGTCTAATGTGCATCCTACAAAATCAGAATCAGAATATCCAACTAACTCAAAATCTGAGTCTTTGGGATACCAAAGACCAAGATTATGGGTTCCTTTGAGATATCTGAATATTCTCATAACAGCAGCAAGATGTGATTCTTTAGGATCTGCTTGATATCTTGCACAGAGACATGTTGAAAACATTATATCTGGTCTACTTGCAGTGAGGTATAAAAGTGACCCAATCATTCCTCTATAGGTAGTAATGTTCACTAATTTGCCATCAGTGTCCTTTCCTAACTTAATAGAAGTAGACATAGGTGTTTTCATTGAAGAACAGTTTTCAAAATCAAACTTCTTGAGTATCTTTGACATACTTTGTTTGATGAATGAAAATACCATCAACCTCTTGTTTAATTTGCAAACCAAGAAAATAGTTTAACTCACCCATCATGCTCATTTGATAATTATCAGACATGAGTTTAGAAAACTTTTTGCATAGTTCCAAATTAGTAGACCCATATATTATATCATCTACATATATCTGCACAAGTATCACATCACCTTTGTACTTCCTAATAAATAAAGTGCTATCTATGCATCCTCTTGTAAAACCTTTATTAATGAGAAAAGAAGAGAGGGTATCATACCAGGCTCTTGGAGCTTGCTTAAGACCATATAAAGCTTTGTTTAGAAAGTAAACATGATCAGGTAAGCTTGACTCCTCAAAACCAGGAGGTTGTTTGACATACACCTCTTCTTTCAAATCTCCATTCAGAAATGCACTCTTCACATCCATTTGGAACACTTTGAAGTTTTTGAAGGCAGCATAGGCTAGGAATAGTCTGATGGCTTCCAATCTTGCAACAGGGGCAAAGGTTTCATCAAAATCAATACCTTCTTCTTGACAGTACCCCTGTGCCACTAGCCTTGCTTTGTTTATGATGATTTGCCCATTTTCATCTAGCTTATTTTTGAACACCCACTTTGTTCCAATGATGGATTTATCCTTTGGTTTGGGTACCAAATTCCATACAAATTTCTTTTGAATTCTGCCAGTTCCTCTTGCATGGCAGACACCCAGTGGGGATCATTGAGAGCTTCATCAACCTTCTTTGGTTCAATCATTGAGACAAATCCAGAATACAAACAGATGTTGCAAGCTTTTGATCTTGTTCTAACTGGATCATCTATGTTGCCTATCACCAAATTATGAGGATGGTGCTTGAGGTCTTTGAAGGCTTTTTAGATTTCTTGTGAATTGGGATTCATTTGGATTTGGGGAGAAGAAGTTATATGTTGGCTATCAGCAGTAGAAATGAGTTCATTTTGAGTGGCTGATATAACTTCATTATTACAATCTGTGGATATCTCTACTGAAGAGGGAATGAGTGATATGGAATTGGAATCCAATGATGTTGAGTCATTTTCCACATGATTCAGTAGAGGTATTGGATTGGATGAGGATGGTTATACATGGTTAAAAATTTGGATAGTGACAGGTTCATCTAAATCATGAGTAGCTGGTGGAGAGGGATCTACTTGCTCTGAAGGAACTTTTCCAGTTTGCATAAGATCATTAAATTCTTCACCTAAAACATGATTAAAAGAAAAGGAAGCAACAAAGTCATTTTCATTAAAACTTACATTGATAGATTCTTCTATGACTTTGGTTCTGAGGTTGTATACTCTGTATGCTTTAGAAATCACAGAGTAACCTACAAACACTCCTTCATTAGCTTTAGGAGCAAACTTCTGCAATTGATCTTTTTGATTAAGTATGAAACATTGACAACCAAAGATATGCAGAAAGCTGATGCTTGGCTTCCTTCCCTTGAGCACTTCATTTGGAGTTTTGTTGTGCCTCTTGATAGTAAGGGACATGTTCTGTGTGAAACATGCACAACTTACAGCCTCAGCCCAGAAATTAAATGGTAACCCACTTTCACACAACATGGTTCTTGCAGCTTAAATCAATGTTCTATTTCTTCTTTCAGCTACACCATTTTGTTGTGGTGTTCTTGGAGCAAAGATATTTTGAGATATCCCTTTCTCATCACAGAAAGATTCTAGAGTTTGATTTCTGAATTTAGTTCCATGATCACTTCTAAGACTCCTCACCAGATTCCCATTCAGCACTTCCATCTTTTTGGTAAAACATATAATCTCTTCAGCAGCCTCACTCTTTCCTTTAAGAAAGAAAACCCAAGTGTATCTTGAGAATTCATCAACCAATATAAGAGCATACTTACTTCCACTAATACTAGCAGTTGCAATAGGACCAAAGAGATCCATATGCAACATATAGAAAGGTTCTGTAATTGAGAAGGCCTGCTTGGATGGAAATGATGTCTTATGCTGCTTTCCCTTCTCACAAGCAGTGCAAGGTTTAGGCTTAAGATAAGTCAGAGAAGGTAGTCCTGATACTAGTTCACCCTTGCTCAACCTGTTGATATTTTTGAAATTAAGGTGGGAAAGCCTTATGTGCCACATCCAATTTGTATCCTCATTATTTTTAGAGTACAAACATGTTTCTTTTGAAGGGTCACCAGAGGACATGTCAAGTGTATACACATCCTTGGTTCTCTTGGCACTTAACACTGTATTACCTTCCTTATTTATTATGGAGCCTCCTGTGTTTGTGAAGTGGACTTCATTATCTCCATCACACAATTGACTTATGCTTATGAGATTGTATTTTGGTCCTTTAACATATGATACTTTAGACAGCTTAAGGTTCCCATTATGAAGTTCACCATAGCCTTTTGTTTGCCCATGATTGTTGTCACCAAAAGTCACCCTTGGAACTTTCTCTTTCTTATAGTTACTGAGCAAAGTCTTGTTACCTGTCATAGTTCTTGAACATTCACAGACAAGAAACCATGAACCAACACCCTGCACAGATTTGAATGAAAGAAGAGTCAGTGACACAAGTAGGAATCCACTACTTAGTGGATCCCTGTGGAATGCACCTAGCTTTCCACTTCATTTTAGGTTTTTATGTATGAGAGGAATGACTATGTTATCATTACAAGTCCGCTGTCTTGAATTCCATTCTAAAGAACATTCAAATGCTTTATGCTCTTTACTTCCACATTTATAATATTTTTGAGATTTTATGGCCTTGGAGCATTGAACAACATTATTTGAATGCCTATGAGTTTTCTTATTAGTCCTCTGACAATTATCAGTTATCATTTGACTAACTTGACCATTCAGCTTATGAAGCTTATCCTGTAAATTTCTTAGGTCTTTATTTACAGGCACCTTGGATTGATCTTTGGATTTAGAAAATTTTTGACCAATATTTGGAGTGGCAGAAATGGGAACAATGTGAACATCATTCTTTTTACTCATAGTTTCATCTATTGAAAGAGATTTGATTACTTCTGGATCAACTACTAACCTATCAGTTGATAAAGTAGTATTAGCTAATGATTCTTCAGTTTGTGAAATACTAAGATTTAAGTCATCTGTTTTCAATGTTTGACAACATAATGTCTCTGAGGTCTCAACTAATGATTCCTTTCCTTTACTTACATCCTTTGACTTTGTGTTCTTAGTATTTTTACATTCTGAAATCTTACTAGAGGATGATTCAACTGAAGCAATTATTGATTCTTTTAGGTGGGAACTTTTGCATCTAACAAACTTATTTGTGAACACACTTTTGCCTTTAACAGTCTTGTGAAAAGTTTGTGGCAAAATGTCAGTATTGTCTAAGACATGTCAAGTGTATACACATCCTTGGTTCTCTTGGCACTAAACACTGTATTACCTTCTTTATTTATGATGGAGCCTCCTGTCTTTGTGAAGTGGACTTCATTATCTCCATCACACAATTAACTTATGCTTATGAGATTATATTTCAGCCCTTTGACATATGAAACTTTTGACAGCTTTAGGTTCCCATTATGAAGCTCACCATAGCCTTTAGTTTGCCCATGGTTGTTGTCACCAAAAGTCACCCTTGGACCTTTCTCTTTCTTGTAGTTACTGAGCAAAGCCTTGTTACCTGTCATGGTTCTTGAACATCCACTGTCAAGAAACCAAGAACCAACACCCTGCATAGATTTGAATGAAAAAAGAGTTAGTGACACAAGTAGGAATCCACTACTTAGTGGATCCCTGTGGAATGCGCCTAGCTTTCCACTTTATCTCAGGTTTCTTATGAATGGGAGTAGTGACTATGTTATCATCACAAGTCCGCTGTCTTGAATTCCCTTCTAAAAAACATTCAAATGCCTTATGCTCTTTGCTTCCACATTTATAACATTTTTGAGATTTTGTGGCCTTGGAGCATTGAACAACATGGTTTGAATGCCTATGAGATTTCTTATCAGTCACCATTTGACTAATTTGACCATTCAACTTATGAAGATTATCCTGTAAATTTATTAGGTCTTTATTTACAGGCACCTTAGATTGATCTTTGTTTTTGGAAAGTTTTTAACCAATCTTTGGAGTGGCAGAAATGGGAACAATGTGAACATCATTCTTTTTACTCATAGTTTCTTCTATTAAAAGAGAGTTGATTACTTCTAGATCAACTGATTGTTTAGAAGATGAGCTATGATCAGCTGACAGGTTATCAACTGAGCATTTATCATCTACTAATCTATCAGCTGATGGAGTAGTATTAGTTAATGATTCTTTAGTTTGTGAAATGCTAAGAATTAAGTCATCTGTTTTCAAGGTTTGACAACATAATGTCTCTGACGTCTCAACTAATGATTCCTTTCCTTTAATCACATCCTTTGACTTTTTGTTATTAGTATTTTTACATTCTGAAATCTTACTAGAGGATGATTCAACAGAAGGAATAATTGATTCTATTGAGTGGGAACTCTTGCTTCTAACAAACTTATTTGTGAACACACTTTTGCCTTTAACAGTCTTGTGAAAGGTCTGTGGCAAGATGTCAGCTTTGTCTAAGATATTAAGGTTCTTACTAGAATCAACATAGTTAGCAGCCTTAGAGTAATTTCCACCAATAATAGCTTGAACTTGTTTGGGTATCTGCTCCTTGACACACTGAGTGGTCTTTTCTGCAGATACACACCAAGACTTTACTACTTTTTGGAGGCCATTAAACTTTTCGGTTGATCCACTAGTTTCTTTTACTAAGATCTCATGAAGTATCTTTTGATTAGCTAGTTCATCATTTAAGATTGTTATCTGCTTAAGTTCCTCATCCTTAAGAATTAACTTTTCCTTTAGTGATTCAACTTCTAGTTTTAGCTTCTTCTCTCTGTGAATAGCAGACTGGAAATCAATACACAAGTAATCAAACATAGCATTCTTCTCATTATCATCATAGTTAATAAATTTTCCAACCTGATACATAGAAGAAGGATCCCAGTTGGTAGTTAAACAAGCTTTAGAAGCCTTTTTCATGTCTTCATCAAAGGAACTACCATCATTGTTGTTGGCCATCATGCAGAACTGAGCAGAGATCACCTCATCTTCATCCATGGAGAGATCTTCTTCTACCCAATCTTCTTCTTCAGCAACAAGAACTTGGCCCTGGGCTTTCTTCTTCTTCTTCTTCTTCTTGTCAAGGACAGCAGCAAGGAGTTTCTTATACTTGGCTTCATAATCAATCTTGCCCTCCTGCTTTTGCACAGATGAAGAACCAGTGTTATATTTGGACTTACAGTCACTGGCTATGTGGCCAATCTTGCCACACTTATAACACTCTGCCGTGGAGGCATCAAAAGTGGATTTGGGCTTGACAAACTTTGATGACCTCTTGCTGAACCTCTTAACACCCTTTCCCTTCTTCAAAGGTCCGAACTTCTTAACCAGCATAGCTATACCTTCAACCAACTCCTATAGATTACTTTCCTCACAATCCTTCTCCTCATCACTTTCTCTAGCACTCTCCTCTCCATCTCCTTCTTCATCAGAACCAGAATCAATAGCTGCAAAGCTTCTCATCTTTGTATCTCTTGATACAAGGGTAGTTGGTGCAGCTTTCACTACCTCCTTCATCTCCTTGGATGACAATTTCCTTTGCTTGACTGATTGCTCATGGTTGAGTAAGTTATCATAGAGAGCAACCAGAGACATCCCTTAATCTTCTCACTATGTCTTAGAACAGTGACAAAGTGATCCCATGTTTCAGGGAGGGAGTCTAGAAACTTGTTCACCAAGACAAAGTTGCTCTTGGTTATGTCTGCCCTTTTCAAGTCATTAACTAGGTAGTTGAACCTGGTTTATGTCTGTGTAAGACTCTCACCTTTCTGAGCAAAGAAGAATTCATACTCTCTGTTGAGGAGAAGCTTCTTGTTCTCCTTCACCTCTTCAGTCTCTTCATATGCAACTGTGAGTGTATCTAACATCTCTTTTGCAGAAGAACAGTTAATCACTTGATGATAGATTTCATTGGGTAGTGCAGAGACAAGAGCTGATCTAGCCTTAACATCTAGGCTAACCAACCTCTTATCCTCATCTGTCCACAGATGCATGGGTTTGGTTATGATTCTTTCAGTTGTAGAGGTTTGACCTTCAAATTCTGATGGGATAGATAACACTGATGTTGGAACATAAGGACCATAAGTGACTATTTCAAGCATTTGGATATCAAGGGTGGATAGGAAAAGATGTGCTCTACTTTTCCACATGGAGAAATTTTCAGCTTCAACCATGGGACATCTTGTTAAGGACCCAGTGTTTGAGATATTCATATTGTTTGCGGATGAGGCCATATTAAGAGGGGTAGAAGCAGTTGTAGAGTAAGCAAAACAGATCTAGATATTGATTATCTAACCTGCTCTGATACCAGTTGTTAGTCCCAGATTGAGTACGTAACAACAAATGTTTGTAGAAGGGGGGGGGGTTGAATACAAACTTTAGCTTTTAAAAATTAAAGACACACTTATATACTTTTATATAATTCTTATTGATATGAATCAAGAATTACATGTACTAGAAGTGGAAATTCTAAGTACAATAAAAGGTGGCAATCAATTTGTCTAACACATAGACAAGCTAACTCTAAAACAACTAATGTATTTAGAGTGCTCAACACATGAACAAGTTTGATTCTACACAATGCTTATACTCTACGAAATTTCTCAACTAATGAGATTTTCTTTTAGTGTAGTAGAGACTTCACTTTGTTGTATTGTGTAGTATTCTCTTTTTGCATGTCCACCATGCATGAGTATATATAGAAGTCTTGGTGGATCCGGTTGCATGAAGGTAAGAGACCAAGAGGATGTGGAAATATAATATATTAATTGTAAAGGTAGTGGGTGAAAAGTAAAGTTACTTTAATCAAAAGTATGATAAAAGTAATTGTACTTTTCTGCAAAAGTGCAACCCATTCACAATATAAAATATTAAAGTCCACATCTACTGTCGTGTAGAAGTATCTTTCCCTTTCCATGATTGTACTTTAATCAACACCATGATTCTGATTGATTTGACTTTACCTAGTATGGGATTGCCAGCCATACTTAGTTGTTTGAACAAATCTTTAAGATCTTCGTCTGTTTGAGGTATCATTATCCTTTTCCAAAGGATAAGATCAAACCTTTTTGTCTCATACTTGATCTAAAAAGTGCATTTTACTTTTACAAACAAAGATCTAAGGCACAATAGAACAACACATGTTCTGCCTTTTACATATGACTTACAATCTGAAAAGATAGAGTAGATTTGACATTTTTCACGACTCAGCTAACAGATTGTACAAGGAACTCTGATATTCACTACTTAGTTGACAAAATATATCAGTTGATCACTTTTTGCTAGGACTCAGTTGATACATATTGCTCAGCTGGTCATATAGGTGCTCAGCTGATTAATAGTAAACTTAGGAGAACATAAGCTCGTGTATTTGTATGATCAGTTGATCAAGAATGCTCAGCTGATCAATCAAATACATCAGTTTATAAGGGGAGATGACTTGTGTAAAGAAAGACTTACTTAGCTGATGCTTTGGGCCTCAGCTGATCCAATTGTTCACTCAGCTGATAGAGTAGGCACTCAGCTGATCCAATTCTTCACTCAGCTGATCAATCTGTTTACTCAGCTGATGAAATATTTTTATGAGCTGATCAACAATTTCGCAAAGCTGATAGACTGGTTTCCTCGGCTAATGGTCTTCTTTACTTATTTTCTTCATCTGATGCTCCTTGGCTAATATCCTTTGGCTGATACTTTGAGTAGGATCTGATACTCAGCTGATGGCTTATTTTCCTCAGCTGATGGTTCCATACTTAGCATATTCTTACATAAACTGATTCAAACAACACATGTTTGAATTTTTTCTAAGTTATACTGAATGTACGGTTTGGTATCATCAAATTCTATGTTTTAGGATAGGCAGAGTTGATTATTAGGGTGAAGTGATTATCTCCCCAACAGTTCCAACTTATGGAGCTGATCTCTTTGGTTTAGCACATAGCATGTTGAACCAAAAATGTGGAAGTATCCAATGTTGGGTTTCCTGCCATGATACATCTCATAAGGTATTTTACCATGTCTTTTAACTATTATTGATCTATTCTGGGTATAGCAGGCTGTACTTACAGCTTCTGCCTAGAAGCTCAGCGTGAGCTTTGCCTCACATAGCATGGTTCTGGCAGCTTCAATTAAGGTTCTATTTCTCCTTTCAGCAATCATTTTGTTGTGGAGTTCTTACAGATGAGAAATTTTGGATAATTCCTTTCTCTTCACAAAAACCTTCAAGGGTTGAGTTTCTTAACTCAGTCCCATGATCACTTTTGAGCTGTTTAAGAGACTTACCCTTTTGTAACTCTTCTTGTCTTATGAAGCTGATTAACTCATATGCAGCCTCACTTTTGGCTTTTAAGAAGACTACCCAAGTGAATCTTGTGAACTCATCAACAATCACTAGAGTATACATTTTGACACTTAGGCTTGGGGTGCTAATAGGTCCAAATAGGTCCAAGTTCAACATATGCAACGGTTCTGTAATTGAAAAATTCTGTTTGGACTTGAAGGATCCCTTATGGTGTTTTCCCATTTCACAAGTTGAGCAGAGTTTGTCTTTAGCAAATGTGATCTTAGGCAGACTAGAGACTAACTCTTTGCTAGACAATTTGTTAATATATTTGAAATTTAAATGTGATAGTCTCTTTTGCCATAACCAACTCAGCTTGGGAGTTAAGTCAGAATACAAGCAGGTTTCAGTTGAAGGATCTTCGGAGCTGAGATCTAACAAATAGATATCTCTCTCTCTTTTTGCCATTAATATTGGTTTTCCCTTCTTATCATAAATTGTCCCTGAATGCTTTCTGAAGGTGACTTTATAATCCTCATCACACAGTTGACTGATACTTATCAGATTGTGTTTAAGGCCTTCAACATATGCTACCTTTTTGAAAGTGACTTTTCCAGCAGTTATCTTTCCATAACCTTTAGTCCTTCCTTAAGAATTATCCCCAAATGTCACCTTGGGTCCATCATTGTTTTGGAATTCACTTAGAATACCCTTGCTTCCTGTCATGTGCCTTGAGCATCCACTGTCTAGATATCACTTGTAGGAGCCCTGCACATGATTAACTAAACATATTAGTTTCGTTTTGGAACCCACTGTTTGGTGGGTTCTGAGGATGAGCACTTAGCTGATCCTTTAGAGTTTGACTGATCAGCTCAAACAGATTCTGGGTCTGTTTTGGACTGATCATCCTTTACGTTTTCAGGTCTAAGATTGGTACTTACACAATCTTTGGCCTTATGACCCCTATCACCACACTTATAGCATTTTCTTCTAAAGATGGGTGTTTGGGTGATTTATTTGAGTTTTCCAATATTAAATTTGGATTCATTTTTAGGGTCATAAGATGTGGATAACCTTTCAATTCTTTTAGACAGTTTGTCTACTTGATTTTCACTGACTTTAGACTTACCTTTGTCAGTTTTATGGTTACCCTTATTTGGCGAAGTCTGACTTACATACAACTTCCTGTTCTTAGACATCCTTTCATATTTGGCTTGAGAGTTATGTCTTTTTGAGTTAACATGAGATATTCTATCAAAGACAGTTGTTCTCACAGGATTATAATCCAATCTTTAGAAAACTGACTTACAGTTTCTGTTGGATCTAGAACATTCAGCTTGATGGTTTGTATGAATAACCTGGGGACTTTGGGTTGGTCTCACAAACTTATTGGTTTTGACATGTTTTCCATCCTTGTTCCTTAAAATTGTTTTCGGAAGTATATCACCTGATTTCATCGTTTTATCTTCAAGACTGACTTGATCTTCGATGATTTCATCAGCAGTAACACTATAATCTCCCCCTAGCACTGCTTTTACTTGATTTGGTATCTGCTGGTTAATACACTTTTCTTCTTCTCTTGATGACTTACACCAACATTCACAGATCTTTCTTATATTATCAGCTTGTTCTTTTGATTCTTGTAGTTCTTCATTTAGAAGTTTGTTTATATGAAGCTGACATTCATAATCACTTTGAATCTTTTTACCAGCATTTAAGAGAGTTTCAAAGTGTTTAAGTTCATCTTTTAATTTTGAAATTTCAGTTTTCAAAATAGATTGAACTGTGAGAGAGGTTTTGAAGTCATTCAACAAATAGTTGAACATTAGACATTTTTGTTCATCAGTGTAAGAGCTAAAGTTATTTACCTTATACATTGAGACAGGATCCTAGTTACTGGTTTGCTTACTCAGCTTAGCCGCTTTTGCTAGATCCTCATCAAAGGAACTGTCTTCTAACTCATAGTCAACTTGTTCCTCTTCATCCTCAATGGCCATCAAACACCTATTTGGCTCAACATCATCTAAAGTAGATGATTCAGTATCCCAAGTCTCAGCAAGAAGACCTTTGGTGTTTTCATCTGGCTTGCCTTTAAGTCTTTGATATTTCTTTTTATATTTATCAGCTCTGTAGGCATTCTTGTCAGCTATTGAAGCTGATTCTCTCTTTTTAACTCTGCACTAAGCAACTATGTGTCCTATCCTTTGACAGTTATAGCACTTAGCTTTCTTGCTAACATTTCTATTTGTTCAGTAAGAGCATCCATCTCTTCATCATCTGAACCTGAGTTATAACTTACTTCCTTAGATTCAGATTCAGAGTCAGTCTTAGCTTGGACTGATCATCCTTTTTGTTTTCAGGTCTAAGATTGGTACTTACACAATCTTTGGCCTCATGACCTCTATCACCACACTTATAACATTTTCTTCTATAGATGGGTGTTTGGGTGATTTCTTTTAGTTTTCCAACATTAAATTTGGATTCAGATTTAGGGTCATATGATGTGGATAACTGACTTACAGTTTATGTTGGATCTGGAACATTTAGCTTGATGGTTTGAGTGAATAACTTGAGGGCTTTGGGTTGGTCTCACAAAATTATTGGTTTTGACCTGTTTCCCTTCCTTGTTCCTTAAGAATGTTCTTGGGAGTATGTCATCTGATTTCATCGATTTGTCTTCAGGACTGACTTGATCTTCGATGATTTCAGCAGCAACACTATAATCTCCCCCTAGTACTGCTTTTACTTGATTTGGTATTTGCTGGTTAATGCACTTTTTTTGCTTCTCTTGATGACTTACACCAAGATTCACAGATTTTTCTTAGATTGTCAGCTTGTTCTTTTGATTCTTGCAGTTCTTCACTTAGAAGTTTATTTATATGAAGCTACATTCATAATCACTTTGGATCTTTTTACCAGCATTCAAGAGAGTTTCAGAGTGTTTAAGTTCATCTTTTAGTTTTGAAATTTCAGTTTTCAAACTAGATTGAACTGTGAGAGAGGTTTTGAAGTCATTCAACAAATACTTGAACATTAGACATTTTGTTCATCAGTGTAAGAGCTAAAGTTATTTACCTTATACATTGAGGCAGGATCCCAGTTACTGGTTTGCTTACTCAGCTTAGCCGCTTCTGCTAGATCCTCATCAAAGGAACTGTCTTCTAACTCATAGTCAACTTGTTCCTCTTCATCCTCAATGGACATCAAACACCTATCTGGCTCATCATCATCTGAAGTAGATAATTAAGTATCCCAAGTTTCAGCAAGGAGGCCTTTGGTGTTTTCATCTGGCTTGCCTTTGAGTCTTTGATATTTCTTTTTATATTTATCAGCTCTGTAGGCATTCTTGTCAGCTACTGAAGCTGATTCTCCCTTCTTTACTCTGCACTCAACAGCTATGTGTCCTATCCTCTGACAGTTATAGCACTTAGCTTTCTTAGGATCAAAAGTAGACTTACCACTTTTGCTTATGTCAGATTGACCCCTTCCTCTTCTGAACTTTCTAAAGTTTCTTGCTAACATTGCCATTTGTTCAGTAAGAGCATCCATCTCTTCATCATCTGAACCAGAGTTAAGACGTACTTCCTCATATTCAGATTCAGAGTCAGTCTCAGCTTGAGACTTTTTAGATCCCTTATTTTTTTTCTGCAATTAATGCAGATCCAGCATCGTTTATAGATTCTTTTAGTTGTTGCTGGGCCACTTTCTTCTGTTCCATGATTTGTTGATGATTTAGAAGGAAACCATAGATAGATCTTAGATCATATTTTCCTAAGGTTCCTCCAGCATGAAGTGCAATGGTGATCTTATTGAATTGTTCTGGTAACACATCCAAGAACTTGAGTACCAACTCATTCTCATCTTTCTTGACACCTACCAAGATCAGATCATTTATCAAGCATTGAAATCTGGTAAACAAATCTGCCAGAGTTTCATTATTTTTAGCAAAGAATGTTTCATAAGAACGACTCAGATTTGTCTTCTTATGTTGCTTGACCAAGTTAGTGCCTTCATACGTAACACTGAGAGTATCCCACATCTCTTTTGAAGTTTGGCACCCAGCCGCAGTATGTAGAAGAGGATTTGTCAAAGCATTTGCTATAATGCTTTGTGCCTTGTCATCAAGGGTGAATAGTTTACGATCTTCCTCAGTCCAAGATGCTTCAGGCTTGGGAGTTTCTCCAGAGGGAACAGTTTTGTTAGTGGCAGTAATATGAATCATTGGTATGATTGGGCCATCTTGAATCACGGTACTCATCCTGTGATCCACGGACTTCAGATATAGCATGGCTCTAAACTTCCACATATGATAGTCAGTGGCATCAAAAATAGGACACCCTTTTGCCGCCATTGTTGGTATATGACTTGATTGCTTGTTAGTAGACATCTTAACCTCTTGACAGCGGATCTTGATCTTCAACTTATGAAGAAACTTTCTCTTATACCGGTTGTTGGTCCCAAAGAGGGTGAACAAGCAACCGATATAGTGTAGAAGGGGGGGGATGAATACACTTTAAACAAATAATCAAATTAATCAAACGTATATTCAATGATCAAATAGAACAATAACTATTATCACTCTCTAATCAAATCAACAGGATGATTTGATATTACAATGATTATAAACTCAACTCTCCCTCTAAACACTCTTGAATCACAAACTAATTGATGATCGAATTTCTTGTTAAACTGATTAACAAGAACTCTTGAAAACTCTCTCGAACTTTGAACTTACGAAGTTATCGCAACACACGCGTATCAAGTATCACAAACACACGAACATTTTGCAACTTATGTAGTGTTGCAACTTATGCAGTATTCGTGCGTATGCATGCGTTCTTTTGTAAAACCCATAAGAAGGTTTTTACTTATACTTGATTTATCTATGAAAAAATCGCTGTTTAAAGATAGAACTTATCTTTTCTTTAAAACCTTAACAAACTCCTTAATCAGAACATATCTAATTAATTCCGTTTGAGATTTCTATCCAACTAATAGATAGTTTAAATTAGGTTCGGATATCCTAATTTAAATGTCGTAGATATGGAGAGTTTATAACAGAATTTAGAACTTACTTAAATTCTTGAAATGACTTCTGACGCTGAGCTGACTCACTCAGTCTTGACCTTGTCAAGCTGAGTTCTTGAATCTGGGTTCTTGAATCTTCAAGTCTTCAAGTCTTCACTCTTAAAACCTATCTCAGCTTAGAAGTCACCGAGCTATCTAGTACTTACATAGAAAACTCTATATCTGTTTATATGCTGACTACTCAGCTTCAGCTGACTAGTCAGTCTATAACAGTGTTACATAATTCCTAACTCTTAACCTATTATCTATACATATCTATAGTTTATCTCATCAAATCTAACTATTCTAAACATGGGACTAACAGTTTCCGATTTCCGATTTCAAGGTTCTTGTTCTTTTTTACTTTTTATGGAAATAACTAGATTTCAATGGCACATCTAATTTTTGTTCAAGTGTTTATCTTCAAGGTTTTCTTGTTTTTTTATGAAGATTAGAACCAGAAATCTGCTAATCATTTATGAAAAAGATTATGTTCTTCATCCTCTTATGTTCTTCATGTTTGAATTTGGTTTTGTTCTTCCATATCTATGCAAATGGTTAACTAGATTATGTTTCAAATCATTTATGAAAAACGATTAGAACCAAATTATGAAAAAGATTAGAACCACATTATGTAGAACTACATTTGTAGAACCATATCTTTTCATTTCTTGTGTTCGTCATGTTTGAACTTAGGAAGAACATGAATTAAAAAATATAAAATAAAAAGAAAATATGTAGATTACCTTCTAAACAGGTATTAGGTAAACAAATGGGTCAAACCATAAAACTAACAAAACTTAAGGATTTAAATAGAAACCAAACCAAACTTTACGGTTAAACCATTTAAAAAAAACTTTGATGATTATACCGAAAAGTAAGAGAAACTTTAATGATTAAACCATACTTTACCCATTATTATATTAAAAGATTAATTATATATCTTATTTGTTTTTCTCTTATAATGTTTGATATATAATGTTAGGTATAAATATGAATGTACTTTTGTGATCAGCTTATTTTTATCTACATATTGATATAAATTTCATCCTCATACGATATTTATTTAAAAACTATAAATTTGTATTGAAATTATAATACTAAAAAAATACATTTTGTTAGATAATTATCATCTTTAATATTTAATATATATTAAAAGTGAATGTGATCATCCTAATTTTTTCATCAATTATTCCTCTTTATTTTCAGAAATGACTTTACAAGTGAGTTCTTTTCTCAAATGTTAATTTTTAGGTGATTTAGTATGTTAACACTTCAATATCATTACAAAAATATTTATTTAAATCATTTAGTAAATACAGTTATCTATTTTCGTGGTTATTTATATAAATGTGTATACTGATAAGATTAAATTACATTTATCAGGAATTTATGAATAGTAACTTCTTGATAAATGGTTATATAATACATATTCCTAAATATAAGCAAACTCATACTTTGGCGTAGTAGTAATGTAGTGTTGATAGTACGCAACAGGCTAGGAGTTCGAATCTTTATATTAATATTTAGAAAGACCATGTTGCCTTTTTTTTCTTTCCTAAAAGTTCATGTTGCTATTTTGATTTAGGAATGCCATAACTCTTATATTTATAATTAAATATATTTAATTTTTTTTATTTTTTCTTTTTATTACTTTTAACATATAATATTTGGGTTAATATCCCTCATGTTTAGTCAAGCTAACTTTCTCTTGTTGTTTTTAAAGCTCAAACCTAAGTCAAGCATGCCAGTTTTGATAAAAAATGTCGTTACTAGCATGTCTACTAGCTTCTGGTAGTGGAAATGGGTCGTTGGCTAACATGGCCTCCAAATGGTCGATAATTTGTGAAGGTGATAACTCGGTGTCGTCTAGATCATACAAATTTGTATCCGAAGTTCTTACCTCTAGTGTTCAACTTCCTTGTGCTCCTTTGTGAATTGACAAATGGAGATTAAGTTGGATGTGGGTTGTCTTTCAACTTCCTCTACACTTAGAGAATAAGAGGGTTCAAGATCTACATTCCCAAATGTGTCGGGTTCCGGAGGTGAGTCGAACTCAAAATAACGTACTCTTCGGTAAGAGGTGAGACATGTGTTGTAATTTGTGGGCTTGAGATGTGCACCTCATCCATTATAATCTTCTCTTCTTCAACTTTTTAGCACTCGTGAAAATCATGGTAAAAATTGACTTAAAGTTCTTGTTTTTCCTCTACAACAAGTACCTTGAATATTTGGCTTTCTTGCAAATAAGCCTCGTTCTCCTATGTACTTGTTGGATTGACTAACTATCTCATCCTTAACCTTGAGAAAGTTAGCAACAACATCTTCCAAACGGTTTTCTTCTATTATATATGGTTCACATGGTGGTTTTTGGTTAGGTGTGCAAGGTTTTTGGGGTCTTTGGTATTCGAAAGGGTAGTCTTGAAATTCTTGGTAATATCTCGTGTAATCCATACTCTCAAAGTTACATGCTTCTCCCATTGAATATCCATCACCCATACCCATATATGCTTGATCACCCCACTCATTGTTTGACGGGGTTGCATTGTCTATCAAGTTCCTAGAATCATATTCTAGAATGTAACAATTACCTTGATAATCCCATGCTTCCCTTTCATAAACCGTTTGTTGCCACCGATTATTCATGTTTCCCACATTTTAAATTCAACCATACTTCAAAATACCTATAAGAGAAACTCAAGAAATACCAAAGATCAAAGTAGCAAGTAATATGTAAGAAAAATAAAAGCAATAAATCCCTTAGTTTCCTAAAAGAGGATCAACTAAGAAAAAAAGGAATATCATTTCCACAAGATAGGTCACCATTCCCCGGCAACGGCGCCAAAAACTCTTGATGTGTGGTTAGAGAAAGGTGAGTGAAATGATGATTCGGTTTTAAACTAGATATGACTAACTCGCAACATGGCAGTGTACAGGTCGTTTGTTAGACTTCAATACTATGATATTAGTTAATTCTTAGTCTTTTGAAAGTAGGATTTGTAATTTTAAAAATAAACAACCGAAAATAAAAGCAATGACCACGTGATGACTAAATAAGAGAACAAGAAATTGATGAAATAAGAGATACTATGGGAAAAGAGTGTTCGCTTAGAAAGAATCCCCCTAACTTGTAGTGTAACTTCCTCGAATTGGGCGTAGTTGTGACTAATAGATACATGTGAGTAATTTGAATAAATTAATGAATTATGTATATTTTAGTTGATTAAATGAGATTATAAAGTTAGTAGTGTTGTGAATAAATAAAATGAATTAGTGAATGGTTTTGGATAAGGATTCCAAAAATACCCCCGCTAGTTAAAACGGGTAAACGGATATTAAGTTGTATGTTGAAAAGGGTAACAAAATACCCTTTGTGGATATTTTGAGAACCAAAGGGGGTTCAGCCTTTGGATATATACAAATATTCAAAAAAAGAAAACACAGACAATTGCAAACACACACACACATACTTTCTTGAGTTCTTGAAGAAGCTTTGAAGATTTGGTGTTGTTAATTCAAAAGAAAGGTTAGAATGTATTTCTTATGGAATATAAGCCCAATTTATGGTAGTTATGTGTTTAATTCTTGCTGGAACCTCATACTTGATATGAAGAACTCCATGGTTGAAGATATGAAGCTTACTTGATTAGTGGGTTTTGTAAGTTTAATGGTTTTAAATGGAATTGATGGGTTCTTAATGTTTGTTTAAGTGATATATAAAGTTTTTATGTGTTTTAGAAGTGATTTTAGCAAGTTTCAGATTATGATTATATGATATTTTAAAGAATAAGTCAGCTGGAAGATGAACAAGAAGAAGATAATGTTGCAGGTCGGCGCGCTACGCGACACGCTACGCAGCGTGACTAACTAGGGAACACGACGCGTTCCCGATAAGTCATGTGACCTTCATGTTCATCCGAATTTCACTCATACGACTTTGTGGTCCGACCTTCGGACAAAATTTTGGTCCGACTTTTGATGGTCCGACTTTTGATGGTCCGACCTTTGTGATTCGACTTTGTGGACGCGACATGTTCTGTTCTTGGACGCGACGTGTCCGGTGAAATTCAGGATTAACAATTTTGTTTGTTGATCATTTCGAGGCATGTGTTGCACTGGTTTATATGAGATTATAGTATGTTGTTTATGAAGATTAGGAGGTTCCTATTTGTGTTCTAGTAGTAGAACCTCGTGTGTGTAAACGTTTAACACAAATAACGATGTTTAGGTGAATCTGACGTAGTAGAAGAACCGGAGCAGTGTATCTGTTTATTGTAAACTCCACAGGTGAGTATGGCTTTCATAAGTCTCAATAGAGGGGGCTTTTCATGCTAGTTGGCTAACCCGATTAATTGAATACTATAGTTTGATATATGTTGTAGTTTCTAATTCAGAAATGCGTAAAGATGAAGGTTTAAGCCTTACCAAGTTGTTTGGATATGATATGACATGCTTAATACTTGTTGATTATATGTTACTATGCATGCTATAGGATCCAGATTGGATCCGACTCGTTGAACTTGTTGCTATGCATGCTATAGGATCCTGATTGGATCTTCCTCGTTGAACTCGTTAATATGCATGCGAATTGAATAATACTGATTGGATCAATTTTGTGTGTGTGAATTGTCCATGGACTACTAGTGGATTGAGGTCAGCCAGTTGTAGCTGGATCCCACTAGTGGTTAAGGCCAGCCAGTTGTAGCTGGATCCTATAGGGCCTTTGGGTCATAAATTGGGATCAACGGTGACTTGGGGGGCCATTCCGAGTCTAGGTTCGACAGGACCACCATTCCTTAATGAGTTGGGGCTTTCGAGCCGGAAGTACCCTTTGGCTTCATAACAATGTTTGGTGGACTGATGTATGCTCCCTCATAGTGATGATGGTTATGTCTGATCCCCCAGTTTGGGTCGTTGAGCGGGCCTGGCTATCCTGTAAGACATGACTCTTACTGATCTTGTCAGTACACCTCAATATGATAGGATAACATTGATTGCTTATTCCTATGTTATGTGGTTTGCTATATTGATAATTGTGATATGTTAGTACTCAATAGCTATTTTATATAGCTAGTGTTTCTTCATTGACTCTTTTTACAAGTAAAGATTAGGTGGCCTGGTGAGATGGGTTGCCTGATGATGGTTGTAAATACTTTTGGGAAGGAACACTTTGTGTATGCTATTTTCTTATATTATGGTCGGTTGTAGGTTAGAATAACACCAAACATGTTTTTTCGGGTTTTGATTTGTAAATATATGATGTTAACTTTTGATTTAAATTTCCGATGCTTATTATAGTAATATCTTATTTTCAAATGGACCCACGCGTATTAAAGATTTGATTTTTTACTAAATTCACTGTTTTACGAAAGTGGTGTTACAATTAGGTATCAGAGCCTATGTTTGAGGGAATTAGATACTTGAAAGAGTATTCAGTCTCAAACTTGGGCCCGACCGTAATCAAGTGTTCCTTAAGGGGTTGAGTGTGAGTGTAGCATGGTTACTACATCTAGTAAACTAACTTGTCAAGTTGATAAGTAGATATAGTAGTGTATTAAACACTCTTTCCTATTGTATAGCAAGTTGAGAAAAGATGTCGGCACAACATAGTAATACTGAACAAGCTCTGAAAGAAATAGAAGATGAGGCTTCTGATATACTTCATAAAGCTAAGAATGAGCAGTCCCAACATTACTCACAAGGTGGTAGACCTGAGCAGGGTCAAGAGGCACATATAAGGCGCCTAGAAGAAGAGCTCTGTCTGGAAAAGAAGCTGCTGTTGCAAACCACCTTGGGCAAAACCCATCATACGTGTTCGTTTAAGAAGTTCTTGTCTTGTAAACCACCAACGTATGAGGGGAGTGATAACCCCTCAGTTACTATGTAGTGGCTCCAAGAAATGGATCAAACGTTTGAATCATGTGAGTGTGAGCCGGAGTATTACGTGAAATAAGTAGTACTTATGTTGAAGGGGCACACCATTTTCCGGTGGGATACCGTGAAGGCCTTTGTTAGTAAAGAGGTGTTGAGTGCTCTGTCATGGGAGCAATTTTCTGAGAAGCTATTGAAAAAGTATTGCACGGAGTATGATATGGAGAGAATGGAGCGGGAATTCAATAATCTCCATAAAAGAGATAAGTCAATGGAGGATCTCATCACTTATTTCACTCATTACTTCTTTCACCGACAAGATGAGATTCGTTCCACATGCGATACCAGATGAGAATGCCAAGATAAGAAGGTTTGTGGGAACCTTACCATTAGAGTTTCGCGCCAATGTACGAGCGGCTTTTAATCTGGATCAGGCTTTTGAAGTAGCTCGACAAATGGAGGGAGACCGTCTCCGATTCAAGGGTGAATCTGCCAGTAGGGGTTATAAGAGGAAGTTTCAGCTATCCTATAAATTGGGTCCTTCCAAAGGACAATCCTCTACAGGTGGAAGAATTGATACATCCAAGAAACCGAAACCTGATACTCCTTGGTATTCTCAGTGTCGAACTTACCATTCTGGTCAGTGTTCTAAAGCAACCAGGAGATGTTGGAGGTATGGGCAGAAAGGGCACACTAGTGCTGAATACGGATACAAGGAAGATGTTTGTTATTGGTGCCACAGGCCCGGGCACAGAATGGTTGATTGATTGGAAAAACAAAGTGCAAGAACAAAAGGGTCCTTGTCGGGCAAAGAAGAGAGGGTGCCCCTTGCGCAAAAGGGAGGGCAAAGGCGGCAGGGGATGTGATCACTCGTCCATTCCTTATTAATTACACCACTACATGTGTATTATTTGACTCAGGAGCTACTTATTTCTTTCTCTCTATGTCTTGTCGTAATAAGCTGCAATTGCCTGTTTCCCCATTAACTGATCCACTTAAAGTAGAGGTTGCTAGTGGTAAGGTAGTCTCTGTTACTCATAGTGTTCCCGCGGCGGTCATTGATATCCATGGGAATAGTTTCCCTATCTCATTTCTTATTATACCTATCGCGGGATTTGATGCGGTGATTGGAATGAATTGGCTCTGCAATCGAAACGCTAAGATTCTCTGTTCTAAAAAGATGATTAATATTCCTTTATCCGACGGGTCGTATGCAAAAGCTCGAGGAGAGAGACGGGAGTCTGACATTCCTGTCATCTCTATTATTAAAGCCCAGAAGTCTATCAAGAAAGGTTGTGCCTCCTACTTAGCATATGTAATTGATGCCAAGATGGAGAAACAACCTGTTAAAGATATCAGGGTAGTGTCTGATTACCTTGAGGTGTTTCCTGAAGTACTGCCCGGTTTGCCTCTGGTCAAAGATGTTGAATATCGAATCAAACTTGTTCTAGGAGCTACTCCAGTGGCTAGAGCTCCTTATCGTCTTGCTCCTTTTGAAATTTGTGAGATGATGACCCAGATTAAGAATTACTTGACAAAGGCTTCATTCGCCCGAGTTCCTCGCCATGGGGAACTCTAGTGTTGTTTGTCATGAAGAAGGATGAAACTATGCGTATGTGTATCGATTATAGGGAGCTTAAGAAGAGAACCGTGAAGAATAAATATCCTCTTCCACGTATAGATAATCTTTTTGATCACTTGTAGGGAGCAACCTATTTCTCTAAAATTGATCTTCGGTCGGGGTACCATCGGGTGCTGGTTCATGAAGAAGATATTCCTAAGACTGATTTTCGAACTCGCTAAGGTCATTATGAAATTTTGGTGATGCCATTCGGCTTAACCAATGCCCCTACCATTTTCATGGATCTAATGAATCGTGTGTGTCGTCCATTTCTTGATAGATCCGTAATTGTGTTTATTGACGATATTCAAGTACTGGAAACCCTTAAACGGTAGCAGCTATACGCTAAACTCTCTAAGTGCCAGTTCTGGCTTTGGGAAGTGCATTTCCTTGGCGATGTGATTTGCAAAGAAGGTGTCACAGTAGATCCAGCTAAAGTGGAAGCTGTGACAAATTGGGGAGCTCCCCGAACTCCTTCTGAGATCAAGAATTTTCTTGGCTTAGCTGGCTATTATCGGTGGTTTATTCGTGATTTCTCTAAACTAGCGGGTCCTTTGACCAAACTAACTCGACAGGATGTAGCTTTCGTGTGTTCTGAAGCCAAGGAGAAAGCATTCCAGTCTTTGAAGCGATTTTTATGTGAATCTTCGGTCTTTACTTTGCCTAAGGGTTTGGAAGAATTTGCTGTTTATTGGGATGCCTCTTACGCGGGGTTAGGTTGTGTTCTGATGCAACGTGATAAAGTGATTGCATATGCTTCTCCGTAATTAAAATCACATGGGAGGAACTACCCAACTCATACCTAGAGCTTCCTGCTGTGGTGTTTTCCTTGAAATTGTGGAGACACTATCTTTATGGCACGAAGTGTGTAGTTTGAACGTATCACAAGAGTTTGCAATACGTCTTTACCCAGAAAGAACTCAATATGAGGCAACGTCAATGGCTTGAGTTAATTAAAGACTATGGTTGTTAAATCCATTACCATCCTGGTAAATCCAATGTCATAGTGGATGCCTTGAGCCTTAAAGGATCGTCAGCAGAAGCTAAGTTTATGAAGATTATAGTGGTGCCGGATATAATTGCAAAATTGAAGGAATCATAGCTGTAACACCGCTTTGCAAAACAACGAAATTACTAAAAATTTGCATCTTTAATTGTAACGCCGCTTCGCAAAACAGCAAATTTACTAAATATTCGCATCTTTTATATGCGTGGGTCCCTTTTTAAAATCATTAAGTAACAGTTATGTAGCGGAATTTAATTTCAAAAGATTACACCAGATATTTACGACTCACAATTCAGAAACATGTTTGGTGTTACATAGACAATGACTGACCATAAACAACATAATATAGCGTACATAAAGTTTTCCTTCCCAAAAGTTCATACACCCAGCAACATGCAACCCAACTCACTAGGCCGCCTAATCTTTACCAATAAAAATGGTCAACGAAGCAACATTAGCTATATAAAATGGCTAGTGAGTACTAACTTATCACAAGCATCAATAAAGCGAGTCACATAACACATGAATAAGCATTCAATGCTATCCTATCATATTGCGGTGTGCTGACAAGATCAGTAAGAGTCATATATTGCAGGATAGCTAGTCCCGCTCAACAACCCAAACCCAGGGATCAGACACAACCAACCTTGTTGGTGGGGAGCGTATAGCAATCCACCAAACATCGTTACAACGTCACAAGAAACATTGGGCCCGAAAGCCCCATCTTTGCGAAGGAATGGTGGTCCTACAGAACCTAGACTCGGTATGGGCCCCCGAGTCCCCGTTGATTCCAATTTCAACACGAAGCTCTCATGAAATCTAGCTACAACCGGCTGACCTCAACCAACTAGTGGGATACAGTTACAACCGGCTGATCTTAATCCACTAGAAGCAGCACTCAGACAATTCACACACACATACATATGATCCAATCAGGGTCCATCAATCTGTATGCATATTCAAAAATTCAACAAGGTGGATCCAATCGGGATCCCATAACATACGTATTGTAACATCCTGAATTTGGGCCTAGTTGTTATATAGGCTTTGGTATGTTATACGTGATTATTATGTGAGTAAGTGTTTATTTACTTATTGATTATGGAAATTGCTTAGTTTAATTATTGGTAATTAATTAAGTAAATGGGATGTTTATATATATGTGAAAAGATATTACTGGAAGAATTTAAACCAATAAATGTATGTATGTGAGCATGTATGTATGTGTAAAGTTAGAGAAGAATTGGTATTCACCAGAGGATTGGTTTTCACTTTGAAATCTGCCTTAGTGTGTGTATGTGTTTTGAGAGAGAAAGAAGAACAAGAACACAAACTTGAAAAGGTGAAAGCTAGGATTGTTGGTTGTTAATTCAAAGTAAAGGTATGAATATGTTCCTAGCTTGAATATGATCATATTAACATGATTTTCTGATGATATATATGTATATATGATTTTCTAATGATACATGTTATAAGATGTTTATACATGTTTTAGATGTGTTCATATTGGATTTCAAGTTTGTAAATCGGATTTGGAGAGTTGTAAGTCGGCTGGATATTGAAGAAGATGATGCAGGGTCTGACGCGACGCGACGCGTCCGGGAAGAGAACGCGACGCGTTCTTGAGAAGTATCAGATTCTTGTGGGAATCCGAGAGGAAATCCGATTGTTGCATCCGAGACCCAAAATCCGATGATGGGAATCCGGAGGAGTGAAATCCGACAGTGTAAATCCGGAACATGAAGTCCAGGACTCGAAATCCGACACTGTGCTCCGGATTTGGGGAAATCCGATAGATTTCCTCGACGCGACGCGTCGGTTGCTTGGAGGCGATGCGTCCGCGGTTTTGGGTGTTTTCTTGGTTGTTTGCTTTGTTTAAAGCTTTGTGTTATATGTTTATACGTATGTGAATCATACATGTTTATGTTTGATCAAAGGGATATAAATATATGTGTTTGGCATATATTTATGAATCGGTTACAGATTTCAGTTTATTCTGATCTCAGGAAAGGACAAGGCTCAGTAACATTAGACCACTGAGTGGGAGTTCGAGGAACTCGAGATGAGTGGATGTTTACTCACGGGTGATATTAGTTGTAACTGGTTTGGTTGCAACTATATGTGGATTGATGCATGGATAGACTGTTTGTCTGCTAATTGATTAACTGTGATATGTTAATTGATTGTTGTGCATGTGGTGACGTCAGCTATTGGCTGGGCATATTGGGTTGGGTTTGTTTGCTATCGGCTAATCAGTATTGTGATCTTTTGATGCATTTGTTGCAATTTAAGATAATACTGTGTGAGAATAGCAAATAGAGTATCGGTAAACCTTTGCGTTGACCGGCGTTGGTTGTAGGTTCCTGCAGAACCACCGGTCTTCTCGTGAGGCAAAGGGTGATTATGTGTTTACTGTTGTTGATATCATGCGGTTACTTGCTAGTATATCTGTAATGCCCCAAATTTAAAAAGAACCACAATGGTACATAAAATTCATTTATAAAATGCACATTTAGTTTAAAACGTACGCGAAAGCATTTTACTATAAAACCAAGGTACTGCCAAAAGATATATACAAGAGTACATACCTAGTGTACTTTAAAAGTTGAATATTTACAGAAATGGGCGTTAAAATTGTTTCAAAAGAGTAACCCAAAAAGTAGTCAAACAGGAGCCTTGCCCTTATCCTTGCCTCGTCCTCCAAAAGTTTAAAAAGTAGTATCTGATAAGCTACGAGAGCTTAGTGAGTATTCCAAACTAATAACATATAAAAACACGTATAGAATCATATAAAGATAATACACGTATGTCAGATAATCATCGCTAACCACTGGTTCTAGACCCAGGGCAGCCACCTTTGTAACAGTACTGTATCACCTTTGAACCTTACTTCACATAGCAGTTCGGTATATATAGACATATGAATAACATTACATGTTATAATCTGCTATGATAGAATACATGCTGCAGATATGATTAATAGTCTAGAAGACTCACCTTATGATATATATGATATGTAATGATCCATAGGTAACGATAACTCAGATAAGTAATTCAATCACCGTCCTATAGGAATAATTTAATAAAGTGTCACAACACTTGAATACTGATCTAAAATAGGGCCTACACGGGCCGTGTATCTCTACACGGGCCGTGTCCCTCATAATACACGACCTATGCTGGCTACATGGCAAGTGTCATCCAATCCTACTACACGGGCCGTATACCTCATGGTCTACACGACCATGTAACCCTACATGGCCTTGTGACCGCCTTTGACAATCCAACAATTCAAAATCCGCAAGTTCATACTACACGGGCCGTGTACCTCTACACGGGCCGTGTATCTAACAGACATTCTGACAGTTCATCCAAAAAGTGTCGGATTTTCGCTATAAATTCGTAAAAACTCTAGGAAAACATGCAAGGAGTGTTTTCCTACACCCCTTATGATAAAGGAACATAATCCAATGATTTATAAACACTTCTAACATGATTCACCATAGAATCATGTATTTAAACTCACAAAACCTCAAGAACAAGAGTTTATTCATACCTTAACAAGCAAGGTTAGATTAGATGCTATAGAACTGAAGTTGTAGCTGTGTTTTTGGCTCTTAGAATCACCAGAGAACAAATAGAGCTATTATGTTTTAGTTCTTGAACATTTATGTTTGCATGAACTTCTAAAGAAACAACCATATATATATATATATATATATATATATATATATATATATATATATATATATATATCTAAGTATGGCCTATTAGCATTTTGGTCCCTAGACTTGTAATACTTATATTTTTTGGCGGTTTTAACCCCTCTAGTTTTAAAAGCACATCTAATCGCATAATGGTAACTGCAATTAAATCACTTCCTATTTAATTATTAAATATAAGGATTTTCGAACCTTGGGTGTTAGAACTCTTCCCCACTTGAAATGATTTCGTCCTCGAAATCAGCTGTTGAAGAGTTCTGGATAGTTATGCAACGTCTCCTGTTCTGGCTCACATGTAAAGTCTGAGCCTTTTTTGTGTTTCCATTGAACTTTAACCAGCCCAATCTGTTTATTACGTAGAGTCTTGATCTTTTTCTCCAATATAGCTATAGGTTGCTCCACATAGTTCAGTTTAGCATCAATAGTAACATCTTCCAACAGTACAATTGCGGACTCGTCTGCTAGACATTTTCTGAGGTGTGAAACATGGAAGGTGTTATGAATCTGAGACAATTTATCTGGCAATTCTAATCTGTAAGCAACCTTTCCCACACGAGCAATAATTTTGAATGGTCCAATAAACCTTGGACCGAGTTTCCCTCTCTTTCTAAATCTGATCACGCCTTTCCACGGCGACACTTTTAACAACACATAATCTCCCACCTGAAACTCAAGTGGTGATCTATGTTTATCCGCATAACTCTTTTGTCTACTTTGGGTAGTAAGCAATCTATCTCTGATGAGCTGTATCTGTTCAGTGGTTCGCTGTACTACTTCTATGCTACCCAATTCTTTCTGACCCACTTCACCCCAGCATACCGGAGTTCTGCACTTCCTACCATATAGCATTTCATACGGTGGCATCCCAATAGTGGAATGATACCTGTTGTTGTATGAAAACTCTGCTAAGGGTAAATAAGAATCCCAGCTCCCCCCAAAATCTATAAGACATGCCCGCAACATGTCCTCTAGGGTTTGAATACTTCTTTCACTCTGACCATCAGTCTGAGAATGATATGATGTGCTGAGATGTAGTTTAGTTCCGAGATCTTCGTGAAACTTGCTCCAGAATCTAGAAGTAAATATCGTGTCTCTGTCTGATACAATAGAAACTGGCACGCCATGACGAGTCACAATCTCTTTCAAATATATATCTGCCAATTTTTCTGAAGAATAAGTCTCCTTGATGGGAATAAAATGAGCACTTTTAGTTAACCTGTCTACAATTACCCATATTGCATCATAACCACGTGGGGTTTTGGGTAATTTGGTAATCAGGTCCATTGTAATGTTTTCCCATTTCCAAACTGGAATTTCTAAGGGCTGTAACTTCCCGTCAGGTTTCTGGTGTTCAGCTTTCACTTGTAAGCACGTAAGGCACTTTTCCACATACTTTGCTACATCACGTTTCATGCTTGGCCACCAATAATCAACTTTTAGATCCTTATACATATTTGTAGCTCCTGGATGAATAGAAAATCTGGATTTATGAGCTTCACTAAGAAGTGTCTGATGTGTGTCACCATAAATCGGTACCCAAATATGACCATAACGGGTCCAAATATCACGACTGTCTTTAGTAAGATAGGCCACCTGCCCTTTTATTCGCTTAGAGTTATGATTCTTATATTTGATTCCATCAAGCTGAGCCGTTCGTATCACATCAATAATAGGCGTAGTAACAGTCATCTTTAAAGTTTGATTCTTCACTAGAACTGTTCCTGACTTTCTGCTTAAAGCGTCAGCTACCACATTTGCTTTTACTGGATGATAAAGAATATTACAATCATAATCTTTTAATAATTCCAAACAACGCCTTTGCCTCATGTTGAGACTCTTCTGATCCTTGAAATATTCCAAACTTTCATGATCAGTGTAAATAGCGAATCGCACACCATATAGATAGTGTCTCCAAATCTTAAGTGCAAACACCACCGCCGCTAACTCCAAATCATGTGTTGGGTAATTACTTTCATGTGGCTTCAACTGCCGTGAAGCATAAGCAACAAGTCTACCTTTCTGCATCAATACACAACCCAACCCACGATATGAAACATCACAAAATACCACCATATCTTCAACCCCTTCAGGTAATGCAAGGACTGGTGCCTCACATAACTTCTTTTTGAGAGAATTTGGCATCACAAAATGTACGCGGAAGCATTTTACTATAAAACCAAGGTACTGCCAAAAGATATATTCAAGAGTACATACTTAGTGTACTTTAAAAGATGAATATTTACAGAACTGGGCGTTAAAATTGTTTCAAAAGAGTAACCCAAAAAGTAGTCAAACAGGAGCCTTGCCCTTATCCTTGCCGCGTCCTGCAAAAGTTTAAAAAGCAGTATCTTATAAGCTATGAGAGCTTAGTGAGTATTCCAAACTAATAACATATAAACACACGTATAGAATCATATAAAGATAATACACGTATGTCAGATAATCATTGCTAACCACTGGTTCTAGACCCAGGGCAGCCAAACCTTTGTAACAGTACTGTATCACCTTTGAACCTTACTCCACATAGCAGTTCGGTATATATACACATATGAATAACATTACATGTTATAATCTGTTATGATAGCATACATGCTGCAGATATGATTAATAGTCTAGAAGACTCACCTTATGATATTTATGATATGTAATGATCCACAGGTAACGATAACTCAGATAAGTAATTCAATCACCGTCCTATATGAATAATATAATAAAGTGTCACACCACTTGAATACTGATCTGAAATAGGGCCTACACGGGCCGTGTCCCTCATAATACACGACCTATGCTGGCTACATGGCAAGTGCCATCTAATCCTACTACACGGGTCGTGTTCTATACACGGGCCATGTACCTCATGTTCTACACGACCATGTAACCCTACATGTCCTTGTGACCTCCTTTGACAATCCGACAGTTCATACTACACGGGCCGTGTATCTAACAGACATTCCGACAGTTCATCCAAAAAGTGTCGGATTTTCGCTATAAATTCGTAAAAACTCTAGGAAAACATGCTAGGAGTGTTTTCCTACACCCCTTATGATAAAGGAACATAATCCAATTATTTATAAACACTTCTAACATGATTCACCATAGAATCATGTATTTATACTCACAAAACCTCAAGAACAAGAGTTTCTTCATACCTTAACAAGCAAGGTTAGATTAGATGCTATAGAACTGAAGTTGTAGCTGTGTTTTTGAATCACCAGAGAACAAATAGAGGTGCTATGTTTTAGTTCTTGAACATGTATGTGTGCATGAATTTCTAAAGAAACAACCATATATATATATATATATATATATATATATATATATATATATATCTAAGTATGGCCTATTAGCATTTTGGTCCCTAGACTTGTAATACTTATATTTTTTGGCGGTTTTAACCCTCTAGTTTTAAAAGCACACCTAATCTTATAAAGGTAACTTATAACGCAATTATATCACTTCCTATTTAATTATTAAATATAAGGATTTTCGAACCTTGGGTGTTACAATATCTGTGGTGGTTTACTTTAATTCACTTATCTTTGTGCTAATCCCCCACCTCTCACTACTTTTACAGATGGCTGGTAAGTTTTCCGGTTCAGTGTGAGTGGGTGTAGTCTGGGGAATAATTGACAGGCACTTTGATTGGAATTGTGACGAGCGGTAGTTTTTGTAATACTGTTTTTCAAACTGATTGGTTTTGTTAAACAGTGGTTTATCGTCAGTTGTTAATACTTTTATGTTTTGGTAAACGCTTCCGCAGTGTATTTAAAAAGTGAAAATTTTATGGGTGAAAATACTTTGTCACACGTATCATCAAGTTTAACTAGGCGGCTCCAATCTGGATCCGCTGGCATGCACTTAACATATGATCTACAAGTATTAAGCACGGCATATCATATTAAAACAACATTGTAAGGCTTACACCTTCATTCTTAAGCATAGCCGCAATAGAAAAACTACAACATACATCATACTATCATACTTAATCAATCAAATTCGTCAACTAGCAAGCAAGTCTCCCTCTATTAAGACTTATGAAAGTGGGTACTCACCTGAGGATCTTACAACAAACAAACACTTTGCTCCGGTTCTACTAACGCGTTAGGCTCACATAAAACATCGTTACTTATTTTAAACACTTGCACGCGCGAGGTACTATTACTAAAATCAGATTAGAAACTCCTACAGACACCTTAGATCAACTTACAAGGCCACATTGACCTTTTACACGTAACAACACACAAGTTAAGCAATCTGTGAGCTGATACCGAAAAACACCCCTTGCGGCCGCAAGTATCAATGCTTGCACCCGTAAGGGCAGTTGCTTGCGCCCGTAAGCACCATATAAAGTCACTTCGAACCATCCATTCGAAGTCACTTCGAACCACCAACTCGAAGCCTTACTTACGGCTGCAAAGATGGGTCTTTGCGCCTGCAAACACAATTCGAAGTCAATGTGAAGCCACCTCTCGAACCATCAATGCGAAGCAATGCTTTTGGCCTCACGGGCACTTCCTTGCGCCTCACGCACCCTTCGAATTGCCTATTTGAAGCCTCTTGCGGCCGCAAGGATAGAGCCTGATGCCCGCAAGCAAACCTGTTTCAGAACAAGTCGGCTACAACCCCTTGTTTCGACTGTTTTCTTTCAAGGCTTCATAAAACGAGTTTCTAAATTATTCCAGTGTTCATACTTCATGGGGGAACATCCATAAGAGTCTAAAAAAAGTCATTTCGTCATTTATAACAACTTACACACGATTTGGGATCAAATTTAGTCTTTCGACCCATTTGAATCAATTTTCCTGAATTTGATTAAAATCCCCATTTCAAGCTTATTTTGATGTTCCAATCCGTTCATATTAACCACAGGAACAATTTAACGCACTAATTTCACTTCATTGGGTTAATTTATGTTTAACCTGAATTTTGACCTTCAACATACAAACATGGAGGACTTGCACTTACAAGAGGAAGAAGAAGAAGATGAAGATGATGTTGCTAGGAATTTCTACAGACTCTTGGATTCAACTTTGAATGGTTTCTTCAACTTTTCTTCTGAAATTTTCAAGAACATGTAGAGAGAGTTTGTGGATTGTCTATGTTTGAGTTTAAATGTCTACGTGAGGGTATATGGCCTAAACCGACTTTGAGTTCAAACATATCCATAAGGGGTATTTTGTACCCATTTTCAACATACAGTTTGACCCTCGTTTACCCGCTTCAACTAATGGTGATATTTCCGGAATCCTTACTAAAAACCGTTTACTAATTTATTCATCTTATTTATATTACTACTACTTTAACATAAAACAACTAAAACACATAACAACTAAAACACATATATACTTCATTACTTTAATTAAATTATACACACGTGTCAATCATATACAACTATGCCCAATACGAGGATGTTACAATTCTACCCCCTTAACAAGATTCCGTCCTCGGAATCTGCTTAGTGATAAACAGGTGAGGTATCTTGTCTTCATTTCGTCCTCTGTTTCCCACATCAGGTTTGGACCTGAGTTGAGCTTCCATTTTAGAAGTACCAGCTTTACCATCTTCTTACGTAGCTTCTTCACTTTCGTGTAAAGTATTTCAACCAGTCTTCTATGAGTCATTTAGAAGAGTCAACCTTTAGTTCTTGTAATGGTTCTTCAACGTTGCACTTGCGTAAATAGCACACGTTAAAAGTGTTATGGATAACAGCGAGTTTAAGCGGCAGTTCAAGTGTTACCGTCTAATCATTGACCTTTCGAACAACCTTGAAGGGACCTATGAAAAGTGGACTTAACTTGCCCTTTCGTCCAAAACGAATAACGCCATTCCAAGGAGAAACTTTTAAGAACACTCGATCGCCCACATCAAACGTCACAGGATGACGTTTGGGATCCGCATACATCTTCTGCAGGTCACGACCCACTTTCAGCTTTTCGAGAGCCACATTAACTTTGTCAGATGTAATATACACGATCTCAGGCTCGGCGAACTACTTCTCACTAGGTTCCAACCAACAAGTTGGAGTGCGACAACGCCTCCCGTAGAGCATCTCGTAAGGTGGCATTCTAATGCTAGAATGATAAGAATTGTTATAAGCAAATTCAACCAATGGGAGATGAGAATCCCATGATCCACCAAACTCGAGTACACACGCACGAAGCATATCCTCCAAGGTCTGAATCGTTCGTTCAGATTGGCCATCCGTTTGCGGGTGATATGTAGTGCTCAGATGAACACGAGTGCCAAGCTCACGTTGTAAGCTCTGCCAAAAATTAGAAACAAACCGAGAGTCACCACACGATCGGAGACAATAGAACAAGAAAGACCGTGAGGGACACAATCTCATCAATATAAAGTTGAGCCAAACGAGTCAATGACGTAGACTTGTTCATGGCTAAGAAGTGAGTACTTTTAGTCAACCGGTCAATAATGACCCATATCATGTCGTGACCTCTAAACGTCTTAGGCAGCTTTGTCACGAAATCCATCGTGATGTGATCCCACTTCCACATACTGTGTCTACACCCCTGATAAGTCAGCCTATACCATTCACATTCTCCCATCAGAATGTGGATCCAATAAGAGATTCCCTAATGTTGAGTGCATCACACACTCAATCCACTTTCCTTGCACCATTTCTCCATTCTATTCTCACACATGCACAGCCTGCCAATGCTAGTGGTACAAACCAACCACTTGTACAGGGATCAACAGTTTCCCAATGAATTTGAGCTTATTCACCAAAGCTCAGATGAGGGAACCCAATCCTTACCCAATTTCTTAGAACCAATCTGATGGTCCTATAGAGGGTAAACAAGCAACCGATATAGTGTAGAAGTGGGGGTTGAATACACTCTAAAACAATCAATCAAAGTAATCAAAAATATATTCAAAGATCAAACAGATTACAATTATCACTTTCTAATCAAATCAACAGGATGATTTGATGTTTACACTGATTATAAACTCAACTCTCTCTAGACACTCTTGTATCACAGACTAATTGATGATCGAACTTTTTGTTAAAAGTGATTAACAAGAACTCTAAAAACTCTCTTGAACTTTGAACTCACAAAGTTATTGCAACACACGCGTATCAAGTATGACGAACACATGTACTTTTTGCTACTTATGCAGTTGTATTCTATTCGGAATACTGTGTTCTATATATATTGAAACCCATAAGAAGGTTTATAATCATACTCGACATATCTACGAACAAATCGCAGTTTAAAGATAGAACTTATCTTTTCTTTAAAACCATAACAAACTCCTTAATTAGAACATATCTAATTAATTCCATTTGAGATCTCTATCCAGCTAATGGATACTTTAAATTAGGTTCAGATATCTTAATTTAAATGTCGTATATATGGAGAGTTTATAACAAAATTTAGAACTTAAATTCTTGAACTGACTTCGGACGCTGAGCTGACTCACTCAGTCTTGATGTTATCAAGCTGAGTTCTCGACTTCTTCATTCTTTAAATCTTCAAGTCTTCATTCTATAAACCTATCTCAGCTTAGAAGTCACTGAGCTATCTAGTACTTACATAGAAAACTCTATATCTGTTTATACATTGACTACTCAGCCTAAGCTGCCTAGTCAGTCTATAATAGACTTACATAATTCCTAACATTTAACCTATCATCTAGACATAGCTATGGTTTGTCTCATCAAATTTAACTATTCTAAACATGGGACTAACAAACTCCCCCTATTTGATGATGACAAAATATTGAATCAAAGTACGTATAGGTTAACAGAATTATGTTAAACCACTCTGGAACTGACCAAAGTTAGCTCTTGAAATAGGTATTAAACTGATCTATACATATTCATCATTTCTTGAACTTACAAGATTTTAGGTTACAAATCTGTTCTAAGACTTGTATTCTAAGCATTTAAACATACCAATACTTAGATACTAAACTTATCAGAATTGATTTAAGTTCTGAACTTACAAAACTTGTATTACTGAACTTATCAGTTTATACTTGAACATATCAATAGTCAGCTTAAATTTACAAAGCTGTTTATTTGAACACACCAAACAGTTGAACATATCAAACTTAACTTTTCATTAATGAACATACCATTTACATTTTAGCTTGATCATTTTATGCACACTTAGTGCTTAGAAAATTATAGAACTAATCTATTTCATCAATAGGATCTCCAGCTTCCAACCACATATCTGAGCATTTAAGCTCCCAGATTGCTGCCTCTTTGATAGCATCATTCAAAATTTCTTCACCCTCTGGCAGCTCTCTCATCTCAGCTTTTCTTGATCTGATTTCTTTGTTGAGATGGTATCTGAAAACTGAGTTCTGAATTGAGTTATCAAATAGAATCCTCAAGTACAAATCAATTCTAGATTTTCTATCTTCAAGAAACACTAGTTGCCTTCCACATCCAATTAAAGAAATCCTTCCAAAGGTTGAGTGATAAAAGTATTTTCTCTAAATTCAACTCCCTCTGGAACTTGTAAACTGATATTTCGTTTGGCTCGCTGACTTGTTGCTCTGACTCTTACAGCTTTGTTTCTATCTAGGAAGGTATCAATTTCATCAGCTGGAATTTCTCCTAATTGATCGATGCTTATAAAGAGAGTCTTGAGCACATCAACTATCTCTTGTCTGATTTGACTCTTTTTCATTCTTTTGATAGTTGTGGCTACTAACTTTAACTTTGAGAATCCCAACTTATACAGACATCTCATATCTAAACCAATTTCATGCTTGTTGTCTAGTACAAAGTTGATGATTACCAATTCTCCTTTTCTACTCAGTGTGATGGATTCAATCTTGTGATTAAAATGTGTTCTTTTGTAGCAATGCCTTAGATCAGCATCTGGGTAGGGAATTGGAGCAGCTCTTGGTCCAGAATAGTAAGCTTCAGCTTTAGCCTTTTCTCTTTGCAGCTCAGCTTGTCGTTGCTGCTCTTTCATTTTCTCTACTGTCATGCCCAGTTCTTTAGCCATTTCTTGTAACAGTTGCTCAGCAAGCATGTCACTGGCTTTCTGTGCTGCATCAGCTTCGTCACTCGAGTCAGGTTCATATGCAACTGGTTGATACTGACCTTGTTGCTCTGGCTCTGGCTAAACAATGATGACTTTTCTTCTCTTTACTAGAGACACAGTACTTGTTCATTTCTTTCTTTTTACAGTCTCAAACACTTTGCTTCCCCTTATCCATTTGTGATGCTAGAACAGACTCAGCTTCAACAATCTTTGACAATTCAGCTTGAGGGAAATTTGTAGGCACAATCTGAAGTGTTTCTTTATGTGGAACTTCTTGTGGAACTGATTGAGCTTGTGGCTGTTGTTGGGAAGGCTGATCTACAGTGCTCACGAACTGATCATGAACTTCTTCCTCGATTTGTACTTCCTCTGTAAGCTCCCACTCAACATTATCAGATTTCTTTGATTCTTCCTCCCCCTTTTTTGTCATCATCAATAGGGGAGGGTCCTGATTTAAGCACAAAGCTTTCCAAACTGGCCACATAGTTTGATAGATCATTCAGCTTTTGCATCTGTTTAGCTTTATCACCTTTTCTTTTCTTGTGCAGGAGCACAAACTGAGTTTGTAAATACTCCATAATGGCTTGAGCATCATTTGCCATCAGCTTGGGGTCCTCTAGTCCCCGCTTGACCTCAAAGTCCTCCTGACCAGTGGAGGAATGAATTTCCACTGTAGGAGTGGCTGTTGAGTGTTCCTCAATAGGTGAGATTGTGGGCCCCATATCTAAAGGTTAGCACTGACCTATGGAATCAAGGGGGCCAGATTGGAGACCCTGTAAACCTTCCTGGTGTATGAAAGGTTCATTGACAGGTCGTGCGAGAGTGTGTAAGAATGGAAGAGAAGAATAACCAATGTCGTGAACTATGGTAGTGGGGTAGGCTGGGCTTAGTGGTAAGGATGGGGGTAGTTGGCCCTGGGGAGAGGTCATATGTTCAATGTGACCTTCATGTCTCTATGAAGGCATAGAAATAGGTTGTCCCATGGCTAGGATGGGTATGGGTTGAGTAGACACCATACCCGGCTTAGGATGACTTGGTGAAGTAAGCCTTGAGGTTTCCACCTTAAGAGAAGGTGTCTACCCCTCAGCTCCTGCCGGTGGAGGTGTCAGTGTGACATCAGCTCTAAGGTCCTTTTGAGGTGAAGGATCACCCTTGGCAGATTTGCGTGTATAGGTGTAGGATATATCCTTGGTAGTAGTGGGTTGACCAAGGTTAGTTGTAGAGTGGATAGTATATGGAGATGTTTGTGGTGGGGGAGAAGGGTTAGATTGAGATGGGCTTGACTCAGTCTTATCTCCCAATTTAGGAGGTAGAGAAGTAAAAGATAGAGAAGGAGATAAGGGATGAGAAGGTATACCTGCTGCACGTAGCAATGGTGACTCAGAGCTAGGAAACAGACTCCTTTGCTCAGAGCTCGAAGTGGTGGAGGAAATTCTTTGAGCACCAGGTCTGATATTAGTCCTAGGTTGTTCAGCTTGAGAGGACTCGGCCTCAGAATCAACAGCTTCACCCTCTTCTTCCTCAGCTTCTTCCTCCGTCTCAGCTTCACTAGACTCAGGATTCGGAAGCTGTGCATACGCCCTCATCTGATGTCACACCCCGCTAAAGCGGAAACACGAGGTGTCACAACACAAGATACCATCGCACAAGGTAAATAGATAATAACCATTAGATTAAATTAACAAAATAAGTAGTTTGGATGAAACATAAATAAAGGTTACATAACCGAATAATATTTAAAGGACATTGTCTTGTACGATGCGTAAATAAAATAGATATTGTTTTTATAAAATGTGACGATGAAGATGAAGATGCCACACATCATGTTTGTAAGCATAAGGTACCTAACGGCGGTCACCTGAAAGCACGGTAAAAGAAAGAAAACGGGTCAACTACTAGAGTTGGTGAGTTCATAGGTTCTTAATGTATGCACAAAACATCTTTTAAATGAGAAAAGTTTAAATAATTGATGGAAGTTTTTGAAATAAAATAAAAGTATGCATGAATGATAGAAGATGTATTATACTGCCCAATACGTTGCACATGGTAGTAATAGACTATGATGATTGTTGCTTGAGCCATTATCCAACCTAGCCGACAACCAATTGCCCATGATAAACCTAACGCCTATATTAAATGACGTTAGTAGTGGTAAAGTACATCTATAGTTCGTCAACCATAAATGGGAGACGTCGGAATCTCCAAATAGCGCTACTTACAAATACCATCGGCTCACTAGCGGAGTTAAGGAATAATGTCCAACGAAAGGGCCTTACAACGATCACCCAAGCACATCAAAGAATAATACCATAAGTGCTCAAAATAATATTTGAAATAAATAAGAAGTTAGGCAATAAACTTTTCATGAAACGTATACACATGCTTTCACCCCAAAATAATATGAAATACGGTAAAAAGGGGCTATGATACTCACTCGGTATGCAAAGGTGTTTTCTTGTAAGGATTTCTTGTTCCTACCGATGCTCCTTTCCTAATATAAAAGGTATGTAGCTCTATTAGACTTATTTTATTTATTATTTTGTATTATTTATTTGTGGTTAACTTATTTATTTAAATAGTTAAAGGTTGTCTCTATTTTTCCATAAATCATAAGTGTTCACTGAAATTTTCAGTTCTTTGAGTTGAACTTTAAAAATTAAAAACTATAATTTAGGAGTCATATTAAGGCTTGATATTTTAATATAATCTTACTACATATTTCTATAATGTCCAGTAAAAATATAGGAATTTATAATCCATGTTTAGTATTTTTAATAATTAAAAGTGTATAGGATGTCCACTGATCAGTGTCTGGATGACATGTTGTTACTAAAACGTCTGTTTAGGGCTCATACGACCTCCTTTTTACATGATTCAAACTGGGAAATAACCACGAATCACAGATTAAACTTTTAAAAAAAAACTAGACGTAATTTGACCCAAGAATGAGTTAGTTACACGCGTTTAAAGTGTACCCTTCTAAATCTGCCAGACTTCCAGATTCAACATATGGGTCTTTTTAAATATGTTTGAAGGATCAAACGTTCATGAAAATTAGTGAATCCAGGTTTAAATGAAAGGTAACACTTTAAACTAATATTAGCAAAAAGAATCAACCGATTTTGATACCTAGAATTCCAGATATAACAAAAACAAGTAGGGAGTTCTAACATCAGATTCTGCCAGATTTGTGATTCTTTTTGCTTATGGGTCATAACTTTAATATAACATGTTTATATTCATGAATAATCATATTGTATGAATATAAGCTTTGATAATACATGTGTTCTTACAACAATGGTAGGATGATACACATTTTATGTGTTCCTCACAACATTTGTTAAGATGAAACACATGCATGATCAAAGTCTTATTTTCTTGATTTTTAGTTGATTAAGTTTCATACAACAACGGTAGGATGATGCACATTTCATGTGCTCCTTACAACATTGGTAGGATGTTTATATTTACACGATTATATATATATAAATAAAGGAAATAAGATGAACAACAAAGAAAATAAATAAAAGAAAGAAGAAAGAAGAAGAGAAGAAAGGTAGAAGAGTAGAGATGGGTGTTTTATGATCATCTTACCACTCTTTTCCTTGATTTTGTCTTTGATCTTCAAGAGATGATCAAGACTTGGATGTATTTGGGGAGATTTTTGTTGGTGAAAGAAGAAGAGAGAAAAGAGAAGAGATGGAGTGTGGTGGTAAAGGAAATGATAAAGAGTAGTAGGGGGCTTATATAGAGCATGGGGGAGATCAAGTGGTGGTTATTGGGAAGAGAAGGAGGCAAGAGAAATTTGAGGGGGGGGGGGGGGGTAGTGGTGGCCGGCCTCATGGGGGGGGGGGTTTCTTTTATTTTATTTTTTTAATTAAGTGTAATTGGTTTAAATGAATTTTGTATAATTGTTGATTTTGTTTAAATCTTTTAATTACAAAGTTTTTATTACTTTTATGAGTTTATTTTTATATGTTTTATATTTTAACTTATTTATATTTATCATAATTTATTTAATTATTTTAATTGATATTATTTTTATTATTGTACCTGATTTGTAATTCTTTACTCGTAATTATTCGATTTTTCGAGCTCCGGAAGGTTCTAACCATATAGGCGGGATTTCTACGAAATCTAATATTATTATGGATGTATTTAAGTCATAATTACTATTTTTAGTCATACTAGGCTTAAAATTAGAATTTCTAATGGCTAACCTGGGAAATTTGTTGCCGAATGTCACAGTCTCCCCTGATTAAAAGAATTTCGTCCCGAAATTAATCGTTGACGTCTTGGACTTGCTTTTTGGCGAAGAGGTGTGGATATATGAGTTTCATATAATCCTCTCGCTCTCAAGTGTATTCAGGCCCGTGCCTTGAGTTCCAACGAACTTTTAAGATGGGGATCCTGCTTCTCCTTAGTGTTTTGACCTCCCGGTCAAGGATTTCGATTGGTTCTTCTACAAAGTGCAACTGGTCATCAACTTGCACATCTTTTAAGGGTAAGACTATGGTTTCCTCCGTTTGGCATTTCCTTAAATTCGACACATGGAACGTGTCATGGATGGCGCTCAGTTCTTGTGGCAGTTTTAGCTTGTAGGCTACCGGTCCGATCCTTTCGATTATCTCGAACGGCCCAACATACCTGGGACTTAACTTGTTCTTTTTACCAAAACGCACTATCCCTTTCCAAGGTGATATCTTTAGTAGAACTTTATCGCCAACTTGAAACTCTAGGGGTTTCCTGCGATTGTCGGCGTAGCTCTTTTGTCGGTCCTTAGCGGTTTTGAGCCTTTCCCTGATAATCTTTATCTTATCAGTGGTTTCCTGTACGACGTCTGGTCTGGACAATTGTCGGTCTCCGATTTCCAACCAGCTGAGCGGGGATCTACATTTGCGTCCGTACAATGCTTCATAGGGTGCACACTGGATACTGGTGTGATAACAATTATTGTATGAAAATTCAACCAGTGGCAAATGCGAGTCCCAGCTCCCACCAAAATCTAACACACAAGCACGTAACATATCTTCCAGCGTTTGAATAGTCCTTTCCGATTGTCCGTCTGTGTGGGGGTGGTATGAGGTGCTAAGATTGACTCGCGTTCCCAATGCTTTCTGAAGTGATTGCCAAAATCGGGAAGTGAAGCGACTATCCCTATCCGAGATGATAGAGATGGGCACTCCATGACGCATGACGATCTCGTTGATGTAGATTCGTGCCAACTTTTCCATCTTGTAATCTTCACGAATAGGTAGGAAATGTGCTGACTTTGTAAGCCGGTCTACTACTACCCAGATGGAATCGTACCCTTTTGCGGATCGGGGTAACTTAGTCACAAAATCCATAGTTATCTGTTCCCATTTCCATTCCGGGATTTCAGGTTGCTGCAGTAATCCAGAGGGTTTCTGGTGTTCTGCCTTAATCCTTGCACAAGTCAAACATTTCCCCACGTATAGGGCGACATCCTTCTTCATTCCGGGCCACCAATAGTATTCCTTCAAATCCTTGTACATTTTATCGGTTCCGGGATGAATAGAATACTTAGACTTATGTGCCTCATCCAATATCGTTAACCTTAAGTTATCTACCTTGGGTATCCAAACCTTCTTTTCAAAGTAACGTACTCCATCAGTTCCAATCTCAAACCTGTGCTCCAAATGACGAAGGGTTTCTTCTTTTAGATTTTCTACTTTTAATGCTTGCTCCTGAGCTTCAAGGATCCTTCCTTTCAGACTTGTTTGCACTACAGCTCCTAATGCTCGTACTCTCGTTGGTTTTACTCTTTCCTTCCTACTCAACGCGTCGGCTACCACATTGGCCTTTCCTGGGTGATATTTGATTTCGCAATCATAATCATTGAGTAGTTCTACCCATCTCCTTTGTCTCATATTGAGCATCTTTTGATCAAAAATATGCTGGAGACTCTTATGGTCAGTGTAGACGGTACACTTGGCGCCATATAAGTAGTGTCTCCGTATTTTGAGGGCAAACACTACCGCTCCTAGCTCCAAATCATGAGTAGTGTAGTTTTTCTCATGAACCTTCAATTGTCTCGAAGCGTAGGCGATAACTTTGTCTTTTTGCATTAAAACACATCCCAACCCTTGGTGTGATGCGTCGCAATAGACCACAAAGTTTTCTGATCCAGTTGGCAATGCCAAGATAGGTGCGTTGCATAGCTTCTGCTTTAAGGTTTGAAAGGCTTCTTCTTGCTTATCTCCCCAAATGAATTTCTTATCCTTCTGAGTCAAAGTCGTTAATGGTTGAGCCACGCGTGAAAAGTTTTCGATGAATCGTCTATAATATCCTGCCAGACCCAGAAATTGTCGAATCTCAGTTGGCGTCTTTGGTGCTTCCCAATTTTTGATTGCTTCGATCTTTGCTGGATCGACATGAATTCCATTTGAATTAACTACATGACCAAGGAAGTGTTCTTCTCGGATCCAAAATTCACACTTAGAGAATTTGGCATACAACTTCTGGTCCTTGAGTAGTGTTAAGATTAATTTCAAATGCTGGTCATGATCTTCCTTGCTTCGCGAATAAATGAGGATGTCGTCTATGAACACTATAGCAAACTTATCTAGATATGGTCTACAGACCCTATTCATTAAGTCTATAAATACTGCTGGAGCGTTAGTCAACCCAAAAGGCATAACTAAGAACTCATAATGTCCATAGCGGGTTCTAAAGGCAGTCTTGGGGACGTCTTCTTCGCGAACTCTCAATTGGTGATATCCCGAGCGAAGATCGATTTTTGAAAAATATTTGGCGCCTTCAAGTTGGTCGAACAGATCATCGATTCGGGGGAGAGGGTATCGGTTCTTGATTGTTAACTTGTTGAGTTTCCGATAGTCGATACACATTAGTAGCGACCCGTCCTTTTTGACGAAAAGAACTGGGGCTCCCCAAGGGGATGAACTTGGTTGAATGAAACCTTTGTCGAGTAATTCTTGTAGTTGTGCCGATAGCTCTTGCATTTCTGATGGGGCGAGTCGATATGGTGCTTTTGCCACGGGAGCTGCTCCAGGGACTAGATCGATATGGAAT
This sequence comes from Dittrichia graveolens, assembly GCA_038502395.1. NCBI lineage: Eukaryota > Viridiplantae > Streptophyta > Magnoliopsida > Asterales > Asteraceae > Dittrichia > Dittrichia graveolens. The sequence goes on along the minus strand of JARJIL010000004.1, from coordinate 70,654,872 downwards.
TCGACTTGCCGATTTGGGGGTAATCCTGGCAAATCTTCCGGAAATACTTCAAGAAAGTTTCGCACGACGGGAATTTCTTGAATGTTTTTCTCACAGGTTTTCTTATTGATTATATGTGCTAGGAATGCCTCGTTTCCTTTCCTTAAGCAATTTCTCATCTTGATGGATGAGATTATCTTGAAATTCCTTCCGGATTTTTCTCCACACACCTTAAGTGTCTCACCATTAGGCGTCGGAATTCGGACGATCTTTTCGAAGCAACAGATTTCCGCTCGATGGCTAGAAAGCCAATGCATCCCAACAACTATGTCGAAACTTCCCATTTCAAGTGGGATTAAATCTATGGTATATGTTTTATCGGCTAAGCCCAAGGTACAACCAGGGATTATGTCCTTAACGCTAGTTTTCTGACCGTTAGCAAATTCAATGATGTAAGGCTCTTTCATTTCTATGGTTTTTAGGTTTAGCCTTAACTTAAATCTTAATGATATGAAGCTTTTATCGGCCCCTGAATCAAATAGTACTGATGCGTAATAACCGTTTAGAGGAAACATACCTGTAACGACATCGGGGTTTTGTCTAGCTTCATTTGCTCCAATCTCAAACACCCTGCCTCGTGCTTGATTTCCTTGGTTACTTTGGCTTGCAGGACGTGCTTGATTATAACTAGACCCTTGAGTTGGCCGCGAGCAGACGGTGCCATGGTGCTCCAGACTTCTGCATTTAAAGCATGGCTTTACTCGGCAAGTTTTGCTGAGGTGTCCTAGCCGCTTACACCTAAAGCACACCATGCACTTCCCTTCGTGGTGTTTATGGCACTTGTCACATTTGGGGTAGGATCTCCATCCTTTATCGGCTGCTTGCGCCTGAGCTCCGAAGTTTCTAGCCCTTTTTTGAGTCCTCGCAGCTTCTCCACCGGATGGCTTCCTCGGCATCTCCTCAAGCTTCCTCTTACCCTTGTCCTTGTTGCTCCCAAGCGATCCCGATCGGATGGCATTGTGGGTAAGTCTTGTAGCTAGATTTACCGCACTTTGGATGGTGTTGGGGTTTGCAGCCGTGACATTTGCCCGGATCTCAGGGGCTAGACCCCAAATGTATCTATTGATACGGTTTTCTTCCGGGGTCACCAAGTGCGGCACCAGTTTGGCCAAATCATGAAATCGGGTGGTGTAGGAGTTGATGTCATCCCCGATCATTTCATGATTCCACAGCTCGGCTTCTAGCTTTTGAATTTCACTCTTCGAGCAAAATTCGTCCCTTAATAGCCTGAGGAATGCATCCCAGGTGAGTTGGTGCGCGACATTTCTTCCAAGCATTTGCACTTGGATATTCCACCACGATAAGGCTCGCCCTTGCAGAAGACATGCTGCAAACTCCACCTTGTTTGCTTCCATACATTTACTGATGCTAAGGACTGATTCCATGCTTTCAATCCAGTTTAGTAGACCCACACCTCCTTCCGTTCCAAAGAATTCTTTAGGGTTGCAGGCCCTAAAGGTTTTGTAGTTGCAATCTTGGGTTGGGGTTGGTACTCCTTGGTTTGTTTGAAGCCCAGCAGCAACTTGGCTAACTATGTTGGGTAATGTTGCAATCACTTGTTCCATGACAAGTTGATCTAACTCGGGGTTTGCTCTTCGTGGAGGCATCGTTCTAGAGCATAATCACACGACGATTTTTAGTCACTCAATCTAATCGGTTTTATCATACTACTCTATGTGTAACATGTGTAATTCATTCATGGCATTAAATATGACTTAATAGTACGAGATTTAATTAAATAATCAATCATTCACTTGGCACAAAATAATTACCAAAATCAGCTCTTTAAAAGATGCCATATATATTAATAAGGAGTTAATAGTAGCCATACAATCATACATCCTTCAAACCAACATAGGATATTTTAGTTCATAATCAACAAAAGAGAAGGACATTAAAACACAAAGTAGATCCACTCCAACCCATCTAGCGCCCAATTCCAATGTAAGCTAGCCCCACTAACATCATCAACACAACCCCTAAAACTAGGCATGTATGCACTAGCCTAATTAGTCTTCGGGCTTCTTGAGCCGCCTCTAAGGCTTGCCTTGCGTAATGGTGGTTAAGGTCCGCCATGTCTAAGCACGAACTAACCCTGTAGGTTTGGTAATCTAACATGCCTCTTATGTTATATAGCTCCAGAGACATGTGGTGGAATCTCCTCTTTTCTTCGTCGGTCATCCCGGATGAAGGTATCATCGGGATTCCCGTGAGGGCTCTTACTGGCTCGTTCACCTGCCGGGAAGTTTCTCCCATGGTAGGCTGGGGTGGTGCTACGGTTGCTCGTACTGGAATGGCTACCCTCTTTCGGGCAGTTTGTCTAACCCGAGGCCCGGCTGTTCCGGGGTTTGGGTTTTGGTTTGGTTGAGAGGAGGGAATGTCAAAGATCCTTACGGGTCTACGTAGGGGTTCTAAGAATCCTTCAGGCAGCTGGTATTGTGGGGATTGGTTACTATCGGTGGAAGATCTTTGGCTGTTCTCGGTAGGTTCACTTTCGCTTGACATGATCTGCAAGGTTTGAATAGACTTATTTACTAAATTCATAACTTAAATTGTCTATATATGAATGTTATGCTCATGCACACACACAATGATCATGATCTAGAAAGAAAGTAAATAAAATTTTGTTTCTAAGTATATTTTTATTATAACTAACCTAAGTGCCATATCGTACATAGCTAAATTAGACATAGGTGATCAAGCTTTGTCTAATTGAGGTATAACAATGTGGTACTCAGCTTAATTATATTATCAATACACTTGATGCATTTTAAACAAATTATTTGGAAAAATTATTTTTATAAACCTTGGGTCATAGTTGTTGTTTTCCCCCCATAAGAAAAACAACATTCTCTATAACCTTAGGCTCTGATACCAAATCTGTCACACCTCGCTAAAGCGGAAACACGAGGTGTCACAGCACAAGATATCATCGCACAAGGTAAATAGATAATAACCATTAGATTAAATTAACAAAATAAGTAGTTCGGATGAAACATAAATAAAGGTTACATAACCGAATAATATTTAAAGGACATTGTCTTGTACGATGCGTAAATACAATAGATATTGTTTTTATAAAATGTGACGATGAAGATGAAGATGCCACACATCATGTTTGTAAGCATAAGGTACCTAACGGCGGTCACCTGAAAGCACGGTAAAAGAAAGAAAACGGGTCAACTACTAGAGTTGGTGAGTTCATAGGTTCTTAATGTATGCACAAAACATCTTTTAAATGAGAAAAGTTTAAATAATTGATGGAAGTTTTTGAAATAAAATAAAAGTATGCATGAATGATAGAAGATGTATTATATTGCCCAATACGTTGCACATGGTAGTAATAGACTATGATGATTGTTGCTTGAGCCATTATCCAACCTAGCCGACAACCAATTGCCCATGATAAACCTAACGCCTATATTAAATGACGTTAGTAGTGGTAAAGTACATCTATAGTTCGTCAACCATAAATGGGAGACGTCGGTATCTCCAAATAGCGCTACTTACAAATACCATCGGCTCACTAGCGGAGTTAAGGAATAATGTCTAACGAAAGGGCCTTACAACGATCACCCAAGCACATCAAAGAATAATACCATAAGTGCTCAAAATAATATTTGAAATAAATAAGAAGATAGGCAATAAACTTTTCATGAAACGTATACACATGCTTTCACCCCAAAATAATATGAAATACGGTAAAAAGGGGCTATGATACTCACTCGGTATGCAAAGGTGTTTTCTTGTAAGGATTTCTTGTTCCTACCGAAGCTCCTTTCCTAATATAAAAGGTATGTAGCTCTATTAGACTTATTTTATTTATTATTTTGTATTATTTATTTGTGGTTAACTTATTTATTTAAATAGTTAAAGGTTGTCTCTATTTTTCCATAAATCATAAGTGTTCACTGAAATTTTCAGTTCTTTGAGTTGAACTTTAAAAATTAAAAACTATAATTTAGGAGTCATATTAAGGCTTGATATTTTAATATAATCTTACTACATGTTTCTATAATGTCCAGTAAAAATATAGGAATTTATAATCCATGTTTAGTATTTTTAATAATTAAAAGTGTATAGGATGTCCACTGATCAGTGCCTGGATGACATGTTGTTACTAAAACGTCTGTTTAGGGCTCATACGACCTCCTTTTTACATGATTCAAACTGGGAAATAACCACGACTCACAGATTAAACTTTAAAAAAAAACTAGACGTAATTTGACCCAAGAATGAGTTAGTTACACGCGTTTAAAGTGTACCCTTCTAAATCTGCCAGACTTCCAGATTCAACATATGGGTCTTTTTAAATATGTTTGAAGGATCAAACGTTCATGAAAATTAGTGAATCCAGGTTTAAATGAAAGGTAACACTTTAAACTAATATTAGCAAAAAGAATCAACTGATTTTGATACCTAGAATTCCAGATATAACAAAAACAAGTAGGGAGTTCTAACATCAGATTCTGCCAGATTTGTGATTCTTTTTGCTTATGGGTCATAACTTTAATATAACATGTTTATATTCATGAATAATCATATTGTATGAGTATAAGCTTTGATAATCCATGTGTTCTTACAACAATGGTAGGATGATACACATTTTATGTGTTCCTTACAACATTTGTTAAGATGAAACACATGCATGATCAAAGTCTTATTTTCTTGATTTTTAGTTGATTAAGTTCCATACAACAACGGTAGGATGATGCACATTTCATGTGCTCCTTACAACATTGGTAGGATGTTTATATTTACATGATTATATATATATAAATAAAGGAAATAAGATGAACAACAAAGAAAATAAATAAAAGAAAGAAGAAAGAAGAAGAGAAGAAAGGTAGAAGAGTAGAGATGGGTGTTTTATGATCATCTTACCACTCTTTTCCTTGATTTTGTCTTTGATCTTCAAGAGATGATCAAAACTTGGATGTATTTGGGGAGATTTTTGTTGGTGAAAGAAGAAGAGAGAAAAGAGAAGAGATGGAGTGTGGTGGTAAAGGAAATGATAAAGAGTAGTAGGGGGCTTATATAGAGCATGGGGGAGATCAAGTGGTGGTTCTTGGGAAGAGAAGGAGGCAAGAGAAATTTGAGGGGGGGGGGTAGTGGTGGCCGGCCTCATGGGGGGGGGGGTTTCTTTTATTTTTTTTTTAATTAAGTGTAATTGGTTTAAATGAATTTTGTATAATTGTTGATTTTGTTTAAATCTTTTAATTACAAAGTTTTTATTACTTTTATGAGTTTATTTTTATATGTTTTATATTTTAACTTATTTATATTTATCATAATTTATTTAATTATTTTAATTGATATTATTTTTATTATTGTACCTGATTTGTAATTCTTGACTCGTAATTATTCGATTTTTCGAGCTCCGGAAGGTTCTAACCATATAGGCGGGATTTCTACGAAATCTAATATTATTATGGATGTATTTAAGTCATAATTACTATTTTTAGTCATACTAGGCTTAAAATTAGAATTTCTAATGGCTAACCTGGGAAATTTGTTGCCGAATGTCACATCTGAGCACTCATGGTGGGGTGCTCAGGGAAAATATCATGAGCAAACATCCTTGAGCTGAGAACAGGAGTAGGAGTTGACTCATATCGGGTAGCATATCTTCTACCCAACCTATCCTCTATCACCATTGATAAGAATCTTACAAATGGCACAATGGTATCCCTCATATTCTAGGTCACCAACGACTTGAGTGCCTCAAAGATTAACTCAGCATAGTCCAATCTTCGATCATAGAATATGTTATATAGCAGTTGCATTTCGAAGTCATTAACATTATCCAGGCCACCCACCTTGTATCCAAGTGAACGGACCACCGTGGACACCATGAATCCCCATGCAGTCTGGAAAACGGATTTCCTTATAACTCCAACAACTTGAGTATGAACTATTAAGGGTAAAACGCTCCTTGATGTTTCCCTAGAAACCGTCGCCTCATACTGATTATGAACCGGGAGATGTAGAATTCACCGGAGACGATTTGCATCGACGTCTATCGCCACTTGTCCACTTAGGACTGTACCCCGTATGACTTGTTGATTGGCATCTAGTTTGCACGTGTACCAATACTCGGTGAGGAGTTGTGGGATGAGCACAGCAGGACCACGAAGAAAAGCATGTGCCAGAGGTCCCTTTCGAATGTATGAGACCCAGTCCTCATAGCCCCTGCCAATCTTGGACTTTGGTATGTCGATGCAAGCTACGACATTGTTTTGTTTGTAAATACGGAGCGCATTGTTCTTGAAATTACCTCCTCGGATCATTTGATCATTCAAGTTTAGAGTGTAACCCTCCATTGAAATCAAACTTATAGTATTAAATTGCACTTAGCAGTTGTAGGGTTTAGCACTGAGCAATTGATTCTGCACAAAGTGAGGTTAGGGTTTCAGAGAATAGAGAAGGAGGGATATGATTTGGAAGAGTAAACGAAAGATGATGAGGAGTCTCTCTTATTTATACCTTTTCAATGTGAGAGAAAAGTTACCGTTGTCGGACGGTAATAAATATGACCGTTACAGTAACAACCGGCTACGCAGTTTGTTATAACGGCTATATTTAATGTAAATTACTTAGACTTACACTGTTACGTTTATCCGAATTCTTTCAAGTTGAACTAAATTATCACCAAGATTCTTTTAAATAATTAATTTGAATACGACTTACGTTTATTTTAAACAGGACACACCTTACATATTTGATACTTTAAGGTTGGACTGACCGTTTGTTAGGGCTAACCTAGACCTGTGGAACTGACCACACATTATAGCTGATAACTCAGCTCAGATTGACACTTAGTCGAGGTTAGCACTTAGCATATATTTAAAAGAGATAAAGAATGAAACATACCAAATTAAGTGTTGAGCATACCAAGCTTGCCAAGTAAAGTTGTAAATCTTGTGCCTTCAATTGGTTTAGTGAAGATATCTGCAAGTTGATCTTCAGTCTCAATGAAGACTAACTCTATCTTTCCCTTTTCTACAATGTCTCTGATGAAGTGATGTCTTATCTCAATGTGCTTGGTTCTTGAGTGAAACACTGGGTTGTGTGTGATGGCAATAGCACTTTGATTGTCACAAAATATGGGAAACTTTGAATAATGTAAGTCAAAGTCCTTAAGCTGATGTTGCATACACAGTATTTGAGCACAACAGCTCCCTGCAGCTACATACTCAGCTTCAGCTGTGGAAATTGCCACTGAGTTTTGTTTCTTGCTTGTCGAGCTAACTAATTTTCCACCCAATAATTGACATCCTCCAGTAGTACTCTTTCTATCTAGACCACAACCTGCAAAGTCTGAATTTGAGTACCCTATCAGCTCCAATCTTGATCCTTTGGGATACCACAAACCTAAATTTGGTGTTCCCTTCAGATATTTGAGTATTCTCTTAACAACTAGCAAGTGTGATTCCTTTGGATCAACCTGATATCGTGCACAAACACATGTAGCAAACATTATATCACGTCTTCTTGCTGTCAAATAGAGTAATGAACCTATCATTCCTCTATATGTAGTCTGACATACAGATTTTCCATCAATGTCCTTGTGTAACTTGACATTGTGTAACATTGGAGACTTTGCAGGATGCCTTGAGTCTAATCTATATTTCTTAATCAGATCAAAAACATACTTGTTCTGATTAATAAATATACCATCTTCTTTCTGGATGATTTGATGTCCCAAAAAGTAAGTCATCTCACCCATCATGCTCATTCTGTATTGATTAGACATTGTCAGAGAAAACCAATCACATAGACCTTGGTTTGTTAAACCAAATATAATGTCATCCACATAGATTTGAACCAGAATGACATGTCCTCTGCTCTTTCTTATAAATAGAGTTTTGTCAATACATCCTCTAATAAAATCATTTGAAAGCATATAGGTGGATAGTGTATCATACCATGCTCTTGGAGCTTGCTTGAGTCCATACAGAGCCTTGTCTAACTTATAGACATAATCTGGATGTTTAGGGTCAACAAAACCAGGGGGTTGTTTCATATAGACTTCCTCCTGTAGTGATCCATTTAGAAAAGCACTTTTAACATCCATTTGATATACTTTAAATTTTTTGAAGGCTGCATAGGCTAGAAACAACCTTATAGCTTCAATCCTTGCAACAGGGGCAAAGGTCTCATCATAGTCAATACCTTCTTCTTTTCGGTACCCCTGAGCTACTAGCCTTGCCTTATTTCTAATCACTACTCTATCCTTTTCCATTTTGTTTCTATATACCCACTTAGTGCCTATAATTGTTTTTCCTTTGGGAGCAGGGACAAGGTTCTAGACCTTATTTCTTTGAAATTCTGTTAGCTCCTCTTGCATAGCTTCAATCCAATCTTCATCCTTTAGAGCCTCTTCAGTCTTCTTTGGTTCCATTTGAGATAGAAAACTAGAGTAGGCAACATAGTTTGCATTTGCCTTAGATCTAGTTAACACACCATCTTTAATGTTACCAATAATATCATCAAGGGGATGATCTTTTAGTACTTTGAAGGTTGTAGTGGGAGACTGTGGTTCTAGGTCTGAATCTGAGCAGTGTCTCTCAGGCTATAGGACTTAAATCTTCAGTCTGAGTAGGAATTGAGAGATCACTTAGATTTTCAATCTGACTTCTACCTGATGATTCGCCTAGATTCTCAGGCTGAGTATCTTCAACATTGATAGCTTCTTTTGATGATGCACATTTGTCAGATTTACCACCATCCTCTGTAACATCCTCGATTTGGACCTACCTGTTAAATATGTATTAAGTTAGTAAGCTTGTATATTAATGATATAAATGAAAAGTTAAATGTATTATAGTGTATTATGTGTGTTAATGTGTTTTGTGTATATATGTATATGTATAAGTTAAGTTAAATGAAGAAAAGAAAATAAAAGAAATCCAGTGGCAGTGCCTTTGGATTGTAAAGGATATATATATAGGTAAAAATCAAATAATGGTCAAAGTTGCCAAAAGCAAACCTAAGCACAAACTCTCGGATTCTCTCTATTTCTCTTGGTTTTCTCTCTCGTTTTCTTGAAGCAAGGATGTGGTGTTTTTTCATTCCAAGTAAAGGTAAATACTTGTTTGTTGTTAAGATTCAATATACATGAAATTGTTTTTATGATTAAAATATGAATGAATACTCAAATCCTTGCAAAACACTACTTAGAACATGCAAAGCTTACTTTGCAAGTAGGTTTTGTTTGTTTGGTGTTATTGTGTGGGTTTGGTCTGTTTTCAAAGCCATACTAACGAAAATGGATGTTTTTTAATGTATAAATATCAAAACAAACAAGAAATAAGTTCTAGAAATAAGCCAATGAAGTTGGCGGATTCCCAGTCAAGAGTCTATTGGATTCCGAGACATGAGTTTGTCGGATTCCGCTAGTTGCCCAAATCCGATAAAGTGTCGGATTCCGAGACATTAGGGTATCGGAATCCGCATATGTCTAAATCCGTGTTATTGTTATAAATCTGATAAGTATCGGATTTCCTAAAGTTCATATGTATAATTGCAAGTCAAAATCCGAAAGTATCGGATTCTTTTGAAAATGTCGGATTCCGACAAAAGTGTCGAATTCCGATAAAAAGTATCGGATTCCGATTGAAGGTCGGATTTCCAATTTTATGTCAAGGTTTCTAAGTTCATAAGTGTTGAAATCCGATGAGTGTCGGATTTCGCGAAGTGTCGGATTTCCCTTTGAAGTGTCGGAGTAGAGGAAGAATAATGTGCTAAGTAATTTGAGTGCGTTTGTGATCATAAGTTAATGAATAAGAATTTCCATGTTACTTAAAGTACAATGCCATGCTAAGTACTTGTTGTATAAAGTTAAGTGCATGCTTGTGGGTCCAGAATTAGAACCGCTTAGTTAAATAAATGCTATGCGTGATACTGATTCTGAATGAATCAGTTAAGTGAAGGTATGATGTACATGCTAGGGATCCAGATTTTGATTTATAATGAAGTAACTGAATGTAAATGCATGCTAAAAGAAGTAAACGAATATGCATGCTAAGTAAATGAACAAGACATGTCTATGTGTTCGCGAACATTAGCAAGCATGGTTAAGGTCAGCCGGTTAGCTGGATCCTAGGGACCCTTGATCAGGAGATTCGGGATTTAACGGTGATTCGAGGTAACATTCCGTGTCTTAGGTTCTGCAGAACTGCCGTGCCTTATATCATGAGGGTTAATCAGTCAGAAACGGCTGAGTTACCTAAGGAGCCTCTGGTTCCGTTAACGATGCTTGGTGGACTGCCTTATGCTCCCCCACCAGCGCGGAGGGTTGTGTCTGATTCCCCGGTGTATTGGTGTTGAGTGGGACTAGCTATCCTGCAAGAAACAACTTATACCGATCGTGTCAGCACACCACAATGTGATACGATAGCATTGTATGCTTATTCCTGATATATATGACTTACTCTAATGATGCTTATGCTAAGTTTGTGCTCACTAGCTAAGTGTAGCTAACGGTGCCATGTTTACTGCTTTTACAGATCGAAGTTAGATTGCCTGGTGAGCCGGGTCCCCTGCCTCCGGATATTTTGATGGAACACTTATGTTGTAATAAATACATTATGGTTGGTTGGTTGTGGTAGAGTAACACCCGATACTGAAACAATGTTTATTGTAAATATTTCCGCTGCTCAATGTTATATGATCGTGATTAAGTTCATGTTTGTTTAAAAACGCAAATTTTTGCTAAAATCTAGTATATGCAAAGCCGGTGTTACAAGTAGGTATCAGAGCCTAAGTTTGAGGGAATCGGGTACTTGCAAAAGTATTCAACCTCAAACAAGGGCCCGACCATAATAAGTGTTCCTTTGGGGGGGAATTGAGTATGAGAGTTATATGAGTATTACTTGCTATGATATAGCTTGTCAGATATGACAAGTAAGATAGACTAAGTACCGACTACTCTTCTGTGTTATATTGAAGATATAAGAAAATGTCTGCTGATAAGGCTAACACTGAGCAAGCGCTCAAAGAGTTAGAAGATGAAGCTTCTCATATGCCTCACCAAGCCGAAGACCAATGCCCTCAGCATAGTGCTGGTGGTGCAGTACCTGATCCAGACCAGCTAGCTTATATAAAGCGTCTGGAGGAAGAGCTCCGTCTACCTAAAGAGCTCTTGTAAAAGTCCACTCTTACTAGAGCACACAAGACTTGCTCGTATAAGAAGTTCCTGACTTGTCACCCGCCAACGTATGAGGGGAGTGATAACCCCACTGTGACTATTCAATGGCTCCGTGAAATGGAGTAAGCTTTTGAATCCTGCGAGTGCGAGCCTGAGTATCGTGTGAATTACGCGATACGCATGTTAAAGGGGCGTGCTATATTCTGGTGGGATACTTTGAAGGCCTCGGTTAGCAAAGAGGTGTTAAGTGCTCTCTCTTCGGAGCAGTTTTCTGAAAAAGAGCTCCAGAAGTACTGTACAGAGTATGATATGGAGTGGATGGAGCGGGAGTTTACAGATCTCCGGAAGGGAGATAAACCGATTGAGGAGCATATCACCTCATTCACTGATAAAATGAGGTTTGTTCCACACCTGATTCCAGATGAAGTCACGAAGATAAGAAGGTTTGTGGCGACTCTACCACTGGAATTCCGTGCCCATGTGCGGGCAGCTCCAACACTGGATTGGGCGTTTCAAGTGGCCCGACAAATGGAAGGTGATCGTATACAGTGTCGGGGTGATTATGCCAGTGTGGGAGTAAAAGGAAGTTTCAGCCATCTCTCCAATCGGGCTCTTCAAAAGTGCAATCCTCAGGAGATGGGAAAACTGAAGCTCCTAAGAAACCAAGACCTAACGACCCTTGGTGTTCTTCATGCCGTACATACCATCCTGGAGAATGCTCTACAGCAACCAGGAGGTGTGGCAGGTGTGGGCAAAGAGGGCATTCAGTGAATGAATGTTGATACAAAAAAGATGTTTGTTACTATTAGTCCCATGTTTAGAATAATTAGATTTGATGACACAAACTATCGATATGTATAGATAATAGGTTAAGAGTTAGGAATTATGTAAGTCTGTTATAGACTGACTAGTCAGCTTCAGCTAAGTAGTCGGCGTATAAACAGATATAGAGTTTTCTATGTAAGTACTAGATAACTCAGTGACTTCTAAGCTGAGGTACGTCTTAAGATTGAAGACTTGAAGATTCAAGAAGCCAAGATTCAAGAAGTCAGCTTGACAAGGTCAAGACTGAGTATATCAGCTCAGCGTTAGAAGTCAGTTCAGAATTTAAGTAAGTTCTAAATTCTATTATAAACTCTCCATATCTACGACATTTAAATTAGGATATCTAAACGTAATTTAAACTATCTATTAGTTGGATAGAAATCTCAAACGGAATTAATTAGATATGTTCTAATTAAGAAGTTTGTTACGGTTTTAAAGAAAAGATAAGTTCTATCTTTAAACTGTGATTTACTCGTAGATATATCAAGTATAAGTATAAACCTTCTCATGGGTTTTTAAATCACCTGTGTGATAATACGAATAGATGTTCTTACGTGTGTACGAGAACAGATACGCGATACACAACGACGACTGCATAAGTTGCAAGATTGCATTAGTTGCAAAACGTACGTGTGATCGTGATACTTGACACGCGTGTGTTGCGATAACTTTGTAAGTTCAAAGTTCGAGAGAGTTTTCACGAGTTCTTGTTAATCAGTTTTAACAAGAAATTCGATCATCAATTAGTTTGTGATTCAAGAGTGTTTAGAGAGAGTTGAGGTTATAATCATTGTAATATCAAATAATCCTGTTGATTTGATTAGAGAGTGATAATAGTTATTGTAATGGTTGATAATTGAATATACATTTGATTAATTTGCTTGATTGTTTAAAGTGTATTCAACCCCCCCTTCTACACTGTATCGGTTGCTTGTTCACCCTCTTTGGGACCAACAACTGGTATCAGAGCAAGTTTCTTCATAACATGAAGATCAAGATCCGCTGTCAAGAGGTTAAGATGTCTACTAGCAAGCAATCAAGTCACATACCAACAATGGCGGCAAAAGGGTGTCCTATCTTTGATGGCACTGACTATCTTATGTGGAAGTTTAGAGCCATGCTATATCTGAAGTCTGTGGATCACAGGATGAGTACCGTGATTCAAGATGGCCCAATCATACCAATGATCCATATTACTGCCACTGACAAAACTGTTCCCTCTTGAGAAACTCCCAAGCCTGAAGCATCCTGGACTGAGGAAGATCGTAAACTGTTCAATCTTGATGATAAGGCACAGAGCATTATAGCAAATGCTTTAACAAACCCTCTTCTCCATACTGTGGCTGGGTGCCAAACTACAAAAGAGATGTGGGATACTTTCAGTGTCACGTATGAAGGCACTGACCTGGTCAAGCAGCATAAGAAGACAAATCTGAGTCGTTCTTATGAAACTTTCTTTGCTAAAAAGAATGAAACTCTGGCAGATTTGTTCACCAGATTTCAATGCTTGATAAATGATCTGATCTTGGTAGGTGTCAAGAAAGATGAGAATGAGTTGGTACTCAAGTTCTTGGATGTGTTACCAGAACAATTCAATGAGATCACCATTTCACTTCATGCTGGAGGAACCTTAGGAAAATATGATCTCAGATCTATCTATGGTTTCCTTCTAAATCATCAACAGATTATGGAACAGAAGAAAGTGGCCCAGCAACAACTAAAAGAATCTATAAACGATGCTGGATCTGCATTAATTGCAGAAAAGAAAAATAAGGGATCTAAAAAGTCTCAAGCTGAGACTAACTCTGAATCTGAATACGAGGAAGTACGTCTTAACTCTGGTTCAGATGATGAAGATATGGATGCTCTTAATGAACAAATTGCAATGTTAGCTAGAAATTTTAGAAAGTTCAGAAGAGGAAGGGGTCAATCTGACAGAAGCAAAAGTGGTAAGTCTACTTTTGATCCTAACAAAGCTAAGTGCTATAACTGTCAAAGGTTAGGACACATAGCTGCTGAGTGCAGAGTAAAGAAGGGAGAATCAACTTTAGTAGCTGACAAAAATGCATATAGAGCTGATAAATATAAAAAGAAATATCAAAGACTCAAAGGCAAGCCAGATGAAAACACCAAAGGCCTTCTTGCTGAAACTTAGGATACTGAATCATCTACTTTAGATGATGATGAGCTAGATAGGTGTTTGATGGCCATTGAGGATGAAGAGGAACAAGTTGACTATGAGTTAGAAGACAGTTCCTTTGATGAGGATCTAGCAGAAGCAGCTAAGCTGAGTAAGCAAACCAGTAACTGGGATCCTGCCTCAATATACAAGGTAAATAACTTTAGCTCTTACACTAATGAACAAAAATGTCTAATGTTCAACTATTTGTTGAATGACTTCAAAACCTCTCTCACATTTCAATCTAGTTTGAAAACTAAAATTTCAAAACTAAAAGATGAACTTAAACACTCTGAAACTCTCTTAAATGCTGGTAAAAAGATCCAAAGTGATTATGAATGTCAGCGTCATATAAACAAACTTCTAAGTGAAGAACTGCAAGAATCAAAAGAACATGCTGACAATCTAAGAAAAATCTGTGAATCTTGGTGTAAGTCATCAAGAGAAGCAGAAAAGTGCATTAACCAGCAGATACCAAATCAAGTAAAGGCAGTACTAGGGGGAGATTATAGTGTTGCTGCTGATGAAATCATCGAAGATCAAGTTAGTCTTGAAGACAAAATGATGAAATCAGATGACATACTCCCAAGAACATTTTTAAGGAACAAGGAAGGGAAACAGGTCAAAACCAAAAAGATTGTGAGACCAACCCAAAGTCCTCAGGCTATTCACTCAAACCATCAAGCTGAATGTTCCAGATCCAACAGAAACTGTAAGTCAGTTTTCAAAAGATTGGATTACAATCCGGTGAGAACAACTGTTTTTGATAGAATATCTCATGTTAACTCAAAAAGACATAATTCTCAAGTTATACATGAAAGAATGTCTAAAAACAAGAAGTTGTCTGTAAGTCAGACCTCACCAAATAGAGGTAACCATAAAGCTGACAAAGGTAAGTCCAAAGTCAGTGAAAATCAAGTAGACAAACTATCGAAGAGGATTGAAAGGTTATCCACATCATATGACCCTAAATCTGAATCCAAATTTAATGTTGGAAAACTAAAAGAAATCACCCAAACACCCATCTATAGAGGAAAATGTTATAAGTGTGGTGATAGAGGTCATGAGGCCAAAGATTGTGTAAGTACCAATCTTAGACCTGAAAACGAAAAGGATGATCAGTCCAAAACAGACCCAGAATCTATTCGAACTGATAAATCAAACTTCAAAGGATCAGCTAAGTGTTCATCCTCAGGACCCACCAAACAGTGGGTTCGAAGAAGAAACTAATAAGTTTAGTTGATCATGTGCAGGGCTCCTACAAGTGGTTCTCGATAGTGGATGCTCAAGGCACATGACAGGAAGCAAGGGGATTCTAAGTGAATTCCAAAACAATGAATGACCCAAGGTGACATTTGGGGATAATTTTCAAGGAAGGACTAAAGGTTATGGAAAGATAACTGCTGGAAAAGTCACTTTAAAAAAGGTAGCATATGTTGAAGGCCTTAAACACAACCTGATAAGTATCATTCAACTGTGTGATGAGGATTATGAAGTCACCTTCAGAAAGCATGCAGGAACAATTTATGGTAAGAAGGGAAAACCAATATTAATGGCAAAAAGAGAGAGAGATATCTATTTGTTAGATCTCAGCTCCGCAGATTCTTCAACTGAAACTTGCTTGTATTCTGACTTAACTACCAAGCTGAGCTGGTTATGGCACAAAAGACTGTCTCATTTAAATTTCAAATATATTAACAAGTTGTCTGGCAAAGAGTCTCTGGTCTGCCTAAGATCACATTTTCTAAACACAAACTTTGCACAGCCTATGAAATGGGAAAACATCATAAGGGATCCTTCAAGTCCAAACAGAACTTCTCAATCACAGAACCATTGCATATGTTGCATTTGGACCTATTTAGACCTATAAGCACCACAAGCCTAAGTGGCAAAAAGTATACGCTAGTGATTGTTGATGAGTTCACAAGATTCACTTAGGTGATCTTCTTAAAAGCCAAAAGTGAAGCTGCATATGAGTTAATCAGCTTCATAAAACAAGAAGAGTTGCAAAAAGGTAAGTCTCTTAAACAACTCAGAAGTGATCATGGGACTGAGTTCAGAAACTCACCCTTGAAGGCTTTTGTGAAGAGAAAGGAATTATCCAGAATTTCTCATCTGTAAGAACTCCACAACAAAAAAGGAGAAACAGAACCTTAATTGAAGCTGCCAGAACCATGCTATGTGAGGCAAAGCTCAAACTGAGCTTCTAGGCAGAAGCTGTAAGTATAGCCTGCTATACTCAAAATAGATCAATTATAGTGAAAAGACATGGGAAAACACCTTATGAGGGGTATCATGGCAGAAAACCCAACATTGGATATTTCCATATTTTTGGTTCAAGATGCTAAGTGCTAAACCAAAGAGATCAGCTCCATAAGTTGGAACCCAAAGTTGATCAAGGGATATTTGTTGGATATTCTTCAATCTCCAAAGCCTATAGAGTCTTTAATCTTAAAAGAAAGGTAATTGAAGAGTCAATACATGTTACGTTTGATGAGACAAGTATTGATGAATCCAACAGAAGTCAAGCTGACTCGGTTAGTCTGAGTGAGCTTGAAAGGAGTAAAGAAGATTTCACATCAAATACCATGTATGTTATGGTTGATTCTGATGATGATGATAGTAAATTTGACAAGCGTGCACCACTGACAGAAATTATCAATATCGAAGATAATTAGCCTGAGAATCTCGGTGAATCATCAGGCACAAGTCAGATTGAAGATCTAAGTGATCATCAAATTCCTACTCAGACTGAAGAAGTAAGTCCTACTCAGCCTGAGAGACACTGCTCTGACTTAGACCCAGAACCTCAGTCTCCCACAACAACCTTCAAAGTATTAAAAGATCATCCTCTTGATGATGTCATTAGGAAAGTTGAACATGGTGTGTTAACTAGATCTAAGGCAAATGCAAACTATGTTGCCTACTCTAGTTTTCTATCTCAAATGGAACCAAAGAAGACTGAAGAGGCTCTAAAAGATAAAGATTGGATTGAAGCTATGTAAGAGGAGCTGACAGAATTTCAAAGAAACAAGGTCTGGACCCTTGTCCCTACTCCCAAAGGAAAAACAATTATAGGCACTAAGTGGGTCTATAGAAATAAAATGGACAAGGATGGAGTAGTGATCAGAAACAAGGTAAGGCTAGTAGCTCAGGGGTATCGACAAGAAGAAGGTATTGATTATGATGAGACCTTTGCCCCTGTTGCAAGGATTGAAGCTATAAGGTTGTTCCTAGCCTATGCAGCCTTCAAAAACTTTAAAGTGTATCAAATGGATGTTAAGAGTGCATTTTTAAATGAAGCACTATAGGAGGAGGTCCATGTGAAACAACCCCCTGGTTTTATTGATGCAAAACATCTAGATTATGTCTATAAGTTAGACAAGGCTTTGTATGGACTCAAGCAAGCTCCAAGAGCCTGGTATGATACACTATCCACCTATCCGCTCTCAAATGATTTTGTCAGAGGAAGTATTCACAAAACTCTTTTCATAAGAAAGAAAAGAGGACATGTCATTCTCGTTCAAATCTATATGGATGACATTATCTTTGGATCAACAAACCAAGATCTGTGTGATTGGTTCTCCAAGATAATGTCTAGTCAATACAGAATGAGCATGATGGGTGAGATGACATACTTTTTGGGACTTCAAATCTATCAGAAGGTATATTCATTAATCAGAGCTAGTATGTCTTTGATCTAATTAAGAAATATGGATTAGACTCAAGCCATCCCGCAAAGTCTCCATTGTTACACAATGTCAAGCTTCACAAGGACATTGATGGAAAGTCTGTATGTCAGACTACATATAGAGGAATGATAGGTTCATTACTCTATTTAACAGCAAGCAGACCTGATGTAATGTTTGATACATGTGTTTGTGCACGATATCAGGCTGATCCAAAGGAATCACACTTGCTAGCTGTTAAAAGAATACTCAAATATCTGAAGGGAACACCAAACTTAGGTTTGTGGTATCCCAAAGGATCAGGATTTCAGATGATAGGGTAATCCGATTCAGACTTCGCAGGATGTGGTCTTGATAGAAAGAGTACTATAGGAGGATGTCAGCTTTTGGGTCGAAAATTAGTTAGCTAGACGAGCAAGAAACAAAACTCAGTGGCAATTTCAACAGATGAAGCTGAATATGTAGCTGCAGGGAGTTGTTGTGCTCAAATACTGTGGATGCAACAGTAGCTAAAGGACTTTGACTGCATTATTCAATGACTCCCATATTTTGTGACAATCAAAGTGCTATTGCCATAACACACAACCCAGTGTTTCACTCAAGAACCAAACACATTGAAATAAGACATCACTTCATCAGAGATATTGTAGAAAAGGGAAAGATAGAGTTAGTCTTCATTGAAACTGAAGATCAGCTTGCGGATATTTTCACAAAACCAATTAAAGGCACAAGATTTACAACTCTACTAGGCAAGCTTGGAATGCTCAAGCCTTAATTGGCATGTTCCATTCTTTATCTTTGTTTAATATTTGCTACGTGCTATAGTTGACTAAGTGTCAAAATCTGAGGTAAGTGCTCGAACTGAAGCTGACTGCTTCACATCAGCTGAACGTTCAGGATCAGCTGAGTAATCAGTTCCAAAGTGTGATCAGTTCCACAAGTCTAGGTTAGTCCTAATAATAGGGTAAGTCAAACTTTTTACGGTGTGTCTGTAACTAAACGTCAGTCGTTTAGAAATTTTTATAAAACTATCTTTTCAATATAATAGTGTGAGGTTGGGTAACTAACAATAAATTTAGCCGTTGTAACAAACTGCGTAGAAGTTTTTACGGTAACGGTTACCCTCAGATAACGGTAACTTTTCTCTAAGATTGAAAAGGTATAAATAAGAGAGATTGTTCATCATATTTCGTTTAAACTTCCAAAATATTCTTCTCTCTTAAACTCTAACGTTGCTGTGTGCAGAATTCTTTGCTAAGTGCTTATTACTACTAAGTGCAATTAGATTCGATAAGTTCGAATTCAATGGAGGGTTACACTCTGAATTTAACTGAACAAATGATCCGTGGAGGAAATTTCAAGAACAACGCACTCCCCATCTACAAACAAAACAATGTCATCGCCTGTACCGACATTCCAAAGTCCAAAATTGGCAGGGGATATGAGGAGTGGGTTTCCTACATTCGCAAGGGACCTTTGGCACATGCATTTCTTCGTGGACCTGCTGTGCTCATCCCTCAACTTCTTACGGAATTCTGGTATACATGTAAACTGGATGCAACTCAACCGGTTATACGGGGCACAGTCTTAGGTGGACAAGTGGTGATAGAAGTTGATGCAAACCGTGTCCGCTGAATTCTTCATCTCCCAATTCACAATCAATATGAAGCGACGGTTTCTAGGGAGACATCACGAAGTGTTTTACCCTTAATGGGTCATCCTTAAGTTATTGGCCTAATACGGAAATCTGTTTTCTAGACGGCATGGGGATTTATGGTATCCCCTGTGGTTTGTTCCCTTGGATACAAGGTGGGAGGCCTGGATAATGTAAATGACTTTGAAATGCAATTATTATACAACTTATTTTATGATCGACGAGTGGATTACGCTGAGTTGATCTTTGAGGCATTCAAGTCATTGGTGACCAAGAACGTAAGGGACACCATTGTACCCTTTGCAAGATTCATTTCCATGGTCATCAAGGACAGGTTGGGTAGAAGATATAATGCTCAATATGAGTCAATCCCTACTCCTGTTCTCAACTATAGGATGTTCGCCCATGATATTTTCCCTGGGCACCCTACATTGAGTGCTCAGATGAGGGCATATGTACAACTTCTGACTCCTGAGTGAAGTGAAGCTGAGACAGAGGAGGAAGCTGCGGAAGAAGTGGGTGACGATGTTGGGTCTGAGGCTGAGTCTCCTCAAGTTGATCAACCTAGGACTCAGTTCAGACCTCATACTCAGATAATTTAATCCTCCATTTCGAGTTTTGAGCAAAGGAGTTTATTTCCTAGCTCTGAGTCTCCACTGCTAGGTGCAGCAGGTATGATTTCTCAACCCTTATCTCCTTCTCTCTCTTTTACTTCTCCATCTCCAAACTTAGGAGATAGAAATGATTCAAGCCCAACTCAGTCTAACTACTCTCCTCTACTTCAAATATCTCCATCTATTTTACAATCTACAGCCAACCTTGGTCAGCCCACTGCTACCAAGGATATTTCTTACACCTATACAAGAAAAACTACCAAAGGTGGTCCTTCACCTCAAAAGGACACTGGAGTTGATATCACATTGATACCTCCACCGGCAGGAGCAGAGGGGGAGACACCTTCTCATAAGGTTCCAACCTCTAGGCTCAGTTCAACCCTTAAGCCTATACCGGGTATGGTGTCTACTCAGCCCATACTTACTAGTGCCATGGGAGAGCCTATTTCTGTGCCTTCACAACCCCATGAAGGTAACATTGAAATACTGACCAATCCCGAGGGTCAATTACCCCCCTCCTCACCAATAAGCCTAGCTCACCCCAATATCATACCTCACGAACTTGGTCATTCTTCTCTTCTATTCTCATACACTCTCACACGACCTATCAATGAACCTTTCATACACCAGGAAGGTTTACAGGCTCTCCATTCTGGCCCCCTTGATTCCATAGGTCTTCACCAACCTTTGGATATGGGACCCACTGTTGGAATATGCCCGCTGACACGAACGTGTTAATAGCACTGCTGATGAAGTATAGGCCTATTGGGTCACACGCCAAGTATTGATTCCGGCAACACGATCAAGCAAAAGAGAGAGAAAAGGCTAAAATGGGTTTTGGCAGGATGGTACACGGGCCGTGTTGTTGAACACGGGCCGTGTCCAGCCCAACTAGCACGGGGCGTTTTGGCCCAAGTAGAGACCGTGTGCTTTGGGCCTACACGGTCGTGTAGATAAACACGGGCCGTGTTAGGTCTGTTAGACACGGGCTAACTTGGCCCAATTGAGGCCGTGGGCTTTGGGCCTACACGGCCGTGTTGATGAACACGGGCCGTGTATGTGCTCTGTAACAGTAGAATTGATTTGCTTTAATACTCATTTTAATGGGGTTAAGTGGCATTCATTTTTGAACTACTCAAGAGCCACGAAAATACAGAGAGTTTTAGTGTGAAGAACATGAGTTAGAACATGTGAACTCTTAAGATTATTCTCTCTAATGATCATCACTTTGTGATCAAGTTTTGATGCACTAAAGTGTTATTTGTTCTTGTATTGTGTTGTTTTGGTGGCTACACCAACTTACTAGCATTTGGGAATCAACACAACTTGGGGTGGACTTCACTAGAGAAATCCTAGCTTGAAGCTTGACGAGAGGGAGATTGTGGTACTTGCATAGTGGTACATTCCTATCCATCTTGTTCTTATTTTAGTTGCAATTTCATGTATATATATTGGTCCATGTCATGTGTGTTTGTTTGGCTAGTTTGGTTTTGTATTGTATCTTGCTTCCGTTGCTACTCGATTATGCCAAACAAATACCTTGAGTGGTATCAGAGCCATATCTAACATGGCTTTGCACTAATGAGTTTAGAAAAACAATATGAATATTTTATACAAGAAATTGTTTTCTTGAAATGATTTTGGTATGGATGGTTGCTAGGCTAAAATTGATATATTTGTAGCCTACATAATATTCATATAAGTATTTTTATGTTAGAAAATTGTTTTTTGTAAATGGGTTTTCATGTAAATCTTTGTTAGGCTAAAATTGGTATATTTGTAGCCTACTTAATATGTTAGTTCTTACATCAAGTCTCAAAAGCCATATAAATTCATTGATATAACAAAATTGTTTTCTTAAAATTGGTTTTTTGATGGAGACTCTTGTTAGATTCTTGTTAGGCTAAAATTGGTATATTTGTAGCCTTGTTAATATTTTAGTTTTTATATTTATATATTTGTTGTAACTTGGCATGAAGTGTACACAAATATATACTTATAAATGTATATATGAATATGTGTCACAAAAATGGTTTGGTACACTAATGCATATGTACAAGGATTGTCATTTTGGTGCCTTTGATGTTGTTGACAATCTTGACTAAAATCTAGATATATATTTATATCATGGTTTTGTGTGGCACACCATGTTTCACTTATGTTGCGTTTGGTTAATTCGGTAACACGATATGCCCTTAGACCTATGTGTTGTGGTGGTTGATTGATTTGGTTTTTGGTGGCCTGCGTGCCATATTGATGTAAATATTTATTTATATATTTGTTGGTGCGGCTTGCACGCCGTTTATTTTATTCCGTGTATTTGTATAAATAGGGTAGGAATGCGACCTGCGTGTCGTTTATATATATATATATATATATATATATTCTATGTATTTGTAAATAGTATAGAATTAGAACCGGAGAAATCAACGGGAGTCATGATGATGACGTCTTGGCGAGAAGGATTCAACACGCTATTGGAGGTGTTGGATTCAACGGGAGCTCACCCAACAAGACTTTACCTTGTCCTTAGGTTTTGGCCTTGTTTTCCCCGTTGTGGCTCACGGGGAAACTGCACAGGAATTTTGGGCATGTTACCGAATTATACATATATATATTTGCGTGGTTGTGTTTTATTTTTCTATGCATGGATTATGATTCACATGCTAGACAATTTTTCTATAAAATTAAATAAAATACAACGTTTGTTAAAATGGTTAACAATCTCGTGCGAATAGAATTGACAAAGAAAATATAAACTTGGTATTATATTTAAAAGTGCTTAAAAATCGTTTTGACACTTACTTTGTTAATTCACAAAAGGTTTTTATAAACCGGAAACAAAATCCCGTTTTTAAAAAATGTAAATCACGCACCATCCGTAAGATGACACCACCCGAATCTAACGAAACAAGGATGATTTTCGAGCTAAGCACGAGTCATTCCTTGCGTAGTTGTGTGGAAGGTGAGTGGGGTAACTCGCATGATTGGTTGTCGAGCTAAGCACGAGCCAATTGATGGTCGGGAGTGCCACCTATGTGTCTTGTAAGACGGTTTACAATTTTAGTATATAATTCTTGATTAGTTGTCGAGCTAAGCACGAGCTAAACAAAAGTTATATATTAAGATTGGTGTAAGGAAGGGATCAAACATGCCAACCGACATAATGGATGTCAACGGATCCCGCAAGTGTCTAAGAGTTGTAATAGAGATTACAATTGGTAAAATGGTTTCCGGCCTAAATAGCTTCGCCACGTGATCCACGGTAAACCCGTCACGGTGTGAGGTGAAATGAGGTTCTTAGCCCTTGTTATAAATAGTTGGTTTTGTCTAAAACTATGGGGTAATTATTTTTTTTAACAAGGTTTATCTAAACTAACCAAAACTCGTGTTATTGTTATTTATAGATGTCAAATCATAACAATACCACGTCAAACATCTCACTTCGTGTGTTCCTAGAAAGGGAGAAACTCACGGGGGTGAACTTTATTGCATGGCTTAGGCAATTGAGGATTGTCCTTCGCCATGAGTCAAAGTTGCACATCCTTGAGGAACCCCTTCTGGAGCCACCTGCTACCGACACGACTTGGGCCGTTCGATACGGGTATGAAAAACGTGTTGAGGACACGCACGATGTTGCCTGCCTCATGTTGTCAACTATGAGCTCGGAGTTGCGAAATCAGCTCGAGCACATGAGTGTGTACAATATGTTAAACAAGCTCAAGGACATGTTCCGACAGCAAGTTAGGCAGGAACACTATGAGTGTGTTAAAAGCCTAGTCGGTTGTAGGCTGCAGGAAGGCGGGAATGTTGGTCTTCACGTCCTTAAGATGAAGGCGAACGTGGACCAAATGGAGAGGTTAGGATTTCCTATTGGGAGAGAGCTCGTTGTGGATATTGTACTCCAGTCTCTGCCCACATCATATGGTCAGTTTGTTTCAAACTATCATATGCAAGGAATGGAGAAGTCCTTAAGCGAATTGCATGGCATGTTGAAGTATGCGGTGTCTGACATGGCCAAGCATAATTCCACCTCAACCACTCCCGTCTTGGGCTTAAAGAAACAAAAGAAAAGGAAGAAGAAACCGACCCTAAAAGGAAAGGTTGGGGTTTCCAAGCCTATCCTTGATGTTGAGTCGAAGGGCATAGAAGATGTGCCTCAAGAAGAGACTCAAGAAAAAGTGCTTTGCTACTTCTGTGGAAGATTTGGAAATTGGGGCCGTCACGCCTGCCCTACGTGCCTAGAGGATATAAAACTTCTCAGGAAAGAGAGAGTTAACTTTCCATCTTCAGGTACGTTCGTGATTCATTGCTATTCTTCTATAAGCTGGGTTGTTGACCCGAGCTGATTGACTCACGTTTGTCACAAATTTGTTTGTTACAAAGTGTAGGTCCTTTGGTGAAAGAAAAGCATGAAGAACCGGATCTCGGGCGAGGAAACCATGATGATTGTCCTCTAAGAGAAGAAAAGGAGACTTGATCTCGCTTTTGTCGCCGGTTTATTTATTACTCTATTTTATTGCCCTGCATGGCAAGTAACATCTCTTTGTATGCTCGCTTTATTCACGGTGAACGAAAATTTTGAAGTTTTAAGAATTGATGTTAAACCTTTTTAAGCATTGTTTATTCAAGGTTTATTGATGTCATAACTCATGTGTTGTTCTGCCCTGCGTGGCACACAACTTAACATGGGATGACAATGAGTTTATTCTTAAAGTATGTGATTTATTATGAAAATCTATTGTGAGATATTTTGTTCAAAATTTTCCATGTAATGGCATACACAAGGATTAGCTACAAGTAATAGAATATTCATGAATAATTGATTCTGAATCCAAAATAGTTTGGATGAGTTATCTTTGTGTGATAATCAACTTAGTCACATAAACAAGAAATATATCACCTAGATCCATGTGGTTAGGATCTTGGAATAGTTTAGTCTCGGGCTAAATGCTTTGGTGTTGATCTTGTTTATTAAGCTAAGATGATTATGAGATCCTTCGTCAGAGTTTGTGAGAGGATTATAAGCTTGTTGGATATTGGTCACATTTTGTTGATAATCCGTTCAAGCATACCACAAAGAATAACGAAAGCGAAACTTCTTCGTCACTGCCTTGATGGTAGTAGTGGCGAGACGTTTATTAGTTTAGGTATATGTCTGAAACCGTGTTGGTGTTCAGAATTAACCAAGACAAATTTAAGAATCAATAGGGCATATAGATCAAGGTACTTAGATCTAGTTAAGGTGCTAAGATATCTATTATCTATATATTGGATGACCATATAGTGAATTGTAGAATTGTTTTACAATTCATATCCTACTAAGACGCATTGGTACATGGTGTCATGGAGTAGGGAACCGGGTGTTGTTGGTCCGGTTTATGGCGGGTCAAGAATGTGTGTCTGATTTGTTGGAATATTCATTTACCATTGTGACTAAGTCCTCAAATCCAAATTCAATTGATAGTCTATTTAGCATTTATTGAGATACGACTAGAAAGGTTCTTTGCTAGTCTATCTTATAGTTCAAAGTTATCCATTCTACATTCAGTGGGAGATGGATAAACTTGAAATCCAGAAGTGCTAATACATTTGAGGAGTTCTTCTAAGTTTTAGTTATTTAACCTTTTGAGAACAATGTTTGTTGCTTAAAAGGGGAAGAAGAGAGAAACTAAAACTAAGGCATTCCAGTGGAAGAACGTTGAACTTAAATGAAAGACTTGATGATGATACTAGCGTATAATCTAATATCTTTGATAGATGATCAGCATGGTTGTGCTGATATGCCTGACTAAGAATCATTACTTCTTTTAATACTGATTAGAGTCATATAGAGCCAAAGAGATATGTGTCACACCCCGCTAAAGCGGAAACACGAGGTGTCACAGCACAAGATATCATCGCACAAGGCATATTGACAATAACCATAATATTAACTTAACAAAAATAAATAGTTCGGGTAAAACATAAATAAAGTTACATAACCAAATAATAATTAAATGACATTGTCTTGTACGATGCGTAAATAACATAGATAATGTCTTCATAAATCTTCATAAGGTACCTAACGTCGATCACCTGAAAGCACGGGTAAAAGAAAGAAAAAGTCAACTACTAGAGTTGGTGAGTTTATAGGTTTTCTTAATATATGCACAAAATAACTTTTAAATGAGAAAAGTTTAAATAATTGATGGAGGTTTTTGGAATAAAATAAAAGTATGCATGAAATATAGAAGATGTATTATATTGCCCAATACGTTGCACATGGTAGTAATATACTATGATGATTATTGCTAGAGCCATTATCCAACCTAGCCGACAACCAATTGCCCATGATAAACCTAACGCCTATATTAAATGACGTTAGTAGTGGTAAAGTACATTTATAGTTCGTCAACCATAAATGGGAGACGTCGGAATCTCAAAATAACGCTACTTACTAATACCATCGGCTCACTAGTGGAGTTAAGGAATAATGTCCAACGAAAGGGCCTTACAACGATCACCCAAGCATATCAAAGAATAATACCATAAGTGCTCAAAATAATATTTGAAATAAATAAGAAGATAGGCAATAAACTTTTCATGAAACGTATACACATGCTTTCACCCCAAAATAATATGAAATACGGTAAAAAGGGGCTATAATACTCACTCGGTATGCAAAGGTGTTCACTCGTAAGGATTTCTTGTTCCTACCGAAGCTCCTAATATAAGAGGTATGTAGCTCTATTAGACTTATTTTATTTATTATTTTGTATTATTTATTTGTTGTTAACTTTTTTATTAAATAGTTAAAGGTTGTTTCTATTTTTCCAAAATTCATAAATGTTCACTGAAATTTTCAGTTCTTTAAGTTGAACTTTATAAATTAAAAACTGTGTTTTAGAAGTCATATTAAGGCTTGATATTTTAATATAATCTTAATACATGTTTCTAGAATGTCCAGTGTAAATATAGGAATTTATAATCCATGTTTAATATTCTTAATAATTAAAAGTGTATAAGATGTTCACTGATGAGTGTCTAGATGACATTTTGTTACTAAAACGTCTGTTTAGGGCCCATACGACCTCGTTTTTACATGATTCAAAATGGGAATTAACCATGGTTCAAGGACGAAACTTTAAAAAAAACAAGACATATTTTGACCCAAGAATGAGTAAGTTACACGCGTTTAAAGTGTACCCTTCTAGATCTGCCAGATTTCCAGATTCAACATATGGGTCTTTTTAAATATGTTTGAAGGATCAAACGTTGATGAAAATTAGTGAATCCAGGTTTAAATGAAAGTTAAAACTTTAAACTATGATTAGCAAAAAGAATCAACTGATTTTGATACCTAGAACTCCAGATATAACAAAAATAAATGGGGAGTTCTAGCATCAGAATCTGCCAGATTGTTATTCTTTTAGTTTATGGGTCATAACTTTAATATAACATGTTTATATTCATGAATAATTATATTGTATGAGTATAAGCTTTGATAATCCATGTGTTCTTTCAACAATGGTAGGATGATACACATTTTATGTGTTCCTTACAACATTTGTTAAGATGAAACACATGCATGATCAAATTCTTATTTTCTTGGTTTTTAGTTGATTAAGTTCCATACAACAATGGTAGGATGATGCACCTTTCATGTGCTCCTTACAACATTGGTAGGATGTTTATATTTACATGATATATATATATATATATAAAGGTAATAAGATGAACAACAAAGAATATAAATAAAAGAAAGAAGAAAGAAGAAAAGTAGAAGAGTAGAAGAGTAGAGATGAGTGTATTGTGATCATCTTACCAACTCTTGCCTTTGGTTTGGTGTTGGATCTTCACAAGATGAACAATTCTTGTTGTTCTTGGGAGATTTTTGGTGGTGAAAGAAGAGAGAATAGAGAAGAGATTGAGTGTGGTGGTAAAGGAAATGATGAAGAGAGGAAGGAGGATTATATAGGACATGGGGGACATCAAGGGGTCGTTTCTTGGGAAGAGAAGGAGGCAAGAGAATTATGAGGGGTGGGGGGTAGGGTGGCCAGCCATAGGGGGGGATTTTCTTTTATTTTATTTTTTTTTGAATAATTAAGTGTAATTTGTTTAAATAAATTTTGTATAATTGGTGATTTTGTTTAAATCTTTTAACT
The DNA here is from genome assembly GCA_038502395.1 of Dittrichia graveolens. Classification (NCBI taxonomy): domain Eukaryota; kingdom Viridiplantae; phylum Streptophyta; class Magnoliopsida; order Asterales; family Asteraceae; genus Dittrichia; species Dittrichia graveolens. Next base: position 70,626,573 of record JARJIL010000004.1, on the reverse strand, counting down.
ACAAAGTTTTAATTACTTTTATGAGTTTATTTTTATATGTTTTATATTTTAACTTATTTATATTTATTATGATTTATTTAATTATTTTTATTGATATTATATTTATTATTGTACATGATTTGTAATTCTTGACTTTTAATAATTCGATTTTTCGAGCTCCGGAAGGTTCTAACCTAATAGGCGGGATTTCTATGAAATCTAATATTATTATGGATGTATTTAAATCATAAATACTATTTTTAGTCATACTAGGCTTAAAAATTAGAATTTCTAATGGCTAACCTGGGAAATTTGTTGTCGAATGTCACAGTCTTCCCTGATTAAAAGAATTTCGTCCCGAAATTAATCGTTGACGTCCTGGACTTGCTTTTTGGCGAAGAGGTGTGGATATTTGAGTTTCATATAATCCTCTCGCTCCCAAGTGTATTGAGGCCCGTGCCTTGAGTTCCAACAAATTTTTAAGATGGGGATCTTGCTTCTCCTTAGTCTTTTGACCTCTCGGTCAAGGATTTCGATTGGTTCTTCTACAAAGTGCAACCGGTCATCAACTTGCACATATTTTAAGGGTAATACTAAGGTTTCCTCCATTTGGCATTTCTTTAAATTCGACACATGGAACATGTCATGGATGGCGCTCAGTTCTTGTGGCAGTTTTAGCTTGTAGGCTACCGGACCAATCCTTTCGATTATCTTGAATGGCCCAACGTACCTGGGACTTAACTTGTTCTTTTTCCCAAAACGCACTATCCTTTTCCAAGGTGATATCTTTAGTAGAACTTTATCGCCAACTTGAAACTCTAAGGGTTTCCTACGATTGTCGGCATAGCTCTTTTGTCGGTCCCTAGCGGTTTTGAGCCTTTCCTTGATAATCTTTATCTTATTAGTGGTTTCCTGTGCGACGTCTGGTCTGGACAATTGTCAGTCTCCGATTTCCAACCAGCTGAGCGGGGATCTACATTTGCGTCCGTACAATGCTTCATAGGGTGCACACTGGATACTGGTGTGGTAACTATTATTGTATGAAAATTCAACCAATGGCAAATGCGATTCCCAGCTCCCACCAAAATCTAACACACAAGCACATAACATATCTTCTAGCGTTTGAATAGTCCTTTCCGTTTATCCGTATGTTTGGGGGTGGTAAGAGGTGCTTAAATTGACTCGCGTTCCCAGTGCTTTCTGAAGTGATTGCCAAAATCGGGAAGTGAAGCGACTATACCTATCCGAGATGATAGAGATGGGCACTCCATGACGCATGACGATCTCATTTATGTAAATTCATGCCAGCTTTTCCATCTTGTAATCTTCACTAATGGGTAGGAAATGTGCTGACTTTGTAAGCCGGTCTACTACTACCCAGATGGAATCGTACCCTTTAGCAGATCAAGGTAACTTAGTCACAAAATCCATAGTTATATGTTCCCATTTCCATTCCGGGATTTCTGGTTGCTGCAGTAATCCAGAGGGTTTCTGGTGTTCTGCCTTAATTTTTGCACAAGTCAAACATTTCCCCACGTATAGGGCGACATCCTTCTTCATTCCGGGCCACCAATAGTATTCCTTCAAATCCTTGTAGATTTTATCGGCTCCGGGATGAATAGAATACTTAGACTTATGTGCCTCATCCAATATCGTTAACCGAATGTTATTCGCCTTGGGTATCCAAACCTTCTTTTCGAAGTAACGTACTTCATTAGTTCCAATCTCGAATCTGTGCTCCAAATGACGGAGGTTTTCCTCTTTTAGATTTTCTGTTTTTAATGCTTGCTCCTGAGCTTCGAGGATCCTTCCTTTCAGACTGGTTTGCACAACAGCTCCTAATGCTCGTACTCGCGTTGGTTTTACTCTTTCCTTCCTACTCAACGCGTCGGCTACCAAATTGGCCTTGCCTGGGTGATATTTGATTTCGCAATCATAATCATTGAGTAGTTCTACCCATTGCCTTTGTCTCATATTGAGCATCTTTTGATCAAAAATATGCTGGAGACTCTTATGGTCGGTGTAGACGGTGCACTTGGTGCCATATAAATAGTGTCTCCATATTTTGAGTGCAAACACTACCGCTCCTAGCTCCAAATCATGAGTAGTGTTGTTTTTCTCATGAACCTTCAATTGTCTCGAAGCGTAGGTGATAACTTTGTCTTTTTTGCATTAAAACACATCCCAACCCATGGTGTGATGCGTCGCAATAGACCACAAAGTTTTCTGTTCCAGTTGGCAATGACAAGATAGGTGCGTTGCATAGCTTCTGCTTTAAGGTTTGAAAGGCTTCTTCTTGCTTATCTCCCCAAATGAATTTCTTATCCTTCTGAGTCAGAGTCGTTAATGGTTGAGCCACGCGTGAAAAGTTTTCGATGAATCGCCTATAATATCCTGCCAAACCCAGAAATTGTCGAATCTCGGTTGGTGTCTTTGGTGCTTCCAACTTTTTGATTGCTTCGATCTTTGCTGGATCGACATGAATTCCGTTTGAATTAACTACGTGACCAAGGAAGTGTACTTCTCGGATCGAAAATTCACACTTGGAGAATTTGGCATATAACTTTTGGTCCTTGAGTAGTGTTAAGATTAATTTCAAATGCTGCTCATGATCTTCCTTGCTTCGCGAGTAGATGAGAATGTCGTCTATGAACACTATAGCAAACTTATCTAAATATGGTCTACAGACCCTATTCATTATGTCCATAAATATTGCTGGAGCGTTAGTCAACCCAAAAGGCATTACTAAGAACTCATAATTTCCATAGCGGGTTCTAAAGGCGGTCTTGGGGACGTCTTCTTCGCAAACTTTCAATTGGTGATATCCCGAGCAAAGATCGATTTTTGAAAAATATTTGGCACCTTCAAGTTGGTCGAACAGATCATCGATTCGAGGGAGAGGGTATCGGTTCTTGATAGTTAACTTGTTGAGTTCCCGATAGTCGATACACATTCGTAGCGACCCGTCCTTCTTTTTGACGAAAATAACTGGGGCTCCCCAAGGGGATGAACTTGGTTGAATGAAACCTTTGTCGAGTAGTTCTTGTAGTTGTGCCGACAGCTCTTGCATTTCTGATGGGGCCAGTCGATATGGTGCTTTCGCCACGGGAGCCGCTCCAGGGACTAGATCGATATGGAATTCGACTTGCCGATTCGGGGGTAATCCTTGCAAATCTTCTGGAAATACTTCAAGAAAGTCTCGTACGACGGGAATTTCTTGAATGTTTTTCTCACAGGTTTTCTTATTGATTATATGTGCTAGGAATGCCTCGTTTCCTTTCCTTAAGCATTTTCTCATCTTGATGAACGAGATTATCTTGAAATCCCTTCCGGATTTTTCTCCATACACATTAAGTGTCTCACCATCAGGCGTCGGAATTTGGACCATCTTTACGAAGCAACAGATTTCCGCTCGATGGCTAGAAAGCCAATCCATCCCAACAACTATGTCGAAACTTCCCATTTCAAGTGGGATTAAATCTATGGTATATGTTTTATCGGTTAAGCCCAAGGTACAACGAGGGATTATGTCCTTAACGCTAGTTTTCTGACCATTAGAAAATTCAATGGTGTAAGGCTCTATCATTTCTATGGTTTTTAAATTTAGCCTTAACTTAAATCTTAATGATATGAAGCTTTTATCGGCCCCTGAATCAAATAGTACTGATTTATAATAACCGTTTAGAGGAAACGTACCTGTAACAACATCGGGGTTTTGTCTAGCTTCATTTGCTCCAATCTCAGACACCCTGCCTCGTGCTTGATTTCCTTGGTTACTTTGGCTTGCAGGACGTGCTTGATTATAATTAGACCCTTGAGTTGGCCGCGAGCAGACGGTGCCATGGTGCTCAAAACTTCCACACTTAAAGCATGGCTTTACTCGGCAAGTTTTGCTGAGGTGTCCTAGCCGCTTACACCTAAAGCACACCATGCACTTCCCTTCGTGGTGTTAGTGGCACTTATCACATTTGGGGTAGGATCTCCATCCTTTATCGGCTGCTTGCGTCTGAGCTTCGAAGTTTCTAGCCCTTTCGTGAGTCCTCGCAGCTTCTCCACCGGATGGCTTCCTTGGCACCTCCTCAAGCTTCCTCTTACCCTTGTCCTTGTCGCTCCCAAGCGATCCCGAACGGATAGCATTGTGGATAAGTCTTGTAGCTAGATTTACCGCACTTTGGATGGTGTTGGGTTTGCAGCCGGGACATTTGCCCGGATCTCAGGGGCTAGACCCCAAATGTATCTATCGATACGGTTTTCTTCCGGGGTCACCAAGTGCGGCACCAGCTTGGCCAAATCATGAAATCGGGTGGTGTAGGAGTTGATGTTGCCCCAGATCATTTATTGATTCCACAGCTCGGCTTCTAGCTTTTGAATTTCACTCTTCGAGCAAAATTCGTCCCTTAATAGCCTGAGGAATGCATCCCAGGTGAGTTGGTGCGCGGCATTTCTTCCAAGCGTTTGCACTTGGATATTCCACCACGATAGGGCTCGCCCTTGCAGAAGACATGCTGCAAACTCCACCTTGTTTACTTCCGTACATTTACTGATGCTAAGGATTGATTCCATGCTTTCAATCCAGTTTAGTGGACCCACACCTCCTTCCGTTCCAAAGAATTCTTTAGGGTTGCAGGCCCTAAAGGTTTTGTAGTTGCAATCTTGGGTTGGGGTTGGTGCTCCATGGTTTGTTTGAAGCCCATCAGCAACTTGGCTAACTATGTTGGGTAATGTTGCAATCACTTGTTCCATGACAAGTTGATCTAACTCGGGGTTTGCTCTTCGTGGAGGCATCGTTCTAGAGCATAATCACACGACGATTTTTAGTCACTAAATCTAATCAGTTTTATCATACTACTCTACGTGTAACGTGTTTAATTCATTCATGGCATTAAATATGACTAATAGTACGAGATTTAATTAAATAATCAATCATTCACTTGGCACAAAATAATTACCAAAATCGGCTCTTTAAAAGATGCCATATATATTAATAGAGTGTTAATAATAGCCATACAATCATACATCCTTTAAACCAACATAGGATGTTTTAGTTCATAATCAACAAAAAAAAAAGACATTAAAACCTAAAGTAAATCCACTCCAACCCATCTAGCGCCCAAATCCAATGTAAGCTAGCCCCACTAATATCATCAACACGACCCCTGAAACTAGGCATGTATGCACTAGCCTAATTAGTCTTCGGGCTTCTTAAGCCGCCTCTAAGGCTTGCATTGCGTCATGGTGGTTAAGGTCCGCCATGTCTAAGCACGAACTAACCCTGTAGGTTTGGTAATCTAACATACCTCTCATGTTATATAGCTCCAGAGACATGTGGTGGAATCTCTTCTTTTCCTCGTCGGTCATCCCGGATGAAGGTATCATCGGGATTCCCGTGAGGACGGGGGTTCTTACCGGCTCATTCACCTGCCGGGAAGGTTCTCCCACGGTAGGCTGGGGTGGTGCTACGGTTGCTCGTACTGGAATGGCCACCCTCTTTTGGGCAGTTTGTCTAATCCGTGGCCCGATTGTTCCGGGGTTTGGGTTTTGGTTTGGTTGGGAGGAGGGAATGTCAAAGATTCTTACGAGTCTACGTAGGGGTTCTAAGAACCCTTCAGGCAGCTGGTATTGTTGGGATTGGTTACTATCGGTGGAAGATCTTTGGCCGTTCTCGGTAGGTTCACTTTCGCTTGACATGATTTGCAAGGTTTGAATAGACTTATTCACTATACTCATAACTTAAATTGTCTATATATGAATGTTATGCTCATGCACACACACACAATGATCATGATCTAGAAAGAAAATAAATAAAATTTTGTTTCTAAGTATATTTTTATTATAACTAACCTAAGTGCCATATCGTACATAGCTAAATTAGACATAGGTGATCAAGCTTTGTCTAATTGAGGTATAACAATATGGTACTCAACTTAATTATATTATCAATACACTTGATGTATTTTAAACAAAATTATTTTGAAAACATTTTTATAAACCTTTGGTTATAGTTGGTGTTTTCCCCCAGAAGGAAAACAACATTCTCTATAACCTTAGGCTTTCATACCAAATCTGTCACACCCCGCTAAATCGGAAACATGAGGTGTCACAGCACAAGATATCATCGCACAAGGCATATAGACAATAACCATTATATTAACTTAACAAAAAATAAATAGTTCGGGTAAAACATAAATAAAGTTACATAACCGAATAATAATTAAATGACATTGTCTTGTACGATGCGTAAATAAAATAGATAGTGTTTTCATAAAATGTGACGATGAAGATGGAAATGCCACACATCATGCTTGTATGCATAAGGTACCTAAGGTCGATGACCTAAAAGCACGGGTAAAAGAAAGAAAAGGTCAACTTCTAGAGTTGGTGAGTTCATAGGTTTTCTTAATATATGCACAAAATAAATTTTAAATGAGAAAAGTTTAAATAATTGATGGAGGTTTTTGGAATAAAATAAAAGTGTGCATGAATTATAGAAGATGTATTATATTGCCCAATACGTTGCACATGGTAGTAATATACTATGATGATTATTGCTTGAGCCATTATCCAACCTAGCCGACAACCAATTGCCCATGATAAACCTAACGCCTATATTAAATGACGTTAGTAGTGGTAAAGTACATCTATAGTTCGTCAACCATAAATGGGAGACGTCGGAATCTCAAAATAGCGCTACTTACTAATACCATCGGCTCACTAGCGGAGTTAAGGATTAATGTCCAACGAAAGGGCCTTACAACGATCACCCAAGCACATCAAAGAATAATATCATAAGTGCTCAAAATAATATTTGAAATAAATAAGAAGATAGTCAATAAACTTTTCATGAAACGTATACACATGCTTTCACCCCAAAATAATATGAAATACGGTAAAAAGGGGCTATCATACTCACTCGGTATGCAAAGGTGTTCACTCGTAAGGATTTCTTGTTCCTACCGAAGCTCCTTTCCTAATGTAAGAGGTATGTAGCTCTATTAGACTTATTTTATTTATTATTTTGTATTATTTATTTGTTGTTAACTTTTTTATTAAATAGTTAAAGGTTTGTTTCTATTTTTTCAAAATTCATAAGTGTTCACTGAAATTTTCAGTTCTTTAAGTTGAACTTTATAAATTAAAAACTGTGTTTTAGAAGTCATATTAAGGCTTGATATTTTAATATAATCTTAATACATATTTCTAGAATATCCAGTGTAAATATAGGAATTTATAATCCATGTTTAATATTTTTAATAATTAAAAGTGTATAAGATGTCCACTGATCAGTGTATGGATGACATGTTGTTACTAAAACGTCTGTTTAGGGCCCATACGACCTCGTTTTTACATGATCAAAAATGGGAACTAACCAAGGTTCAAGGATGAAACTTTAAAAAAAAAACTAGACATATTTTGACGCAAGAATGAGTAAGTTACACGCGTTTAAAGTGTACCCTTCTAGATCTGCCAGATTTCCAGATTCAACATATGGGTCTTTTTAAATATGTTTGAAGGATCAAACGTTGATGAAAATTAGTGAATCCAGGTTTAAATGAAAGGTAACACTTTAAACTAAGATTAGAAAAAAGAATCAACTGATTTTGATACCTAGAACTCCAGATATAACAAAAATAAATGGGGACTTCTAGCATCAGAATCTGCGAGATTGTTATTCTTTTTGTTTATGGGTCATAACTTTAATATAACATGTTTATATTCATGAATAATCATATTAGATGAGTATAAGCTTTGATAATCCATGTGTTCTTTCAACAATGGTAGGATGATACACATTTTATGTGTTCCTTACAACATTTGTTAAGATGAAACACATGCATGATCAAATTCTTATTTTCTTGATATTTAGTTGATTAAGTTCCATACAACAATGGTAGGATGATTCACATTTCATGTGCTCCTTACAACATTGGTAGGATGTTTATATTTACATGATATATATATATATATAAAGGAAATAAGATGAGCAACAAAGAGGATAAATAAAAGAAAGAAGAAAAGTAGAAGAGTAGAAGAGTAGAGATGAGTGTATTATGATCATCTTACCAACTCTTGCCTTTGGTTTGGTGTTGGATCTTCACAAGATGAACAATTCTTGTTGTTCTTGGGAGATTTTTGGTGGTGAAAGAAAAGAGAAAAGAGAAAAGAGAAAAGATTAAGTGTGGTGGTAAAGGAAATGATGAAGAGAGGAAGGAGGATTATATAGGACATGGGGGAGATCAAGGGGTGGTTTCTTGGGAAGAGAAGGAGACAAGAGAATTATGAGGGAGGGGGGGTAGGGTGGCCGGCCATAGGGGGGATTTTCTTTTATTTTTTTTTTGAATAATTAAGTGTAATTTGTTTAAATAAATTTTATATAATTGGTGATTTTATTTAAATCTTTTAATTAAAAAGTTTTAATTACTTTTATATGTTTTATATTTTAACTTATTTATATTTATTATGATTTATTTAATTAATTTTATTGATATTATATTTATTATTGTACATGATTTGTAATTCTTGACTTTTAATAATTCGATTTTTCGAGCTCCGGAAGGTTCTAACCTTAGAGGCGGGATTTCTATGAAATCTAATATTATTATGGATGTATTTAAATCATAAATACTATTTTTAGTCATACTAGGCTTAAAAATTAGAATTTCTAATGACTAACCAGGGAAATTTGTTGCCGAATGTCAAAATATGGGTTTCTCATATCTAAGTGGTAATGACTTAATGGTGAGTCTTGTTGAGTTCGCCACCTATCGGAAGACGTAGTGGATCCAAAATTCGCTAAAAATAAAAGAAGTAAATGATAAAGAGATGCAATCTATTTGGAATGCCCAAGTGCTTGACTTGACTTGATCCCATACCTAGGTGTATACCAAGATTAACATGGACGGAATTGTAGACAACTTTAAATACTGACTAGTGGTAAAGTTATTCATGGTGGTTATGGAGAAACTTGTCCTAGTGGCTATGTTGATGAATATTTGATACTCGTGGATATTAATGACCGCATTTCGTCATGAAACAATATGATGAGGAAGTGCTTATAACACTCTCCGAGGGTCTTAATATACGTCCGTAGTGTCCAAATTATGTCTACAAAAGTGGATAAGACCACTTCGGGCTTATTCTTGCATCTTGAAGGAAAGATATCTTTGCTTACTATTAGAAGATCATAGTGATGAGTTTTCTAAAAGTATAGATAAAAGCCTTTTACGTATGTCAGGACTAGTGGGAGCTTTGTTGTATTCCTAGTGTCAAATGTCTATGGAAGATAATGTCCCGATATTAGGTTATCTGCAAACCTAATTCAGGAATTACTGCTTAATAGGGACATTTAAGAGATACAAAATTGGATAGTATTTAGTTCAAGAAATATAGAGATATGTTCTTGATGTTTGACGACTTGAATAGGCTTGGAGTAAGTAGTTACTCTAATGCGTGTTTCTGCTAGGATAACAGTTGATCTTTGATCAAAGTTGATGATCCTAACTTGTGGTGTTGTTTGTTGATTCTTAAGTATCACTAACCCTATTGTGGGATTTTGTGACAATGAGGGTGTGATTACTTTAACTTTTTGAAAAGTAAGATCTCTGTGATGCATACTTTTGAAGTAGTCTTGTCAAAAGAGACATAATTGAATAACAAAAGATCTTGTGGATGTTGTGGGACAAGTCCACTAGTTAAGCCATTGTTATGGACTAGTGGTGTTTGTCATACTAGGTCCATTAGCATGTCTAATGTGTATAACTTGGCTTGAATATGTTTTGGTTTATGATTGATTTGTACTTATATTTTGGGGACATTAAGCAATATTGCAATTCATACCATATCGTTTATTAAATGGAGATTTAATAATACGCCGAGGGCGGGTATTTTATGAATCCTTATTGTGTTCCATCTTAGCATGTTTAAACACTTCCGAGAAGGTTTTTCATTCTAAATCTCCACAATCGGTTATACTTCATGAGACTGAAGTATAAATTAAGATTGAGGTAAAGAGTTGGTTTTGTAAAACGTGATTCTTGCCTATACTTGAAAGAGGTTTCAAGTGATTGGAGGACCTGTACCGGAGTTCGCTTCATGGTTCTGGTCATAAGTAACTCGGGATGATGATGACGTTTCATCCTTAAAATAGAGATGCATGTGATTCCAAAGCATAGGTCTGCTTTGCTTTGATCATTTTCTAACGCGGTCCGTAACTGGTCGTTATAAGGGAGATGATTGGGTAGAGTGTTATCTATGTGGCGGGACTATGTAGTCGAAAGGAATTTGTTCCTCTATGTATGGAGAAGATATCCATGGGCCCCTCGATGATTGAGTGCTGACGTTCATATGCATGGCCGTGCTCAAGTTATATTGATGATGGATCAATGTTAACTTGGTTTGTTGGTCACCACAAATCTAGAATCGAGAAACATAATCGTGAACGATTTGAAGGTTGACTTTATTCCATGCCTTGTTTTCACATAGGATATCACGAACAAAGGGGTGTATATGTTCATTTATCTTCAGGACAATCATTTTATGATTGGGATCTTGTCAAGAGTGGCATACCCTATACTGACTTGGCAGCATAGATGTCTTGCTAGAGGCCACTCTATGTTTGTGTTATTTTTCGTAGTCGTGCCACGTGCAAGTGGGAGTCTGTTGGAATATGCCCGCTGACACAAACGAGTTAATAGCACTGCTGATGAAGTATAGGCCTTTTGGGTCACACGCCAAGTATTGATTCCGGCAACACGATCAAGCAAAAGAGAGAGAAAAGGCCAAAATGGGTTTTGGCAGGATGGTACACGGGCCGTGTTGTTGAACACGGGCCGTGTCCAGCCCAACTAGCACGGGGCGTTTTGGCCCAAGTAGAGACCGTGTGCTTTGGGCCTACACGGCTGTGTAGATGAACACGGGCCGTGTTGGGTCTGTTAGACACGGGTTAACTTGGCCTAATTGAGGCCGTGGGCTTTGGGCGTACACGGCCGTGTTGATGAACACGGGCCGTGTATGTGCTCTGTAACAGCAGAATTGATTTGCTTTAATACTCATTTTAATGGGGTTAAGTGGCATTCATTTTTGGACTACTCAAGGGCCACGAAAATACAGAGAGTTTTAGTGTGAAGAACATGAGTTAGAACATATGAACTCTTAAGATTATTCTCTCTAATGATCATCACTTTGTGATCAAGTTTTGATGCACTAAAGTGTTATTTGTTCTTGTATTGTGTTGTTTTGGTGGCTACACCAACTTACTAGCATTTGGGAATCAACACAACTTGGGGTGGACTTCACTAGAGAAATCCTAGCTTGGGTTTTTGAAGCTTGACTTGTTTGATTCTTGAAGCTTGACGAGAGGGAGATTGTGGTACTTGCATAGTGGTACATTCCTATCCATCTTGTTCTTATTTTAGTTGCAATTTCATGTATAGATATTGGTCCATGGCATGTGTGTTTGTTTGGCTAGTTTGGTTTTGTATTGTATCTTGCTTCCGTTGCTACTCGATTATGCCAAATAAATACCTTCACCCACATCCTTACCAATTGAGGAACACTCAACAGCCACCCCTACGGTGGAAATACACTCTTCCACTGGACAGGAGGACGTTGACGGGAGAAAAAGATCTGAGCAGCCCACACTGATGACTACCGATGCTAAAGTCATTATGGACTATCTATAATCCCAGTTTGAGATCCTGCATAAAAAGAGGAAAGCTGAAAAAGCCAAGTTGATGCGCAAACTTAATGATTTGTCAACTTCTGTTGCCAACTTGGAAAGCTTCATGTTCAAACTCAGACCCTCCCCTATTGATGATGACAAAAAGGGGGAGGAAGAATCAAAGAAGCATGATGATAAGGTTGAGGGGGAGCATACAGAGGAAGTACAATCTGAACAAGCTCATGATCAGTTCATGAGTACTGTAGATCAGCCTTCTTAACAACCACAGGCTCCAACAGTCCAAATAACAACAACTTCACAAGCTTAACCAGAAACTCCACTTGAAGAAACTTCTCAAGATGTTCACACCAATCTTCCTCAAGCTAATTTGCCAAAATTTGTTAAAGTTGAGTCTGTTCCGACTTCACAAATAGACAAAGGGAAGAGTAAGGTGTTTGAGATGGTAAAAAGAAAGAAAAGAAGTGTTATGCCTTTAGCGAAGAAAGAAAGGTCATCATTGCTGAGCCTGAGCCTGAGCAACAGGGTAAGTCTCAATTAGTTGCACATGAATCTGACTCAAGTGATGAAGCTGATGCAACACAAGAAGCCAGTGATGTACTTGCTAAGCAAATGTTACAAGAGATGGCTAAAGAACTAGGCATAACAGTGGAGGAAATAAAAGAGCAGCAACGACAAGCTGAAGTTCAACGAGAAAAGGCTAAAGCTGAGGCTGCAAGAGCTGAAGCTGATTATTCTGGTCCTAGAGCTGCCCCAATTCCCTACTCAGGTGCGGATCTAAGGCATTGTTATAAAAGAACACATTTTAATAACAAGATTGAATCAATTACACCGAGTAGAAAAGGAGAATTCGTAATCATCAACTTCGTACTAGACAACAAACAAGAAATTGCTCTACATATGAGATGTCTGTACAAGTTGGGATTTTCAGAGTTGAAGACAGTAGCCACAATTATCAAGTAGAGGAAAAAGAGTCAAATCAGACAAGAGATAGTTGATGTGCTTAAGACAATCTTCATAAGAATCGATCAGCTAGGTGAGATTCCTGCTGATGAAATTGATACCTTTCTTAATCGAGGCAAAGCTGCAAGAGTTAAAGCAGCAAGCCAGCGAGCTAAAAGAGACATCATTTTACAAGTTCGAGAGGAAATTGAATTCAGAGAGAACACTTATATCACTCAACCTTTGGAAGGATTCTTGTATTTTGATGTGGAAGGTAATCAATGTTTCTTGAAAGTAGCAGACCTTCATTTGGCAAATCTGGAATAAATTCTGTACTTGAGAATTCTATGTGATGACTCAATTCAGAACTCGGTATTCAGATATCATCTCAACAAAGAAACCAAATCAAGAAAAGCTGAGATGAAAGAGATGCCAGAAGGTGAAGAAATTATGGTTGATGCTATCAAGAAAACTGCAATTTGGGAACTTAAATGTTCTGATATGTGGTTAGAAGTTGAAGATCCTAATGATTAAATAGATTAGTTCTATAATTTTTGTCAGCACTAAGTGTGCAGAAGCTAATGATAAAGATTAAGCTAAAATGTAAATGATATGTTCATAAATACAAAATCAAGTTTGATATGTTCAACTGTTTTATTATTTGATATGTTCAAAGATTATGTTTGATATGTTCAAACAGACAGCTTTGTTAGTTTAAGCTGATAATTGATATGTTCAATTGTAAACTGATAAGTTCCGTAGTTCAGAACTTAAATTTCTTCTGATAAGTTCAGAATCTAAGTACTTGTATATTCAAATACTTAGAATAGAAGTCTTATAATAGATTTGTAACATAAACATCTTGTAAGTTCAAGATACGTGAATAAGTATGAATCAGTTCAATACTTATGTCAAGAACTAACTTTGGTCAGTTCCAGAGTGGTTCAACATAATTCTATTAACCTATAACTTATTTGATTCAATGTTTTGTCATCATCAAATAGGGGGAGATTGTTAGTCCCATGTTTAGAATAATTAGATTTGATGAGACAAACTATTGATATGTATATATAATAGGTTAAGAGTTAGGAATTATGTAAGTCTGTTATATACTGACTAGTCTGCTTCAGCTGAGTATTCAGCGTATAAACAAATATAGAGTTTTCTATGTAAGAACTAGATAACTCAGTGATTTCTAAGCTGAGATAGGTCTTAAGATTGAAGACTTGAAGATTTGAAAACTTGAAGATTCAAGAATCCAAGATTCAAGAAGTCAGCTTGACAAGGTCAAGACTGAGTATATCAGCTCAGCGTCAGAAGTCAGTTCAGAATTTAAGTAAGTTCTAAATTATGTTATAAACTCCCCATATCTACGACATTTAAATTAGGATATCAAAACCTAATTTAAACTATCTATTAGTTGGATAGAAATCTCAAACGGAATTAATTAGATATGTTCTAATTAAGAAGTTTGTTACGGTTTTAAAGAAAAGATAAGTTCTATCTTTAAATTGTGATTTATTCGTAGATATATCAAGTATAAGTATAAACCTTCTCATCGGTTTTTAAATCATCTGTGTGATAATACGAATAGATGTTCTTACGTGTGTACGAGAACAGATACGCGATACACAACGACGACTGCATAAGTTGCAAGATTACATAAGTTGCAAAACGTACGTGTGATCGTGATACTTGATACACGTGTGTTGCGATAACTTTGTAAGTTCAAAGTTCGAGAGAGTTTTCAAGAGTTCTTGTTAATCAGTTTTAACAAGAAATTCGATCATCAATTAGTTTGTGATTCAAGAGTGTTTAGAGAGAGTTGAGGTTATAATCATTGTAATATTAAATCATCCTGTTGATTTGATTAGGGAGTGATAATAGTTATTGTAATGGTTGATAATTGAATATATATTTGATTAATTTGCTTGATTGTTTAAAGTGTATTCAACCCCCCCTTCTACACTGTATCAGTTGCTTGTTCACCCTCTTTGGGACAAATAGTTACCGGTCTCGCAAACCCGGTCACAAAATGGTGGAATGCCCTGACAGCCAAAGCTCCGGAGCAGCTTGGTCTTCTGGAGGGCAAAAGAAACACAATGCCCCGTGTGCTAAAGGGCGGGCATTTCGGATGAATGTAGAGGAGGCAAAGGCTGTAGGTGATGTCGTCACTGGTACATTTCTTATTAATTACTTTCCTGCCACTGTACTATTTGATTCAGGAGCAACATATTCTTTTGTTTCTGTTGCTTGCCGTAAAAGACTTCAGTTACCTGTTATGCCTCTAGACGAGCCTCTTAATGTAGATGTTGCGGACGGCAAAATAGTCTCGGTTACCGAGAAAGTCCCTATTGCCGTTATTTATATTGGTGGGGGTAGTATTCCTATCTCATTCTTTGTTATGCCTATTGTGGGCTTCGATGTCGTGATTGGAATGGATTGGCTTAGCAAGCGTGATGCTGAGATTCTCTATTCCAAGAAGATGATTAAGATCCATCATGCTGATGGATCTTATGCAGTTGCTCGAGGAGAACGACGGGATTCTGATATTCCTGTTATCTCCATTATTAAAGCTCAGAAGTCTATTGCTAAAGGTTGTGATTCCTTCCTGGCATATGTTATTGATGCTACGATGGAGAAATGACCAGTTCAAAATATCAGGGTAGTTTTTGAATTCCCTGAGGTCTTTCCTGATGAATTACCGGGTTTACCTCCGGTAAGAGATGTTGAGTATAAGATAGAACTGATTCCTAGAGGTACACCTGTAGCTAGATCTCCATATCGTCTCTCTCCTTCTACGATTCGCAAGATGATGACGCAAATCTAGGAATTACTCGAAAAAGGTTTCATTCGACCTAGTTCCTCACCTTGGGGAGCTCCTGTATTATTTGTCAAGATGAAGGATGGAACCATGAGGATGTGTATTGATTACAGGGAGCTTAAAAGAATAAGTATCATAAAGTACGAGTCCACGAAGAAGACATTCTGAAGACGGCTTTCCGGACTCGTTACGGTCATTATGAATTCTTGGTTATGCCATTCGGCTTGACCAATGCTCCTGCCATATTCATGGATTTGATGAATCGCGTCTATCGTCCCTTTCTTGATAAATCCGTGATTGTTTTTATTGACGATATTCTTGTCTACTCGAAGACTGAGGCTGATCACGAGCTTCATCTTTGTCAGGTTCTCGAGACTCTTAAACGAGAACAATTGTATGCCATGTTTTCTAAGTGTGAATTCTGGCTTCGGGAAGTACATTTCCTTGGCTATATTATCTGTCAAGAAGGCGTTAAAGTAGATCCGGCTAAGGTGGAAGCGGTGATGAATTGGGAGGTTCCTCGAACTCCCTCTGAGATAAAGAATTTCCTTGACTTGGCCGGCTACTATCAGCGATTTATTCGCAATTTCTCGAAACTTGCGGGTCCGTTGACCAAGCTGACCCGTAAGGATGTTACATTTGTCTGGTCGGAAGCTGAAGAAGAAGCGTTCCAGACCTTAAAGCGATTGTTATGCAAAGCTCCGATTCTTGCCTTGCCGGAGGGTTTGGAAGACTTTGTTGTTTATTGTGATGCCTCTTATGCGGGGTTGGGTTGTGTCCTCATGCAGAGAGATAAAGTAATCGCTTATGCCTCTCGGCAACTAAAATCTCACGAAAGGAACTACCCAACTCACGATCTCGAACTTGTTGTTGTTGTCTTCGCACTGAAATTGTGGAGGCACTTCCTTTATGGCACTAAGTGTGTGATATGCACTGATCACAAAAGCTTGCAGTATGTCTTTACACAGAAAGAACTCAACATGCGGCAACGCCGTTGGTTGGAGTTAATCAAATACTACGACTGTGAGATTCGCTACTATCCCGGTAAAGCCAATATTGTAGCGGATGCTTTGAGCCGTAAGGGGCCAGCAACTGAGGTAAAGTTCATGAAGCTTACAGTTGTATCAGATTTGATTGCAAAGTTGAAAGACGCCCATCAGTTAGCTTTGTAGGATGACAATCTGAAATCTGAAACGATGAAAAAGTTAAAAGACCAGCTGGGTGAAGATAATCGTGGATTGAAGACTTTTCAATCCAGGATTTGGGTGCCTCTTCTTGGAGGTAATCGTGAGCTAATTCTGCAAGAAGCTCACAAGTCTAAGCTATCTATCCATCCGGGTACCACCAAGATGTATAACGACCTGAAAAGGTTATACTGGTGGCCCACTCTGAAGAAAGACATTGCTTCATTCGTGAAGAAATGTCAGATATGTGCCCAAGTCGAGACAGAGCATCAAAGGCCTTATGGCAATTTGCAACAGCTTGACATTCCGGAATGGAAATGGGATCACATCACGATGGATTTCGTGACAAAGTTTCCAAAGACGTTCAAAGGGCATGATATGATTTGGGTCATTGTTGACCAACTGACTAAAAGTGCTCATTTCCTGGAAACCAACGAGTTAGCTTCGTTGACTCGTTTGGCACAACATTACATTGATGAGATAGTAACACGTCACGGTCTTGTTCAATTGTTTCTGATCTTGACTCCAGATTTGTATCTAATTTCTAGCAAAGCTTGCAACGTGAGTTAGGCACTCGTGTGCATTTGAGCACTGCCTATCACCCGCAGACCGATGGCCAATCAGAAAGAACGATTCAGACTCTTGAAGACATGCTTCGAGCGTGTGTACTTGAATACGCTGGATCATGTGATTCTCATCTCCTATTGATTGAATTTGCTTATAATAATTCGTATCATTCCAGTATTGGAATGCCACCGTACGAAATGCTCTACGTGAGACGATGTCGCACTCCGACTTGCTAGTTGGAGCCCGGAGAGAAATAGTTTGCTGGACCTGAGATTGTCCAGATGACTTCAGATAAAGTGAATGTGGCTTTAGAAAAGCTTAAATCAGCCCGAGATCGACAGAAGATGTATGCGGATCCTAAACGTCGCCCCGCTACATTCGATGTCGGTGATCGTGTATTCTTGAAGGTTTCCCCTTGGAAGGGCGTTATTCTCTTTGGACACAAAGGGAAACTAAGTCCACGTTTCATAGGCCCATTCAAGATCATGCACAAAGTCAATGATCAGACAGTAACTCTTGAGCTGCCGCCTGAGCTATCTGGAATCCACGATACCTTCAACGTATGTTACTTGCGTAAGTGCAACGTTGAAGAGGAACAGATTGTTCCGTTACAAGAACTAAAGGTTGACTCTTATAAGCGACTCGTCGAAGAACCTATTGAAATTCTTGACATGAAGGTCAAGAAGCTACGAAAGAAGATGATCAAGCTGGTTCTTGTTAAGTGGAAACAGAGTTTGGGTCCGAACCTGATGTGGGAAGTCGAGGACGAGATGAAAACAAGATACCATCACCTGTTTAACACTGAGTAGATTCCGAGGACGGAATCTTCTTAAGAGGGGTAGATTTGTAACATCCTCGATTTGGGCCTAGCTGTTAAATATTTATTAAGTTAGTAAGCTTGTATATTAATGATATAAATGAAAAGTTAAATGTATTATAGTGTGTTATGTGTGTTAATGTGTTTTGTGTATATATGTATATGTATAAGTTAAGTTAAATGAAGAAAAGAAAATAAAAGAAATCCAGAGGCGGTGCCTCTAGATTGTAAAGGATATATACATATATATATATATATATATATATATATATAGAGAGAGAGATAAAAGTCAAATAATGGTCAAAGTTGCCAAAAGCAAACCCAAGCACAAACTCTCGGATTCTCTCTATTTCTTTCGGTTTTCTCTCTCGTTTTCTTGAAGCAAGGATTTGGTGTTTTTTGATTCCAAGTAAAGGTAAATACTTGTTTGTTGTTAAGATTCAATATACATGAAACTGTTTTTATGATTAAAACCTGAATGAATACTCAAATCCTTGCAAAACACTACTTACAACATGCAAAGCTTACTTTGCAAGTGGGTTTTGTTTGTTTGGTGTTATTGTGTGGGTTTGATCTGTTTTCAAAGCCATACTAACGAAAGATGATGTTTTTGAATGTATAAATATCAAAACAAACAAGAAACAAGTTCTGGAAATAAGCCAATGAAGTTGGCGGATTCCCAGTCAAGAGTCTATCGGATTCCAAGACATGAGTGTGTCGGAATCCACTAGTTGCCCAAATCCGATAAAGTGTCGGATTCCGAGACTTTAGGGTATCGGAATCCACATATGTCTAAATCTGTGTTATTGTTCTAAATTCGATAAGTATCGGATTTCCTAAAATTCATATGTATAATTGCAAGTCAAAATCCGAAAGTATCGGATTCGTTTGAAAATGTCGGATTACAACAAAAGTGTCGGATTCCAATAAAAAGTATCGAATTCCGATTGAAGGTTGGATTTTCAATTTTATGTCAAGGTTTCTAAGTTCATAAGTGTTGAAATCCGATGAGTGTCGGATTTCGCGAAGTGTCGGATTTCCCTTTGAAGTGTCGGATTTCATGAAATCCGACAGTCTATCGGATTTATGTGGAATCCGGATTTGGGGATTTCCTTTGTTGGCTTTGTAGCTATTCTGAGTATGTTAAGATAATTAATGTAATTCCTAATGTTCTAGGTGAATTTGATACCCTAGACAAGGCAGAAGTAAATTAACTATCTCTTTTAAGCCACTCAGGTGAGTACTGACTTTCATAAGCCTCAGTAGATGAAGAATTTTGTGCTAAGTAATTTGAGTGCGTTTGTGCTCATAAGTTAATGAATAAGAATTTCCATGTTATGTGAAGTACAATGCCATGCTAAGTACTTGTTGTATAAAGTTAAGTGCATGCCAGTGGGTCCAGAATTGGAAGCACTTAGTTAAATAAATGCTATGCATGATACGGATTCTGAATGAATCAGTTAAGTGAAGGTATGATGTACATGCTAGGGATCCAGATTTGGATTGATAATGAAGTAACTGAATGTAAATGCATGCTAAAAGAAGTAAATGAATATGCATGCTAACTAAATGAACAAGATATGTGTATGTGTTCACGAACATCAGCAAGCATGGTTAAGGTCAGCCGGTTAGCTAGATCCCAGGGACCCTTGATCAGGAGATTCGGGATTTAATGGTGATTCGAGGTAACATTCCGGATCGTAGGTTCTGCAGAACCACCGTGCCTTATATCATGAGGGTTAATCATAGGTTCTGCAGAACCACCGTGCCTTATAACGATGCTTGGTGGACTGCTTTATGCTCCCCCTCCAGCGCGGAGGGTTGTGTCTGATTCCCCGGTGTATTGGTGTTGAGTGGGACAAGCTATCCTACAAGAAACAACTTATACCGATCGTGTCAGCACACCACAATGTGATAGGATAACATTGTATGCTTATTCCTGATATGTATCACTTACTCTAATGATGCTTATGCTAAGTTTGTGCTCACTAGCTAAGTGTAGCTAACAGTGCCATGTTAACTGCTTTTGCAGATTGAAGTTAGATTGCCTGGTGAGCCAGGTCCCTGCCTCTGGATATTTTGATGGAACACTTATGTTGTAATAAATACATTATGGTCGGTTGGTTGTGGTAGAGTAACACCCGATACTCAAACAATGTTTATTGTAAATATTTCCGCTGCTCAATGTTATATGATCGTGATTAAGTTCACGTTTGTTTAAAAACGCAAATATTTGCTAAAATCTGGTATATGCAAAGCCGGTGTTACATCCTCATCATCAGAATCATCCATAACATACATGGGATTTGATGTGAGATCTTCTTTGCTCCTTTCAAGCTCACTCAGACTAACTGGGTCAGCTTGAGCTTTCTCGGATTTGTCAATACTTGTCTCATCAAACGTAACATGTACTGACTCTTCAATTACCTTTCTTTTAAGATTAAAGACTATGTAAGCTTTCGAGATTGAAGAATATCCAACAAATAGACCTTGATCAGCTTTAGGTTCCAACTTATGGAGCTGATCTCGTTGGTTTAGCATATAGCATGTTGAACCAAAGATATAGAAGTATCCAATATTAGGTTTTCTGCCATGATACATCGCATAAGGTGTTTTACCATGTCTTTTAACTATCATTGATCTGTTCTATGTGTAGCAAGTTGTACTTACAGCTTCTGCCCAAAAGTTCAGCTTGAGCTTTGCTTCACATAGCATGGTTATGGCAGCTTCAATTAGAGTTCTATTTCTCCTTTTAGCAACTCCATTTTGTTGTGGAATTCTTACAGATGAGAAATTCTGGATAATTCCCTTCTCTTCACAAAGGCCTTCAATGGTTGAGTTCCTAAACTCAGTTCCATGATCACTTCTGACCTGCTTAATAGACTTACTCTTTTGCAACTCTTCTTGTCTTATGAAGCAGATTAACTCATATGCAGCTTCACTTTTGGCTTTTAAGAAGACCACCCAAGTGAATCTTGTGAACTCATCAACAATCACTAGAGTATACTTTTTACCACTTAGGCTTGGGGTGCTTATAGGTCCAAATAAGTCCAAATGCAACATATGCAATGGTTCTGTAATTGAAAAATTCTGTTTGGACTTGATGAATACCTTATGATGTTTTCCCATTTCACAAGCTGAGCAGAGTTTGTCTTTAGCAAATGTGATCTTAGGCAGACCAGAGACTAATTCTTGCTAGACAGTTTGTTAATATATTTGAAATTTAGGTGTGACAGTCTTTTATGTCACAACCAACTCAGCTTGGGAGTTAAGTCAGAATACGAACAGGTTTCAGTTGAAGGATCTGCGGAGCTGAGATCTAACAAATAGATATCTCTCTCTCTCTCTTTTTGCCATTAGTATTGGCTTTCCCTTCTTATCATAAATTGTTCCTGCATGCTTTCTAAAGGTGACTTCATAATCCTCATCACACAATTGACTGATACTTATTAGATTGTGTTTAAGGCCTTCAACATATGCTACCTTCTTCAAAGTGACTGTTCCAGCAGTTATCTTCCCATAACCTTTAGTCCTTCCTTGAGAATTATCCCCAAATGTCACCTTGGGTCCATCATTGTTTTGGAACTCACTTAGAATCCCTTTGTTTCCTTTCATGTGCCTTGAGCATCCACTGTCTAGGTACCACTTGTAGGAGCCCTACACATGATCAACTAAACACATTAGTTTCTTTTTGAAACCCACTTTTTGGTGGGTTCTGAGGATGAGCACTTAGGAATGGCAACGGGGCGGGTTTTGGTCGCCCCGTCCCCAAACCCGAAATGAAAACCCGCCCCCGTCGGGGATTATTTCGGGGCGCTCCGTCGGGGCGTCTGCCAAACCCGACCCCGACCCGAAACCGAACCCGATCATAAAACCCGACCCGACGCGACTAAAAAACATGTTAGTGAAGTACGAAACTACACAAAAAACTTAATAAGAACGTGAGATGATCATTTTATAAATAAGAACGTAAGTATCATCATTAACTTAAATAAAAAACTTAACTAAAGTAGAACTTAAAAGAAGTTAGGAGATCAAAATTCAAAATTTAACAAAAAACTTCATCACTTTAGAAACTTCTCCATTAATAGATATACAATTGTTCTCTTTGTATATTCATACACATTATTATATGCATAAATATATAAAACATATATGTATATAAATATATAAAAATATATATATAAACATGTATCGGGGCAGGGCGGGGCGGGGATAGTGTGCCCGGCCCCGAACCCGAACCCGAAAAATCCCTGAAAAAAATCCCCGAACCCGACCCTAACCCGAAATTGTTATCCCCGACCCGACCCCGAAACTTGTCGGGTTCGGTTTTCCCCGACGGGTTCGGGTTGTTTTGCCATCCCTCTGAGCACTTAGCTAATCCTTTAGAAGCTGACTGATCAGCTTGAACAGATTCTGAGTCTGTTTTAGACTGACCATTCTTTACTTTTTAAGGCCTAAGATTGGTACTTACAAAATCTTTGGCTTCATGACCTTTGTCACCACACTTATAGCATTTTCTTCAAAAGATGGGTGTTTGGGTGACTTTTTTGAGTTTTCTAACATTAAATTTGGATTTAGTTTTAGGGTCATAAGATGTGGATAACCTTTCAATCCTTTTAGACAGTTTGTCTACTTGATTTTCTTTAACTTTGGACTTACCTTTGTCAGCTTTATGGTTACCTCTATTTGGTGAGGTCTGACTTACAGACAACTTCATGTTTTTAGACATTCTTTCATGTATAACTTGATAATTATGTCTTTTTTGAATTAACATGAGATATTCTATCAAAAACAGTTGTTCTCACCGGATTGTAATCCAATCTTTTGAAAACTGACTTACAGATTTTGTTGGATCTGGAACATTCAGCTTGATGGTTTGTATGAATAACATGGGGGCTTTGGGTTGGTCTCACAAACTTATTGGTTTTGACCTGTTTTCCATCCTTGTTCCTTAAAAATGTCTTTGGAAGTATATCATCCGATTTCACATTTTTGTCTTCAAGACTGACTTGTTCTTTGATGATTTCATCAGCAACAACACTATAATCTCCCCCTAGCACTGCTTTTACTTGATTTGGTATCTGCTGGTTGATACATTTTTCTGCTTCCCTTGATGACTTACACCAAGATTCACAGATCTTTTTTAGATTGTCAGCTTGTTCTTTTGATTCTTGTAATTCTTCACTTAGAAGTTTGTTTATGTGAAGCTGACACTCATAATCACTTTGAGTCTTTTTACCAGCATTTATGAGAGTTTCAGAGTGTTTAAGTTCATCTTTTAATTTTGAAATTTCAGTTTTCAAATTAGATTGAACTATGAGAGAGGTTTTGAAGTCATTCAACAAATAGTTGAACATTAAACATTTTTGTTCATCAGTGTAAGAGCTAAAGTTATTTACCTTATACATTGAGGCAGGATCCCAGTTGTTGGTTTGCTTACTCAGCTTAGCCGCTTCTGCTAGATCCTCATCAAATGAACTATCTTCTAACTCATAGTCAACTTGTTCCTTTTCATCCTCAATAGCCATCAAACACCTATTTGGCTTATAATCATCTGAGGTAGATGATTCAGTATTCCGAGTCTCAGCAAGAAGACCTTTGGTGTTTTCATCTGGCTTGGCTTTGAGTTTTTGATATTTCTTTTTATATTTATCAGCTCTGTATGCATTCTTGTCAGCCACTGAAGTTGATTCTCCCTTCTTAACTCTGCACTCAGCAGCTATGTGTCCTATCTTCTGACAGTTGTAGCACTTAGCTTTCTTAGGATCAAAAGTAGACTTACCACTTTTGCTTTTGTCAGATTGACCCCTTCCTCTTCTGAACTTTCTAAAACTCCTTGCTAACATTTTCATTTGTTCAGTAAGAGAATCCATCTCTTCATCATTTGAATCTGAGTTAGGACTTACCTCTTCAGATTCAGATTCATAGTCGGTCTCAGCTTGAGATTTTTTAGATCCCTTCTTCTTCTTTTCTACAATTAATGCAGATCCAGCATTATTGATAGATTCTTTTAGTTGTTGCTGGGCCACTTTCTTCTGTTCCATGATCTGTTGATGATTTAGAAGAAAATCATAGATAGATCTGAGATCATATTTTCTTAAGGTTCCTCCAGCATGAAGTGCAATGGTAATCTCATTAAATTGTTCTGGTAACACATCCAAGAACTTGAGTACCAACTCATTTTAATCTTTCTTGACACCTATCAAGAGCAGATAATTAATCAAGCATTGAAATATGGTAAATAGGTTAGCCATTGTTTCATTCTTTTTGGTGAAGAAAGTCTCATAAGAACGACTCAGATTTGTCTTCTTATGTTGCTTGACCAGGTCAGTGCCTTCATACATGACACTTAGAGTATCCCACATCTCTTTTGCAGTTTGGCACCCCACCACAGTATGCAGAAGAGGGTTTGTCAAAGCATTTGCTATAATTCTTTGTGCCTTATCATCAAGATTGAATAGTTTGCGATCTTCCTCAGTCCAAGATGCTTTAGTCTTGGGAGTTTCTCCAGAGGGAACAGTTTTGTTAGTGGCAGTAATATGGATCATGGGTATGATTGGGCCATCTTGAATCACGGTACTCATCCTGTGATCCACTGACTTCATGTAACACCCTCAAACCTGGGGTAGGAGATTAGCAGGTTTGTGATATGGGTTTAATTATTTTATTATGATTAAGTGGTTAATCATTTTAATTAATTAAGTTAATTTATGTGTTAAATGTTTTATTGCATGAATTTAGTGTATGTATGTATGTATGTAACCGTATGCATGTATGTATGTATGTTTAAGTGTGTACGTGTAGGTGCAAGAGGTGGGATTGCCACCTCCTACTTTCTTTGTTGTAAACGTGGTTAGCCTAGGGTTAACCATTCATTATTTCAAAATCAAGAAAGGTGTTGTGTGTGTAATTGTGAAATTCTCTCGGCTAAAGAAGAAATCGAAAAAGAAGAAGGAAACCATCGGATTCCATACTTGTGTGATTTTAATTCAAGTTTAAGGTTGGATTTGGTCTTATACATGTTTAAATGTTTACTTGTTATGATTTCTAGTGGAAATATGTAACACACTGATTTTCAGTCCAAATTTAAATTTTTCAAAACTCAATTTAAATCATACTTTATACAAATATCTGTAACTCATTGCGGAAGCATTTTAATTTTTCTGTAAATATTTCAACAATACCCATTATTGATGATTATAATCCAAGACGTTTGGTGTTACCACAGTCAATCTCACGACCATTAAAAACAGTAGGAAACCCAGAATTACCGGAATTGTAACCAAGACAGAGCCAAGCCCACAGCAACTATCCACGTGGTAGCTAGCCATGGTCAACACGTGCCCACATGGGGGATAACCACATCACCCAGTCAAGGTGGGGGATGCACGAAGCAGTCCACCATACAATGGTTATCTAGAGTGTAAGCCCTGTTCACCAAATCCACTCATTTTGCCACGGGTTCGGTGGCTCGTCAGCCCAGTGAACCCACACGGTCATGATGGCTACTAACATACCCCTCCACTCTCTGCACCGATCCCTCAACCACCCGTACCTCGGGGTCCCCCCAATTGCCGAAGCCACAGGAACTGCTGTGTATGTCTCAATGACTAGGAACCCTATGGTACAGAGTTATATTACACAGTGGTCCGGACCGAAGCACATATACCCCAAAGGGTCACATAGGCACATACCCCGAAGCGTCACATAGGCACATACCACGAAGGGTCACATAGGCACATATCCCGAAGGGTCACATAATCACTTACCCCGAGGGGTCATAAAGTCACTTACCCCAAAGGGTCATAAAACCACATACCCCGAAGGGTCATAAAATCTCATACCCCGAAGGGTCATAAAATCACTTTTGGCATTTCAAAGCCCAAAACATTATTAGTATAAATGTATCGTTAATTATCCAAAATCATTTCTTAGTTGGCATCACAATGCCCAAAGTACATCTTAATTGAAAACATGAAATTCATTACTCAAACCATGTCTTTTGTTTCAAAATCTAAGTTTACTTCAATATGGAGTGTTATGTTTCAAAAAACATATTCGTTATTACCAACTCAAAGCTTACTCCAATCATGGAGTATTAGCTTCAAAACCGTCATGTAAAATCAAGCTTTAACATAGACCATCTCCAAAATGGAGCAATGGTCCTATTTGAAAACCATTTCTCAAAATACATCATTTAAACACATCTTGAATCAAATTCACAGTTCCACATTCATAAACCCAAAGGTTCCATAAAGCATTTATACTTGACAAAACCATAGTATAAAATGATACATGGTTTACATAATCTGTAAGTTCAAAACTCATAAGCAGTTTCAAATCATATAACCCGCATTTATAAAACAGTTTCATAATCCACATCCTTTGAATCATCAAGATTCATCAAATAATTGCCAAACAATCAAAACACAACATGATGACTTGTAGTCTTATCAAACAGTTGGGTATCCGTAGGGTGTACTCACCTGAGGGTGTGAGGAGGATCACAACCCCATCCAAACCAAAGCTTAACACTTGATCATAAACCTATGATCACAAAACACAAGGTTAACTAATATGAGTTAACCAAAAACAAGGTTTCTAGACTCAAATCTAGACTTAGACACCCTTTCAGGTCTTAAAAGACTCCATTTAACCCTTATAAAACTTTAGAATCAATCCCCAAACATGAACATAGTTAATTGGGGTCAAAAACACAAATTTTGGAAGTTTCAGGGTGTCTCGTGCCGCGAGAAATTCTCTGGAAAACTCATTGTTGCAGCCCATGCCCGTCACGCCGCGACACCCTCTTGGTCGCGCCGCGACCATGCTGTGAACAGTAACCTTCGAGGTTTTCTTGGCTGAAGCTCCAATTTACCCAATTTTTTCAACATCAAACTTTAAGATTCCAAACCAAAGACTTATAATTTTACTAAAACTACTTCATTACATGAAATCTTATCACTTTTAACATCATTCATCTCCAAGATCCTTACTACATAGATTAACCAAAAAGTTGACCCATTAACTAACAATAATCACAAATTTCAACAATTAATCACCAAATACACTATGTATAGATCAAATCCAACATAAAAAGATAATTGAAACTTACTAGATCAAGAACCCATTTGTTCTTGCTCTTCCTTGCCCAAAAATCCAACTCTTGATCATAATTTTAGTGTTAAAACACTCATTAGGGACTAAAACACCACAAGTTTCAAAATTACTTCTTGATTTCCTCTTCATCCTTGAGAACTCATCCATCTCTCTCTCCTTCTTCACCTTCTCTCTTTTCTTCTTCTCTCTTCTTTTTTTCTTCCAGACTCTTCTTTTTCTTTCTTTTGACTTTTATAACCACACACACACACAAATTACATCTTTGGTCCTTGTTCTATCTTTCCCTTTTAATTTATTACCCATATTTACCATCTATATACACAACATGTAGTATATATATATAACATCTTAAACACTTAAATTTTTACAATTTACTTAACTTGTATTATATATATATTATAACTTACAAAATTTCGGGTTTTACAAAATAACATGTTCATATGGAAAATCATAAGAATCGGTTTTTGAAGCATGAATTTATGGATTTCGAGTGTTCTTATGGATTATATGAGATTATCATGTTTTGAGGTATGAATATATGTTTCGTTGTGTTTAAACATGTTTCTGAAATGTTTGGATGAGTGTATGATTTTCTAGGTTATTGAGTTATATGTTATGAAGATGGCGGATTTGAAGAAGTTATGATGTTGGCGGATTTGGTGGAAGATGGTAAAACCGATACTTATAAACCAAAGCCTAAATCCGATTGTTACATGTGAAACCCTACATTGGATTAGCCAAGCCTTACGAATCCGATAACATGTATAATCCGAGCCATAAAATCCTATTGGTTGAAATCCGGAACCCTAAAACCGACACTCAAATCCTACACTTGAGAAACCGACACTTGAATCCTATACTTCTAAATCCGATGATTTGTAAACCGGGACTCTAAATCCAAAACTTGAAATCCGATAACCCCTAAAACCGGTACTTAGTGAAATCCGGTTGATACAATCCGACAGTTAATAGAATCCGACACTAAGTAGCGGATTCTTGGGAATCCGATAGTTTTAGGAAATCCGATATTTTGTATATTGAACTTGGGATTGTTTTATTGTTTATTATTGTTGATAAATGATTTATAAATATATGGATAGATATATTTATGAGGTTGAGACTGATTTGGTTGTTGCTGTGTTTTCAGGCAATCCAAAAGATCAATAAAATTAGATATATGAGTTCAAGCTGAAAACTAAGGTGAGTGGACGTTAATCGTGGATGGTAAAGATTGTAGTTAATATTATAAATGTGATGCATGATTGTGAATTGAGATTGGATTGATTGAACTGCTGATTGTGATATGATTGTTGATATTTGCTGCTTGACTATTTGGTCGATATGCGCTCATAGGATGATTTTGAGTTGCTTTTGAGAAGTTAGCTATACGTGGACTTGGGCTACGCTTGTCTAACTGGTTGTTAAACGGTAGTAGCCTTTCTGTTGCATTGGTTGCTCAGAGGAGTTTACTGTGCCAATTCAGTGGAAAGCTATCGTAAACCTTTGCTTTGGCCGGCATTGGTTGTACGTTCTACGCCGAACCGCCGGTCTTCTTAGGATATGTGATTACATGTTTGATGTTGATTGTGAATGTTTACATTTGATGTTTTAGCCTCTACTCACTTAGCTTTGTGGTAATTCCCCTCAGTTGATGTTTTGCAGGTTCGTGTTTGAGTTTAAAAAGGAAGAGTTGACCACACTCTAATACTTATTTTGAAAAAGAGACGAGCCAGTTATTTTTGTAACACCAAACAATAGTAGATGATGATGTTAACTTTTGAACAAGATTGTACATTTGTAAATATTGAGATTTATGTAATTAAGTTGTGTTGGATTAGCTTCCGCAACGTATTAAAAAATGGCTTGTGATTTTACGGTGTTACAACTTAGTATCAGAGTCTAGGTTTGGCGATGCATGCACGGCTAGAGTGTTGCATTCCCAAATCTTGGCTCGTGACGGGTCAAACTTTCCTTCGGGGGAATTACGGTGAGTTAGAGTTGTCTGTAGTAGTTAGTATTTTGGATACTAACGGTTTATGCTAATGAACAATGAGGTGATGTGATTGTAACAGATTATGGCTGATAGAGAGACTCATATCCTACCTCCTGTGACCCAATCTACAGAGGCACCGGCTATTGAAGATCTAAGTAATACAAATCAAGCCGGAACATCTGGCCAAGAGCAAGAGGAGGATCAAAGTGAATACATATTTAAACTGGAAAATGAATTGATGGATCTTTGAAGTAAAGTCCTTAACTTTGAGCAAAGATTGAATCAGCCTGAACCAGCCCCTGTACCAACTGCGATATCCACTATTAATATTAGAAAATGTAGGAAAGCCCATGAGGCCCATGTAGTAGGCTTTACCTATATATTGGGTATTTGTACCATGGGAGTGGTAGAGCTTTGAACGTTTACTGAAATATATGCAATATCATTTTGAATGTGAAAGTGTGTGTAGCTCTCTCTCTCTCTCTCGATATTCATCTCACCATTGATTGCTTGAAGGTTATTCAATCACAGATTACATCTTTCAATTGGTATGAGAGCCTAACTTGATCTAAGTTGGCTCTTGATTGGGGAAATCATCGACTAACAAGCATCATCGAAGAAGGCTACTGTTTAGAAATCGAAGCTATGAACGTTTAAGTGTTTGTCCTGTTAAAATTGATTCTATTCATCTCGAAATCGACTCAATAAACAATCATTTCTGATTTGTATTGGATCAAAATCGAATTAGTTCATCTGATTTAATTGGAATGATGGATTAATTGGTATACTCTGGATCTACAAGGAATTTCGACCAAGAGGGTATAAAAATCGATTGATTTTTCATTGTTTTTGATAAGGATTGTAATTTCTGTTAAGAACATTTGAAGATGATGAAGAACAGTTGAGATCTGAGTGTTTGATCGAGTGGAATCAATTTTTCGATGTTTTTTGGTGTTTACTGTAGAGTTTAAGCGCGCCTAATCCTGCAAAGAAGACTTCGAGCAAGGTTGTTGAAAACAGATCCCGTAAAATCCGGAAGTTGTTGCCTATAGAAGGCTTCGAGCATATCAAATCTTCAAATTCGAAGGAAACATATCTCGAGTTCGAAGACTATACACTTCGAACTCGAAATAAACACAAGTGACAAGTTCGAAACAAGTTATAGGCGACTTCGAGCGGATTAAATTCCAAACAACACTTCGAATTCAAAGTCTATTACAACCCTTGGACTTCGAGTGCATTACCACAGACTTCAAGCGTGTCCATTCGGAATAACAATTCAAAACCAACTTACATTGATTACATTTCATTCGAAGTCACACTATTTCATTCGAAGTTAACTCCGAAAACAAAACATTCAAAGATAAATCACTTCTACTCGAAGACCAAAAGAGTACTGTTCCATTCAAAGTCTATTTCAAGGTTGCCTTCGAATTCCTAGATTAACCTCAAACAACTACTCCGAACCAATTGCTCAATATGAACTCAACACTTCGAACCATTCCAATTCAAAGAAAACTTCTTCGAACCCAATCACCCAACTTTTTCAAGTTAACGATCACTTTGAAACTTTCAAAAAATTAAATCAAAAATGTCAAGTTCCAATGAGATTTTGCCATTGGCACAGATTCCAAACCCTCTGTTCTCTTCCGAATTGACTACCTTGTATGGAAAGGGAGGTTCATGGATTTTCTGGAACATAATGAAGTTTATGGTGAAATGATGATCGATTCTATTCTCAACGGAGAAAAGAAATTCTATCGAATCATGGATGCACAACCTGACAACAATCCTCCATTTGTTGGAACAGTGAGAGAGAAAACTCATGATGAGTTAACAGCGGCTGAAAAGGAAAGAAAGAAGGCTGGTAGGTTAGCTAAGTATTATCTCAAACAACGTCCATCTTCTGAGATGTACATGAAGGTTGGCAGCTTAGCTACCGCCAAAGAGATCTGGGATGAGATCAAACGTCAATTGCAAGGAACTGAGCAAGGAGAGCACATAAAAAGAACACAATTGGTGAACATGTTTCACGAATTTTCTGCTAGGGAGAACGAACTGTTAATTGACACTTATAGTCGTTTCTACAAACTCCAGAACGAACTCAGGACAAACAAGATTGAAAGGATAGACTTGGATATCAATTCCGTATTTCTTCATGCTCTGGGGCCAGAATGGAAAGAGCATGTCAAGATATACAAGCACATCAACCGAAACCTTACAGTTGTCACATACCACAACATTTTTGAGGACCTTTAGCAATATCAAGATGAGGTCTCAAAAACTTCCCCCAGACTCTCAGCTGATACATTGGCCCTAATTGCTTCAGAACTAACCCTCCGCGAGTCCTCCAGAACTCAGAAGTTCAAACAAGTGGCTTTATCTGACTCAGAATCTGATGAGTCAGATGGTACATAAATGGAACAAGTCATCAAAGTCATGTCATTCATCACCAAGGCTTTTAAGAATAGGTACTCTAAAACCAACAATCACCAAAGGTACACTTCTGGGTCTCGAAGACAAGAAAATTATAAGGTGGCTGAGAAACCAAGAATTGCCAAGGAAGAGAGGAAAGAAGATCGCAAATGCTACAATTGTGGGGGAAACGGCCACTTCATAAAAGATTGCACATAGAAAAAGAAGAAAGACGCCGAGTACTATAAGCAAAAGCTTAGACTGGCCAAAAGGAAGAGTGCAGGAAGGGCTATGTTGGTGGAAGAAGACCAGTTCCTCACTCATACTGAGGCAGATGTTGAAGAAGAGTTTAGTGATGATGAATTCGAGCCAGAGGCACAATATAACAATTCTGATGATTAAGGTCTCGATGTTGTCAATGATAATGATGAGGTACACTCTAAATCCATTGCAGGTTATGTTCAAATCATCATATCACGAATGAACAAGTTAGAGAAAAAGGTACTAAAATCAAAGCTAAACAAAGAAAAACTAAAATAAGTAATCAGAAATCAACAAATGGAATCCATACATGTTGATAAAGAAATTGAACAGCTCAAAATGAAAATCATTGAAAAAGAAAATGGACTCATTGAGCTAACTGCAAACATGAGCACCAAACTGCATGACCTAAAAGCAGAGAAGTTCAGCGCCGAAAATGACGCATAATTTATTCTTATGGAAAAGGGTGAACTATGCTCAAAAATAAAAGAGCTTGAAGATACACCGATCAAACGGGGTCAAATAGAACAAACAATTTTTCTAAAAAAATCCAAAGAAAGAAAATACTCAAAATGGACCTATGATGGTCTTGGATTTGAAAACCCACGAATCAGTGAGAAAGTGACAGCCAAGCAATTATATGATTTTAACTTAATGAATGCTGGCATCACAAACAAAATGGTATTTGTTGGACGAGAAGAAGATGTTATGGAAGAAGATTTTAAAAGAAATAATCCACTAAAATCTGAAATTTATTTTAATTATCAGGAATTAAATGATTCTATCTCATCTGAGCCTCATAAGCTCAGTATGATAGAGGAGTTTAATGGTTTCACCTATCCTGATGATCTCAAAAAGCCGCAAGCAGTTCTGGAAGCCCGAATATATATATACCACATATAGTGTTACAAAGGCAACTCGAAAAGCTTGTAGCTTATTATTATCAAACAATAATCACTCATGATTTGGAAAGAGAAATAAATAAATCAGAAAAGAGTCGTTCATGTCACTGTCAAAAGAAAATCTTCACATGCACTTCCACTCCATCTACTTCTCAACCAACACACAAATATACAAGAGAAGAAAAAGGGAAATCTATGGTGGAAGGATCATGGACTTCAAAGTCTCAACATAAATTAACTGAACCCACCAAAAGGCAACCGAATGCCATTCCCAAAGCCTATCTCACACACTCTTCCAAAAACAAATCAAAGTCACCATCAAATGTTGTCCACAAGAACATAAAACCATTCACACCAAACCACGTTTTGAATGTTTCAGATGTAAGCAGAAAAGACAACAAGATGAAGAGTGTTTGCACCAATGGGATCACAAGAAAGTTTCTAAGCCGTGTTTTGATTTTTCCAAAAAGTGTCATCACATTACCAATTTCTGTAGTAATTGTAATTCACTTTCCTCAAAAGAAATGATAGCAAGCACACATTTTTGCCCCAGTCATGGATGTTTGCATGGACATTGTGAATACAAATGTGAATATGACAGGCCTCGTAAACAAATGGGAATTAGTGTGTGTGAGAGGTGGACACCACAAGGGTCAAATCAAATAAATGCCCCCTTTATTGCTTCATATGGTATATTCATTCATTAGTGGGTGACTAAACACGCTCTAAAACTCATGAATTATTGGAACTATGCAAATAGACTAATCACTATTCAAGAGCTAGAAGCGTACAGAAAGGGAGGCTACAAAGAGTTTTTGAAGGCTTGGAATAAAACATAATCTAAAACATGGAAATCTCAAACACAAAGTATCAAGTCTCATTCATCAAAGAGAAAACCAAAAACCTCAAGTTCAAGAGAAAAACCAATCAAACAGCAAGAAACAAAACCATCCACCATAAAATCCAATCATACTACCACCAAAACGAAACCCATATCTCAAACAGTTGCAAAACCCAAAATGATTCAAATTTGGCAACGAAAAGATGTGGTTGAGGTTATGGACATCAAAAACACAGAAAGTTCCCCAATTCTTGAAAGAGGAGAAATCACCCTAACCATTGAATCAAAAATTGTTCCTGATCCTTTCTGGATGAAAACTTCAAGGTTTAACAAAGAACAACAAATGATTCAATGGAAGACATCAAAAAAGAATACACTGCATTTTTCAAGACATAGTTAACAACAGTGTTTCATCTAACAAGCAAGGACCCATTTCAAAATGGGTACCTAAACCTTCTTCCTTCTCTATATGCAGGAACCTAATCTTTGGTACCTGGACTCAGGATGCACAAAGCACATGACCGGTGACAAGTGTTCTCTCAACAACTTCGTTCCTAAGTACTCCGGGAATGTTCGTTTTGGGAATGAAAATGTTGCACCGATACTGGGGTACGGACATGTAGAAAAGAAAAATATAAAAATAAAGAAGGTCTCTTATGTGGAAGGACTGGGCCATAATTTGTTTAGCATTGGCCAGTTCTGTGACAAAGATTTGGAAGTTACATTAAAAAAGAATTCATGTTCAGTGACAACAGACACAGGTGATGTACTTCTTGCGGGAACACGAAAGTCTAACCTGTATTCAATAGATCTGAACAGCTACAACACGAAGACTTCCGTTTGTCTACTCAGTAAGGCCTCATCAGACCTCACTTGGCAGTGGCACAGAATACTCTCCCATCTCAACTTCCACAACATTAACAAACTAGTTACTGGAGATCTGGTGAGAGGCCTGCCTAAGTTGAATTCTTCAAAGATCATCTATGTGCATACTGTGAAAAAGGGAAGATGAAACGCACATCACACAAAGTAAAGCAAATCTCCAGTACAAAGAAAATAATGGAGCTTCTACACATGGATCTATGCGGTCCGATGAGAGTACAAACACGTAATGGGAAGAAGTATATCTTAGTAATTGCCGGTGATTACTGTAGGTATACTTGGGTCATGTTCTTAAGGTCAAAAGATGAAGCAACTCCTACTATCATCAGCTTCATCAAACAACAGCAGAACAAGTATGAACACAGTGTAGCCTCCATTCGCACAGATAATGGAACTGAGTTCAAGAATAAAAGCTTGTCAGACTACCTTGACCTCGTGGGGATCACTCATCAATTTTCTGCAGCATACACTCCACAACAAAATGGAGTAGTGGAACGACGCAAACGAACTCTGGTTGAGGCTGCTCGTACCATGCTTGCTTACTCTGCTCCCCCTCCTTCCTATTAGGCTGAAGCCGTCAGCACTGCGTGTTACACACATTATCGTTCTTTCATACATAAGTGTTTCAATAAAACACCATATGAATTAGCAAATGGCATTGTACCTAATATCAAATATCTTCATATATTTGGTAATAGGTGCTTTGTACTCAATGAAAAGGATAATCTAGGGAAATTCAAAGCCAAGGCTGATGAAGAAATTTTCCTAGGTTATTCACATGAGTCAAAAGCCTAGAGAGTGTTAAATAAAAGAACTAACTGTGTTATGGAAAGTATAAATATTACATTTGACGACATGTTGGATGTTAACACATTTAAAAAGGGTAATGAAGTTGCTTCTGGACAAGTCAGTTCAGGACCAGTACTTCAAAGAAAAGAAATAAATATAAATCCATCATCATCTGAACACAACTTAGATTTCTTATTTGATTTCTTTCAGTCTGAATTTGATGTTCAAAATGCTGGTGACAGGAATGATGCAGTGTCTCTTGCTACAACTGCAACGGAGGTTGACAACTCGTCTTCGTATCCAACCGTGGATTCTCCGTCTACATCAACTGTTAATCCAGTCATAGTTCCTCATGAGCCGGTTTATGAGGGAACTCCAGTCTATGATTCAGACCCAATATCAACAGAGGAAGACATTGAAATGTCCAATCGTTTAAATGAGTTCTATCCTCTGATTCAAAACCCCCGAGGAATAAGATGGACACAATCCCACCCCGAATATCAAATAATCGGCAATGTTCAAGATGGAGTAAGAACTCTTTCTTCAACGGCGAATGAGTGTCTCTATTCCAGTTTCCTATCCATGATAGAACCCACCAAAGCCTCCGATGCTTTACACGATACAGATTGGGTCATTGCAATGCAAGAAGAACTTAACCAGTTTGAAAGACTCAAAGTTTGGAGATTGGTACCACTTCCAGAGGGAAAATCAGTGGTTGGTACCAAGTGGATTTTTAAGAACAAACGGGATTCCGATGGAACATTGGTTAGAAACAAAGCTAGGCTGGTTGCTAAGGGTTACAACCAACAGGAGGGAATAGACTACGATGAAACATTTGCTCCTGTAGCTAGGATATAAGCCATTCGACTCTTCTTAGCCTATGTTGCCTATAAAAGCTTCAAGGTTTTTCAAATGGACGTTAAGATAGCTTTTTTAAATGGTATCCTCAAAAAGGAGGTCTATGTGTCTCGGCCAGAGGACTTCGTCAATCCCAAATTCCCTCAACATGTTTATATTCTAGTCAAAGCCCTATATGGACTAAAACAAGCCCTGAGAGCTTGGTATGATGTCCTGTCAGAATATTTGTTGAGTGAGGGATACATAAAAGGAAAAACTGACACCACTCTGTTCACAAAAGCCGAAGGAAAGGATTTAATCTTAGTACATATTTATGTGGATGACATCATTTTTGGTTCCACAAACCCAAAGTACAGTGATTAGTTTGCATATACCATGCAAAATCATTTTAAGATGAGTATGATGGGGGAGATGAACTTCTTTCTCGGATTACAAGTGAAATAGCTGAGTCATGGCATCTTCATTAGTCAATCCAAGTAAATTAATGACTTGTTGAAGAAGTATGACATGCTTAGTTGTTCTTCACTATCTACCCCATGTCTTCAAAAGTTAACTGTCTGCTGATCTTGACAGAAAAGCAGCCGATTTAAAAACTTGTAGGGGTATGATTGGCTCATTACTGTATCTAACGGCTAGTAGACCAGATATAATGTTCTCTACATGCTTATGTGCTAGATTCGAGGCTAATCCAAAGGAATCACATCTGTTGGCAGTCAAAACAATATTCAAGTATCTCAAGGGTACCCCTGATCTAGGTCTATGGTATCCAAGGGATTCTAGTCTTCAATTATATGCCTATTCAGATGCTGACTATGCTGGTTGCATGCTTGACAGAAAAAGTACATCTGACAGTGCACACTTTTTGGGAGATCGGTTAGTGTGTTGGGCATCTAAGAAACAGAATTATGTCTCTACTTCAACTGCTGAGGCTGAATATGTTGCTGCTGCAATGTGTTGCTCTCAAAGTTTGTGGATTAGGACTCAACTCTCTGATTTTGGTCTACACTATGACAAGATACCATTACTGTGTGATTCACAATCTGCCATTGCCATCTCATGCAATCCAGTCCACCACTCAAAAACCAAACACATTGACGTACGGTATCATTTTATTAAAGATAATGTGGAGAAAGGTCTAATAGAACTTCAATATGTCAAGACTGATGATCAACTAGCTGATCTGTTTACTAAACCATTAGACGAATCTCGTTTTAATGACTTAGTATCCAAATTAGGTATGTTGAATTATAAAGTCTGACTAACAGTCATTTATTGAGTGGGTAGTTCACTTTGTTTGTTCATGTTGCAGATAATCCAAGCACTTATTGAGGGGGAGTGTCAATCATTCGTACAAGCTATGCATGCTTGTAGGGGGAGAAAATCAAAGAAAATATAAAAACATTGTGAAAATCAAAGAAAATGCAAACACATTTAGAAAATCAAAGAAAATACCAAAAACATTCACAAAACAAAGAAAAATATCAAAAATATGTTTTATTTCTTTGAAAATTAAAAAATACAAAAAGTTTTTATTATGTTCGAATTCACAAGTCTTATTCGAAGTCAATGGACTTCGAACACGAAGTACACAATTACTTCGAAGTTTATGGACTTCAAACACGAAGCATACATTCAAAAGTGGACTTCGAGCGCTTTAATTCAAATTCGAAGTTAGAGCACTTCGAACTCGAAATCCTCAATTTCAAGTTCACTTCGAGTGCTCTTTGGTCAATTCGAAGTCAATGGACTTCGAATACGAAAGTTTTTAATTCCAAGGCCACTTCGAGCGTGTACTAGGGAGTCAATTCGAACTTAGTTGACTTCGAATACGAAGTCACTAATCCTTAGTTCACTTCGAGTACTAGCTTCTATTCGAAGCTAGTAGACCTCGCATTCTAAACAGTGCCAATCCAATGCATTTCGAGCGGACATGAACAGTGTTCAAAACCAACTTACTTCGAGTTCAAAGTGTTAACACTTCGAATTCGAAGCCGCTTGCACTTCGATCTCAACAGTAGTCCTCAAAACCACTTCGAGCGAGTTTTTTACCCTCATTTGTCTATAAATAGACTTTTAATCTTGGTGTGTTCTTTACGTATTCAAAAGATTTTTGAATTTCAAATTCCTCGGTTACTTATTTTCGAATATTGGTGCAAACTTGCTGTCAAAATTTTTCACTTGTGTGTTAAACTTGCTTACATACTCAAGGTATACATCATATAAGTAACAACATGTGTTTTAATCATGTTGAAATGCTCAAAACTGAACTTTTACTGTACAACTCGGACGACGACTTTATAAACTTCCAATGCTTTTTTCGACCATCAAACAATGGTGTTAATAAAAACTTGAGTTCCGATGGGGCTTAGCAACACAAGAACAATGTTTGTATCAAAGAAAAACTCACAAAATTTGAAAAGTGTTCTTCGTGTGGTTGAAGATGGCCTTGATTTCATTTTTTGGCTAAATCTTCATGTTATGGGCAAAATGGGGAAAATTTCAGTGTTAAGAAAATGTTTAGATACACGTATTCATTGTAAAAGATGTGTCTAAAAACATTTTTGTCCATAAAAATCACCACTTCATCAATGAAGGTTTTTTTTCGGGTGTTATAAAATTTTGGGGTTTTTTTTCGGGTGTTAAAAAATTGTCTAACATATTTGTCTATTCTTACAGGACATACTATGGCTATGGAAGACGATTCTGTCTTGTACCGTTCTTCGACAGCTAGCCAATCCCATAACCCTGATGACCAACTCCTTCCAAGAACCCAATTTCTTTCATTGGTCACCCATGATAACAACCATTTCATCAACCTCAACAACTTCAGAAACCCAAACTTCCCAATCATCACTGAAATAATACGCATACACCCACTAAACCATGCTCTCACATTTGATCCCTCAACCTCTGGAACTCTTGTTCCTGAGTTATACGTACAACAGTTCTGGAACACCGTTCACACCCATACAAATCCAAACGCTGGCCGAGTCTCAGTTCGTGGTGATGTAGATCACTTCACCCTCAATATTACCGCCAGTCGACTCCTTGACATACTTCAACTCCCAACCTCTATAAGCAGGCCTCCTCTCCTTGATTTTGAGGAGATGCCTGATGAGTCAACTGCCCTTGCGGGCATTCGTGCAATGGGTGACATTGGGGACTTACAACTTCGTTCCCACTTCAGACGAGCCAACCTTCATCCCATATTCTATACATTTCTCACCATTCTTCAACGGTGCCTCACCCCCAAGCATACTGGATATGAATATCCCAACACAAATCACATCAAACTCATATATGTTGCGGCTAACCACTTACACATTGATTATGCCTCTTTGATATTTCTAGATATTGTGCAGCAAGTTGAAGGCAAGCTCTCTGATCCTAAGCGTGCGAAGGGCAGATTTCTGCCTTACCAAAGGTTCTTGCCGATGATGGTCCAGTTCGCCGTAGACAGAAATGAGGAAATTCCTCGCCGGCCAAATCATGCTTCTTTCCGACCGAAGCAGTTTATGTATGTAAAGGTTCTCACTGCTGATCATCCAGTTCAACCTCAACATTTTCCGGCTTCTCTCCTTTATTTGTGTGCACAAAATGATGTGGTGCGAGCTTATAGGGAGAGTGTAGGACTTGGCCCTATGGCGCAACCAGAGCCGGTTGCACCTACCCCGGGGCTGATAGTTCCAAGTGAGGTAGTAGAAGCTAGGAGGGTCGAGTGATAAAAGTGCTGAGAGGGGCGGTGAAGGGGATATTGGTGATACACATAGTTAGGGAAGGGCAGAGTATGACCCTGCACAAATCCAGGCTATGATGGACTCCTTTTCACTTGTACTTCCAGATCCCGAACATTTGCCGGAATCCTCTACACCAGAAATAACTAAAGTTGCAACTGCTCTGGATTTTGCATCCGATACTTTAGCTGTTATTGATTTTACCCCTGGAGCAGCACCACTGGTTCGTGATAATACTGACAAAAAACGAGCCAAAACGCCTATGGTGGCTGAAGAGGAAGATTAGAGCTTCTCTGACCTATTTCCAAATCTACCCGAAGCCTTCGACTCAGAAACAGAATTAATATATGGCTATCAATCGGGTCCTCTTGACGAAGGCAGTGAAGGATATGATTTTGATCCTTATACAGAGTAAGAGGAAGACGTGGAAGAAGAAGAAGAGGTTGTGGTAGAGGAGAGAGAGGGGAGAAAAGAAAAAGAGAGTGCTGAGGGACCCCCAAGCCCAAAAAGCCGGGAAGCCACACCTGCCATCGGAGTTGACATTGTCAGCTCTGGTGTTGAAACAGTCACTGTCATCCCAACAATGCACATTCACCCCTCCAGCCACTCGGGTGTCGCTCAACAGACATCTGTTTCATTCCACAGAGACTATACACATACTCTACCGGCCTCTCATTCGGAGATGGCTGGTATTGAAACTAGAGGTCTGACTCTCTCGACCTCGCCCTTTTCTTCCAAGCACATTGATATACCGCAGATTTCTGCGTTTCTTTCTAGACACCAAACAACACTAGCACATCTTATTACGTTGTTTACCAGACAACCGTCCGGAACACCTGTAGGTGGCACTACTGAAAGTGCCATTCGAGGATCGGGTGGAAATCTCAGTGGAGTGTTCACAACATCAACTCCACTTTCGAGTAGCTCCGCCTCTGTGGTGGAGACTTCAACGAGCACTCTAAGTGAGTCTCGGTATGTTACAAAAGAGGAATTGCAGGAGGCTCTCAACCCTATTACTGAGGGCATTGCCGACATCAAACAAACCCTTGCCTCTCTGAAATCAAAAGTTGATGACGGCTCGAGCTTATCTACTGATACACTTAAATCCCTGCTTTATGCCCGGTTACTGGAAAAAGCCCCTGACCGCGATCTCCTTGAAACCCTTTGTAATGAACAAACATATAAGGGTAGCAATCTCTCTGAATTTAAAGAAACAGTCATGAATTCAATAGAGGATCTGGGGAATGTGGTCTTTCAAAATTTATATTCTGTGGAAACAAGGCTTACAACGCTTGAAACTACTTGCAAATCCCAAGCTGCTGGGTCAAAACGTAGGCGTGATAATGATGATCCCGATCATGATCGCCACGAGGGGGAGAAAAGACCCCGCGTTTTGACCTCTACCCCTCTGACCGAAGGACTTGCAACTTCTATGGGGATAGGGGTAGAACCAGAACCACAACAATCACAACAGCAACAACAACAAAAGCAACAACCACTACAATCAGAAAAACTGCCACAGCAAGAACAACATCTGTCTGAGCCTAAACCTGCCGTCCTAGTTTTTGAATTTGAAATGGAAACCGCCAATAATGATAAAGGGATGAGTCAGATGAATTACTAAAACTGATTGAAGGGTTCTCATTTGAAAAGCTGCCAGAAAGAACCGAGGAGGTTCAGATATTGGATAGATTTGAGGATATGCCCGTGCAAACCGTCTAAAAGCCAACTTCTTCAAGGGTTGCAAAGCCTGTGAGGGAGTTGGTCACCAAAAAGCAAATGGAGGAGACAATAAAAAGGCTAGATCTTACCAGGGTTCTCCGGGGCATATCGGAGGAAGTTCATCAACTATTTCCTCCTGAAGCTAAGAAATTCCAGGTGTTTGGTGCCGACATCCAGAGGAAAAACCAAGAAACTGAGCAGGCACTATTACAACAACAAACATCATCAGATTGGCCTATTCTTCATAATGTCCAACCGGCACGTCCAATTCCAACTACTTCAGACCCAGGCCTTGATAGACACAATATGTACACCAGGGAAGCTATGAAAAATCCTATTTGGGGAAAATATGGTGTAAATGCTGCTTACCTTGAGGATCGGATCCCTACCATCTACGCTTCTCAAATCAAAGACAAGATTCCCCCCGAAATTAGAGGTCTTGACGATGCGCAAAGGAGACGATACACTCACATTCTCAACGAATACAAAACCCCAAGGGTGCACATAGTGACAGAGTACCCAATCAGCAAAGTACTTCGCCTAAGCATGGAAAAATCATTAAGGTATAGATTTTCTATGTATGATGTACAAAGAGCCGATGGTCAGAAAATCTCCCTCAATGAAGCAGACTTTAGACATGTAAAGCTGCATGACATTGAGTTCATATACGAGGAGCTCTCCACAAAGATCAATAAGTCCTATGAAGAACAACAGGGACGATCGGCTCTAATGAAATATATGAGGAGATTTATTGAATTTATACAAGAGCATGATCTACAATTTGGCGCCGAGAGTAATTAACTTGAGGTGAATCTGCTCAGACCTTTGCAGAATCATACAGATATACAAACCCTTGAGGAGCTCACAATCATTGATGAAAATCATCCTAGCTTCGCGGGTCAAAGAGGTGTCATCTTTGTCAATCAATGCCGCCGAAAGATCATGATTCGGATGATAGACTTAATGGCATACTCAGATGGGACTCTTAAACTGCTATTTCACAGTCTCCAAGAAAAGGCCGAAAAGAATCATTCTAACTTCAATGAGACTAAAGTGGCTGGGCTGATACGAACCATTGAACAGGTCAAAAGGGCATTGGACAGCCGACGGATTATAAGGAGGTGGCAGATGATGTTTGGCATAAGAAATCGATCTACTTTGTAATTACTTACTTTCTGCATTTAACTTCAATGTAATAGGCCTTCTCTCCATTTAGGGAGAGATTGTTAATATTAGAAAATGTAGGAAAGCCCATGAGGCCTATGTAGTAGGCTTAGCCTATATATAGGGTATTTGTATCATGGGCATGGTAGAGCTTTGAACGTTTACTGAAATATATGCAATATCATTTTGAACGTGAAAGTGTGTGTAGCTCTCTTTCTCTCTCTCTCTCTCGATATTCATCTCATCACTGATTGCTTGAAGGTTATTCAATCACAGATTACATCTTTCATCCACCCAAGCAACCGTAACACCAGTGTAAGCACCTTTACCACCAATGACACAGATGATGCAACAACCATTCTTTTATCCGTATCCACAACCCGAAGGTTATCCATTTGCGTTTCCGGAATACAAAAAACCATGCACTTACAAGCAGTTCCTGGATTGTAAACCTTCTGAATATCAGGGGAGTTCTGATCCCAGTATCACTCTTAACTGGCTTAGGGAAATGGTGAAGACATTAGATGCTTGCAATTGCGAAAACGAGTTGAAAGTAAAATATGCATCAAGGATGTTGAAGGGAGATGCCATGGTCTGGTGGTATTCGATTACCGGCCATTTCATAGAGCAACAGTAGGAGAGCATCACTTGCAGTCAATTCCAGGAGAAGTTATGCGAACAGTATTGTGGAACTTTTGAAATTGCAAAGATTAAAAGGGAATTTATGGAGTTGCAGATGACTAGGAATATGACTGTGGATCAATTGATTAAACAATTCAACGAAAAAATGTGATTTGCGAAGCATTAAGTACCAGATGACGAGTCAAAGATTGTCCATTTTATCGGGGCGTTACATCCTGATCTTCGTAGTGCCACCAGGTAGGTTACCACTTTATCCCAGGCTTTCACGTTAGCCAAGTCTGCTGAGGGGGATTTAATTGCAAGAAATAAGTTGAGTGGGGAGAAGATTTCCCAACAGAAATCGAGATTTGAACATTATAACACTCAACAAAGGCAAGGAGAGAAGGGCAGTGGAAACTGTTAGGGTAATCAGAGTAGGATGTCTACTACAGGTGGGTCTGCTCAGAGGGCACCTTGGTGCCATAGGTGCAAATCCTATCACCACGGGCAGTGTACGCCCCAATCCATGAGATGCGTAAAGTGTGGTCATTTTGGCCATGACTTGAAGAAATGCACACTTCCGAGGAGCGTCTGCTGGAACTGTCAGAAAGAGGGACACCGGGTTGGTGACTGCCCATTGAGCAAGAAGACAGGGTCAGGGTCTGGAGGGGAGGAGCTGGGGGGTCATCTACAGCTGGGAAGAAAAGGATGAACCCACCCACTGCCGAGGGTCGGGCATTTAGAATGACT
The DNA here is from genome assembly GCA_038502395.1 of Dittrichia graveolens. Lineage (NCBI taxonomy): Eukaryota > Viridiplantae > Streptophyta > Magnoliopsida > Asterales > Asteraceae > Dittrichia > Dittrichia graveolens. Next base: position 70,582,531 of record JARJIL010000004.1, on the reverse strand, counting down.
ATGGATGATGCCACTACCACAGACGATGTGATAACTGGTATGTTTGTGATAAACTCTACTCCTGCTAGAGTGTTATTTGATTTAGGGGCAAATCGGTCCTTTGTATCTGTAGAATTTTGTGCTATGTTGAATGTGCCTTTAACTGAACTTGCTACTGCTTTAGAGATAGAGGTAGCTGATGGTATGATGGTCCCGGTCACGACTGTTGTGGCTGGAGCGAAGATAGATATAGATGGTATTTGTTTTCCTGTCTATTTTCTTGTAATACCGTTATCTGGGTTCGATGTGGTGCTCGGGATGGATTGGATATGTCTGAATTAGGCCAGTATCAAGTGCCACAAGAAATTGATCTCCTTCCCGTTGGCTGATGGCACAAGAGTGGTAGCAAGGGGAGAGAAGGTTGGATCTGTGATTCCCATTATCTTATGTTTGAAGGCAAAGAAGGCATTGGATAGAGGTTGCGAATCGTATCTGGCCTTTGTTATTGATGGAAAGAAAGAGAAGCAGATAGTGAACGAAATCCGGGTGGTAACGGAATACCCGGAGGTGTTTCTAGAGGAATTACCGGGACTACCTCCAGTTCGTGAGGTAGAGTTCAAGATAGATCTGATTCCTGGTTCCCGACCAGTGGCGAAAGCACCGTACAGGTTGGCAGCTTCAGTGATTCGGGAAATGATGACTTAGATACAGGATCTATTAGACAAGGGCTTTATTCGTTCGAGTTCATCTCCGTGTGGTGCGCCAGTGTTGTTTGTGAAGAAGAAAGACGGTACGTTGCGAATGTGTATCGACTACTGTGAACTGAACAAGAGAACAATAAAGAACAAGTATCCATTGCCAAGGATAGATGATCTGTTTGATCAACTATAGGGAGCTTTATTCTTTTCTAAAATGGATCTGAAATCAGGGTATCACCAGGTGCGGGTTTCGGAGGAAGATGTGTCAAAGACGGCTTTTGGTACGCTCTACGGGCACTACGAGTTTTTGGTTATGCCATTGGGCTTAACCAATACACCTGTGATTTTCATGGATTTAATGAACAGAGCTTGTCGACCATTCCTACATAATTTTATGATAGTCTTCATTGACGATATACTAGTATATTCAAAGACAGAAGTGGAGCATGAACAACATTTGAGACAGGTTTTGGAAACTCTGAAGAAAGAACATTTGTTTGCTAAGTTCTCAAAATGCGAATTCTGGTTGAGAGAGGTTCAATTCTTGGGGCATGTGATTTGCAAGGAGGGAGTGAAAGTGGATCCTTCAAAAGTGGAAGAAGTTATGAATTAGAACGCTCCAAAGACACCATCCGAGATCAAGAGTTTTCTGGGGTTAGTTGGATACTACCGCAGGTTTATTAAAGATTTCTCCAAGATTCCAGGTCCGTTGACTAAGTTGACTCAAAAGGATGTGAAGTTTGTTTGGGGTAGTGAACAAGACAAAGCCTTCCAGATGTTGAAACAGTTGTTATGTCAGGCCCCTATTCTTGCATTGCCAAGTGGCTCAGAAGATTTCATAGTTTATTGCAATGATCATTTGCTAGATTGGGATGTGTACTTATGCAGAGGGATCTGGTGATTGCGTATGCTTCAAGACAGTTGAAACCACATGAAAAGAATTACCTGAGAACTAGCAGCCGTTGTTTTTGCCCTGAAGCTGTGGAGACATTATTTGTATGGCACCAAGTGCGTGATTTGTACAGATCATAAGAGCTACAATATGTATTTACACAGAAGGAGTTAAATATGAGACAGAGATGATGGGTGGAATTGATTAAGGACTATGATTGCGAAATTAGATACCACCCAGAGAAAGCAAATATGGTAGCAGATGCCTTGAGCCGCAAGGGAGCGGGAGGTTCTATCCAGTCCCTGCGAATAGAGATAGTATATGATCTAGTGGATAGACTAAAGTCTACGCAGTTGTAGGCTGTGAAGGAAGAAAATTTGAAGAATGAACTGATGAAGAAACGTAAGGACGAACTTACTGATGATACGCGTGGATTGAAAACATTTAAGACACGTGTGTGGGTGCCTATGCTTAGAGATTTGAGGAAGCTAATTTTGACAGAATCACATAAGTCGAGATTGTCAGTACACCCAAGAAGCACTAAAATGTATAACGATTTGAAAGGGCTTTACTGGTGGCCTACTATGAAGGCAGATGTGGCTCATTTTGTAGAGCCATGCCATGTCTATGCGCAAGTGAAGGCAGAACATTAGAAGCCATATGGATCTTTGAAGCAATTGGAGATTCCTGGGTGGAAGTGGGAGCATATAACAATGGATTTCGTGACTTAGCTTCCGCGAACTCAGAAGAGTAATGATATGATTTGGGTGATTGTGGACCGACTGACGGAAAGCGCACATTTTCTTGCTACATGTGAGACGGCTTCTCTGAGTAAGTTGGCTCAACTTTATGTTAACGAGATTGTTGCGAGGCATGGCATGCCGTTGTCAATAGTGTCTGACAGAGACTCAAGATTCGTTTCTAACTTCTGGAGGAGTTTACAGAGAGAGTTGGGGACGAGTATTAATCTGAGTACTGCATATCATCCCCAGACTGACGGTCAGACCGAGCGAACCATACAAACACTTGAAGATATGTTGCGAGCTAGTGTGATTGAGTATGGTGGATCTTGGGATTCGCACCTGCCATTGATAGAATTTGCGTATAATAATTTTTACCACTCTAGAATTGGGATGCCTCCGTACGAAATGTTATACGGTCGTCGCTGCAGTACTCCGATGTGTTGGTTAGAGGCTTGTGAGAAACAATTTGTAGGACCCGAGATAGTTCAGGTAACTGCTGATAAGGTTGCTATTGCAAGAGATAAATTGAAAGCAGCCAGAGATAGACAGAAAATGTATGCAGATCCACGTCGTCGCCCGGTTAAGTTTGATGTAGGGGAGTTAGTGTACTTGAAGGTTTCTCCGTGGAAGGGTGTGATTCGATTCGGTAAACGCTAGAAGTTAGCTCCCCGTTACATTGGTCCCTTCCTCATACGTCAGATTGTAAATGACGAGATAGTTACACTGGATCTTCCAGCAGAACTTGCAGGAATTCATGACACGTTTAACGTCTGTTATCTGAGAAAATGCAAAGTTGATGATGAAAGTCAGATTCTCCCAATACATGAACTGAAAGTAGATTTGAAAAAAAGATTGATAGAAGAGCCCGTTGAGCTGTTAGATCGCAAAGTGACCATGCTCTGAAAGAAGCAGATACCGATGGTATTGGTCAAGTGGAAGCACAGTCTATGTTCTAATTTGACTTGGGAGACTGAAGCAGAGATGAAAGAAAGATATCCCCATTTGTTTGAGCATGAAAGGATTCCGAGGACGGAATCCTCTTAAGGGGGAGAGATTTGTAACACCCTCAAACCTTGGCTAGAAGATTAGTAGGTTTGTGATATGGGTTTAATTATTTTATTATGATTAAGTGGTTAATCATTTTAATTAATTAAGTTAATTTATGTGCTAAATGTTTTATTGCATGAATTTAGTGTATGTATGTAACTGTATGCATGTATGTATGTATGTTTAAGTGTGTACGTGTAGGTGCAAGAGGTGGGATTGCCACCTCCTACTTTCTTTGTTGTAAGCGTGGTTAGCGTAGGGTTAACCATTCATTATTTCAAAATCAAGAAAGGTGTTGTGTGTGTAATTGTGAAATTCTCTTGGCTAAAGAAGAAACCGAAAAAGAAGAAGGAAACCATCGGATTCCATACTTGTGTGACTTTAATTCAAGTTTAAGGTTGGATTTGGTCTTATACATGTTTAAATGTTTACTTGTTATGATTTCTATTGGAAATAACATGTTCATATGGAAAATCATAAGAGTCGTTTTTGAAGCATGAATTTATGGATTTCGAGTGTTCTTATGGATTATATGAGATTATCATGTTTTGAGGTATGAATATATGTTTAGTTTTGTTTAAACATGTTTCTGAAATGTTTGGATGAGTTTATGATTTTCTGGGTTATTGAGTTATATGTTATGAAGATGGCGAATTTGAAGAAGTTATGATGTTGGCGGATTTGCTGGAAGATGATAAAACCGATACTTGTAAACCAAAGCCTAAATCCAATAGTTACATGTGAAATCCTATATTCGATTAGCCAAGCCTTAGGAATCAGATAACATGTATAATCCGAGCCATAAAATCCTATTGGTTGAAATCCGGAACCCTAAAGTCACACACTTGTGAAACCGACACTTGAATCCTATACTTTTAAATCTGATGGTTTGTAAACTGGGACTCTAAATCCGAAACTTGAAATTCGATAACCCCTAAAACCGGTACTTAGTGAAATCTAGTTGATACAATCCGATAGTTAATAGAATCCGACACTAAGTAGCGGATTCTTGGGAATCCTATAGTTTTAGGAAATCTGATATTTTTGTATATTGAACTTGGGATTGTTTTATTGTTTATTATTGTTGATAAATGATTTATAATTATATGGATAGATATATTTATGAGGTTGACACTAACTTGGTTGTTGTTGTGTTTTCAGGCAATCCAAAAGCTCAATAAAATTAGATATCTGAGTTCAAGCTGAAAACTGAGGTGAGTGGACGTTAATCACGGATGGTAAAGATTGCAGTTAATATTATAAATGTGATGCATGATTTTGAATTTGGATTTGATTGATTAAACTGCTGATTGTGATATGGTTATTGATATCTGCTGCATTACTATTTGGTCGATACGCGCTCTTAGGATGATTTTAAGTTGCGTTTGAGAAGTCAGCTATACGTAGACTTAGGCTGGGCTTGTCTAACTAGTTGGTTGAACGATAGTAGCCTTTCTGTTGCATTTGTTGCTCAGAGGGGAGTTTACTATGCCAATTCAGTGGAAAGCTATCAGTAAACCTTTGCTTTGGCCGGCGTTGGTTGTAGGTTGTGCGCCGAACCGCCGGTCGTCTCAGGATATGTGATTACATGTTTGATGTTGATTGTGAATGTTTACATTTGATGTTTTAGCCTCTACCCACTTAGCTTTGTGCTAATTCCCCTCAGTTGATGTTTTGTAGGTTCGTGTTTGAGTTGAAGAAGGAAAAGTTGACCACAGTCTGATACATATTTTGAAAAAGAGACGAGCAAGTTATTTTTGTAACACCATACAATAGTAGATGATGATGTTAACTTTTGAACAAGATTGTACATTTGTAAATATTGAGATTTATGTAATTAAGTTGTGTTGAATTAGCTTCCGCAGCGTATTAAAAAAAATGCTTGTGATTTTACGGTGTTACACTTCAGATACAACATGGCTCTGAACTTCCACATAGGATAGTCATTGCCATCAAATATAGGACACCCTTTTTCCACCATTGTTGGAATATGATTTGATTGCTTGTTGATAGACATCTTGACCTATTGACAGCGGATCTTGATCTTCAGTTAATGAAGAAACCTGGCTCTGATACGAGTTGTTGGTCCCACAGAGTGTAAACAAGCAACCGATATAGTGTAGAAGGGGGGGTTGAATACACTGTAAAACAATCAATCAAATTAATCAAATTTATATTCAAAGATCAAACAGACTGATTACGATTATCACTTTCTAATCAAATCAACAGAATGATTTGATGTTTACACTGATTATAAACTCAACTCTCTCTAGACACTCTTGTATCACAAACTAATTGATGATCAAACTTCTTGTTAAAACTGATTAACAAGAACTCTTGAAAACTCTCTTGAACTTTGAACTCACAAAGTTATTGCAACACACGCGTATCAAGTATGACAAACACACGTACTTTTTGCAACTTATGCAGTCTTATTCTATTCGGTATATTGTGTTCTATATATATATATATATTGAAACCCATAAGAGGGTTTATAATCATACTCGATATATCTACGAACAAATCGCAGTTTAAAGATAGAACTTATCTTTTCTTTAAAACCATAACAAACTCCATAATTAGAACATATCTAATTAATTCCGTTTGAGATCTCTATCCAACTAATGGATACTTTAAATTAGGTTCAGATATTCTAATTTAAATGTTGTAGATATGGAGAGTTTATAACAGAATTTAGAACTTACTTAAATTCTTGAACTGACTTCTGACGCTGAGCTGACTCACTCAGTCTTGATGTTATCAAGCTGAGTCCTCGACTTCTTGATTCTTTAAATCTTCAAGTCTTCATTCTATAAACCTATCTCAGCTTAGAAGTCACTGAGCTATCTAGTACATACATAGAAAACTCTATATCTGTTTTTACACTGACTACTCAGCCTAAGCTGACTAGTCAGTCTATAACAGACTTACATAATTCCTAACATTTAACCTGTCATCTAGACATAGCTATGGTTTGTCTCATCAAATTTAAATATTCTAAACATGGGACTGACACAATCCCAACCTTCTCCTTCTCATCTCAACCATCTACATCTACATCAATACCAAACCAAACCCTTAACCTTTTAACTACCCTTACCAAAAACCTTGACAACCTTACACAAACCTTTCAAACCTTCCAAACCCAAACCAATACTCGACTTTCTGGACTAGCTCAAGATATTGAGTCCCTCAAAATCCCCACCCAACCCTCCCCTGCACCTATCCAAACCTCAACTGACCTTACTCCCCTTCTCACCAAATTAGACCAATTATCTACCCTTCTTCCCTCACAACCACAAACTCCCATCTTACCCTAAACTACCCTATCTTCCCTAAACCAAACCATTTCTAACCTTCTCACTCAACTCGAAACACTTAGACCCATAAACCCCAACATTTCTATCCCTATCCCAGCCGAACTCCTACCCATGCCTACCCTTCTCAAAGGCATCCTTGATCACATCGAAGCCCTAACTGATCAACAAAGAATAAGCCATCTTTATTTATGGAAGGCTCTTCTAGATATCAAGGATAACCTCTCCAAAATTCCTATCCAAACCCCTGCCCTTACCCAAGCCCTACCCCTACCCCTGAACCTACTCGTACCTATACACCTACCCATTCCCCTGTTCCTCCACCATCTCCACAAGTAACAGCAGGTGACTCCATTCTCCCCTTTGATGATGACAAAAAAGGGGAGAATACCTCAAGTTCTCAATCCAGGGAGGATGATCCTGCCTTAGAGGACATTGATGCTACGTACACTTAATCTGCCAAAGACATTCTACACTAGGAAGCAGCTAAAGGAATAGCAACAGCCTCCCCTACTCCTAAAAGAAAAGCATTTGTTAAGGGGGAGCAAAGGTTTCCCAAAAGGCTAAAGCGCATGGCAAACATGACCAAACCTAAGAAGAAAGTTGCTGGGAGTTGCTCTCCACAACTTACCATTGTGTCTGATTCTGATGATGAGTATGATACTCCACTATCTGAAATCCTCAAAAGAAGAAGACAAGAACCATCTGCTCCACCAGTCCAATCTTCTCCGTAAGTCCAAAAGCGTTCAACCTCTGCTCCTAAAGATAAATGGAACAAAAAAATGACAAATGAGCAAGTTAAAGAAGAGGAGCAAATGGAAAAGGAGCTTGAGCTTAAAGAGCAAGAGGAAAAGGAAAACATCCAAATGGCTCAAGCCTTGGGTGTTCCAGTGGAGGAAATCTACCAAGCCAAGGAGCTAGAATATGCACAAGAGCAAGAAAAGCAACAACTTTAAACTACTGCTCAATCAAAATTGGCAAGGGAGAAGTCTCAAGCTAAGCTACGCAAAGCTAGATCCCATGCGGATGCAATAAAAACCCTCCTCAGTCTGGATTTATCTGCTCCATACAATCTTAGTTACTACAGAATTCAAAGCTTTAGAGAAAGAATCAACATAATAAGAAGCCGAATTGAGCCTACTCCTATCAAAAAGCCTTCTATCCACAAGGGTGATGGTGATCTCTATCTAAAGGTCATAAGGCAAAATAGTTTCAACAGTTGTGAAACTGTATCATATGACAGATGCCAAGTATATGGGTTTACTGAGTTAATTGAGATCCTTTACATCCTCTACAAGTCCAAGAGCAAGCTAAAATTCCAACTTATTCAGAAAATTCAAGCTTTGATAGCTCTTGCTGTGTCACAAAAGACCTTCACTCCTGATAATTATTATAGGCATGTGTATATAGTTGAAAATCTACACAAGAAAGGTTCAAAGCCTTTTCAACCATTTGAGCGTAGAGAGGTACTACCCCAAGATGAATATCTTTCAGATTTTGAGGGTCTTAACACAACTCTCCCTCTAAACATCACCCCTGAGCTCTTCAAAATTCATATCAATGCCTGTTGAAGGTATTTTCTTCCTGGACAGGAGTGGCTCCTGGAGATTCTTTAGGCAGTCTAAAATCCCCAAGGCAATCAAGAGTTTTCTCTTCGGGCTAAGAGTATCTACAAGAGGCAGAACCAGAAATGACCAATTTGAAGCCCTTGTACAAGCACAATGTCAAGTTCTAGCCGAAGCAGATCCTCATGCTGAAGCCTTTGAAGTAAAAGAAGAGCAATGGTGGGAGGATTGATGACTGACCTACTCTCGGAAGACTTGTTGATTAATTTTGTTTAATGTATATATTTGTAATTTGTTTTACTTTCTAGTATAGCCTAGTTCAGATCAATCTGTTGATCTTGTGTAAATACTTATGTACTTTCCTTTATTCTGTTATTCAAATTATGTTTATGTAAATCAGAAAATAAAAAAGATATAAAAATGGAAAAATGAAAAGATATCACAAAAACAGAACAAAATGGTACAACAAAGAAAAAGATTCCACAAAAACAAAACAAAATGGAACACCAGAAAAGAACCAAAAACAGAACAAGGTTCAAATAAAAAGTGCTACCAAAAACAGATAGTTAGGTAGTCAAATAAAAAGAGGAAGACCAAAGTGAATATATCTTCAAATTGGAGAATGAACTTATGGATCTTAGAAATATGGTCCATAACATGGAACAAAGATTAAATCAACCTGAACCAACCCCTGTACCAACTGCGATTTCCACACAAGCAACCATACCACCAGTATCAGCACCCTTTCCACCAATGACACAGATGATACAACAACCTTTTTATTACCCATATCCACAACCAGGAGCTTATCCCTTTGTGTTTCCGGGATATAAACAACCATGCACGTACAAGCAATTCTTAGATTGTAAATCTTCTGAGTACCAAGGGAGTTCTGATCCCAATATCACATTGAACTGGCTGAGGGAGATGGTAAAGGCACTTGATGCTTGTAATTGGGAGAATGAGCTGAAGGTAAAGTATGCATCGAGGATGTTGAAGGGAGATGCTATGGTCTGGTGGAATTTTATTACCGGCCATTTCACCGAGCAGTAACAAGAGAGTATCACCTGGAGTCAATTCCTGGAGAAATTATGTGAACAGTATTGTGGTACCTTCGAGATTGCCAAAATCAAGAAGGAATTTATGGATTTACAGATGACTGGGAACATGACTGTGGATCAATTGATCAAACAATTCAATGAGAAGATGCGATTTGTCAAGCATTGGGTGCAAGATGAAGAGTCAAAGATTGCCCATTTTGTTGGGGCATTGCATCCGGATCTCCGTAGTGCTACTAGGTGGACTACTACACTATCCCATGCTTTCACTTTAGCTAAATCGGCTGAAGGGGATATCATTGCAAGGAACAGACTGAGCGGGGAGAGGATTTCCCAACAAAAGTCAAGGTTTAAACACTACAACACCCAGTAGAGGCAAGGAGGTCACGGTAGTGGAAGTAGACAAGGGGAGAAAAATAAGAGGCCTACTTCTGGAGGGTCTACTTAGAGGGAACCTTGGTGTAACATATGAAAATCCTATCACCATGGGCAGTGTACGCCCTAGTCAATGCGATGTGTGAAGTGTGGCAAGTTTGGCCATGACCTGAAAAGTTGTAGACTACCAAGGAGTGTCCATTGGAATTGCTAGAAGGAGGGGCACCGGGTTGGTGACTGCCCGTTGAGTAAGAAATCGGGGTCAGGGTCAGGAGGGGGAGGAGCTAGGGGATCGTCTTCAGCGGGCCAGAAAAGAAAGAACCCACCCACTGCTGAGGGTCGGGCATTCAAGATGACTGTGGATGATACCACTACCATAGACGATGTAATAACGGGTATGTTTCTGATAAACTCTACTCCTGGTAGAGTATTGTTTGATTCAGGAGCAAATCGCTCCTTTGTGTCTGTAGAATTCTATGGTAGGTTATATATGCCTGTAATTGAACTTGCTACTGCCTTAGAGATAGAGGTAGCTGATGCTATGATGGTTCCGGTCACAACTGTTGTGGGTGGAGCCAAGATACACATAGATGGTACATGTTTTCCTGCTTATTTTCTTGTAATGCCATTATCTGGGTTCGATGTGGTGCTCGGGATGGATTGGCTGAGTTTGAATCAAGCAAGTATCAAGTGCCACAAGAAGTTGATCTCCTTTCTATTGGCTGATGGCATAAGAGTAGTAGCAAGGGGAGAGAAATATGGGTCCATAATTCCTATTATTTCGTGTTTAAAGGCTAAGAAAGTGTTGGATAGGGGATGTGAATCTTACTTGGCATATGTCATTGACGGGAAGTAAGAGAAACAAACGATGAATGACATTCGTGTGGTAACGGAATACCCGGATGTGTTTCCATAGGAATTGTCGGGGTTAGCTCCAGTTCGTGAGGTAGAATTCAAGATAGATCTGATCCCTGGTTCCCGACCAGTGGCAAAGGCTCCATACAGGTTGGCACCTTCAGAGATTTGAGAGATGATGACTCAGATACAGGATCTGTTAGACAAAGGCTTCATCCGTCCAAGTTCATCTCCGTGGTGTACACCGGTGATGAACTGGAATACTCCAAAGACACCGTCTGAGATTAAGAGTTTTCTTGGGTTAGCTGGATACTACCGCATATTTATTAAAGATTTCTCCAAGATTGCGGGTCCGTTGACTAAGTTGACTCGAAAAGACGTGAACTTTGTATGGGGTAGTGAACAGGATAAAGCCTTCCAAATGTTGAAACAGTTGTTGTGTCAGGCCCCCATTCTTGCATTGCCAAGCGGATTAGATGACTTTATTGTCTATTGCGATGTGTCGTTTACTGGATTGAGATGTTTGCTTATGTAGAGGGATCGGGTGATTGCGTATGCTTCAAGGCAGTTGAAACCTTATGAAACGAATTACCCGACACATGATTTGGATTTAGCAGTAGTTGTATTTGCCTTTAAGCTGTGGAGACACTACCTGTAAGGCACCAAGTGCGTGATTTGTACCGATCATAAGAGTCTTCAATATGTATTTACATAGTTGAATATGAGATAGAGACAATGGGTGGAATTGATTATTGATTATTATTGCGAAATCAGATACCACCCTGGAAAAGAGAATGTGGTAGTAGATGCCTTAAGCCGCAAGGGAGCAGGAAGTTCTATCCAGTTTATGCGTGTGGAGATTGTATCTGACTTAGTGGATAGACTGAAATCTGTACAGTTGGAAGCTCTAAAAGAAGAAAATTTGAAGGCGGAATTGATGAAGAAACGAAAGGATGAACTTACTAATGATACACGTGGATTGAAGTCATACAAGACTCGTGTGTGGGTGCCTATGCTTGGAGAATTGAGGAAGTTGATTTTAACTGAAGCACACAAGTCTAGACTATTTGTACACCTAGGAAGCACTAAAATGTATAACGATTTAAAAGTGCTTTACCGGTGGCCTACTATGAAGGCAATTATGGCACATTTTGTGGAGTCATGCCATATCTGTGCACAGGTGAAGGCAGAACATTAAAAGCCTTACGGATCTTTGAAGCAGTTGGAGATTCCTGAGTGGAAGTGGGAACATATAACGATAGATTTTGTGACTAAACTTCCACGAACTCAGAAGAATCACGATATGATTTGGGTGATTGTGGATAGACAAACAAAGAGCGCTCATTTTCTGGCTACGTGTGAGACAGCTTCTCTGAGTAAGTTGAATCAACTATACATAGAGAAGATTGTTGCAAGGCATGGTATACCGCTGTCGATTGTATCTGACAGAGACTCCAGGTTTGTTTCCAACTTCTGGAGGAGTTTACAGAGGGAATTAGGGACGAGGATTAACTAGAGTACAACTTATCATCCCTAGACTGACGGTCAGACCGAACGAACCATACAGACACTCGAAGATATGTTATGTGCTTGTGTAATTGAGTATGGTGGATCTTGGGATTCGCACCTGCCTTTGATAGAGTTTGCGTATAATAATTCTTACCACTCAAGTATTGGAATGCCCCCGTACGAAATGTTATACGGCCGTTACTGCCGTACTCTGACGTGTAAGTTAGAGGCAGGTGAGAAGCAGTTTGCAGCGCCCGAGATTATTCAGTTAACTACTCACAAGGTTGCAATTGCTAGAGACAAGTTGAAAGCTACCAGAGAAAGACAGAAAATGTATGCAGATCCACGACGTCGTCGAGTTACATTTGAAGTAGGAGAGTTAGTGTATTTAAAGGTATCTCCGTGGAAGGGCGTGATTCGTTTTGGTAAACGCGGGAAGTTAGCTCCCCGTTACATTGGTCCCTTCCGTGTTCGTCAGATTGTTAATGACTAGACGGTTACACTGGATCTTCCAGTAGAACTTGGAGGAATTCACGATACATTCAACGTCTGTTATCTAAGAAAATGCAAGGTTGATGATGAAAGTTAGATTCTCCGAATGCAAGATGTGAAAGTTGATTCGAAGAAGAGATTGATAGAGGAACCTGTTGAAGTGTTGGATCGAAAAGTGACCAAGCTCCGTAAGAAGCAGATTCCAATGGTGTTGGTCAAATGGAAGAACAGTTTAGGTTCTGACCTATCTTGGAAGACTGAGGCAGAGATGAGAGAAAGATATCCCCGATTGTTTGAGCGAGAAGGGATTCCGAGGACGGAATCTTCTTTAGGAGGGGATATTTGTAACACCCGCAAACCTTGGCTAGGAGATTAGCAGGTTTGTGGTATGTGCTTATCTATTTTTCTGCAAATTAATTAATTAAGTTAATTACATAAAATAAATTGTATGTATGTATGATAGTTAACCGTATGCATGTATGTATGCATGTATTTAGTTGTGTGCGTGTTTATGTATGAGAAGTTAGAGGTGGGTTTTGCCACCTCCTACTTAGTTACTTGTATACGTGTAAGGGGTTTAGATAACCATTCACCTCCTACTTAGTTACTCGGATTGTTCAAGTTGGTGATTTAAATTCAAAGTTCAAAGGTTAGATTATTCTTTGATATGGTTACTTGATAACTTGATAGGATTGAGGGATGAATAACATGTTTTTATGAGAAACACTAGAATCGGTTTTATAGAAACTTGATTTTTGGGTTTTATATGTTCTTATGATTTATCTGCTTGTAAGATGATTTGATGCATGAATATGTGTTTAATTGTGTTTAAACATGTTTCTAGAATGTTTGGTTGAATCTATGATTTCTGGTTTTGAGTTTTGATGAAGTTATGAAGTTATCGGATTTGGTTGAAGAAGATTGTGAAAACCGACACTTGAGATCCGAATGAAAGGAAAACCAAGAGATGATGAAATCTGGAAGTTTTGGTAATCCGATCCTATGGCCAAGAAATCCGATACCTTGTTTATGATACTTTTGAATCCGGGATTAAAATCCGAGAACCTTAAATCCAATTCATGTTAAAATCCGAGACTATAAAACATATACTCAAATCCGATACACTTAAATCCGGAACTCCTAAAACCGAAAGTCTAGAAATTCGATTAAGTCAAATCCGAGACCTAGAATCCGACGCATGTGAAATCCGATTGATAGAATCCGATAAGGAGGAAATCCGACAGTTTGTGAAATCCGATACTTAAGTTGCGGATTTTTAGAAATCCGAGTACCAAATCCGATGGTTTTGTAAATCCAACATTTTGGTGTTGGATTTGTAATTGTTTATTATTTGTTTTATTTCATGGATGAATTATAAATATATGTGGTCAAATATATTTATGATATTGAGACTGATTTGTTTATTGCTGTGTTTTCAGGCAATCCAAAAGCTTAGTAATATTAGACATCTGAGTTCATGCTGAAATTGAGGTGAGTGGACGTTAATCACGGATGGTAAAGATTACAGTTAATGTTATTGAGTTGATGCATGATTGTGATTGAGATTGGATTGATTGAACTGTTGATTGTGATATTGATCGTTGATATCTGATGCATGACTATTTGGTCGATATGCGCTCTTAGGATGATTTTGAGTTGCGTTTGAGAAGTCAGCTATACGTGGACTTGGGCTGGGCTCGTCTAGTGGTTGGTTGAACAGTAGTAGCCCTTCTATTGCATATGTTACTTCAGAGGTGGAGTTTACTATGCCATTTCAGTAGAGAGCTATCGGTAAACCTTTGCTTTGGCTGGCATTGGTTGTAGGTTCTGCTTTGAACCGTCGGTCTTCTTGGATATGTGATTACATGCTTTGATGTTGATTGCGAATGTTTGCTTTTGGTGTTTACCCTATACTCACTTAGCTTTGTGCTAATTCCCCTCAGTTGTTGTTTTGCAGGTTCGTGTTTAAGATTATACAAGGAATAGTTGACCATTACTCTGATACTATGTTTATTTTAAAGAGACGAGCCAGTCATTTTTGTAACACCAAAACTGTTTTAGATATTGTTGGTTTTTGAACAAGTAATGTACATTTGTAAATATTGGTTTATATGTAATGTGTTTATTTAATTAAGCTTCCTCAGCGTGTTAAAAAAATGGCTTGTGATTTTCCCGTGTTACATATACGGGCTACATGCCCAAATCATATATGTCCATGTTCATTTTAATATATTGGTAACAAAAGTCCAGAAGTCCACGACTCAAGTCTTGCTAAGGCCATCTAGTGTCACCTAGGCTCCTTAGGCGTTATTGTTAGCATTACCTGAAAATGAACACTCGAAAATGTCAACATAAAGTTGGTGAGCTCGCAGGTTTATAGAAATAACATTGTTGCCGTGTAAAATGTTTAAGTAGGACAAATATGCACGTATAGCATGTTAAGCGTGTATACGTTATACCAACATCCAAACCACCAGGTTCAATAGGAATCAGTAGGAATCGAATCATAGTCTTCCAAGTAGTTATTATAGCATACCCAGCTGGAGCATAAACCGTTGGCTCATAGGAATATAGGAATCAATAGTCATCAACCAACAACAAGTAGTCTTTGCATATACGTCACATAAGTTGTCCAAAAGAAATAAGAAGTAGTCATCACGGCACAAAAAGTTTAAAAGAGAGTTTGAGTGTCATTCTCACCCGAGAAATATAGTAAAAAGGGGCCAGGAGTACTCACCTTGATAGTAGATGTAGTTAAGCGTGAATTCTACGATTTAGCAATCTACAACATATAAGTGTGTATAAGTTACCTAAACAAGGCGTATAAAACCCTACCATTGTAACCGAAATTGTTGGAGTTGTTTTGTGTTATGTTTAGTACCATAATTGGTGCATTATAAGTTTGTAACTCCTTAGCTATTGCACATACCCATAATACCTAGGTACAAATTAGGGTTTAGACATTTGTTTATTGATTTAAACTTTTACTAAAATATTTGTGTTACTTTAGGTATTTTTAAAGTACATAAAATTATTGAATTAGGACCTCAAATTTGTATTATAGGTGCTTCATTGACTCAAGTAATTACAGAAATTTTCCCATAATTTATTTGGTAGTGTAAGTATGTTTTTCAGAAATTGCATTAGCCAACTGATCTGATTAAATCACTATTTTGTGTAACAGAAAGTTTTAATTTAATTAAACATTTTTACAAACTTATTAAATCATGAAATTTTTACAGTAGGTTCTACACACTTTAGATGTTGTACAGTAAAAATTTTAGTTTAAAATAAAATGCTTAGGTTAGGTTTTAAATTCGTAACTTAATTCGCAATTCTGTCTAATAAAAGGCAGCCTTGCGGACTCTTATGGATTAATTCTTTTGACTGACCTAATGTACTCGAAAAATTACAAACTCAATTGGAGATGAAACTAGACTCAAATTACTATAGTTTAGACTCAATATTCGTGCAAAAATACCCCATTAAGACTGAGATATGCCCTTCCCAATCCGGAACAACCTTTTTGTCCAGAATCTCAAGTTCATGATCATCAACCCTTTTGATTTGAAAAAACAATCTTTGGTTATGTGGTTCCTCAAATTCATCAAAGTTATATTATTTTTTCTTCAAGTTTTATTTGGGTGTTTTAAAATGACTATGATCATCCATGGTGATTTTACTAGCGTAGAACATGAAGGGATGAAAATGAAGGGAAAAGAGAGCATAGTGTAGTTTCCTTACCGGTTTGATGGTTTTGTCTTTGTTCTTGTTTGTGTGGGTATCCAAGGTCACCAAGAACTTCATGAATTGATCAAGTGAATCAAAAAGTCAAATTTTTGTTTATGGATAAAAGGGGTAGGATTCATGCAATAAGAAGAATATGAAGAAGAAATAGTATGTACTTACCACGAAAACCTTGATTATTGATCACTAACCCTTGAGTTCTTGATGAATGAAGAACAAATTCAAAGAGAAAATGAGGGTGATTGAGATATATATATATATATATATATATATTTATTTTATGAGAGGAAGAAGGAGTAGAGTGTGTGGTGTGCTGATTTGGAAAGGAGCCTATGCATTAAAATGAGATCAAACTAATTTAGGATGTGTTTTGATTTTTGAAAGCCCTCCATCTTTTCCCCCTTTTTTCCTTGGCCGATTTTTTTAACTTAATATGTATATATATATATATATATATTATTTTTATTTATTGTTTACTTAATATCATTAGTATTATGTATTTAGTATGCCACATTTTTTGTAGGTGCATTTGACATTTCATGTGTTACAATTCATGTTACTAGTTTAGATTATTAAATTTTAAGAGTTGGTTTAGAGTTTTATTATTTTGGTTTGTAATGCCAACTTATTTGTTGTGTTATTTTTATTATTACTTTAATTTTGGTGTCATACGGTTGCTTGTTAATGCATTAATTTTCTTTAAAATTATTCCAGTCTCAATAGAGTTTATATACTTATAACAAATATTCTAAGGATTGTACTTCTATTCTCATGAGCTCTATTTAGTACTTGAGCTTGTTTCACCATTGATGTGTATCCAAGGTGCATGTAAAGAATTTGTTTCACACTTTAGGCATGTAACTATAGTGTTATCTAAGTGTCATCGACTGAATAGTGCGTAAAGAGGATATACCTTCTAATACTTATTACTTATTTGGATATTTAGGGTTTCAAGGGAAATCAAATGCATGAATCATAATAAAAAGTTGAAGGTCTAAACTGGCTAACCTGCTCTGGTGAGGGATGTCACAGCATT
This sequence comes from Dittrichia graveolens, assembly GCA_038502395.1. Taxonomy (NCBI): domain Eukaryota; kingdom Viridiplantae; phylum Streptophyta; class Magnoliopsida; order Asterales; family Asteraceae; genus Dittrichia; species Dittrichia graveolens. The sequence continues at coordinate 70,565,218 of JARJIL010000004.1, read as the reverse complement.
CCCCAGTTGAAAGAATTTCGTCCCGATATTCAGCTCGTACTTCTACTAGAGCCTATCGGATCAAATAGGTGTGTGTATTTGGATTTCATGTGGTTTTCCCGTTCCCAAATAAACTCTGGTCCTCGCCTCGAGTTCCATCGGACCTTGACTATCGGAATTTTACTCCTTTTTAAACGCTTGACCTCCCGGTCTAGAATTTCTACAGGTTCCTCAACAAAACGCAAAGTAGTGTCTATCTAGATTTCGCCTAACGGTACGTGTAGATCCACATCTGCCAAGCATTTCTTCGGATTGGATACGTGCAACGTATCATGTATACCACTGAGTTCTTGTAGTAATCTCTTGAACAATTTCTAGTCCTATCAAGTGACTTTCCCCCACTTCAGCCCAAACAACGGGTGATCGACATTTCCGCCCGTAAAGTTCCTCAAATGGTGCGCACTTGATACTCGTGTGATAGCTATTATTATAGGAAAACTCAATCAATTTGAGGTGCGTATCCCAGCTACCTCTAAAATCAATAACACACGCCCTCAGCGTGTCCTCCAATGTTTGAATCGTACGCTCACTCTGTCCATTGGTTTGAGGGTGGTACGTTGTACTCTTGTCTAGCCTTGTCCCTAAGGTTTGATGTAGTGTTTGCCAAAATCGCGATGTAAAACGGCTATCTCGATCGGATATGATCGACACACGCACCCCATGCCTCGCCAAAATCTCACTGATATAAATTCTTGCTAGTTTGTCCATTTTGTAATCCTCACGAATTGCTAGAAAATGGGCCGACTTTGTCATTCGATCCACGATGACCCATATGGTGTCGTGCCCACTACTAGTCCTTGGGAGCTTTGTGATGAAATCCATGGTTATGTTTTCCCATTTCCATTTAGGGATTTCTGGCTGTTCCAGTAGCCCCGAAGGCCTTTACCTTTGAGCAAGTCAGGGACTTGCTTACATAGATTGCTATGTCCTTTTTCATTCCAGGCCACCAGTACATATCTCTAAGGTCATGGTACATTTTATCCGCACCTGGGTGGATAGAGTATCTTGTTGTGTGCGCTTCATCCATGATCAGGGTCATCACATCTCCCATTAGTGGCACCTAAATTCGTTCCATATGGTATAATCCACCATCTTCTCTTCTCTCCAATTGCTTGTCTAGCCCTCACATCATTTCCTTTGAAACATTCAGGTCTTTGGTTGTTTCTTTCTGTGCTTCAAGTATCTTACCCTTGATACCCGAATGCTATGTCATGCTCATAGCCCTTACTCTCCTTGGCTTGACCCTCTCTTTCCTACTTAACGCATCAACTACTACGTTAACCTTACCCGGGTGGTAGCGAATCTCACAATCGTAATCACTAAAGAGTTCAATCCAACGCCTCTGTCACATGTTTAACTCTTTTTGATCAAAGATGTGTTGTAAGCTCCTGTGGTTGATGTAGATAATGTTTTTTGTATCATACAAATAGTGTCTCCAACTTTTGAGTGCAAAGACCACGGCTCCCCGTTCTAATTCATGGGTAGTGTAGTTTTTCTCATGGATCTTTAGTTGTCGGGATGCATATGCAATTACTTTAGCCCTGTGCATCAACACACATCCAAGACCTTGATTCGACACGTCGCAATACTTTACAAAGTCCTCGGGTCCGTCGGAAGCGTTAGTATTGGAGCGTTGCACAACTTCTCCTTTAGGGACTAAAACGCTCCCTCTTGTTTCTTCTTTCAAATCAAATCTTGTGTCCTTATGGGTTAGTAGGGTAAGAGGTTGGCGATCTTTGAGAAGTTCTCGATGAACCTGCGGTAGTAGCCTACTAATCCTACGAACGCTGCTGGTGTAGTTGGGGTTTTCCATTTCTTTATGGCCTTAATCTTACTGGGAGGTCCACATGTATTCCTTTTAGCCAAAATTTGCATTTCGAAATTTAGCGAATATCTTCTCCTTCCCAAGTAACTCCAAAATGGATCTCAAATGTACCTCATGTTCCTCCTTAAACTTGGAATAAATGAGAATAGTATCAATAGAGAAGATAACGAATTTGTCCAAGTATGGCTTGCATACGCGGTTCATTAAAACCATAGATACTGCGGGTGTGTTAGTTAACCCAAATGGCATAACGGTGAACTCAAAATGTCCAAAACGAGTACTAAACGCAGTATTTAGGATGTCAACCTCGTGTAATCTTAGTTGATGGTAATTGGAACGAAGATATATCTTGGAAAAACATCACGAGCCTTTTAACTGGTCGAACAAATCTTGTATCCTAGGAAGAGGATATTGGTCCTTGATAGTGAGTTTATTCATCTAATGGTACTCGATGCACATTCGAAATTAATCATCCTTCTTTTGACGAATAGAACATGTGCTCCCTAAAGCAAATGACTGGGTTGGATGAACCCTTGTCCTATAGTTCCTGAAGTTGGCTAGACAACTCTTGCATTTCTAATGGTGCAAATCGATATGGTGATCTTGCTAAAGGAGTCGCTCCTTCTATCAAGTTGATGCCAATTTCTACTTGTCGAATAGGAGTATTCCGGATAGGTTTTCGGGGAATATTGCTGGAAATTTCCGGACCATTGGAATCCCTTCGAGTTTCTTCTCTTCTGCTTTTGTGCTCATTGGGTACTTCAGATCCCCTTGGTTTACAAACTAGAAATCTCTTACAAATGTAGCCGCCACCATTTCTGGCATTGGTGTTCTCAACCCCTCCCCCGTTGGCGTCATTGGTCTCGACGCCATTATTGCTTTGGTTAGCAAGGTTATTGCTAACTTGTGTGACAATTGTGGAGATTAGGGCCTTCTGTTGTTCAGCTATGATTTCCGAAATGTTGGGGTTTTCGTGCCCCGCACCCCAACATCACCGTTATTACCGCCACCTCTACCTCCTCTGTTGGTGGTTCCGCTGCATCTAGCATTTCGAGTTGATCTTCTTGGAGGTATGTTATATACAAAGGTAAGTACATAATTTAAACGAGAGGCAAATCATGGGTATCGTTACTCTTAGTATTTTGTATGTCATGTGTCATAGCACTTGGCTACTTTCAATCATATAATTTTAGATATCGGTCTCTCGTGCACTAACTTAACCCGAAACTGTAGCCTATTTCACAGGATGCTTCACAATGCTTTAAGTGTCCTCGTGCTAGGTATGTGTGCATGGCGGTGATCAGGCACAATGCATCCATACTTATCATAACTCTCGTTAAGGCACTACTAATCATCCTGATTCACTAACATAGGTCGATACTCTACTTCCTATAGGTCTAGGTAGTTATAAACACTCGGCAATGTATGACACTAGATCACATAGTCATTCGAATTATTAGCCCTACTCTAAAGCAACATCAAACGAGAACATGCAGTAAAGCTTGGTCAAGAATTCTAAGTCTATATGATTTGAATAATACATTATTTGAAGTACTCACACAACCCTTCCCTTTATTTTCTAATAACAAACAAATACGTGTGCACATGACTCAAAGAGGCTTTGCATGTATGCTTGGGTTGCACGGAATTTGTAATTAAACAATGTGTGCTAGATATAACTAAGCAAGGTATTTAGTAATCAAGTCGTTTGGCTTTTATTCGTATTAATTTTATGGGTTCGAAAACCGTACAAGAAATCATGAAAAGAAATTAAACAGGATAAATAGAATAATAGTGAGTAATCCGATAGGCGGAATGATAAACTATATAATAGGTATCCTCTACTCATTGGTAGGATCCTCAGACGGGTCCTCCTTGGGGTCCTCTTCAACCGTATCCAAGGTTGCCATAAGATGACCTTGGATCCTAAGGATCTCCTCTAGTACTTGAATCCTTCGGCCTTGTCGTGCCTGCTCCTTAGCTTGGTTGTTAACCTGATCTTCAAGTTGTGAGATGTCCAGTTCTCTCCATCACTCATTCACTTTAGTTGACCTTGAGGGTCTAGGCTTCCCACTAGGACGGGATCGGGCTGGTCTACTGTGGCTTTACGAGGTCGGCTCATCGCCGTATGCTCGGGTACATGGTGTTTCCCGTCTTTAGCTTGAATCATACCGACCGATCGCATCATCATTTTGAGTTGGTGGATCTCTTCTTCTTGCTCTTGGATTTGTTGATCCCTCTTATCAAGTTTCCTCTTCAAGGAGGAGATCGTCAATTCGGATCTAGCAGGGGTTCGGATAGTGCGTACCATCGTGTCCTAGATAGAACAATTAACATGTATAATCTTGAAGAATGTCGTCCGCGGTTTGCGTTAGTGGATTAGCCTGAAGCGTGAAAATTCGCAAAATAAAATAATGTGCACACATAGTTCTTATTATGCAACTATATGAGGTACTTAGGTTATAGTCTAGGTCAAACCACCTAATTCTCTATAACCAATGGCTCTGATACCAATCTGTCACACCCCGCTTTGGCGGAAACGCAAAGTGTGACGGAGAGGATCATCATAACACATTGATTTAAGGATAGAGAAAATTCTAAATGTAACACACCAACGCGTCATGACATTCCCTGACACAAGTCTTGTGTCGTGGTAAGTCACCCCACGATAATCATAGTCAATAATGAAAATAAGAAAATACGAAAGTTGTTGTTCCCACAACCCGGGACAGGAATATGAGCTACATGCCCAAATCTTATATGTCCAGGTTCATTTTAATATATTGGTAACAAAAGTCGAGAAGTCCACGACTCAAGTCTTGCTAAGGCCATCTAGTGTCACCTAGGCTCCTTAGGCGTTATTGTTAGCATTACCTGAAAATGAACACTCGAAAATGTCAACATAAAGTTGGTGAGCTCGCAGCTTTATAGAAATAGCATTGTTGCCGTGTAAAGTGTTTAAGTAGGACAAAGGTGCACGTATAGCATGTTAAGCATGTAGACGTTGTACCAACATCCAAAGCACCAGGTTCAATAGGAATCAGTAGGAATCAAATCATCGTCTTCCAAGGTGTTATTATAGCATACCCAGCTGGAGCATAAACCGTTGGCTCATAGGAATATAGGAATCAATAGTCATCAACCAACAACAAGTAGTGTTTGCATATACGTCACATAAGTTGTCCAAAAGAAATAAGAAATAGTCATCACGGCATAAAAAGTTTAAAAGAGAGTTTGAGTGTCATTCTCCCCCGATAAATATAGTAAAAAGGGGCAACGAGTACTCGCCTTGATAGTAGATGCAGTTAAGCGTGAATTCTACGACTTAGCAATCTACAACATATAAGTGTGTATAAGTTACCTAAACAAGGCGTATAAAACCCTACCATTGTAACCGAAATTGTTGGACTTGTTTTGAGTTATGTTTAGTACCATAATTGGTGCATTATAAGTTTGTAACTCCTTAGCTATTGCACATACTACCTAGGTATAAATTAGGGTTTTCACATTTGTTTATTGATTTAAACTTTTACTAAAATATTTGTGTTACTTTAGGTATTTTTAAAGTACCTAAAATTATTGAATTAGGACCTCAAATTTGTATTATTGGTGCTTCATTGATTCAAGTAATTACAGAAATTTTCCCATAATTTATTTGGTAGTGTAAGTATGTTTTTTAGAAATTGCATTAGCCAATTGGTCTGATTAAATCACTATTTTGTGTAACAGAAAGTTTTAATTTAATTAAACATTTTTACAACCTTCTTAAATCATGAAATTTTTACAGTAGGTTCTACACACTTTAGATGTTGTACAGTAAAAAATTTAGTTTAAAATAAAATGCTTAGGTTAGGTTTTAAATTCGTAACTTTACTCGCAATTCTGTCTAATAAAAGGCAGCCTTACGGACTCTTACGGTTTAATTCTTTTGACTGACCTAATGTACTCGGAAAATTACAAACTCAATTGGAGATGAAACTAGACTCAAAGTACTATAGTTTAGAATCAATATTCGTGCAAAAATACCCCATTAAGACTGAGATATGCCCTGCCCAATCCGGAACAACCTTTCTGTCCAGAATCTCAAGTTCATGATCACCAACCCTTTTGATTTGAATGACTATGATCATCCATGGTGATTTTACTAGCGTAGAACATGAAGGGATGAAAATGAAGGGAAAAGAGAGCATAGTGTAGTTTCCTTACCGGTTTGATGGTTTTGTCTTTGTTCTTGTTTGTGTGAGTATCCAAGATCATAAAGACTTCATGAATTGATCAAGTGAATCACGAAGTCAATTTTTTGTTTATGGAGAAAACGGGTAGGATTCATGCAATAAGAAGAATATGAAGAAGAAATAGTATGTACTTACCACGAAAACCTTGATTATTGATCACTAACCCTTGAGTTCTTGATGAATGAAGAACAAATTCAAAGAGAAAATGAGGGTGATTGAGAGAGAGAGAGAGATATCGATTTTATGAGAGGAAGAAGGAGGAGAGTGTGTGGTGCGGTGATTTGGAAAGGAGCCTATGCATTAAAATGAGATTAAGCTAATTTAGGATGTGTTTTGAATTTTGAAATCCCTCTTTGGCCGGTTTTTTTAACTTTATATATATATATATATTTATTTATTTATTTTATTTTTATTTATTTTTACTTAGTATCATTAGTATTATGTATTTAGTATGCCACATTTCTTGTAGGTGCATTTGACATTTCATGTGTTACAATTCATGTTACTAGTTTAGGTTATTAAATTTTAAGCGTTGGTCTAGAGTTTTATTATTTTGGTTTGTAATGCCAACTTATTTGTTGTGTTATTTTTATTATTAGTTTAGTTTTGGTGTCATACGGTTGCTTGTTAATGCATTAATCTTCTTTAAAATTATTCGAGTCTCAATAGAATTTACATACTTATAACAAATATTCTAAGGATTGTACTTCTATTCTCATGACTCTATTTAGTTCTTGAGCTTGTGTCACCATTGATGTGTATCCAAGGTGTATGTAAAGAATTTGTTTCACACTTTAGGCATGTAACTATAGTGTTATCTAAGTGTCATCGACTGAATAGTGTGTAAAGAGGATATACCTTCTAATAATTATCACTTATTTGGATTTTTAGGGTTTCAAGGGAAATCAAATGCATGAATCATAATAACAAGTTGAAGGTCTAAACTGGTTAACCTGCTTTGGTAACGGATGTCACAGCTAGAGATAGAAGGATCCAAGATAAGACTTCTTAACAGAAATTCCGATTGGAACAATACAACACTAAAAAGCAAAGAGGACATGGTAGCCGGAACAAAGGAAACTTGAAACATAGACCTGTGTTTGATGAATCTAATCAACGAGTATCATGCTGTGGGAAGTGTAAGTCTCACCACACAGGACCTTGTACGCCTCAAACTATGCAGTATCTTACATGTGAGCAGTTTGGCCATGAAATGAAGGAATGTCGTTTCTCACGGAAGTTATGTTGGATTTGTTTAAGGAAGATCACCGAGCAACAGATTGTAATGTTAACAAGAAACTGACAGGTGGGGGATCCTCGTCAGCAAGTGGACAAAAGAGAAAGAACCCTTCTGTGCAAGAGGGTAGAACTTTCAATATGATGGCTGATGACATTGCCACTACTGAAGATGATGTAACGGGTATGTTTTGACAATCTTTATACCTGTACGTGTGTTTATTAACTTTAGAGTTAATTATTGACGTTTGATGCTTATATGTACTAAGTGAGTATGATTACTTATGAAGAGGATGATTCTCAAGAAGTAGAGATAGTTGATAATGTATATTTTCTAAATCGTGAAATATCTGATGCTTGTGACATTAAGTGATGTGACAGTAAGTATGTGTTACTTGATATGATGTGAATTGGGTATGAAATACCCTAGAAAGATGTTTTTAGATTAGTAGAATTGCATGCTATATTATGTGTTGCAAGACTTGTCTTGTATTATGTGTTTGTATATATGTATATATATATATATATATGTGTGTGTGTGTGTTTGTGCAAAGAAGAAAGTGGATAAATTACTGAAGCTTGGAAGGTCTTGTGATGACCAAGAGATGTTTTTGATAAAGATATAACTGAAATTACGAATTATTGGTAAACTTGATGAGTGAAGATAATCTATGATATTGATTGATGAACTCCAAAAGATTTATGATACGTTGAGATATTATATTTGTTGAATTAATATATGATATTATGTTATGAAATTAGAGGAATGGTCTATGATGTGTGACAGTTGAAGATTCTTGAGAGGAATGATTCAACCCATGACTTGGAAATTGCAGTAGATGCGTTTGAATTAATAATATGATTGAGAGATTTGATATCACCACGGAGAGACAAATTGTTGTCAGATATGTTGAAATACGAGAGAGCTAATGATGATAACATTGAAATTATGCGAATTGAAATATACATGACTTAATGGATAAAATTGGTATTGTCTATATTGGGAGTTGATGGATTGATGAATGAAATTATGAAATACGAGGAAGAACAAAGAGGAATCAATTGCCAAAACATGTGGACTAAGGACTTATAGACCTTGTGTATATGTGCCTTTTGCTTGAAATTGGAGATTTATTTTGATGAAGACTTATGAATCTATATTGCCAGTGCACTTGGAAGGGCTAACATTGTATAAATGCCAAGCAAGTATTGTATTGATGACTTACTAAGAGGAGTAGACAAGATATATTTTGTGGAAATATGACATGATTGTGTATGAATCAATGCAGAGTACCAGAAATTGATGAACTGTTGAAATAATTAAAGATACCAGAACGGTAATGATGACAAGTTACGATGGAGTTTATATTAAACTTTATTATATATGAAGGAATCCGGATATATTACGAGTGATTAATGATTGTTCAGTAAGAAACGCCGGAATTTTGCCACCGGTGGGACGGTATCTTTTGAGCAGAATTGTATATTTGTGAGATGATTCGAAGATATAATGTTTCATACATAATGAATTCTAATGGAAATTGAAAGGTTTGGTTAACCTTCTAGAAGAGTTTATAACAAGAATTGAAACATGAGATGAGCAATACAACCGAATTCCTATTGGACAATTGAGTAGAATGAGTTATGCAGATATTTAAAAATGAATTGTGTTTATGTGTGTTGGATTTTGATGATTCGTGGAATGTATAAATTAAGTTGATTGGGTTGGCGTGATGCGATTTCTATCAAATGGATGTTGAAATATCAGTCGTGAATTGTTATGGGAATATCATTGTAATATTCTGACGTGTTAATTGGAAGCAAGAAAAAAGCAATATGTGGATATTTTATATGACAGACAGTGAATGAAAGATATGTGAAATCCTTTATTTGAGATAAACAAGTTAATGTGAACAAGTATTTGAGATGCGTTTTGATATTATCTAAATGCACAAGTGTAAAAGAGAATGATTGAAAGACAGATTTACTGAATTCATGAGCTATATGTTGATTTGATGAAGAGATTGGAAAGAGGAATTAATGAACTCTAGTAATTGTAAGATGACAAAGATAAGTAGAAATTGATTTCTGTGTGTTGGTAAGATGGAAATGCGTATGAGTTATAATTGAGTTGACAATCAGAAATGAATATGAAGAGTTGAGATTTCCGTTTGATATATGCTATGAGATTCCGAGGACGGAATCCTCTAAAAGAGGGAAGATTTGTAACATCCGAAAACCCGGCCTAGTTGTGGGCGGGCCAATTGTAAGTTGAAGTGTGTTGTGTTGTGCCCATTTAAGATTAATTACGTGAATAAATGAATATTTGATATCGCGTGAATTTATGATTAGGCAAGATTGGGTCTAGTACGAGGGTTGTAGAATATACCTCGTTGTATGTTAAAATAATTAAGTTGAGAAAGATTAATTAATTGGGTTTATTTAGAAAAGATAAGAGTATATAATTATTTGAAAGATAAATATATGTGTAATTATGTATGTATGCATGAGGTATGTAAGCATGCGTAAATGAGTATGTGTGTAAGCATGTGTGGTTATGTATGTATATGAGTTGTAGTATGTGTGGGTGCATATATTAGCTTACCACCTCATGCTTGTTGAAATAGATTCTAAGAATTGCACGTGTGGGTGTATGGTTATATTTGAAGTATTTTCAATTGATTATTTGCTGGTGAAAGTGTAACATCCAGAATTTATTAATAAATTGTATACGAGAAATGTGCAAAGTGTTATATGAGTTATAAAAAGATATACATGTTAAGATGTGGCTATAAACTATAGGGGCCAAAACCGTCAAAACAGAACTTGGAAAGTCTGGGGATCAATTATGTAATTATGGAAACTTGTATGTATATATATACATATATATATATATATAATGATTTTCTAAGTCAAAGACTTGAAAGAAAGAAACAAACACACATACATACCATACTTATGCAGCTACTGTCTCTTTCCCATCATGCGATTTTGATCAAGAAACCAGTGAGATTAAGCTTCCAAAATCATTCTCCCCATCTTCAAATCATCAAGGTATGTTTATTTGATAAGAATAAGTTTTCATATGAGTCAAATAATCGATTTAAGAATCAAGGAATGTTTCTTGTTGTTGTTTGGTTGTTATAAGTTGGTTTGGGGTGCAGGACAACACCCTTATAGAGTTAGAATTGTTTATATTGAGATTTGGAGTTGTTTTGGCCGGAGAACAGCAAGTCAGGCGACTAAACTGGTTCAGATGGGGGAAGGCCCGGGCATGCTCATAAAGGGTATGGGCGTGCCTTACGGTCGTGACCACCATATGTTCTTAAGGTCCGGGCATGCCTTGGGCGTGTCCCGGGCGTGATTCATTGGTCATGCGACTTTCAAGATATAAGTCGGATGGAAAGGTCGGATCAATAAATTGGATGAAATGCTAAGCACGGTTGTACCATTGTAGGGAACGGGTGTGCCCATGTTAGGGCATGGGCATACCTCTGTGGGGCACAGGCATGCCCCTGTCCTGTTTAGTTTTTCTAACCTCAGTTTCAGCATGTGTTTAATACAAATCATTATTATAACTATAAAGACTAGCTGGGGACATATACGTGAATCTCTATCTTCTTTGGAGTAGATTATAACACTTCAGTTTATAAGGTGAGTCTTCTAGACTATGTTTCATATGTTCATAATGATGTTATTACAAGGAGTACTTATATGTATTCGTTTATGTGTTATAAAGAATGCTGCTTTGTGTAGTAGTGGCTCAGAATTAGCACACTACTGTGGCTCAGATTGCTACCCTGGGTTTCGAACCAGTGGTTGGCTATTTTCTGAATGTGATTATATTCATATAGTTATATGTTTTGCAGTCTAGTTTACTCACTAAGCTCTCGTAGCTTATTAGATACTATTTTTAAAATGTTTTGCAGGTTTTAGCAAAGGCAAGGGCAAAGCTTCGGTTTGACTACATTTTGATAAACGTTTTTGAAACAATTAACGTCCGGTTTGTAAATAGCAAGTTTTGGTTTTAAACTTGTGAGAGTACATATGTGAGTATCTTTTGATACATCAGATTTTCAAGCAAATTACGCTTCCGCTTTTGTGTTAAATTTAGGATGTGAATATTTATATGTGGTTTTATTTCAGATATTAATTTTATGAAAATTGGGGCATTACAACTTGGTATCAGAGACATGGTTTGAGGGATCTGGATGTGTGCAATACACAGCCTGGACTTGAACCATGGTTTTGAAAATTGTCAAACTGAAGACTTGCAGCTTGGTGAGTAAACTAGCAATTATACTGATTATGTATTATGCGAGAACACGATATGTTAAAGACAGATATGTTATATGAGTATACAACTGTTAAGAGTTAGTTTTATATGTGCATTAGTTATGAATTAAATTGTTATATGAATATGTGATATAATTCATTGGTGATACATGGCCTAAGCCTATGAATCGGGACTTTTTGTGATTACGTTAAGATCAAACGTGTGTAGTGTGTTTCGAGTAATATAAGGGCCCATATTATTACAAACACATGATACATGTTGGAACTTAATGGAATCATGAGGAATCTTGTGAATTGGGTGAGGGGTACTTGTAAAGGTAGTAAACCTGTGAATATATATATATATATATATAGAATGCCTTAGTATGTATAGAAATACTTTGGATCTGGTAATAGGTATACTGATATGTTGGATGTACTAGTAACTGTTTGTTATAGAGGATAGTGTGGTAAAGCTACCCATTGTTTTAATGCTTTATCTATACTACCGGGATGGTAAATGCAGGAGGTTCAAGAGTAATGAATAACCCTAAGTGTGGTTCTACTCATAGAATCGAAAGGACAGAAACTAGTATCACAAGTGAATTTATCCTTATAAGGATATAGCATGACGGGGTGTATTAGCCCCAGATTTAAATCGTTATGTAACAGAGTTTACACTTGGAAAATCCAGTGTAGAAAACTTAGTAAAGTGATGAGGTAGAGTTTATGTCATATATTGTTGTACGAGTTGTAAACAGATGAAAGACAAGAAAGTGATCAGATAAGAGTCATTATAAAGATTCATTATAAAAGGTGAAAGGGTTAATTATTAATCCCAAGTTATTATTCGTGAAGTATCAAAGGGTTGCACGTTCAAGGATTTTCCGCGTGTCAACCATTAATATACTGTAGATCAGTTAAGCAATTGTCAGTCATAAGCAAATTTCAGAAATTGAGAGTGCATTTCATATGTGTACGAATGCATCTGAGAATAAAGAAAATGATGCGGAAGATTATATGAGAAGTACAACAAAAGATTTGTGGTATATGAAGAAAACAGAAGAGTTATAGACGAATCGAGAGCATGATGTGTAAGGGGTTTGAAAACATTATAAATACAGTTTTTGCCACAGTTAGAGATGGATAGAATTATGTGTGGATTCAACAAGTAAAACAGACAATAAAGACAATTCTAGAAATCAATGTGAAATTTCAGAAGAACGCATATTTTGTTCAAATTATGTTATCAATGAAAAGATAAAAATGTACTGGTCTACGATGACGTTCCAGCTTAGCATATGAAAATTTATAGATGCTTGTAAGCATTCAAACGTGAAATCCATGATGGATACAGCCAGAACTAGAAAGTTGGAATTAGAGAAACAGAAAAGAGGAGGAAACCGATAGAGAAAGTTGCACCACTGTTCAGGTTTGAGAAAAGAAGGTGATGCAAAAGATCTAATCTAACTGTTCAGCATGCAAGAGATGTCATATGGGAAATACAGGTTTGGTTCACCAACATGTTGAAATATTAAAATTCGGTCATATGAGCAAGAGATTTCCATATTACGACTGAGGAATCTAGAACAAAATTAAGTATGGTCATAGAAATCTCGATCAGATGCGTATAAGCAGAATGTGATAGAAATGGATATTATTAGACTCCTTATTGAATTTATACTTATGAATATGAGAGAATCTCAATTAATGGTTGGGATGGACTGGTTATATTGTAACCAAGCTACGATATTATGTGAACAGAAGTGATACGGGTTCATATTCCAAGTGGGGAAGAACTAATTATATGTGCTAATGTCAAAACAGGAAAGTTATATGTGTGTTAAGTTTCAAAAGTTAGGTTACCGGGGGTACCGCCAGACAAATAGGTTAAATTCAGAGTCGCATTAGTGATAGGAACTCCACCGATTATGAAAGCTTCATACAGATTTGCTCCTTCAAAAATATATGAACTATTGAAACAATTCCAAGATTACTAAATGAGAGGGTTTATTAAACCCAGTAGTTTTTCATGAGATGTACCTATGTTATGTGTGAAAAAGAAGGATGATACATTCTATACCTGTGTATTAATTAGTGTGAGTTTAATAAAGTGATCATCAAGAATATACATTCGTTGCTCTGAATATATGAATTGCTTGATCAGTTGTAATGGGGTAAGTTGGTTTTTAAAGCTTACTCAAGGTTGGATTATCATCAGCTTAAGATTCGAATGGATGACATTCCTCAAATCGTGTTCAGATCATGTTGGGCATTTTGAATTGGTTATGATGCCTTTTGGTCTTGCTAACGCACCAACAGTGGTTATGTATTAAATAAATAGGGTGTATAGGACAGTGTTAAATAAGTCAGTAATTGTGTTCATAAACGATATACGTATTTATTTTCGGGGTTTGGCAGATCTTGAGAAATATGTTTGAAAAGTCTTAGTGACACAGAGCAGAGAACAGTTATACGTTAAGTTCTTCAAATGTGAATTTCAAAATACAAGAAATGCAATTCTTTAGACAAGTTATTAGTAGAAATGGAATTGAGAAGAGTTATGAGAAATAGAGATGGTAATGAAGTGGAAGCCGTCAAAGAATCTAACAGTGATTAGAAGCGTTATGGGATTATATACAGAAATTGCGTGAGGTGACAGTTTTTGCGCTTCCTGAAGTGATTGAAGAAATGATACTATTTTGTGATGCCTTGTACAGTGGATTGGATTGTGTATTAATGCAGAGAGGCAGAGTTATTGCTTGCACTTCTAAACAATTAAACCATATGAAAATGAGTACCTAACTTATGACTCAGAACTTGTAGCAATGGTTTTGTTACTTCAAATATGGAGACAAAGTTATTACAATGTGAAGTGTACTGTTTAAACTAAATCATAAAAGTTAAAAATATTTGGTGGATGAGAAAAACCTTTAAAAGCGACAAAAATACTGGTTAGAATTATTGAATGATTATGAGTAAAATATTATATTATTCGGGTAAGGATAATGTTATAGCTGACATTTTGAATAGAAAATTAGAAATAATACTTATGTGAAACTGGGCATCCAAATGACAGTTACCACACTCTTATTCAGATGTGATAAGAACAGCTCAGTCAAAAGTGATCAAAAGTGAAAAGTATCATACAGAATGGATAAAAAGGGACAAGTAATTAATCTAATTAAAAACAGTCGTGAGATATTGATTAGATATAATCGTATATGGGTTCCGGATTATGGAGATGTGAGTCAAACACATCTATATGAAGTTCACAAGTTTAGATTTTCTATTCAGCCAGAAGCTACCAAATGTATAAAGACCTGAGGGTAGATTATTGGTGGTTGTATGTGAAACGAGATGCAGTCAGATAAGTGGGAAAATGTTTTAAATGGGTACAAATGAAAGCTAAACATCAGAAATTATATGAGAAGTTAATATCTATGGAGATATTAGTTTATAAGTGAGAAAATATTATTATGAAACTGAATACCAAATTATCCAAAAATCCTATGAGGTTATTATGTGAGATGGTGATTGTAGACAGGTTAATTAAAAGTGTGTATTTGGTTTCCATTAGAAAAACATATTCTTTAGAACGTATAACAGATGTGTATGTGAAATAGGTTGTGTTTTGTAATAGTATATCAGTGTTTATTAATCTAACAGGGATATCAGATTCACATCCAGAAACTGGAACAAATTTCATATAAAGATGTGGATTAAGCTTTATCTTAGTACAGTCCGAATGAAATAAATATATAGATGATAGAAAGCATATCTTATGATCGTGTTATTGATTCGGAAGGAAAACTGGGGTACAAATTTGCCTTTGAAAGAGTTTCGAATTATAACAAGATGCCAGTCCAGCACCGGGTTGTCAACATATGATATTGATGCCAAACTTCAGTGTATTAGGTGATATAGGTCAGAAAAAGTTGGGTAATATAGAAATGAGACAGCGAAAGACAAAACAAATTAAGAAGGTATGAAATAGATGGTTAACCATTCAAAATGGACAAAAGGGTTATATAGATAAGTAGAGGTCACCATATGAGTTTCAGGTGGAAGAAATGTTTATCATTTAAAGTGTTACCATGGAAAGATATTATTAAATTCAGAAAGTATTGATTATAGACCAGAGTTTCCAGAAGGGTTTTCATATACGCTTAACACCTTTCATGTATTATGTCTCAGAAAGTGTTTATTAGATGGGTTTGCAATAGTATTGTTTGAAAATGTTAAAATAGATGAAACTATATTGTGTGGAGCAATATATAAATATGTTAGAACGAAAGGATAAGGCCCTATTTAAATAGTAGAATTGGACTAGTTAAGGTCCAATGGGAAGTACAGAAAAGAATCAGACTACACATTGGAACCTGAATAAGATATGATGAGAAATTACTCAGAACTCTTCGGCGGTTGATTTCGGGGACGAAATCATTTCAAGTGGGGAAGATTTGTAACATCCAGAATTTATTAATAAATTGTATAAGAGAAATGTGCAAAGTGTTATATGAGTTCTAAAAAGATATATGTGTTAAGATGTGGTTATAAACTATAGGTGTCAAAACCGTCAAAACAGAACTTGGAAAGTCTGGGGACCAATTATGCAATTATGGAAACTTGTATATATATAACACTTTGCATAATTACACAGCTCCAAGGTCCTTTTGAGATGAAGGACCACCTTTGGCAGTTTTTCTGGTATAGGTGTGAGATATAACCTTGGTAGCAGTGGGCTGACCAAGGTGGGCTGTAGAGTGTAAGATAGATGGAGAAGTTTGTGGTGGAGGAGAGGGGTTAGACCGAGTTGGGCTTGACTCAGTCTCATCTCCTTGTTTAGGTGATGGAGAAATATGAGAGAAAGAAGGAGAGGAGGGAAGAGAAGTTATACCGGCACCAATTAGCTGGGACTCTGAGCTAGGGAACATACTCTCTTGCTCAGAGCTGGATGTGGAGGACTCAGCTTCAGAAGCATTGATGCTTTATGTTTTCTCCGCATAATTTGTAACTTCCTCAGCTTCACTCGACTCTGGGGTCGGAAGCTGTGCATACACCCTCGTCGGAGCACTCATTGTAGGATGCCCCGGGAAGATGTCATCCTTGAACATTCTGGGGCTGAGGGCAGGGGTTGGAGTGGTTTCATATCTGCTCGCATATATGACTCCAAGCCTGTCTTCGAACACCATTGATAGAAAGCGGATGAAAGGCACATGGACATCTCTCACCGCTTTGGTGACTTGTGATCTGAGAACTTCAAAGATTAACTCGGCATAATCTACATTTCTCCCATAATACATGTTGTACATGAGCTGCATCTCGAAGTCGTTTATATTATCAATACCACCAACCTTGTACCCCAGTGAATGTACCACTGTAGATACCATAAAGCCCCAACCGGTTTGGAAGACTGACTTCTTGATTACACCGGTTATGTGCGGATGACCCAAGAGTGGGAGCACACTTCTGGCTGTTTCCCTAGAAACAGGGGCATCATAATGATTAACAATAGGCAGTTGTAAGATCCTTCGTAAAACATTAACATCAACCATCATTCCTTGTTGTCCACTTAGGACAGTTCCCCTTATTACTCGTAGATCAGCTTCATAGCGACAGGTATACCAGAACTCTGTCAATAATTGAGGAACTAGGACGTCATTACCACCCAACAGTTGACATCCTCCAATAGTACTCTTTCTGTCTAGACCACAACCTGCAAAGTCTGAATCCGAGTACCCTATCAACTCAAATCCTGATCCTTTGGGATACCAAAAACCTAAATTAGGTATTCCCTTTAGATATTTGAGAATTCGTTTAACAGTTAGCAAGTGTGATTCCTTTGGATCTGCCTGATATCGTGCACAAACACATGTAGCAAACATTATATCAGGTCTGCTTGTTGTCAAGTAGAGTAATGAACCTATCATTCCGCTATAAGTAGTCTGACATACAAATTTCCCATCAATGTCCTTGTGCAACTTGACATTGTGTAACATTGGAGACTTTCCAGGATGGCTTGAGTCTAATCCATATTTCTTAATCAGATCAAAAACGTACTTGCTCTAAATAATGAATATACCATCTTCTTTCTGGTTAATTTGAAGTCCCAAAAAATAAGTCATCTCACCCATCATGCTCATTCTGTATTGATTAGATATTATCTTTGAAAACCAATCACATAGACCTTGGTTTGTTGAACCAACGATAATGTCATCCACATAGATTTGAACCAGAATGACATGTCCTCTGCTTTTCTTATAAATAACGTTTTATCAATTCTTCCTCTAATAAAATCATTTGAAAGTAGATAGGTGGACAGTGTATCATACCATGCTCTTGGAGCTTGTTTGAGTCCATACAGAGCCTTGTCTAACTTATAGACATAATCAGGATGTTTAGGATCAACAAACCCAGGAGGTTGTTTCACATAGACTTCCTCCTGTAATGCTCCATTTAGAAAAGCACTTTTAACATCCATTTGATACACTTTAAAATTTTTGAAGGCTGCATAGGCTAGAAACAATCTTATAGCTTCAATCCTTGTAACAAGGGCAAAGGTCTCTTCATAGTCGATCCTTCTTCATGTCTATACCCCTGAGCTACTAGCCTTGCCTTATTTCTGATCACTACTCCATCCTTGTCCATTTTGTTTCTATAGACCCACTTAGTGCCTATAATTGTCTTTCCTTTAGGGGCAGGGACAAGGGTCTAGACCTTATTTCTTTGAAATTCTGTCAGCTCCTCTTGCATAGCCTCAATCCAATCTTCATCTTTTAGAGCTTCCTCAGTCTTCTTTGGTTCCATTTGAGATAGAAAACTAGAGTAGGCAACATAGTTTGCATTTGCCTTAGATCTAGTTGACACACCATCTTCAATGTTACGGATAATGTCATCAAGTGGATGATCTTTTAATAATTTGAAAGTTGTATTAGGAGACTGTGGTTCTGGTTCTGAATTTGAGCAGTGTCTCTCAAGCTGAACATGACTTACTTGTTCAGTCTGAGTAGGGATTGAGAGATCACTTAGATTTTCAATCTGACTTGAACCTGATGATTCACCTAGATTCTCAGGCTGATGATCAGTTTCAACAGAATTATTGATGTGATCATCTTCAATATTTGTGGCTTCTTTAGTTGATATTACCTTTTTAGATTTTCCACCATCCTCATCATCAGAATCATCCATAACATACATGGGATTTGATGTGAGATCTTCTTTGCTTCTTTCAAGCTCACTCAGACTAACTGGGTCAGCTTGAGCTTTGTCAGATCGATCAATACTTGTCTCATCAAACGTAACATGTACTGACTCTTCAATGACCTTTGTTTTAAAATTATAGACTCTGTAAGCTTTGGAGATTGAAGAATATCCAACAAATATGCCTTCATCAGCTTTGGTTCCAACTTATGGAGCTGATCTCTTTGGTTTAGCACATAGCATGTTGAACCAAAAATATGGAAATATCCAATATTAGGTTTTCTGCCATGATACATCTCATAGGATGTTTTACCATGTCTTTTAACTATTATAGATCTATTCTGGGTATACCAGGCTGTACTTACAACTTCTGCCCAGAAGCTCGGCTTAAGCTTTGCTCCACATAACATAGTTCTGGCAGCTTCAATTAAAGTTCTATTCCTCCTTTCAGCAACTCCATTTTGTTGTGGAGTTCTTACAGATGAGAAATTCTGGATGATTCCCTTTTCTTCACAAAAGCCTTCCAGAACTGAGTTTCTAAACTCAGTTCCATGATCACTCCTGAGCTGCTTAAGAGACTTACCCTTCTGCAACTCTTCTTGTCTAATGAAGCTAATTAACTCATACGCAGCTTCACTTTTGGCTTTTAAGAAAATTACCCAAGTAAATCTTGTAAACTCATCAACAATCACTAGGGTATACTTTTTGCCACTTAGGCTTGGGGTGCTTATAGGTCCAAATAAGTCCAAATGCAACATATGCAATGGTTCTGTAATTGAAAAATTCTGCTTGGACTTGAAAGATCCCTTATGATGTTTTGCCATCTCACAAGCTAAACAAAGTTTGTCCTTAGCAAATGTGATCTTTGGTAGACCAGAAACTAATTCTTTGCTAGACAATTTGTTAATATATTTGAAATTTAGGTGTGACAGTCTTTTGTGCCACAACCAACTCAGCTTGGGGGTTGAGTCAGAATACAAACAGGTTTCAGTTGAAGGATCTGCAGAGCTGATATCTAGCAAATAGATATCTCTCTCTTTGTGCCATCAGTATTGGCCTTCCCTTCTTATCATAAATTGTTCCGGCATGCTTTCTGAAGGTAACTTCATAATCCTCATCACACAGTTGACTGATACTTATCAGATTGTGTTTAAGGCCTTCAACGTATGCTACCTTTTTGAAAGTAACTGTTCTAGCAGTTATCTTTCCATAACCTTTAGTCCTTCCTTGAGAATTATCCCCAAATGTCACCTTGGGTCCTTCATTATTTTGGAATTCACTTAGAATCTCCTTGCTTCCTGTCATGTGCCTTGAGCATACACTGTCTAGGTACCACTTATAGGAGCCCTGCACATGATCAACTAAGCATATTAGTTACTTTTAGGAACCCACTGTTTGGTGGGTTCTGAGGATGAGCACTTAGGTAATCCATTGGAAGCTGACTGATCAGCTTGAACAGATTCTGAGTCTGTTTTAGACTAATCATCCTTTACTTTTTCAGGCCTAAGATTGGTACTTACACAATTTTTGGCTTCATGACCTCTGCCACCACACTTATAGCATTTTCTTCTAAATATAGGTGTTTGGGTGATTTCTTTAAGTTTTCCAACATTAAATTTGGATTCAGTTTTAGGGTCATAGGATGTGGATAACCTTTCAATCCTTCTAGACAGATTGTCTACTTGATTTTCTCTGACCTTGGACTTACCTTTGTCAGCTTTATGGTTACCCTTATTTGGTGAAGTCTGACTTACAGACAACTTCCTGTTTTTATAACTTCTTTCAGAACTAACTAGAGAGTTATTTCTCCTTGACTTATTTGGAGTTATTCTGTCAAAGACAGTTGTTCTAACAGGATTGTAATCCAATCTTTTGAAAACTGACTTACAGTTTCTATTAGATCTGGAACATTCAGCTTAATGATTTGTATGAATAACCTGGGGGTTTGGATTGGTCTCACAAACTTATTGGTTTTGACCTGTTTTCCATCCTTGTTCCTTAAAAATGTCTTTGGAAGTATTTAATCCGATTTCACATTTTTGTCTTCAAGACTGACTTGTTCTTTGATGATCTCATCAGCTGCAGCACTATAATCTCCCCCGAGCACTGCTTTTACTTGATTTGGTATCTGCTGGTTGATACATTTTTCTGCTTCCCTTGATGACTTACACCAAGATTCACAGATCTTTCTTAGATTGTCAGCTTGTTCTTTTAATTCATGTAATTCTTCACTTAGAAGTTTGTTAATATGAAGCTGACACTCATAATCACTTTGAGTCTTTTTACCAGCATTTATGAGAGTTTCAGAGTGTTTAAGTTCATCTTTTAATTTTGATATTTCAGTTTTTAAATCAGATTAAACATTGAGAGAGGTTTTGAAATCATTCAACAAATAATTGAACATTAAACATTTTTGTTCATCAGTGTAAAAGCTGAAGTTATTTACCTTATACATTGAGGCAGGATCCCAATTGTTGGTTTGCTTACTCAGCTTAGCCGCTTCTGCTAGATCCTCATCAAAGGAACTATCTTCTAACTCATAGTCAACTTGTTCCTCTTCATCCTCAATGGCCATCAAACACCTATTTGGCTCATCATCATCTGAGGTAGATGATTCAGTATCCCAAGTCTCAGGAAGAAGACCTTTGGTGTTTTCATCTAGCTTGGCTTTGAGTCTTTGATATTTCTTTTTATATTTATCAGCTCTGTAGGCATTCTTGTCAGCCACTGAAGCTGATTCTCCCTTCTTAACTCTGCACTCAGCAGCTATGTGTCCTATCTTCTGACAGTTGTAGCACTTAGCTTTCTTAGGATCAAAAATAGACTTACCACCGTTGCTTCTGTCAGATTGACCCCGTCCTCTTCTGAATTTTCTAAAATTTCTTGCTAACATTGCCATTTGTTCAGTAAGAGCATCCATCTCTTCATCATCTGAATCTGAGTTAGGACTTACTTCTTCAGATTCAGATTCAGAGTCAGTCTCCGCTTGAGACTTTTTAGTTCCTTTCTTCTTCTTTTCTGCAACTAATGCAGATCCAGCATTATTGATAGATTCTTTTAGTTGTTGCTGGGCCACTTTCTTCTGTTCCATGATCTGTTGATGATTTTGAAGGAAACCATAGATAGATCTGAGATCATATTTTCCTAAGGTTCCTCCAGCATGAAGCGCAATGGTGATCTCATTGAATTGTTCTTGTAACAAATCCAAGAACTTGAGTACTAACTCACTCTCATCTTTCTTGATACCTACCAAGAGCAGATCATTAATCAAGCATTGAAATCTGGTAAACAGATCAGCCAGAGTTTCATTCTTTTTGGCAAAGAAAGTCTCATAAGAACGACTCAGATTTGTCTTCTTATGTTGCTTGACCAAGTTAGTGCCTTCATACGTAACACTAAAGTATCCCACATCTCTTTTGCAGTTTGGCACCCAGCCACAGTATGCAGAAGAGGGTTTGTCAAAGCATTTATTATAATGCTCTGTGCCTTGTCATCAAGTTTGAATAGTTTACGATCTTCTTCAGTCCAAGATGCTTCAGGCTTGGGAGTTTCTCCAAAGGGAACAGATTTGTCAGGGGCAGTAATATGGATCATGGGTATTATTGGGCCATCTTGAATCACGATACTCATCATGTGATCCACGGACTTCAGATATAGCATAGCTCTGAACTTTCACATAGGATAGTCAGTGCCATAAAAAATAGGACACCCTTTTACCTCCATTGTTGGGATATGACTTGATTGCTTGTTAGTCGACATCTTAACTTCTTGTCTGCGGATCTTGATCTTCAACTTACGAAGAAACTTGCTCTGATACCAGTTGTTGGTCCCAAAGAGGGTAAACAAGCAACTGATACAGTGTAGAAGGGGGGATGAATACACTTTAAACAACCAATCAAATTTAATCAAATGTATATTGACTAATCAAATAAACTGATTACAAGTTTTACTCTCTAATCAAATCAACGGGATGATTTGATATTACATTGATTATAAACTCAACTTCTCTCTAAACACTCTTGGATCAAAAACTAATTGATGATCGAACTTCTTGTTAAAACTGATTAACAAGAATTCTGGAAAACTCTCTTTAACTTTGAACTCACAAAGTTATCGCAACACACGCGTATCAAGTATGAACACAGGCTTTGCAACTTATGTTGTTCTTGCTCTGTGTATCACATGCTACGTGTAAACCCATAAAAGCTTTATACTTATACTTGATGTATCTACGAATAAATCGCAGTTTAAAAATAGAACTTATCTTTCTTTAAAACCGTAACAAACTCCTTAATTAGAACATATCTAACTAATTCCGTTAGAGATTTCTATCAAACTAATAGATAGTTTAGATTAGGTTCAGATACTCTAATTTAAATGCCATAGATATTGAGAGTTTATGGCAAAATTTAAAACTTACTTAAATTCTTTAAACTGACTTCTGGCGCTGATCTGACTTACTCAGCTTGACATTGTCAAGCTGAGTTCTTGAATCCTTGGTTCTTGAATCTTCAAGTCTTCAATTCTTCAAGTCTTCGCTCTTGAAACCTATCTCAGCTTAGAAGTCACTGAGTTATCTAGTACTTACATAGAAAACTCTATATCTGTTTGTATGCTGACTACTCAGCCTAAGCTGACTAGTCAGTCTACAACAGACTTACATAAGTCCTAATATTTAACCTATCATCTATACATATCTATGGTTTGTCTCATCAAATCTAACTTTTCTGAACATAGGACTAACAACGTGTAAATAAATTAGATGGTCAGGATTAGTTTACTTAGCCTATAAATACATGCTCGATTAACGAGAAAAGGTTAAGCGTTTGTTCGCTAATTTGCATTCAAGTTTGTTCTTGATTTAGTTTGTACTCAGTGCTCAAGTTTGTTCTTGTGCACTCTTTGATGTTTGGTTATTAATATGATCCTACTTTGAAAACTTTCATGTGTTCGTTGCTTTAAAACTATTTTCGCACTTTGATCTTATTCATTGTTAGTTTTATACTTATTGGGGAAAACAATTGGTATGAGCAGGTTCTAATTTTATTTATAAATTAGTGATCTGTTCAACATGTCAAAGTTTGATTACATCGATAATGGCTCCTCTACCAAACCACCAAAGTTTTCTATCGAATATTTTTCTAGCTGGAAAAATAGAATGTTGTTATATTTGGAAAATTTTGATTGCAACTCTCTTGTTATTTTGGAGGAAGGTCCTTATATTCCTCAAACCATCTCCATAGATACTGTTTCTGCTGAAACCTCCATTCCCTCTCGTCCGAAACCAAGATCTCAATGGACAGAGGAGGCAAAGAAGGTAGTGGGTCTAGATGCTAAGATACGAAACAGTATTGTTATTGCGTTACCTAATGAAATATTTCATACTGTTTGTAATCTGAAGACAGTTAAAGATATGTGGGAGAGCATCAGCATATCGTTCGAAGGAACGGTTGAAGTTCATGAGAACAAGAAGACCAACATCATACGCAAGTATGAAAGCTTCTGTGCAAAAGACTCAGAGTCTCTCACTGAGGTATACACCAGATTTACATGTTTACTGAACGACATGACTGGAGTTGGAGTTGTCAGAGAGCAATTCCAAATACTTAACAGATTTCTGGATTCTCTCCCATCTAAATGGGATACCATGTGCATGATCCTAAGAACCAACAACATGCTCAGGGACATGAACATGCGTAAGCTGTATGGAACCTTGTTGAATGATGAGCAAACTCGCATTCAAAAAACTGATTTAAAAAAGGCCTTCAAGAAAACTCTGGCCCTCGTAGCTAAAAATCCTCAAAGAGTCAAATACAAGCAAACTGAAGACTCTGATTCTGATGATGAGCCTCAGATGAATGAAGCTAAGGAGGAAGAAAGGTCTGATGATGAAGGTATCGAAAAAGCCTTCATCATGAAAAATTATAAAAAGTTTCAGAACCTTAAATCTGATAGGAAGAGAAGATTTGACAAGAAGTTCTCATCAGAGAAAAAGGGATCATATGAGGGGTCCAAGAATGAGTGATTCAAATGTGGGAAGCCTAGTCATTATGCAGCCGACTGTTATGTGAAGGAGACCTCCTCAAACCCTAAGAAAGGGTTTCCTTCAAAGGCTGATAAATACAAGGCTAAATATAAGGCCCTAAAAGCATCAAATGAAAGGAAAAAGGAAAAGGCCATGATTGTTGATGACCTTAACTAGACTAATTCTAAAACATCTTCAGATGAAGAAGAAGAAAATGAAGTCAGAGGTAAATGTCTGGTGGCTGAAGAAATCCTTGGAACTGCACATCCTAAAATGTGCTTAATGGCCACTGAAAGCAAGTTCAGCAAGGATCTGGCTGAGGCTGAAAAACTAAGCTCAGCAGAAGGATGGAATCCCACCATGATGTATAAGGTATCAAATTTCATAAATTATTCATTGAATGAGAAGGATGATATGTTTGCTTATTTGTGTTCTGATCTGACAATTGTGCATAACAATCAAAACAAATCTAAACAAACTATCACCAAGCTCACCTCTGAAATAAATGTCATTGAAAAAGAAAATGAGAAATTTCTTCAAGAGTCTTATGCCTTAAAGAATCATCTCGAATTTTTAACAAATGAACTCAAAAATGTGAAAATGGATTTGCAAGACTCTAACGAAAAAGTGAAATATCGTCAGTCTATTCTTGATCTTTGGTTGAGTCCAAATAAACTAGCATTTGAGAGTATAAATCATCAGATGGTGATTCAAAGAGAAAGAGTAGGCATAGGACACATTAAGCAAGCCGCTGATTTCAGCGAAATGTGTAAAAATGTCGATGAAATTATTTTAAATGACATAAGCATTAATGATGTTGGAAATAAAAATCTCCTTAAAAAGAGATTCACCAAGTCTGAAGTTGTAAATCCAAGTTTTTCTGAAAAAACAAATTCTGAAATTAGAAATCTTCAACTTCCTACTGAGTACGATACTCTTACCAACGAAACTACTGTACCAATCCCTGAAATACCTTTTACACCAAGTCCTACTGAAACCCAACCTGAAGTCATGTTTGTAACCCCAACTGAAACCCAACCTATAGTTATATCTGAAACATGTACTAAAACCCTCAACCAGTTTTCATCTGAATCAGTTGGTAAAATATCTTCTGAAATCAAAATAGCGGAGTCATCCAACTCTAGCTTTCTTCCTGAGGTCAGTGTCTTCTACGACATTATCATTCTCATGATCTCGTCAAATGAAGAATCATCAGTTGAAACCTTACAATCCAAAGCTGAAAATTCAAAACCCTCCAAAACCAAAAATAGTGATAAAACCTTTGCTCTGCTCGTTTCCAAACTCAAAGAAGTTAACGATTCTCTTTTCAAGATTTTAAAGTTAATTGGTGAAAAAGAGAAGAAAAATAAAAGAGTTAAGGCAAAGAATTCAAAATCCACTTGAAAATGCTATAAATGTGGAGTAAGAGGTTTTGAAGCGACTTCTTGTTCTAATGAAGGCAAAGTCTCGAGTTGCTCTTCTAAGCAGTGTGTTTTGGAGCCCAGTAAAGTTTGGGTTCTTCAAATGAACTAATTTTTTGAACTGTCTGTGTAGGGCGTTCAACATGATAACATTTGGTATCTTGATAGTGGATGCTCAAGGCATATGACCGGATGTAAGTCCCTACTGAATGGGGTTCAAGCAGCAAATGGCCCCAAGGTTACTTTTGGTGGAGGAAAATGGGGCAAAACTGATGGTTATGGTTATCTCAACCAAGGTTCAGTCAACATTAAGAATGTTTCCCATGTAATAGGACTTGAACAGAACCTGATCAGCATCAGTCTGTTATGTGATGCAGATTATGAAATGCATTTCAAGAAAACTAAAGGTTCAATCTTTAACAAGAAAGGCAAAGAGGTCTTACAAGCAAAAAGGCAAGGTAACATGTATGTTGTAGATTTCAACTCTGCCACCTCTGAAAAAGATGCTTGTTTCTTTTCATAAGCTGATTCCAAGTTAACTGGTTATGACACAAAAGGTTATCCCATCTCAACTTCAAAAACATCAGCAAACTATCTAAGCTTCAGCTTTTCAGAGGTCTACCGTCAGTTCGGTTTCAGAAAGACAAGTTATGTCATGCATATGAGAAGGTAAAACAAAAGAAATCTGTCTTTAAATCCAAACATTGTAACCCAGTTAACTCTGCCTTTCATCTACTACATATGGATCTCTTTGGTCCTGTCAGCTCTCCTAGCATGGGAGGCAAGAAGTATACCCTGGTTGTAGTTGATGAATACACAAGGTTCACATGGGTATTCTTCTTGCTTAACAAAAGTGATACTGCTGAAGTTCTGATGAGCTTTATTCGTCGTGTTCAAAGATAGTTTGACACACAAGTTAAACAGCTTCGCAGTGATCATGGAACAGAGTTTAGGAACTCTACTCTTCAAGATTTTTGTGATGAAAAGGGCATCATCCAAAGCTTTTTGGCCCCATATACCCCTCAGCAAAAAGGGGTTGCTAAAAGAAGAAATAGGACCCTGATAGAAGTAGCTAGAACCATGCTAGCTGAAGCATCTCTCAAAGGTCATTTATGGGCTGAAGCTGTTAATGCTGCTTGCTATACTCAGAACAGGTCTATCATTGTCAAGCGCCATAGCAAAACTCCCTACGAGTTACTTTATATGTTGTCACCCAATGTCAGCTACTTCAAAGTTTTTGGAAGTACATGCTTCATACTGAACACCAAAGATCAGAAAAGCAAATTTGATCCCAAAGGAGAACAGGGAGTGTTTCTAGGCTATTCTGATATCTCTAAAGCGTATCGTGGTTTTCTTCCCAAGAAGAACTCTGTGGTTGAAACAATAAATGTCACCTTTGATGAATTCAATGCAGAATCAACCTCCAATCACACTGATCAAATTGTCTCCAATAAATTTGATGCTCTTCTACAAGAGTCATTTAATGATGACTTGGATGACTATTATCAGGAGGTAAATACTGACGATAATGTTGTTTCTATTAATGTGAATCAGGTCACTGAAGATCTCTTGGAAACAAATGACTCCTCTGCTGATGAGCAACATGATCAACCACAAAGGGTCACGAAATGGACTCAAGATCGTCCCATCACAAATGTGATTGGTGATCCAAATACTGGTGTGCAAACCTGAAATTCAATTACATCTACATTATACATGTTCTCTGAATTCATATCACAGGTCGAACCAAAGAAAGTCGATGAAGATTTGAAGGATCCAAACTATGTGGTCGCTATGCAAGACGAGCTTAACGAATTTGAAAGAAACAAGGTGTGGACGCTGATTGCCCAACCTGAAGATAAGTCCATTATTGGAACAAAATGGGTCTTCAAAAACAAACGTGATGAAACTGGGTCACTTGTCTGTAACAAGGCCAGACTAGTTGCAAAAGGCTACTGTCAAGAGGAAGGGGTAGATTATGATGAAACGTTTGCTCCAGTTGCTCGTCTGGAGGCAATACGCATGTTTCTAGCCTTTGAAGCATTCAAGGGATTCAAGGTCTTTCAGATGGACGTTAAAAGCGCCTTTCTGAATGGAGAACTTCAAGAAGAAGTATTTGTTCAACAACCTCCTGGGTTCGAAAATCCCAAGTTTCCACACTACGTGTTTAAGCTTGACAAAGCCCTTTATGGACTGATACAGGCTCCACGTGCCTGGTATGATACTTTGTCCACTCATCCTCTGAAAAATGGATTTCAAAGAGGGAACATCGATAAAACTCTATTTCAGTGTAGAGAAAAAGGTGAACTCATTCTAGTTCAAATTTATTTTAATGATATTATATTTGGTTCTACTAACAATAGTTTATGCAAGAAGTTTGAGAAAATAATGGCATAAAAATTCAAAATGAGCATGATGGGAGAACTGAATTTCTTCCTTGGGCTTCAGATAAAGCAATCTGACCAAGGCATCTTCATTAATCAAGGGAAATATGTCAAACACTTACTCAAGAAGTTCAACTTTTCAGACTCCTCCCATATGAAGACTCCCATTGTTCCAAAAACCAAGCTTACCGCTGATCCAAATGGGAAAGCAGTTGATCTTCCCACATTTAGAGGGATGATCGGATCCTTACTATATCTGACGGCAAGTCGTCCTGAAATTATGTTCTCCACATGCCTATGTGCAAGGTTTCAGGCAAACCCAAAAGAATCACATCTGACGGCTGTCAGACGAATTTTCAGATACCTGAAAGGTACTCCTGAACTTGGGCTATGGTACTCCAGAGACTCCGGCTTTGAATTAATTGGATTTCAGATTCAGACTATGCCGGATGTTAGATGACAGGAAGAGTACTACCCGTGTGTTAGACTAAATATTGTGTTCATTATATTAGTTTACCTATTTTGTCATTTAGTATTGTAGAGGGTAGATTTAGTAAATACCTTATGGGTATATATACTTGTCTACCTACCACATATTAATTGAGCATTTCATTATTCTAAAAATTGTGTGTGTGAATTCTCTAGTTCTCTCTCATCAATTCATACATCATCATTGTGGATTTGCTGCATCATCATTGATCGTCATCATTATTATATTGGG
This sequence comes from Dittrichia graveolens, assembly GCA_038502395.1. Lineage (NCBI taxonomy): Eukaryota > Viridiplantae > Streptophyta > Magnoliopsida > Asterales > Asteraceae > Dittrichia > Dittrichia graveolens. The sequence goes on along the minus strand of JARJIL010000004.1, from coordinate 70,535,854 downwards.
ACCAACAAGTGGTATCAGAGCCAAGCATGATAAAAGTAAGGCTTGTGATTGTGTTTTTATCATCAAGATCAGAATTCGAAGATTAAGGTTTGATTGTTCTTTATCTTTAATTTGAAGCTGTTTAGATTTGGATTTTTAAAGGTTTCTCGTAATTTTTTATTGCGATTTTTGCCTTTAAAATCCATTTTAAAACAAGTGGATAATTAAATTGGTTGGTTATTAATTGAGATCTGAGATCTACGAATCAAAAGGGATAAACTTTGAGGGTATTATTCAAAACTTTCTTCAATATTCAAAATTTATTGAAGAACACTTGAAGAAGTTGAAGAACAGTGAAGAAATATTATTTTGATCCTATAATTCTTCTGAAAAAGAAAAGAATGGGGTTTGCTAGACAACTTCGAGCTTGTTAGTCACGCACCTGTTCACTTCAAAATTGTTTGTTACAAACAATATCCCTGAAAATCAGGAAACTTGTCTCATGTGAAGACTTCGAGCGTGTTAATTCTTTTCAATTCGAAGTCCAATGCACTTCGAGCGGATTTAATATCCACCATTCAAAGGCCATTAAACTCCATTTATACTTCGAGCAGTTAAATCCACAAGCACTTCGAGCGGATTTAATTCCAATTCGAAGTCCAAGTTTAGTTACAATTAGAAGTCCTCATCACATACACTTCGAGCACATTTTATTTCCATTCGAAGTCCACATTTAATTTCCAAAAAAACACTTCGAGCTGATATTTTTTCCCATCCGAAGTCCTCTTTTTATTCAGCCACGATTCATTCGAAGACCATTAATTGTTTCACAATTCAAATTCCATGCATACATTAAACTCCATGCACACCAATTAATTTCCATACACAAAGTCCAAAATTAAACTCCAATTCAAAGTCCACAATTAATCTCCAATTCGAAGTCCACAATTATTTCATTCAAAGTGCATAATACTCCAAGCAAATTTCAGCCCATGCAAGCCTCACGTAAGTTCCATGCAGTTCGAATACAATCCTCACAATTAATTCTTGTTCTTGCACCATTCGAAGTCCTCTATTAAATTCCGTGCAGTTCGTAGTTACCATTAAATCACATGCATACTTCGAATACATCAAAGCCATGCACACTACTAATACATAATATCCCATAAATCCCATTCTCACTTCGGGCGGATCACATTGCACACTTCGAGCGGATAAATTCTTTGAATTCGAAGGCCACGTATTCCTTCGAACACCATTTTATTTGCCATTCCCACTTCGAGCACCTTCATTTTTTTATTAATCATTCACTTCGAATTCAAACCCAATACTCTTTGAATTCGAAACAGTATTTGCCATTCACTTCGAGAACCAAATCCTTCGAAATCTTTGTTTAACTTCAAACAAACTTTTAAATCAACTCTGAACTCTTTCATATCTTGTTTGATCACTTCGAATTTCGAATTCGAACACAATCACAATCTTACTTCTCAAGTTAACGATCATTTCAAGTCAAGTGTGTGTTCATCTCTTGAAGCTTTCATCATAAATCTTTCTTACAACACTTGTTTACAATCGTGATACAAACCAATGAAAAAAAACTTAAACTATTTGATCTTTGGGTAGAGTTTGGCAAGAGACAGAAAAAAAAGGCAGATGATTTAGAAAAGGAGAATGCAAAACTTACCCTACAACTTTCTGTATTGACTGAGAAACTTCACATGAGCAAATTTGAAGAGTTTGAGATTGAAGAATGTGCCAATAAAAGAAATCTTGAGCAACAATTGTTGGATATTCAAAGAAACTCAACTAAAGAAAGAATGAATTTTGATACCGAAAGAAATCAATTTGTGATTAAAATTCAGAAATTGGAGCAAGACTTACAAAATTGTGTAGAAGAAAAGGTCACGACATCTTCTAATTCTCAAAAAGTTCAAAAGTATAAGTTTGCCAAAGGAAAGGAAATCAAGGTGGTTCCTGTAACAGGCCTTGTAGGTGAATTAACAAACAATCACATGCGTCTGAACTCCAAATTCTCTAAGGATCATTACTCAAGTACCAAATCATACACAAAGCAGTTCATAAATAGGTTCAAGCTTCGGAGAAAGCTTTGGAATGAAAGCAAGGATCATTTTGAAGACATGAATGAGAAAACTCTTCTTCAAAAGAATTGTCGTACACCTCGTCATTCTGCTTATCCATTTGCACGTGTTAGTCAACCAAGATCATTCTCGAATACTAACACGAATGCACGACTTCCCACCTTGCCAGAGCTTAAATATCCAAGTGTGGTTCGCTCTATCAAACATCTATTAAGACTTTCTAAAGAGAAGATTTTCATAAAACCACCTTACTTTTCAATGGATGTTTATCATAAGAAGATATATGCTTGTAAGATCAAGGGGGAGCAAAGAAATGAAAAGATCTCAATTCATCAATGGAGATTGAGAGCTTCATTCAAGGGGGAGTGTATTTTTCACTTGAAGAATAACCAGGATGCTAAAAGTGAAGATTCCCTCAACATTCAAACTGCTCCTGCAAAGAAGCAAAGAAGACAATTTTTTGTTTATTAAGCTTTATCTGTGTAATGAACACAAAGGGGGAGATTGTTAGACTAAATATTGTGTTCATTATATTAGTTTACCTATTTTGTCATTTAGTATTGTAGAGGGTAGATTTAGTAAAAACCTTATGGGTATATATACTTGTCTACCTACCACATATTAATTGAGCATTTCATTATTCTAAAAATCACGTGTTTGAATTCTCTAGTTCTCTCTCATCAATTCATATATCATCATTGTGGATTTGCTCCATCATCATTGATCGTCATCATTATTATATTGGGACAAACACGGTGGGTGTTAGCTACTATGTGGAAAACTAGTAAGTTGGCAAAGCAAGAAGCAAAACTCCATTTCCCTTTCCACCGCTGAAGCTGAATACATTTCAGTTGGGAGTTGTTGTGCACAAGTTTTATGGATGCAACATCAGCTCGCTGACTATGGCATCTCCTTTCAGCGCACTCCTATCTATTGTGATAACACAAGTGCTATTGCAATCTCCAATAATCCGGTGCTCCATTCTCGAACAAACCACATTGATGTTCGCCATCGTTTTATTCGAGATCACATAGCAAAGAATGAAATTGAGCTTCGCTTCATCTCCACTGAACATCAGCTAGCTGACATCTTCACAAAATCCTTAGATGAACACCGGTTCAATCAACTGATTACAGAAATAGGAATGCTAAATCCTTCAACAATATAGCTATTTCAGGTAAATTTGATTGTTACTGTTCATTCTTTCTTGTCACATTTAATTCCAGCCACCCTAATAGCTAAGCTTGAATAATTACTTTTACCCTGCCTCTCTCTAACTGTCAAATCATCTCTGAAACGTAATCATGAGTAATTTTCTTTATAAACATCCACAGATTTTCTTTCCTTTTTCATCTTCTGCAAAACAAGAAACGATTCAAAGAAAATCTTTCACTTTCTTGAAAACTCATGGAGTTCACAATCACTTTCGTTTTCTTCCCAGTGTGCTATGTGATCACCGTTTGCATCCCTGATGAAGGGATTGGGATAGAAGTCTCATCTCAAATATTTGTGTTATCTTAAACATGAATGTAATTTTCTTTTGGCAATCTATGTAAATCGTGATTAACATCATGTAATCATCTTTTATTCATATATGGAATTAGTAATTTCCAAGCTTAACTATTATTCTTGTTGGCATTGTGTTCTTTTTCTTTTATTCCGTTTGATTTTTTTGTTAAGATTAAAATTTCCATTGCAAAGTTTGGATATATTTTTTTCCCTTTGCATTGTGAAATTTTATCTTCATGCTAATGGTTTGTTAGTGAAGCTTAGTTGTTCCCAAGATCACCGGGTAAATTGGTTTACCCAATAACTGTTTGACATCACAAAAGTTATCCTCGCGTATTTTGTGGTTTCACGCGCTTGTTTTCACCCTAGATTTACTCAACCGCCAAGATTGATTCAACTTAAACACCTTTAAAACCCCATACCGCCTCTTCAAGTTCTTTACCCGTAAATCATCTTCTCCGGCGATTTCTCTTGTTCAAAAGCAAAAACATCTCTTGTGCTTGACTCCATGGACCCTAAAGTTACTTCTGCGAAGGTAACTCTTCCAACTGATGTCATTCCCAAAATTCCCCTCGAGTCAATCTGATTCAAAGATAACAATTTCTCCGCTGACCTAACCATCCCTCCTTCATCCTCACCACTTAATCAAATCATGACCTATTTTCGCAACTGCCTGTTGAACTTTGCTCTCTCCATAAAGGTTCCGATGTTTGAAGAACACCTCTTTGAGTTCTGGATGACCGCTAAAGTCATTAAACCCAAAACCTCCGGCCAAAGTATTCACTTCAGTATGCTCTCTGGTAGCAAGTTCGCTGAAATCACCACAAAATTTCTTGCATCCGTTCTTCATCTTCCTCGCCGGGAACTCACCTCATTCACTGCCAACGCTAAGGAGCTTCTCTTCTCCTTCTTTCAGTATGCTGATGAGCACAAAGTCAAAGGAAACTCTATGGTTCGTACTCGTCTTCCAAAGGAGTGGAATTGTCTGATTGCTCATCTGAACTTCTGTATGACGAGCAAAACCGGTGGTCTTGACCAAGTCAATGAAGTTGTTCTGAAAATGGCCTATGCCATTATCCATGGTCATAACATTGACTACGCTGAACTTATCATGGAAAGTCTTGTGGTCTCACTGACAGCCCGCACAAGATCTCAACTCATTCCTTTTCCTAGGTTTGTGTCACTGGTTATCTACTCCTTGTTACCACTTGAAGCATACAATTCTGCTTCAGTTCTGCTTCCATCTCCCTCACTACCGGGTTCGGTATGGACAGGCTCCTCGTCTACCTTCAACCCAGCTTTGACTGCACCAATGCTTGCACTAGTCTCGCTGAAGCCTTCTCCTGCCATTCCACTACCATATTCAGGTTTATCATCTGAAGCTGGACCTTCTAAACCTCAACACCAAATGCTTCAGTCCTCTCCATCGAAAACAAAGAAATGGAAGCTGATATCCACTTCAATTAAGCCATCTACCAAACCTTTAGCTGTATCCAAATCCACCACCACTAAAAAAACCAACCACCGCTCAACCGCTAAAATCACTCCCAACCGCCAAACACCACAAACCCAACGTTCCTTCCAATCCCATCATCTCTCACTATGCTTCAAGTGAGGATTCCCCTGATGATACCCCGTTGATTCTTCGCAAAACTCAGCTTCACTCATCAAAATCCGCAGAAGCTGTTCAGGTACAATCTCCTTTACTTAAATTCTCTAAACCTAGTTTCATTGATGAAGAGACAGCTACAAACCAAGCTGTCCCTGAAGTTCCACTTCTACTACCACAAGTTCAGGACACTGATAAACACCAGTCAGCCGAGACTTCCTCTATCCCCACCATTGAGTCTGCCAGCACACCCACTACAAATCAGGTACCACTAGAGCATGGAACACCCATTCTTGCTTCTGCTAAAATTCCCCCTCTATCCCTTAATGTATCAGTAAACCCAACTAATACTATGGATATCGACCAAGCACATGATGCGTCAGCACCCAAAACGGCAGACACGGATGCTCAGCCCAACACCAATGATGAAACTACAATTCCCCTAGTTTCGGAGGTACAAACAGTTGATGATTGTTTAGTTCACCATGAAGATGAAACTGCACCCAAATCCCTTGATGTGTCACAAAACCCCACTGACACTATGGATTCTACTCGGGCAGATGATTTATCAGTTTCACACCAAACTGAGAGTGATGCCCAATCTTCCATTATCAATGACACTGAAGTTCAACCTCCTTCAGTCGAGATTCTTACTACTAATGAGGACACAGTCTTAAACCACTCTGTAACTGAAGCATATGAGCCTCAGGCCTTTGATGCATCAGCCACTCCTATTGATGCTACGGCCTCCCCATCTCTCCTAAACACCTTGTTTGACATCCCTTCTCCTGATACAAATTTCAATCCTTTTGATGACAGTGACGCTTTTGATTTTCTTCAATCCCCCAAGTCTGTACATTCTTATACTTCTGAGCCCTCAATAGACATTGCTTCCTCATTGGAAAGTCTATCTGAGCTCGTCCTTTGTATCTCTAATTAAGTTAATACAAACCCCTTTCAGGGTCATTGTGTCGCCAATAATCAAGCCAAGCTTGAAACTGAGCTCACATCTCTTGTTGAGTCTGTCAAAACTCAGTTCACCACCCTCACCTAAACCATTGATCGAAAAAATCTGATCATTCATGAGATGTACACAACTCTTCACCATCTTGTGAAAACAATAGTTGATTCTGCCACTCTTGAGTTTTCTAAACTTAACACTCAACTCTCTACTCTCTCTCCACCTCTGTTAATTCTCTTTCCTCCAAGGTTGACAACATCCATGCTGTCAATCTTTCTGAAGCTGCAACTCGTCAGTTGCAAGAATTGTTTGCTCCCTCCTTCTCTGGCCTTTCAAGAGAGATTTCGGCCCTGTCTCAGTCGGTAGAAGCTTCAGGAATCTCTGCAGCTTCTAAGGGGGAGAAAGTTCGAAGACAGTATAAAATCTGTCAGATTATAAGGAGGAAGGCTACCGCTGATCGGAAGATAACTAAATGGGATAAAAAGTATTCACGTGCTGAATACTTACAAAGATTAGAGAGGAAGTGGCTCACCTCAAAGCCGCAGAAGAAAACAAGAATAATGTCTTGATCGATTTCGAGGCCAGGTTAGCCAAAGCCGAAGAAGCTAAGGCACTTGCCGAGGGGGAGCTCAAGAGTCTCCTTGATCAAAGAAAGGGTGAAGCTGAACTTTTCAGTTCAGAGCTAAATGGAGCTGAATGTCAGCAAATCATAACTGAAGCTAAAGCCTCTCAGATTCCCATTCAATCAGCTGCTCCTTCATCCAGTGGTCAGCTAAGCCAGTCTGATAAAGGTAAAGGGAAAATGGTGATAACCTCTTCAGATGATCAGATGAGTAAGGATATATATGAATTCAGGGACTCAGATGATGAAAATCCTAGAGAAAAAGACTTGAAAGTGGCTGATGAACTTGGCAGAATAGCAGCAGAGAAACTGGCACTTGAAGAGCTTGCTACGAACAAAATTGATCTATCTCCCTTCGATCATCAAAAACAGATTCGGGAGAATATTGAAGCTGAAAAAGCTTTAATTGAGGAGAAGAAAAGGATAATGGAAGAAAAACAAGAAAAGTGGTTAAGCTCTCGACATCAGAGAAGACATCCAGATAAAATCACGTGAATAAAGCTAAAGAAAGTCAATAATAAAATCCTTCTAAATGTTCAGCGTAGAAATCTTCCTCTCTTCAGTATACAATCTGTCAAGAATGTCCAACTCAATTATGATGTCTCTGAACGGAATGAAATACTTGCTTGTTTATCAAAACGCAAGCAAATTGATGATGTTAAGTTCATTCAATGAGAGATCACCAAAGTAATTGAATATTATGAGGAGGAAGTAAAGAAGAGGGGATCTGATGCAGTTGTCATGCCACAGAAAGAGAAACCCACTCGAGCTGAAAAGTTTAAATTTCAGAGAAGGAGATTCACTCTCAAGAAATCTCAGCAACAAATCTTGGAGCTAATATCTATTGGAGAGCTACCAAATTGCAAAGGCTTCGACACCACGTTGCCTCCTGGTTTCATTCCTGAAGTGGGTAAAGTTCTTTCAAATCCGAGGGGATTTTATTTTCTTGATGCATATGACAAGATTCGTTTTCAGAGAGTTTCAGACTTCGCCAAGGCTGACTGGCTTCATCTGAGATCTCTTCGATATTTCATAGACAATAAAAATCCATAAGTCAAGGACATTATGATTGAATACTTGAAGCAAATGAAGCTCATAATCTTCTCCTGAAGAGTTCAAACCAGATATTTAGAATAGTAATTCTTTATTCTTTATTCTTTCTATTATTTATTTTTTACTTGTAAATAGTCATGGATTATAAACAAATAGGGGGAGATTGTTAGTCCTTTTATTTGTATATATTCCATTCCTGAAGAAGCTTTCGAAGAAAGCAACTGAAGGTGTAATATCTTATTCTTTTGTAAACTGTTCTAACTCGTCATCTGAAGAAAGAAGCCCGTAGTTCATCTCAAGATTAGTTCTGAAGTGAACATCAGCTGAAGTTAGTCTTCAGTCATCAAAGGGTCTTCTGCACTGAAGATACATCTGACAACCAGAATCTTCCTGTTATGTAAAGTGCACGATCTACGCATTCTGAAGGAGCTCGAAACGGCATCTTGTTTTCTGTTCCTAATTAAGTGTAGAACAGTACACATGTAAATTAATTAGATGGTCAGGATTAGTTTACTTAGCCTATAAATACCTGCTCGATTAACGAGAAAAGCTTAAGTGTTTGTTCGTTAATTTGCATTCAAGTTTGTTCTTGATTTAGTTTGTACTCGGTGCTCAAGTTTGTTCTTGTGCACTCTTTGAAGTTTGTTTATTAATATAATCCTACTTTGAAAACTTTTGTGTGTTCGTTGCTTTAAAATTATTTCCACACTTTGATCTTATTCATTGTTAGTTTTATACTTATTGGGAAAAACAACCTTGCGGTCGTGACCGCCATATGTTCTTAAGGTCCGGGCGTGCCATGGGCGTGTCCCGGGCGTGACTCATTGGTCGTGCGACTTTCAAGATATAGGTCGGATGGAAAGGTCGGATCAATAAGTCAGATGAAATGCTAAGCACGGTTGTACCATGGTAGGGTACGGGTGTGCCCATGTTAGGGCACGGGCGTACCTCTATGGGGCATGGGCGTGCCCCAGTCCTATTCAGTTTTTCTAACCTCAGTTTCAGCATGTGTTTAATACATATTATTATTATAACTGTAGAGACTAGCTGGGACATATACGTGAACCTTTATCTTCTGTGGAGTAGATTATAACACTTCAGTTTATAAGGTAAGTCTTCTAGACTATGTTTCATATGTTCATAATGATGTTATTACAAGGAATACTTATATGTATTCGTTTATGTGTTATAAAGTGTGCTGCTTTGTGCAGTAGTGGCTCAGAATTAGCGCAGTACTATGGCTCAGATTGTTATCTCGGATCTAGAACCAGTGGTTGGCTATTTTCAGAATGTGATTATATTCATGTGTTAATATGTTTTGCAGTCTAGTTTACTCACTAAGCTCTCGTAACTTATCAGATATTATTTTTAAAATGTTTTGCAGGTTTTAGCAAAGGCAAGGGTGTAACATCGTATTTTCAACCCAAAAATTTTCATTTTAATTTACATTGCGGAAGCGATTTAAAATACTAAAAGTATTTACAACAGTTCCCAAACCACTATTTACAAATCCAACAGTTAAAATATCACTATTACAAAACTACGGCTCATCACAAATAAACACATCAGAGGCCTAGGCAATTACTCCCCAAACTAACCACTCTCAGCGGAGCCGCTGACTTACCAAAACCTGTAAAAAGAGTGAGAGGTGGGGGATTAGCACAAAGCTAAGTGAATGGAGTAAAACCACAACAGATACATCAACCAGAACCGCATGATATCAACAACATATAACAAATAATCGTGTCCCGGGAAGACCGGCGGGTTTGAAGGAACCTACAACCAATGCCGGCTAAAGCAAAGGTTTACCAATAGTTCATTTGCTATTCTCACACAGTATTATCTTAAGTTGCAACAAATGCATTAAAAGATCCCAATACTGATTAGCTGATAGCAAACAACCCAACCCATATGCCCAGCCGAAACTGACTTCCTAACCATCATGTATACGTATCACTAACGCAACAATTAATTAACAATCAACCAGTTAATCAATTATCAGATATAAAATCTATCCATGCGTCAAACCATAAACAATTGCAACCAAACTAGTTACAACTAACATCATCTGTGAGTAAACATCCACTCACCTCGATTTCTCAGCTTTTGTTAGGACTAATTTGTGTTTGTAGGCCTTGTGCAACTATCTTAATTATCTTGCTATTATTGCTTTGTTAGTTTAGTTCATCTTGTGTTTGTAGGCCTTGTGCAACTATCTTAATTATCTTGCTATGAAAGCCCATGAGGCTTGAGGCCCATGTGCCTACTTGTATTTAAACCCTTGCAAACCTAGTTTGCAGGGTAACCTTTGCATTTCTCAGATTAATAGAAACAAACACATCTGTGTTTTCTCTCAAGCAAAGTGTTCTTCTTGTGTTCATACATTGGTCTTCATATCTTATACACAAGAATCATCAGATTACTCAACTTTAATCTCATCTTTGTACCATCAAGTGGTATGAGAGCCAACTCCTTGCTAGATTGGTTCAAGATAACCTGGAAACAAAGATCAAGTGTGAAAAATCTCTCTATTCTTCACATGAAAAACCCACTTGAGTCAAAAATCATTTTCTTCAAATCTTCTTATTTTTCAAAGTTTTTTGAGTGTTTTAGAAGCATTTGAGGTGGAGAAATCATCTGGGTATCACCATTTTCAAAAACAAACAACATTAGTGAGCTAAATTTGAATTTAAATTTTTTTTCAAGTTTTTGGTGTTCTTCTATGTTCGTGCAAAAATCTAGATTTGTTGTTGTTATTTGTGCTAAGAGTTGATTTGCAAAAGTATTTCGAGGGTGGAGAAAGCTTTAGGAACAAGAAATTTCAAATTTTATCAACTTTTGAAGGTTTTTGATTTCTTGTTCGAACACAGGTGTACCAGCGAAGAAGAAGCTGTTCTTCACATCCGACTTTTATTTCATCCGAAAGTCAGATAGAGTAGTTCATCCGACAGTCGCATCATATCCATCCGACAGTCGCATCAAATCCATCCGATAGTCGCTTCAAATCCATCCGACAGTCGCTTCAAATCCATCCGACATTCGTCTCAAATCCATCCGACAGTCGCTTCAAATCCACCCGACAGTCGCATCAAATCCATCCAATAATCGCATCATATCCATCCGACAGTCGCATCAAATCCATCCGACAGTCGCATCAAATCCATCCGACTTTTGACCCCAGCCAGGGGCTTTGCCCCTTGGACCCCGCCAGGGGTTGCCACCCCTTGGACCCCGCTACCAGGGGCGCTGCCCCCGGACCCCGTTGTTCCGAATTAGAATTCTTGATCATAAAATCGTTTTTCACTCTAATTCGGTCAACTAAAGTCTGCCAACCGATTTTCAAGTGTTAACTGAAAATCACAATTAACAGAATCGGTCATTCTTACAACTCTATTTTTCACACGATCAAATTTCCAGAAAACTAATTCATTTCAAGGAAAGATCCAAATTTTAAAGATGAGTTCCTCAAATTTAAATGAACTTCAACAGATATTAACCGTTAAAGAAACTGAGTTAATCACCTTAAGAAAAGAAAATGAGGTAACCATTTACAATCTCAAAGTAGCAAAAGTATCCGCAGAAGAAGATTTCAAATACCTGCAAAAGGAGAGATGTCAACTCTACTCCAAAATCAAGAGTCTTGAAGACTTGTTAATAAAACGAGACCAAACTGCACATACCATTTTTTTTCTAAACAAACCTAAGGATGTAAAATTTTCAAAGTGGACATATGAAGGTTTAGGTTTTGTTAATCCCCACATGAGTGACAATATTAGTGCTAAACAACTGTATGATTTCAATATCATGAATCTATGGTTAACAAAGAAAATGGTATTCGTTGGACAAGTCGACGAATTCGCTGAAGAGGAACACAAGAGACGCATCTCTAAAAGAGCTTCAACCCCATATGACTACGAAAGTCTAAATCGGTCGTACATAACCGATACCTTTGAACCTACGATCTCTGATGACTACCTTCGCAGTTATTCTCAACTAGAAATGGAATCTTTACCATCATTTCTAAATCCTCCACCCAAGCCTTGCATCTACATTCCCCATATGGACCTACAGAGACATCTTGAATTGGTTGAACACGAACTTGTCCATAGATCCATAGTTTTTTAGTTTGAGACTGCAATTCTTCATAATGTGACAAAATTCCGCTGCACCAAGCACATCAGACTCACAGATGAGTGTTTTTCATTTACCGATTCAAGTACCATCACCATCATAGATGAACTATCCCTAACCAATTCCAAACTAGTAGGGGCAAATGAGAGAATTAAACTGCTAATAGGACTGAACGATGAAGTAAAATCAAAATTAGCCAACTCAGAGGAAAGATGCAAAGAATATAGAGGAGAATGTATCAATCTTGAAACCAAACTCTTGGAACTCCAATTAAAACTCAATTCTTTTCAAAATGATTTTTCCAAATCACATACACCTGAGTCAACCACACTAAAAGGAAAGGCTAAACTCATTGAACCACGTTCATCCTATAAATCCAACACCTCCACATCTTCCCAGTCAAGGGCTCAACGTACCAAACAACACACAACAAAACCTCGCAAACCAACTACCAACGATGATAAGTTAGGAAGTTCTACATCTAACTTACATGTGCATCTAGGTACCAGCATGAATGGGTCAAAGAAGCAAGTGCTGGGATGGAGGAAGAAGCATCAAGAGAAGAATGCCAAAGGAAGCCAAGAAGACAGTTTAATTTACCCTGCTAATTTTTTTAAACAAACAAATGTACTGTTCTATAAAGATTCGATAGTTTTATGCGTTAATCGTGTTAAAACTCCTGTTAATTCGATTAAACCTGAAATGTTTTGCATGAGCAATGGTTGTATCGAAGGACATTGCTCCTTTCACTGTGCGTATGACCAAGATCGTAAGAATCGTGGGATTAAACCGGATCAATCATATAGGCCGTTCGAATCACTTCATGAACACGCTTCCTTCATAAATCGAAAAGGTTACAAGATAACCTATTGGCGAAAGAGACGCTCAAGCAGAGCAAGATTCCAATCAATTGACATGCCTTTGTCAAAATTGAGTAACTCACAATCACGGTTTTCCAATAAAAAGAAATCAAATAAAATTTTTATAAATATTTGGACTCCAAACCATCGATACCACAATAATTGGAATCACGCCAATGAAGATGCCGTGGGGAATCATCATTATCAAACCAATCAGAGAGCTAAACCCAAGCAAGCTCAGATTCCACAACGGCAGTACCAATCGATCAACCACTCGAAACCCAGAGTCCCACAGTCCAGTTCAACCCCAACTGTACCAATAAACAATCGTATGATTCACCAACCATAGAATGGAAAAGCGGAAGAGAAACCAACCAGATTTCAATTCATCCAGGATGATGTGTCACTTCCGAAGGCTTTCAACCGCTTTGTGATCGATAATGAAAGAGATACGACTGTAACAGATAAATCAAAAGTGTAGGCATCTCCATCAACCACCCAAAGACCGTCTCCTAAATGCATATGGGTTCCAATCACCAAATCAACGGAACCATTACGTAAAACAAAATCAAATTCCGTTGATAAATGCGCTAACGTGAAAGGACCCAGCTCAAACTGGGTACCTAAAATATTGTTATATTCCATGTGCAGGTATGTAACAGGTGGTACTTGGACTCCGGCTGTCCCCAACATATGACCAGGAACAAGACTTCTATGACGGATGCGCTTCATGAAAAATAAAAAAAATAAAAGGAATAAAGACACTCGGTTCTAGGGGGAGTGGCGTTGTCATAAAACTACACGAATACATTTCCATGCATTCGCGTAGGGGGAGAAAATTCGACAACTCTCTACCTCGCTCGCATCAATGAAACAAGCACTGTTTGAGGGGGAGTTTGTTGTAACTTTGTAAGTGCTCAAGTGTACACGAATACATTAATATGCATTCGTGTAGGGGGAGAAATCAGAAAATTTAAAAACATTCAAATATTTCAATAACCTAAAAATATTTTCCTTTTCAAAGTTTATTTTTGTTGCAAGAAGGTATACACTCATTGATCAAATCATATACCTTACTTGTTCCTTGTTGATCTTTTGCAAGATCTTTTCTCTTTGCATCTCTTATAGCATTGTGTTTTCCTTCCACATAAAACGTTCATTCGTGTGTCACTGTCATATTTGTCAAAGTACAAATGATTAAAATGGCACTATGAGTGAGAGAGTGTAGGCATTTTATACTCCTATGGTCAATCCAAAACCGGAAGGACCTACCCCAGGAGCTCACCATACTTTAGAAGAGATCGTCAGGGTTTATATGTCAAATAGGTGAGCAAAATTAGTTATCACGGGATACTGGTTGGTGTGTAGAGGTAAAATGAAATAAAGAGGGATGGAACAGGAGATGGGGGTGCACATGATCAACAAATGACTTGAGCTTTCATGAGAAAATCTTTCTTAACAATCGTTTTCAACATATTCATTCTTGAAAATCATTCCTGTTGAAAATCACTATAATTGCTCAAACAAGTGTCCTAGTGTATCCAAACAGAGATACAAATATTTCATTCTGGAAAGAGAGATCGAGGGAGAAGTTGAAAAATAAGAAGAGAGCTGAGGGTGAGACATGATCAAAAGAAATGAAATATCCTTACTAAACAGTGTCAATCTGGGTAGCCACATCTACTACTAGTTTTATACTAGTATTGAAATAGACATCATGGACCCAATGATGCAATGCACTTACCCCACCCAGCTACTCAATTATCTCTTAAAAGATAATTGTTTCAACTTTTCACGGAGAAATAACACATTTCTATTGACATCTCATTTGGAGATTGTTGATATTGAAACATGGAAGACATGCAGCTCCGGTCCCCATCTTCTTTCATGCACTTATTGAGTCTAGAACCAATTGTAATATTACTTTCTTCTAGGACACGTATGGAATCAATTGCCTGTCTATGACAGTGCCGGAACATCTTGAGTAATATCATTTGATATTTACGGTGATAGATGGAAATCCTACCAGTGCTAACATCAAGCCAACACTGAACGTAGGTCACTCAGTTAATTTTAACTGACATGTAAACGGGAAATCTATGTAATCCCGGTGTTACAAAGGATGCGTTAATTGTCATAAATTTCTCATATACTCTTGTAAAAATAATGTTGAAAACCACTAAATGCAAAATTGTTCACACAACCAAAGGTGTTTTACCTTAGGTTACTGGTGCGAGATGAAAGACAGAAGAAAAAGGATGTCATTGCATGCTTTAAGATAAAGGTTCTCATCAAGAAATTGAAGAGTCAAGACTTCAAGATGAGAAGACATTCCAAAGTCATCAAATTTTATTCCCATAAAGCTTCACAAGAATGCAGAAAGAAAAAGAATATCTGCATTATCAAAATGGGAGAGATTCAACAAAAGCCAAATAGGCAGATGAACACGCACAAGGCTACAAAAGGGGCAGATTGTTAGGACTTATTTGTGTTTGTAGGCCTTGTGCAACTATCTTAATTGTCTTGCTATTATTGCTTTGTTAGTTTAGTTCATCTTGTGTAAAGGCTTAGCCCATTTAATATTAATTGTCTAGTCCATTAGTATGTAATAGACTAGCACAAATGTTAGATTAGTGAAATCCATCATGAAAGCCCATGAGGCTTGAGGCCCATGTGCCTACTTGTATTTAAACCCTTACAAACCTAGTTTGCAAGGTAACCTTTGCATTTCTCAGATTAATAGAAACAAACACATCTGTGTTTTCTCTTAAGCAAAATGTTCTTCTTGTGTTCATACATTGTTCTTCATATCTTATACACAAGAATAATCAGATTACTCATCTTTCATCTCATCTTTGTACCATCATCTTTTCCAATCAGTGATCTAATTTTACCGAGCCTTGTTTGTTCCTGAGAACACAACAAACCAAACATCAGTATCCAATTCATAAATATATATCAAACATATATTAATATCATCTTTAGTCATAAACCAAAAACTAAAGTCACATATGCATTAACACTAAGCATATAGCATCATATAATCAACAAACAGCAAAACCATCGGATTTCAATGAAAACCGCCATAACTGTCGAATTTGAGGAAATCCGATACAAATTGTCGGATTCCCACACTGGCGGATTTCAACCTCATCGGATTTCAAACAAGTCGGAATCCACCATCGGATTCCATCATGTCGGATTCATGGTAACCCGATTTCACTATCCTCGGATTCTTGATGTCGGTTTTTAACCCCTTCGGATTTAAGGAGTTCAAGATTACCATATTATCAGAATTCAACATCATCTTCTCCAATCAACAATCTGCCAACTTCAACACTTCCATGGATGATTTCCATAGCTTAACAAATCATATAACAACTTACCAAAACATATCCAAACAAGACTAAACATGCTATCAAGCATCAAAACACCATAACAACCCAAGAACATAATAAAATCCACCAAACCCATCAAAGAAGGTTTCTACATGTTCTAACATGGTGATTTAAATAAACCCAGCAAATTGTTTTCATCATTTATAACATGTTTAAGCATGAATCAATCATATAAACATATAGAAGAAGTTTACCAATCTAAACATGAATCCAAAAGCTTTAATAACCCAAATCCGATTCTTTGTTCTTCGTTTTCTCTCAAAACACACACATACACACTTCTGCCGATTATCAAGTGAGGAAGTTATCTTTATTGACTAATCCTCATATACAACCACGTATACTAAGTACTAAGCAGGAGGTGTCAAGCTTTGAGCCCATAAACATATGTTTACCACATGCATGCATACGTACATACATAATTAGATATCACTTAACTTAATTAATATAACAATTAACTTAAGAAAATTCAATATTAATAGATAAGTAAACACTTAATAAATTAATAATTCAAGTGTAGACATACCGAATCCTACGCAACTACTAGGCCCAAACACAAAATGTTACAAGTCCTCCTCCTTAAAAGGATTCCGTCCTCGGAATCTATTCGTTTACAAACAATCGAGGGTAACGAGACTTCATATCTGCCTCAGTTTCCCACGTTAAATCTGAACCCAAACTATGTCTCCACTTAACCAATACCATCGGAATCTGTTTCTTATGCAGTTTAGTCACTTTCCAATCTAGTAGTTCAAAGGGTTCTTCCACTAAATTCTTGCTTGAATCCACTTTAAGATCTTGTAAAGGAAGTATCTGACTCTCATCCTCCAATTTACATTTCCGCAAGTAACAAACGTTAAACGTGTTGTGAATACTTGATAATTCCGCAGGAAGATCAAGAGTAACCCATTGATCATTAACCACCGTTTGGACACGAAACGGCCCAATATAACGAGGAGCTAGCTTTCCCCTCTTCCCAAAACGGATAACCCCAACTCCCGCTGTAAATTGTTCTAGAAATTAGACACAACCCTGGAATCTCTATCTGATACAGTCGAAAGTGGTATACCATGTGAGGAAACAATCTCATCAATATACAACTGAGCCAACTTGCTGAGTGATGTTGTGTCACTTGTAGCCAAGAAGTGAGCACTCTTGGTTAATCTATCAACTATCACCCAAATCATATCATGATTCCTTTGCGTACGTGGAAGTTTAGTTACGAAATCCATCGTTATGTGCTCCCACTTCCATTCTAGAATCTGCATTTGTTTCAATGATCCATAGGGTTTCTAGTGCTCTGCCTTAACCTGTGCACAAATATGGCAAAACTCCACAAACTGTGCAACGTCTGTCTTCATCGTAGGCCACCAATATAGCACTTTCAAATCGTTATACATTTTAGTGCTACCTGGATGAATAGATAATCTTGACTTGTGTGCCTTAGTTAAAATCAAACTCCGGAGACCTCCAAGCAAAGGCACCTACACATGAGATCGATACACTTTCAATCCCCTAGAATCATCATTTAAATCATTCTTTCTTTTAATCATAATTTCTGTCTTCGGATTTTCATCCTTCAATTCTTCCAACTGAGCTGCCTTTAATCTATCAATCAAGTCACGAATTATTTTAATTCGCATAAAATAATTACGATTCTAGTTCCCTTGCGACTCAAAGCATCGGCTACCACGTTGGCTTTCCCCGGATGATAACGAATTTCGCAATCATAATCTTTAACAAGTTCTAGCCATCGTCTCTGTCGCATATTGAGTTCTTTCTATGAAAACACATACTGTAGGTTTTGTGATTAGTACATACAACGCATCTTGTACCGTAAAGATAATGTCTCCATAATTTTAACACAAAAACCACAGCTACAAGCTCTAATCATGGGTTGGATAGTTATTCTCATGAGGTTTCAACTGACGAGAAGCATACGCAATAAGTCTATCCCGCTGCATTAATACACAACCCAACCCTGCAAATGACGCATCACAGTAAACGATGAAGTCATTTGAGCCATCCGGTAGAGCAAGAATAGGAGCCTGACATAAAACTTGTTTCAATGTCTGAAAGCTCTTTCCTGTTCACCATTCCACTTAAAGGGAACCTCCTTGCGGGTTAAATTAGTCATGGGATTCGCAATTTTAGAAAAGTCTTTAATAAACCGACGATAATAACCTGCCAATCCCAAGAAGCTTTTAATCTCAGAAGGCGACTTCGGAGCATCCCAATGCATCACAGCTTCTACTTTCGCCGGATCAACTTTAACCCCATCCTTGCAAATGTCATGCCCCAGAAAATGTACTACTCGCATCCAGAATTCACAGTTCGAGTACTTGGCATACAATTGCTCTCGTTTCAAAGTCTCAAGAACTTGTCTCAAATGTATCTCGTGATCAGTTTCGGATTTAGAATAAACCAGAATGTCGTCAATAAATACAATCACAGATTTATCCAAAAATGGTCGACAAACCCGATTCATCAAATTCATAAACACGGCAGGTGCATTAGTCTAACCGAACGGCATGACTAAGAATTCGTAATAGCCATACCGGCTATGGAAAGCAGTTTTGGCAACATCTTCGTTAGAAACTCGTACTTGGTGATAACCCGATCTTAGATCAATCTTAGAAAAATAAGAAGCACCCTGCAATTGATCAAACAAATCATCAATCCTGGGTAGGGGGTATTTATTCTTACCTATCCTCTTGTTGAATTCTATATAATCAATACACATTCGCAGAGTACCATCCTTCTTCTTCACAAACAAGACTGGTGCACCCCACGGCGATGAACTCGGACGAATAAAACCCCGATCTAGAAGATCCTGAATCTACGTCATCATCTCTCTAATCTTAGAAGGAGCCAATCTATAAGGAGATTTCGCCACGGGATTAGAACTTGGTATCAAATCAATCTTGTACTCCACCTCTTGAACTGGAGGTAACCCAGGTAACTCATCTGGAAATACTTCAGGATAATCAGATACTACTAGTACATCAGTAACTGCCCGCTTTTCCTTTCTAGCATCAATAGCATATGCCAGAAAACATTCGCGTCCCTTACTCAAGGATTTCTTAGCTTTCAATAAAGATATAATAGGAAACGCAAACTTATTTCTTTCTTCTCGAGCCACCACATGCGACCCATTAGACAACGGAAAAGAAATCAATTTTCTATGGCATTTAATGCTCGCTCAAAGCTTACTCAACCAATCCATCCCCAAAACCACATCAAAAGCAGTTTTTGGCATTAACAGGAACGACACTGGGAAGGATCTACCATCAATATCAATTTCAGCTCGAGTCACAGAAGTTGTAACAGGAACTATCTTACTCTCTGCTACTTCTATCTTAAGTGGTATAGAAATAAGAGTTGTAGGCAATTTTAATCTATCACAAAATGCCACAGAAATAAAAGAACGATTCGGTTCAGAATCAAATAACACACGAGCAGGTAGGGAGTTTATAAGAAACATACCAGTGATAACCTCATCGGTGGCAGTAGCATCATCTACTGTCTTTCGGAACGCCCTACCCTCTGGTGTCGGAGGATTCTTTCTCTTTTGCCCCGCTGAGGATGATCCCCCAACTGCTCCTGCCTCTGTCCCTGACCCAGTCCCAGTCCCTGCCTTCCAACCTGAAGGACAACCACCTGCCTGATGCCCTTCCTTTTGACAATTCCAACATACATTAAGAGGGAATCGACAATCCTTCGCCTCATGCCCATGGGTTTCACATCTCACACATCGCATGGTCTGGGTAGTACACTGTCCTGTATGATTAGATCTACATCTTGTACACCACTACGATTTAACACTCGAATCCCCCGTTGATACCTTCATGTTTTGACTTCCCTGCGACCGATTACCTTGCCATTTCTTCTTTTGTTGGCTACCAGTCTGATCATACCTCGGCTTCTGCAAAGCCGCTTCATCTTGACTCTGTTTGTCTCTAGCCTGGATGTCCCCCTCATCAGACTTTGCCAAGGTGAAAGCCTGGGACAATGATACAGCTAGCGGAGTTGTACTTCTATACTCCGGCAATAATGCTCAATAAAATGTTGAACCTGGGAAGGTTCACCAGGCAACCACCGTGTCACAAACCTCAGTTTCGCATTGAATTGCTCTAGTAATTCATCCACAGACATTTTCTTTGTCATACACAATTCCATAAACTCCTGCCTTATCTTGTTCAACTCAAAAGCATTGCAATACTGCTCACATAGTTTATTTCACAATTGAACCCATGTACTCGCATCCATCTGATCTCTGGATAGATGTGTAGTAATGGAATCCCACCAAACCATCACTTTCCCTTTCAACATTCTTGTCGTAAAACAAACTCTCATCTCATCCTCGCAATTGCAAGCATCCAGAATTCTAGCTGTATCTCGCAACCAGATCAAAGTAACGTTAGGATCAGTGCTACCATGGTATTCGTTAGGTTTGCAATCCAAGAACTGCTTGTAAGTACATGGTTGCCTCTATCCCATGTTTGGAGGAAATCCCATGTAAGGATAAGAATACGATCCATAAGGAAACAACGGATAGAAGAATGGTTGAGACGTAGGTTGAGACACTGGTGGTAACGGTATAGACACTTGAGGAATCTCTGCCAGAGTTGTAATTGCCGGAAAGATTGGTGGTATCTTAGGTGTAGTTGAATTCACGGTAGTAACTTGTGGTTATGTTATAGGAACTTGTCTTTGTTGTTCTAGTTCCTTTCTCAAATCCTGTAACTGATCTTCAAGCGGAAAGATGTATCCATCCCTCTCATCTCCGGCTGTACTAGATGTACTAGTGTTTTGCAGAACTTCCACTATTGTTGTAGGAATTTCGGCAGTAGATGGGACAGTAGGGGCACCAGTTGAGTAATCACGATCAGCCATTTTTCTGTAACAACCACATCACCTCACGATTTATTAGATAAATCCGTTAGTACATAACATACTAAACTCGACAACACTCCAATTCACCCCAATCCCACACTTAAGGAGTAATTGACCTACCACGAGCTAAGATTTGGGAATGTAACACTTCCAACTGTGCTCACATCACCAAACCAAGACTCTAATACCAAAATTGTAACACCGTATTTTCAACCCAAAAAATTTCATTTTAATTTACACTTCGGAAGCGATTCAAAATACTAAAAGTATTTACAACAGTTCACAAACCACTATTTTCGAATCCAACAGTTAAAATATCAGTCTTACAAAACTATGGCTCGTCACAAATATACACATCAGAGACCTAGGCAATTACTCCCCAAGCTAACAACTCTCAACCGAGCCGCTGACTTACCAAAACCTGTAAAAAGAGTAAGAGATGGGGGATTAGAACAAAGCTAAGTGAATAGAGTAAAACTACAACAGATACATCAGCCACAACCGCATGATATCAACAACATATAACAAAAAATCGTGTCCTGGGAAGACCGGCGGTTCTGAAGGAACCTACAACCAATGCCGGCCAAAGCAAAGGTTTACCAATAGTTCATTTTCTATTCTCACACAGTATTATCTTAAGTTGCAATAAATGAATCAAAAGATCCCAATACTAATTAGCCGATAGCAAACAACCCAACCCATATGCCCAGCCGAAACTGACTTCCTAACCATCATGTATACATATCACTGACGCAACAATTAATTAACAATCAACCAGTTAATCAATTATGAGGTATAAAATCTATCCATGCGTGAAACCATAAACAATTGCAACCAAACCAGTTACAACTAACATCATTTGTGAGTAAACATCCACTCACCTCGATTTCTTAGCTTTTCCACTCAGTGATCTAATTTTACTGAGCCTTGTTTGTTCCTGAGAACACAACAAACCAAACATAAGTATCCAATTCATAAATATATATCAAACATATATTTATTCATCTTTAGTCATAAACCACAAACTAAAGTCACATATGCATTAACACTAAGAATAAGCATCATATAATCAACAAATAGCAAAACCATCTGATTTCAAGGAAAACCGCCTTAAATGTCGGATTTGAGGAAATCCGATACAAATTGTCGGATTCCCACACTAGCGGATTTCAACCTCATCGGATTTCAATCAAGTCGGAATCCACCATCGGATTCCATCGTGTTGGATTCATGGTAAGCGGATTTTACTATCCTCGGATTCTTGATGTTGGTTTTTAACCCCTTCGGATTTAAGGAATTCCGGATTACCATATTATAAGAATTCAACATCATCTTCTCCAATCAACAATCCGCCAACTTCAACACTTCCATGGACGATTTCCACAGCTTAACAAATCATATTAAAACTTACGAAAACATATCCAAACAAGATTAAACATGCTATCATGCATCAAAACACCATAACAACCCAAGAACATAATAAAATCCACCAAACCCATCAAAGAAGGTTTCTACATGTTCTAACATGGTGATTTAAATAAACCCAACACATTGTTTTCATCATTTATAACATGTTTAAGCATGAATCAATCATATAAACATATAGAAGAAGTTTACCAATCTAAACTTGAATCCAAAAGCTTTAATAACCCAAATCCGATTCTTTGTTCTTTGTTTTCTCTTAAAACACACACATACACACTTCTGCCGATTATCAAGTGAGGAAGTTATCTTTAATGACTAATCCTCATATACACCCACGTATACTAAGTACTAAGCAGGAGGTGTCTGTTGGAATATGCCCGCTGACACGAACTAGTTAATAGCACTGTTGATGAAGTATAGGCCTATTGGGTCACACGCCAAGTATTGATTCCAGCAACACGATGAAGCAAAAGAGAGAGAAAAGGCCAAAATGGGTTTTGGCAGGATGGTACACGGGCCGTGTTGTTGAACATGGGCCGTGTCCAGCCCAACTAGCACGGGGCGTTTTGGCCCAAGTAGAGACCTTGTGCTTTGGGCCTACACAGCCGTGTAGATGAACACGGGCCGTGTTGGGTCTGTTAGACACGAGCTAACTTGGCCGAATTTAGGTCGTGCGCTTTGGGCCTACACGGCCGTGTTGATGAACACGGGCCGTGTATGTGCTTTGTAACAGCAGAATTGATTAGCTTTAATACTCATTTTAATGGGGTTAAGTGGTATTCATTTTTGGACTACTCAAGGGCCACGAAAATACAGAGAGTTTTAATGTGAAGAACATGAGTTAGAACATATGAACTCTTAAGATTATTCTCTCTAATGATCATCACTTTGTGATCAAGTTTTGATGCACTAAAGTGTTATTTGTTCTTGTATTGTGTTGTTTTGGTGGCTACACCAACTTACTAGCATTTGGGAATCAACACAACTTGGGGTGGAATTTACTAGAGAAATCCTAGCTTGGGTTTTTGAAGCTTGACTTGTTTGATTCTTGAAGCTTGACGAGAGGGAGATTGTGGTACTTGCATAGTGGTACATTCCTATCCATCTTGTTCTTATTTTAGTTGCAATTCCATGTCTAGATATTGGTCCATGGGAAGTGTTTGTTTGGTTAGCTTAATATTTTGTATTATATCTTGCTTCCGTTGCTACTCGATTATGCCAAACAAATACCTTGAGTGGTATTAGAGCCATATCTAACATGGCTTTGCACTAACGAGTCTAGAAAAAACATATGAATATTTTATACAAGAAAATTGTTTTCTTGAAAATTTTTCGTGTAGATTTTTGTGAGGCTAAAATTGATATATTTGTAGCCTACATAATAATCATATAAATTTTTTTATATTAGAAAATTGTTTTCAGAAATGGTTTTTGATGTAGATTCATGTTAGGCTAAAATTGGTATATTTGTAGCCCACCTAAGATGTTAGTTTTTACATCAAGTCTCAAAAACCATATAAGTATATTTGTATAAGAAAATTGTTTTCTTAAAAATTGGTTTTTCCATTGAGACTCTTGTTGTGCTAGAATAGATTTATTCGTAGTCGTGTTAATATATTTTAGTTTTATATTTATATATTTGTTGTAACTTGGCATGAAGTGTACACAAATATATACTTATAAATGTATATATGAATATGTGTCTCAAAAAATGTTTGGTACACTAATGCATATGTACAAGGATTGTCCTTTTGGTGCCTTTGATGTTTTGACAATCTTGACTAAAATATAGATATATATTTATATCATGGTTTTGTGTGGCACACCATGTTTCACTTATGTTGTTTTTGGTTAATTCGGTAACACGATATGCCCTTAGACTTATGTGTTGTGGTGGTTGATTGATTCGGTTTTTTGGTGGCCTGCGTGCCGTATTGATGTAAATATTTATTTATATATTTGTTGGTGCGGCTTGCAAGCCGTTTATTTTATTCCGTGTATTTGTATAAATAGTGTAGGAATACGACCTGCGTGTCGTTTATATATATATTCTATGTATTTGTAAATAGTATAGAATTAGAACCGGAGAAGTCAACGGGAGTCATTGTGATGACGTCCTAGCGAGAAGGAATCAACACGCTATTGGAGGTGTTGGATTCGGTGGGAGCTCACCCAACGAGACTTTACCTTGTCCTTAGGTTTTGGCCTCGTTTTCCCCGTTGTGGCTCACGGGGAAAACGCATAGGAATTTTGGGCATGTTACCGAATTATACATATATATATTTGCGTGGTTGTGTTTTATTTTTATATGCATGGATTAGGATTCGCATGCTAGACAATTTTTCTATTAAATTAAATAAAATACAACGTTTGTTAAAATGGTTAACAATCTCGCGCGAATAGAATTGACAAAGAAAATATAAACTTGGTATTATATTTAAGTAGTGCTTAAAATCGTTTTGACACTTACATTGTTAATTCACAAAAGGTTTTATAAACCGGAAACAAAATCCCGTTTTTTAAATGTAAATCACGCACCATCCGTAAGATAACACCACCCGAATCTAACGAAACAAGGATGATTGTCGAGCTAAGCACGAGTCATTCCTTGCGTAGTTGTGTGGAAGGTGAGTGGGGTAACTCGCAGGATTGGTTGTCGAGCTAAGCACGAGCCAATTGATGGTTGGGAGTGCCACCCGTGTGTCTTGTCGGACGGTTTACAATTTTAGTATATAATTCTTGATTAGTTGTCGAGCTAAACACGAGCTAAACAAAAAAATTATATATTAAGATTGGTGTAAGAAAGGGATCAAACATGCCAACCGACATAATGGATGTCAACGGATCTTGCAAGTGTCTAAGAGTTGTAATAGAGATTACAATTGGTAAAATCATTGCCGGCCTAAATAGCTTCGCCACGTGATCCGCGGCAAAACCGTCACGGTGCGAGGTGAAATAAGGTTCTTAGCCCTTGTTACGAATAATTGTTTTATCTAAAACTATGGGGTAATTATTTTTAACAAGATTTATCTAAACTAACCAAAACTCGTATTATTGTTATTTATAGATGTCAAGCCAAAACAACACAATGTCAAACATCTCACTTCGTGTGTTCCTAGAAAGGGAGAAACTCACGGGGGTGAATTTTATTGCGTGGTTTAGACAATTGAGAATTGTCCTACGCCATGAATCAAAGTTGCACATCCTTGAGGAACCCCTTTTGGAGCCACCTACTACCAACGCGACTTGGGCCGTCCGATACGGGTATGAAAAACGTATTGAGGACACGCATGATGTTGCCTGCCTCATGTTATCAACTATGAGCTCGGAGTTGTGAGAGCAGCTCAAGCACATGAGTGTGTACGATATGTTAAACAAGCTCCAGGACATGTTCCGACAGCAAGTTAGGCAGGAACACTATGAGTGTGTTAAAAGCCTAGTCGGTTGTAGGCTGTAGGAAGGCGGGAATGTTGGTCTTCACGTCTTTAAGATGAAGGCAAACGTGGACCAATTGGAGAGGTTAGGATTTCCTATTGGGAGAGAGCTCGCTGTGGATATTGTACTCCAGTCTCTGCCCGTATCATATGAACAGTTTGTCATAAACTATCATATGCAAGGATTCTAGAAGTCCTTAAGCGAATTGCATGACATGTTGAAGTCTGCGGAATCTGACATTGCCAAGCATAATTCCACCTCAACCACTCCTGCATTGGGCTTAAAGAAACAAAAGAAAAGGAAGAAGAAACCGACCCTAAAAGGAAAGGTTGGAGTTTCCAAGCCTATCCTTAATGTTGAGTCGAAGGACATAGAGAATGTGCCTCAAGATGAGACTCAAGAAAAGGTGGTTTGCTACTTCTGTGGAAGATTTGGAAATTGGGGCCGTCACGCTTGCCCTACCTGCCGTGAGGATATAAAACTTCTCAGGAAAGAGAGAGTTAACTTTCCATCTTCAGGTAGGTTCATGATTCATTGCTATTCTTCTATAAGCTAGGTTGTTGACCCGAGCGGATTGACTCACGTTTGTCACAAATTTGTTTGTTACAAAGTGTAGGTCCTTTGTTGAAAGAAAAGCATGAAGAACCGGATCTCGAACAAGGAAACCATGGTGATTGTCCTCCAAGAGAAGATAAGGAAACTTGATCTCGCTTTTGTCACCGGTTTATTTATTACTTTATTTTATTGCCCTGCGTGGCAAGTAACATCTCTTTGTATGCTCGCTTTAATTACGGTGAACAAAAATTTTGAAGTTTTAAGAATTGATGTTGAACCTTTTTAAACGTTATTTATTCAAGGTTTTATGTCATAGTTCATGTGTTGTTTTGCCCTGCGTGGCGTACAACTTTACATGTGGTGACAATGAGTTATTCTTAAAATAAGAAATTTATTATGAAAATCTATTGTGAGATATTTTTGTTCAAAATTTCCCATGTCATGGCATACACAAGGATTTGTTACAAGTAATAGAATATTCATGAATAATTGATTCTGAATCCAAAATAGTTTGGATGAGTTATATTTGTGTGATAATCAACTTAATCACATAAACAAGAAATATATCGCCTAGATCCATGTGGTTAGGATCTTGGAATAGTTTAGTCTCGGGCTAAACGCTTTGATGTTGATCTTGTTTATTAGGTTAAGATGATTATGAGATCCTTCGCTGGAGTTTGTGAGAGGATTATAAGCTTGTTGGATATTGATCACATTTTGTGGATAATCCTTTCAAGCATACCACAAAGAATAACGAAAGCTAAACTTCTTCGTCACTACCTTGGTGGTAGTAATGGCGAGACGTTTATTAGTTTACGCATATGTCTGAAACCTTGTTGGTGTTCAGGATTAGCAAAAACAACTTTAAGAGTCAATAGGGCATATAGATCAAGGTAATTAGATCTAGTTAAGATGCTAATATATCTATTATCTATATATTGGATGACCATATAGTGAATTGTAGAATTTTTTCACAATTCATATCCTACTAAGACGCATTGGTACATGGTGTCATGGAGTAGGGAACCGGGTGTTATTGGTCCGGTTTATGATGGGTCAAGAATGTGTATCCGATTTGTTGGGATATTCATTTTCCATTGTGACTAAGTCCTCAAATCCAAATTCAATTGATAGTCTAGTTAGCATTTATTGAGATACGACTAGAAAGGTTCTATGCTTGTTTATCTTATAGTTCGGAGTTATCCATTCTACATTTAGTGGGAGAAGGATAAACTTGAAATCGAGAAGTGCTAATACATTTGAGGAGTTCTTCTAAGTTTTAGTTATTTAACCTTTTGAGAACAATGTTTGTTGCTTAAAAGGGGAAGAAGAAAGAAACTAAAACTAGGGCATTCCAGTGGAAGAACGTGGAACTTAAATGAAGACTTGATGATAATACTAGCATATAATCTGATATCTTTGATCAGCATGGTTATGTTGGTAAGCCTGACTAAGAATCATTACTTTTTTTAATTCTAATAAGGGTCATATAGAGCCAAAGAGATATGGATTTCTCATATCTAAGTGGCAATGACTTGATGGTGAGTCATGTTGAGTTCGCCACTTCGCCACCTATCGGAAGACATAGTGGATCCAGAATTCGCTAAAAATAAAAGAAGTAAATGATAAAGAGATGCAATCCATTTGGAATGTCCAAGTGCTTGACATGACTTGATCCCATACCTAGGTGTATACCAAGGTGGTAGTGATGGGATTAACATGGATGGAATTGTAGACAACTTCAAATACCTACTAGTGGTAAAGTTTTTCATGGTGGTTATGGAGAAACTTGTCCTACTGTCTATGTTGAAGAATGTTTAATACTCGTGGATATTAATGACCGCGTTTCATCATGAAACAATAGGATTAGGAAGTGCTTATAACACTCTCTGAGGGTCTTAATATACGTCTGTAGTATCCGAATTATGTCTACAAAAGTGGATAAGACCACTTCGGCCTTATCCTTGGCCTTATTCTTGCATCTTGAAAGAAAGATATCTTTGCTTAATATTAGAAGATCATAGTGATGAGTTTTCTAAAAGCATAGATAAAATCCTTTTACGTATGTCAGGGCTAGTGGGAGCTTTGTTGTATTCCTAGTGTTAAATGTCTATGGAAGATAATGTCCCGATATTAGGTTATCTACAAACCTAATTGAGGAATTACTGCTTCATAGGGGCATTTAAGAGATACAAAATTGGATAGTATTTAGTTCAAGAAATATAGAAATATGTTCTTGATGTTTGACGACTTGAATAGGCTGGGAGTAAGTAGTTACTCTAATGCAAGTTTCTACTAGGATAACTGTTGATCTTTGATCAAAGTTGATGATCCTAACTTGTGGTGTTGTTTGTAGATTCTTAAAGTATCACTAAACTTATTTTGGGTTTTTGAGACAATGACTGTGTGATTACTTTAAATTTTTGAAAAGTAAGATCTCTTTGATGCATACTTTTGAAGTAGTCTTGTCAAAAGAGATATAATTGAATAACAAAAGAACTTGTGGATGTTGTGGGACAAATCCACTAGTTAGGCCGTTGTTATAGACTAGTGGTGTTTGTCATACTAGGTCCATTAGCATGTTTAATGCGTATAACTTGGCTTGAATATGTTTTGGTTTATGTTTGATTTGTACTTATATTTTGGGGACATTAAGCAATATTGCAATTCATACCATATCGATTATTAAATTGATATTTAATAATACACCAAAGGCGAGTATTTTATGAATCCTTATTGTGTTCCATCTTAGCATGTTTAAACACTTCCGAGAATGTTTATCATTCAAATATCTCCACAATCGGTTATACTTTATGGGAAGGAAGTATAAATTAAGATTGAGGTAAAGAGTTTGTTTTGTTAAACGTGATTCTTGCCTATACTTGAAAGGGGTTTCAAGTGATTGGAGGACCCGCACTCGAGTTCGCTTCATGGTTCTAGTCATAAGAAACTCGGGATGATGATGATGTTTCATCTTTAAACTAGAGATGCATGTGATTCCAAAGCATAGGTCTGCTTTGCTTTGATCGTTTTTTAACGCGGTCCGTAACTGGTCGTTATAAGGGAGATGATTGGGTAGAGTATTATCTGTGTGGTGGGACTATGTAGTCGAAAGGAATTTGTTCCTCTATGTATAGAGAAGATATCCATGGGCCCCTCGATGATTGAGTGCTGACGTTCATATGCATGGCCGTGCTCAAGTTATATTGATGATGGATCAATGTTAACTTGGTTTGTTGGTCACCACTAATCTACAATCGAGAAACATAATCGTGAACGATCTGAAGGTTGACTTTATTCCATGCCTTGTGTTCACATAGGATATCGTGAACAAAGGGATGTATATGTTCATTTATCTTTAGGAAAATCATTTTATGATTGGGATCTTGTCAAGAGTGGCATACCCTATACTGACTTGGGAGCATAGATGTCTTGTTAGAGGCCGCTCTATGTTTGTGTTATTTTTCGTAGTCGTGCTACGTGCAAGTGGGAGTCTGTTGGAATATGCCCGCTGACACGAACGAGTTAATAGCATTGCTGATGACGTATAGGCCTATTGGGTCACACGACAAGTATTGATTCCGACAACATGATCAAGCAAAAGAGAGAGAAAAGGCCAAAATGGGTTTTGGCAGGATGGTACACGGGCCGTGTTGTTGAACACGGGCCGTGTCCAGCCCAACTAGAACGGGGCGTTTTGGCCCAAGTAGAGACCGTGTGCTTTGGGCCTACACAGCCGTGTAGATGAACACGGGCCGTGTTGGGTCTGTTAGACACGAGCTAACTTGGCCGAATTTAGGTCGTGCGCTTTGGGCCTACACGGCCGTGTTGATGAACACGGGCCGTGTATGTGCTTTGTAACAGCAGAATTGATTAGCTTTAATACTCATTTTAATGGGGTTAAGTGGTATTCATTTTTGGACTACTCAAGGGCCACGAAAATACAGAGAGTTTTAGTGTGAAGAAAATGAGTTAGAACATATGAACTCTTAAGATTATTCTCTCTAATGATCATCACTTTGTGATCAAGTTTTGATGCACTAAAGTGTTATTTGTTCTTGTATTGTGTTGTTTTGGTGGCTACACCAACTTACTAGCATTTGGGAATCAACACAACTTGGGGTGGAATTTACTAGAGAAATCCTAGCTTGGGTTTTTGAAGCTTGACTTGTTTGATTCTTGAAGCTTGACGAGAGGGAGATTGTGGTACTTGCATAGTGGTACATTCCTATCCATCTTGTTATTATTTTAGTTGCAATTCCATGTCTAGATATTGGTCCATGGGAAGTGTTTGTTTGGTTAGCTTAATATTTAGTATTATATCTTGCTTCCGTTGCTACTCGATTATGCCAAACAAATACCTTCAGTGTCAAGCTTTGAGCCCATAAACATAAGTTTACCACATGCATGCATACGTACATACATAATTAGATATCACTTAACTTAATTAATATAAGAGTTAACTTAAGCAAATTCAATATTAATAGATAAGTAAACACTTAATAAATTAATAATTCAAGTGTAGACATACCGAAGCCTACGCAACTACTAGGCGCAAACACAAGATGTTACAAATCCTCCTCCTTAAAAGAATTCCGTCCTCGGAATCTATTCGTTTACAAACAATCGAGGGTAACGAGCCTTCATATCCACCTCAGTTTCCCATGTTAAATCTAAACCCAAACTATGTCTCCACTTAACCAATACCGCCGGAATCTATTTCTTATGCAGTTTAGTCACTTTCCAATCTAGTAGTTCAAAGGGTTCTTCCACTATATTCTTGCTTGAATCCACTTTAAGATCTTGTAAAGGAAGTATCTGACTCTCATCCTCCACTTTACATTTCCACAAGTAACAAACGTTAAACGTGTTGTGAATACCTGATAATTCCGCAGGAAGATCAAGAGTAACCGTTTGATCATTAACCACCCTTTGGACACGAAACGGCCCAATATAACGAGGAGCTAGCTTTCCCCTCTTCCCAAAACGGATAACCCCCTTTCAAGGAGAAACCTTCAAATAAACCAATTCACCCCCAATAAAAAAAACAGATCTACGACGTGGATCCGCATACATCTTTTGTCGATCTCTCACAGCTTTCAACTTTTCTCGCGCAATAGTCACTTTATCTGCGGTGATCTGTACAATATCAGGCCCTGCATACTGTTTCTCACCCGCCTCTACCAACACGTAGGAGTACGGAAGCGATGCCCATATAACATCTCATAAGGTGGCATACCAATACTCGAATGATAAGAATTATTGTATGCAAATTCAATCAATGGCAGGTGGGAATCCCAAGAACCTCCATGCTCCAACACACATGCATGCAGCATATCCTCAAGTGTCTGAATTGTTCGTTCAGTTTGCCCGTCTATCTGAGGATGATAAGCTGTACTCAAACTAACACGTGTACCCAACTCCCGCTGTAAACTATTCCAGAAATTAGACACAACCCTGGAAACTCTATCTGATACAATCGAAAGTGGTATACCATGTTGGGAAACAATCTCATCAATATACAACTGAGCCAACTTGCTGAGTGATGCTGTTTCACTTGTAGCCAAGAAGTGAGCACTCTTGGTTAATCTATCAACTATCACCCAAATCATATCATGATTCCTTTGCGTACGTGGAAGTTTAGTTACGAAATCCATCGTTATGTGCTCCCACTTCCATTCTAGAATGTTCAACTGTTTCAATGATGCATAGGGTTTCTAGTGCTCTGCCTTAACCTGTGCACAACAAACTATGCAACGTTTGTCTTCATCGTAGGCCACCAATATAGCACTTTCAAATCGTTATACGTTTTACTATTCTAGTTCCCTTGCGACTCAAAGCATTGGCTTCCACGTTGGCTTTCCCGGGATGATGACGAATTTAACAATCATAATCTTTAACAAGTTCTAGCCATCTTCTCTGTCGCATATTGAGTTCTTTCTATGAAAGCACATACTGTAGGTTTTGTGATTAGTACATACAACGCATCTTGTACCGTAAAGATAATGTCTCCATAATTTTAACGCAAAAACCACAGCTGCAAGCTCTAATCATGGGTTGGATAGTTATTCTCATGAGGTTTCAACTGACGAGAAGCATACGCAATAAGTCTATCCCGCTGCATTAATACACAACCCAACCCTGCAAATGACGCATCACAGTAAACGATGAAGTCATTTGAGCCATCCGGTAGAGCAAGAATAGGAGCCTGACATAAAAGTTGTTTCAACGTCTGAAAGCTCTTTCCTGTTCACCATTCCACTTAAAGGGAACCTCCTTGCGGGTTAAATTAGTCATGGGATTCGCAATTTTAGAAAAGTCTTTAATAAACCGACGATAATAACCTGCCAATCCCAAGAAGCTTTTAATCTCAGAAGGCGACTTCGGAGCATCCCAATGCATCACAGCTTCTACTTTCGCCAGATCAACTTTAACCCCATCCTTGCAAATGACATGCCCTAGAAAATGTACTTCTCGCATCCAGAATTCACATTTCGAGTACTTGGCATACAATTGCTCTCGTTTCAAAGTCTCAAGAACTTGTCTCAAATGTATCTTGTGATCAGTTTCGGATTTAGAATAAAACAGAATGTCGTCAATAAATACAATCACAGATTTATCCAAAAACGGTCGACAAACCCGATTCATCAAATCCATAAACACAGCAGGTGCATTAGTCAAACCGAACGGCATGACTAAGAATTCGTAATGACCATACCGGGTATGGAAAGCAGTTTTGGCAACATCTTCGTCAGAAACTCGTACTTGGTGATAACCCGATCTCAGATCAACCTTAGAAAAATAAGAGGCACCCTGTAACTGATCAAACAAATCATCAATCCTGGGTAGGGGGTATTTATTCTTGACTTTCCTCTTGTTCAATTCTATATAATCAATACACATTCGCAGAGTACCATCCTTCTTTTTCACAAACAAGACTGGTGCACCCCACGGCGATGAACTCGGACGAATAAAACCCCGATCTAGAAGTACTAAATCTACGTCATCATCTCTCTAATCTAATAAGGAGCCAATCTATAAGGAGATTTTGCCACTGGATTAGAACTTGGTATCAAATCAATCTTGCACTCCACCTCTCGAACTGGAGGTAACCCAGGTAACTCATCCAGAAATACTTCAGGATAATCAGATACTACTCGTACATCAGTAACTGCCCGCTTTTCCTTTCTAGCATCAATAGCATATGCCAGAAAACATTCGCGTCCCTTACTCAAGGATTCTTAGCTTTCAATAAAGATTTAATAGGAAACGCAAACTTATTTCTTTCTCCTTGAGCCACCACATGCGACCCATTAGACAACGGAAAAGAAATCAATTTTCTATGGCATTTAATGCTCGCTCAATGCTTACTCAACCAGTCCATCCCCAAAACCACATCAAAAGCAGTTTTTGGCATTGACAGGAACGACACTGGGAAGCATCTACCATCAATATCAATTTCTGCCGATTATCAAGTGAGGAAGTTATCTTTAATGACTAATCCTCATCTACACCCACGTATACTAAGTACTAAGCAGGAGGTGTCAATCTTTGAGCCCATAAACACATTTTTACCACATGCATGCATACGTACATACATAATTAGATATCACTTAACTTAATTAATATAACAATTAACTTAAGCAAATTCAATATTAATAGATAAGTAAACACTTAATAAATTAATAATTCAAGTGTAGACATACCGAAGCCTACGCAACTACGAGGCACAAACACAGGATGTTACAAAGGGTAAAGCTTCGGTTTGACTACATTTTGATAAACTTTTTAGAAACAATTAACGTCCGGTTTGTAAATGGCAAGTTTTGGTTTTAAACTTGTGAGAGTACATATGTGAGTATCTTTTGATACATCAGATTTTCAAGCAAATTACGCTTCTACTTTTGTGTTAAATTTAAGATGTGAATATTTATATGTGGTTTTATTTCAAATATCAATTTTATGGAAATTGGGACGTTATAGAAAGTTTATCCATAGTGTGTGTATATGTGTGTGGGTTTTCATTGAGAAGAAAACCATGAACTTGAAATTTCAAAGAAAAGATTTTGTAGTTGATAATTCAAACCAAAGGTTAGTTTATGATCCTTACATGTTATTGATTATCTGGATATATTTCTAATAGTGTTTTATGAAGCTTTCATGAGGAACACCATTGATGGGTTATGAAGAAAAATTGATGAAATGGGTTTTGAATGTTTTGATGTTATACATGAACTTGATGAGTTCTAGATACTTGTTGGTATGATATATGAAGTATAAACATGTTTTAAATGAGTTTTAGTAAGTTCGTATGACTGGATATGGAGATTATGGAGGTTTATGTCGGCTGGATATTGAAGAAGAAGAAGAGAATGTTGCAAACATGGTCGCGACGCGACGCGTCCCATGAAATTCGACAAAATGAATTCCGATGATCCCGAAATCTGTTTCTTATTAACCGTAAACCCAAAATCCGACAAAGCTAATTCCGATACATGAAATCCGACCTGTTGAAATCCGACGATGGAAATCCGTTGTGTTGAAATCCGATACACCTGAAATCCGATGGCGACGCGACACGTCGGCTTGTTGGACGCGACGCGTCCGAGTGATTTTCTAGATTTGAAGTTTTGGTTGCTGATTCGATTATGTGGCATATTATATGTTTATTTATGTGGGATCTTAACCTATTGATAATGGATATGTTTGATGTGTATATATATATATATATCTATGTATATATATGTGTGTGTGGGTATATATATTTGAATTGAGGACTGATTGTTATATAGTTGTGTTCTTAGGAACTGTGAAGACTTAGTGATATTAGGCAACTGAGCAAACGCGATTGAGGACTGAGGTGAGTAGAAGTTTAATCACAAGTGGTAATGGTGGTAACTGTTACGAGTCGCTTGATTTAAAGATTGTTGTGTTTGATATGCGATGATAGATTGTCGTTTCTGATAAGCGATGATAGACTGTTGAGTCTGATATGCTAGGATAGACTGTTTAGCTTTGATATGCCATGATAGACTTTAGTCTAATAATTGTTGATCAAGAGTCGTATGATTGCATACATGTTATTATGTGGTTAATTTGTGCTATTTGTTTGTGGTTGGATGTGTATCTAGATTTGTTTGAGCATCAACTTCTGTTGTAAAGGGCTGGAGGTAACTAGCCGCTATTTGAAAAGGGCTAGGAGCGATCAGCTTCTGTGAAAGGGCTGGTTAGGGTCAGCTGCTGTTGAAAGAGCTGGGCTCGTCTACGGTTGGTTGAATAGTGGTAGTCCTACTGATGCATGCGTTGTATCAGAGGGGAATTTCACTGTGCCGATCGGCAGAGGGCTATCGGTAAACCTTTGCTTTGGCCCGCATTGGTTGTAGGTTCGGCAGAACCGCCGGTACTCAAGCTTTGAGAAAGTGATGAATTGACGGATTGTTGGTGACTATTGTTCGGATGTTCAGTTGTGAACTGTTGTTGTTGTTGATAGCTTGTTTGTAGCTTCCATTCACTTAGCTTAGTACTAATTCCCCACGGTTGATTGCTTTTTTGCAGGTTTGCTAAGTTTTGCTGTTTAGCTGTGTTTGTAAGGAAGGGGAATTCGACTAACGCTCTGATATTGTGTTTTGAGAAGAGAGGAGCCGTGTTTTATAAATATTTTGTAACACATGTTGTTGTTTTATTTTGTAAATGGTACTTTGTACTATGTGGATGTTTGTTCAAATGAAATTAGTATACGCTTCAGCAGTGATTTTTAAAAAAATGGCTTAAGGTTTTCGGCATTATATTAAAGATGTGAAGAATGATACTCGGAACAAAAGGATTCAAGTCCTAGTTGAAGTCCAAGCTAACCTCCTATGCAATCCCTTTGTACTAGCAAACTCCTTGAGCTTACAAACAATTCTAGATCACGAAGAACATCCCTGGAATGATATATGCACAACAACACTTGCTATATTCTTACTACACTTTTGTATGAGATATGTATGTAAGGTACTTGTCTTGCAAAAAATTAACCGAGAGTGTTAGAGGAGGTGAATGGAGCCTCTTATATAAACAAAAGGTGCATCTAGAACTAGGATACAAGCTATCACCTTCATTGGACCACAAGATAGTCTAATAAAATAAAAGTGTCACTTGAAGTTCTGCCTTCACGACCCCTCACGCGTTGTCATGAGCCGTGAAGCCCAAGGGTATCACGAGTCGTGCCGCCCGGAAGGCACTCATGCAGGCGCGGTGTTTCACAACCTTTGACGTATCCTTCACGGTCGTGAAGCCTAGGTTAGATTGAATTTCACCCTTTTGACCCATTTCTCTTATAGAAGGTTGTCGGGATTGAAACTTGGCGTGTGACCCAATAGGCCCGCGCTTTATCGGCAGTGATACCGGCCTACGTGTGTCAGTGGGGGCAGATTCCAACAAACTTTTCTAAATGCGAGTTCTGGCTTAAGGAAGTACATTTCTTGGTTCATGTTATTTGTAATGAAGGTGTTAAAGTTGACCCAACGAAGATAGAAGCTGTTATGAATTGGGAAACTCCTCAAAATCCTTTAGGGATAACAAGTTTCTGGTCTTGCTCGGTACTATAGACGGTTCATTCAGAATTTTTCTAAACTTGCAGGTCCATTGACTAAATTGATCCGCAAGGATGTTGCTTATATATGGACCGATGAACAAGAAAAAGCATTTTAGACTCTGAAGCAATTGTTATGTCAAGCTCCTATTCTAACATTGCCTAATGGGTGGGAAGACTTTATTGTCTACTGTGATGCTTCGTATGTAGGTCTAGGTTGCGTTCTGAAGCAACGAGTCAAGGTGATGGCATACGCTTCGCATCAATTGAAGCCAAATGAAAAAAAATATCCAAGCCATGTCCTGGAACTTGTAGTTGTGTTATTTGCTTTGAACCTATGGCGATATTACTTGTATGGCACCAAATGTGTTGTATGCATGGATCATAAGAGTCTTCAATACGTGTTCACACAAAAAGAACTTAACATGAGACAACGGCGTTGGTTAGAGTTGCTTAAAGGCTACGACTGCAAAATCAAGTATCATCCCGGAAAGGCAGATGTTGTAGCTAATGCATTGAGTCAAAAAAACTCTTCTAGAGCAGTTAGATTCATGAAACTCATTGTAGTATATGATATTATTGCTCAGCTTAAGGAAGCATAACAAGAACCATTGCCAGAAGTTAACCTTAAAGATGAGACAATGACTAAATTGTCTAAACAGTTAGAAGAAGATAGTCGGGGTTTGAAGACATTTCAATCCTGAATCTGGGTACCAAATCTTTCTAGTAATTGAGAGACAATCCTATATGAGGCGCATAAATCAAGATTGTCTGTTCATCCCGGAAGCACCGAGATGTACCAAGACTTGAAAGCTTTGTATTGGTGGCCTACACTGAAGCGTGACATAGCTTCATTTGTAGACAAATGCCAAATCTGCGCCCATGTTAAAACTGAACACCAAAAGCCTTATGGTAATTTGCAGCAGTTAGAGATCCCGAAGTGAAAATGGGATCATATTACCATGGACTTTATAACCAAGTTATCCCGGATTTTGTATGGAGCAAGACATGATCTAGGTTATTGTTGATCATCTTACCAAAAATGCTCATTTTCTCGCGACTAATGAATGTGCACCTATGAACGTTTGGCTCAACTCCACGTCATGGTGTTCCTCTATCTATTGTTTCAGATGAGGATGCACGATTCACATCGAATTTCTAGAATAGTCTTCAGCGTAATCTTGGTACGCAGGTTAATCTAAGCATAGCATATCATCCTCAAACCGACGGTCGGTCCGAAAGGACTATTCAAACTCTTGAAGATATGCTTGAGGCTTATATACTGAATTCGGTGGTTCTAGGGATACTCACCTACCGTTGATTGAATTTGCCTATAATAACTCTAATCACTTGAGTATAGGCATGTCACCCTATGAAATGTTGTACGGTAGTTGATGTTGTACTCCTATTTGTTGGTTAGAACCTGTAGAGAAACAATATGTAGGTCCTGATATTGTTCAAATGATTGCTAACAAAGTAAAGAACAAATACAGGTGAAAATGATGAGTTTGATACATGATCATGGAGTATGCAAACATCATGTAATATCAAGTCTTATACATGATCAAAAGGTGATCAAACGTAGAGCATCTACATGTGTCACTTCTTTTGCACTATTAACCTAATAATGGGTAAGTTATTAAACATGCAATGATAAAATTAATTTTACACTTGAGAAATACCCTCATGTCTAGTGTCGTCAACATCTTTCACACTTGCAACTGATTTTTCGTCTACATTATCCTCTTTTTGAACATCGGGTTGTTTAGCTTTCAAATTTTGATTTTCAACTACTTTATCATTGACTTCTACATTGATAAATTTTCCATCATATTTAATAGTTCTCCTGAATGCTTCCATCAGTCTCCCACTTCACCTTAAAGGTTCATCCACTAAGATTTTCTGAAATAGATGTAAGTTTCAACATATTTTGCATTTCAAAAAACAAAATCATGAACGGAATTCTTACTCTCGGCAAGAAATATAAGTTCTTCACCTCAATTCTTCTTCTAAAAACCTAATGCATGTTGGATGGAATCTAATTTCTTTTGCCGAAACTACTAATACTTGGTGAATGATTTCCTTTTCGCAGTTTGTTTTATCAATTTCAAAATATTCGGTTTGCGGAATTTTAGCTTTAAAAATGGATGTTTGATTGTTGGTATTGAAGTTTATTGTCCTTTTATGTATACAAAATGGCGGTAATACTTTATTTTTATTGATTAATTTTTAAATGCAATCCTAGCCATCATCTCTCTCTATAGCCATCCTCTCTCTCTCTCTCTATATATATATATATGTATGTATATGTATGTATACATACACACCCTTACTTTTAATATTTATTTTCTTAGACATTAAGGGTCCGTTTGGTTCGTGGAATGAATATGAAGGAATTGGAATTCACAGGAATTGGAATTCATAGGAATTGGAATTTGTGAAAAACTATATCTTGTTTGGTTAGTAAAATCCAGAATTGGAATCTAACAAAAAATAAATTAATTCAATATGTATAAACCAAAATAAATTATATTTTGGCGGCGGTGGTAGTGGTGACGGTGGATGTGGCGATGTCGCCGGTGGTGGCAGTAGCGGTGGTGGTGGTGGTGTCGGCGGCGGCGACGATGGTGGTGACGGGGTGGCGGGGGGTGGTAATGACGGCATCCGTGACGTTGGTGGCGGGGACGGGTGGTGAGGGAGATAACGGGTGGCGGCGGCAGTTGGTAGATGGCGGTGGCGATAGCGATGGCGGTCGATGGTAGGGGTGGGGTGGTGGTGAGGGTGGGTAGGGGTCAGGTAGGGTAGGGTGGGGTAGGGTGGGTGGGTGGGGTCCGTGGGGTAGGGTGGGGTCGGGTAGGGTAGGGTGGGGGTGGGGTGGTGGCAGCGGGTGGGGTTGGAGACAACAATTATGTTTTGAGATTACTTATGAATTTGACGAATTCCATCCATTTGGAGAAGGAATTCCCAATTTCTTGATTTAAATAATTCATTGGAATGGTCAAATTCCATTCCATGAATTCCGCGAACCAAACACAAACAAGATTTAGGAATGCTCAATTCCAATTCCGTCTAATTCTATCCAATTCCAGCGAACCAAACGCCCCCTAAGTCCTTTTTATCAGGAAATTAAAGGATGTGTGTTGTAATGTCTACCATGAAACAAAATTCTCATATTTCCTAAGGGGAAATTAAACGTATATAACTAGAAGCACTTATGATAATTATATAAGTAAAAACATCAAAAATATATGCTTGTTAGAAACATACATCATAATATAATACCACTTTATAAGGACTATGACTATACATTTACGTTTACATTCACGTTCTTAATTATCACCCACCTTAAAAAAATGCGCCTTGTTTCTATTCATATCATAGTATTGATTTTTATGTTTACTTATAGTTTGGCCAACGGTTCCAGATGCTATGTTTGTTTTTTAAATTTAACCAATTACAATGTCATTCTCATTAAAAATATGTTTGTAATTTTCTAGTG
The DNA here is from genome assembly GCA_038502395.1 of Dittrichia graveolens. Lineage (NCBI taxonomy): Eukaryota > Viridiplantae > Streptophyta > Magnoliopsida > Asterales > Asteraceae > Dittrichia > Dittrichia graveolens. Next base: position 70,495,247 of record JARJIL010000004.1, on the reverse strand, counting down.
TGCTTGAGAGATGAAGCCAGTAATAACGCAAAGTCGCAAACTACCAATGAGCTATTAGTATATTTGATTGTAGCTATTAATTTAATAAATCAATATTAATTTTACAATTTTAACCATTTATTTATTTAAAACTAAAGATCTGTTTTGACTTTTAAAAGTTAAGATGATACAAATACATATTGAATATATTAAGTCCATTTATTTTAACATTTTGACTTATTATATAAATAGTGTGAGATATATTTAATAAGTTATAAAATGCTAAACATTATTTTTATATACAGGCTCTTACATTTTTTTGAGAACTATTTATATTACTTTTATTTTATATATTTTTAGTATTTAATATATAATACGGATTGTGATAAATTATATATTATAAATTCTATTATAAAATTAGTATTAAAATTTAGAAAACCTATTATATAAGTAATTAGATTTTAAAATATATTTTATATACTAATGATTATATATAATTCTTGGTGTTATTATCTTCATAAACCTTAAACATCGGTTTTGCCTAACCTGATTACATATATCATATTTACGCTTTATAACATTTTAAAATATCATATTTACTTTTTATAACATTTTAAAATATTATATTTAACCAAATTCTTAATTTTATCATTTTAAATTCTTTTTATTAAAACCAATAAATAGTTAAATTAAATGCCGCTAGCTGTAACAATAATGATCGATAGCTTATACAAGAAATACATTCACGTCTTTTTATATGATGATACCACGTTCCCGCTGTCATATATGTTCTCCTAGCATCGAATTTTTATAATTCTGATTTCTTTCATGTATGTTCTATAATTATTTCATGTCTTTTTTAATCTAATATTTAATATTTATCATTTTTTAAAACAAACTAGTGCATTTATCCGGGCATTTAATCTAGTACTTCTATATAATCGTTTCTTTGTCAAAGTATTTAATTTCCATGGTTTATCTGAATGAGATATATTCGTCTTTTTGTCAAAGTATTTTATTTCCATTGTTTATCGATCTATTCATCATTCATTAGCTATATGTGTTGGCCTTTAATTATCATTAACTTATTACTAGTTATGAATAATATTTTACTTGTAAGTAATTATATTTTTAGAACATATTTTACTAAGATTGTATGGGGCCTGCTCTAACACCACCGTGGGACATCGTCACACCGCCAACTTCAACCAGGGTGACAGTAGTTACTGCATGAAACACCCCTAAACAGCCCTATAAATATGTATGTAACACTGGAAAACCCAAGCTATTTTTTTTAAATACGCTGCGGAAGCTTTAATTAAACAAACTTGCTTTACATACAAAACGAATATGTACAAACCATTAACATCTGTTCATAATTAACAAAAACTACTGTCTTGGTGTTACAAACAAACTGGCTCGTTTCCATAAAATTCCAAACATATTAGAGTAGGGTCGAGCTTTCCTTCAACAACCACCAACAACTCACAAACCTGCAAAGCATCAACCGAGGGGAATTAGCATAAAGCTAAGTGAGCAGAAGCTAAACACAAATGCAAACATCAACGGTTAACATTCAATGCATGTAATCACACAATCAAGAAGACCAACGATTCGGCACACAACCTACAACCAATGTCAGCTAACGCAAATGTTTACCGATAGCCCTCTACTGAATTGGAATAGTGAAATTCCCCTATGATGCAACGCATGTATTAGTAAGACTATCATTGTTCAACCAACCAGTACACGAGCCCGGCCCAATTCCACACATAGCTGACTTCTCAAACGCAACTCAACATCATACCTCGAGCACGTATCGGCCCAATTCTTTGTGTTGATTCAACACGAACTCAGATATCTTGTATTACTGATTCCTCGTGATTAACGTCCACTCACCTCGTGATTCAACCATAATCTTTAAATGCCCTACCCTCAGTAGTGGGTGGGTTCTTTCTCTTTTGACCAAATGTTGAAGATGATCCTCCAGCCGTTCCCGCTACTGACCCTGATCCGGTTCTCTTGCCCACTGGGCATTCACCAACTCGGTGCCCCTCTTTTTGACAATTCCAATAAACGCTTCTCCGGAATCTGCGATTCTTTAAATCATGGCCAAACTGGCCACATTTTACGCATCGCAACGTATGTGGCGTACACTGACCGTTGTGATAAGACTTGCACCTACTACGCCACGGTGTCCGTTGAGTAGCCCCACCTGACACGGGCCTCCTATTCAGATCCCCTTGCCTAGTACCACTGTTGTGCCCTCCCTACCTCTGCTGGGTGTTATAGTGTTCAAACTTTGACTTCTGTTAGGAAATCCTCTCCTTGCTTAATCTATCTCTCGCAAGAATATCCACTTCAGCCGATTTGGCCTAAGTGAAATCCTGGGATAGTGTGCTGGCCCATCTGGTGACACTGCGATAGTTAGTGTGTAACGCTCCCACAAAATGAGCAATCTTTGATGCCTCATCTTGCACCCACTGATTCACAAATCTTAACTTTTCATTGAATTTCTTGATCAAGTCATCCACTAACATGTTCCCTGTCATCTGCAGATCGATGAACTCTTTCTTAATTTTAGAAATCTCAAAGAAACTACAGTATTGTTCGCTTAACTTTTCCTGGAATTGAGTCCATGTGATACTCTCCTGCCGTTGCTTAGTTAAATGGCCGGTAATCAAATCCCACCATACCATAGCATCCCCGTCGGCATTCTTGTAGCGTACTTCACCTTCAATTCATCCTCGCAATTGCAGGCGTCTAACACCTTAACCATGTCACGTGATACTCTGAAGGTTTGCAATCCAAAAATTGCTTGTATGTACAGGGTTGTTTGTATCCGGGAAACGCAAAAGGGTAAGCTCCCTGAGGTGCAAATGGATAATAACATGGTTGTTGCATCACCTGAGTTACCGGTGGTAGTGGTGCTGTTACTAGTGTAGTGGTTAATTGAGTTGGAACTAGGGTTAGTTCAGACTGAGTGTGTCTCTGTTGCGCCAAACTATGAACCAGGTTTCTTAAATCCAACAGCTCGTTCTCAAGTTTAAAAATGTACTCACTTTTGTCTTCCTCGTGAGCCTGACCAGATGTTCCTGCAACCTCTGTATTATCCCAGTTTTCGATCACGGGTGCTTCTGAAGTTGCGTGGGTCACAGGAGGAAAGACTGGGATCTCTCTGTCCGCCATATCTGTTACAATCACATCATCTCACAATTTATTAGCATAAACCATTAGTACACAAAATACTAACTACCACAAGCATCTCTTACTTACTCTAATTCCCCCCAAGGAAAGTTTTACCTGTCACGAGCCAAGATTTAGGAATGCAACACTCTAGCCATGCATGCATCTGCCGGATTTCAAGTCCCGGATATGATTGTCGGATTCTAGCTCTCGGATTTCACTTATCGGATTGGATAGGGTTAGATTGGGTCTCGGAATTCAAACCATCGGATTTGTCTTGTCGGATTCAAAGAATCCGCCAAAAAGCGTGGACACGTCACGTCACGTTGTACCCTGCATCATCTTCTCCAATTTTCTAGCCGACTCAAAGTTACAAAATTCCATTTCAAGCTCGGTTTTCAATCCCAAACACTTCTAAAACATGTATACAAACATCATGAACACTTTAAAATTCATCAAAACACCAAATCATATAAAACCCACTTATCAACTTTGAGCTTCAAGCTCTATTAATGGTGGTTATTCATGTAGCCATGGATTTCAACAGATAAATATATCAAAACGAACTATAACATGATATAAACACATACTAACTTTCTTTTTGAATTATCAAGCACAAATCCTTCACTTAGAAATTTCACGTTTTCAAACTTTTGAGAGGTTTCTTCACTTTGAAGCTAACTACACACACATACACCTTTTACACTATCATAATTATGAGCAGAGAATTCATATTTGCCTTATACACATATACGTACACATACATCATTCAAAACCCAAAGCATGAGGTGTACTTTGTTATCTTATTTAGTCACCTACACATTTACATGCATACATATTTCCATACATACATACATATCATGCATTTCTTACATACATACCACATAATTATATTAGACAACTTCCAGTAGCATACAAGTATATATATATATATATATATATATATATATATATATTCTCTCAATTATTAAATTTAAACCAATTAACTCAATTAGTCACATAATTAAATAGCAAATAAACACGTACCGCCAACCCACTAACAACTAGCCCGGGTTTGCGGATGTTACAAATCTCCCCTTCTCAAGAGGATTCCGTCCTCGGATTCCCTTCTCCTTCAAATAATTGAGGGTGTCTTTCTTTCATATCCACCTCAGTCTCCCAAGTCAAATCAGAACCTAATCTGTGCTTCCACTTGACTAACACCATCGGAATCTGCTTCTTGCGGAGCTTGGTCACCTTACGATCCAATAGTTCAATAGGTTCTTCTATCAATATTTTCTTCGAGTCTACTTTCAACTCATGTACTGGGAGAATCTGATTTTCATCTTCAACGTTGCATTTCCTTAGATAACAAACGTTGAATGTATCATGAATACCTGCAAGTTTTGTTGGAGATCCAATGTAACCGTCTGGTCATTCACTATTTGACGAATGTGGAAAGGACCAATAAAATGAAGAGCGAACTTCCCTCGTTTGCCGAAACGAATCACGCCTTTCCACGGAGAGACTTTCTGATATACTAACTCACCCACATCAAATGATACCGGACGACGTCGCGGATCAGCATACATCTTCTGCCTATTCCTGGCAGCTTTCAATTTCTCTCTTTCAATAGCAACCTTATCAGCAGTCAACTAAACAATCTCTGGCCCTGCAAACTGTTTCTCATCGACCTCTAACCAACATATCAGAGTACGGCAGTGATGACAGTACAACATTTCATACGGAGGCATTCCAATACTGGAGTGGTAAAAATTATTATACGCAAACTCTATCAACGGCAGGTGTGAATCCCAAGATCCACCATACTCAATTACACAGGCACGTAACATATCTTTCAGTGTTTGTATTGTTCGTTCAGTCTAACCATCGGTCTGGGATGATAAGCAGTACTCAAGTTAATCTTTGTCCCCAACTCTCTCTGTAAACTCCTCCAGAAGTTAGAAACAAACCTGGAGTCTCTGTCAGATACTATTGATAATGGTATACCTTGCCTCGCAACAATCTCATCAATATATAGTTGTGCCACTTACACAAGGAAGCCGTCTCACAAGTAGCCAGGAAATGAGCACTTTTTGTAAATGATCCACTATCACCCAAATCATGTCATGATTCTTCTGAGTCCTCAGAACAAAATCCATCGTTATGTGTTCCCACTTCTACTCTGGAATCTCCAACTGTTTCAATGACCCATAAGGCTTCTGATGTTCTGCCTTTACTTGTGCACATATATGACAAGATTCCACGAAATGTGCCATATCCGATTTCATCGTTGGCCACCAGTAAAGCACTTTCAGGTCGTTATACATTTTAGTGCTTCCTGGGTGTACAGACAGTCTCGATTTATGTGCTTCAGTTAGAATCAACTTTCTCAACTCTCCAAGCATAGGCACCCAAACACGGGTCTTATATACTTTCAATCCATGAGAGTCATCATTCAGTTCCTCTTTTAGTTTCTTCATTAATTCAGCCTTCTAATTCTCTTCTTTCAAAGCTTCCAACTGTGCAAAATTTAGTCTATCCACTAAATCTAGGACTATTTCGATACGCATGAATTTGATAGGACTTTCAGTTCCCTTGCGACTTAAGACATCTGCCACCACATTTGCCTTCCCAGGGTGGTATATAATCTCACAATCATAATCTTTTATCAGTTCCACCCATCGCCTCTATCTCATGTTCAATTCTTTCTGTGTAAACACGTACTATGATCAGTGAAGATTACGCATTTGGTACCATATAAGTAGTGCCTCCATAGTTTTAACGCAAATACAACAACTTCTAGCTCCGAGTCGCGAGTCGGGTAATTCTTTTCATGGGGTTTCAACTGCCTTGAAGCATACGCAATCACCCGATCTCTCTGCATTAATACACATACTAATCAAGCAAACGACGCATCTCAATACACAATGAAATCGTCTGATCCACTTGGCAAAGTAAGGATGGGAGCCTGGCATAACAACTACTTTAATGTCTGAAAAGCTTTATCCTGAACATCACTCCACACAAACTTCACATCTTTCAGAGTCAACTTAGTCAACGGTCCCACAATCTTGGAGAAATCCTTGATAAATCTGTGGTAATACCCCGCCAATCCAAGAAAACTCTTTCTCTTAGAAGGTGTCTTTGGAGCGTTCCAATTCATAACTGCCTCTACCTTGGAAGGATCCACTTTCACTCCTTCACTGCAAATCATGTGCCCCAAGAACTAGACCTTTCTTAACCAGAATTCGCACTTTGAGAACTTTGCATACAAATGTTCTTTCTTTAGAGTCTCCAAAACCTGTCTCAAATGTTGTTCATGTTCCAACTCAGTCTTCGAATAAATTAGAATATCATCAATGAAAACAATCACAAATTCATCATGAAATGGTCGACAAACTCTGTTCATAAGACACATGAATATCGCAGGTGCATTAGTTAAACCGAACGGCTTAACTAAGAATTCGTAGTGACCATAACGCGTACGAAAGGCTGTCTTTGACAAATCTTCTTTAGATACATGTACCTTATGATAACCTGATCTAAAATAAATCTTACAAAAGAATGAAGCTCCCTGTAGCTGATCGAATAAGTCATCAATTCTGGGCAACGAATACTTATTCTTTATCGTTTTCTTGTTCAATTCATGGTAGTCGATACACATACGCAACGTACCATCTTTCTTCTTCACAAATAATACTGGCGCACCCCATGGAGACGAACTTGGACGAATAAACCCTTTATCCAACAGATCCTGAATCTGCGTCATCATCTCTCAAATCTCTGAAGGTGCCAATCTGTACGGAGACTTCGCCACTTGTCGAGATCTAGGGATCAAATCAACCTTGAACTCTACCTCACGAACTGGAGGCATTCCTGGCAATTCCTCTCGAAACACATCCGGGTATTCTGTTACCACCCGAATATCATTTATAGCTTGCTTTTCTTTCTTTCCGTCAATAACATACGCCATAAACGATTCACATCCTCTATTCAACACCTTCTTAGCCTTTAAGCACGAAATAATGGGAATAACACATCCTGCTTTCTCACCCCTTGCTACTACACGCGTGCCATCAGCCAACGGAAAGGAAATCAACTTCTTGTGACACTTAATACTAGCTTGATTCAAACTTAACCAGTCCATCCCAAGCACCACATCGAAACCAATAAGAGGCATAACAAGAAAATAGACAGGAAAACACACACCATCTATGTCAATTTTAGCTCCAGCCACAGCAGTCGTGACCGGAACCATCATGCCATCAGCTACTTCTATTTCTAAAGTATTTACAAGCTTAATAACAGGCATGTTCAGTTTATCACAGAATTCCACATAAACAAAGGAACGATTAGCTCCGGAATCAAACAAAACTCTAGCAGGGGTAGAGTTTATCAGAATCATACAAGTTATAACATCGGCAGTGGTAGTGGCGTCATCCACCGTCATTTTAAATGCCCTACCCTCAGTAGTGGGTGGGTTCTTTCTCTTTTGACCAAATGCTGAAGATGATCCCATAGCTGTTCCCGCTGCTGACCCTGATCCAGTTCTCTTGTCCACTGGGCATTCACTAACTCGGTGCCACTCTTTTTGATAATTCCAATAAACGCTTCTCGAGAATCTGCAGTTCTTTAAATCATGGCCAAACTGGCCACATTTTACGCATCGCAACGTCTGTAGTGTACACTGACCGTTGTGGTAAGACTTGCACCTACTACACCACGGTGTCCATTTAGTAGCCCTACCTAATGTGGGCCTTCTATTCTGATCTCCTTACCTAGTACCACTGTTGTGCCCTCCCTGCCTCTGCTGGGTGTTATAGTGTTCAAACTTTGACCTCTGTTAGGAAATCCTCTCCCTACTCAATCTATCTCTCGCAAGAATATCCCCTTTAGCCGATTTGGACTAAGTGAAATCCTACGATAGTGTGCTAGCCCATCTAGTAGCACTTCGGTATTTGGGGTGTAACGCTCCCACAAAATGAGCAATCTTTGATGCCTCATCTAGAACCCACTGATTCACAAATCTCAACTTTTCATTGAATTGCTTGATCAAGTCATCCACTAACATGTTCCCTGTCATCTGCAGATTGATGAACTCTTTCTTAATTTTAGAAATCTCAAAGAAACTACAGTATTGTTCGCTTAACTTCTCCTGGAATTGACACCAGGTGATACTCTCCTGCCGTTGCTCAGTAAAATGGCCGGTAATCAAATCCCACCATACCATAGCATCCCCCTTCGGCATTCTTGTAGCGTACTTCACCTTCAATTCATTCTCCCAATTGCAGGTGTCTAACACCTTAACCATCTCACGTAACCAGTTCAGGGTAACATTGGGATCGGAACTCCCTCGATACTCTGAAGGTTTGAAATCCAAAAATTTCTTGTATGTGATGGGTTGTTTGTATCCGGCAAATGCAAATGGGTAAGCTCCTTGAGGTGCTAACGGATAATAACATGGCTGTTGCATCATCTGAGTTACCGGTGGTAGTGGTGTTGTAACTGGTGTGGTGGTTAATTGAGTTGGAACCGGGGTTAGTTTAGGTTGAGTGTGTCTCTGTTGCTCCAAACTATGAACCAGGTTTCTTACATCCAACAGCTCGTTCTCAAGTTTAAAAATGTACTCACTTTTGTCTTCCTCGTGAGCCTAACCAGATGTTCCTGCAACCTCTGTATTATCCAAGTTTTCGATCACGGGTGCTTCTGAAGTTGCCTAGGTCACAGGAGGAAAGACTAGGATCTCTCTGTCAGCCATATCTGTTACAATCACATCATCTCACAATTCATTAGCATAAACCATTAGTACACAAAATACTAACTACCACAAGCATCTCTAACTCACTCCCCGAAGGAAAGTTTGTCCCGTCACGAGCCAAGATCTAGGAATGCAACACTCTAGCCATGCATGCATCGCTAAACCAAGGCTCTGATACCAAACCGTAACACCGAAAAACCCAAGCCATTTTTCTAAATACATTGCGGAAGCTTTAATTAAACAAGCTTACTTTACATATAAAACAAATATGTACAAACCATAAACTTTGTTCACTATTAACAAAAACTACTGTCTTGATGTTACAAAACAAACTGGCTCGTTTCAATAAAATTCAAAACATATAAGAGTAGGGTCGAGCTTTCCTTCAACAACCACCAACAACTCACAAACCTGCAAAGCATCAACGGAGGGGAATTAGCACAAAGCTTAGTGAGCAAAAGCTAAACAAAAATGCAAACATCAACAGACAACATCAAAGCATGTAATCACACAATCAAGAAGACCGGCGGTTCAGCGCAGAACCTACAACCAATGCCGGCCAAAGCAAAGGTTTACCGATAGCCCTCTACCGAATTGGCACAGTGAAATTCTCCTCTAATGCAACGCATGTATCAGTAAGACTACCACTGTTCAACCAACCAGTAGACGAGCCCAGCCCGATTCCACGCATAGCTGACTTCTCAAACACAACTCAATATCATACCTCGAGCACATATCGGCCAAATAGACATGCAACAGATATAATCAATCAACAATCAATAATCAGACTCAACGGTTCGTCAATCACATACGCATGCGTCACATCAATAACATCAACCATAATCTTTACCATCCAATATTAACATCCACTCACGTTGTGATTCAACACGAACTTAGATATCTTGTATTATTGAGTCATTGTGTTGCTTGAAAACACAGCAACAACGAAATCAGTCTCTAATATACAAATATATCTATCCACGTATATTATATTTCAATAATTCATAAACACAAAGTTTGATACTCAAAAGATAGCATACAAATCAATCAATCATCAAAGCAACAACAAACACAAGAATTCCTGAAAAACCGCGGACGCGTTGCATCCTACAATCCGACGTGGTCGCGTTGGCCCAAATGTCGGATTTCCGTATCATCGGATTTGAGAATCCGCCAGATTTCAAGTCCCGGATATGATTGTCAGATTCTAGCTCTCGGATTTCACTTGTCGGATTTGATAGGGTCGGATTTGGGTCTCGGAATTCAAACCATCGGATTTGTCTTGTTGGATTCAAAGAATCCGCCTAAAAGTGTGGACACGTCACGTCGCGTTGTACCCTGCATCATCTTCTCCAATTTTCTAGCCGACTCAAACTTACAAAATTCCATTTCAAGCTCCTCCTTAACAGAGAGTATGAATTCTTCTTTGCTCAGAAAAGTGAGAGTCTTACACAGATATACACCAGGTTCAACTACCTAGTTATAGACTTGAAAAGGGCAGACATAACCAAGAGCAACTTTGTTTTGGTGAACAAGTTTCTAGACTCCCTCCCTATAACATGGGATCACTTTGTCACTATTCTAAGACATAGTGAGAAGATAAAGGGAATGTCTCTGGTTGCTCACTATGATAACTTACTAAACCATGAGCAATCAGTCAAACAAAGGAAGTTGTCATCCAAGGAGATGAAGGAGGTCGTGAAAGCTGACCAAATGCCCTTTTATCAAGAGATACAAAGATGAGAAGCTTTGCAGCTATTGATTCTGGTTCTGATAAAGAAGGAGATGAAGTGGAGAGTGCTGGAGAAAGTGATGAGGAGAGTGGTTATGATGAGAGTAACCTGGAAGAGTTGGTTGAAGGTGTAGCAATGCTGGTTAAGAAGTTCAAACCTTTCAAGAAGGGAAAGGGTGTTAAGAGGATCAGCAAGAGGTCATCAAAGTTTGTTAAGCCCAAATCCACATTTGATGCCTCTACAGCAGAGTGTTATAAGTGTGGCAAGATTGGCCACATAGCCAGTGACTGTAAGTCCAAATATAACACTGGTTCTTCATCTGTGCAAAAGCAGGAGGGCAAAATTGATTATAAAGCCAAGTATAAGAAACTACTTGCTATTGTCCTTGACAAGAAGAAGAAGAAGAAAACCCAGGGCCAAGTTCTTGTGGCTAAAGAAGAAGATTGGGCAGAAGAAGATCTCTTCTCAGATGAAGATGAGGTGATCTCTGTTCAGTTTTGCATGATGGCCAACAACAATGATGGTAGTTCCTTTGATGAAGACATGAAAAGGCTGCAAAAGCTTGTTCAACTACCAACTGGAATCCTTCTTCTATGTATCAGGTTGGAAAATTTATTAACTATTATGATAATGAGAAGAATGCTATGTTTGATTTCCAGTCTGCTATTCAAAGAGAGAAGAAGCTAAAACTAGAAGTAGAATCACTAAAAGAAAAATTAATTCTTAAGGATGAGGAACTTAAGCAGATAACTATCTTAAATGATGAGCTAGCTAATCAAAAGATACTTAATGAGATCTTAGTAAAAGAAACTAGTGAAGAAACCAAACAGTTATTAACCTCCAAAAAGTAGTAAAGTCTTGGTGTGTATCTGCAAAAAAGACCACTCAGTGTGTCATAGAGCAGATACCCAAACAAGTACAAGCTATTATTGGTGGAAATTACTCTAAGGCTATTAACTATGTTGATTCTAACAAGAACCTTAATATCTTAGACAAAGCTGAAATTTTGCCACAAACTTTTCACAAAAATGTTAAAGGCAAAAGTGTGTTCACAAATAAGTTTGTTAGAAGCAAAAGTTCCCACTCAAAAGAATCAATTATTCCTTCTGTTGAATCATCCTCTAGTCAGATTTCAGTATGTAAAAAATCTAATAATCTAAAGTCAAAGGATGTGAGTAAAGGAAAGGAATCATTGGTTGAAACCTCAGAGACATTATGTTGTCAAACCTTGAAAACATATGACTTAAGTATTAGTATTTCACAAACTGAAGAATCATTAGCTAATACTACTCCATCGACTGATAGGTTAGTAGATGATAGATGCTCAGCTGATAACCTGTCAGTTGATAATAGCTCATCTTCTAAACAATCGGTTGATCTAGAAGTAATCAACTCTCTTTCAATAGAAGAAACTATGAGTAAAAAGAATGATGTTCACATTGTTCCCACTTCTGCCACTCCAAAGATTGGTCAAAAAAATTTTAAAAACAAAGATCAATCTAAGGTGCCTGTAAATAAAGACCTAAGAAATTTACAGGATAAGCTTTATAAGCTGAATGGTCAAGTTAGTCAAATGATGACTGATAAGAAAACTCATAGGCATTCAAACAATGTTGTTCAATGCTCCAAGGCCACAAAATCTCAAAAATGTTATAAATGTGGAAGCAAAGAGCATAAGGCATTTGAATGTTCTTTAGAAGGGAATTCAAGACAGCGGACTTGTAATGATAACACAGTCATTCCTCTCATACGTAAGAAACCTAAGATGAAGTGGAAAGCTAGGTGCATTCCACAGGGATCCACTAAATAGTGGATTCCTACTTGTGTCACTAACTCTTCTTTCATTCAATCTGTACAGGGTGTTGGTTCTTAGTTTCTTGACAATGGATGTTCAAGAGCCATGACAGGTAACAAGGATTTGCTCAGTAACTACAAGAAAGAGAAAGGTCAAAGGGTGACCTTTGGTGACAACAACTATGGGCAAACAAAAGACTATGGTGAACTTCATAATGGGAACCTCAAACTGTCCAAAGTTTCATATGTCAAAGGGCTGAAATACAATCTCATAAGCATAAGTCAATTGTGTGATGGAGATAATGAAGTCCACTTCACAAAGACAGGAGGCTCCATAATAAATAAAGTAGGTAATACAGTGTTTAGTGCCAAGAGAACCAAGGATGTGTATACACTTGACATGTCCTCTAGTGACCCTTCAAAGGAAACATGTTTGTACCCCAAGAATAATGAGGATACAAATTGGTTGTGGCACAAGAGGTTTTTCCACCTTAATTTCAAAAATATCAACAAGTTGAGCAATAGTGAACTAGTGTCAGGATTACCTTCTCTGACTTATCTTAAGCCTAAACCTTGCTCTGCTTGTGACAAGGGAAAGCAACATAAGTCATCATTTCCATCCAAGCAGGCCTTCTCAATTATAGAACCTTTCTATATGTTGCACATGGATCTCTTTGGTCCTGTTGCAACTTTTAGTATTGGTGGAAGTAAGTATGCTCTTGTATTGGTTGATGAATTCTCAAGATACACTTGGGTTTTCTTTCTTAAAGCAAAGAGTGAGGCTGCTGAAGAAATTATTTGTTTTATCAAGAAGATGGATGTGTTGAGTGGCAATCTGGTAAGGAGTCTTAGAAGTGATCATGGAACTGAATTCATAAATCAAACTCTGGAATCTTTTTGTGATGAGAAAGTGATATCTCAAAACTTCTCTACTCCAAGAACTCCACAACAAAATGGTGTAGCTGAAAGAAGAAATAGAACATTGATTGGAGCTGCCAGAACCATGTTGTGTGAAAGTGGGTTACCCTTTAATTTCTGGGCTGAGGCTGTAAGTTGTGTATGTTTCACACAGAACAGGTCCCTTATTATCAAGAGGCACAACAAAACTCCGTATGAAGTGCTCAAGGGAAGGAAACCAAGCATCAGCTTTGTGCATATTTTTGGTTGTAAGTGTTTCATACTCAATCGAAAGGATCAATTGCAGAAGTTTTCTCCTAAAGCTGATGAAGGAGTGTTTGTAGGTTACTCAGTGATTTCTAAAGCATACAGAGTATACAACCTCAGAACCAAAGTCATTGAAGAATCCATCAATGTAAGTTTCAATGAAAATGACTTTGTTACTTCCTGTTCTTCTAATCATGTTTCAGGTGAAGAGTTTAATGATCTCATGCAAACTTGAGAAGACACTCCAGAGTAAGTAGATCCCTCTCCACCAGCTGCTCATGATGTAGATGAACCTGTTCCTATCCAAATCTTTAACCGTGTACAATCATCCTCATCAAATCCTATACCTCTACTGAATCATGTGGAAAATGACTTAACATCATTGGATTCTAATTCCATATCCCACCTTCCCTCTTCAGTAGAGATACCCACAGATTGCAACCATGAAGTTATATCAGCCACTCAAAATGAACTCATTTCTACTACTGATAGCCAACATATAACTTCTTCTCCCCAAATCCAAATGAATCCCAATTCCCAAGCAATCCAAAAAGCCTTCAAAGACCTCAAGCACCATCCTTAGAATTTGGTGATAGGCAACATAGATGATCCAGTTAGAACAAGATCAAAAGCTTGCAACATCTGCTTGTATTCTGGATTTGTCTCAATGATTGAACCAAAGAAGGTTGATGAAGTTGTCGATGATCCCCACTGGGTGTCTGTCATGCAAGAGGAACAGGCAGAATTCAAAAGAAATAATTTATGGACTTTGGTACCTAAACCAAAGGATAAATCCATCATTGGAACAAAGTGGGTGTTCAGAAATAAGCTAGATGAAAATGGGCAAATCATAAGAAACAAAGCAAGGCTAGTGGCACAGGGGTATTGTCAAGAAAAATGTATTGATTTTGATGAAACCTTTGCCCCTGTTGCAAGATTGGAAGCTATCAGACTTTTCCTAGCCTATGCTGCCTTCAAAAACTTCAATGTGTTCCAAATGGATGTGAAGAGTGCATTTCTGAATAGAGATCTGAAAGAAGAGGTGTATGTGAAACAACCTCCTGGTTTTAAGGATTCAAGCTTACCTGATCATGTTTACTTTCTAAACAAAGCTTTATATGGTCTTAAGCAAGCTCCAAGAGCCTGGTATGATACCCTCTCTTCTTTTCCCATTAACAAAGGTTTTACAAGAGGATGCATTGATAGCACTTCATTTATAAGGAAGTACAAAGGTGATGTGATACTTGTGCAGATATATGTAAATGATATAATATTTGGTTCTATTAATTTGAAACTATGCAAAAAGTTTTCTAAACTCATGTCTGATAATTATTAGATGAGCATGATGGGTGAGTTAAACTATTTTCTCGGTTTGCAAATTAAACAAGAGGTTGATGGTATTTTCATTCATCAAACAAAGTATGTCAAAGATTTACTCAAGAAGTTTGATTTTGAAAATTGTTCTTCAATGAAAACACCTATGTCTACTTCTATCAAGTTAGGAAAGGATACTGATGGCAAATCAGTGAACATTACTACTTATGGAGGAATGATTGGGTCACTTTTATACGTCACTGCAAGTAGACCAGATATAATGTTTTCAACATGTGTCTGTGCAAGATATCAAGCAGATCCTAAGGAATCATATCTTGCTGCTTTTAAGAGAATATTCAGATTTCTTAAAGGAACTCATAATCTTGGTCTTTGGTACCCCAAAGACTCAGATTTTGAGTTAGTTAGATATTCTGATTCTGATTTTGCAGGGTGTACATTAGACAGAAAAAGTACTTCAGGTGGTTGTCAACTTCTATGAGGAAGATTGATTAGTTGGTCTAGTAAGAAACAGAATTCAGTGTCAACATCCACTGCAGAGGCAAAATACATTGCTGCAGGAAGCTGTTGTGCTCAAATTTTGTGGTTACAAAATCAACTACTTGACTTTGATGTGAAGTTTGAAGACACCCCAATTCTATGTGACAATACAAGTGCAATCTGCATCTCAAATAATCCAGTCATGCATTCAAAGACAAAGCATATTGAAATCAGACATCATTTTCTCATAGATAATGTGCAAAAGAAGAAGGTAACTTTGCACTACATCAACACTGATTTGCAACTTGCAGATTTATTCACAAAGCCATTAGATGAAGCAAGGTTCAATTTCCTAATATCCAACTAGGTATGCTTAATTTTTAGTTTAGAATAGTGGTAATTTAGTTAGTGTTAATTTATAAGTTTTGAAAATTATGGATCACTTATCTAAGCATCTCTAAGTTTTACTTAATCTGTGAAAATCGAGTAACTATGCTCAGCTGATACCAATCAGCTAATCAAACTTACTCAGCTGATCACCCTAAGATAAGAAGGAAATGCTCAACTAAGTACTTTCCTCAGCTGATACTCCAAATTTTCACTATCAGCTGATAGTTTCTCATCAGCTAATACCCCTTAGTTGATACATTTCTATGATCAGCTGATGGTTCAACACTTAATAAATTTTTCATTTTTTTCGTTCATTTAATGCTTTTTAACCCTAGTTATTTACCCCGTTTGTTAGATTTCTTTTTAATTTATTTTCCGTTAGAATTTTTGTCAGTATCTAACGATCTCTGTTAACTAACCTTCATAAATATGCCACATCCTCTCTCATTCACCTTTACCCATTCAAACTATCTAAATTCCCTCTCTCTCTCTACAAAGAACTACCCTAACTTCTCTCTCGATACTCACTGTTCATCATCCCTACCAAATGGCCACCTATATTCCAAACCCCGCTGTCAACCCTGGTGAGAATGTTGCACCCAACCAACCAATGAATATAACTCCAAACAACATTCTACTCTGCACCACCCTCCCTGCCTCACGAGAAAACCAAGGTTATGAGCCAATGGTTCAGTTTCTTTAGGCTCATCCTTTGTTCGATAGTCTCACTGTTGATCCACACTACATATACCCTACAATTATTGGTGAGGTATGGTACTCCGCAACCTACAACCTAAATGAAAACACCATCTACTGCACCCTAGCCCAAGGAAACTACCATCTCCAAATCACCACAGAAACACTTCACGAAGCCACTGGTATTCCTCAAACCGTTTTGCAAACCATCGCCTACAATGAACCTGTAGTGCATGGTCAAGTAAAAGTCTCTGCTTTTTCTCATCCGTGGAAGTATTTAGCCAACGTGGTCATACGTTGTTTTGGTCCAAAATCTGGAAGCCACCATCTCATCAATCAAACTGAGCTTCTGGTGCTCATGCACTAGTCTTTGGGGTAAACATCGACTTTACTCAAGTTATATTTTCTGATCTTATTGATAAAATCACTCAGAGCACAAACAAGAAATCATCAAGGTCTCAGGTGCCCTACATTCGATTCTTAAGCCTGATAGCTATGAGGGAGATTGGAGAAAATGATTATGTAGGCTTAACTGAACATCAAGAGCATATTCTTGTCCCTGCCGTGGGTGAAATGGTATTCCACTTTATTAAGGCAAACAGAGGTCCTCCAATCACTGCCTAAATGCAAGAGTTAATAGATGCTGCCAATGACAATGCTAATGCTAGTGATGATGATGATAATAATGATGATAATGATGGTGATGATGCTGAGGAAAGTCACACTGGCACTAATAATGAAGATGATGATGCTGGTGATGGTGATGCTGGTGAATTTACTCCTATTAGTCCAATGGTATTAAGTTCTCTTGGTGATGATGGTGATGCCCAAGAACAAGAAATTTCTAAGCAACTTCTCGAGCTCATTGACAGGAGCAGGCACATCAGGTCCCAAGGTAAGCACAGTTCTAATTCCACCTCGGAGGATATTCAAATGGTAGTCCCAACCTTTGATAGCCCATCCTCTTCTCCATTCCATACACCAATCCAACAGTCAAGCTCTCTTGAACCTCATGTGGTCACTAGTTCTACTCCAATTCGTAGCCCCATATATACAAGGTCACCAGAAGTGACTCATTATGAGCATTTTGAAGCTGTGCAATCCACACCTCTAACCTCAACTCCAATTACCCATACTATTAGAAATACTTTCCTTCTACTTAAAATTTACATTTAGTCTTTTTGCTTCTGGTTGTGTCTTTAGCTCTATACTCTCCCCACGATCATATCTAAGTATAAGGAAGCTAAATTTTACTATTAGTCTTTTTGCTTTTGCTTGTGTCTTTAGCTCTATACTCTCCCCACAATCACATCTAAGTATGAGGAAGCTAAATCACAAAAGCAAACGGCAACAATCAATACAAAAGCATGCAATCTCATAATCCAGAAGACCGACGGTTTAGCGCAAAACCTACAACCAATACGGGCCAAAGCAATGGTTTACCGATAGCCCACTGCCAATTGGCATAGTTCGATCCCCTCCGACACAATGCATGAACCAGAGGTTAGTTCGACATGTGTGTTGCGGTGTTGCTTGTAAATGCCAATTGACACAGTTAGATCACCTCGTTAACGGCCCTTGTCGCGTTGGTAGAGAGAGCCTCTAGAAGAGTTTCCTGTAGGAGGTACAATTTGCTTTCATGCCGTAAGACAATTCGTAATTTTCTATGCCAATCCATAAAGTTTACTCCTACGAGTTTCACTTTTTCCAAAAATAGATGGAGTGACATATGTGTTGCAGTGTTACTTGTAAATGTCATCGAAAAGAAGGCAAATCACACAAAATGGTTAGTTTGATATATTTTATTCCTCGTTTAATAATTACCTCATAGTTTAAATAAAACTAATAAATTTAACAAGTGCTAAGAACCTTATCTCACTACACTACATGATGGCTTTACCACGGATCACTTCATGGAGCTATTTAGGCCAGTAAACTCTTTACCAATTGCAATCCGATATTACAACTTAGACACTTACGGGATCCTTCGATACTCGTAGTATCGGTTTGGCATGTTTTGTAACACCGAAAATCTAAAGCCATTTTTTTAAAACTCGCTGCGGAAGCAAAATACAAAGTTTTAACATCAAATTGAAATATTTACAATCGTCCACAAAATATAAACATCCAATCATGTGTCGTGTTACAAAACAAAATATGGCTCGTCTTTAACATAACAATGGTCAATCTTTCCTTTAACAAATCTCAGCTAAGCAGCTGCAAACACCGAACCTGCAAAAATGGTGCAACTGTAGGGAATTAGCATGTATCTAAGTGAAAGGAAGCTAAATCACAAAAGCAAACTGAAAAAATCAATGCAAAAGAATGCAATCTCATAATCCATGGTGGTTTGGCGCAGAACCTACAACCAATGCGGGTTAAATCAAAAGTTTACCGATAGCCCACCGACAATTGGCACAGTTAGATCCCCTCCGACACAACGCATGCTCGAGAGGGTCTACAACTGCTCGACCAATATCAGTCAAGCCCAGCCAAACTACACGCATAGCTGACTTCTAAAACGCTACTCGTTATAATACCACGAGCACGTATTAGCCTAATAATCACACAAACAGATATACAATCAATAATCATCGGACTAAACAGTCTATCAATCACAATCGCATGCATCACATCGATCATATCAATCATAAGCTTTACCATTCGTGAGTTTACATCCACTCACCTCTGTTTCTCGATTGCAGCACTCAGATATTTAATATCACCGAGTCTTTTTGTTTCCCAAAAACATAACAAACAATATACAACAAATTAGAATCATATACAACAAGTTAGAATCACGTATAAAATAAGCAAGTTAGAATCACGTATAAAATAAACATATAATGTGTAATCCAAAAGAAATAACAAACAAAAACTTCTATACCGAAAAGCATCGGACGCGTAACCTCCAATAGCCCAACGTGTCGCGTCGCGTTCCAAGAGTTGGATCACATATGCCGGACAATTGGAAGTCGGATCACGAAGGTCAGACCACCAAAGTTGGACCAAAAGTCGGTTCAAAAGTTGAACCAAAGCACAATGTCTGACTATAGCCGGGAACGTGTCGCCTCATACCAGGAACAACTTCAAACCTGTAACTTTTCTGCCTTCTTCCAGCACATTCAAAACTTCCAAATTACAACTATAAATCTGGAAATCGATTTCTAACAATTCTAAACCAATACAAACTTCATATAACATGTATACAAACATCAAGAACACATCAAATCCATTTATAACATCAAAACCAACAAAACCCATATGTCAAGCTTCTTCCATATTTCCATACATGGTGGTCTTCATATTTAAGCATGAAAACCCAATAGAAAAGCATAGCAAAACTATTATGAATCAATAGATAAACATGCACCAACCTCAGTTTGAATTAACAATCACTAATCTTCAAGTTTAAGTTTTCAAGTTTATGCTAATTCTTCTTCTCTTCAAAGCAAACACACACATGCACTTTCAAGAAGTTTAGGAAAAGAGGAGGTGACTTTACAATTCAAGTATATCAATTCTCTAAGTATATTGCACACGTACACACACATTCTCTCAAATTTAAGTAGGAGGTGGTTTACTCATAATCATGCATACATACATACATACTTATTAATTCCTTGTGTATATTACACAATAAGATATACAATCAATAATCATCGGACTAAACAGTCTTTCAATCACATTCGCATGCATCACATCAATCATATCAATCATAAGCTTTACCATTCGTGAGTTTACATCGACTCACCTCTGTTTCTCGATTGCAGCACTAAGATATTTAATATCACTGAGTCTTTTTGTTTCCCAAAAACATAAAAACATCGAAATCAGTCTCCGGTTCATAAATATATACATTCATATATATATATATATATATAAAGTATACCATATACAAAAAGTTAGATTCGCATATAAAATAAACATATAATGTGTAATAAAAAAGAACTAACAAACAAAAACTTCTATACTGAAAAGCATCGGACGTGTCACATCCAATAACCTAACGTGTCGCGTCGCGTTCCAAGAGTCGGATCACATTTGTCGGACAATTGGAAGTCGGATCACCAAGGTCGGACCACCAAAGTTAGACCACCTAGGTTGGACCAAAAGTCGGTTCAATAGTCGAACCAAAGCACAATGTCAGACTATAGCCGTGAACGTGTCACGTCGTGCCAAGAACAACTTCAAACCTGCAACTCTTCTGCCTTCTTCCAGCACATTCAAAACTTCCAAATTACAACTATAAATCTGGAAATCGATTTCTAACAATTCTAAACCAATACAAACGTCATATAACATGTATACAAACATCAAGAACACATCAAATCCATTTATAACATCAAAACCAACAAAACCCATATGTCAAGCTTCTTCCAGATTTCCATACATGGTGGTCTTCATATTTAAGCATGAAAACCCAATAGAAAAGCGCAACAAAACTATTATGAATCAATAGATAAACATGCACCAACCTTAGTTTGAATTAACAATCACTAATCTTCAAGTTTAAGTTTTCAAGTTTATGCTAATTCTTCTTCTCTTCAAATCAAACACACACATGCACTTTCAAGAAGTTTAGGAAAAGAGGAGGTGACTTTACAATTCAAGTATATCAATTCTCTAAGTATATTGCACACGTACACACACATTCTCTCAAATTTAAGCAGGAGGTGGTTTACTCATAATCATGCATACATACATACATACTTATTAATTCCTTGTGCATATACACACTTATTAAATAATTCAAACAATCAATTAGTTATCATAAAGTATCAATTAACTAGGATATTATAATCACAAAAAAATATTTAAACAGAGAAACTATTCATCACCAACCAGCTAATGACTAGCCCGGTTTACGGATGTTACATGTTTGATCCCTTCCCACACCGATTCCTCGTTAAGCCGATTTGGTAACTTGGTTAAGGCACGAAAATTACCAATACGTATTCAGTTGGAATTGTAAATCATCCATCAAAATACGTGGTGGTACTCTAGCCCAATGGTTGGCTCAGTTTATGCTCGACAACCAGCCTTGCGAGTTGCCATGCTCACCTTCCACACAGCTACATAAGAATTAGCTCGGCTTAGCTCAACAACCAATCCTTGTTTCGCTATATTTGGGCTGCGTCATCTTACGGATGGCGTGTGATTTACATATGAGAAAAACGGGACTTTAGTTTTTCCCATTAAAAACCTCTCTTCGTTTTGATTAAAAAAACTGACAAAACACATTTTCCTCTTTCAATATAAACATTTTATATTCTTGTTAATCATGGGAGCGCGCGAAGTTTGTTAACCAATTAAGGAAAACTATATAGTTTTATTATTTTAAAAGATATTCTAGCATGTGAAAATCCTAACAACCACACAAAAAATATAACAAATTACAGAATTTGTTAATAATTTAATACAAGTATATACAGGTGTTATATATGTGATAAGATGTGATTATAAATTAGAGGGGCCAAAACCATCACAATAGAACTTAAATCGTCAAGATGCTATTTATGCAATTATTGAAAACTTGTGTGTGTGTGTATATATATATATATATATATATATTTATGTGTGTGTATGTGTGTTTGACTTCTTAGTGTCAAACTAGCCAAATCAAGT
Organism: Dittrichia graveolens; assembly: GCA_038502395.1. Taxonomy (NCBI): domain Eukaryota; kingdom Viridiplantae; phylum Streptophyta; class Magnoliopsida; order Asterales; family Asteraceae; genus Dittrichia; species Dittrichia graveolens. The sequence goes on along the minus strand of JARJIL010000004.1, from coordinate 70,473,125 downwards.
TTACAGTACATACATACATACATACGTGAATATCAACTTTCATCTCCTAACTTGTCATTTGTAAACAAGAGAAATTAGTGTGATTAGCCTTCTTCTTCATCATCTTCACCAAAGAACTAGAGCTATGCATAGTATATGGGTTTTTCAAGCTTTTTATGGGTCTTTCATGTATGAAAGGTTTATAGGGTGTTAATTTAAGTGTTGATGTTGTTTGTGGTAGTTTGCGGTGTAAGAAAACAGCCACGTATAGATTGAATGATCAAAAGCTGAGTTGTTTATGAGTTTAGCTGGAAGAACAATAAGCCAAACAACTTACTGGTGCAAATCAGAGGGAGGCACGGGCGTGCTTATAAATGTCTATGCCAATCCATAAAGTCTACTCCTACGAGTTTCACTTTTTCCAAAAATAGATGGAGTGACATGTGTGTTGCAGTGTTGCATGTAAATGTCATCGAAAAGAAGGCAAATCACACAAAATGGTTAGTTTGATATATTTTATTCCTCATTTAATAATTACCTCATAGTTTAAATAAAACTAATTAATTTAACAAGGGCTAAGAACCTTATTTCACTACACTACATGACGGCTTTACCACGGATCACTTCATGGAGCTATTTAGGACAGTAAACTCTTTACCAATTGTAATCCGATATTACAACTCAGACACTTACGGGATCGTTGGATACTCATAGTATCGGTTTGGCATGTTTTGTAACACCGAAAATCTAAAGCCATTTTTTTAAAATTCGCTGCGGAAGCACAATACAAAGGTTTAACATCAAATTCAAATATTTACAATCGTCCACAAAATATAAACATCCAATCATGTGTTGCGTTACAAAACAAAATATGGCTCGTCTTTAACATAACAATGGTCAATCTTTCCTTTAACCAAACTCAGCTAAGCAGCTACAAACACCAAACCTGCAAAAACGGTTCAACTGTAGGGAATTAACATGAAGCTAAGTGAAAGTAAGCTAAATCACAAAAGCAAACTAAAACAATCAATACAAAAGAATGCAATCACATAATCCATGGAGGTTTGGCGTAGAACCTACAACCAATGCAGGTTAAATCAAAGGTTTATCGATAGCCCATCGACAATTGGCACAGTTAGATCCCCTCCGACACAACGCATGCTCAAGAGGGTCTACAACTGCTCGACCAATATCAGTCAAGCCCAACCGAACTACACGCATAGCTGACTTCTAAAACGCTACATGTTATAATATCACGAGCACGTATTAGCCTAATAATCACACAATAAGATATACAATCAATAATCATCGGACTAAATAGTCTTTCAATCACATTCACATGCATCACATCAATCATATCAATCATAAGCTTTACCATCCGTGAGTTTACATCGACTCACCTCTGTTTCTCGATTGCAACACTAAGATATTTAATATCATTGAGTCTTTTTGTTTCCCAAAAACATAACAACATCGAAATCAGTCTCCGGTTCATAAATATATACATTCATATATATATATATATATATAAAGTATAACCATATACAACAAGTTAGATTCACATATAAAATAAACATATAATGTGTAATAAAAAAGAACTAACAAACAAAAACTTCTATACTGAAAAGTTAGAGCACCTAGGTTGGACCAAAAGTCGGTTCAAAAGTCGAACAAAAGCACAATGTCTAACTATAGCCGTGAATGTGTCACGTCGTGCCAATAACAACTTCAAACCTGCAACTCTTCTGCCTTCTTCCAGCACATTCAAAACTTCCAAATTACAACTATAAATCTGGAAATCGATTTCTAACTATTATAAACCAAAGCAAACTTCATATACCATGCATACAAACATCAAGAACACATCAAATCCATTTATAACATCAAAACCAACAAAACCCATATGTCAAGCTTCTTCCATAATTCCATACATGGTGGTTTTCATATTTAAGCATGAAAACCTAATAGAAAAGCACAACAAAACTATTATGAATCAATAGATAAACATGCACCAACCTTAGTTTGAATTAACAATCACTAATCTTCAAGTTTAAGTTTTCAAGTTTATGCTAATTCTTCTTCTCTTCAAAGCAAACACACACATGCACTTTCAAGAAGTTTATCCATTCTCTAAGTATATTGCACACGTACACACACATTCTCTCAAATTTAAGCATGAGGTGGTTTACTCATAATCATGCATACATACATACATACTTATTAATTCCTTGTGCATATACACACTTATTAAATAATTCCAACAATCAATTAATTATCATAAAGTATCAATTAACTAGGATATTATAATCACAAAAAATATTTAAACACATAAACTATTCATCGCCAACCTGCTAATGACTAGCCCGGTTTACGGATGTTACATGTTTGATCCCTTCCCACACCGATTCCTCGTTAAGCCGCTTTGGTAACTTGGTTAAGGCACGACAATTACCAATACGTATTTAGTACAAATTTTAAATCATCCGTCAAAATACGTGGTGGTACTCTAGCCCAATGGTTGGCTCAGTTTATGCTCGACAACCATTCTTGCGAGTTGCCATGCTCACCTTCCACACAACTACACAAGAATTAGCTCGGCTTATCTCAACAACCAATCCTTGTTTCGCTAGATTTGGGTGGCGTTATCTTACGGATGGCGTGTGATTTAGATATGAGAAAAACGGGACTTTAGTTTTTCCCGTTAAAAACCTCTTTTCGTTTTGATTAAAAAAAGTGACAAAGCACATTTTCCTCTTTTAATATAAACATTTTATATTCTTGTTAATCATGGGAGTGCGCGAAGTTTGTTAACCAATTAAGGAAAACTATATAGTTTTACTATTTTAAAAGATATTCTAGCATGTGAAAATCCTAACAACCACGCAAACAAATATAACAAAACTAATAAACAACCTGTAACATCCAGAATTTGTTAATAATTTAATACAAGTATATACAAGTGTTATATATGTGATAAGATGTGATTATAAATTAGAGGGGCCAAAACCGTCAGAATAGAACTTAAATCGTCAAAAGACTATTTATGCAATTATGGAAAACTTATGTGTGTATATATATATATATATGTGTGTGTGTGTGTTTGTGTTTGTGTTTGACTTCTTAGTGTCAAACTAGCCAAATCAAGTTTACAGTTCATACATACATACACACGTGAATATCATATTTCATCTCCTAACTTGTGATTTGTAAACAAGAGAAATTAGTGTGATTAGCCTTGTTCTTCATCATCTTCACCTAAGAACTTGAGCTATGCATAGTATATGTGTTTTTCAAGCTTTTTATGGGTCTTTCATGGATTAAAGGTTTATAGGGTGTTAATTTAAGTGTTGATATTGTTTGTGGTAGTTTGCGGTGTAAGAAAACAGCCATGTACATACTGAATGATCAAAAGCTGAGTTATTTATGAGTTTAGCTGGAAGAACAATAAGTCAGACAACTTGCTGGTGCAAATCAGAGGGAGGCACGTGCGCGCCTATAAAAGTTACGGGCGTGCCTAGTGGCTATGACCGCTATTGTTCGTAAGGTCTGAGCATACCCGGGTACGAGCGTGCATTGGGGACCACGGGCGTGCCTTTCATGTCGTACACCTAAGAGTTTATAAGTTGGACTCATAAGTAGGATGTGGAAGTCGCACCTAAAGTTATGCATGGGCGTGCCTATAGTAGGGCACAGGCCTGCCCCTACCTTGTTTAGTTTTCTAATATTTAGTTTCAACATATGTTTAATATATTATTGGTATTATATATTTAAAGACTAGTCGTGAGCATATTCATTGAACATTAATCATAAGTGGGCTATTATAAATCTTACTGATTATAAGGTGAGTCTTCTAGACTGTTATTCATATGTACATTACGTGCGTTATTACATTGTAATACTAGCAGGTATTTGTTATATGTGTTATTCAGCATGCTGCTATGTGTAGTAGTGGCTTAGAAATAGTACATTACTGTGACTCAGTTTTGCTGCCCTAGGTCTAGAACCAAAGGCTAACATGTTTATGATATGCGTATGCTATCTATATGTGATTTGATACATGTGTTTATATTATTGACTGGTTTACTCACTAAGCTCTAGCAGTTTACCATATTAGTTTAAATGTTTTATAGGTTTCAACAAAGACAAGGGCAAAGCTCCGGTTTGACTACATTTTGATAAACTTTCTAGAAACAATTAACGTCTGGTTTGTAATGTCAAGTTTTGGTTTTAAACTTGCGTTAGTACATATATGGGTATCTTTTAATACCGTAGATTTTCAAACAGTTTACGCTTCCGCTTTTATGAAAATCTTTCAGATGGGAATGTTCAGATGTGGTTTTCTCATAAACAACCACAAACAATCAAGCATGGTGCGCCACACCAAACCATGCAAAATAGTACCACAATTACGTTTACTCCCAAAACTCAAGGCACAATGGAACATACCTTGTACATATGTGCACAACAACACTTGCTCTATTCTCACTACACTTTTGTATGAGATATTTACGTAAGGTACTTGTCTTGCAAAAATTAACCGAGAGTGTTAGAGGAGGTGAATGGAGCCTCATATATAGACAAAGGGTGCATCCAGAACTACCAGGGTCGGATACAAGCTATCACTTTCATTGCACTACAATTGGTACAATAAAATACAAGTGTCACTTGAAGTTCTGCCTTCACGACCCCTTACGGGCCGTCATGATCCGTGAAGACCAGGGGTATCACGACTCGTGCCGCCCGGAAGGCACTCGTGGGGGCGTGGTGCTTCACGACCCGTGGCGCATCCTTCACGGTCGTGAGGCCTAGGTTAGTTTCTTCCGTCTCCGTCACGTAAGAAGCAACTTCATGAAGTGGTTCAAGAACTACAGACTGAAGAAACTTTGTTGGGCAATGGGCTGCACAACTCAGAGGCAAAAATATAGAGAATCCCTACGAGAAATGAAAGGGATCAACACTGATGCGTGGGAATATCTGAAAGATATTGGTTCGGCTAAGTGGTCACTTTTGCATGACACAAAACATCGTCGTTGGGGAAACCTAATGACGAATATTGCAGAGAATTTGAACAATGTTTTACGTGGTGCTAGCCTTCTTCTGATTAAGGCTTTAATCGATTTCACATTCAATAGAACTGTGCAGCATTTTAAAAAGCACACGGAAATTGCAATGAATTGCGAGACGCCGCTACCCCCCGCATGTGGCGTCTTTTCAACCAACGCGATCAATATGCGCATCAACACGACATTACTGATTTTGACTACACCTCAGGTGTCTACATAGTGGTGTCAAAGTTTCAAACTAATGACGATGGAGGAAACCACTACACAATTGAGTATGGTAGACGTGATTGTACATGTGGGAAGTGGAAAATGCAACGGTTCCCATGTTTTGTTACACCGAAAATCTAAAGCCATTTTTTAAAACTCGCCGCGGAAGCATAATACAAAGGTTTAACGTCAAATTCAAATATTTACAATCGTCCACAAAATATAAACATCCAATCATGTGATGTGTTACAAAACAAAATATGGCTCGTCTTTAACATAACAATGGTCAATCTTTCCTTTAACAAAACTCAGCTGCAAACACCGAACCTGCAAAAATGGTTCAACTATAGGGAATTAGCATGAAGCTAAGTGAAAGGAAGCTAAATCACAAAAGCAAACTGAAACAATCAATACAAAAGAATGCAATCACATAATCCATGGCGGTTTGGCGTAGAACCTACAACCAATGCGGGTTAAATCAAAGGTTTACCGATAGCCCACCGACAATTGGCACAATTAGATCCCCACCGACACAACGTATGCTCTAGAGGGTCTACAACTGCTAGACCAATATTAGTGAAGCCCAACCGAACTACACGCATAGCTGACTTCTAAAACGCAACTCGTTATAATACCACGAGCACGTATTAGCCTAATAAGCACACAAACATATATACAATCAATAATCATCGGACTAAACAGTCTATCAATCGCAATCGCATATATCACATCAATCATATCAATCATAAGCTTTACCATCCGTGAGTTTACATCCAATCACCTCTGTTTCTCGATTGCAGAACTCAGATATTTAATAGCACTGAGTCTTTTTGTTTCCAAAAATCATAACAACATCGAAATTAGTCTGCGATTCATAAATATATACATTCATATATATATATATATATATATATATAAAGTATAACCATATACAACAAGTTAGATTCACATATAAAATAAACATATAATGTGTAATCCAAAAGAACTAACAAACGAAAACTTCTATACTGAAAAGCATCGGACGCGTCACGTCCAATTGCCCAACGTGTCGCGTCGCGTTCTAAGAGTCGGATAACATTTGTCGGAAAATTGGAAGTCGGATCACCAAGGTCGGACCACCAAAGTTGGACCACCTTGGTTGGACCAAAAGTAGGTTCAAAAGTCGAACCAAAGCACAATGTTTGACTATAGCCGGGAACGTGTCGCGTCGTGCCAAGAACAACTTCAAACCTGCAACTTTTCTGCCTTCTTCCAGTACATTCAAAACTTCCAAATTACAAGTACAAATCTGGAAATTGATTTCTAACAATTCTAAACCAATACAAACTTCATATAACATGTATATAAACATCTAGAACACATCAAATCCATTTATAACATCAAAACCAACAAAACCCATATGTCAAGCTTCTTCCATATTTCCATACACGGTGGTCTTCATATTTAAGCATGAAAACCCAATAGAAAAGCATAGCAAAACTATTATGAATCAATAGATAAACATGCACCAACCTTAGTTTGAATTAACAATCACTAATCTTCAAGTTTAGGTTTTCAAGTTTATGCTTGTTCTTCTTCTCTTGAAAGCAAAAACACACATGCACTTTCAAGAAGTTTAGGAAAAGAGGAGGTGACTTTACAATTCAAGTATATCCATTCTCTAATTATATTGCACACGTACACACACATTCTCTCAAATTTAAGCATGATGTCGTTTACTCATAATCATGCATACATACATACATACTTCTTAATTCCTTGTGCATATACACACTTATTAAATAATTCAAACAATCAATTAAGTATCATAAAGTATCAATTAACTAGGATATTATAATCAAAAAAAATTTCTAAACACAGAAACTATTCATCGCCAACCTGCTAATGACTAGCCCGGTTTACGAATCTTACATGTTTGATCCATTCCCACACTGATTCCACGTTAAGCCGCTTTGGTAACTTGGTTAAGGCACGATAATTACCAATACGTATTCAGTACAAATTGTAAATCATCCGTCAAAATACATGGTGGTACTGTAGCCCAATGGTTGGCTCAGTTTATGCTCGACAACCAGCCTTGCGAGTTGCCATGCTCACCTTCCACATAGCTACACAATCGGCTTAGTTCAACAACCAATCCTTGTTTCGCTAGATTTGGGCGGCGTCATCTTACGAATGGCGTGTGATTTACATATGAGAAAAACGGGACTTTAGTTTTTCCCGTTAAAAACATCTTTTCGTTTTGATTAGAAAAAAGTGACAAGACACATTTTCCACATTTAATATAAACATTTTATATTCTTGTTAATCATGGGAGCACGCAAAGTTTGTTAACCAATTAAGGAAATCTATAAAGTTTTATTATTTTAAAAGATATTCTAGCATTTGAAAATCCTAACAACCACGCAAAAAATATAATAAAACTAATAAACAACCTGTAACATCCAGAATTTGTTAATAATTTAATACAAGTATATACAAGTGTTATATATGTGATAAGATGTGATTATAAATTAGAGGGGCCAAAACCGTCAAAATATAACTTAAATCGTCAAGAGACTATATATGCAATTATGGAAAACTTATGTGTATATATACTTATATATATATATATATATATGTGTGTGTGTGTGTGTGTGTGTGTTTGACTTCTTAGTGTCAAACTAGCCAAATCAAGTTTACAGTACATACATACATACACACGTGAATATCAACTTTCATCTCCTAACTTGTGATTTGTAAACAAGAGAAATTAGTGTGATTAGCCTTCTTCTTCATCTTCTTCACCAAAGAACTTGAGCTATGCATAGTATATGGGTTTTTCAAGCTTTTTATGGGTCTTTCATGGATTAAAGGTTTATAGGGTGTTAATTTAAGTGTTGATGTTGTTTGTGGTAGTTTGCGGTGTAAGAAAACAGCCATGTACAGATTGAATGATCAAAAGTTGAGTTATTTATGAGTTTAGCTCGAAGAACAATAAGTCGGACAACTTACTGGTGCAAATCAGAGGGAGGCACGGGCGTGCCTATAAAGGGTACAGGCGTGCCCAGTGGCCATGACCGCTATTGTTCATAAGGTCTGAGCGTACCGGGGTACGAGCATGCATTGGGCACCACGGGTGTGCCTTTCATGTTGTACACCTAAGAGTTTATATGTTGGACCCATAAGTAGGACGTGGAAGTCGCACCTAAAGTTTGGCACGGGCGTGCCTATAGTAGGGCACAGGCCTGACCCTACCATGTTTAGTTTTCTAATATTTACTTTCAACATATGTTTAATATATTATTGGTATTATACAATTAAAGACTAGTCGTGAGCATATTCATTGAACATTAATCATAAGTGGGCTATTATAAATCTTACTGATTATAAGGTAAGTCTTCTAGACTGTTATTCATATGTACATTACGTGCGTTATTACATTGGAATACTAGCAGGTACTTATTATATGTGTTATTCAGCATACTGTTATGTGTAGTAGTGGCTTAGAAATAGTACATTTCTATGACTCAGTTTTGCTGCCCTAGGTCTAGAACCAAGGGCTAACATGTTCATGATATGCGTATGCTATCTATATGTGATACTATACATGTGTTTATATGATTAACAGTCCGGTTTACTCACTAAGCTCTCGCAGCTTACCATATTAGTTTAAAAGTTTTATAGGTTTCAGCAAAGACAAGGGCAAAGCTCCCGTTTGACTACATTTTGATAAACTTTCTAGAAACAATTAACGTCTCGTTTGTAAATGTCTAGTTTTGGTCTTAAACTTGCGTTAGTACATATATGGGTATCTTTTAATACAGTAGATATTGAAACAGTTTACGCTTCCGCTTTTATGAAAAACTTTCACATGGGAATGTTAAGATGTGGTTTTTACCGCAATTATCAGTTTTATTAAATTGGGGAGGTACACAACCACGCATACCAAATCTAGTAATGAGCCCCTAAAACCTAAGTGTTCCTCGTGATCCAACGGAGGGAACAAAGTTTACTAAGGACACAACCAAAGACTTCGCGGTGTGCTCCCACTTAATCCCTTCCCTCCAAATGGCCTCCGGACCCATGATAGCCGAGACGTGTCCTAAGACTCCTGATGGTTGCCATTGGTCTTCTATACATAAACACATACAAATATGAAAAAAAATGCCATGCAAGCCATAATACATTACAAATTACAAATTAGAAACCGAATAAATTAATTATTACAAAACATTGTGGTACGGACCACCAAATGAATGAAAAAATAAACACAACCAAAAACCACACAAAGGTCAATGGGATCAAATTAATTGTACTCATAAACAACCACAAACAATCAAGCGTGGTGCGCCACACCAAACCATGCAAAATAGTACCCCAATTAAGTTTACTCCCAAAACTCAATGCACAATGGAACAAACCTTGTACATATGTGCACAACAACACTTGCTCTATTCTCACTACACTTTTGTATGAGATATTTACGTAAGGTACTTGTCTTGCAAAAATTGACCGAGAGTGTTAAAGGAGGTGAATGGAGCCTCTTATATAGACAAAACGTGCATCCAGAACAACCAGGGTCGGATACAAGCTATCCTTTTCATTGGACTACAAGTGGTCCAATAAAATACAAGTGTCACTTGAAGTTCTGCCTTCACGACCCCTTACGTGCCGTCATGAGCCGTGAAGACCAAGGGTATCATGACTCGTGCCGCCCGGAAGGTGCTCAGGGGGGTGCGGTGCCTCACGACCCGTGGCGCATCCTTCACGGTCGTGAGGCCTAGGTTAGTTTCTTCCGCCTCCGTCACGTAAGAAGCAACTTCATGAAGCGGTTCAAGAACTACAGAATGAAGAAACTTTGTTGGGCAATGGGCTGCACAACTCAGAGGCAAAAGTATAGAGAATCCCTACGAGAAATGAAAGGGATCAACACTGATGCGTGGGAATATCTGAAAGATATTGGTACGGCTAAGTGGTCACTTTTGCATGACACAAAACATCGTCGTTGGGGAAACCTAATGACGAATATTGAAGAGAGTTTGAACAATGTGTTACGTGGTGCTAGGCTTTTTCCGATTAAGGCTATAACCGATTTCACGTTCAATAGAACTGTGCAGCATTTTAGAAAGCACACGGAAATTGCAATGAATTGTGAGACGCCGCTACCCCCCGCATGTGGCGTCTTTTCAACCAACGCGACCAATATGCGCATCAACATGACATTACTGAGTTTGACTACACCTTAGGTGTTACAGAGTGGTGTCAAAGTTATAAACTAATGACGTTGGAGGAAACCACTACACAGTTGAGTACGGTAGACATGACTGTACATGTGGGAAGTGGCAAATGCAATTGTTCCCATGTTCACATGGTATTTCCGTTTGTCATCATAGGGGAGAAAACCCACACACACTTTTCAATAAAGTGTACACTACCAATACAGGCCAAAGCAAAGTTTACCAATAGCCCACCGCCAATTGGCATAGTTAGATCCCCTCCGACACAATGCATGCACCAGAGGTTAGTAGCAAGAGTCTCGTCAAGAGTTTCCTGTAGGAAGAGTCTCGTCAAGAGTTTCCTGTAGGATGTACAATTTGCTTTCATGTCGTAAGACAATTCGTAATAGTCTATGTCAATCCATAAAGTCTACTCCTACGAGTTTCACTTTTTCCAAAAATAGATGGAGTGAAATGTGTGTTGCATTGTTGCTTGTAAATGTCATCGAAAAGAAGGCAAATCACACAAAATGGTTAGTTTGACATATTTTATTCCTCTTTTAATAATTACCTCATAGTTTAAATAAAACTAATTATTTTAACAAGGGTTAAGAACCTTATTTCACTACACTACATGACAACTTTACCACGGATCACTTCATGGAGCAATTTAGGCAAGTAAACTCTTTACCAATTGCAATCCGATATTACAACTCAGACACTTACAAGATCCTTGGATACTCATAGTATCGGTTTGGCATGTTTTGTAACACCAAAAATCTAAAGCCATTTTTTTAAAACTCGCTGCGGAAGCATAATACAAAGATTTAACATCAAATTCAAATATTTATAGCATCCGCAAAATATAAACATCCAATCATGTGTTGTGTTACAAAACAAAATATGGCTTGTCTTTAACATAACAATGGTCAATCTTTCCTTTAACAAAACTCAGCTATGCAGCTGCAAACACCGAACCTGCAAAAACGGTTCAACTGTAGGGAATTAGCATGAAGCTAAGTGAAAGGAAGCTTAATCACAAAAGCAAACTAAAACAATCAATACAAAAGAATGCAATCACATAATCCATGGCGGTTTGGCGTAGAACCTACAACCAATGCAGATTAAATCAAAGGTTTACCGATAGCCCACCGACAATTGGCACAGTTAGATCCCCTCCGACACAAATCTCCGAGACAACGCATGCTCCAGAGGGTCTACAACTACTCGACCAATATCAGTCAAGCCCAGCCGAACTACACGCATAGCTGACTTCTAAAATGCTACTCGTTATAATACCACGAGCACGTATTATCGTAATAATCACACAAACAGATATACAATCAATAATCATCGGACTAAACATTCTATCAATCACAATCACATGCATCACATCAATCATATCAATCATAAGCTTTACCATCCGTGAGTTTACATCCACTCACCTCTGTTTCTCGATTGCAGCACTTAGATATTTAATATCACTTAGTCTTTTTGTTTCCCAAAAACATAAAAACATCAAAATCAGTCTCCGATTCATAAATATATACATTCATATATTTGTATATATATATATATATATATAAAGTATAACCATATACAACAAGTTAGATTCACATATAAAATAAACATATAAAGTGTAATCCAAAAGAACTAACAAACAAAAACTTCTATACTGAAGAGCATCGGACGCGTCACGTCCAATACCCTAGCGTGTCGCGTCGCGTTCCAAGAGTCGGAACACTTTTGTCGGATCACCAAGGTCGGACCACCAAAGTTGGACCACCTAGGTTAGACCAAAAGTCGGTTCAAAAGTCGAACCAAAGCACAATTTCTAACTATAGCCGGGAACGTGTCGCGTCGTGCCAAGAACAACTTCAAACCTGCAACTTTTCTCCCATCTTCCATCACATTCAAAACTTCCAAATTACAAATATAAATCTGGAACTCGATTTCTAACCATTCTAAACCAATACAAACTTCATATAACATGTATACAAACATCAACACATCAAATCCATTTATAACATCGAAACCAACAAAACCCATATGTCAAGCTTCTTCCATATTTCCATACACGGTGGTCTTCATTTTTAAGCATGAAAACCCAATAGAAAAGCACAGCAAAACTATTATGAATCAATAGATAAACATGCACCAACCTTGGTTTGAATTAACAATCACTACTCTTCAAGTTTAAGTTTTCAAGTTTATGCTTGTTCTTCTTCTCTTCAAAGCAAACACACACATGCACTTTCAAAAAGTTTAGGAAAAAAGGAGGTGACTTTACAATTCAAGTATATCCATTCTCTAAGTATATTGCACACGTACACACACATTCTCTCAAATTTAAGCATGAGGTGGTTTACTCATAATCATGCATACATACATACCTACTTATTAATTACTTGTGCATATACACACTTATTAAATAATTCAAACAATCAATTAATTATCATAAAGTATCAATTAACTAGGATATTATAATCACAAAAAAATATTTAAACACAGAAACTATTCATCGCCAACCTGCTAATCACTAGCCTGGTTTACGGATGTTACATGTTTGATCCCTTCCCACACCGATTCCTCGTCAAGCCATTTTGGTAACTTGGTTAAGGCACGACAATTACCAATACGTATTCGGTTGGAATTATAAATCATCCCTCAAAATACGTGGTGGTACTCTAACCCAATGGTTGGTTCAGTTTATGCTCGACAACCAACCTTGCGAGTTTCCATGCTCACCTTCCACACAACTATACAAGAATTAACTCGGCTTAGCTTAACAACCAATCCTTATTTCGCTAGATTTGGGCGGCGTCTTCTTACGGATGGCATGTGATTTACATATGAGAAAAACAGGACTTTAGTTTATCCCGTTAAAAACCTCTTTTCATTTTGATTTAAAAAAGTGACAAAACACATTTTCCTCTTTTAATATAAACATTTTATATTCTTGTTAATCATGGGAGCGCGCGAAGTTTGTTAACCAATTAAGGAAAACTATATAGTTTTATTATTTTAAAAGATATTCTAGCATGTGAAAATCCTAACAACCACGCAAAAAAATATGTTGGTCCCAAAGAGGGTAAACAAGCAACCGATACAGTGTAGAAGGGGGGTTGAATACACTTTAAACAAATAATCAAATTAATCAAATGTATATTCAATGATCACATAGAACAATAACTATTATCACTCTCTAATCAAATCAATAGGATGATTTGATATTACACTAATTATAAACTCAGCTCTCTCTAAACACTCTTGAATCACAAACTAATTGATGATCGAACTTCTTGTTAAAACTGATTAACAAGAACTCTTGAAAACTCTCTTGAACTTTGAACTCACAAAGTTATCGCAACACACGCGTATCAAGTATCACGAACACACGTACGTTTTGCAACTTATGCAGTCTTGCAACTTATGCAGTCGTCGTTGTGTATCATGTATTCGTATCTCGTGCTCGTATGTTAAAACCCATAAAAAGGTTTATACTTATACTTGATATATCTACGAACAAATCGCAATTTAAAGATAGAACTTATCTTTTCTTTAAAACCGTAACAAACTCCTTAATTAGAACATATCTAATTAATTCCGTTAGCGATCTCTATCCAACTAATACATAGTTTAAATTAGGTTCAGATATCTTAATTTAAATGTCGTAGATATGGAGAGTTTATAACAGAATTTAGAACTTACTTAAATTCTTGAACTGACTTCTGACGCTGAGCTGACTCACTCAGTCTTGACCTTGTCAAGCTGAGTTCTTGAATCTTGGGTTCTTGAATCTTGAAGTCTTCACTCTTAAAACTTATGTCAGCTTAGAAGTCACTGAGCTATCTAGTACTTACATAGAAAACTCTATATCTGTTTATATGCTGACTACTCAGCGTAAGCTGACTAGTCGGTCTATGTTAGTCTAGAACTTATCTATTTAATCAATGGGATCTCCAGCTTCTAACCACATATTATAACATTTAAGCTCCCAGATGGCTGCTTCTTTGATAGCACTGATAAGAGTTTCTTCACCATCTTGATATTCTTTTATTTCATCTCTTCTTGATCTGATTGCTCTGTTTATTCGATATCTGAATGGTGAATTCTGACTTGAGTCGTCACTTAGAATTCTCAAATACAAAATTTGCTCTAAGCTAGCCAAGTACGTATTGGCTTCCTCCTAAAAAACATTGATTTCCTTCAATGTCTAAGTACATAAAGCCTGATAGGGGTTGATCAATATATGTATTCTCTTTGAATTCAACACCCTTGGGAACTTGTAGGCTGAGGACTCTGTTCTTCCTTTGCCTAGCTGCTCTTTCTCTTGCAGCTTTGTTACGATTTAAGAAGACATCAAATTCAGCTGTTGGAATCTCTCCAAGCTGATCAATCCTAAGAAAAATTCTTTTAAGCCCTTGAATGACCTCTTGTTTAATCTGGCTCTGTTTCATTCTTTTAACATTCAAGTCTACTGTCTTCCATTCAGAGAATCCCAACTTATATAATCTTCTCATATCCAGTCCCACTTCAGCTTTGTTATTCAACACAAAGTTGATTATTACCAGCTCCCCTTTTCTGCTTAAAGTTAAACTTTCAATTTCATGACCAAGATATTTTCTTTTGTAGCAGTATCTTAGATCATCATCAGTGTATGGAATTGGTTCAGCTCTTGGTCCAGAGTAATCAGCTTCAGCTTCAACTCTCGCAGCTTCAGCTTTAGCTTTTTCTCTTTGCAGTTCAGCTTGTCGTTGCTGTTCTTTCATTTCCTCCACTGTCATGCCCAGTTCTTTAGCCATTTCTTGTAACATTTGTTCAGCAAGCATGTCACTGGCTTTCTGTGCTGCATCAGCTTCATCACTTGCGTCAGATTCATGTGCAACTAGTTGATACTTACCTTGTTGCTCTGGCTCAGGCTCAACAATGATGACCTTTCTTCTCTTTTCTAGAGGCATAGCACTTCTTTTCTTTCTTTTTACCATCTCAAACACCTTACTCTTCCCTTTATCAATTTGTGAAGTTGGAACAGACTCAACATCAACAAATTTTTGCAATTCAGCTTGAGGAAGATTGGTGTGAGCAGCTTGAGATGTTTCTTCATGTGGAGTTTTTGGTTGAGCTTGTGAAGTTGTGATAATTTGGACTGTTAGAGCCTGTTGTTGTTGTTGGGAATGCTGATCTACAGTGCTCATAAACTGATCATGAGCTTGTTCCTCGATTTGTACTTCCTCTGTATGCTCCCCCTCAACCTTATCATCACTTTCCTTTGATTCTTCTTCCCCCTTTTTGTCATCATCAATAGGGGAGTGTCTGAATTTGAGCACGAAGCTTTCCAAGTTGGCTACAGAGGTTGAAAGATCAGTAAGTTTGCGCATCAACTTGGCTTTATCATTTTTCCTCTTCTTGTGCAGGAGCTTAAACTGAGATTGTAAATATTCCAGAATGATTTCGGCATCGGTGGTCATCAGCTTCGGCTCCTCTAGTCTTCTTCTTACCTCAAAGTCCTCCTGTCCGGTGGAGGAGTGTATTTCCACCGTAGGAGTGGCTGTTGAGTGTTCCTCAATAGTTGAGAATGTGGGCCCCATATCCAAAGGTTGGTGCTGACCTATGGAATCAAGGGGGCCAGAATGGGGACCCTGTAAACCTTCCTGGTGTATGAAAGGTTCATTGAGAGGTCGTGCTAGAGTGTGTTAGAATGGAAGAGAATAATGACCAATGTCGTGAGGTATGGTAGTGGGGTGAGCTAGGCTTAGTGGTGAGGAGGAGGTATTTGACCCTGGGGATTGGTCAATATTTCAATGTTACCTTCATGGGGCTTTGAAGGTACAGAAGTAGGCTCTCCCATGGCACTAGTAGGTATAGGCTGAGTAGACACCATACCCGGTTTAGGCTTAAAGGTTGAACTGAGCCTAGAGGTTGGCACCTTAAGAGAAGGTGTCTTCCCCTCAGCTCCTGCCGGTGGAGGTATCAATGTGATATCAGCTCTAGAGTCCTTTTGAGGTGAAGGACCACCTTTGGCAGACTTTCTAGTATAGGTGTAGGATATATCCTTGGTAGCAGTGGGTTGACCAAGGTTGGCTTTAGAGTGTAAGATAGACGGAGATGTTTGAGGTGGGGGAGAGGGGTTAGACTGAGTTGGGCTTGACTCAATCTTCTCTCCTAATTTTGGAGGTAGAGAAGTAAAAGAGAGAGAAAGAGATAAGGGATGCGGAGGTATACCTGCTGCACCTAGCAGTGGAGATTTAGAAGCTAGGAAATAGACTTCTTTGCTCAGAACTCGAAGTGGTAGATATCCTTTGGATGCGCAATCGGAGCTGAGTCCTTTGAGCTTCAGCTTTGGAGGACTCAGCCTCAGAATCATCTGCACCATCTGTCTCCTCCTCATCATTTGCACTTTATTCAGCTTCACTTGACTCTTAGGTCGGAAGTTGTGTATACACCCTCATCTGAGCACTCAATGTAGGGTGCGCAGGGAAAATATCATGGGTGAACATTCTAAGAACAAGAGTAGGGGTTGACTCATATTTGGCAGTATATCTTCTACCCAACCTGTCCTCGATCACCATGGATATAAATCTTACGAATGGCACAATGGTATCCCTTATATTCTTTGTCACCAATGACTTGAGTGCCTCAATGATCAACTCAGCATAATACAGGCGTCGATCATGAAAAATGTTGTATAACATTTGCATTTCTAAGTCATTAACATTATCCAGGCCACCCACCTTGTATCCAAGGGAACGAACCATAGTGGATACCATAAATTCCCATGCCGTCTGGAAAACAGATTTCCGTATTACACCAATAACTTGGCGATGACCCATTAAGGGTAAAAGGCTTCGTGATATTTCCCTGGAAACCGTTGCCTCATACTGATTATGAACCGGGAGATGTAGAATTCGTCGGAGACAATTTGCATCTATGTCAATTGCCACTTGTCCACTTAGGACTGTACCCCGTATCACCGGTTGAGTTGCATCCAGTTTACACGTGTACCAGAATTCCGTAAGAAGTTGAGGGATGAGCACAGTAGGACCACGAAGAAATGCATGTGCCAGGGGTCCCTTGCGAATGTAGGAGACCCACTCCTCATATCCCCTGCCAATTTTGGACTTTGGAATGTCGATATAGTCGATGACGTTGTTTTGTTTGTAGACGGGGAGTGCGTTGTTCTTGAAATTTCCACCACGGATCATTTGTTCAGTTGGATTAAGAGTATAACCCTCCATTGAAATCGAACTTATCGTATTGGATTTCACTTAGCAGTAGTAGGGTTTAGCACTAAGCAATGAACTCTTCACACAACAAGGTTAGGGTTTAAGAGAGTAGAGAAGAATAGATAAGATTGGAAGAGTAAACGTAATATGATGAAGAGTCTCTCTTATTTATACCTTTTCAATGTGAGAGAAAAGTTACCGTTATCGGAGGGTAATAAATATGACCGTTACAGTAACATCCAGCTACGCAGTTTGTTATAACAGCTAGATTTAATGTAACTTAATTTGACTGACACTGTTACATTGATCCGAATTCATTCAAGATGAACTAAATTATCATCAAGATTCCCTTTAAAAAATTAATTTGTAAACGACTTATGTTTATTTGAAACAGAACACACCGTAGATATTTCAGACTTACTGTATTGTTGGACTTACCATATGTTAGGACTAACCTAGACATGTGGAACTGACCACACTTTAGAACGGAGTACTCAGCTTATCCTGAATGCTCAGCTTAGATGGAGCACTTAGCTCAGATTTTTACACTTAGTCAAATGTAGCACTTACCAAAAATTAAACAGAGATAAAGAAATGAAAATACCAATTAAGGGTTGAGCATGCCAAGTTTGCCAAGTGGAGTTGTAAATCTTGTGCCTTCAATTGGTTTAGTGAAGATATCTGCAAGCTGATCTTCAGTCTCAATGAAGACTAACACTATCTTTCCCTTTTCTACAATATCTCTGATGAAGTGATGTCTTATCTTAATGTGTTTGGTTCTTGAGTGAAACACTTGGTTGTGTGTAATGGCAATAGGACTTTGATTGTCTGAAAATATGGGAGTCTTTGAATAATACAAGTCAAAGTCCTTAAGCTAATGTTGCATCCACAGTATTTGAGCACAACAGCTCCCTGCACCCACATACTCAGCTTCAGCTGTGGAAATTGCCACTGAGTTTTGTTTCTTGCTTGTCCAGCTAACTAATTTTCCACCAAAAAGTTGACATCCTCCAGTAGTACTCTTCCTATCTAGACCACATCCTGCGAAGTCTGAATCTGAGTACCCTATCAGCTCAAATCCTGATCCTTTGGGATACCACAACCCTAAATTTGGTGTTCCCTTCAGATATTTGAGTATTCTTTTAACAGCTAGCATGTGTGATTCCTTTGGATCAGCCTGATATCGTGCACAAACACATGTAGCAAACATTATATCAGGTCTTCTTGCTATTAAATAGAGTAATGAACCTATCATTCCTCTATATGTAGTCTGACATACAAATTTTCCATCAATGTCCTTATGTAACTTGACATTGTGTAACATTGAAGACTTTGCGGGATGGCTTGAGTCTAGTCCATATTTCTTAATCAGATCAAAAACATACTTGCTCTGATTAATAAATATACCATCTTCTTTCTGATAGATTTGAAGTCACAAGAAATAAGTCATCTCACCCATCATGCTCATTATGTATTGATTGGACATTATCTTAGAGAACCAATCACACAGACCTTGGTTTGTTGAACCAAAGGTAATGTCATCCACATAGATTTGAACCAGAATGACATGTCCTCTGCTCTTTCTTATGAATAGAGTTTCGTCAATACTTCCTCTAACAAAATCATTTGAGAGAAAATAGGTGGACAGTGTATCATACCATGCTCTTGGAGCTTGCTTGAGTCCATTCAGAGCCTTGTCTAACTTATAGACATAATCTAGATGTTTAGAATCAAAAAAACCAGGGGGTTGTTTCACATAGACCTCCTCCTGTAGTGCTCCATTTAGGAATGCACTTTTAACATCCATTTGACACACTTTGAAGTTTTTGAACGCTGCATAGGCTAGAAACAACCTTATAGCTTCAGTTCTTGCTACAGGGGCAAAGGTCTCATCATAATCAATACCTTCTTCTTGTCGATACCCATGAGCTACTAGCCTTTCCTTGTTTCTAATCACTACTCCATCCTTGTCCATTTTATTTCTATAGACCCACTTAGTGCCTATAATTGTTTTTCCTTTGGGGGCAAGGAAAATAGTCCAGACTTTATTTCTTTGAAATTCTGTCAGCTCCTCTTGCATAGCCTCAATCCAATCTTCATCTCTTAGAGCCTCTTCAGTCTTCTTTGGTTCCATTTGAGATAGAAAACTAGAGTAGGCAACATAGTTTGCATTTTCCTTAGATCTAGTTAACACACCATCTTCAATGTTCCCAATGATATCATCAAGAGGATGATCTTTAAGTTGTCGGATTTCCAGCCTTGCATGTGTCGGATTCCGAGACTTGAATGTGTCGGAATCCGCATGTTTGTCCAAATCCACAAGGGTCAAAATCCGATAGTGTCGGAATCCGACAAAGTGTCGGATTTCATCCAAAGTATCGGATTCCGATTGAATGTTGGATTTCATTAGTTTGTCAAAATCCACAAGTCAAAAGTGTACAAGTATCGAAATCCAATAGTGTCGGATTTCCATAGTTTCAGATTCCGACAGTGTCGGATTTCCATAGTATCGGATTCTGATAAAGTGTCGGATTCCATTGTTTTTGGATCCATAAAATGTTTAAGTATCGAAATCCGATAATGTATCGGATTTCCTTATATGTCGGATTTCCTAAGTATCGGATTTCCCTAAGTGTCGGATTTCCACAATCCGACAGTTTCCCGGATTTGTGTGAGGTCCGGATTTGGGGATTCCAATTTTAGTTTTAATAGTCATTCTTATGTGTTAAGGTAAATAATGTAAGCCATAATGTTCTAGGTGCACTTGACATACTAAGTAAAGCACAAGTGAATTAACTATTTGTTTTAGCTACTAAGGTGAGTACCGACTTCCGTAAGCCTCGGTAGAGGAAGATTTATTTGCTAAGTGTTTTAAGTGCACATATGCTTAAAAGTGAATAAGTGTTGTGTCACACCCCGCTAAAGCGGAAACACGAGATGTCACAGCACAAGATATCATCGCACAAGGTAAATAGACAATAACCATTATATTAAATTAACAAAATAAGTAGTTCGGATGAAACATAAATAAAAGTTACACAACCGAATAATAATTAAATGACATTGTCTTGTACGATGACCGCGCTAATAAAATAGATATTGTTTTTATAAAATGTGACGATGAAGATGAAAATGCCACACATCATGCTTGTATGCATAAGGTACCTAACGACGATCACCTGAAAGCACGGGTAAAAGAAAGAAAACGATTGGGATTCGAATCTGTGCCAATCGCTAGAATCTTGTTGGAACTTGACATTTTTGTTCAAATACTTGAAAGTTTGATAATGATCGTTAACTTGAAAAGTTGGTGATTGGGATTCGAAGTTGGTTTCTTCGAAGTATGTTTTGAATTCGAAGATGGGAATGAATTCGGAAGTATTTGTTTGAAGTGACTTTACTTCGAAGTGAACAGTAGGGAATTCGAAGTGAATTATAAAGAATTCGAAGTAAACTTTGCAGTTCACATCGAATGGAACAGTTGTGTTTGGAATTCGAACGAACAATTCAAAGATTCGAACAAATGATGTTCGAATGCAAAATGAGGCAAAACTTCAAAATCTATTTCAGTTTTCGAAATGTGTTTGGAATGGAGAACACACTCGAAGTCAGTGAGTTGTGAATTTGAAATGGATTTGTGAAACAATTGGATACGCTCGAAGTCTGAGTGTTAGGATTTCGAACTCAAAGTGAACTTAAGGGTTTTTTGACTATGCTCGAAGGTGTCTAGATTGAGTTTCGAACTTGAACTTGTAGTATTGGTTTCGAACTCAGGGTGTTAAGGCTTCGCATTCGAGATGTGCTGC